>JAWNOV010000046.1:1305000-2610000 GCA_035045575.1 Drosophila falleni
TTGGTTCAGTCAGTTGAGTTTTGTACTTCGATGCGTTCGGTTGGCAATATTTATGGCTATCGCTTGAGCAAGCTGCTCTGCAATTGGTTCAAAATTGAACTCGTAACGCCTGCGCGTGTTTTGAACGGTTAAATATTTCAGCGCTCCCAATGTGACCAATATAAAAAAAAACGCAACGATTTTGTTAAATATACAATTGTTGGTGTAAAGGTGTTAAGTGTGCACAGCTGTAATAAAATCTTATTGGATTTACGCAATTGGAACTGAAATAAAAAACTAACGAAGAAACAGAAAGGTGAGCATATGATTTTAATGTGTATAAAATATTGTTGAATAGTTGGCAAATATAGCATATTGGCTGTAATAATAACAATAGAGATTCAATCAAGCCGTTGACACATTTCTCTTTTCCTTACTAATTGACTTAATTCTATGATTTATCTCACTTCTTTCTCTTTCTGTCTCCCGTACACTCTTTGTCTACTTCCTGCCTGCACTTCCTTCTGGTTTGACATTCCTAACGCCCATTGCGGTTCAAATCGCAGTTGTCAGTTCTGAAGTTCGATTCGATTCGTTTGGTTTTAGGTTTTCCGTTTTCCGTGTTCATTTCACATTTCTCCATCGACAGGTTCTTCAGTCCATCTATCTATCTATCTACATGCTGTATTACTTAATTTCTTAGCTTAATCCGATTTGCGAGCATTGAACCTTTTATTTTTTCTCCTCTTATTTTTTATCATCTTAAAGGTGTGTTTTGCCGCTCAACTTCTTTAGGTAACCACATATACGTATTATTATTGATGTTGTTTTTGTTGTTCTTACTGATTGTTTTGCTTTTTTCTTGTACTTCTTTGTTGTCTTGCTCTCCTTTTTGAAACGTTTATTTTATGAATTGCTCTCCAGTTTTCAGTTTGTTTTTTTTTTATTTTGGTAAATGTTTTTCAGCAATTGTTGTTAATTTATCATGAATGATTTACTTAAAATAATTTATAAGATTTATTTGTAAGCCCCTGCAGTGGCTGTTAACTTGTTTTAACAAATTTAAAGATATTTGTGAGGTCCTCTCGTTCAGAAAATCGCTTTGTTACAATAACTATAATATAATATCAATATAATATAAACGAGACTAACCAAAGGTAAACTGTGTCAAATTTCTTAATCAGAAAACTTTTAAATATTGTTGAAAGATACACAAATTGTTTTTTTTTTGAAGTTTTGTGACAAGGATTCTTGGAATTAATATTTTTTATAAGTTATTGTTGATTTTAAAGTAAAAAAAATATTTGATTCACACTGCAATTTTTTTTGCTATTAAGGAACTTCAAAAAATTACATTTTGGTAATCTTAGGATTTATCAAGGGGTTTCTAATTGAAAGTCTTTTACTACATTTAACTTTAAAAAATGAGGTTAATTAATTTTGAGAGCTTTTGGCCACGCTCAGCGTGTGTGCATGTTGACCCATTTAGGTGTATTGAACAGGTGTTTAGATTTTGCATAGAGCCCATCTAAGTATTATATCTTCTGTGATTGCTTGCCCAGGTAGCTGTAGTTCATTATGATGTGGCAATTCTAGCGGTGTCTCACCATTTAACGAAAAACGAATGCATGAATAAAAGAATGTAAACGACAAAAGTCTAAAGCCAATTCTTTGGGAGAACAAAAGGCAGGTAAAGCCATTAGCTTGGCTAAGACTCTTGGCCATAGCAAATGGCCAAAAAGTCATTAAAGACAAAAATCTATTGAAATCTGGCGAACACAAAAAACACGCCTTAAAAATATTTCAACGGACAACAGCATTTTTCTACCAGGTGGAATACGAATTGCAAACTATCTTCGCACAGAAGAGGAATGGCTTAGAAATGGGGGACTACGTCTTGGGACTGGTTCTCTAGCTACAGTGGCCTGTTAATTATGCGCTTATCAGTTCATTACTAGCTTCTGCTTCGACTGCAGGCTGTAGAGCAGTTGGCAATTACATGGAACACATTCAACCACCACATCGAATGCACCACGATGTGGCTCGATTAATCAGAATCAGAATTCCGAATCGCATCCATTAGATACAATTTCGAGCTGCTGCAAACATGTTATTATTGAAACTATTCTGACAATTTGCTTGGCAGCAATTTTTGCATATGCATTCATAATGATAACTCTCCCGGGCAATCCAAGTCCCTCACACCGTGTCTAACTCAACCCACTTTCTCCACCTTGAGCTCCTTCTTGCCTGGTTTTGACCATTTGCGATCTTTGGTTATGCTGACGCTGTTTGTGGTCATAGGAGTGGTTCAAAGACACTCCCACCAGTGCACACAGTGTTGAAGTTATTTGTAATAATTTTATTAAATTAAAATTTATGTTTTATACATTGTAAAGCCGATCTTAGGGTTATAGTCAGGAAATATTTCAAAAATATTTACTCTAAATAGCAATAAATTAAATAAAAATAACAACAGCAACAAAGAACTGAAGATTTAATTAATATATAAAGCAAGTAAAACCAGAAAAATACCAAAGTTTTACACAAAAATATTCAATGTTGTTTTTGTGTGTTTGTTAAAATGAAATAAAATGAAAATATTTGGCGAAAGATTTTAAAGCATTCCATCTAGTGTCAAATCCAATAACAAAATAACTTTTCACTAAAGTTTATTTTTTTATTTTGTTAAGTACTTATCTTAACGTTTTAGAACAGAAATTATGAATCAATCTGTAAGACTAAAGTGCGGTTTTAATTTTTAAAAGATTTCAATAAAATTTATAAATAATCTAAAATTATAGAAATTTGTGCGCCTTAAAATTTTTGACAACGTTTTGGCAAGTTGCACTCTCATAATAATTAAATTGATAATAGTTACAATAGTGACATTACGAAAACTGGATATATTAGTTGTTTTTCGTATGAACTTTAATGCATTTGTGGTTCAAGTTTTTGGTTAATTTAACGCAGCAACTTTCTAATGTTTTCGATAATCTTCCTGCTTTATGGTGGTTTTCCTAAAATTTCCTTAAAGCAACTATCAAGCCCCCTTTGGTGTACGTCTATGTCGATGTCGACGTCATTGTCACTAAAATTGAAGTCGTTGGCATGAAGTCGCCGTTGCTCGACTGCATTTCCCACTCAAGACAACATTTCATAAAGTTTATTAAACTTTAACCAAATTGTTAAAGCGACATACGCTTGTGTTATCCCCCCTCCCTCCCCAGCTTAGTCGTCATGTTATTGAAAAACCCCCTTTTTGGTAAACCCTCCTGATCTAACTGCCCATTCACTTTTCGTGTTGGCCGCTGTAGGCGCTCCAAACAAGTTCATCAGCATTTTGGCCAGGTTCGTATACAGCTTCGGCGTGGCCAAAACAAACTGCCACTTGACGGGTTGTTGTTGTTGTTATTGTTGTACTGTTGATGGCAATGGATATGTAATTGGAAATGGTTGGAGCCGGCAATTGAAGCGACTTGCGTTTGTCAAGTATTTTCCTTGAATACTATTCAAATGCACTCACTGCCATTCATTTAGTCACAGTCACAGTCGGAGCTTTTCCTTTTAATAGAAGGGAGACTAAAATAAAAGGAAATGTAAAAATATGTTAATATTTGAAACAATTTCTATTATTTTATTAATATTATTAATATTATGTCTTTTCTTTGTTTATCTTTACTCTAAGTAATTTCAAGGTAAAATATATATAAGATCTAATAGTCTCCATTCACTTGTTATTCTATGCAGAAATTCCAGCATAAGTACATAAACAAATGTAAATATATATTAGAAAAAAATACTGTTGACTGTCAATGCGCATTTGACTTAATTAGGAAAATGCACAAGTGCATAAGTTACCTTAACCGACAACAGCACCACATTAGCCACATTTTTACATCAGTCAGTGAACCAGGCAACTGAATGATATGTCACCTAACCATAGTACTCTAACAAGTTAAGCTACCCACTCCCCGCCCGCTACCCTGTAGTGCACTGCACCTTTTGCAGAGCAATTGCCTTAACTAACTAACGGTAACCAGTCTTCAAGCAGCTCCATTTGCATTGAAAGTTGTCCAACCGTTCAACTTGCGAGTGAATTCTACTTTAGCGACGGCAATTGAAATCGAAAATCGAGTAGATTCCAAGTAGATGCTGATGAATCTTAAAACTAATTTGTATTCCACGCACAGTATAAATTAAATAATTCCCAATATGGTAGTACATACGATCTACAGATTCTTAATACGCTTTGGTACCTTCGTATTCTTAAATATTTTTCATTACATTTATATAAATATTGCCTCATTTTTAATCATTTGTTTAAGTCTTTACAAGTAAATTGTCTGTGGCATGTGTTTTTTGTAGTTGTTGCTGTTTGTTGTCGTTTTGCAACATTTTCTTTAATGCGATTTGCATTGAATTTGGCACAAATTGCTGTGGGTTGGGTTTTTGTCTGGTCGGTCTGGGGGGCTCACCTGTACGGTCAGTGCTCGCTTTGCTCGCCCCAAATAAATCATTAAATAAATCAGTTAAATTTGCAGCAAAGCCTTTTAGGTGTGAACTCTCGTTTACAATATTTCTTTTTAGTCTCTTGTATTCTTTTTTTTTACTTTTTATTTATTTTTAGGTCATTTGGTTCACTTGGCAAAATGTAAAAAAATCCAAGGCAAAACTCAGATAGAAACTGAAAATGTGGGTCGACGTGCGTTAGCCAAATGCATGATAAGTCAAACTGGACTCAAAATATGAATTGTGAATTGAAAATACAAAAGATTTTTATCAAATTTTGCTTTCAAAATGTACTTAAATATTTAAAATACATACATAAATTTAATATTATTTCATTTGAATATACCTGAACTAAAATTATACTTTTATCTGCTAATTTTTAAATTTTCTTTTTAAACTGAAAATGTCCAAACCAAATAAATTACACGTACAACGCGACGTATGCGCAATTTTATTACAAATCTATCGACGTTTTTGGTATTTTTTAATGAATCGTTGCGAGTGTCGATTACTGAGCGTATCCAAAGATTTTGATTGATTTTCTATGGAAATAACATAATTAAAGCATCTGAAATTTTAACAATAAAACCACAACAACAACTTAAGTAACAACAACAAGTGCGACACGCCTCAATATGATTGGCAAATTTGTATTGCTATTGGCAAAGATTGGCGCATTCTATGGATTTCTATAGAGCCAAAACTTTCGATTTCAAAACAAAATTGAATTGGAATCAGAGCAGTAGCTGATAGATCTAAGGCATATTGTAAATAGCTGGCCAATTTCTTAAGGCAATCATAAAACTCGTTTTCTACCACAGACAAAAACAACAACAACAACAACTACAGCATTTTATTGCTCCTTTAAAAATTGTTGTTACTTTTTATGTTCACATGTCCAATAACAATTGATCGCGATATTTTTTTTATTTTTTATGTTTAATTTAATTGCAAAAAGTGAAAGAACTTCGCAGACATATGATTTGAGTAGTGGTGAAAACTGTAAATACTTTTGAACTGAAAATGTTTATAGAGACTTGTAGATGTCCCAGGTCAATTATGTATTTCTATTTGATCTTCTTTTCGTTGTTAAGTCATTTCGATATTTTCAAAATAATATAATTTAACAAGAATAAAACAATATATTTATTATTAGATTTAAACTTTGCGGTTGAAATAAAGGTTTCTTATTGAATTTTTACAAGAAAAATAAAGAATCATATGAAATTGGTAAAATCATATTAATTGATTAGTATCCTTATATCTAACATGAATTTAAAGCAGATTGACGCACAGGATATCTGCCAGTTAAGTCGTATTAATTTATCGGTAATTTGTCTTACACGAATCTAAAGATACGCATCGTAAATTATTCATATGTTTTAATGGGGTCTCGGCTTATTGAGTGGCTAATAAACTTGCGATGCGTTTAGTTGTATGTTACTCATATTGGCCACGTTGAAGAGACGTTAATGCTGATAATGGCCCATTTGCTTTGCATTGGCTGCAATTCAATGGACGTCCGTTATAGTTTGGGTCGTTGCCTCTATTTATGGCCATTGCACGCCATCACTTGTGGCAATTGGCAAGTGAGCCTGTGGCAACTTGACGCTAATATTCGTACCCATATGCATATTCGCACTATCTGTTGTGCCAACTTAAATGCTTCGTTTTGGCCAGCATTCACTTTAAATAATAAAAAAAGTAAAAGTTTAAATGGTTGTAACTCTGTTATTCAGGTTTATGTATGTGCAAAAAAGTAATGCCATTGTTTTAGAATTTTGTGAACCTCTAAAGATGCCAAAAGATTTGACATTTCAAAAGTTTTCGACTGCTGGGAAAACTTTCACAAGTGACAAATCTTAAGGTGGAGATTGTAATTGGATTTCTGAGATTTAAGTTAGTAACTAAAGCTGAAATATTTATGCATGTGAGTTATGCATATTGTATAAAGTGAGATTACACAGCATAAACAATTTATTTGCGTTTTTTTTTAAGTTTTTATTATATTTATTATATTATACACGGATTTTATTTCCTTTTTTTACAGTATATTATTATATTAACATTTTCTTCTTTAGGTAGTATATAACATTAGTCTCGTGTTATAAGCTAAAAATACGCTTGATTCTATAAAACCAACTAATATATTTATCTCTTTCTCTCTCTATCTTTCTCGCCCGCAGGTTTGTTCCTCAATTAATAATTGTTGTAGCCACAATAAGCCAATCAAATCAAATCGATTTAAATATATGAGCTCATCATTAGGCACAGCTCATCGAGGTACTCGTACTTAAGTGTTTTCTATTTATATTCAGATATTTACAGCATGATATGGTGGTTTTGGCAAATGTCAAAGACAACATCAAGACACAAAATCAAATTAAATAGAAAAAAACAAGAAAAGCAACTGAAAAAATTGTAGCATTAATCAAATGAGATGTGCAGAAAGTTGGCTAAGTCTGAGAGCAAAAAACCATTAGTGGGCGAGTCATGGCAATAAATTGAAATTCGAGTGGAAACTTTAGTTTTGCCCATTGCCAGGTTCGATTTATGGCCATGTGGAAAATTGGGCAGCGCATTCAAGTTCAATGCAATGGGAAATTTTCAATTAGCAGGCAATTTTCCAAAAACAAAAAAAGTGAAAAAAAAAAAATAGAAATTGACTTGGCCACTTGAAAGTGAATCGCCGCTGTCGTTGATGTCGTTGATGTTGTCGCCGCTGGCGGTTGCTGCGGCAGAGGCAGAGTCAAGAGTTAAACAGAGGAAGCGGCCGATGCGACAGCCAAAAGATAAATATGTATAAAGATAAAGATACAGATATGAATGCAAAGAGTGCGACTGAAGAGGCTTGTCAACCTCAACCTACGCTTGACCGTTAATGGCTTTTTTGCGTTTCATTGAAGAAATCGACGTCTATGCTTAGATATTTCGGACAATTTGGCAGCTTGTTGAAAGTGAAATGTGTGAAAATTGCTAATTAAATGCACGGATCACTTGAGCACAAATTAACTTCATCAACACCATCATCCGACTTTGAGAAAAAATGTAGTTTTCTCTCGTTCGCCTGCTAATTATAAATTTTTTTTTTTTTGAGTTCGTTGTCTAAGTCTTTTGTTTCGCTTCTTTAAGTTCTGCCTGCAAACTGCCCACATGGAGCCGAATTTCCGTCTGTTTATTGAGCGATCTCAGCAAGTGCCAATGCCCAACCTCTCTCTTTTTCTATATCTCTCCCCCTCTCTCTTTCCATAATTTGTTTATGCTTTTAACAAAATGCGCAGCACGTTATTGTAATTACGCGTCAAGTTTGTTGCCTAAGTCTTTTGTTTTATCGCTTATTTTACTTAAATTAATGACTTGATTTTAATTGTTTGCTTAACTTGGCATATAATTGTTAACTATTTTATAGTGTGAAGACCCAGTTTCCGACTATATTATTAATTAATTTGAAATTTATTGAAATTTCTACCAAAATACTTTGAGCTTTGGCCAAAAAACTGTTGAACTTTTTACATGAATAGAAATTTCTTGGAATTGATAAAAGAACAATAACAACAAAAATAAAGAAATTATTCACATATGAACTCTCTACAGGGAATTCGCGTATTACAAATTTTAAACGGGTGGTTTTAAAACTGGTTTTTGAGTCAGAAATGTTCCGAAATTCATTGGATTAAAATTGGTTAGACAGATGATTAAAACTGGTTTTAAAATTAAGCTGTGCTCAATTTTTCATAGTTATCGTTGCAAGAATTACACAAGCCAAAGATTGGTTCCAATCAAGCTGTAAATAATAAACTTAGTCTAGTTTTGCCAATAGTTCTTAATGTTATTTAACTATATGTAATTGGGTCTCCGTCTGCATAAATTCAACTTCAACCTGTTCCTATAGTTCATTGACATTTTGAGTGTTTTATCTTAAGTTGCTAGCTGCAAACTGAACAAATATAAAAGAATAAATAAATAAATTATTGATTGACAAATATTTATAGTATTATCACGCAAAGACTGCAATCTTCTAAATTTCACGTAGTAAATCAAATTTTTTTATAGTTTGCTTAATCGACTAAGATTAAGATTAAGAATATTTTTAAAAATGTATATTCTTAAAGGTAATGTTTGCATTGATTTTTGATATTCAGATCCGTTTAATTAACAATACAAATAAATTAATATTTTATTTGATTCAATGATAATTTTTTTAATTTAATAAATATCATTCCGAATTTAGTAATCATTACGCAACTAGAATGCGCAATCATTATAAATGAATTCACGTATTTAATAGCCAATTAGACACTGAATTTGCTGAGTTTTAATTTAGTAACAGATTTCTTTAGGGTATACGTAATTTATATAGTCGAATATTTTGTGTTAAAGTCTTTATAAGTTGCTTGACTTTGCATCGGAAAGTGGGTGTCAGTGTCAGACAAAGTGTATAGTGCATAATTTCAGAGGTTTAAAAGCTACAGCTGCTTTAAACTTATAAAGTCATGCAATAAAGATCATTTTAATTTTAAAATATAAAAAACATAAATATGTAAATGTAGTCAAATTTTAAAAGTGTAATAAAGATTTTATGGAAACACTTCAATGATTTTCTTATTAAATATTTGATAAATATTTTCATTTTTAATCGATGATCTGATAGTCATTATTATATTTTACTAATTTTATTATAAATATTTTCGGTAAGAAAATGAACTAAAATATTTTTTATACATCTGTTTAACATTACTGACTTCTAAAAGACAACTCGTAAAATTTATTTGAAAATGGAAGTTAATGCAATGGCATTGGGAATATAATAGATGTCAAATAATATTACAGGGTATAGAACATGCTAGCCTATACACCTTAAATTAGTGTAACAGATTTGTAAATATTTATTGTTGTTGTCGATGTTATTGTTGCAGTTGTTGCTGTTGCTTTGTTCTCTTTTGAGCTGCAGCAACAACTTCAACGTTTGATCTTTGTTATTTGGCTTGCTGTGCCATTTGCGTTGTTTATTTTTTTTTGTTTTAGCTTTTTTCTTCTTCTTGCGGTTGCAATACTGAAAATAAAAGTGAACGTTGTCGTTGTTGTTGTTGCGGTTAGTTTCCACATTGCTGCTGCTATTGCTATTGCTGTTGTACGAGAACACGTATCTGACAGATATTCAATCTTCATCTTCATCAAACGTGTTTTATTGTATTGAGAGACTTGAGCTATTTTCTGATCTCTCGATTTCTGATTTCTTTCTCTCTCTCTACTTCTTCGATTTAGTATTTATTGTCAGTACGCTTAAAGCATTTGCCGCTTGTTTGTACTTGTTACTCGCCCCAGCACCGGCAAACAGACTCGATCTCTAGCTGAGGCTGGAGTTTGGATTCGCGCCAGTCACGACAATTCAACAGACACCGACGTCGACGACGACAGCTCAAGGTCGCATTCCTTGCTATTGACGCAGTCATTCAATAATTCTTGTCTTATTTGAATTGTTCTGTACTTGGATTTATGCGATACATATTTATTTGAATTTACAATTGTCTTGAAATTTATAAGATTTTCTGACAGAACATTTGTCCACTTTAAATCTGAAGTTTTGCTACTGTTCTTTTTAGATTTGAGTACTGCTCGTTAGAAAAGTTCTTTAAGTGAACGGATTTATTAAGGTTCCGTCTTCGAGCAGTCTCGAATTACAACTGCCTCCTCATATATATGTATATTATTATTATTAATTGTAGTAGTAGTAGTAGTATTATTATTATTTATTGATTAAATATTTTTATCTTACTTGGAATAGACATATTTTGATAGAAAGCTTAATTTTAGCATGTGCTCTTAAAGCTAAAGCTTTCAAAGCTTAGTGTCTCTGAACAAAGTGAACTGCTAACTGATGTTGAGCTCATATGAAAAGATTAAATAAATTGTTTAAACTAAATTCTTAACAATTCTCGCATGCTGTTAACTGTTTTGGTATAAAATATTATGTGTAACCATGAGAATTGTAACGTTTTCATAAACAATTTATATATAGAGGCTAATTTAAGCAATGCTGATTTAACCTGAGCCTTGTACTAAAGTTGTACCAGAGAAGGGGGAGAAGGAAGAGCAGATGGAGGCAGCGTCACTCCCACTGGATGTTGTTGTTGTTGTTTGAGGCGGCATTGTGTCGCCATTAAATTGCATAGTCTGAAGAGGCAGAGACAGAGACAGTAGAAGTCGGGACGGCACTTTGAGATGCCATCTACACCTAATTTATGACGGCTTCGCTCTCCTCCTCAACAACAGTACAATAACAACATTGAGAGATTCCAGAAATGCGGCAGCTACGTGCGCAACGCTGCCAAATGAAGTCACGATCGGGTCCGGGTCCAAGTTGCCCATGGATAGGCGGTACTACTTAGGTGTGGCCAATTGCGAGGCAACAACTGCAGCAGCACCAAGTACAACTAGTGGGTTAATAGAACGACGCCTGCAGGCAACAACAACAAAAAACCAAGACTAGCAGATACGCTGTAACAATATTTAAAGTATAGCTTTCAAATGTACCCAGTTTTTATCATATCTCGATAATCCTGATAAAATGTATTGACATAAATTTGGAGGGTATATATTTGTGTTTATCCAGCGGATCATAAAGAAAAACTGTCTAAAAGCGATTGTTATAGCTGTGGTAAATAATGATTTTCAGCTAGTTAGATTTACAATCATTACGAAATATTCAGAGTACTTATATAGAAAACACCTTAAATTTTTCACATACCTTAACTCTTTGTGCCATTTCTGAATATTTCTCGCCGCTTGTTGATTGTTGTTTATGCTTCGAGAGTACACAACTATTTAAAATATGCCAATTGAAATCAATTGGTTGAGTTAACACCGCCTTGAAATAGTTGGCAACAGAGCAAAAACTTCAAATTCAATGAGAAAAAAATAAGAAGAAGAAAAAAATAAGCAAAGATGTAAATTTCATTTGTAGCGTCTGGTTTTTGTTTTTGCCTCCTCTGGTTATGAGTTCGGTTCGACAGCCCAAAAGAAAATGACTTTAACTTTTACTTTCACTGTCAATAATTTGCCTGAGCGCAGTACGGGCATATGGGGTGGGATAGGGGGAGTAAAGAAATGGAGGGAAGTTTAAAGAGGAGGGCAATGGCTCAATAGGAGCCGCAGACTCTTTGGCTCTCAATTTGCATTGCTGTACTGTGTATAATGTTATTGTTATTGTTTATTTTTGCTGTTGTTGTTGTTGTTGTAGTTGCTGTTATGTCTAAGACTCATTTGCAAATATATCTAACGGCAATTTAGTTCCTCCCCCATTTTTCTCCCCTGTAAGCTGTTCATGTCTGTGCATTGTCTGGCTACAATCTTAAGTCTTCAACATTGAGTCTTTAGTTTAATTTCATTTTCACAACACAGCTCCCCAGCGAGTCGTCACACGTGTTCACATGTGCTGCAATTTGATCGTCACGCCGAGATCTGTTCAGTCTGCTCGATGCTATAGCGAAATGTTCATGATGAGCATTTGATAATAACAGCTTCAGCTCTTTAAGTGCATCTGCTTAAACTATTGATGCTGTTGTTGTCGGACAAACGCTTCAAGTTGTCTGTCTATTTGATATTCAGAAAATTGTTGTTTTGTTGATTTCTTTAAATTTGTATTTTTGGCGAAAGTTTTAAAATAGCTGTTGATTTTGCAAAGGAAGTCATTCATCTATAGCTTATCTAAGATCAGTCATTTATTCATGTTTTTTTTTAAGAAATTATCTTTACTTTAGATTTCTACAAATCTTTAACGACTCAAGATAAAATGAAATGCAATTGACGGTGTTTCTGAAACCAAACAATCCATGCATTCAAATGTTAAAATATTTGTGAGATTGAATTTAAAAATTGAGTTAAACTACATTACATTGGAATTTATACAAAATAGCATAAAAATACTTAATATGAATTTTATTAATGCATTAATTACAAATTTATTTTATTAATGCATTAATTACAAATTTATTTTATTAATGCATTAATTACAAATTTATTTTATTAATGCATTAATTACAAAAGTAATTAATATAGATTTGTTGAAGATATCTCATTACTATTCATTTACAAAAACTAAATTTTAATTAATATTTTACTCTAAATATATTTAACATTTTTTAATTGTATTTACTTATTTCTTATTTACGATTACTTAGCACCTTAGAAATTGTTATCATGGCCAGTCGCTTGGGGCAAGTTTTCCAACTGTGTTTATCTATTGAGTTGGCCAGTTTGTGTCAAGTTAGCCTTGTTCTTAATAGTTAAAGTTTGTTTTTGCATACCCCAACTCGTAATTAAAAGCTGAAACAGCTCACGGGGCTCGTCAGGTTGTAGTACAGCTGCGGGTTTCATAAATTGCAACAAAACGGCGGCAAGTACGAGTATCTGTGCATCTGCAAGATACGAACAGTTGCGATACTCGGATCGCTCGGTACGTGAAGCGCGACAGCTTCTCAGGGTATCAGCTGACGGTGTTGACCGCAGAGTGTGTGAGGTGCAACATTGTGCTTTGTGGAATGCAGTATGCCTCGCCAGTTCGTTGCCTAAGTCTTTTGTTTAGCAAGTCAACATTTGATATTCTAACTGGGGCGCAACGGGGCGTGGCAGCTGAACTTAAGGCAATGACAAACAACATACATACGCAAACAACAAGCAACTTTCTTTCCTATTTCCGAAATACATCGAATCATTTTCGTCACTCTCACTTATGCTTATCTCAAGATTGTTTATCTTGCATCTTTAAATATTGAAATGCTACAACAACTCTATGCATGCTGCGACGATTTCATAAGCTATCCGAAAATGAATTCCGTTTCTTCGTGGTTTTATTATTATTATCATTTCCTATTGTTGTCTATGTTTATCATTTTCTTTTCGTCTTTGGAGTTGTAAGTGAGACATGTGCCTACGTAATCGCAGGCACGTCCAAAAGATCTGAAAGTGGCTTAGGCTTAGTGTTGACGTGTTGATTTGATGAAAGCTTAGTGCATTTTGATACCCTGTAACCATATGCAGAGCAAGTGTTTTTTTTATAATGGTAAAGATATAAAAGATTTTTTTTTGTTTCGAGATAAACATTTTCTTTTTATATCTGATTTTCAATGTCCTAATATCAGGGTATTTACTCGTTAAACTTCAGACTATCCAGCATGTAATTTACAACAGTGTACTCTATTTTGATTGGGTTCATTTAAGAACCGCAGCCAAAGAAAGATTTGCAAAGAGCTGACATGAAATTGAAATTCCGTTGTCGAAGAGCCCAACTAAAGCCCCCCATGTGGTGCAGTATGTTGTGGTGCGGTGTGGTGAGGTGCTATACATTTGATATTCAAAGTTAATTTTCAATTTCAGCGCGAATAGATATTTCCATAAATAAACTACATAAATCAGAGCTATCGGCTGACCGAAACCGAAACCAAACCAAACTGAACTCAACTCAACTCAACCCAATCCAACTCATTAGTAATCAAAAGCTGTGCAACCGCTGTGGCACGACTATTGAATTCTTTTTGCCAGACAGAGATGGCAATAAGACCAAAAAGAGAGAAATATATATAGAAAGAGAGAGAGAGAGACTATGCTCAAATCGTTGCACAAGCGTCAACCTGGCGTCCCATGTGGGCTGTTAGTATAAGTTAAGGTAACTTTAGGTAAGGTAACATAAGGTATCGTAAAGTGAGGTGCCTGCCTCTGGGAATGTTGTCGCCAACGCAGTCAACGATGTGGCAGCCACAACTTGACTTCACTTGGCTTGTTTATTTCACCTTAATGGCTATTTGCCTCTGTTGCTTAGTGGCAATTTAAATATTTTAGCCGTTTCATTTTGAGCACTGCTTTTTGACCATTTTTTAATACCCTACAAAATGATATACCAAACAATGTGTACTTTTTAAATTTGTTATAACTTTAAATTGTGTTTTCATTTAAAAACTTTTTACTGTTTAAAGATATTCTAATAAAATTTATTACATATAAATTATAGCATGATTTACATATTCTGATAAAAATTAAACTAACATTAAAACAATATCCAATACCTTCTTTAATATAAAACGTATTTGTTTTAAATATATTTCGATGAAACTCATGTTATGTTCGTTTCTTATTTCCTGCCTCCAGCTATTTTTATTCGAAAATATATGAGTAAATAAAAATTAAAGTCAATCTAAAAGGGTATTTAATATTCGATACTTCACAATTTGTAGTTTGTTTCTTTTTTTCGTGCCGGCAAAAGTTGTGTCTTTCGACTTTTAATAGCCATAGAAAATATCTGAAAAATTTCTACTGTTTTGCATTTGCATTTCTGGAATTTTTGTATTGTGTTTCTCGTAAATTAAATTAACAACAAAAGCATAATATTTCTTTACTTGAATTTAATTAAAAACTCAACAATACTTAGGATTTCAATTTGATTGACTCAAGTAGAACCCATAACTAAGACAAAGTCTCCAATATAATAATATATTGTTAAAATTGTATTTAAATAACGCAGCGGCACTTAAATGATAGACGAGAGTTTGTTGCAAATTTTACAGCAAAGTTGTAATTTGTAAGTCACAACTAACAAACACAATTAACATTTATATAACAAAAACTATTATGACAAATGGTTAGAGTAGTAAAATGTAAGCGTTTATTTAAGAAACTTGTATGTTTAAAATAACTTAAGAGCTATTAAAAACTGTTTAAATTGGATATTTGTTGACCTTAGGTTATTAAATGATTTTGCTAGGGTCTTGTTAAGCTTTATCTAAGAAAATCGAGAGTTAAAAGTTGATTTTGAAGCTATTTGGTACTTGCTGATTTCTTGACCTTAACTTTGGCTCCACCTATGGTTGACTTTTTGCGTCCATTTAGCTTGGTTTTATTAGATGATATTGCCAGAGGTTTTGGTTTGAGAACTTTGGCTTCAACACGAATATATAAATCGTAATTGAAATCGCCACACGATTTGCCTGAAAAAGTTTGGTATATAGTTAAATCGATTTATTTATTAAATTGATATTATTACCCCAACACATTTCCTCGCCGCAGGATTCGCAGGTTATGAGACGCGTTTCGACAATTCCCGATTTGTTCTTAATTTTCTTGATGCAATTGTTGAGCGCAAATTCACGTCGATCCTTGGCCTCGGTCTTTAGTTCCAGTTTTCCCATTTCAACCATGCGACTAAAGTATTCCTCCTCCTGTTTGGACTTGGGTCGCAATGTGGTCAACATCTTCCAGTCAATGGGCACTGCACACAGTTCCATAAGCACCACATCCTTCATCTCCCCGGGCACTGGATCCGCGTACGTATAGAGAGTCTCTCTTTCCCCATTGCTCTTCAGCAGCTTACGCATTTCCTTCTTGGGCATCTTGAAGGAGTAATCCTTTTCGCGTATCTTTATCTCCTCGGCACGTACTTTAATTGGCCGCATCTTATAGTCTGGTACCTTTTCCATTTGTCGCTTAAATTCCTCAGTTGACTGAATATTACTGCGACTCAGATCCAAGACAGGCACAACAGTCTTTTTCTTAGCCAACAAATCATCCAATTTACTCATTTTTCTAAATTTTTTTAATGGAAAATTACTTTTGATACAAATATTGATCAAACAAAGTCTTTGTTCTTTTAAAATAAATGATAGTTGCTTTTGGTAACCATGGTACATTTTAGAGGCTTATTTGGTATATATTATGGTTTGGTATTATTTTGGTTATTATTAAAAGAGAGTATATTTGTTAGGTATCGTACAGCTCGATTAGACTTAAACTAAAGAATTATTTTCACTTTAATATCTAGTATTTCTCGCTTCGTTGAGATTCTGTTTATATAGATATATTTAAGGTCTACGTGTAATCAATTATATTATTTTATATATAATATATTATATGTATCGTTTCTATTTTATAAAAACTAGTATAAGTAGCACAAATTTTTTAAGACTTCTAGAAAAGATATTAGTTAGTCTTAATTATATTTTTTCACATAATTTGTTTGTAAAAATATGGTACAAGACTTTTTTCTTTTTTATATTATTATTAAATAAAAAATATAAAATTCATAAATCTGTGCGCTTTATTTGTCCTATTTACTATATATGATCGTAGCTGTAAGAAACAGCGTTGTTACATAGTATTGATAAATTCCAGGAAGGAACAGCGTTATTACATAATATTGATACATTCCATATATATATTTTTGACGTTAATTATCTTTTACTTTATCGTAGAGTATTTAGTGATTATATTATGAATTTCTTCTAACATTTCTTTTTATCTTTTCTTGTTACAGTGCCTGCAATAATAACTCAATCAGCTGCCGCTCACGTATCGGAAACTAAAGTTCGTGTAATTCGGTAGAAGCCACCAAAAACAAGAGACAAAAAATAACGCCATCGAGAAGCCAAAAAGCCGACAAACAGTTGGCTTGTTTACCGCGTTGTTGGCATTTAATTTGGTTGCGTTACGTGGCTGGAGATTCGTGTGGACGCCGAAAAGAAAGTCACGACATTATCCATAGTGGTTCGAAACAAGATTTCCAAGATTCTGCGCCGAAAGTCAAAGTTACAAGTTTACATTTTGGCCCGGTTCAACGTCTTTTATATTAGTGTGAGTGTGTGCATGTATATATAATATATGTACGTGTGTTTGTGCTTGTGCCACTTTAGAAAGTGAAAATCGAGTGCAGTTTCAATTCGAGTCCCATTCGGCCTCTGGGCGCTGCAGCTGAAAGTGAATCTACTTGTGGACTTTAATTTTATACGGTGCGGTCTCTTTCAGTAGCTGTGGACAGCTACTTGTAGATACTTCTCCCCGTTCTACCCATTTATCGATAAAGCCGCACTGTATCCATCTGCGATCCGATCAGGCGATCATACAAAGCTTCAACAATGGAGGCCGAAGAAATTACAAAACTTGTTGATGGCGTTTATAGGGTAAGTTTATTATTATTTTTTTTGCCTTACTCTCTTTATTTCTCTCTGTCTGTCTGTCTCTTTCGTTATGGGTTTTGTGTGCTAGTTTTTTATGTAGTTTAAGAGGTAATAAAGAAATTCAAATGAGCTTTTTATGGCCCTTCCGTAAGTGTGCTACAAGTTAAGGAAGGTAAAAAAAGAAACAATTAGTTTAAACTGGTGAAAAATGTAAATAAAATAAATTTACATTTTTAAAATAAATTTACATTTTTAATTTGCTTTTCCGATTTCCGATTTTTTTGGGAAAATGTGAGCAAAATCTTCTAAAAAATCTTTAAAAATATTTTCTTGAACCAGTAGTTTCTGTATCTTTTATTAAATTTTTATTGTTTGTTGCTTAAACAATCAATTGTTCTTATAAATGTTAGAAACTCTTCGAACTAATCACGCTTCAAGTCAACAATTAATCATTTTCGACTCTAAATATATCTAAGCTATTACTATATGGCAATCTTACTAATTAATTGATAAAAGTTTTATATAAGAATATTTATAACAAGCTCAAAGCTTGGTCAAGGTTATAACTCAACCAATTACATTTATCTTAATCTAACTTTAATTTAAGAAAAATAACTAAATAAGTTATTTAGTTTGGGGATTACACAATATTACCGCTAGTTTCATATTTGTTATGAAACTTACTCACACGAGTATGTCTAACTTGGCCCAAAAGCCACTCATAACATGACAGCAAATCGCTTGAAGGCCATTTCTATTAACCGTTTTTCAACAAACTAATTTCATATTTTCTGAACACTCGCAGCGTACATAATGATCCTAAAATTGCAAAGACAATTTATAACAATAAATAACACAATGAGCTTTCATATTTTAACACAAACTTAATGTGAAAGACTTTTCAGAAACTATTTATTTAATTTTTTCAGAGCAGTTGTCTATGTGAACTCGGTTAGTTTTGAAGATACCGAAATGAAACTGGGTAGAATTATATCTTTAAGGTTTATTTAAAGCATATAACGATTTTAGTCAAATTTAATATAAAACTATGTTTCTAATTTAAATCAAGTCATTTTTTAATACACTTTAACAATGTATCATAACCATAATCAGTTGTAAATATAATGCTTTAGTGCTTTTCATTTCATTTTTTGATAACCACACGCGATGCCCATAAATAAATGCAAAATCTTTACTGTTTACGTAAGTGTGTTTATGGATTTTTGAAGTGGTTCGTATTTCCCGTCTCTCTGGTATTTTGGCGGCTTTTTGAGAGATTTTAAGAGTGAACTTCGGTGGCTGAGAAATCCAAATTTGGTCACGACGCGCGAAGGCTTTAAAATATAATGCTTGTCTTTTGTTTTGGGCTTTTTTCAATAGATTGTTTTTGTTTATGTTTTAACGGCCATATAATATATTATACGAAACCGCACAAACAAGTTCAATTGCGTTGCTGCCACATATTGTGGCATGGCAATTGCAACAACACAAACAACAAAAACAACAACAACGACAGTGAACAACAACGAAAAAGTCTTGAGAGTTTGGCAAGTCTCTTGACTGTGGCATCTGCCACGGCGGGCAGCTTGTTGGGGTTGCAACAAGGTAACCAGGTGGTGAGGTGGGGGAGGGGTAGGGGGTGCGGCTGCAGCTCGGGCGTTGCACATTTCGCGCATCTATTTCATTATGCAACTTTTAGTTTTCACAACTTGCAGCCAGCAGCTGTTTTTTTTTTGTTTTGTTTAGTTTTTTGTGTCTTGTGGTTTTTTAGCTTTAAAAATTGCGGAAATTTTTGTTTGAGTTTTTTATTTTTTTTTAGGCTGCTTCCACAGCTTTTCATGTTGCACATGGTTGCATTTTCTTGACTTGAACAACATTTGCATTTTGCTTTTCTTTTTTTGTCACACCAAAAGCAACAAGAAAAATTATTTAATTATTGTGACAAATTCGTGAAAAGACTCAGGAAACGAACGTGTTTGGGAGTCTGCAACATTTTCATCTCGATGTTGATGATGATGATGATGATGATGATAATGTATATGAGTTGCTGTGCATTAATCAAATCACTTCCTCAAATACATTTTTTTGTTATGATTATATTTAATTCCCTGTGATTTATATATTCAACTTCATTTAATGGCAGTCCCCGTCTCTAGCTGTCAGCTTTTAACTGGTTTATGTTGTTTTTATGATATAGATAGTATATAAACAGAATATCTATCATAGTTTAAATTAATTGATTTATTTGTGAATTCCAGTTTTGTGTTGATTGTTAAATGTCTTTTTTTTATATTTTCTTTCGAAAAGTGTTTTTGAAGCTTTAACTGAACGATATATTATTGAGAAAAATTTATATAAAAAAAAATCAATAAATATTCTCTTCTGAATGGTAGTTTAATTTTCAATGTGTGCTATATTAGCAATTTTCAGTATCAATATAAACCAATTTACTAAATTGATTGCACAAAGAATAATGACTTAATTAATTTATTTTAGTGTATTATTATTGTTTTTAAAAATATTTGAAAGAATTCTATTAATATTTAAGGTTTTGTTAAGTATAATTAGTCATTTCATGACTCTTTCATGCTACGATTTGAGGATGTTAGAAAAAGAAACAATAAGTTTAAGCCGAAGAAAAATTAGGTGAAAAAATACATCGAAAATACATTGTGCTATTCAATTTTGTTACAAATTTAAAATACAAATATGAGATAGTATTTATGAGATTTATTTTTCAGATACTTGAGAATCCTATGAATTTTTAAAGCTTAATCGAATATGGTCACTCTTTGGTATTTAAGAGAGCATTCCGTTGGCAATTGAAGCTAAGCGTCAATTCGCATGATGCCTAGATGGCAACATTGTCTGTGATTGTCCGCAAGGTGGGCACTCGGGAATGGAAGCCACTCAAGAGCCTGGTCTGTAAGTGGGACGAGACAACAAAAGCCAAACGAGAAAAGCAATTGAAAATAAATGATGGTGGAGACAACGCTCTGGCTAATGCTCAGAGCCAAAGAGTAGGTTTAAGGAGAGAGCAGGGAATGGAACAGAGACAGAGACACTGAAGGCGATGGCATTTCTAAGGCTGCTGCATTAGAGAGCGCTACAGAGAGAGAAAGACAGGGAGAGAGAGAGAGAGGTGGTGACGGAGAGAGGTTAGAGAGAATCATGTCATATGGGCATAAGCCTAATGGAACTGGGTCAACGTACCATCGTGGGGTTTACAGTGGAGGAAACCCTACAACTTGCACACACTTTTCAACTGAGAAGTCACGCAATTTTCCAACATTTTTCACGCACGCTGCGCAGGGGCGTCAAGAAGGGGGCGGGGCATTTGTTGCGCCTTGACGCCTTTGCTTAAGTTTTGTCAACATTTATTTGTTATGTTGTTAGTGTTGTACCTGTACCTGTTGCGTGTTTGTTTGTTTTCTTTTTCCTTTATTTTTTTTTGCAAGTTTCATTTTCTAATTGGCATAATTGCGGTTGCTGTTGTTGTTAGATTGCATTCTCGCATGCCTCGAGATGGGTGTGGCACCTTCGTTGGCGTTGTTGAAATATAGTCGGGCCCACACACACACAAACACACAGTCACATACACACACACACACACACACACACACACACACACATAGACAACTGACGGCACCTGCTACACGCGACAAGCGCGGAGGGAAAACAGTTAACAAAATTGTTTTGCCCCGCATTGCGACCTTTTTATTTTCCAAGTAGTTTTCGGTTTAGTTTTTAATTAAAAAAATTACATATGCTGAGCTCACTTGGCGATTTATGTTAAGCGGCGATTAGAGGTGGCAAGCCACATGGGGACAGCCCCAATTTATTTTGGCTTAAACGTTTTCGCTGGACAAAAGAGATTTGCATGTGCGATAAATTTGTTGCGTCAGTCAATGGAAAAAACTGGGGTAGGTTAGGGTATTCGAGTGTACGTAATACACGTTTAGAAAATGTAATACAAATCAGATTAACTAATTAACCATTTTATACTATATTTATACTAAATTTAATGACTTTGACTTTTCAGCTATCAGCTGCTATCAGCCTTAAAAATGTAATGTAGCTTTAAAAAAATAAAAAATAAAGAAAACTCTTTAATGGATATACACATCTTAAACAAACTTTTAAGCGATTATTTTAAATTATTATTTTTTATCAAGTATATTCGTTACATTGTTTTGTAATATATTTATAGATATTACTATTTTAATAACTAACTAATGAGTTGTGTTTTATAAATGAGTAAACAATTATCTATTATTTCTCAGACTTTTAACAAAGTAAAGTCGTGCCTTATTTTAAAAATAACTATTTAGTTGCAATAAAAATTTTCTCATTGCAAGGCTGCTATCTATTTTATCTGCCTTATACTGAGCTTAAACTATAACCAAGGTTAATAATCCCAATGAGCCAGCAAATCACAGCTAATTACCATAAACCACAAATAATTTTAAAATTACTTGTAGCATTGATATTTCAATGAATTTCATGCGGTAGGTTGTAGATGCATAAATGTATCTCATAGATACATTTAAGTATAGCTTATAGTTTAACCTGTGTCAGGGCTAGAAATCACTGAGTGCACTTGTCATGCACTCGCTCTCACACTCGCATACTCAAACTAATTAAACTATCCAAGTTGAATATAAATTAAACATTTTAATAGCAACAAAAAAATTTCCAAGTCTATGTCATATATCTGGGGCCCAACCTAGCGATAAGACCGCTCTTAAAATAAATCATTAAAGCAAACACTCAACGAATAACTCAACGGGGCATCGTAGTATTACTCGACTGGTGACCTTGACGATGTTTTCATATATTTTTCGAGTGAGTTGTGAGTGCATTCATTCCCACGCTTCGCAGCCGCATTTGCAGGCAATAAAAATTGTTAGGCAAATTAAGTTAGACAAGAATAAACAAGTTGCCGAATATTTAACACGCTTTTCTATTTTTTGTACAAATTTTTAAGATTTTTAGCTTTAAATATAGTTATTTTATAAGTTCTGTCTGATTTATTAAATTTACTCATTGCAAGGGTATGAAAGTAAATTTTATCTCCTAAAAATATTTGTCATCGCAAGAATAGTCCATTGTTCTTGAGGTTATGGAGTACAGAAACTGGAACTGTTAAGTACAAAATAAAAAACGTTGTTTATTATTGCTGCTAAATTTTTGACAGTTTGTTGCTAATTGTTGTTTATTTTGGGTCTGGATACCAGTGAGTACCCTTGCTGATTGTATTCATAGTCATGAGTGCTGCGCTTTGTGTCAAGTGCTCAAGTCTCTGGCAGGCGGAAATGATTTAAAGGCAAAAATACTCGTATTTGTTCAATAATCAAGCGCATTGTAATTAATTATGCTCGAACAGGTCCAAAAACTCGTAACTCTTCATTGTCCGAGGTGGCCTAGGAATGGACCAAGACAATCAAAAGCTTTGTGAGTCATTTACAAATTTCGAGTGCTATGCCATTGTCTCTTTATAAACACAGCCACGCCCAGGATTCAAGTGTGGGTCACATAAGGCCAATTTAGTTGTTGTTTTTGGTAACATGCTTAAGAGCATTTAGCCTAACGTAAGTTGATGTCATTTCCATTTAAATCTCCATCTCTTATTCACAATTGCCGAGTACGTCATTCACCTACGAATACTACGCCCTGTGCACTTATCATTGTATTCAAATGCATTTGTGAATCTAATGAATAACAATGTACTACGACTTGTTAAAACGCATACTCAATTCATTAACATTTAAACGCTTATTAATTGCATTTTTATCTTATTTAACATTTTTGAGGGTCTGTGTCAATTGATACTATGATTCATCATCAAATTAATTGCTTAGGAAGTGAATCTGCTGCAAAAAGCTGTTAAAAAATGAATAATGAATTAATAAATACTATTAGTGTGATGTCAGTATTATAGCTTATATTCTATTAAATATAAATTGAAAATTCATTTTTTGTCTTTGATCATTTTTTCACTATTTTTTTGCCATTACAAATTTTTTTAATTTGCTAGGCTCTGAATAAAAAGGTTAATAGTCTTAACGATTAATTAATTCTGGAAAAAAATATTAGATTATATTTTAAATTATTTTTGAAGAATTTTCTGAATATCTTAAGTCTTATAAATATTATAAATATTTTGTAGGAAGTGAATCTGCTACAAAAAACTTTTAAATAATGAATTAATAAATACTATTAGTTTGATGTTAGTATTATACAAATCTAATATTTAATTAAATATAAATTGAAAATTTTTTTTTTTTTATTATTTTTTTACTATTCATTTAATACTTTTTCGTCATTACGAATTGCTTCAAGCTGCTGGGCCTTGATTTTATTATAATTTATTACTTTATTGCATTGCATGGCATTCAATAATTATGATTTCTGTTTGTAAAAATTATTTTGTACAGTGAAATCAATTTAAATTACAATGGCATTATATTTTATTTACTTCATCGGTAATATTCTATTTCTTATGAATGCATGATTCCATAATCTGACTTTAATCATGAATTAACAAAGACACTCGTAAATAGAATTTCTTTATAAGATTATTAGATGAGACTCGTTAAAGTGACGTGTGGATTGCATACGATTAGCTTAAGTAATCCATACACCATTTAAGTCCCCGAGGTGCAGTTAGCATTACGATCTGTTGTAAACCAACTCTCTGTAGATCTCTAATGGCTTACGCGGAACTAATGATGTCGATGTCTAGGCTTTTGTTGACCACAACATGCTTAAGCTTTAGCTTTGACTTATACAACAAACTTTTACAACTTGAAGCAAATCGTGAAAATGGCATTACGACATACAGAGTTATAATGAAATTGAGAAAGGAAAAAAGTAATAATATTACTGAATGATTAAATGATCTGTCGCTGTCAGCTCATAAACTATGGCTAATTATCATATATAAGTCTTTATATAAATATTTATAATAACAATATAATTATTCAATACAATTGCAGAATATACTCGATAGATTCAATCCAGGTGCGAGACAACTAATTGCAGCGGGCAAAAGTTACCTGAAGGCGTTGCATGGTAAGCATCATATCATACTATAAGCCATACCATAATGTATAGTATACTGAGCATACTGTTAACTAATTTGTAATGCATTTCGTGCCATTTCATGCAACAGGTGCCGCAACTGCCTCTCGTCTATTCAATGAAGCATTGGCCAAGATTGCAATGAACGCGCAACAAAGCGGAACGGGCGATATTGGTAAGATCCAGGAGATAGCGAGAGCGATAAAGTGAAAGAGAATGCGTTCAAATTTTAAATTCTTCATATTTACAGGTTCGGCTTTAATGAGCGTTGTAAATGTAAACAAGGAGATACAGGAGCAACAGATGAATATTGTGAGTAAAGCTGAATTTTATTTAAAAATGAAGAAAAAAACCTTAAAGGTAAAAGCAGTAGCTTAAATTTAAAAAATAACTTAATATTTATTATATAAAAATTTGAAAAATACTTACAATATATTTGTTACAATAAAAAAAAAATTTTTTAATTAAAACATCTTTATTTCATTTATAGCTAAAAGCCTTCTATGTGGATCTGTTGGTGCCATTGGAGACAAATTTGGAGAAGGACACAAAAGTGGTGCAGCATGAGCAAAAGAAATTTCTGCAGCAGCATAAAGTGCGCATGGAGAGCTATCAAAAAGCCGTCTCCACAATGAAGAAACAGCGCAAGAAAAAGGCTACGCCCGAAAATACTGAAAAGGAGCTAAGAGTGAGCTCATAACATAAAATAAATAAAAATTATGTAATATAATAATATAATCTTGCAGAGTTTGCAACTATTGGAGGATCAGAAAAAGAAGCTTGATGTATTTTGCGATCAAAGCTATAAGAACGTAAGTTCGTTGCCTAAGTCTTTTGTTTTTCTCAGAATAAAAATGCATATTGAGTTTGAAAAGAAGAGATTATGAAATTTCCGGTATTCCCTGATTCTCAGGCCATGACACAGGAGCGACGTCGTTATGGTTTCGTGCTAGAGCGCCAATGCTCGATAGCCAAGCACTGGATGGCCTACCATACCACCGGCAAAACAATAATTGATAATAATTTCGAAAATTGGCAAGAAATTGCCGCCTCTCGTGAGATTATACCGCCGGCCGCATACGAAAGTGGCTACAACAGCAGCAACAGCAACACACGTCGCCTGGTGAGTTATGTCTTACCCAAAAGAACCTTAACAACTCTCTTAACTGTAATCCAGGAAAAAAAAATAAATCAAAGTAGCCAGGAATTCTGCTATTATTAAGTTTTTTAAACGAAATAAAAATTAACAAAATGGGTAAATAAAGGGACTGATAACTGTGGAGTACAGACAGAATATACCGGGCTAAAGACCCTAGTCGATTCAGACTTGCTTGTCTGACTATCATAACTCAAAAACTTCAAGAGCTAGAAATATTACAAAAATTGGGGCGCAAAATTCATTAAATTAATTAATAACCCCTTTTCCACGTCCTCTATTTTTGCTTGGAATTTTAAAAATTATAAGAGCTCTTAGAGTACCTTAAACGAATTCTGAATATGTTAATTGTTCAAGAGAACCCAAATTGGGGTAAAAAAAGCAATAAATTAAAAATTTAAATAAAAACTTCATTCAGAGTATATTTGGAAAAAGAAGTTATTATGTTTTTTTTCTTGACTTTATTTTCGAGTCTTTTTGAAACCTAGTAGTAATATAAAATAATAGTGAGACAATTCATTATTATTGCCAAATTGACAATATTTATTCCTAACTTTGGTTATCTAAATTCTATTTTCTTAAAGTTGGTTTCCAATTTAAAAATTTTTAAGCAGTCAAGAATAGAGATTTTTCTATCATAGATTAAATCATTTAGCATAGTAGTATTAATTTTCATCATAGAATAAATCACTTAGCATAATGCTTTCAATTTTTTAATTAAGAAAATAATGTTTACATTGTTTTTTCCCCTTTATCTTTCTTCTCTCTCTTTCTCTCCCTCTCTCTCTCTCTCTTCCGCTCTCTCTCTCTCTCTCTTTGCTCTTGCTCCTTTCATCTTGCCAGGAGCGCATTAAGGACGCTGATGATGAGCAGCTACAGGGACATGGCGCCCAGTTGAAGAAATCGCGCAGCATCGATGCACCCTACGGAGATATGCGCACGCTGCATGAGCGTGAGAATCTTGGAGCCGGTGGTTCAGGATCAACGCACTACGCACAGAATTCGCTGCCACGTGCCAAGTCCGATTTCAATTTGGCTTTGGTTGGCACTGCACCGCTAACAGGTGAGAATCCCCGAGTTCTTTAGAGGATCCCCAAATAATTGGCTTAAATTTGTCAGGCAATAAACACAAGATCATTGAGGAGCAGCTGTCGCATGGAGAACTTGAACGTGGGGATCAGCGCCCTTTGGTGAAAGCGCTCTATGCTTATATGCCCTCGGGGGAGAATCAATTGTCCTTCGAGGAAGGAGATCGCATTGCTTTGGTGGGCGCCAAGGCCAAGGGTTGGCAGTTTGGTGAGAACTTGCGGACGCAGCACTTTGGCTGGTTCCCGGTTGCCTACACAAATGCAGAGAGTCTGGAGCTGGCGCCATCTAGCGGTCGGCGTTACGAGAACATGCACATGAGTTACGAACGCAACAGCGGCGGATTGCGCAACTATCACGAGCAACAGCAACAACAACAACAACAACAATACGAGGCTCAATTGGAGCTCATGGAAAGCGATGCGACATATCGACGACGTCGTAACCACAGCGCCGAGGAATCTTCGCCAACGCGCATGTTTGGCGATACCATCAAGCAACAAAAGAAATATCGCTCCGGCTCAGCGGCCAATCCCCGACCAGGTCCGCCGCCAACACTGCCCGCACCCGTGCCCAATGGTCAGAGTCAGAACCAGAGTCAGAGCTCCCGTATGTTGAACAGCTCGCAGAGCTTCTGTGCCACAAATGGAGTGCCAGCTGCAGTCGAGAGACGCAAGCAGAAGCTACTGAATGGAGCTCAGGTGAAACCATCTATTCCCTATGCTTATCCATCATATACTAAATGCTCTAATTCATCATTCCCCAGAGCGCCATGACAACTCAATCGTCCACAAAGTCCGCGGCGGCGGCAAAAACATCACTGCACAGCAGCAACGACAGCGGATTCGCCAATGAGCCACCACCACAGCCAGAGGTGGACTACTCCGATGAGGAGCCAAACACACAACGTGTGCCCATACGGTAAGTTATCGATAACATTTAGTTGCTATGCTGCTGTTGTTGTTGCTAATAAAGTTGGAGTAGAAGACTATCGAAATTCATTAAAGACAAAGAGTTCCTAATAATTCATACTATTTATTTATCCAAAATATTAATTTTGGAATGCTTATTTTCTAAATTGAATAAAAGTTTCATTAAATATTTATTTTCTAAGCACAATTCAATAAATAACTGCAATAGAATAAATATTAAAAGCAAAAAACAATAAAAACAAAAACTAATTTGAATTAGTGTTGCAATCAATATTTATCAATTAAACTAAAAAAAAAATAACGATAATGCAATAAATTTCATGCAGCCAAACAAAAATGCGTAAATTCATAAGTAATGAAATTATGCATTAAATTCAATAAAAAGTTCTTTACTATACATAAACATTACAATCAATATTCACTTTGCTGTCAAGCAGGCGATATATGTATATATATTAATAACAATTGAAGAAAATGCCTTAAGTTAATAAAGTAATTAATTAATTCTAAAATAATGCAATAAAAATACGATGTTTATATTTGCATCAATTAAACTATTTATTGAGCCTTCTCTAATCTGATTGAACAGCCTTTAAAATTACTTAAAATAAATAGTCATTATGGGAATAATGAATTAAATAATGTAAAATGATTGCATAAATATTTAATAAAGATAAAATGCTTTAATATTTATACGTAATTTAAGTTAATACTGCTATATTCGCTTTAATTTAAAATTAATCTTTTAGAGTCTGTTAAATGTCTAAGCTTAATTTTAGTGCTCGACTATGATATGCCCTATAATCAATAATAATTGGAATATCTTTAATACATTAATACAACAACAGCATCAGCAATTAAACAGATATATCTAAGGCAATTTAAACACCTTGCACCACCCACTTTCGAGCCGCTGCTATTGTCACTAATTCGCACCCATCTTAATCCCATCTTAAAGCTTTGATACAATTGCTAAATTTGATGAATTCTTTGATTTATGTTTGCTTGCAATTTTTACTGTTCTTTTTTGATTTCATGTATATCATCATTGAAAATATATATATATATAATTATATATATGCATATATATACTTTGTTGCCCCACCATCATCGTTGCATCCTTTGTGCTAACCACCGATCACCGCCAAAACACAATCAACCCCAACAAAAAACAAAAAAAAAACCCACCCAAAAACAAAATAAAAATCTATAAAGACGACGCGCGGATACGAATACTCATACGGTGCCACGGGATGTGGCATCCTGGACGCTGAGTCGCAATTTCCGGAACAGCGTGGACAGCCAGATAGATGACAAGAGTTTGCATCGGCTGAGCCGGCAGAGCGGCGGCATTGGAGGCAAAATGCGATACGATTTGATAGCCTCCGATGATGAGATATTGCAGGCATCGAGTGCCGGATTAAAGCGTACCAAATCCTTTTGGAAGTTTGGCGGCGGACGCAGCGGAGAGGATATATTGGCTGGCATGTCGCTCTGGCAGCATCGGGATCTAGTTGCAGCGCCCAATTTGGAGGAGATGCGTGATGAGCCACGCTCCGACGAGGATCGGGAGCGCAATGGCAATGGAAATGGAAGTGGCACGCTCACCAAATCGAATAATTCCAGCTCTTCGCAGGAGAAAGCAGGGCGAGGACGCAAGGATAGCATTACAAGCACAGAGATCTATGGAGATGACGATGAGAATATCTATGGCATCAGTCCAGCGATGCCGCCACAGCAACAACAACAGCAACAACAACAGCAGCAGCAACAACAACAGCCGCAGAGAAGCAGCGGTTACACGCCCAAGTCGCGTATGAAGATTATGAAGACCATTGAGATCGACATTGAGGAGCCCTCGGAGAGCGAGAGATTAAGCACAATGCGACGCGGGCAACAGCAGACGGATTATGGACACGGACATCGTAAGCTGGACAAACAGGGATCGGGATCCGCATCAATGGAATCCTCCACCCCGCAGCACAAGTCACAGACGCTAAGCCGATCCAAGCCGGGACATCAGCAACAACAACAACAGCAACAGAAACAGCAACAGTTTCCCAATTCCACGGATGAGGGAGAAAGCGATGAGCATGGAACACTCAAGTTGAGTGATGTGAACAACTTCTTTGATGATATGCAGCATGATGGTCATGGTAATCCAGGCAATGGAGTCGGTGGCAATCATGGCCTGGTGATGAAGACCCTCAAGCGGAAAGATATACTCAAGCAGTATTATACCAGCGAGGATGAATCCGAATCGGAACTAAAGTCCACCAGCTCCGATCCCTATGACTGCATCGTAATCAATGATCATCTGGTGCGCAAGGACGACAAACTGAGGCGACAGCATCACCAGCATCAACAACAGCAACAGATGGAGTTTCACACCTTTCGCTCATCCACATCGACAACGGCCACAAATACGTTGAAGAAATCCAATTCCAAGGAGCAGGAGAACACATTGACTCGCAATTCCACAGTGAATTCAGGAGCACCCACTGCCACAATCCTGCCACGTACGCGACTCCTCAAATCCTCATCCAGCAGCAACAACAACAACAACAACAATCACAGTAGTGCCACATTGGAGCGAAATTTGAAAGCCCATGTGGGCAACAAGAGCTACGGTCCTTGGTATGACTTCTGGGATCAGGAACAGCATGGCATGACAACTCAAAAGTCCTCAGGCGCCAAGATGAAGTAAACAAGAAAGGAAGCAGAAGCAGGAATAGGAGCAGGAATAGGGAATGGGAAATAGATAGAAAAGTGGGTTGTAAGCTATGTTGTTTCGCCGTTTTCTTACCAGAGAAGAAAACGCGCCGAGCTTGGCGGCGATTGAAGAGAGCAGTAGAAAGGGAGTAAAATGTGAACCAGTTAAAAATCTACAAAATACGAAAATTTAACTATATTTTATTAGTCTTTTCCCATTTAAAATGGATTTTTGCATCTTTTAAAGCCAAAATTATTTAGTTTTATCAGATTAAAGTGTGCCAAATTTGGATTAGATACATTTTCCGAACAAACAACATATTTCTTCCATTTTAAAACCTAAAAACGCGTATCAAATGCGGAAAAGCTTCCATTTTTGGTGCCTTGCCTAACGCACAGTTCATAGGATAAGCACAAACATACCATATAAACATACAAACATATCTATTCTTCTATATTTTTTTTTGCTTTAGACATAAGTTCTTGCACAAACACACACACATACAGTTATACATCTAAGAACTGGGAATATTACGTATATGTTTTATATTTACAGCAGACGCGGTATTTATCGCAATTATTCCATAGGCTATTGAAAAAAGAAATCTTCCCGTAGAACTACAAGCATTCTAAAAATCCCAAAAACTCCAAAATGCAAAAGCGTATGTAAAATATCGTAGTAACCCGTTATCTAATTTGAAACCTTTTTGCGTTGTACAAAGATGACAGAACGATACATATGTAAGCGCTCGTTTCAGTAGTACCAGGTAAAACATATCTTCAACATCAACTCGAAAAGTTCGTCATTATTTTGCAGCGCCTCACAATTTGCCACAATCAAGTTGCGACACACAAAGACCAACGATCGCTCAGCTCCCATGATATATCGGAGTGTCAACAAGTAGCAACGACAGCGTAAGGTGGACTTTTTATTATGATCCATCGACAAAGCGGACACATTTCCCAACAACAACAAAAAAACACCCAATTTACCTACTATAATAACATAATATACATTTTATAATTCTTATTATAATACTTATCTTAGAGCTTAAAGCTAGAGCTAGTAATGCTGCTCTTTCATGCCTGACTAGCTGGAACTGGATTCGGAGAATTGATTACATAAAGACTTCTAGTCTTGTTTGACCAGTTCCATTTGCCGTTGGGGCAAGGATTCTTGGTAGTCATTAAGTTGTATTGTTTGTTAAAATTATAAATACTTATATCGTATGTTAAAGATCAAAATATGTAAATTCAATTATTATGCTGAATAAAGAGACGATTTAAAATATTATACTTAGTTTTTACTTTATATAGTAAAGGTACATATAATAAACGAATAAAACCTAACGTCACCAGTGTATCGTTAGGCACTTTTTAGTTTCCTGTAATTAAACATGCATATTATATATAAATAACATATATATTATTTGGAATTATAAATAACTTACTTGATCTGGTTTTATTGCCTTATCACCGAGCATGACTATATTTGGAGTCTTTCTAGAGTCTTTCCCCCTTTGTAGAACATTGAATGCCTCGAGAAGAACGTTACGATTTAGGCTAGGTGAGTCTACTGTCAGGACCTTAAGGTTTTCACATTTTTCAACTAAATTCAGGAAGAGACTATCAAAGTTTGGGGAGCTGGGCAGATGAATATGAAGATGTGTAAGTTCCTTAAAGTGAACCAGCAATTCCATACATTGGCAATCGCTGAAATTACAATCCAGTAGTTTTAATCCCTTAATGCGTATTATTTCCAAGGTTTCCGCATATCCTAAACCTGGTGCATTGATGGTCAAACTTTTTAGTTGGTGGGATAGCTTTGAGGACACAGCGGCAACCAGAGGCATTAGGTCCGGGCGATGATCAGCATGCCAATTAGCAAAAATCTGTAGCTTCTCTAACTTTGGAAGTTCAGCAAGGGGAGTGTACTCTTCAGGCCTTTGTGTCATTCGAAAACTGAGTTCTTTTATGCAAGTTGAGTGCCTTACAAGATCGGTTAACGTTGCGTGAATTGGAGCATTGTTAAATGTCAATAGTCGTATCTTTGTATGGCATTCCATGTATTCTATAAGCGGGCTTCTACTCATTTCAGATTCAGTTTGAAACTTTTTGCTGTCACTAAACTGATACAAGATATCAACAACTTTAGCTGCAAGAAAAATTATTTAAAATATCCCATGAATATTATACATATAATAAAAATATACGGCAATATAAACGGAAACTTACCATCTTGATAGGTTGCAAGGCCTTTAATATTTAACAAATGTTCAAGTGTTTGAATAAATGGCTGAAGGGTCTCATAGGGCTCGTTGTCTTTTATCCACAATATTACTTGCTCCAGATTTATCATTCTCTTAAGCCCGTTTAGAACTTTTGTCATACAGATTTCACTCCATGAAAAGTGCCTGTTTAAGTTCACAACCAAATGCTTCACATATGGGGCTATTTGGCACAGTAAGAGCAATTCCTGCTTAAATCCCTCAGCCGTTGTATCTCCAAGTTCCAGGCGTTTATATACCAACATTCGATAGTCTTGACAAATGTAACGGAATCGCGGACAAACCTGGGCAAAGTTCATGTGATTGTCAATTGGCAGACATTTTAGTATAAAAGCAATGCAATCATCATTTAGATCTAGGATATTTAAATCCATTTGTGCTTTAGTCTATTGTTAAAGTTCTTTTAAAATATTTAATGTGAAAACTACAATTCACTCAAAAGCAAATGTAAACAAATAACAGCTGTTTAGTAAACATATTAGGGATTTTTTGGTACCATTTAATTTAATATTAGTATTATATTTTTAGTATATACTGCAATATTTATAATGAATTTTTACTTATTACTTAAAATGTATGGAATATACGTTCACATTATTTAACAGCTGTATACGAATTAAAATTGTCTAAAATGCAACTAGTGTTATTTCGCTTATAAATACAATAAATATGCTTAAATTATTTCTTATATTTTTTATAAATTGTATGCAGCACTGCCGTGACTTCAAATTTGATTTCTGGCAATGCCTCAGCAGGTATCTCCTTAATAATACTATCCCAGAATGCATACATTTCTGGATGATCCAGTGTCGGTGGTGCTGGCCGTGCAAACAGAGTACTTTGATGTTCAATTAGATTTGCAACCATAGTAGCAAGGCGATCTGTATTTTCACGAGGCCTCTTCTGAAGAATTATTTTTAAAGTAATGTATTACATATAATAAACATAGCTAAATTAAACTTACATAGGCGTTAATACTCGACGTTTGCTCATCTTCATCAGAAGTCGAGATCGGCGGCTGAGTTGAAGAAAGTGCATCAGTTAAATTTCTTGAATGCTGATTATCAGCTTTAGGAGTCATCTCTGCTTTCTGTAAATTCAATTGCTGTTAAACAAATTGAAATTAAACAAATTAAAACTTATTTACCTTTAGTATATCGCTGAATTTCTCTTCCTCTGCTTCAATTGAAAGTTCTGGTACTTGAAATGAGGACTGGGTTCCAGTATTGCCTGACCAGGACTCATCTTGTGATTCGAAATTATTCTGACTAAAGAATTCATCGTCCACAGATTTTGATTCTATGTAACTGTCCTATAAAATGCAAAACAATATTAGTATTTTAATTTTAATAGGGAATATTCGTGAGAGGACAGTATTTAACCTATCGATACTTTTTTTGAGATTTCTTTTTGATGCTAGTATTTTTTTTTTGTATATCTATCGAATATCGACTTTCAATTAGTGCTCCACTAATTTTTCATTAGCATAGGACTGTCTCGCTCACACTAATGATAAGACTGAATGCGACGAAATTAATGATGATGACAATGTAGAAAACAATGTTGTGCAATAACGCAAAAGTAAATGAAAATGAGGTCAAGTCAAGACAACAAGTTGTTACAGAATAACAAAATCAGTTTAATACATACACTTTTGATTCTTTTGCAATTTGTGGAAGTTATAAGTTTTGCTAGAAAGTCCATCTTGGACTTATTCTTCCAATCTACTTCAGTCATTTCAGGAACGAATTCGCATTGCTTGGCTTTCATAACTTTCTGGCACTCAAATGTGTAGTAGGATTTGAGGTTGTTCCACTTTCTGGACACATCTCCTGTTGAAATCAATAGTTAATGAACTATCTAATATATTAATTTCATTATATTAACCTTGGGAGAGCTGCACAGATGGACGAAATTTAGTGTTAATTTCCCTTGTTAAATTCGACCAGAAATCACTTTTCATGCTTTTTAGTTTATACATCGGATTTGCGTGGTTCCATACATATTCTGCACAATGGACGCTTTCAATAATGTAATCAGTCATTTCATTTGTAAACATTGCTTTATTAGCCATCATTTTTAGCTTGTTTATTTCATTCCCGGCCTTTTCACAAAAGCTGCTGCCAACTTGTTTTAATAGTCATGTGGCACAAAGCAACGAGTTGGCAGGTTGGGCGTCGGACTTAAGCCCATTTTTACTATGCAATTAATTTTTAAAATTGGCTTAAATCTGAAACTTCTATTTTTGTTAACATTAATGCAAGGATTTTGTTAAGTTTTTGGATTTACTATTGCTTGTTTGTTTATTGTTTATTTTTTTTTGCCAAATTTTTGAAAAAATCTAAATAAATTTAAATTGGGCGCCGTTTCGAATTGTGATCAAAGTGTGACCGCAATTGCAGTCCAGAATAGATAATACCAAATTGTTTTTTACTCACTAGTACTGCCAATTTGAGTGCAAAAAATATTTGTTACTGGCTGGAAATTATTTTTGCGTACACTTTTGAATAGCTTAAGACAAAATTCGAATAGCAAAACATAGCTGAATACATTCAATATATATTCATATTGGCCATATTTCCGGCTATTATCAATTTTTAAATATTCTAGAATCCGAGCTATGAAAATATTCAGAACTAGCTTTAAAAAAGCTAAGCTGGCAACACTGTTTGGCATACCGAAAAATCGATATGATTTTTGTCGATAACTTTCGATAACAAGTGCCGGTGTCGGTATCCAAAAATAAACAAAAACCAACTAGCTGAAGAAAAAGAGAAGGATAAATGGAAGTGTGAGCCATGCACGGATCCTGGAAACTGGTGCTGCCCGTTGGCTTTGTACTGTACTCGCTGCCGTTGTTTCTGCGGGTCAACAGCACGTCGGACTACATAATCGATGAGGAGTTCCACATTCCACAGGGCCTGGCATTTTGTCGCAAGCAATTCGATGTGGTATGGGACAGCAGCCTTAACCGGTAGCTATGGCAACTGATAATCCAATGGCCACTGTAATACTTTCAGTGGGACTCGAAAATCACCACCTTCCCGGGATTGTATCTCATTGCACTGGTGTTGCAGCCGTTTAACAGTTGCACCGTTACGGGTCTTCGTCTCCTGAGCTTAGTCGGAGCAGGCATTAACATTCTGCTGTTGTATAAGATACGTCGACGTACTCTGGCCGGCACTGGAGGCAATGCTTATGCAGCACACGAGGCAATAACGCTATCGGTACTGCCACCATTGTATTTCTTTAGTCATCTGTACTACACGGACACGTTGGCATTGACCATGGTGTTGTTGTTCTACAATTACTGGCAACAGGAGGCCCATCTGCCAGCTGCAGTCTTCGGTGCGGCAAGTGTGCTCATGCGCCAGACGAACATCGTTTGGGTGTGCATGTGCTGTGGCATTACAATTTTGGACACGTTGGTGCAGCAATGCGTCAAGACACGTCCCGGGAACAAGAATCATATACGACTCTTTGGCAGCGACGTAAGCAAATTTATTCACTCTTATTTCATATTTATTAACTATTCTCAATTACAGCTTTGGCTACAGCTCCTCGGCAGCCCTCAGCTGCTTTGCAATTGTATTTTGAGCATTTTGGCTAAATGCTGTTTCTATGCATCGATTATACTGCCATTTATTGGATTCATCTGCATCAATGGATCCATTGTGGTGGGCGACAAGAGTGCCCACGAGGCCACGCTCCACTTGCCGCAGATTTTCTATTTTGCCATATTTGCTGCTGGCTTTGGCATTTCCAATACGCTGCGTCAGTTGCGTACGGTTTTAACGCTACTGCGACGTCATCTGCTGCTTACACTGCTGGCCACTTTCCTGATAGCTGCCGTGGTGCATTTCAATACAGTGGTGCATCCGTATCTGCTGGCTGATAATCGACACTACACCTTCTATGTGTGGAGTCGCCTGTATGGGCGTTTCTGGTGGTTCCGTTACGCCATGACGCCACTGTATGTGCTCGCACTGGCGATCCTCTGCTGTGGACTGCGGCATATGCCTGATAGTTTTAAGCTAATGTTTCCACTGGCCTTGCTGCTGGTGCTGTGCTTCCAACGTTTGCTGGAGTTGCGTTATTTCCTGGTGCCGTATGTGCTCTTTCGACTGAATACGCGACCCACGCGTAAGGGATTCGCCGAGTGGATGGAACTGGGCGTACATTTACTGCTGAACGTGGCTACATTCTATGTGTACTTCACCAAAGAATTTTACTGGCAAAACTATCGCACTCCGCAGCGAATCATTTGGTAATCAACCACATTCCCCAACTAAAATACAAAAAGGTTCATCCTTTGCATTTTTTCATTTGAATATTGCTTTTGTTTATTCATTGCATTGCTACTGGAGTAATAAATTTCTCTACGTTGTCAGTTATAAAATTCAAGATCGGTTGTATGTATATATATAATTGTATCTGAATATTGTATTCAAATGTTGTGCAGCCGAAAATGTTCGTTAATAGATTCTTACTGGCTAGTTAAAAAGTTGCCCATATATATAATACTGCCGAGGCGGATAAGTACACACATTTACTACAAATATCAGTTAAAAAACATGGACATGCATATGAGAAATCTATAAAAAATACATTTATGAATGCTGATATAAAGACATAAAATATAATCTATTATCTAAATGCTAGGTATAAGTATTTATGTGTATGTTTATGCAAAAACTAGGCAAGAAATGTTTCTCTTAATTGTAATACTAATGCAAAGTACGCGTAAACACTTTGAGCTTTGAGTTGAAGTGAAGAGCGTTCGATTCGTTTCCTGACCGCCAAGATCTAATCTTAGAATTAGTTTGGCACACAACATAAATCATTCTAAGTCTCAGCGCCGTTTAATCGAAAGCCACCTTCCGGGCAAAGGAAGTGAGTGATGATATTTCGCTGGGATTGGAATCGGATGGAAGATGACTGAATTCAATCTCTTCGCTGGCAGCAGAGGCAACGATATTCTCATTGGACTGCGTCGTCTCATCCCTCTGATGCATTGTGGGCCATTGTTTGTGACTGGGCGCATACAAAATGAGCAGAGCAAAGATGTAGATGTTCCACATGCCATAGACGCCAGTGAGAAAGGCGGATGTCAGTTGAATTTCAATGTTCTCATTCCATTGCCAATGTCCCTCGGCCATTTGGCCCATGATAAAGCCGGCGACGGTCAAGCCAGCGCACAGTAAAGTGGCGAGCATAAGGAATTTGAAGCGATAGATGAGACCTAGAATACGAAAAACAAACAAAATGTAGTCTACCATCAAGTAAATAAGTTCAACATGCTATATTTCATAATCATAACATCTAATCAAACTTAGGGGTTGATTCCATTCACTTGGTAAACAGATAGATGGCCACAATCAACCCGTAAAGACCTAGGACTTCGGCAAAGATCAGTATTAAAACGATTCCAACAAATAGCTTTGGCTGCAGCGCAGATGCCCTCACTCCAGCATCACCCACAATGCCAATGGCAAAACCGGAAGCCATGCCCGACAAACCCACAGCAATGCCAGCGCCCAAGTTGAGGAAGGCTCGGAAACTGTTATAACGTTCGGATAATTGACCCGCCAGGAGTACAGCAACCACAAGACCATAGATGGCGATGATGCCAGCCATGACAACCGGTATAATAGACTTCATAATAAGTTCCGGATGCTTTACAGCCATCTGTGCTACACCCAGACCAGACTTGGCCGTTCCATAAGCAGCACCCATCGCCGTGAAGACTATGGCCGAGGTGACGCCCATTACACAAAAGAGGCACGCATACTGCGGCTCATCCATTGTCGCCTCCGACTCGTCATTACCCATTTTAAGTTTAAATACGTGCGCTTGCTTTCGTTAGACACACACAAACAAAAATATCAGATGTGATCCAGGAGTTTACAGCTTTCGCCTACCCTTTGAAATCAGTTTTTTTAAATGGAAAAGATTCAAGATGGTTTCGAGGGATCGTAACAATTATGATTTTAAAATTAAAAATGATTTTTTTGATTAAAAAAATTTAAAAAATACTTAAAAGATTAAAAAGAAAAATAAAAGTATTTTAATTTTAATCATTTTATAATAGTTATTATAATTTTTATAACGAAATGTATGAATAAGTGGAAGGTCATATATTATTTATAATACAAAATAAAGAATAACTCTTGCTTTCCATTGTAGTATTTAACAAACATAACTATTTTTTGAAAGTTTAATTTTTAGTAAATTCAAAATAAGAGATATTAAATGATTTTTATATGAAAATTAATTATTAAAATATATTTTATAATTTTTTAAAAATAGATCGACAAATAAAACATATTTTTAAATTTTTGATCTTAAAAACTTTAATGCAAATACAGGATATCCCACACAAAGAAGGATATCCAGATTTTCATAGCTCTTATTTGTGATCCCTGCTTATATCTGAGAGACAACTTACCCTCGTAGTGCAGACGTCGCGCTTGGGACATGGACGGCAATGAAGTGCGTTTATCGCCAATATCCTTGAATACCTTCCACACCATGAAGCAGAGGAAGAGAAAGTATATGGCAGCTGAAACGCCAGCGAGCACAATGAAACTCATTGCCACCTTGGCGCCCAGTGGTGTTGTCCAGATGGAGTAGAAGGGATTACGAAGCTGAACGCCGCGCTCACAAATGTCAAAGACAAATAGCGAAATACAGCCGACAACGACGGCGGAGAGATGCTTCCAGTATCGTGAGCGTATAGTCGATTTATTAGGAGAATCCTGGATGAGCATATGCTCGCCGGCAAAGACCAGCCAGAATGAGAGCAGCATAGCATAGAAAATGCCCTGACGCACATCGCTCAGAAGCAGCATGTATGGCATTTCCACGCCCAGTGTTAGATACTCCAATGGAAGATTCAAAAAACTAAGAGCACCACCCAAATAGAGCAGCATGTACTCCAGCAGAGCTGGGGAGCGTTGGAGTATGTGCACACGTCGCCAGAACCAAATCATGATGCCCACCACAAAGGGAAAGAGCAGAGTTTTGAGCAGAAGCCAAACCTGAGTGAATCCTCCATTTTGGTATATGGCTGTCAATGTGAGATCGTGCATGTGTCCAACTTGCAAGTTGATATTGTTGGGCGTGTCCATGGGAAAGCGTAAATTTAACAGATAGAAGCTATGATGCAGTGCACCCAGCTCAAACAATGGTATAATATCACAAGTATACAGAGTTTCCTTGGTATGCACATGCTCGGGATGACAGTCCAAGTAGCGATGCTCCACGCTGTGTGCATAGAGCTTCCAGTCCTGTTCGGCATCTTCATTGTTGCGATAGGCAAGCCGTGTGTCAATCGTCAGCTGCAGATCCTTGGGTGGCTCACGTAGCTCCGATGACGAGACATATGCGATGTCTACCTGTAGTACTCCAATGAGATTCTGCTGCCAACGGCTATAGTCCAACACCCGATTATCTCTTGGCAGCGGCATTTGGAACACGTACACCAGTTTATTGGCCATCTTGAGTACGTCGTCTTCGATCTCGTCGTACGGCACCGGATTACAAGCGCCCGCTCCTCGTGAGTATAAAAAGAAGCTGGTGTCATTTTGACGGCCAGGCATATCGCGACACTTGGTTCCGAGCACAGTCTGATGGCCTGCGGGCAAGGGTGCATACAGGCCACCCAGCAGGAAGCAGGCCACTTGACAAAGCAGTAGACTGCTCACCAATATGGACAACTTTCGTCCACTCAAATTCTCGAGTATGGTCCCGGCCATTTCGACTTAGGTGTGGCTCGCAATCACTGTTAACTGAGCGAGGTAGGCGCTTCCTCTCTATCTATATCTTGCGTTAAGGTAAACAATTTTTATTTGTTTTACTTGAACGCTATAAAAAGAACTCGACTGGCGACTGTCGGCGAAACAAACAAAGCGGCGTTCGTATACAGAATGTTAGGGCTGTCGCCTAATGTGCAGAGTGAAATGCGAACAGCTGTTGCTGTCCATATCACTTCAATATGAGTATCAATTTATTAATAATAAAGTTAACGATATAATAAGCATAATTTATGTTACATATCTAAATTATGTAGCCATAATTTATGATAATTATTAATAATTTAAGTGCTGACAACACTAGACAATTGTCTGTTTAATAGGGCTGCAAAAACACCGATGACGGACTATCAACTTTTTTGTGGATAAAAAGCTGTTTCTGACTTGAAAGTATCTAAATTTTCTTTTGTACAGTTTTAAAAATATTTATAACACAACATAGTTGAACATATATTTAAAATATCCATATTTCCGGCTAATATCAATTTTTGAATTTTTCTAGCAAGCGAACCTGAAAATAGCCAGATCTAGCTATAAAATAGCCAAGTTAGCAACAGTGTTGATATACGTATATCGCATTCTTTGGTGTTTTTTGCATTCTTTAATAAGTAAACGGTCACTCTGCACATCTCCGCCATTTTAGCTGCTGCAGAAAATTTTTTTCGCAACAAAATTAGGAAAACGCCGTGTTATTTATAATGTAAATAAAATATATGTATATATAACATATACGTAAGAACAAAATAAAGAATTAGTTGTAAACTACGGTCGCCACTTTCATTTAAACGTTCGCCGCTTGCCGGTGGTTGCTTGTTTGACTGTACGAGCGGCTTGTGGTTGTGTGCGTGTGTGTGTAAAAGTGGAAAAAAGTGGTCACCGCACCGCTAAATAAATAAGTTGGTCGTGTGCGTTTCGAATTAAATTTGGTCCAGTTTAAAGCTCACGCAACCATGGCCGACGGCGTGGTGCTGGACTTGTATGCTGAAGATTTGGACAAAGATTTTGCCGGGCAAGCTCAGGTAAGTCACGTTGTATATACGTTATATGTATGTATGGGTGCACACATTTGTATATGTGTATGCATTAAACTGTAGGTAGATATATTAAATAACATTGTTGATACTTGAGAATATATCGATATTTAAATAAAACACATTTTGCCTTAAGGATGAATTTGGTGGTGACGGCGTCGATTTATACGATGACATCGGCGGCCCCACCGAGCCAGTAGCTGCAGGCGGCGGTGGCGGTGGTGGAACGCCAACGGGCGATAGCACTTCCGGCCCTGGATCTGTGGATGGCTCTTCGAGTGGCGTTGGACCGAATGGAGTTTACCATCAGGGTAGTGGTAACCAAACTCCAACGATGAACCGCCGCTATCAACTGTATGTGGGAAATTTAACCTGGTGGACAACCGATCAGGACATATCCAATGCTTTGCGTGACATTGGTGTTAACGATCTGCAAGAAGTGAAGTTCTTCGAGAATCGTGCAAATGGTCAATCGAAAGGCTTCAGCGTAATATCGCTGGGCTCGGAGCCAAGTCTACGCACTGTACTCGATCAATTGCCTAAAAAGGAAATGCACGGCCAAACCGTGGTAGTCACCTATCCAAGTAAGCAGGCACTCACGCAATTCGAGAGCCTGCAAAAGACACGTCCAGTGCCGCCTCCGCAGCAAAACGGACCACCACGTGGTCCGGCCCCGCCAAATATGGGTGGGCCAATGCAGCAGCATCCAGGTGGTGTGCCTCAGGGTGTACCACCAGGCCATGCTCCTCGAATGAATCCCAGCATGCAGCCTGGTCAATATCGGCCACACATGTCTCAAGTGCAGCAGGTGGGACCAAACTCTGGACCTCCACGCATGCAGGTGAGTTTTCTTTTATTTATTTTGTTTATTTGCCAATATGATTGAAGTTTTCACATACATTTTGCTGTATGGTCTTAAGTTCTAATTTCGTTATCAATTGCGATTGTAACCAAAAAAATATTTGAGTTTGTTGGGAATGTTTGGCTCGACAATCCGTATTAACAACGCCATTCACATTTGATATTTAACTATTCCTCATTGAAATTGTTCTGAATGCAAAATTTTATACACACAAGTCGAATAATTGGTCGCCAATTTACCAATTTATTTATAACACATTACCCTATATGTGACAGCTAATTGCATATAATCTTTATATGGGCATAACATGTATCATTTTATAATTGTAACATAGATAAGTTTATTAGACTGAAGCTATGTAAGGCAAACAAGTTGTTATATTATTACAGATTTGTTTAATTTGTATTTTTCTAATGTTCTTTTTTTATATACATTTATTTTGAGGAGTTATTATCAGGGACCGTAACTGTAATATAATTTTTTAGAGACTTTGGTGTAATTCTTTTTAATATAGCACATTTTCTTAACATTGCTGTATTTAGCCAATATTGATTCCAAAAGTGTTATTTTTTGGTCCCTGGTTATAAGAAATTTTCTTTATTTAACAAAAAATATATCAATAATTATGTAAACTTATGGAATAAACCAGACCAATAATTTGACCGTGTGCATTTGGTAAATTAAGACTAAACTATAGATGACAAAAAAATCGTCTCTAAGGCAATTGTTGTTATTTATGATTTTAAGTAGATTACAAAATGTTTTGGTTTAAATAAAGTAATTTCAGAGCAATTTTTATAGTATTCACTCAGTTAAGCTACTTTATTTACTTTTGTATCAATTAATTATGCTTAAGTCTATAACTTACAATTAGTTTAATATGTAATTTAGTGCAGTTGCTGAGAGAGTTCAGCTAGTATGAAATTTCAACTCAATTGGTAGCTCTATGTATATTTAATATTATTATTTTGTAAATGTGATGCTTTTGTTATGATCATGTATCCAATTTGTATGTATGTATACTTTATATATCTAAATATATAAAATTATAATATAAAAAATGTTTATGTATTACGCTTTATATTTATATTCCATTCCATGTGTTATATGACAACGCTTACGCACACTTCTCTACCCACCACAACAACAACAACAACTACTACTACTACTACATCTACAACAATAATTAAATACGTAATTCATTAGCCGCCAATGCATCAACAAGGCGGGCCTATGGGCAACCAACAACCGCCTCCCAGGTATCCGCCAGCGCAAGGTCAATGGCCAGGCCAACGTCCCGGTGGGCCCAGACCGGGTCCACCAAATGGACCTCTGCAACGACCACCAATGGTAACAAATTCCTAACAAACAAACAAACAATTATATGCAAAACTAAGCAAAAATATCAAGAATGAAATCCTATTTATAATAACTTATAAATATTAAATAATAATACAGTAGACAAACGAAACCAGAAACAAGAAACCAAAACCGAACTAACCAAATTAAGTTAACTAAGTGAAGTAATTAATTGTATTCAGAACATTTAAATAACTGCACATGATTGTAACTGCAACAGCCACAAAAGACATGCACATTATCCACAAATCACAAATCAGACACAAATCTCATGCACACACCTGCAACTGACAAAGTTGAAGCTCTAACCCTTTGATAATATTTAAGCTAGTCACTAAGCTGTATACTATTATGTGCTTTCTTTTTGCAGTTCCAGGGACCAATGGGTATGCCAGTACGGGGCCCTGGTCCGGGTCCGGACTGGCGACGTCCGCCTATGCACGGCGGTTTTCCGCCGCAAGGACCGCCACAGGGTCCACCGCATATGCAGGGTCCGCCACGTCCTCAAATGGGTCCTGGGCCACCGCCCGGTTCAGGTGGTCCACATGGCGCGCCAGCACCGCACGTGAATCCAGCATTTTTCAATCAACCCGGCGGCCCACCACCGCATCCGGGCATGGGTGGTCCACCACATGGCCAGCCAGGACCGCAGCCGGGTATGAATATGCCACCACAGCACGGACCGCCACCACATTTTGCACAACAAGGTGGGCCTCGCAATCCATGGCCGGGTCCACCCCAAGGCAAACCACCGGGAGCGTTCCCCGATCCACAAATGGGTCCGCAGCTAACGGAGGTTGAATTCGAAGAGGTTATGAGCAGAAACCGAACCGTCAGCAGTTCGGCAATTGCCCGGTAAGCATAACATACTAATCAGATTAATAAGATAATAATTTTATGATTCCTTCATCCATAGAGCTGTGTCGGATGCTGCGGCAGGTGAATATTCGAGCGCCATTGAGACTCTGGTGACTGCCATCTCACTTATCAAGCAATCCAAAGTTGCGCACGATGAGCGCTGTAAGATTCTGATTAGTTCGCTGCAGGACACATTGCATGGCATCGAAGCCAAGAGCTATAATCGTAGAGAGCGTTCCCGTTCAAGGGATCGCTCTCATCGTAGCCGGCAACGTCGTGAACGATCAACATCACGCTACCGGGAACGCTCTCGTGAACGAGAACGCGACCGCGATCGTGAGCGTGAGCGTGATGGAGGGTAAGTTGAATGAATATTTTTATAAATACATACATATATCATATCCACATAATATGTGCAATTCAGCAGCTACCGGGAACGTTCACGTAGTCGGGAGCGTGAGCGTCAGGCGCAGGATCACTACAGGGACGATAGGTAATTGTAATTGTCCATTTAAATAATTGCATCTAATAAACATGTCCACTATCTGATGCAGCAGCAGCCGCTCCGCACGACCACGTAAATCGCCGGAGCCCGTTGTTGCAGAAACCGCAGAAGCGCCCTCATCTAAACGATACTATGAGGAGCGCGAGCGGTATCGTTCATCGGATCGGGAGCGTCGTGACCGGGATCGGGACCGTGAGCGTGAGCGCGAACGTGATCGGGATAGGCGTGAGGAGCATCGTTCCAGGCATTGACTGCTACAAAAGCGATAGCAAAAGTAACAAAAATCAATACACTCACACACAACTCCTAGACACTCTTATTAACACATAATAAAAATAATGCAGCAAACTCCGCAATCTAAAGCGCCGACACAAGTTTAACATATTTTGATTTGTATCTAACATTACCAATACGTAGGATATGAATATATGGCATAACATAGTTTCTCCTAGACGTACTAAAGTAAGCCGAAATGTTGACACGCCTCTACAATAACAGTAACACAATCTAACGACGGACTTTCACGCCCACACAAATCCAAATCCACACTCAACCTTCATGATGCAACCAGCTTAAGGCAGCCGGATAAAGTCGTCATCGCGGGACAGGACTCGGATGGACAACAGCTACAGACAAATGAACATCAATAGAACATCATAGTCGTCTTCACCGCAGAATTTCAATATTATTGTACTTTAATATTTCGGTTTATTTAATAAAACATATATATATGAAATACAAAAAAAAATATTGTTCGAACAAAAAAAAAATTACTTAAACTGTCTTGCGTTGTGTGTCTTCTTTGTACCTTATAAAATAACAAAAATATAGTTTACGAAATTATATGTTTAAATTGTACAACTACAACGCATTTATTCTAAATAATATTGTTATAATAATGAACTTGCATATTAGTGCAAACTTTTAAAGCTTTTGCCAAATGAGGCCAAGTGAATCGTAATAAGCGCAATTGTATTTAAAGATATTCTTTTTTGTAAATCCTTTTTGAAGCATTTATTTAAAATTGATTTTATTTATATACATGTATAAGTCGAGCTTATCGTGCGCGTGTGTGAGAGTGTTCCATAGTTTTAAATATTGACTGATCTTATCAAATGAATAAGTAACATAAAACTAAAGTGAATATATTTCATTGTATGTAAATAATTTGGATGAATGAGAGAATTGTTTGCGTGTGATGATAATTAGACTAATTAACTTAATATATATTTAAATCGAGTCGTTAACAGCATTTATCGTAGAAATTTGATCGCGAACAAACATTTATGTAGTTGCTATGTAATATCTAAATTATTTATTTTTATTCTTTTACATTTATTTTAATTTGTACAATGTACAAAAACATTTGTTAATGATAATTCAGCTTAAAAGTTGCTACACTAATCCAAATGATATACTTGTGTAAATTAGTATTTCGGCATTTAGTATTTGTAACTTTCCTAGGTCTGATCTAACATGAAGTATTATAAGCTTAACGGCCGGCTACTACTTATAAAGAAAACCAAATCTGTCTTATAGAAATTTGAACTGTGATTTTGAGAGTAACCTATATAACATATATATATATATATAAACTGTAAATCATGCAAAATACAGGTAAAGTTTTACATACATACAGTGGGGAGCAAAACTGAGTACATGTTCACAAACTCTGTCTTTCGGCATCTACAATAACAAAACTATAATAGCAACGGGCAAAAAATGATTTTTTTCATATTTATTATATTATCTGTAAGAAATATTACTAACTAGCAAACAAAAATTAGTTATTTCAATGAAGTGGAAAATAAAAAACCAAAACAACTCGCATGTACTCACTTTTGCTCTTTTCGTGAAAACTGAAGATATTAAATAATTTATATTATTTCGACAAAGGAAAAAATTTTTGTTGACTTAATTTATAAACTTTGGTACATTCTCTATCATATTCTACTGAAAATGATTAAATTCAGACTCTCAGTCCAGACAATACGATTACAATCATCGTCGGTTCAATTTTAATGCGTTTTTGCATGTTCTAAGAGCACATTAATTATACCGACGATGATTGTAATCGTATTGTCTGGACTGAGAGTCTGAATTTAATCATTTTCAGTAGGGTTCAAAGTAATTTTGCTGACGAATACCCAAAAAAAAATTTTTGGACTTCCTTAGTCAAGAAATGTGGTTATTTCGAACAATTTTGTACTTTTCAACTAGGTGGCGACATAATGTGAAAAGCCAAAACTGTTAAAAAATGGCTTGGAATGTAAAATTTTAGATTCATAGAATAGTCAGCACAATATTCAAAGCCCGATCCGATTGAAAATATTTGGTCAAGTGTTGAACAACGACTTGCATAGTATGATATAGCCCCATCCGCCAAGGACGATCTTTAGAGCAGTGTACAAGTGGAGTGGAATCGAATTCCAAAAAAAAAATTTTAGAATATGATAGAGAATGTACCAAAGTTTATAAATTAAGTCAACAAAAATTTTTTCCTTTGTCGAAATAATATAAATTATTTAATATCTTCAGTTTTCACGAAAAGAGCAAAAGTGAGTACATGCGAGTTGTTTTGGTTTTTTATTTTCCACTTCATTGAAATAACTATTTTTTGTTTGCTAGTTAGTAATATTTCTTACAGATAATATAATAAATATGAAAAAAATCATTTTTTGCCCGTTGCTATTATAGTTTTGTTATTGTAGATGCCGAAAGACAGAGTTTGTGAACATGTACTCAGTTTTGCTCCCCACTGTATATGAAAATCTAGTTTATAAGCGCGTCTCTTGTTGAAAAGATTATAACAAGTTTAGGCAATCGCATTTATGTCACCCATATTTAAGACCACTCGTCATTTTTAATATTTATACTTTCAATTATTGTTTATAATAATATACTCATCTTCTTATTTATTTCATTCAATGCAATCAAACAATTAAAACGAATTTTACGTAAATGACGCGAATAAAATAAAAATCGATAATTTAGTAAGAGGGTTTCGTTATTAGTCGGAATCTGTCATAAGTATTTCATGTTCACTTTACTCCAACGAATTGGTTTTATTGCTGATGTCAAATCTATGATAATTACATGATTTTGAACATTTTTTGCGCGCCGATATACTTATCGATTTTTAGAGATGGGACCGATTTATGCCGACGGAAAATGGTACCCCTATCGCCTTAGCTAGTTCTGCCTATTTTCAAGCTAGAACGGCGCCAGGCATCTCTGTTGGAAAAGCTGGCGCCAGGCATCTCTGTTGGAAAAGCTGCCGCCAACGCGGATTTTCACTTTGATTTTATCGAAAATATGAAATTGCAATAGCTTTGGAATAAATTATTGAATTTGATGAAAATTTAAAATACAAAATTTAAAAAATCAAAAAGAGATCAATTTTAACGAAGGTTTCAAGCTCGTCAACCCAAGGGGAGAGAATTTAATTCTAAAAAAAAATCATCATAAAATAGAGAAAATTCCAACAAAAATCCTGCAAAATTTAAAACATTCTAGCTTCAAAAATAAGAAAAATTAATATTAACTGGAGAAAATCCATTCACTTGGCAGTTTCAAAATTTTTCTTTTTCTCACTTTGTTGAACATGTTCACTTGTTCATTTTTTGAGGTGAGTCAACTCACTCAGTTCGCTTCTTGCTCACTCGAACGGCTCATTCAATCAGCTGACTTGCTCACTTAAACAGCTGACTTGCTGATTTGTTCACTGCTCATTTACTCACTGTTCATGAACAGCAAACGCAACAGCTATTGGCTACGTTATATTTCAATTGAAATTCTTCATTTTTTTTTTTTAATTATAATGGAACAAAATTAATTAAAAATAGTATAGTACTTTCAATTGATTTTTGTATCCATCTTTGGTAATTTCTAAACAGAAATACGATCAATACGGAACAGCTGAGCAAAACGGAGTAAAAATGTTATACAATTGAACAGAGCTGAACAAGCTCAAATGAGCATGTTCACTCACTCATTTCAAAGATTAATTCCTTTTTGTTCACTCACTCATGAGCTAGTATTGCAATATACCTAAAGAAAGGTGAAATACAAAGTGACAAGTAGAAAAACAACGTAGTAAACGTCGTCAAGTCAATCACTTTGATTATCAAGAGCAGATAGTTACAGTTCACAGTTTTAACTCCTCCGTTCGATAATAAAAATATAAACAACTAAAGCTAGTCATCAAGTGGGTAACAAGGATACATTATGGCGGATACAGCACAAAACATAAACGATCGTTTCCAACGATTCGTAAATGGCATCGGAGAGCGATAGTAAGTATGCACAACACAATAATATAAATAAGCTTTGGGTCAACAACAAGTGCAAAGTCGCATTGTTCGGTTAATTTATTAGCATGACCTGAAGGCACCTGTGCGTCATTTTGAGACTGACGTGTTGTTTTGGTATTGAGCCACATCAACAGTTGGCCGCACCGAAATCAATAGTCCTTGAAAACAATCCACACATATACTTATACAGATAAACTAATGTGGTTTCCATTGAATTTTACAGTGAGCCCTACGTACGTCAGCACCTGTCCAAGGTGTATATGGTGCTGGCGAGCACTACGGCTGCAGCGGCAGTCGGAGCTCTTCTTCAAATGCAGAATATGTTTGATTTGGGCATGTTAGCAGCGATTGCATCTTTGGTACTGGTTCTGGGTCTGCACTTCTATAAGGATGATGGCAAGAACTATTACACTCGTTTGGGAATGCTCTATGCCTTTGGTTTCTGCTCTGGACAGACTCTGGGTCCCTTATTAGGATACATAGTCAGCATAAATCCGGCAATTATACTAACTGCACTCACCGGCACCTTCGTGACCTTTGGATCATTGTCATTGGCAGCTCTATTGGCCGAACAGGGCAAATATTTGTACTTGGGCGGAATGCTGGTCAGCGTTATCAACTGCATGGCACTGCTGAGTCTTTTCAACATGATATTCAAATCATACTTTGTCCAGATTGTAAGTAACTATAACCCTATCAATAAGAGATACTGTATTGTCTCTTCTAATCTTATCTGGTTTTCTCCCCTAGACTCAACTGTACGTTGGCGTTTTTGTCATGGCCGCGTTTATTGTTTACGACACACAAAATATTGTGGAGAAGTGTCGCATGGGCAACCGCGATGTGGTCCAGCATGCATTGGATCTATTCTTTGACGTTCTGAGCATGTTCCGCCGTTTGCTTATTATTCTAACGCAAAAGGTGAGCTTGTAAAACCAATTCATCCATTTAAGGCGGTGCTTGTCTTGCTGTTTTTTGTTCAATATTGTGCCCTGTTTTACAGCTCAAGAGTTTTATGGTTTAAAAGTAGCTCAAAGAACTATTTAACAGTCAAGCAATCAAAGAATAACCTTGAGCCACCTTGTATATAGCAAACAATAGCTTAATCTAAGCAATTTAATCACGTCAACGGTATGCCACTTTAAGTGTATACCTTATTTTTCGTACATCCAAGGGAATAAGTATACTTTCACAAAGGTCTAAAGGATACAGCTTTTTCGATTATATTATATATTTATTAATTATTTGAAGCAAGTATATTTATTTCCGTGCATACGAAAAATTAAATCAATATCATGTTATGCTCGTATTCCGCTTGCTATTTGTGAAATTATATTTACGACCTTAAATAACTGTCAATTAACACACTTAACATTTTATTTTACTTTCAGGAGGAGCAAAAACAGGCTGACCGTCGTAAGAGGAAGTAAAAAGAACCATAATTTTGTAAAAAATTTAAAATTATGTCATAATATTTTTTTTCAAATTTGAAAAGAAATAGCCGTGTTAATCTTTTGGTTTTAATTTATAACTCTCACAAATTACAAAAAACAATTGTTTGGAACACCTGAAAACCATGCAAATCTATAACAAATCCTAAACAACATCCAAAATAAAATTTCTCATTCATTCAATTTGTTGTACGTTGTAATGCGTTTATTATATACAAATTAGCCCAGTCATGTGTATATTACAAGTATTAATGTTGTAATACTTATTTTGAGTTCATGTTTAAATATTTAATGTGTAGCGTTAATAAAGAAAATTGAAGATGATTCAATAAACAAAATACTCGTATTTACTTTATAATAGTTCTTATCCATAAAAAAAATATACTCGGACATTTTCGATTGCTTGCGTTGATTGTATCGATTTGTGTAGCAATTTAATCAACCAACAAACCAATTCAATTAGTTAAAGTGCTAAAGCGGCTCAAATTCAAATGGTCAACTGAGTGCGCATTTGCATTCGTTCCGGCCACTTCGAAGTATGTCTCAGGCAACTCCGTTCGTGCAGCCTTTGCTGCTTCAATTTCAACAGCTTTTCTTCATATCAAAATTGGTTGGTGTATTGCCACAGGATCTGGACAAGTTTCGCCAAAAGAATGTGCTAGAAAAGTCGCGCAATGGCATGTTTTATATGCTTGGCATTTTGATCATCTATGTGGTCCTCTACAATCTACTTATTTATTCGTTTGGCGAAGAGGATCGCACTCTTAAGGCATCACAGAGTGAGTATATTCTGTGAGTAAATTTATTAGATATTTTTTCAATTTATATGATAATGTATTATGTCAGGTACTTTGACATTCGTAATTGGACTGTTTTTGACCTATATTGGGTTGATTATGATGGCCACGGATCAGCTAACTGCATTGTTTAATCAAGGAAAGCTGGGGGATGTCTATGAAAGAATTCGCTTGGTGGACGAACGTCTCAACAAGGAAAAGTGCCGAGTGGACAACAGTTGCATTTCCAGACGAATTCGTATAATGCTCGTAATGACATTTATTTTTGAGATTTCTATACTGATTGCTACATACGTTATCCTAGTGGACTATACCCAGTGGCTATCACTGTTGTGGATTGTATCGGCAGTGCCCACATTTATTAATACACTAGACAAGATTTGGTTTGCAGTATCGTTATATGCGCTTAAGGAACGCTTTGAGGCCATAAATGACACATTGGAGGATCTCGTGTTGGAACACGAAAAGTACAAGGCATGGCTAACTGGAGATAATAATAGTGCTGCCCCTGGTAATCAGATGCGGACAGCGGACAGTAATGAGTCGCAGCCACCACAATATGATAGCAATCTCGAGTATTTGTACAAGGAGCTGGGCGGCATCGATGTGGGCTCATTTAGGGGCTCCGGCAGTAAAAATAGAAATAGGGTGGCACCAAGTAAGTAATCTTAATTATATCTTTTTATTTTTCCATTTATATCATTAATATTAATTTAGACTCTTATTCGAAATTCAAAAATAAATCTAAAATTTTTATTTTAGAATCAGAGAATAACTCTTAAAAAAAATTGGAGTTATTCTATGGCTTCTAAATACCAGAAAGTTAATTAAAATTTTTCAATTTTGTTTTAATTTAAAAATTATAATTGATATTTTCATTTATCCATTTATTCAATGTATTTGTATTAGTTGCCCACTCGCTGAACTCTTTTGGAGAGACCATAATATCAACACCTCACAAACCACACCAGATTAATTCCAATCCATTGATTAATGTGGCGCACGAGAGCGAATTGAGCAATGCGACCAAGGTGGAGGAAAAGCTGAACAATCTATGCCAAGTGCACGATGAGATCTGTGAGATTGGCAAGGCAATGAATGGACTATGGAGTTATCCTATTCTATCGCTTATGGCATACGGTTTCCTAATCTTTACGGCCCAATTGTATTTTCTATACTGCGCGACTCAGTCTCAATCAATACCCTCGTTGTTTCGCTCCGCCAAAAATCCTTTCATCACGGTCATTGTACTGGTGTACACATCGGGCAAGTGCATCTATTTGATTTATCTGAGCTGGAAAACCTCGCTGGCTTCAAAGCGTACTGGCATTAGTTTGCACAAGTGCGGTGTTGTTGCTGATGACAATTTGCTGTACGAGATTGTGAATCATTTGTCGCTGAAACTGCTCAATCATTCTGTGGACTTTTCTGCCTGTGGTTTCTTCACACTGGACATGGAAACGTTGTATGGCGTCAGTGGAGGCATCACTAGCTACCTGATTATTCTCATACAATTCAACTTGGCAGCACAACAGGCTAAAGATGCAATACAGTCGTTTAATAGTTTTAATGACACTGCTGGATTTGTGGGCGCTGCCACAGAAATGGACAACATCAGCTCCACACTGTACGATCTGATGACCACCACAAAGATGACACCAATTAATTAGTAAAGTTCAATATGAATTTTTTTTTAAATATCACGGCACACTTTTGCACTAAACGTTCTTAAACACCCGTATTTGACACGAAATAAATATGTCACGATGCAGTCAATTCTTTGTAGAGAACTCGTGCTTCATTTAGTTCATGCAGCAGTTGCTTGTAGGTTTCATTGGAGCCATCATAGTCTAAGATAGCCACACAAGAGATCTGCGCTCGCTTACGCAGTGCATAGGCCAATTCCCGACGCATCAGGGAGAAGCAATAAGGCACCTCTTGCTGTCGACAGATTAGCTTTAGTTCCTCGATTTTGTCATCTAGGCCACCTGGTAATATTACACTTTAAATGCTTAGCAACTTTTCTTAGTTCGAGCTTATGTTACTCACCTTCTCCGGAGCAGGCTTCACAGTCAGGTGCCAGGATCAGCAGTTTTACTTTATTAATACGCAGCCTGGACAAGGCCTCTCGAAAGCCGACCACAAGACGAGGATGCGCCCGTGCCTTGATTTCGTTGTTGGAGTAGGCACGTTTCTGAAACCTTTCCAAGTCATTCAATAACTGAGTTGTAAACTCTTTCAGACTTTTCGTTGTGCAGTTATCACAATAGCTGAAAATTAAATGATTAATATGCGAAACTAGATTTATAAGCAGCTGCTTACCTTCTAAATCGACGGGAATGTAATTGATGTGCTGGCGACAAATGATTCCTAGTCCGCTCCTGCCTTACACAATCTGATTCTGGAATCGACAATTTGATCTCCGTTTTCGCTGACAACTGCTCGAAATGCGATCCACAAGTCTGTTCCACATTCTCCACAACATTTTCGTCCTCTGTCGAACGCAGTTTCAGTTTTCGAAAGCTTCGAATAATGCGTTTCAAGCGAGTAACACGATGTTTTGGATTTAAACGCGTTTTTCCCTTGCGTTTGGGATGAAATATTAACGAGTTTCTTGCTATGATCAGATTTGGGCGTTTCTTTCGATTCATATGTTTTTGTTTCTTGCGGGGGACAATGAGAAAGTCAAATAGGCTACACTGTTGATCTTTTTTGTGTTTATTCTTATATTTGGAACTGCGTAGAGTCCTTGGCGTTGCGTCTTTTTGCTCATGTTTCAGATCCTGATATGTGTTTTGATCTATAATATTTAGTTTACCCGAACTCCGTGACATTTTTAAAGCGATATTTACAAATGTAGTGTAGTGCTGCCAACTTGCTTAAATGTGCATGTCGCAACAAAAACACGAGTTGGCAGGCTTGGCTCGCGGACTTAAGCCCATTTTCAAATTCTCTTGTTTTCTCTTAGTGTTCATTAAAAAATAATTTTATTTGCTTACGGTTATGCAAATATTTCTTCAATTCATGTCAAACAACCATTAAAAGTTACGTTACTTTGAGAATTTACTAATAACTTAATCTACACTTATTTGCGATCAACAATTAGATAAATTACTTTTGGCTTAAATAATTTAATATCAGTTAAATGAGCTGTTGGTAAAAATTTACCGAATATTTTTTACAAGCTAACTAACTAATAGTCAATATTTTAGTAAGACTTCTTCCAAAAGAACTACAATTTAATGCTACTTTCGATGGCCAAGTGCATCTCATTAAATTGCTTGAGCTGCGACAATATTGAATCGCGCTCCTTTACAAAGACTTCCCAGTATTTCAAATATTGGCTGACGTGTTGGAGTACCAATTTTCCGGCAAAGTCCAAGCAACTCCGAGCATGTTGCATCCGCCGTCGACAGCTCGACAAAACGAGGCGCAGCTGCTGTTCCGGCTCCAACTGGGCAAGTATAAAGGACATAATATTTGCAGTGTCCGCTCGAACATCAATAGGAAATACAACAGACTCTGTTGGCCGGGATTGTGGAAATACAAGTAGAGCTGGAGTAGCTGGCATTGAAAGTTCCCAGGGCAAATCGTTGGCCCGACTATCGAAGCGCATAAAATGCAGATCGTGACTTCGGAGTAAAGCTGCCACCTGCATCAGTGCCTGTGACATTACGGCGGAGAGTGCACAATCCGGTCGATACATGAACACAACATTGGTGGCATTGTAACGTTGCAATGCCTGAAGGAGCAACTGACGATTGTAGCTGTGTATAAAGGATGCATCTTGAGGGAGAAGAGCGGCTGGGAGCATTGAATTTTTTTGCATCCTTGGCAGTTGGCGGGCATAGAACTGCTTGATGAATTCCTTTAATCCGCGGTAGGAGAACGGTTGTTGCTCTGACATGACGTGGATTGCCTCTGCCGCTGCATCCACAATGAAAACTTGCACTGCAGATGCGTCTCTCTTATGACTGTGATCGATGCCCAGTTGGTGCAGAAAATCCCGGTATTTGGAAGCATCAAATAGCACTACGGCCAATGAACGATTTTGAGAGGGTTGCTCCGCTGAATGCTGCCACATTAACTGACTGTACTTGGTGACCAGCTTGGCAATGCCAATCTTTAGTGCCGGTGTGCCATGTTGGGCATGTGTGTGTGCCAAACAACGATACCGGGTGTGCAGTGACAAGAGTTTCCTGGACTCCGTCTCCACATGACTCTCGTAAGTGTAGTGAGACCACAGATAATTCAGGTAACCATTGTAGCGATAATAATTGGCCAACGTCACTGTATTCACTTGTATTGGGAGATAGCAATGTTTATTCAACTCATCCGGTGTCTTCACACCTCCGTACAGTTCCGGTGGCACTTGCATGAGTGACCATTGATGTGTTTCCCTGCCATCCTGCATATCCTGTTGCCAGTAATCCTCACAGTCGGCATTCTCTTTGCGTGACAGTTCATCGCTTATAACCAGAGGCATAGCCGACTGATGCTGGTGCATCCGAACTCCCATGGCCAGGACAGGCATATGTCGTGCCTTAAGGGCGATTTTTACGGGTGTTCCATAGCCAGCCGCCATCAGGGGATTGACCTTGGGTCTCAGCCAATGCAAAATATCCATGGGATGCCAACTGTTCGACTCGTTATAGCTATGCAGGCCATGGCGACTGTCTATTACAACCAATTGGGGAAGTGAGACGTGCTGCACTTTAAACATTTGCTTCGCACTGGCTCCAAATGTGACCGCAAAGCGTACATTACGCTCCGGATCGAATTCCAACCAATGAAGCGCGGTTGCAACGAACCGCTTATAGGCTAAGCCATCTGCAGAGTCCAACAATGCCAGGACAACTGCATCTGATAACTTCCAAAGGGCACCCAGCTCAGCAGTACTGTGCACCCGGTCAATGGGCTGTATGAGATTGTTCATGAACCGTGTGAGATCCTCAAAATGCCATGCACCCTGATACTGTAGTCTTAGGTGGCGTCCATAGTTCACCATCAGAGTGGGCCACTTATCCGGATAGCCACCGTTGGCCGCCATACCCGGCAGTTGTCGATGAGTGCGGCTGCAGTTACACTGCAGATGCCAGCAATCGATGGCGCCAAAGGACGCAAAATCCTTGTAGTAATGAGCCACGCCATCGTACACCAAACGAGCCTGTCTGGCATCGCTTGACCACGACACGTAGTAAAACAGCAACGAAACTTCGCCCGCCGCTTCCACTTCTCGCCGCACCTGTGTTACGCTGCGGGAGGGACACTCGCTTATAGCAGCTGACTGGACAAACGGCAGTAGGCCGATTCCAATGCCGATACAAATGTTAATAAATATAATCATTGTGATAAAGCAGGTGGGTGCTTAATTTAATATTGAATTCGAACAGCAACAACAGCAATCAGCTGACTACAAAGTGTCCGATTTCATTTCAAACGTACCAGTGTTGCCAGAATATTGTGGGCTAAAATTGCTAAATCGAAAAAAAATTGATAAAAATAGCTAGATTTATAGCTAAAGTTCAACAACTTTTCTAGCTTTTGCATGTAAAAAATGTGTTAAATCTAGCAATAAAATTGCTAAAACGACAACACTGACTTACACTTATATTTAACCGCCTTGCAACACTGCAATCTGCATTTGGCGCGATCTTGCTAAAAAAAAAAAAAGGAAATCAAACGGCAGTAGGCCGATTCAAATGACATTACAAATGACAATAAATATAATCATTGTGATAAAGCAGTTGGGTACTTAATTTAATATTGAATTCAAACAACAAAGAAGCTAACAGCTGACTATTCCAAGTGATCGTACTCCATTTGAAACTTATACTTCTATATGAACGCCTTACAACACTAAAATCTTAATTTTGCGCGATCGAAGCATCTTTTGTTCTGTTGAACCGCGCTTCTTGCTGCGATCTTATTATGTCTATTAAAAAAATGGAAAACTCGGACTCAAATTGGCAGGATCTTAGGTGAGATCTATCTTGCAAATAAATATACATATTTATACATTGTTTTATTTTATAGACCACAAGAACGCATGAAATATTTGCTAAGAACCGGCCATTTATCCGATTGCAGTTTCGTCGTCTATGACGACGACGGACAAAAGGTCGTTTTAAAATGCCATAAGTTTGTGCTAATGAGGTAAGACATATATGAACCTATTAGACACATGTATAACTTATATAAATACAATGTTATTAAGCGTATCGCCGGTGTTTGAGCGCATGTTCGATGGCGACTTTGAGGAAGCAAGCACGCCGGATAATATTGTGCTGAACGATGTGTCAGGACCTGATTTTCAGAAATTTATTTCCTATCTGTATTGGCACGACAATCAGCGCCTGGATACATATGATCTGCAGTCATTGCAAGCGTTGATATATCTGAGCAAGAAATTTATGGTACCCTTTATGACCAATAAATGTTTAAATGTGATTCAGCGACGAGTTGCCAATGGCTTGGATCCGGATGTAACAATTGATCTGTTTGAATATGCTCACCAACTTGAAGATAATGATCTGATCCAGGCCATTCGATCGGTATGTACTTACATATTTAAATAGAAATATAGATAATAAATAATTTTTGATTTAATATTTAGAAATTGCTTGCAAATCCATTGGTATACATTAACACGGCTGCTGTGTTCGATCTTAGCTCGGATATGTTTAGTAATTTTATTGATTACTTTTATGGTTGTGTTAGCGATAAGCTGCGTTTTCATACAATAGACCGATACTGCAAAATACAAGGACTAGTTCCAAACTCAGAACCGCCATCAGCAAATAGTACCCTTAACGCCAGCCAAATTGAAGATTCTTCAAAGAAACAAATGGCGGACGATCTTCTCAGTGTAGTCGTGGATGAGAAAACTGAAAAACTTGCCGAAAACATGGATGAAAATGAAAACAAAGTTCAGAAATCTAGCGAGACACCTTCGGACACAACTGAAAAGGACCAAAGCGAACGAGAGCAACAAAAGAGGGAAGAGTACGTAGCTAAACTACTAAAAACTATCCAATTTAAATCGATGAATGCGTATGATTTCTGTTCTGGACCGGGTGTCTCCAGCTTACTGAGTGTTGAGCAAAAGTACGAGATCTTGTCGGCAATTTGCATTACCAACCATAAACTATCAACTTTTACATCTAGTACTTCATAATCAATTGGATTGATTAAGTTTTCATTCATAGGAGTCAATTATAAGCTAAGAGCTTTGCCCCTTCATTAAGTATATACTATAGTTTTTAACCATTCATTGAAAAATCTTTTGTATACGATTATTTTAATATGTTTTATTTTTTATTGTATTAAAAATGTGTTTTATTGGACAAAATGGTATAAATGTTTTAATACAAATGTATAGAGTTTGCATAGTTATAAAATATTTTTCCTTTAATATGCATAGTAGCTGAATATATATCGAAATATTATAAAAAATTCCGTATACCAAAAGGGTATATGGAACATTCTTATGCTATGGACGGCAAACATTTCTAAATGAGACTCGATTTTGAAGGCACAGAATGGATATGAAAATTGATAGTTAGCGTAAATAAATGTGGTAGGCACTTTGTACTACATGTTTAAATACATTCGTGAACTCGAGAATATTATATGTTTTGGGGACAGTGAAGAGTTAGTAGAGGTCTAAAAGCAACTTAAAATAACTATGGTTAGTATGGACAGTGTATAAAAAGAAATTAGCTGCATTCGCAATGGCAGATCAGGCATAGCTAATCTCATGCTCGTAGGTCTTCTCACGCATGTCATAGTTGTCGGGGAGCGCATGATGACGCAGTCCGCAGAGACGTGGACCCCAGCGGAGCATAATGATTATGACGCCAATGACGAAAAGTGCCAAAGCAGCAACGGCGGGATACAGAAAATATAATGCCATGGCTTAGATGTCGCTCTCACGCTTTTGAAGCTCTACGTATTCCTCTCGCTGCCGTTGTTGGTGCAATGTACGACCCTCTGGGCGTGGTGGACGCTGCTGATGATGTGATAGATGTATTGGCTCCAACTCGTCCACGGGTATGACAACGTCGTCGTCGGGGAACACTTGCTGGTGTGTGGTGGGCTGCAAGCAACCGAAATGCATCATATTGTGTAATTCAGAACATTAAGGATCTGTTAACTTACATAGAGACGATCAAAATAGGAGGCGTCCTTGAGCTCAGTAAAGTCCAATGGTGATTGCTTGTGAGGCGTTGAAGACCAAATGGAAACCAGCCAGCGGTTGCCTGTGTGCCTGTCCTGCCAGTACTTGCGATGCTTGGAGCAGCAGCCCAAGATTATATTCAATATAATTATCGAGAGGAGCACAACGGTGCAAATGGAGATAGTCACATAAAACGGCTTAAAGCTGCCGTAGATGTGTCCAGTGAAATATGGATTACTTAAATACGCTTTGCGTTCGTCTTCGATTGTGGACATAGTCCCACAAGATCTTCTAGTTTATTTTAATTACAAGTAATTACAACTGGTTTTTATTGGATTAGCCACTTGCTGTTCTTGCTGCACACTCATACAACGCCGTATTGTCTGCAAATGTAAACAATAAGAAAATTTGATGACGACGCGTTACTTTCAACCCCAAGTAGCACTTAACGTTTTCTTGATTGCTTGTAGTCAGTCAGTCACGTTGGGCGTGGCGTTGCTTTGCTACATACACGATGTGTAATCAAAACAATTTCTTAAACTTACCATTTGCGATCAGTCAGCGGCAATAGCAATTCCAAAATTAAACACTTTAATTAAGAATTTGAGCAAAACGTATGCGTTTAGAAATACAAATTTAATTTATTATTTCACTGCAGCAACGAATACAACGCCCAAAGCCTGGCTCATAAATAAGCTAAATTATCGATTTTCAAGTTGCAGCGCTGTGTTGGTATCGATACTAACGCTTAACAACTATCGATCAATATGCTGCTATACATTTGCATACTTTTGGGCTGATTATATAAATAGCGATCACTTTATTTGGTGTGACTTTAACATTTAAATAATTTTAAACTTATTATAATTTAACTAATGTCAACTGTTCTTAGTTTCTCTGAGTTATCAGTTATAATTTGTTAAAATTTTATTTTATAATTGCAAATATCAATAGAAAAACTTAATGTGATTATTTACTGCATACTTTAAAGGGCAACAACATTTTTTAAATAGTTCGTTTTAATTATTGTGCACTTTTGATTTGAAATATAATTACAAATGATTCGCAAACTAGCATTGAAAACAGACTTAACAGTTAACTAATTGACATATTTAATGCAACATTTTCTTGGCTCAAAACATAATAGTAATTTAAAAAGAATATTATGCTGCGAACAATTCAATTGACCAACACACCTCACTGGTCATAGGCCAGAAAATTATCATTCTGGGTAAAGTGACGGGCAAGAGCACGTCCATCATCTGTTGGCGCACTAAATGCAATTTTATCACGGGAAATTTCACTGCCGAGAATGGTGTGAAGCTGCACAGCCTGAAGCAAATGGCTAGCGATTTTTCGACGTCGATGCAGTGGTGACACCCAAATGCGTGAAATGCCGCAACTGTAGTGGTAAAAGAAAATACTTGTAAAGATCGTAGCTTCCACTTTTCATGTATACACTCACCTGGCTTCGAAAGTCTCCTCGCTGAAATAATCGATGCCATCCACTTGAATAAAGCGATTTGCCCGCGTCAATGGTTGCACCAAACATAGACCCACAATTTGTTGTTTGCGCACCGCAAAGTAGGCAACAAAAGTTTTTGGTACAATATACGAGGAGAAGCCCAGTTCCTTGTCTACAACCTGGACGAGTTCCGTAAGACGTTGGAGGCGTGCAGCTGGAGCATGTTCGTTAATGCGTATAATACGCCCATCGGCGCCCCAGTCCGGATATACAGCCACAATATCTTCGTCAATCCAGCCTTTAAAGCGCAACACGTGGACAGAATTGTGATATTCGCGATGCAGTTGCTCCTCCTCCGGCTCATGGACGGAGTAAACCAATCCACACTGTTGACATTGTCTAGCTCCAAAAGCCTTTTGGCCAGCATCAATTTGATATTGATTGAAACCAGCGGCAGCAGCCATTAAACGGCCGGACGCATCCATCTTGCGACGCGTTGGCTTCTCCGGCAACCGTTGAAGGCGTTGCGTGAAAATGGGAAAGAGTTTTCCCTGTGGTTCCACGGAATCCGTCTTCGTTGGGACTATTGAGTTGTTGCTTTGAGAACCCTCCGAATTTTGCATGGGAAATAGTTTTTCCTGTGGTTCCCCGCCATCCGTTTTCGTTGGGGCTATTGAGTTGTTGCTTTGAGGAACTTCCGTATCTTGTATAGGAAAGAGTTTTTCCTGTGGTTCCACGGCATCCGTTTTCGACTGTTCTTGTAAGTTATTGTTTTCAGGAACTTCCGCATCTTGTACGTCCGCATTGATTACCATGTACAGCTCATCGACAATTCGTGTGGCTTCCTCCTTGTGATTTTCCGGATTAACTATAAAAATTTCAAAGTTTTCATCCGTGCAAATGTTATTACTTATTAGAAACTCCAGCAGCACCGATTGCTGTTCCATGATTTCGGGATCGTCAGTCTGATATGGTAGTTGGTTGCGATACTTTAAGTACGGATCTTGCTGCACTGCCTCTTCCTTCACAGCTGGCGCTGCCAACGCTTCAGGTGCCACTGTTTCCGATTCCACAATCTCATCCACCACAGTATCATCTAAATTACGCAGTATGGCGTCCACGGTAGCCTGCTCCGCGGAAAAGATCGTGGCTGATCTTACGCGCACCTGTCGCTGTTTCTTTGGCGGCGCCTCCACCAACAAGATCTTGCCCTGGTTCACACTGGCGCGAATGTTGTCCGTTATCCGGACTTCCATGCAGGTGCTACTTCGTCGACCGGACTTGAAGAACTTGCGCTTGGTCAAGTTATTCGGGTCTGTCTTTGGTGAGGTGTGCACTGAATCCGCATGTCGTATCAATGGTATTACCGGCTCATCCAAGTCCATTAAAACAGGAGCAGCCGCCGCTGTTTCGTTTGGCGAGTCATCATCGTCTGTGAAATCTGAGAAATCCAATTGTGTTGACGGATTATTGTTGGTATTATTGTTGTTGTTGTCATCGCCTGCAGTCATAACGCTCAATGGCTTTGCCATTTTAATGGGATCCTTGGCACTGCGCAGAATCTCGTGTACCTGCTCCACCTTGGCGCGTTCCTCTCGTTTTGTGGTAATCAGCTGCCGCAATTTCTCATTACGCAGTGTGCCCAGGATGTCATCCAAAACAGTGGGCACTGCAGGACGCGGTGGCTTCCGTATCTTATGGCGCACTCCCTTGTTAATACCCTGTCTGGGACGAGATGTAGGTGAAGTAACTTTAGGCTTAACACCACGCTGCTTGTGTCCCTGTTGTCGTGCACTGGACGTGACAGTTGCCGTACTGTGCCAAGCAGTCCGAGCTGCCGCATGGGAATAAAAGGCAAATGTTGGTATACACTCCTTCTCCGTCTTGCGTATCTTGCACTCTGGCGATGCTATGTCTGATCCTGGAGAGGAATCAATTGTTACCACATCAACGTCAGTTTCTGGAGAGGATTCAATTACTATTTCCGCATCATTCGCTTTCTCGTGATCTCTTTTAACTGCTCTGCGACGCTGGCCATTTGTAGAACTATCATCGGTATCCGTATTGGAGTCCTCTCGAGTTTTGGTTGTGCGGGGGGAATTGATGTTGTGCTTAATGTTGCTGTTGCCATTTATACGCATTGTAGCCGTAAATAAATGCGGCAGCTGTTCAGCCGAGCCAATTGTTGTTGTTACACCAGAGACATGTGGTCTTCTAGTTTTTTTGTTTTCCTTATTTGTCTCAGGTGAACTATTTGTACTGCTGCTGCTGCTACTGCTATTTAAAATGCTTCGAACATCTTCAACTGCATTTTTGGGGAATAGCTTTCGAACGTTAGTTTGCTTATTGACTTCAGTGTTTTCTCGTTGGTGCCTCGGTTTCAATGGAGTCAAACCCAGCAATATATCCTCAACGTCACTATCGTCATCTATTTGATCCAACTTGGAACTACGACTTCGGAACAGCTGCCTCTTGCGTGCCGAGAGACTTGGAGTTGGGGTACGTGTGGGACGTCTAGAACGCCCACTTCCCGTTGGAGTTTCCATAATTGCGCCACTTTAACAATAATATTGTAATAATCTTTCCCGCTTTTTTAATCCAGCGCTATTCTGCCCCAATGGTGTTGTAAAACGACCATATTTGCGCATCCCTAAGATGAGTGATATCGATAAATATGAAAATGGCGTAGCCCTGAAATCATTTTAGATCGAACATATCGTTTTTACAAATATACACTTCTTAGAATCGACTGAATTAACATAGAAACGTAATTTCATCATGTGCTAGAATATTGCAAAAAAGCAAAAAACAAAAAATTGCAGTTCTTATCGAATATATAAACGTTGCTGTGCCTTAATTTAAAATTAGTTGTGGGTCCACTCATTTTTTCTATTTTGTTGCACGGTTTGCGCTTGGATGCCTGTGGTAGCCATTTGGCGTAAGTAAATTTACGAAATCAAGAATACGACTTAAATCGCATAGTTATATCGATATTTATACTATCGCCAAAAAAATATCGCCCAAAAATATTTCTTCACAAAAAATCTAGCGATATATCGATATATCAATGATATTTCGACTTCCCTACTATCGATAATTACTATTAAAGCAGCTCTAACGCATACACATAAAGTCATTCTCTGCTGAAAATTTGTTGGAAAGTTTGACTTTCGTTTAAGTAGTTAAACAAAATCAAATACATTTATTTGGGAATTATTTTTTTTGGTTGGTTAACAAAAAGAGTCCAGGTAAGAAGTCTTAAGATCTTAAAAGATATTTACAAATATTGAAACCGCCGTCCTGCCATTATTACTACGGTTTCGCATAGCCGCCGCCGCCGTCGTCGCAGTCGCCGCCATCTTGTTTTGTATATTGTGTGTGGAAATAAAAGTATTTTGTCAATAACGAACGCGTCAAGTTGATAAACAAACAAATAAAGAAAAAAGAAAAAATCGCGTACGCTCAAGCTTCCCCGAAGACATTGATATAACGCAAGAACCGTGGACGACGCCGCAGCCGATACCGTCGCCGTGATGCCCGGAGCCGGCACGTTCAAGTTGTTCATCGGTAATCTCGATGAGAAGACGCAGGCAACGGAACTGCGGGCGCTTTTCGAAAAATACGGTACTGTCGTCGAATGCGATGTGGTGAAGAACTATGGCTTCGTGCATATGGAAACCGAGCAACAGGGTCGCGATGCCATCCAGAATTTGAACGGTTACGTACTGAGCGATAATGCCATCAAGGTCGAGGCCGCCAAGAGTCGACGCGTTCCAAATACGCCAACAACGAAAATCTTCGTTGGAAATTTGACGGATAAAACGCGGGCGCCGGAGGTGCGTGAACTATTTCAGAAATACGGCACCGTCGTCGAATGCGACATTGTACGGAATTATGGTTTCGTCCATTTGGATTGTGTCGGTGATGTGCAGGATGCCATCAAGGAGTTGAACGGTCGCGTTGTCGATGGCCAGCCACTCAAGGTTCAGGTCTCCACCAGTCGTGTACGGCCCAAGCCGGGCATGGGCGATCCGGAGCAGTGTTATCGTTGCGGCCGTTCCGGTCATTGGTCGAAAGAGTGTCCGCGTTGGACTGGCATTGGTGGACGCGAGCCGCCACCACCGCTCAGTGCCGGCGGCTACAGAGATCGCATGTACAGTCGTGATCCGTATCCACCACCACCACCGCCGCCGCCATTCCTGCGTGATCGCATTATGGACGGCTTTAGGGTAAATGCAGTTACAAACAATAATTGGCTATTCGACGGGTCGCTTAAAAGATTCATTTTTAAGTATCTTATACTTAATTCATTCAGTTTCGTGAAATATACTTAATGAAAGTTCTTGTAACGATTTTACAAAACTACGACAGATATTTTGTATAATGTAAGTAGAAGCGCTTAAAATCGTTTATATGCAGTCATCTCTAGCATTGTTTTTCGCGGGAGTCGCAGCCGATATTTGTCTTGGCTTAAATCCCTGATCTAGAGTTAATCATTTTAATTAAATAAAAGCTTTCAATTATAAATCTTTAAGTCGACCCGCCGTAAATATTCCAATATCATTATCATATAATATACATCACAAATAGACCACAAATAACAATTGTTTACTATAGAATTCTAATTTTCTTTTTGTACGCCCCACAGGACTATGATTATTATGACCGTCGCTTCGAAGATTCACGCGATATGTACGAGCGTCGCTATCAGTCGTCGCGTATGCGCGATTTCCCACCGCCGCCGATATCGCGTCGCGAGCCAATGCCGCTCCCCCCACCGCTGAGCGGCAGTCTGCGCTCCTGCAGCGTCTCTCGTGGATATGATACACTATTCAGTCGCCGTTCACCTCCACCACCGCGAAGCAGCAATGGCATGAGTCGTTATGGGTGAGTAGAAGCAATTACAATTGAAATTAAATTGTATTGAAATTGATTTTAAATGATAATCCTTGAATGTTACAGCTCGCCGACACCGCACGGCTATGAGGATTTCAGTCGCGACTCCTTTGATGAGCGTATGATCTCGTCGCGAGGCATGCGCGGTCCATCGCCGCCAGGACGTCGCTATGCGCCTTACTGAGATGAGTTGTATTATCACGGCAGCAGCTGAGTGCCAGCGTCTGCTTTTGGCGGTGTATTTGCAACAAGTGCGCCTCCATTTCTACCCATATACAACTACAACTGCAACAACTACAACACGTTCAACGGTGCAGCATGTTGGCTGTTATTCTGGTCGCCAACTCAGCATCATCATCATCAACTGCAGCAGTTGCCGTTTCTACACATGTGGCTGCCACCGCCTTGGTAGTCGTAGGCGTCCCACACGCATGATTTAAATCTATAAAACGACAACTAAGAAAAACAAAACTAAACAAAAACAATTAATCTTAGAATCCCTCTAGGCATTATCCATCTCATACTATTTCATACTTATGTAACATTGTTTGACTGATAGTGACGACATCAAATGCATGCTTTGCATTCGTTGCATTATTATTTCATCAAGGTAGTTCATTCTTAAGCATAAACTATTACAATTTATTGAATTTATGCGATTAAGATGAATTCCAATAAAATTTAATAAGCACCAATATTGTGCTTTGTGAAAATCTAACACTTGCGTTGTTTTTTTGCTACTTAATATTTGAAAATCTATTTGTATTTCGGAATTGGCAATATGCTAGTGCTCCAACATTTTTTACGAATTAAGCGGAGAAGACACCGAAACCAGATTCATTATCAGAAAATGGAAGTAGAAAAGGGGTTCAGGAAAATTCTCAATATTAAATATTTAATAATTTTTTATTAGATTTTTAGATAAGCTTACAAATTCTTTATTAAATCATTTTAAAAACTCTTTATTGCTGTATGTATATTGGAAGTTCGCATCCTTGGTTTAAACTGGTAAGCGAATTCCACTAATATCTTATCATATCGATTTTAAAGGTTTTCTCAGCCTTGATATAAATATATGCACATATAAATCTAATTCAAAACGCGAAATATTAAAGTTATTTCTAGAAATTCATATAGAATATTTAACTTAAAGGCAGTACAAAAATATATTGAGTTCTCCCCTACTGCTACGCCTGCGAACTAGGAACAATGCGTACGACTTTAGAAGTCGCCAGTAGCTCATCCTCCACATCGTCAATAGGCGAGTTTGAACTAGATCGATCTTTTGGATTGTGCAGCTCTTGTAGCTCCACAACTTTTGCCATCTTGTCAAATGTTGGTGGTATGAGCAATTGACTGGAGAGAAAAATAGGCTTTGAATATATATGTGATAAGATTGTGGATGACTTACTTGGAGAATAGAAGCCAAATCATAGATATTAACATCATCACCGATGTAAAACCAAAAGTCCAATAGGTGCCAAGTCGTGTATAGATGGAACCAACGAAAACAGGACCCATAACACGCGATAAGCAGCCTGCGCCAGTCATCAGACCCATCCAGACGCCTTGGGGACGAGGACCCAACACTTTGGAGAATATTGTCTGGATCAGTGTAACGCCAATGGGATAACCCACAGATGTCAGTGCAAATCCGATAATAAACTGTGTCAATGTCAGAGCTGGAAGTTTGGGGCACCAATCCTGCGTTGGTGGACAACCCAAATAGATGGGATCATTGCTGCTGAGATTGGCACTAGCGTTATAAGCTATTGCTAGCTTGGGCGGATCCGGTCCCCAGGGTATATAGAGTAGCCGACCAATCACCATTAAGGAGAAGCCACCCCAGATGAGCACGAATCTCTCAGCGAAAAGCTTGCACATAGGTTCAATAAGCACAAAAGTCACCAGAGATATTATAGCAGCAATTGCCATAAATATTCCCATATAATAGAGTGCTTCATCGTTCGTCCAGGCAAACATATCCATGGTCAGTGATGTACCCAGCCTGCAAAGAGATAGTTTCTTAGTCTACAAATATAGAAATAATTTAAAGTCTTGAACAAAACTCACGTTTCCAGCAGCACAAAATTGAAGACCAGCACAAAGAAGGCCACAATCAGTGTCCAGGCGGAAAAGTAGTTCGGTTTGATGGCCTTCCAAGTGTCGCGCTCTGAAGTGCCACCTTGCATCACCATTATCTCTCGAGCGGCAATTTTGTGTTCCTAAAATGGGACGTGATAATTCTAAATCAAGGCTGTAAGTCTTCCAGAAGTGTTACTTACCTGAAATACGAATGGCAGAAACATGACAAAGTTGCCCATGCTCATGATGACATTTATCCAGCCGGACGCAGTGTACATATTAACATGCATGCCTCCCCACAACCACACATATCCCTCACGGCCTAACGGAGTGACAAGAGCCTGAAGTCCAGGGCCAATGATGAAGCCCAGCACCTGGGCAAGAGATACCATGGAAACAGCATGGGTACGTTCACTGAGACGCGTTGCAGCCGACAAATAGGATCGACACAAGGCAATATTTGCCGAACTGACACCGATGAGGAATCGTGAAGCCAACATCCAGTATTTAACATTCTGCTGGCACAGCTCTAGCGACGAATACAGCCCGCTGGCAATGGTGAAGAGCCCTAGGGAGATCAGAAGAGGCAGGCGAATTGTACCCAGCTTGTTGCCCCACCAGCCAAAGATGGGGCTGAATATCATTTGTCCCAATGGATTTGCCGCCACAATTAGACCCATAAACTCCTTGCCCGCATTGGGATCTAGCTAAAGGGATGTACCATATTATATACTACTCCTATCTATATAAGTATTGATTGATCACGCACCTCGCTTAGGAATGGCCAAATCCCGGTGAGAATAATGCTAAATCCGAGCGCCATTAGAAACATTGTAAAGTAGATAATGCGTATGGAGCGCCATCGCTGTATGTAATCCTCTAGCCTTTCCAGACCATCGTCCAGATCCTCAGGCAACTTGCTTGTCTCCATACGAGCGCGTAACTTCCGCCAGAATTCCATCCTTTGTCTGTGGACGTAACTTTGGTTACTCTTGTCTGCCACATGTTGCACATAGGGGAGAGGAGGTGTTATTGTGGTGTACATTATAAGTTAATGCTCAGATATGATATGAGTAAGTCCCTAAACATTATTCGAGTATAAAAGATTAGTGTTTTTATATACTATTCAAAAATCAAATGATTCCGGCTTGCTTTGGGCCTTTGGACTTATCTGCAGGTGGTCGATTAATTTACATATTTGCACAATACGGCTATAATAATAGTTTCATAAAATAACCATAGTGAAATATCATTTATCTTAGCATATTTGATCCGCTACATTTTATTTATTAAATAAGATACTACAAATATTATTAATTAAAGGGAATGCAATTAACTTGCAAAAGTTTTAATCGTAATGAAAAAATCTGCATTTCAAAAAAGATAAACTTATTTCATTGTGGATTGTGGACTGATAAGTCATTGACCTGCTTATACGAGGGTGGTCAGTTAAGTTATTAGCCTAAGTAGGAAAACGCAGTATGGGTTGCTGTACAGCAAATGTATACTAGGCATATTGTACATATGTATCTGTAAATAAATACAGAGATACATAGATAAAGATAAGAAAACTTTTTAAAATTTATAGAATTTGAGTACGCATAAAGCTACGTAATTATTTTTTTAATTACAAAACAATTTTATTTACTTAAAAATAAGGTGAACTTCACAGGGTATGTGATACTCGGATCAGCCCGTTCGAATTGTCGCAAGGGTTTTCTCAACAGCCTTATCACATTGCCACAGACTCAATGCTTGCAGATAAACAAACTGAGAAGCGGTCGCCGATTTCTCAGCTGTTTTGTTTTTTTTATCGTCAAAACCAATTCGACCGCTTATCATTCATTGCCAACTCTTTAGTCGTAGTCTCACACACACACACACACACACACACACACACACACACACACAAATGCACACAAATGCACATATATTAATTGTTGATTGTATTGTCAGTAAAAGTTACTTGTCGCCGTAGTTCGTTATCTTTTAACGCTTAACGACGCAAGATACTAAATACTAAATAGTTGGCAATGCTAAATTGGGATCAGTCATTTTATTACATGACTTTTTTTGTTCACTTTTAATTTACGCATTGCAAGTGTGACTCTTTATTTTAAATATTTCTTGGATCGATTTGCTAACATAGATTGTACAGCTAGGCACGAAATTATTTTGACAAAGTAATCCAAGTAAATTATTTAGTGAATAATTAAGCTCAATAGACTTCTTAATATATTCTATTAATTGTATTTGTTCTGGTTCGATTTGCTAACATTGTATCTATAGGTAGTGAAATTAATATTTTGACATATGTATTTAAAATATTTATTTTTATTTTTTAGAATATTTAAACTTTATAGTAATAATTATTATTTTTTTGTTTTACTTGTTTTAAGAACCTTTATTATAGTATAGAAACCAAGAATTCTTTAATTTAAAGATACAATATATGTTAATATGTATTTTGTCAAAACATTTACTTGTCTCAATGTATCTTATTTGGCGGTGAATTCACAAGTGGTATGTGTGATTTTAAAGTTTTTTTTTGTAGTTTTAAAAGCTTTCTGTGACGGCATTTTAATTAAAATTTTTCTAAATGGAATCGCACTCTGCTTAAAACCAATTTACACATATACATATTTTTAAATCACTGATTCATTGATTTCAATCAATTGAAATTCTACATACACAATACTTTTTAAGCATACTTATGTATGAATGTGTTTATATTCAGGTACAATCTTATTAAGACTCATTCGTTGATCGTTTTTTTAAGTCCAGCTGAATAAATTGCTTTTCTTTATGTACTCTTGCTTATTATCTAGATGTGCATGTATTGTTTGGACTCATCCATTTCTGATTAAGATTTTTTTTCTTTCTTCGCACTTTTGTTCTTTTATTTTTGTTGTTACTGCACGCACTCACATAAATATACCCACACATATACATATATTCACGCTCGAGTTCACACAGATAGTCATTCTCAATCTGTTGATGCCAACGCCACCAAACACTGTGGGGCCAACACTATGTCAAAGTTACACACATGTATGTTTGTATGCTTATATCTATGTATTGGTTGTTTACTATATTTTTGTTGTTGCACTTTGTATCTTTACAAACACGGAAACACTGAGAAGAATTTCTTGCTCTCTTTTCATTTACTCTCTGGGTTGTTTTCGTACAGTAACAATGTTTATTTTGGTTCCCTCTTTTAACCAAATTGTTGACTACCCACTACCTGTTGAGACTTTGATGCGACGCTACTGAACCGGTCTACGTACAGCAACAGCTGAAGACGCACTGCGCGCCGCCAACGATCAACTTGACTCGGTATTTTTGAGGAGATCTGTTGCCAACACTGTTGCCAATTTTCGACCGTTAAAATTAGCCAGATTTAAATTGAAGAAAATAATGAAAGAAAGTAAAAATAAATAATTATGAATAACATAAAGGCTAAGTATAGATGCATTCAAAACACAAAGTAAATTTTTGATGTTATTAAATTTTTAACTTAAAAATTCTTCTAAGCACCTTAAAAATAGCTAAATAGACAGCAGTGGCTGCCAACACTGTTGCCAACTGGTTAGATGAAAAAATAGCTGTTTTTGCCTGGAAAGCATTCGAAAAATAGCTGTCACTACGATGCAAATTCAAAAACTATCCGGCAGAGATGAAGACAGCACAGCTAATTTACAGCTGTAATAGCAGCGCTGCCAACTTATTTTAATAGTCATGTCGTCAACAAATATAGGTTGTCATTTAGTTATCCTCAAAAGTATGCAATATGAATATATTTGCCGCCTAAAGGCATGCTCCTCGATACAAAATCGATGTCTTCTAGCAGCTCGAAAGCAGGCTACACTTTTTTGACAAACACTCAAACATTATTTTTTAGATAGATTATTTTAAATAAAATGATTTTTGTAGTGAAAAATTATCTACTACTGTAGCGCCACCTATTGTGTGTATCGCGAGACTTCTTTTTGGCGCTCATTACGAACTATTTTGGCAACACTGCCTTGTCCAAACTTTTTAATTTTTTCAACTTGTAACTTTCAAAAACGAAGAGTGGAGATTTTTAAAAACACAAAATTTATTTAATTGCCTAAATTAGGCATCGGTTAAGAAATTTGTATTAAAGTTTACACCGGAAATATATTGGCATATCTGTAAAAGAAAAATAGACAGCCATTTACAGCGTCCTTAAAAATATATGTAGCACAATGATACAATTTGTACACGTTCAAAGATGAATGTTTTACTGCTCTCCGCGCATCCTCTTCAAACGTTGCTGCCGCAGCCAAGGCAAAAGAAGACCACGTGGTGCTAATGGGGGTGGGGGCACAACAAGTGGTGCACGCGTAACGGTTATTGCAGATCGTGCAACATCCTCTTTATCGTTATCTCTATCGATATCTCGATTTCTGACGCTGAGGCGACGCTTCAGTTTCTTTTTGGGCTCTTTGCGCTCCATGGATTTGGGCAAGACATCGTTCATGATGTTCAAGCTGAAGACATCGCCACTGTTGTTATCAGCAGCCAAGTGACTCACCGTGTCCTGCAACACGCGAGGAATGCGTTCCACAACCTGCAGAGCATCACGTAGCGGTCGAATCTCCTGTTGAGGTTTTGGTTCCTCCACTTCCTCATCCTCTTCAATCGAAGCAGGTTTTATTACTCTGCTCTTTTTAGATTTTCTGGCACGCTCGTTGTCTTCCTGCTGCTGCTGTTGACGCCTGTAAAGCGGCGCCGGACGCGTCAGCTTGTGAGGAGCAGCTTGCTCCAAGAACCATGGCTCCCGGTGAGGTCTTGGCATGGGAACTGCAGTGGCTGCTTGGCGCTTAAAGGCAGCTGCTCGCTCGCGCTGCTGCTGAGCACGTGTTCCCAGTGGCGATGGACGTACCAATGTGCTGGCAAAGTCATTGAACCATTCCAAATGATCCACAGAACGCTTATGACGCGCCAGCTCCGATTTTTTAACACCCGACGTTGCTGTATCCAAGGCGTTTAATGAAAGAGCGGGACGCTTTAATCCCAATGCCAACAATGGTTCATAGATGGTAATTGTGGAGCGACGATTACGCGTAGTTTTATTCTCCGAATCTCCACTTCGGGCAACCAGTTTGCGCTTCTGCTCGAACTGGTGGGCGTTGCGGACAAAGCGATTGCTGCTTGGTCCCTGGATGAGGATTTCGAAGGGAGCATTCAATGTGCGGGCATTCAACTGCATGGTCTGAATGCATTCCGTGTCCGAGTTGTCATTGTTGCACTCGCAGATGCACTCCTCCCCGCAGTAGAAGCCCAGACAGCCGCAATGCTCACAGAGCGCCTTACAATTCCGCTCGTGCTTGTGTTCCACCAGCGGATTGCTATAACGGGATGTGGAACTGGAGATCGAAGATAACGATGTTGGAGTTGTTGATGTCACACTAGCGGATACGGATAAAGTTACTTGGGCAATTAGCAGCACCATTAGGAAATTAATATTGTGTTTATTCCGTATCATCATTATCTATGCTTTGACTTGGTTCGACTCCAATTGAATTTTGGCTGTGCATTTACGTTGAGCTCTCAGCTTTATACGCTGACTTGGTGAAATCGTAAACGTTATTTTCGAGAGATTTATTGTAGCTACCGCTTCGTGACTGTCAGTCGAATTTCAGTCGACTTTTGTTTTGCTTTGTTGTTCGCCGGAATTTTCGCTGACACTGTGTGATCTTGAGACATTTTTAATTGAGCACATATGCAATGGTTCTTAAAATACGTATTTTCATTTTAGGGTCATCTTAGACATTCTATAAACTAATATAACAATTTTAAATACGACCAAGGCCGAATTCTTGCACTTGAACTTCATACATGAACATCTTTTGTCCAAGTTATAGAATTTTTTATTACAAAAAGTCAACTAAACAAATGCCATAAAGAAACATTGCCGATTCATCGGCGTTTCCCCTTGCCCTTCTTGCCGCCGCCACCACCACCACCGCCAGCACTTGAGCCAGCTGTTGCTCCACTCGACTGTGGCTGTGCCTGAGGTTCGTTCGGTTTGTTCTGACGCGTTTTAAGCTGCGGTATTTTGCCGGCTACATGCTTCATAACGGACTCGCGTGTCGCGAATTCGTTGCTACACAGTGTGCCGTCAGCATTCCGTAGTTGAACGCGCACGCGTCCTCGGAACTGAACTTCCCTGCTCTTTTCGCGGCAGTACTGTTTGTTTTCAACAACAAAATGCAAATTGGAAACCGAAAGTACATCTCGGATTTCCACATAAGTTGGGTTCTCAACACAGTTCTCTTTGGGAAGCCGGCGGCCCTCTTGACGGGTCTTCTTGCTGTTGATATAAGCGGGGTAAATACAAATCCATCTACAATAGATAGAAAGCAGGTGTAATTCTTCTGACGTTGTTGTTTTTTTGTTTTACTACCGCTCCACTTCGTTGTGTTTCATATTGGGATGCCAATTCGTGCGTACAGGTCCTGCTGCTGCCATTGTTGCACTAGTTTCCTTACAAAGCAAAGCAAATTAATTCAATTTGGTAGGATTTCTATTAAAGGTTTATTTTCCACGCAAGCACCTTGACTTATTAGGGATGCGCAAAACCAAAACGATAGACATTTTATTTTATCAAAAATGTGAAATATTTCAAGTGACTGGCGATATTTAATGTAATCACCCCTAAACTTATCTCTTATCGATAAATTGTCAACACAGGGCGTCAAAACTAGAAAAACGGCGCGCACTTTAAATAATTTTAGTTTTTCAGCAATGGTTTAGCAAAAAATTATCTACTCCTAATTTTTTTAAATTCAAAATTAGAGAAATTAAAATTGATAATTTTTATAAATGTTGAAAATTCGTTGTACCTCGGGGAATAATGTTAACAATTATGTTTATTTAACTAATCCAAAAACTCGACATAGTTTTAACAGAGCAGAATTGCAAACATTTTCGAAATTCTACCTTTAAGATTATAGAAGTTGCAAGCTGCGTGCATTAAGTGAGGAGCAAATTGCCAATAAGGAGTACCGCCGTTAAATTTTATACCTTAAATATACCAGATTGTTCTGGTATATCAGAAGGTAATTAAAAAATACTGAATCGGTATTAATAAAAACGCGTTATTGATCGCGTGTAACCACACTAGAAAATTTAAATTTAATTCAATGCAAAATTCAAAATGCAATAACTTTGAAATAAATTAATGTTTTGAATAAAGTTTAAAAAATAAAAAAATCGAGAAAATTCCAACAAAAACTCTGCAAAAAATTAAAAAATTCTGGCTTCAAAATTGAGAAATATTCCAATTTAGATGAATTTTCGAAGTTGCATCAACATTTTTTTTTATTAAATTAAAACAAGTTGCCAGATCGGGAAGTTTTGCAAGGTGGCAACCTTTGCACCGGGGTGGCAATCTTCCTCACCACTGCTGTTTTTGTGCGTGATTTTCAGTCTGTTTATAGTCTTTTAACTGGTGTGTGGTGCTGCATTGTTTCTGCACTGTCTGCTTAAAAGTTAAACACAACGTGCGGCCATACACAAACAATTCTAGTCACGCGTATTGGGCGCTTGACCAACAACAGTTTAACGCTTCACCCGCATAGCCAATTCCACAGTGGCAAAGCAAACAACAAATACGAAATAAACGCAAAGAAATACAACAACAACGCGCCACACAATGGATGAACTGAATTGTATACTGCAAAAAACCAAAGATAAATCAACGCAAAAGGAACAGGACGAGGTAGCTTCATCTAGACATACTCAAACCCATTTCCCATAACCAGTTAACCGTTAACCAAGCAGTGACAGCGTTGTCACTTGAACTTTGACATTTTTACTGGCCAAAAACGGAGCACAAACCTTTTGCGTTTATCTTTCTCTTATATTTTGTTGTGGTTTATTTACATGCTGTTTGTCATCGCTGCCCACACGAAAACACACACGCATACAGATTCTGCTACAGCCCTTTACGTACATACAACAAATTCCTGGCAAACAATTTCGCTCCGAATTGGCCTTGGCCTTCAATCACTGGTTGCTCATACCGGCCGAAAAGTTGACGCAGATTGGCGAGATTGTACAAATGCTGCATAATTCCAGTTTGCTGTAAGTGTGTTAAATTATTATATATCTTTATTTACCTTTCTGTTTATACTGCATTTTGGCTGGCCAGTGTTTGCTTGCGTTTTATTTTATTCCTATTTATCTCTGCTTATTCAGCTAGCAAAACTCACACCATTACTTTTTACCCTACACTAAATCAATGTTTCATCTCACTTCGCACTTCGTATGTGTTTATTTCTATTTATGTTTGTTTACATACGATTATACTTAGAAATTTCTAAGCGCGTTAAGTTTGAAAAAGAGGAATAAAAGAACACCATTTCCTGCTCAAGGAAGTTATCAAAAATGATTACAAACACATGCATGAAATAAAAAAAATTATTTAATCAATCAATAACAACTTGAAAAGGCAAGAAAATAATAAATAGAAGCATTTTTATAATTTATTATTGCATTTCAAACCATATTGTGATATTTTATTATGTCTATTCTGTGAATTCTCTTGCTTGCCTCAGATGACCGATTTACTTATCTGGCAGCTGCTATCATTCAGGCAACAATTCAATGAATTTCATATTTTTCATAAGCCCACGTATAACATATATGCATATACATATATCAATAACTGGCATATACTACGTATATACTTTGCATTATCATCATTGTTTGTTGGGCAGGGGAAAGAAAGTGGGTGGTGGGGAAGTCAAGCCATTTTGTGTAGAAAATTGGAAAATGACTCACACTTTGTTTATGAATTTATATGCCTTATACAAATATTTTCGGTATCTGCCTCAAATCAATTCCAAAATTTTAACAATGGCCCGCAGCGTTTCTTTGTATACGAATAAATTTCAATTACAGTATTTGTTAGCAAACTGTGCCTTTTGATTCTCTGAAATGGAATTGCATTAATTGTTTAGATTTTTCATTGTCGAACTGAAACGAGAGTGTACATATAAACATATATATATATATGTATGTTGTGCTGCAGATAAAGTATGACTGAGCAGCGCAACAGTTAAACTCTGAACTTCAGTAATTAAAGTGCTTCTCAAAGCAATGGGCGCTTTAATTAATGCCTCCCTTATGGATACACTTTTTCTTAATTTGTTACAGATAGAGTATGACAGTAAGGCGGAACATTTTCAGTAATAAAAGTGCCAAAATATATAGTATATATTTAAGCTTTAAGGTCTTTGTTATACATATAAGTTTATAAATACCTATTCTTATCATTACTTTTGATGCTTCACCATTGTTTGCCTCTGCAACCGATTTGCTGTTAGCTTCAATCATGCAGGCTAATCCTTTCTGGTTGCCACCTGTCGCTCTGCCCCTTTCCATGTCTGCCCGTTATTCAAATGCAAATGTGCTGAAATGTCCTTAATGCTGCTTAATATCCTGCATTGTTCATTCAGCGCCAGTTGTAGGCGTTGACTGACAGCTGAGAGCTGTTATCGCTTCTCTTTCTGCTCCTCCTCTGTGCCCACTTATGTATAAATGGCATTCAACACAAGTCGCAAGTCGCACTTTCTCATGTTTTTTGTCCAGATGCATTCTCATATTGGCAAGAACTTGGTGTTTTTATACCCGTTACTCGTACAGTACAAGGGTATATTGTTTTTGTTCAGTTTATGTAACAGGGAGAAGATGCCATAAACTCTATAAAGTATATAATTTTTTAACAATTATATTTATAATTATTCTTTTTAAATGTTTAAACAATAAAAAAATTCATTGTAGGGTATTTTTTATACAAAATATGTGTTAATATGTAGTCACATAACTATAGCTACAGTTTGAAAAATAACTGGGTTCGAAACCTACTCTACCATGTTAAGAATTTTATACATACCTGTTCTGTTTAATATTAAAATGGCACTGCATATGCTTAAAGTAAAATGTAGCTTGCTCATAATTATAAGTGTATGAAAAAAAAAATAAAACATCTTAATGATCCGACTTAATTGCATAAAAATGAGAGAAATAAACAAGTAGTTAAGTCTATTTTAAGTTTGGATGTAAAGTACGCGCTTACAAGTATGTATGTAGTAACTTTAATACCGTGTTATTTTAAAATGCATAGATATATATTTTTGAAAAGAGTAACGGGTATCTAAAAATCGGTGACTGGACTATAGCGTACTTTTTACAACTACAATAAGCATTCTCAGCGGCAAAAAGAGGAGCTTCAAAGGCGTCGTCAGCATCAGCATCATCGTCATCGCCAAGCCATTGTCATATAGTCAGCTTGTCGAAAGGCATTGTCACAATGTAACAACTCTTGCAATGTGACTTGCCCACTCCACTTAACTGGCTCTCCTATATACTCATTCCCTTCCCGCTCTCAGCTCCCGCGCCTGCTCACATTTACCACCCTATTCGCATCCATTTAGCTCGACTAGGCGCCTCGCTTGAACGCCCACGCCTCCAATTCCAATTCCCATTCCCTTCAAATGATTCCAGCCTAACGCGCGCGCAAACATTTTTTAATTACGCAAATGTCGGCTGCCCAGTTTGCCTTGCCAGCGGGCGTGTTATTGAAGCGATATGGGCCTCAAAGAGAATCTTAAATTTATGTACTATACATGTGTATAGTTGGTTGTTACATGTTTGCTTGTTGCCGCTGTTGTTTAGCATGCTGCGAGGGCTGCTTGTATACATTTTATTATTCATATGTTTACTTTTGTTGCACGTTTCATGCATACAATAGACCCACAAAAATTAAAGATACGAGTATTAAGATTGCATGCTAATTTATGTACGCAGTCTTCTTGAATTTTTAATAAATATTTGTATAGTAAATGAGTATTTACATCCCAAGTGATCTTATTCTTTTTATAATTTATAGTAAAAAATAAAAGTTAATTTAACTGAGGTATTTAAAGATTATAGTTATAATTACAAATATTATAAAACAAAAATTTTTGTTGATGTTTATTACAAAAAATAGTTAAAATCTAGGTTTTTGTATTTAAATATTAAAAATTATAAATATTAATTTAATTTAATTTAAAAACATTAAAATTAACTCTTTTTTTTAAAATCCAATATAACTCTTAGCTAGCTCTTTAAGTAACTCATTAATCTGCCCCGCAAGTAGTTATTAGTATATTAATTTATGTTGTACAACATTGTAAATGCATTAACAAGCACACACACACATACGCATCAATGAAATAGATAAAACAAATTAGCTGAGTGTTCTAAATGTGTTCTTAACACTAACTTACAGCATTGATGATATTGAAGACAATTCGATTCTTCGCAGAGGTGTGCCCGTGGCGCATTCCATTTACGGCGTGGCCAGCACCATCAATGCGGCCAACTATACATTGTTCCTGGCCCTTGAGAAGGTGCAGCAATTGGGACATCCAGAGGCAAGTTCAATTACTTATTAAACTACCAATTATATAGCTTATTAAATGTTGTAGGCAACCAAAGTGTATACGGAACAGTTACTGGAGCTGCATCGTGGCCAAGGAATGGAGATATATTGGCGCGATAGTTTTACATGTCCCTCCGAATCAGATTATAAATTAATGACCGTACGGAAGACTGGCGGCCTGTTTATGCTGGCCATACGACTTATGCAGCTGTTTAGTGCCAACAATGAGGATTATTCGAAGTTAACAGCCATTTTGGGCCTATATTTTCAAATACGCGACGACTATTGCAACTTGAGCTTGAAGGAAGTGAGTTGTGTTCATCATATAAATATTTAATGTCAGTTTAAAGGCAATAATCAATATGTCTATATAGTATACGGAGAACAAGAGTTTTGCCGAGGATCTCACAGAGGGCAAGTTTGGATTTCCAGTCATACACGCAGTGCGTACACAGAAACAGGACAAACAGGTTTTGCGTAAGTCCATCAACTTACTCGTAACTTGACAGCGGGTGTTAATTGGTGCCTCTCCTTGATAGACATATTGCGACAGCGCACGCACGACATTGAGGTCAAGAAGTACTGCATCAGCTTACTGGAAAAACTGGGCAGCTTTCAATACACACGCAAAGTGCTTGAAACGCTTGACGTGGAGGCGCGTGCCGAGGTTGCTAACAAATCTTATTCAGAATATTTTGTTATAGTCTTTCTTATGTTGTCAATTTGTTTGACCTTGCAGGTGACGCGTCTGGGCGGTAATCCCTATATGGATAGGCTACTCAATAAGCTGTTGTCCTGGCAGAGTAACGATAGCGCCAGCATCACTCAATCGAACCAAATCAATCACAACAATGTCACACGCAGTCCCAACCAGAATACGCTCAATTGTAATTAACAGCCAAAGAGGCAGAAGAGGGAGCAATCGTGAATTGCAAACGGCAGAGTTAAGGCCTCCTCTTTTGCTGCTAATCCAAAAGCACCGCAACAGCAACAACAACAGCAACAGGCACAACAACAGCAACAACGGCAAGCAGCCTGCATGAGTGCGCCCTTGTTGCGATTCCTACAAAAATTGAAAATCTTTTAAGGTTTTAGCTTGGCCCTTGTTTCAACTTTGCCTCCCTGAGCTGCTACAATGCAAACGATTCGATTTTGTTATTCCTAAATAAAACTAATGAAATGATTTTAAACCAACATAGCAGCAGCCTTACAACAAATTGTTAAGCCAAAAGTAAATTGATAAGCAAAGCTTATGAAGAGCTATCAAAGAGCTAGAGCACAGCTTCCCAAGAATTTCTTAATGTTTAGTTGATTTTTTTTAGTCACATGTGTTATACACTATTGGTTAATAAGGATTTTTAGTTGGTACACTAGTATGTAATTATGTAAGGTTCCTTCATTTTGACTGTTGTATTTCTAAATGTATTTTGTATGTACGAAGTAATTTTTTAAAAATTTCTAAATGTATCATTCAATTTGTATCTAAACACAAACTCGAAACTTATTGTGCACTTCCTATATTGTCGTTGTTCCATTTTACATTTGTTAAAAATGTTAAAAGAAGAAAAAAAAACAAAAATTACACAAAAGCAACAAACTACAAATCATATGTATTAACTAACAAATTGTTAACGTTTTAAGCAACAACAAAAGAAACTTGAAAACTATATTTGAAATGATAAAAATTGTTAAATTAATGCACTGCACAGCAGATTTTTTGCACTATATATACATACTTACACATAATCTATATATATTTATAAATATGCAAAATATATTTTTATTGTATACATGGCACGCAACACAATTGCAAATGCTAAAAAATAGAGAAACAACAAACAGATTTATTGTAAAATAATGAAGATATGGAGCAAACAGCTGAGAATTTATTGTGCACGCCAAAATGCACGATAACTACATATAAATATATATATATATATATTGTCAAAAACGAGAGTAACTTTGAAGTATTTAAATAAATTTGGTATTTATGGCACGAATATTGCAATCATTTAAAAACCACCCTTCTGACGAGTATCTATCAGGGACCGAAAATAGCAGATTTGTATGAACATTTAAATTAATAAAAAGAGAACACTAAATTCTACACTAGCAATCAGTAATTAAATAGAAATCGCGAATAATTATTTTCTAAATTAAAAAATAAGTACATATAACAAATATTATGTCTTAGAAGCCCTGTAATGACTGCTAGTTTGATTTTTAAAATAAAATAGCTGTTACGGTCCCTGGTATATATTAAAAAATACCCTTTTTTTATAAACATTTTATTTTATCTGAATATTCTATGCATTTATAAATATACATATGTACCAAGAGTTCTAGATTCATGGTAGCTACGTGTCCTGTTCAATCATGTCCATTAGGTGCATAAACTCCTGTGATGTGCCATCTACTTCGGTCACGGACTCATCATACTCCTCGTAAACAGTATCAGCATCATCCTAAAGAAAAACAAACAAATTTAAATTGCATACAATGAGAATGGGATTGTATTCATTAATGTACCTCGAAGCCAAAACAATTGTTGGCAGTTATCTTTTGGGTGCTAGGCTCACGTTTGACAACGACTTCATTGTCATCGTCGACCAGTTGGACAACCATGATCTGATTATCTTCACCCTGCAGCTCAACGGTGAATTCATTAGCATCCGGCTCCTCCTTAATGCGAAATGTTCCAGCTTGAGTTGTTACTCCGCGATGACCACGAGGAACTTTCAGTTGGCGATTAATAATGACGGGCTTGTTCTGTGTCCTCTGTGAACGCTCTCTTATTACGACAGTGTTGGATGCGTTTCTCGTTCTTGGCGTGGAACTGGGCATAGGCTCTACAATGTCTTCACTAGGTATCTCGTCGTCCTCGTCATCGTCCTCTAACTGTTCGAGCTCCGTGATATCATATTGCTCATCCAAGTCTATGGAAATATCTTCATTCTTTTCCAGAATGTCAATTTCTTTGCTATTCACCAAAGTGACAATGCTACCATCTGGCTGTAAACGAACGTTGCGTCCCAGCTTTAGCTTTAGTTTCTCCTCGCGTGCATTAAGCGTATCATCATGGGTCTCCATGTGCCGCATCAGATTGCCCTTATGGGTAAAGATACGTGGACAGCTGGGGCAAGAGTGTAGCTTCTCTCGCGGCTCCGGCGGCTTATAGTGTTCATTGTGCATGACATTCTTATGACGGCGTAGCAATTGATGCTGCCGGAATGCCTGTGGACACAGGTCGCACGTGAATGGCTTCGTGTCGGTGTGTATACGCATATGCGAGTCCAGGTGACGCTGCGATACGGAGGCATAGCTGCAAAGGGTGCATCGATAGCATTTCTCGCCCTCGTGTGACTTCACGTGCAGCTTGTACTGATAGCGATCGGGCAGCTCTTGTTTGCATCGCTTGCACACCAATGGCTTGTCCGAGGTGTGCATGTTGGCCATGTGAGTGCGTAGATCCGCCTTGCGTCCGCATGTTGTGGGACAGAGACTGCACTGGAAGACTGGCTTGTCGACCACGCTGTGGATTAACTTGTGTGCCTTGAGCGAATTCGATTGCGTGAATCGTGATTTGCAGATATCACACTGGTATTTCTTCTCGCCCGTGTGTATGACCAGGTGACGCTTCAGTTTAAACATATCTTGGGAGGCATACGTGCAATGTGGACACTGATATGGTCGCTCTCCCGTATGGCACGTCATGTGGCGACGCAGCTTGGTCAGCTCGACGCTGGCATAGCTACATTCGGTGCATTTGTGCGGTTTCTCCTTGGTATGCTTATAGCGTGTATGGCGTATAAGTTCTCCACTGGTTGTGAATGCGCTCTCGCACTGCTTACACTTGTGCGGCTTGTTGCCCATGTGTGTGTTCAGATGATTTACCAGTCCCATGTTCGACTTGAAGCCACGGTCACAGATCGAGCACTTGAACGACAGCTCGGCGTCATGGGAGCGCACATGACGTGAGATCAGGAATTTCTTATTGGTCGTATAGCTGCAATGGGAGCAGGCGTATTTATGCGAATCGGCTGACTGTGTGGGCAATGACTTCAGTTTATATTCCTTGCCGGATAGGACAAAGTCCACGTCTGGTTTTGCAGACATGTTGGCTGCATTATCCTCAAACTCAAAGACTTCATCGTCGCATATGCTGTTCTTTCCTAACATGGAATCATCAAGTGTTATAGAATCTTTTGTTTGATTCACATCCGATACTCTCTCATTAACGATCATTGGATCATCCACAAGCTCTTCAACTATCTCCTCATTATCCATCAACAATTCGACAGGTTTTGATTCCGATTTTGCAGTTTTTCGTTGGGAGCGTAAATATGCTTTGGGAGCACTGACTGGTGCCGTTGGGGTCGATGGTGTCTTATTCCGAGTCCTATTTTGGGAGGTTTTGGGCGTCGGTTCCGATTTCTGGGTTCGTTGCGGTGTCGGTTCCGATTTCTGGGTTCTTTGCGGTGACTTGGGCTTAACTGGACGCAGATTAATTGCTGTGCAAAAGATTAAATCAGATTGTATTGAGATACTAGACTCTATCTTAGAACTACAAACCTTTCGAGGCATTTGTGGTGCTTGATCGGGTTGCACTGCGTACAGTTATCGCTGCTGGTTTTGACGCTACTGGTGGCTTCAGTTTATTTGTTAGTTTGAGCTTCTTTTTTGGCGTCGTTTTGATATAGCAGTTGCCTTCGTCGTCAATAAAGTACTTATCATCATCATCTTCCTCCTCATCCTCTTCTTCTTTTTCCTCTTCAACAACATTTTTAGAATTTACCTCCTTGGCATTTTTATGTTCAGAGTTTCCATCTTCAATTTCCTTGTGAAAATTCATAAGGAATGATTGCAGATCTTCAGAGTCCGAGTCCCGTTTGCGATTTGGCATTTTTATCTAAAAGGGCAGCAAATGTTTTAGAAATTTTTGCGCCAAAAAACGATGGTGCTGGTGGCGACCTACAGCGGACATTAAGCGTCCAGCGACCCCAAGCGGCTATTGATTTCTCGCAGGCCCAAGCCTCAGCAAATGTGGGAAGCAATTGGATCTCAAACTCTTTAGCTTTTCACCTATTCTCCCACGGTCTTTGAATTATGCAGCGCGTTCTCGAGTAAACTAGTCTGTTGATATTATTGTTTTATTATTAACAAAGTGAATTTTTAGTGCAAAGAATTTCCGTCAGAGGTGAAGTAGCAGCTGCGCAAAAGATGGCGGAACGAAACGGAGCTGCCACCTTGTCTAGATTTTGTTTAACAGTTCCATTTTGAGTTTAACATACTGTTAACACGTATTTACATTTACTTGCCGCGCAAAATGAATAACATAAATTTTGTAATCAATTTCAAACTGTGAATAAAACAAAGTTGATGCCTAAATTAAACCTCGGCATTTCATTTACCGCCCACTAGAATAATACTTACGTCGATCGATTCCTTTCAATGTACCGTAAACAAAGGGTCATAAGTCCCAAGTCATACATTATTTTTCCCATATACTTTCAATGTTTAGAACCCAAAACAGATTTATTTGAAGTCGTAATATATATTACATTTGAGGAATTTTTACAAACTTCTTATGTCCAAATACACTTATAATAAATATTAAAATTATGTGAAAATTAAAAATATAAATGTTTCTTTTTATTTTGCATGAATCTTACCCACATACATACGAATATGTATTTACATGTAAGTGTGCCAATAAACTCATGGCCCCTAAAGCCCCATGCGTATTTTTATTAACTTATTCAATCCCACACTATAATGCTGTCAAAAGAAACAACGTTAGATGGAGCCACCCAACCACTTTTGTTAAGCAGTTTTAACAGTTTAAACAGAATACTCACATACTAGGCCAGTTTGGTAAGCCCGCTCTTCATTTCTGCGCATTTATCGCAATTCAACTTTAACGTAAGAAAGAAATTAAGTAAAATATGGGTATTTTTTTTTTTTTGGTGTTTGTAACTAAATATGAATTACTACAAAATTTTAATTTGGTTTGATTTTTTTTTGAAAATACGTACGTTAAATGTGCTCATCGAACCCTAAGGAACCAACACAATCCTCTTTAGCTGCAGCTTGGGTATAAATACGTACCAATAATATGTTGCTATAAAATTTCTAACGATTATAACGCATACGTACCAAACAAACAAACACTCCCAAAAGAATAGACGACGAATACGTACCCAAAACTATGACTGCAATTTAGGTATGTTTACCACATACTCAGTATGTAATTATCGAGATCCCTAGCATTGAAGGCTAGGCGGATGTTCAGTTCAGTTGAATTCAGTTTCTGTTCAGTTAATAAATGTTATATTCACTCAATACGTACCCAGCTTTACGGCTTGGCTTTTAAGCGTATCGCCTGAAAAGTGAATTCAAGTGGGGAAAACGCTTTATGGTTACAATTTAAAATTTTTAAGAGAGTTAGAGAAAGAGAGAGCAATGATTGTTGATATAGGCTTACCCTAAACGGGCCGATACCGATAATACACACAGTACAGTACAGCAACACACACTCGGGGCCAAGCTGAGAGAGCTGAGAGAAATTACATACATAGGCTGTATTTGTTTTTAATTCTTATTATTTTTTTTTTTTTTTTGGTGTGTTGTTTTTTCGATGGGTATTATAAATAGAATTTATTGGTTATTTTGGGGGGCTCTTGCTCTACGTACCGTAAGTTTACAACTTGCCGGGGCTGTCAAACTAGGTATTGAATTATATATGTATATGAATTATTTACTTAATTGTTTACAGTATCAGCTTACAGTTATTGTTTTCTGTTCATTCTGTCTGTTAGTTTACATGGATGAAAATCAAAGATAAAGAATTAATAATATTTTACAACAATAAATATCTGCATTGCTGTCTAAAGTGCATTCAAGTCATTTATTAATTGAATAATAATGCAATTAGTTGGTTTGCTCTATTTTCTTTTTTTCTGTGTTTGTTTCTGTTTTTTTTTTTCTTTTTTTTGTGAATTTTGTTTGCTGTTATGAGTGTAATTAATTCTACGTACGTGCGCTGGACACTGTGGTGTGGAACTGAATCTTCCTGCTTCCCGCTTCCTTCTCTTCAGATCTCTAGCGGCGATAGCGCTCACGGGAGAAGGAACGTCGTCTGTTGCCAAAGTTATTGTTGTTACCGTTGTTGTTGCTGTTGTTGTAGTTACGCCTATCACGTGGCGAACGATCTCTGGAACGGGAACGACGTCTATCATTGCGGCGATCTAAGCCACCGCCACCTCCTCCTCCGCCTCCCCCACCGCCGAAACGTCCTCTGTCGTTGCGTGAATTGCGATCTCTATCCCTTCGGCCGTCACGTTCTCTGTCGCGATGATCTCGGGGATTATCATGACCTCCGCGTCCTGAGCCTCTTCCTTCGGCATCGCGTCCACGCTGAGAGGCAGGAGCCCGTTCCCCATCGCTCTCCCGGGCACTGGCTCTCTCTCTCTCGTTGCTTCTCTCATTGCTTCTCTCGTTGCTTCTCTCGTTCGATTGCTTTTCAGCGTCACGCTGTCGCTGACGCTCTCTGGAACGAGAGCGATGCACCCGCGAGCGTCTGTCCAGCTCACGTCCACCTACAAAGTACCGATTTCTGCCCCTGCCGTCCTCTTCGCGATCTGGTATCTTACCCGAGCGCTTCAGTTCCGCTTTGCGTGGCGCCGCCGTCTTCTCCAGCTCGATGAGCTTCTCGCGTATGGTGAGAAAGCCGAGATGCAACTTACCACCAAAGTGGTCCGCCAGACGAATGTCGTTGTCGTGAATGCCCAAATAGGCGGAGCACACCTCACAGACCCGCAACTTCTGCTGCTGGTAGGTTGATGCAGGCATCGAGGTTCTATATTCGTGTTCGGCCTTAATCTTCTTACCGCGCAGCTCGTCGATCTCCTTCATTAGCTCCATGCTGTCCTCCACTTCTCCCGCCTCGCCTAGCGCCTCGGCTTTGGCCAGTTTCTTGCCAATCTCCTCCGCCAGACTGTGGACTGCATTTGCCTTTTCAGCCACCTCGGCCGTCAATTCCTCCTGGGTCTCCTTCAGGCGCTGCTTTGCCGAATCTGTGCGCCGATCGCAGTCCGCAATGAAGGCCTGCAGGTGCTCCATGGCCTCAATGTCGTAGTAGTAGTCCCGCGACTTGGACGCACTCTCGTAATCTGCACGAAAAGCCAGATCATGCACTTTGGGACACTCACCGAGATCCATGCGCGTGGACGCCAGGATGTCGTGTGGACAGCAGTCCAGCAGAAATGACTTGCAGACGCGTGCATCCGAGAACTTGAGGCCGCGTCCATCGTCTCCATTGCGGGTGGTGCCCATCAGCTGGTCCAGCATTGCACGCATCTGATCTGTTGCAGACATTTTATTGCTCGGCGCGCTCATTATGTAGCACCTTTCTTAATTTCTATAATCTTTTTTTCCACTTAATTTTCACTGTGAAAAAAAAGTAGAGTTGTATTGAAATCGTTGGGAATAGGTGCCCATACACGATTAGAGTGCCCACACACGATTAAGCTGCCCACACACGATTAGGTTGCCCACGTACGATAGGAATGTGCGATGAGCATGCTCGATTAAATTTTTAACGTGTACCGATTTGTTGACGAGCGGCTCGTTGATTTCGTAAAATATCAATACTCTAAATATTTACGGATAACTCCTTTAAACAGTAAGCGGCTCAATTTTTTGGTCAAAATAATTTCAACGAGCGAGCAAGTTCACTGCACGTGCTCTTATCGTGTGTGGGCACCATAAAATAACGATATAGTATCGATAACATGGCAAGTAGAGTTATATCGTTTTTATTCGATACATTAACGATAGCTTGTAATGATAGTATCGATATCACAATATCATACCTGAAATTGTTGCAAAATATGTGATCGATAATCGATACGATAAACGTTTGCAGTAGAAGGATTTTTGTTGTTTATTTCGTTGGCGTAATTTTTGTTTTAAAAATTAATTAATTTAGATCAATAAATAATGTCCGATGATGACGAAATTCAGTACGTTAAGCGGCAACGAACTGTGCATTATGGTTCGCTTGAAGAGACTGAACGGAAGCGTTTAGCCGCCGCGGCGTCAGTTGCCGGCACAACAACAACGCCGGCGGCAACAACAACAACAGCGACAGCGACTGGGCAACTGGAAGACATTGAATCTGACGAGGATTATGAGGAAGCAAACAAAAAGTCGAGCAGCACAAAAGGCGGACTGCCTCCACCCACAGCAGCGTCGTTGGCCAACAAAATTGACGATGACTACTTTGATCTGGAGACGGAAATGGAGCGCGACGAAGTCGCCTTGCTGGAGGAGTTTGAACGAAAGAAACGTGCACGGCAAATCAATGTGTCGACGGACGATGCCGAGATTAAGAACAATTTGAGGCAGTTGAACGAGCCAATTTGCTTCTTTGGCGAGGGACCAGCAGAGCGTCGACGGCGTCTCAAGGAATTGCTGGCCAGTCTGGGAGAGAACGCGATCAACAAGAAGCAGACGGAGGAGGAGGAACGCAAGATTCAGCAGCGGGAACAGGAGGCAACCTGGTATCACGAGGGACCTGAAACTCTGCGAGTGGCGCGTCTGTGGCTTGCGGATTACTCCCTGCCACGAGCACGCGATCGCCTGGAGCGTGCCAAAGAGGCACTGGAGGTGCCCAGTGCCACACGTGCCGGTCGCATGGTAGAAATGCAAAAGAAGCTACAATCACTGGCTCCACTCTGCTCCCAGGTGGGCGACACTCGACCCGTTAGCAGTGCCGCCTTTAACGAGGACTCGACGCTCTTGATGACCGCCTCGTGGTCGGGTCTTTGCAAGCTCTGGAGCGTGCCCGACTGTGAGCTAAAGCAGACACTGCGCGGTCATGCCAGCTATGTGGGTGGAGTGGCATTGCGTCCAGGCGTCAAACTGGACGAGCAGAATGTGGTGGCGATGGCCTCGGGTGGACACGATGGTGCCGTCAAGTTGTGGGGCTTTGGCAATGAGGAATCGATTGCTGACATCACGGGACACATGCCACATCGCGTCTCCAAGGTGGCATTTCATCCATCGGGGCGCTTTTTGGCCACCGCCTGCTACGATTCCTCATGGCGTCTGTGGGATCTGGAGCAAAAGACCGAGGTACTGCATCAGGAAGGACACGCCAAGCCGGTGCACTGCCTCAGCTATCAGTCGGATGGAAGTGTGCTGGTTACCGGCGGCTTGGATGCCTTTGGTCGTGTCTGGGATCTGCGCACTGGACGATGCATTATGTTCCTCGAGGGACATTTGGGCGCTATCTTTGGAGCGGACTTTTCGCCAAATGGATTTCACATTGCAACCGGCTCGCAGGACAATACATGCAAGATCTGGGATTTGAGACGTCGCCAACCTGTGTACACCATACCTGCACACACAAATCTCATTTCAGATGTTAAATACCAGCAGGACGGAGGCAGCTTTCTGGTCACCTGCTCCTATGACTCGACCACAAAGATCTGGTCGAACAAGACGTGGCAGCCGCTTAAGACTCTTCAGGGACACGACAACAAGGTCATTGCCGTCGATGTCTCACCCAATTCACAGTACATTGCGACGACTTCCTTCGATCGCACCTTTAAACTGTGGTCCCCTGATAGTTGATTATTTATCATACTCCATTTACATTCATTTCTTTTTCCATTTCTTTTTCTATATACATCGGCTGCTTATAGCCCCCCGATCTGTTATAAGCTCTCATTTTGTATTTACTGTTTTCGTTGAATCACACAGACAGACAATAGCCCAAACAAACGTTTTTATCCATTTCTCACATTTTCGTTTTTGTAATACAATTTGTTAATTTAGTTAGGCGAAACAACAACGTATTTCGTATAATTAAGAACTTTGTATAGAAATTGTTGATTAAAAAACAAGTTTTTGGTACAAATTTATTGAAGCAGATTTTATGTGTCAAATGACATCTTTTGAATTATTAATTTAGTACATATTTAAAAATTATTTACAAAATTAGAAAACCAACGGAGAGAGTTTTTTGATTTGTTCGTAATGCGCGCCAACAAAACGCCTCGTAAAGCAGACAAAGGTGGCGCCACAGTTGTCTTTTTAAGGTACTTTCACATTCATGGCGCCATCTCTTGTTGATTTCCAGTTTACCATTAACTGCACCCAGTATGCAGTTCTCTCTTCCCACTTTTATTAAACTGTACCCACTATAAACCAAACCCAGTAATGTCCTTAAACTCAACAGATGACGCTTTAACAGCAAAATTGAATGTGCGGCAAATTCATAAAAGCGCCATCTTTATTTAAAAATTTAAAACCAAATATTTAGAGTTATCGCGGCAGCCGCTAGAGGGCAAAAAAGTTCAAAAATTAAATGCAAACGGCGCGCAATTCAATTAGTTTGATTTCGCAATAATTTTGCAATTAATTAATAATTTAATGAACATGTTTAATTCGAAATTAGATCAAATAAAGGTTAATTTTTTATGAAAGTAGAATGTCTGACTTGCGCGTGGGGTATTTTTACGGAATTCGTTTCATCAGTCGGAGCAACTGGTCCGAATGAGCCTAATATAATGATCGAGGCCCTCTTGAAAATGCGTACCAAATGAGTACACAAAGCAAATCTCTTTTGACCAACCGCCGGAGTGAGTGGGCGGGCGGTTAACGCCAAACAGGGGAAACCCGTGGGGAGACTTAAAAGTAGCAGTATTGTTATCGCTAAAATGCAAAAATTGCTTATAATTAAACCGGTCGTCGTTTATGTACCGATTTGAATAAACAGCGAAAGTAGATCATTAAAATCAAGCGAGTTGCATTTAATTAATATATTAATCCGGTTCCCTTTGAATCACATTTCTATCAAATATATATGTGAAGATGAAATATGCAGTTAGGAGTTTTATTTATGTCATATTCTCAATTGAAAGTCTGTAGTTCTCATGGTTGACGATGCTTTGGCGCTAATTGAATACGCAAAAGGCAAGAAAGTTGTTAGTTATTAGTATTTGCTAGACTTTGTCGTCTATGCAAAACTGGCAAGAGATGTTTTAATATATTGCTAGACGGGGAACTCACTTTACGACTCAAACTTAAAACAAAGTGTTCGTGTGCTCGACGACTTGGCGAATATTTTAAAGTGCGCAACTGACACTGACAGTTAGTCAAATAATTGTTTTGACAATATTCCAAATTACACAAATTTTATTTTTGGGAAAAAATTAAATTTTCTCTATTATTTTTTTTTTTTTTTGTTCCGTTTAGTAAGCTAAAATATTAAGGTTTGAAATCAAATTGGGCTGAATATTTAGAAATATTTACTAATTAAAACGAACATTCACTTTATCAGATAAACGTTTGTTCAAAAAAGCTTATTCACATTTTTTGCTTTGCTAAATATAATTTTCTATTTCTTTTTTCTATTTTTTAAACTAATTTAAGTTACAAAAAAATCAATACCCTTTCATAGTTTTATATATTTATGTTTTTATATATTTTTTTCTTTGTCAAAAAAGTTACTTAATTAACTGTATGTTAATAAATTTACAATTCGAGTCAAGCAACAGGTGCAATTTTTTGCCATTTGCATAGGCCTTGCAGCTGATGAATGCCAAAAAACTAACAAGTCAAAGTGTATTCAGATTTATAGAAACACTTTAAAAATACGCATACGTATAACGTATACATGCATCTATATATGTATGTATGTGTGTATTTGAGTACATAATGAAGGAGCTCGTGTGAAAAAATGCAGAATAACCAATCGACGGCCATTAAACAGATTACATGTTGGCTCAGACGGTGTCGCTAAAAGCCGTTTAAGCCCAACGAAATCGGCGATAACAACACAGCAACAGCAACAGCAAAAGCAACACCAACTGAAAATGCAATAAGACAAGAGTGGAGGGGGTAGAAGGGGTTGGTTGTGTATCGAACAAGAGCAGCAATAACAAAGCGAGGCGAGCAGATAAACAGATGAATGCTCAGGCATGCGGGCCACAAAAGAGGAAACTCGTTCAGGCCTGGCCAGTGGCCACATGGACGCCGATGGTGCTTGAATAAACAATTGCCAGCCGACAAACAAACCATACGCTGTGTTGTTGTGCCATTGCAGCAAACAGCAGCAGCAACAACAGCAACAGCAGCAGCAGCAACAATAACAACAACAAATGAGGCCTCGATAAACGAGGCGCTCTTTAAAATAAAGTTTGCATGCTGATAACGCGTGTTGCACACAAACAAACACACACACACACATACACACACACTCACACACACTCACACACTCTCAGCATAAGGACACAAACTTGCAATGACCGGCAAAGTTACGCATACGCCGCATGTGACGCCTACGCTGCTGCTGCTGCCGCTGTCGCTGCGGCTGCTGCTGGCGCCAACGACGTCAACGGCAACGTCGACGTCGACGTCGACGCCACGGTCATTTGCCGGCTGGCATTCTCTCTCTCTCTCTGTGTTTCGTTTGCTCTTATTGTGCCGGCTTGCTACAACAACTTGTATGAATGTGTTTTCTATTTTTCCGGCATTTTTGCTTTGCAACTTCAGTGACAACACATTGGCCTATCCCCCCCCCCCTCCCCTACACTCCACACTCCACCCCTCTGCCAACATCCCCCCGTGTTAGCTGATGTGTTCCCCTAAGGGTTTTTGCAATTCGTATCAACTGCTTTTCAAATTATTTATAGAATTTTAAATGAAGCGCAGGTGCGTCAGTTATAGTAGAAGATAATGCAAACATATTCACACACACAAACACACACCTCCCACACTCACACACACACGCACACACACATTTACATGTGAAGATAGTTGTAGTTGTTTCGGCTGAAAAATTATGCTCAGTTTTATTACTTGCGAGTTTGTATAAATATTTAAAGCAACTTGCGAGGCACCTGTGGGATTGAGACAATCAGGTGGAACATGTTGCCAAATATGTAGCTTCCTCTGATTATATGCATTCACATATACAGTTGGTCTAAGAATTGGTTTGACAATATATAAAAATTCACATATATATTTTTTACGTTTAGAAAAATTGTTAACCCAATGCGTCTTATTATTACTTTAAAATTAGTTTTTAAAACCACAAGCAATATTATTTAATAGAAAAGTTATGGTTAGATAAAAAAAGTTACTTGACTAAGAGTATGTTGCTTTTATTCCTTTAAAAGTCTTAAAAAAAGTTAAGCCCAATGTATCTTAACATATTTGCTAAAATTTAAATCTTAATAAATAACACATAAATGATAAAAAGAAAATTTATTTTATGTTGCAAATAAAAATATGCTTATTTTTTACTTTGTCAAAACCATTTCTTGACTAAGTGTAACAAATCTTAATTTTATTTGTCCATAAATATTATAAATTTATAAGCAATCTGGATCATGTTTGTTTAAAATTAATAAATAATAATAATAATAACAATATTAAAAAATACAAAAGAAATAGATAACTTAGAAAACTTGTTTGATGTTGCAAATAAAAAAATGCGAATTTTTATCTTGTTTACTATCAAAACAATTACTTGACTAAGTTTGAATATGTTATCTTAAACAAAAGTACTCTTTGGCGAATTTTAGCGCGTCTAAATACTGTAAGAACTATGCTTAATAATAAACAAATACATCTGCTACTGCAAATAAATAATATCGTTGTATTTAACATATTTACATTATCTGCAACAATTGTATACAATGCGTTTCAAAAATGAGCCTTAAAAAATAAAAAGTCGCCAACAGTCAAGACAAAGGCAACACGGAGCCAAACAGAGCAGAGGGGCAACGTCGGCGTCGGCTTCAACGTCAACGTCAGCGTCAGCGTTAGCGCTGACGTTCGCTGCTGTGTGGTGTTGCCTGCTGCTTGCTGCTTGCTGCTGGCGCTCTTTGGCGCTGCTGCCTCAGTCTGTCTTGTGACGTTCAGCCAGTTGGTCGCGTTTCGTAGGCGGGCACCAACACACGCGAATATTCTGCCAACGGAATTCAGGCGTGCGTTCGTATTTGTTATTTTTTGTATCTTTGTATCTTTGTCTCGTGTCGCTGCTTAAAAAGTCTTGAATACGTTTTCAATTTTGTTAGAGTTGCGATGCTTGCTCAACTGCAATAGTGTGCAATTCTAGTGTGTGTGGGTGTGTGTGAGTTTGTGTGTGTGCTTGCCGGCTGTTGTTGATTATGTATCTGTAAATGTATCTGTATCTGTATGCACTTGTCCGTCAGTCTGTGCTACTACTCCACTTTGTGTTTCCATTTGTTTGCATCCCGCGCATCAATTTCTTTGAATATTTCCTGTTTTCATTGTAATCACATTTTTCTGTCAGTCAGTCCGTTGAATGTTGCGTAAAAGTATCTTTTGTTTCAGCTCAGCAATAAAATGCATAATTTATGTATGTGCCCAATGTCAATGCCAATTCACATGGACTGTTTCATTGTGGCAAACCGATCTCAGCAAGGTGTATGACTATGTGTGTGTGTGTGTGTGTGTGTGTGTGTTTTTGTGTGTGTGCAGTGCCGGTGTCATGTCTGTTATGTGAAACGTCGATTGCTAATCTTTATCAATTTGCAGCATTGCCTGCCATGTGAAGTGAACTGAATGAATAGCAAAATCTTTAGATATATTTAAGGGTTTTAAAAAAAAAAATAAAAAAAATCAAAGTGAAGTCTAAGTCAACGTCAGTCGCATCCGCATCCGTATCTTCTCGCAGCCAGTGAAAGGCGCCTGACAGCGGAACGGAATTGGAATCGGATTCGGATTCGGAAGTTGGTGCCCAAAACTATGCAGCATTAGAGACTAGAAAAAGAGCAAACAAAGATTGCGAAATCTACGTAAAGTGGACATTTGGAAATACACACATTCAAATACATTCATCTATTGGAGCTGAGGTAATTCATACGATCATCGAATAATTATTTTTAACGATTAACGTCAATTACCAGTTATTTTTTTGGAAACGTAATAAAATATGCAAAAAAAAACACGTGATCTAAACCGTTTTATGGAGCTTTTTAATTTAGTTTGTTTTCAAAACTATCATACGATCATCGAATAATTATTTTTAATGATTACCGTCAATTACCAGTTATTTTTTGGATACGTAATAAAATATGCAAAAAAAGACACATGATATAAACCGTTTTATGGCGCTTTTTAGTTTCGTTTGTTCTCGTGACTTTTGTTAAATGCTTTGTCCACGTATAATTATGGACAGTAATAAGTTATTTATATTTTAAAGTACCAGTATCGCAGCTACAGCTTCTTCTTAGGTGAATTCGCACGCTCCTATCAATTCATTCATTCACTCATTCATTCATTCATTTATTCATTGGTTAGGGAAAGGGAAAGACAAATAAAAGACTTTAAAGCGTGAGGAAATAGCGACAACGAACTGAAAATAAATTATGCATATTTGTGCGGTTTATTTAAAAGTACATATTTACAAATGCACTCAAAGCATCTTACGAATAACGACTAACATATACCGTGTAATACAATATGATTTGCGACAGGATGAGTCTATTTCGACCCCTTTTGTTTATTTAAAAGTGTTTGAGATCTTTAATTTCAGTCCTGTCAATGTGATTTTTTGAAAAAAAAAGTCGCAATAATTGCAAAAATTATTCTTTTTATCAATAGTATCATTTAAAATTTAAAATCGTGAGCTTTTATGACTACTTAAATCTGATAAGTAAGCCGAAAAGACTTAAATGTGATAAAAATGTCATAAAAGTTTACATTTACTTAAACCTAACAGATAAAAGAAGCATCCAACTAGCTGCGTATACTTTTTGTTTTGTTTGTCTATATATAGGGTATTAGGGAATACGCGTATCAGACGCGAATACGACGGATGCTTGTAACTGTGATTTTACGAAATCTAAAGCGGTTTACCATACAAATATCAACACATGCATAAATCTACACATAATTCGTATGTATTTTATTAAATGACCACAACGATGACAATTTTGTTTACTGAAGTTTTACTTAATTTTAGTATGTTATTTCGACTGTTGATTTAACAGTCGTCATTCATGCGAGGCACCTTGTGGCATCAATTTGATTGATTTACTGGGCATATTGAAAGCATGTCTACAACTTGATTTCAATTAACTGCATTTAATTGTCATTCAAAGCGATTATACATTCATTCAAATTACTCACTTGTGTTACGCTGTATTTATGAATTAGTAATCGCTTAAACTATGAAATGTGTCATTAGCTTAATCTATTTATGTGAGCATTCGTGATAACTCATTTGCTTATCAGTAAAACTTTAGTAGACTGTATTTTATTATGTTATTAATAAGGAGATTAAAAAAATGTTCAGCACTAAATATTATTGAAATATAATAATCAGACAGATCAAAGGAGTACTTGTTTGTAATTAAAATTTTGTTTTTAAAATAAAAAATTAAATATTAATCATAAAATGCATTTATAATAATACTTAAATTTAATGATTGTTTAATAATCAAATTTATACATATTTTCCTATTTATGGGATACGTTTCATAGAATACGTTCATAAAATATTGTATGTTAAATTTATATAAGTTTATAAAAACATTGATATTTCCAAAGCTCAAATTTACAGAAAGCTTATCTCTAATATTTAAAAATAAAATTTCTATCAATAAAAACACATAGCATATGCTACAATTATGTGACTCACATGTTTGTAAATATTTGCCCCAATTCCTTATTGGCAATTTGTGAACTATTAATTTTCTGTTTTGTGCTGGATTTCGTTATGACATGTGCTATGAGTACACTAATACTAATACAAATGCAGATGTTACGAATTTCAATTTCGTTCAAGTTCATTTATCATTAATTTTTGATTTAGCTTTGCAATCAATCACATGTTATCTGGTATTTGTATCAACACCTCTTCTTTGTAAGATGATATATTATGTTTTTAATACTTAATTATTAAATCATTAAATCACTGTGCACTTACTGATTTTAATAATTTGTTTCTTCTTAAAGATTCTTAAGACTTTTCCTAAGTATGCTAAGCATTATATCAGTAATTACGCAATTTAAAAGCTACTTTACTTATCGCAGTAGTTTTTATCTTTTTTTCACATTTTCTACTCTACTCTGTTCATTGTTTACACTCAGTTACATGATTCGGTAAGCAACTTTATTCTTGCAACATTTAAAATACGGGCTTGAGTTTACTTATTTTAATTAAAACTCGATTCCTGCATTCTCTTCTTCAAAGGGGAAAAGGTAGGAGGGCAACTTTTAACAAAGTTGGTAGAACATTTGCAGTGCTTGCATATTTTGTTTTTTGTTTTTGTTAACTGTGACATGCATGACAATTTGGGTCTTTGTTGTTGTATTTAATTCAGCAGTCAGCCAGCAGCATTTTTAGAAACAAATGTACTTTGATGTAAGACACAGAAAACATCAGCACACAGATGGAAAAAAGGGAATACCGCGATCGAAATATTCACACAAAACAGTGGAAACTAGTACACAAACAAACAGGGTGCCAATTATACAAAGGGTGATTCGACCTAAAGCCGAACCCAGACCCGGACCCGGCCTGACCTGGCCTGGCCCGGATATGAGCTACGTGCTCGCCACTGAGTTGACATAGGATGATAAAAATACATATATGAGAAAGAATAACAGCTCTAGAATTCAGTCTAATTCAAATGCATATACGAATATGAATGTCTACCGTAATAACTACATTTAGAACTTGAAAGAATTCTGAGTCAGCTGCTCGCACTTCTCTGAACTCATAATATCCATTGAAAGCGAAAATATACAATTAAAATTTACATTCAAATTGGCGGCCTCTATATATATATATGCCTCGATGCCTTGTATGCAATTTGCCAGCGATGACACTTGGCTAAATGGCTCTCTTATGAGGCAGCTCAAGGGGCTCTTGGCCCGATCGAGGGGAGTGGAAACGGGGGAGCTGAGTCAGCCAAAAGTGACGACAGCGCGTGAAAACAAATGTTGTAATAAATAGGCAAAAGACGCACGCCTAGAACTCGACATGCTCCCAATTGGGTCACTTCTGAATGAACAGAAGTTGTCCGTCAGTCTGTCAGTCCCTCTGTCTGACATATAGTCTCACTATATGTCTATCAGTCTGCCTGGGGAGTCGGCACTTGCGAAATATTTAAATGGGAAACATGCGCATAGCCAGTAGCTTAGCAAATTGGACAACTTGTTGCTTGACTTCACAACTTGAATTGATTAAACAAAACCAGCCAAAATGACTCTCTCCACCAAAACTTAGCTTAGCCTCAAGCCAGACTATGTTAATTTCTAAATAAAGTAGCAGTGGAATCAGAAAACGGCAAGCTCAGCGTAAAATTGATCAAATTATGAGTCCAAGTGCATTGCAGTCGAACAGGTTTGATGAATCAACACAACACAACCAAACAAAACACAACACAACACAACATGACATTACTTGCACTCCTCCAACAGCTTCGGACCAATGAAATTGTTTACATAAATATTTAAATAGATTATGCGCATAATTGTTGGAAAATGATTTAGCTTTTGGTAATTATGCGAAACTTTAGCTTGACTTATTTGTTGAGGGCGTATTTCATCTGCATATTGCAGTTAATAACATTTTCTCTTTCCCACGTTTAGTGAGGTTAGGTTAGGAGTTAGGAGTTACCGATGAGAAGAAATTTTAACTAAAAAAATTTTAAGTTATGCAAGGTTTCAGAAAATAGGCTTGATTTATGTATTAATCATATATAATTATGAGTAGTCATTAGTTCTAATATTTTATTATAATTGAGTTCAGGAACAATGGCGTTGCGGAAATAATATTATTGTGACACATAAAAAAAGTTCTAAAAAGAAACCGCACGTTTAAGAAGTATATATATGGTCATATGTAAGTCATTGTATAGCTTTATATATTTTAAATAGCATTTCGACAGGTTTCGACCTTCAATCATTTATAATTCCTTCCCGACCACTGACCAATATATTTATATGTGACCACTATATGTGACCACTATATGTTCCCTTGCATCATACTCTTACATACATATATGTATATATGTACTGTATAGTACATTGTATAAATCGAGAAACTTTTGGTTGTTATTGTTGCATTGGCATTGATCCCAACGCACTTTGAGGCTCTTTGTTTATGGCCCGAACAATGGTCATTGTCTCAGCAAGAGGATATGAATGTTTATGCCTACAAAGCAAAGTCATAAAACAAATAAAGTAATTCAGTAAAAAGTAAAAAGTAACAACGCAGATTATCATTTTGATTCATTTTGTAATTAAGTATAAATTGATTGATATTTTGTGTGCTAAATATTTGTGCTTATTTTGATATTTAATAAATAGGAAATTGTCTTGTTCAATTATTGAGCTGTTAGTGCTTTTAATTGCCCTTCCTTGAAGCTGTCGGAGCAAAAGACTTAATCACAGACATTTAATGTTATTCAAAACGTTTAGCGCCGTCACCTGAGCAGGCGCCTCTGTCTCTGTCAGACCCGCCCAATATCCGTAATTGTTTATTAAAAAACCTGTACCGGCATCGCCTTTGAGCGCATGTGCAACCAGTTCAATATTGAGCCAGTTTAATGTTGAGAAATATTTGGCACTTATCTGGCCACTGGGATCAGACAGCCAGACAATTAGCCAAATGAGTTGGCATCGATTTCGATTTCGAACAACTAAGAGCCGACTTGCCCCGTATCCCCGTGCCAAACAAAACTTGGGAACTGCGAATTGCGAATAATTAATTGGCATGCATTGTATTTCGCCTGGCGCCGTTCATTTGGCGGCATTCCAACTTGGCAACACAGATAGACAATCGATTCGCGCGATTCGATTCGATTCGAGACTGATAAAGTTAATACTTAAGTCAGTAGCTGCGCGTAATGAATATCAACTAAGTAGTAAAAGCGGCTGTATTCAAACGAGCTCGACTGTGAGAGACCCTGTAAGAAATAAAATTATGGAAAAATTTAGAAATATTGCCAGTGACATAATAACAAAATTAATAAAAATATAAATACATAATAAAAATGATGATACTTAAAAAGATTTAACGCAGTAGGCTGAATAGAACGACGTAGTGATCAAGCGATTTATGATAGCTGAAAAGTTTAGTCTGTTTCAGTCAGCCGAGTAATTCAGTCGTATAAAAGTAAATACTTTATTGTCTTCCGCCGAATATACAAAATAATTTCATTAACATTAATAAATTAAAATTGGAGAAAAAATCCTATTGTACATATAGAATTTTTATTTAATGCCCTAATATTTGTGATTAGTGCAATAAAAAATTGAAATGGGAGAAATAATGCTATTTCACAATTAGAATAAGCTTTTAATGCCTCTACACCTAAAATACTTTTAGTGACTAGTGCATTCATTTATTGAATAAAACTCTTATGCTATAATAAAATAAATACAAAAATATGTTATGAATTTCGAAATTATTCTGAAACTTAAGGTTCCTAAAATGTTATTGTAATTGATTTCTTTTAGTTTGCGGTTCGGAACCTACAAACTAAATTTGGTGTCTCTAGCTCTTAAAATCTTTAAGATTTATACAGAAGCACATGATTAAACCAAAAATATATATTTTATTATTGGTCTGTCACGCCCCTTTTTGTCTATTACGCATGTTTATTTATACAAACTTAACACACTCTATGTAATTTTTAAATACAGGGCCTAAAAGTGGAATACAATAACAATTGGGAATAAGAATATACATATATTTTAAATGCAGCTGAAAATACTCGCACTGTCAATTTAGTCATTTAGTGTAAATTGTCATAAATCATGAATGGGCTTTGAAGTTTGTAATTGCGTCTGTCCGAATGTCCGTTTGTCCGTTTGTCCGTTTGTTCGTTTGTCCGTTTGTCGAGCTGTCAACTAGAAAATATGCAGACTAACTTGCATTACAGCTGCTGGCGATTGTTGTTATCCTCCAGCTGTTGGTTTACAAATTCTGACTATGCTGTTGTCAGTTGCAATTTACGAGTATGCGAGTTATGCAAACTCATTTATTGGACATCAATTTGACGTAATGGGAATCAGAATAAATATATAATTTGTAAACAAACTTGTTTAACTTGCAACTAAGTGAGAGGGAGAAGGAGAAGTGTATTTATTATGTCAGCAAGTGATTAAAGTCTCGTTACCAAAGTCGTAAAGTTGCAAAAGCAATTTGGGAATTGATTAACTTAAATTTGCATCAGAATAAAAGTATCGACATAGGAACTTCTCAAATTTCTAACTATTTCTAAGAACAGAACAAATGATCGTATTTCATTTGGGTCCAAGTGTTCCTCGAACTAGAATAATTAATTTTTAAAAGCAACCTTTGATATTGTTGCATAATTGGGTTAAATTTATTGAGCCAAGTGGCACGAAGTATTTCGATTATAATAACTTTCTGTCTGGCCACAAAAATAGCACTTTTGGATGACTCGTTTTATTGCATGCTCGTCATAAATTCCCATTTAATGTGAGATCTTGCATAATATGTATATGTATATGTATTGTTGAATGTATTTATGTGCTTGGTCAAAGAACTTGGTCTGGGGACGCTGAAGTGCCTGTCTTCTTATCACATATATTACTAAAGATGAGAGATGATTTGACATACACATGTGTATAAAAAAAAAATAAAAAAATATACAAAATAAATAAAAGAATAAAATGTAAGTAATCTCTGCCTATGGAGAGCAGGTCGTAATATTAATAAACATTAAATCATTTCTATTGTAATCGAGGCGGTTTCATTATCTAGGTATTTATACATATGAAAATAGACGGCGACTTTGCTTATGACACTGAACTAAATACTTGTGTTCATCTTAGACTTGTTATAGTTACATATTTGCTGGTGAACGTCATTATCACTGACGCGTCACTTTGTTGTGTCTGTCAGCAACTGGAGGCCAAAAAGTACTCCTATTAGTGCTTTCAATTCAATAAAGCTTTTTGGATTGCCTTCTAGTCTAACTTATTGCCTCGATGGTGTAATGGCTGACACTTGAGTTGAATGTGTGTGTGACTTATCTGTGCCCATCTTCAAATAACTTCCGTTTCCTGCTCGGCCAACCTCAGACCAATCTCCAATGAGTCTCCGTCTCCGTCTCCGTCTATGTCTCAGTTTACTCTAGCGACAAACTCTGTGCTTCATAGGCAGTCAAGTGCCAATCGAATGACTCAACAACATTTAGGTACTTGACCTTTGAAGCAGCACTCACACTCACACACACACACTCACACACACACACACACGCACACATTCCCAGTGATTATTAACTCAGATCCCTGAGGCAACGACTCCTCCTGGTTACAGGTTGAGCACTCTTCCCAATCTCTCTCTCTGCTTTATTTTTTTTTGTACGTCCAGTTGGTTGGCAATCAGAATCATCAGACAAAATGAGTATTACCTTCCGCCGTGTCAGCCAGGAGCTAACAGAATTTTTGTGTGTTTATACTCAGTGCGATGGCTGTGGACAGCCGTTGATTGGCAATCAAGTTCAGTCAAATGAGTTTCCCATCAATTTGTTTTGTTTCGCTTCGATTCGTTTTGCTTTACGACTGCTCCTAGTTCGATTCATGCAAAGCGAAACACTTTCAGTTTTGTACAAATTTTACGAAACAGCTGCAACACCACTGATAATGGCCTAAAACAGCAGACATAAATACTCATAAATACTCGTTCGAGTCAAGTCGAGTCGAGTGGAGTCGAGTCGATTCTGTTAGCCGCACACGGCCTATGGCATTGGCGTATCAGCCATATTACGCATACGCCACCGCTTCCGACGCCACTTTGTTTTTGAATACGAGTAACAGTTTCCTCATGGATGATAGCAATAAACAAAAACACAAAGAGCACGTCTTTAACTTCCTATAGCATTTCCATCAGAATTTGTGCTTTAAATTGCAGATCATCAGATTGTACATCAACATATAACTTATTTGAGATCTGAAAAAAAATTAAATCTCAAAACCCCCTATTAGACTCAGCTTAAATATGGCTTAAAGTTATTTTATTATATTTCTTAACAAATAATAATTTAATTAAATTTACTAGGGTAAGCCTGGCTTACATGCGATTTAGCATTGGCTTAATTACAATTTTAATTATTTTTGTATATAAATACTTAAATAATATATAATAAATAATAAGCATTACAAATATTTTCCGGTTGTTAGATATCTGATTCGCATTATTATTTTTTGTTTAAGAGGCAATAAAAATATTCCTTAAATTATACAAGAAATGTTCCAAAACGTAGGGCTTAAATTTTATATAATATAATAAATATGTTAAAGCAGACCCACTGAATTAAAGCAAATTCCACAACGCGACTCTAATTTTTATTTCTACAGTACACATAAAATTAAATTATATTACTTTAGAATGTAAAAACTAATAAGTATAAAATAGACAATTTCAATTGTATTTAAAACGGCCATCTCGAAACAACCACGTCAATTCATAAAGCACTTGTAATATTACAGATCGCCAGGCGCCAAAAAGTCACATGTTAGTCGCATTTATTAGTTTACCGTAGCAAGGTCAGTTTAGTTTGTTTCTAAAGCAATTAGAAAATGATCTGAATGGGACTCTTGACGCGGTTGTTTTTGATTTGTTCTATTTATAAAGAATTGGACAGCTCGATCACTTGCTAACTATAATTTGTGGAATTTATGGAGGTGTAGAATATGTATTTATTTAAATGATATTTCTACATTTCAACGCCATCCAAATGGTCTAGAGCATTTAATGAACTTTTGGCCCATTTCAAGTCTGAATTCGTAGTGCGTGGCTGGAACTGGCAAAGTGCCAAGGATCCAACTAAATGTCGCTTCCAGACAGCCAAAGTTATTCCTCTGTCTTTCTAACAGACGATCAACCTTGAGTCATGAGTTCAAATTCGAAAGTCCTGTTCAGTCAACGCTCTTTTGGGCTCAGTTTTTAAAAACAAAAGTGAGAGTTCATCTACCCATTTAAAAATATTGGTGATCCACAAAACAAAAAAATCATACAAAATATAATCCAAGAGGCAAACATGCAATTGGCAAAAGCGAATACAAAGACACCCGGGGGCTATAAATAACAGCATGGCATATTATAATGACAGCAATAAAGAACATGATGATGACTTTGGCACACCCCATTCATCAACATCGATGAGATGTCTGAGAATAAACTGAGACACACACACACACACTCCATTCCCCGCTCAATTCCCTTTTTGATCACTTATTACTTATTGAACTTCTTTTTGGCTGTTTGCCTGCTTTTTTCCGTTTGCCTCCGTTTCGTTTTTGGTTGCGACAACATGTTGCACATGGCTAACAGTGGACGACGCCTACAGCTCTACGACTAAGTGCAATATGAGTAGCACTCGACGCTTGAAGATTATATTCAAATCTCTGGAGATGTACACTGAAAAAAAAGACCATTTTCCAAGATCTAGAGCATTCATATTAAATATTTTTATCTTAAAATAAAAACATTTTAGGACTGTATTACTAATACTAAGAATATTAATCTAAAATATCAAAGTTCTAAATTCAAGAATAAAAATCTTAAACTGTTAGGAAAATATAAATATGTACTATTTTAAATAAAACCAATAGTGACCACGTGGCGCTTTGGTTAGAGAAACCACTTCAAATGTGAATTAGCCGGTTCAAATCCATTTCGGAACAAATAATCAAATAATATTTAAAAAATTACCAAGACCAGAATAAAATGTATAAAAGTCAAAATTAAAAAAAAAATTATTATTTTAAAAATCATGTTTAATTTTTTTGTTTTAACTGTAAGAACATTTATTCTTAAAATAAGACTTGGTCTAATTGAAAATGTTCTCAAAACCAACGCATTTTTAGACCAAAAGTCTAAGTATTGAGAACAAAATCTTGAATTTTGAAAATTTTTTTTATCAGTGTATGTATGTAGTCAGTGGCAGCTGTTGCCCATGCAAATGGGAGAGAGATAGAGATATAGATTGGGATTCGGAATTATTGCCATTCGGTTTGCTTCTGTTTGCTGACAACAGACGGGAGCTGCTTTTAGTATGCGGCTAATTACTACAACACAGTCAAGACTCTGCATAGAGAGAGAGATACAGAGTGAGTGAGTGAGAGAGAGAGAGAGAGAGAGAGAGAGAGAGAGAGAGAGAGAGAGAGAGAGAGAGAGAGAGAGAGAGAGACTGGACTAGCGGGATCGGTATGTGCCATTTTTTGCTCGTATTTATAACTCGATTTTGTTGTAGGATTTTTTCGGAGGCGGCAACTGCATCTCGGTGTCATTCCCTTGTGCACTCGTATTGTTGCTGGATAAACTGACGTCTTATTTAGTGTTTTTGTTGCTGTTTGCTTTGTTCCGAAAGCGAATTTGGGGCGCCATTCGTAAAGGAATTAACCTAGTTACAACTCAAAAATATCTTTTATAAAATATTGCAAGAATATTCGCAGACAAGAACTATCAAATATAAATTTATAAGTATTTCCATGCAAATAATTTCTACATAATCATTATTATGTATTGAATTTCCGCACTCAAAGTTATTAGTCTTATTGAGTTTTAATAATGCTGTTTGCTTTCCTTCGAAAACGAATTCGTAAAAGAATTAATCCAGTTACAACTCAAAAATATCGTATATAGATGAAAATACAAAGAGAAAAAATCTAAATTTTTCAGTTATAACTAAGCAAATAATTTCTACTTAATCATTATTAAGAATGGAATTCCAGCATCCAACGTTATTAGTCTAAGAATATGTATAACACGAAAAATACACGTAACTATATATTTATATGATTTTTGCAACCCGTATGTATTAAGATTGTTTCTATTAATTTAATTAGTAACTGCATGACGATTTAATTTATTTTTGCATATATTTTTCACCCAATATAATGTTGTTTGAAGCTCTAAAATTTGTATGCAAAACAGAGAAATCAAACTGGTTTCAAATGCAAACAAAAAAGGCAGACAAGTAATAAACAATTTTAAATTTTAGATAAAACACAATATTAAAATGAAGGCTGTGGAAAAAGGTCCAATTCTTATAAAAACGTTGGCTATAAAATATATTTACAAGTTCTGTGTTATAAGTTTGCTTTTATTTGTTCGTTATCTAATTTGGAGTTAAGTAATGATCGTATTATTTATGTATTCCATATGCGTATTATTGAGGCTACTGAATTTATTATACTTTATGAGTTTCTGATAAAGACGAGTTCTTTATCTATGCATGTACTAAAATCAAACCCACTAAGGACAAGTTATACACGTAATATGACATAAATAGATCTACGCGGAAAGATAAATGTAGTCAGAAAAGTAGAATAATTAAATAAAATTAAAAAAACAAATTTTGATAATTTATGCTTATGTAATATTTGCATTTGTGAATTAAAACTTGTTGTTTGATGTAATTCGTTTACAACTGAGATTATTATGATATCAACTTATAAGTATTTCTGTAGTTTATAGTTAACATATAAGTGTGCACGTTTATTACGCTTTTAATCATTTGTTTACTTTTATGGTATCAAGGTTTTAACAGATTTAAGTACCTGTCTTGGTATCAGGTTACCTTTTGGCATTCTGTCGTTAGTCAGATTGAGATACTTGTATGTTAGTTTATGCGTGCATTAGTTTGAGAGCTGAGTTTTAATCTCGGTCTGGGTCTGAGTCTGGGTCTCAACTTGACTTTGCTGCAGGTTTCAGTGTCCATATGCGGGTTAATGCTCTGCGATTGGGATGTCGCAACAACTTGTTTCACTGCCAAAACGTTCAGTCATACATACATATATACTCAGATGAGATGTGCATGTATGCAAAACAGTTTGGAAAATATTTCTACCTTGTAGCAAGAAGGCACTTTAATCGTTAACATGCAAAACAGTCAGTCGAGCATGTGCCAAGTGTCAAACTTGTTGATGTGTGTGTGTGTGTGCGTGTGTGTGTGTGTGTGTGTATGTTATGGCTAAAAACAAATAATGTCAAATTTGGCATGCAAATCCTTTAAATCAAACAAAATGTATTGCGGATGGGTGGGCCAACAAAAAAAAAATAAAGGGCAATAAATGTTGACAAAGCGACACGCGGATTGGCAGCGAATTGTTTTTTTTTTTTTGTTTTTTGTTTTTTGTTGTCTTTATCTTGGGCTTAGTTCACTACCAACAGCTGTTGCTGAGGCAAAGTACAACAAATTGGATAACATAAAATCAACAGAGCTAATAGTTCACTTTGGGGCAACAAGTCACCGCATCGCAGCCCAGCAAGTAGAAGTCTCTGAAAAGTAAGGGTGAGGGTAAGGGGTTGTTCTGCTTCTCGTTTGACATACTGGCATACATATTCCCCCCCTCACACACACACACACACGTTGCCCTTTTCATATGGCCCACAGTCATATTGAGCCGATTTACTATTGAAAATAAATTTTTATTCGATTTTCTTTTTCTTTTCTTTTCTTTATTTTTTTTTTGTTTGCCTCAACGTTCTTGGGTCTTCCTCCGTCTTGCTTTAAGCATGCAACGCTCTGACGACTTTTCAATGTGTTGTGGAAGTGCGTAGCTTTTTTTTTTACGACCATCACTTTTACATTTCTTTTCATTTTGATTTCAATTTCAATTTAATTGTTGTATTGGAAACTATTCGAATTTAGCTGATGCACTTTTGATTTATGTGTGAGTCAAAATAGATTACAAATACTTGCATACCTTTAGCGGAAAAAACATGAGTTATAAGTTTGTAACTGACAAATCTAATGAGTATGCAGACAGTTCGGAAGCCACACCTTCTCAGTTGATTCTACCAAGTATTCCCAATTTGTAGGTTAGGTCCCAACTAATCGGAATTACGTGCGATCCATGTCAAGCACTTTCGTCGCTATAGGGTCTTTTAAAAACACTCTATAAGTAAATTTTGGGGGCTAAAAACATGCATGCGAAGGGGAGGGAGGGGACAGCATTGTGTACTGCATAAATGTTGCCTCATTATACGAATAATTCCACTACATAGATGGTGTTGATGGTGTTTTTTTTTGCTCAAAAAACCCACAAAGCCACATGTAATTCTAAAATTGTCAGTCTGACTAGTGTCAAATTTACGAATAGATTTGCATTTTGTGCCTTATTGAGTCCAAGCTGAACATTGATTTTAAAATAGAATTTTAAACATAGCAAATGAAATCATCAAACTATTATTTTAATGAAAAATATAAAAAAACAGGTTGTTTTTTAATTTTAGGGTTTACTTATGAACATTTTTATTATTATTTTCTTTTAATATTGAGCTTATTCAGCAAATTAAAAACCACAATTCCCAATTACACAAAGAAGACAATTGTTATCCATATTAATTTATTTATTTATATTATATTTATTTATAAAATGGTTACGAATTGGTTACCCAAAAATCTATGTATTTTAATATTTTCATCACTAACTTGATCTGAGCTACAAAGTTGTTGCCTAAAGATACATAGAATTCACAGACACTTCACAGCGTAAAAACTTTTGGGTATCAGGTCTTTAGTGGAAAGCATGTCTATTGTGACAACTCTTCTCAATGTTAATAAATGTTATTTGTCAATTTTCTGTTGAGATCTTTGTTAACTCGCAACACTTCTTAATTGGGTTATTTCTCGGAACATTCCAGAGTTCGAATCATCAAAATGTTTCCAGCAAATATGTTCTTAATTAATAGAATAAAACACTTAAACATAATGATCACAATTGAAAGTCATTTACATATGAAAAGAAATTGTCGCTCTCTACCCTTTCATAATAAATATATTCGTAGTACCCATTGGATATGAGTGAGTACTCACACTCGGATTGTTATGTTCTTGTCAAATCGTGAGTTACTCGTTGCCAAAAGCTCAACACTCTCGTATGCCTGATAAATATTAATTGTTTGCCTTTTGTCCAGAGACAATTTGAGGTCAGCAAAGATACTTACACACAAATCTAAATACATGTTTGATAGTTTCGATGTGTGTGTGTGTGTGTGTGAAATATCACGCATTAATTGTGTTACATTATGCCCATATGGTAAATGAAGGGCCCAAATTAGTAAGCGGCAAACGCCAATTTTGTAGTGTGTTGACAATTTGAGTTGAGTTTAAATAGCAGCTGTTGCTGGCCTAATGTGCAATTACCGAGTGGAGCCCAACCCAATAATGATTTATTGTGTGTGGTAGGAGGGCTCATTACGAGTACAAGTACAGTTTTATTAAGCTGCTAAGTTGACAAACTTTATTTATTGCTAATGGGCAATTTGTTGCATGATCCCTGACATTTCTATAGATTTTCATGACCTCTGCACAGGCAAACAACAGCAACAAACAGCTTTTTGGGTGTGGCTGAGCAATTTGTTTGCTTATCTCGTATTAATAAAAATCTAAAGATTCAGCGATCAGCACCACTTCACATTGTCATTAATCTCGACAAGTTCCATAGGCTTGACGAAGCTATTGTCTGGCAAAGGTGACGCATAAAGTTGTTTGTTTTCATATTGCACAATTTATAAACTACCACAAACAAAAATTGTGTGGCTTCTAGCCTGATTCCTGTGGTCACAAGGGGCTATCAGGGCAGGAGTATGTTTCTCGGTTACTCGTCCACAATATTCCTAATTACGAGTACAACTGCAGTTTGCAGTTTGCACTCTGCAGACAACTGGCAACTGGCTAAGCACGTGGCTAATTCATGGGGTTATTTTGACAAAGTTGACAGTCTAGTGTTACCACTGATTGCGGCTGGTAGATGATATCTCTGTGGTTGGCTTAAATTGTTGCACAGGTGCAACCAAAACTCAGGCATGTTGTAAGAAGCTATTGTTGATATACCCAAAATCAAGAAACCAATGTTAAATGTTAAAATATACTGTTAAGATGTTAATAAAATTTAATATTTAAATAAATTCACATGAAACTATTTTTAAGCTATTTTGTAAGAAATTAATATGAGATTTACAATAATTCCGTTTTTTTAAATATTCTTTTTTAGCATTCTGATTCAACAAAATGCGTTCAATTCTGATTATCCTAATGCTTTCACACGTCTACCCGGTCCTGTGTAACATAAACCTAGACGGACACGATATAAAAGGTAAGCACTGCGTCTTTTATTTACTTACAACCTTCGTTTTGAGGGGTGTTCCACAAATGTAAGGCAACTGAATGCCAAGCAAAAATATTTTTATTTTGTTAAAACCGTTGCATACTTTTGTGCAGCAAATTTTAATGAGTTGGAAGACAATTTAATGTTGCATACTTTGAGGAACGCTTATTAAATTTTCTTTTTCTATAATTTTGAAAATATTCATGTGTATTCAAAACCAATTGTTGGTGTTCCTGAAAACAAGAAACCATTGCTTTCAAATGTCTAAAAAATTTACAAAATTAAATATTTATTAAATTGAGTTAGAAATCATTTAATTGAATAAAAATACATAACAAATATGTTCAAAAATATTGCTTTAAAATATCTAAAAAATTTACTAAATTAAATATTTATTAAATTGAATTAAACATTTAATTATTTATTTATGCACGACTAAAAAGCAGTCGGCAAAGAACAAAAAAATCATATAAAAAAATTAAATTAAAGATTAAAAAATAATTATAAAATTAATATTAGAGTTAAATATAAATATAAACTGTAAAGAAAGATTTAAATTAGAATTAGAATTAGGTCTGGGGTATGCAAAAAATTATAAATGATCCAACATTTGTTGCAAGGATTGGGGAAAACCCAGAAAAACCCAATCAGATCAATAAGGATTAGTAAGGTTGTTAGTAATTGTAAGAATGTTAAACTAGTAGAATGTAATAAAACAAGTTATTAGTGTTACTTAGGTCAGAAATTAAAGGAAAGATAATGGAAAAGTGCGGATTTTAGGGAAGGGAGAGAGAGCTCTGAGGAGAAAACGTGAAAAAGGCTATTATAGAAAGTGCATAAGACACGAAACGAATCGTGTGAAGCGTAATCAGTTGTGCATGTAGGTAAAAATAAAGGCTTGTAATTCCTAGTAGACCTGCGGGGGACAGAAAAGGTGAGGCGGGCTAGAAGGGAACTAGAATCGATCTCGCCAATAATCAATTTGTGAAGAAAAACAACACCAAGAGTTTTCCTACGATTAATTAAAGACGGAAGATTGAGAAGACGAAGCCTATGGGAGTACGGTGGTAAACGAAGGTTGGGATCCCAGTTAAAACCACGTAAGGCGAAAAGCAAGAATTGCTTTTGAACTGATTCAATTCGATTCTGGTTTATTTGATACTGCGGGCTCCAAATGCACGAACAGTATTCCAGGATGGGACGAACTAAAGAGACGTAAAGGAGTTTCGTGGTGAAAGGATCATTAAATTCTTTCGACCAACGTTTAATGAAACCAAGTACTCCTTTGGCGTCATTAACTATGGTGGAGATATGTAAATTGAAGCATAATTTGCAATCAAATAAAACTCCAAGATCCTTTACAGATTTTATACGTTTCAAAGGGGTATTGTCAATCGTATAAGAAGCTAAATAGGGCCTAGAACGACTAAATGTCATGAACATACACTTTGAACAATTTAGATGCAACTTATTGGCCGAACACCATAGTTGCATAGCGTTCAAATCGTCTTGCAGACGATTATGAAGAAGGGGATCAGTGTATGAAAAAATAAGCTTTACATCATCCGCATACATTAAAATATATGAATGGGCCAGGATAGTGGGTAGATCGTTAATGAACAGAGTAAAAAATAAAGGCCCTAAGTGACTACCTTGAGGTACACCAGAAGTAACGTAAACCGAACTCGAAATGGTTGATCTAAGGAGCACTTTTTGGGTCCTACCTTTTAGGTAGGTGGAAACCCAACGTAAAAAGGCAGAGGGGAAACCTAAGAGGGCACCTAAGTTTGTAGAGTAAGAGGTCATGGTTCACAGAGTCAAAGGCTTTACTGAAGTCAGTGTATATGACATCCGTTTGCTTTTTCTCTGAAAATGCATCATTTACCAGGGAGGTAAACTCAAGCAAGTTGGTCGTAGTGGACCGACCTTTAATAAAGCCGTGTTGAGTAGGAGAAATTATCGATTTACAGAGATGCTGCAAAGACGAAACAAGGATTTTTTCAAATAATTTAGGAATGGCTGATAGCTTTGCAATGCCTCTGTAGTTCGAAATATCAGACTTACCACCTTTTTTGTGGAGAGGAATGATATAAGATTCTTTCCAAAGATATGGAAAGGTTGAAGATTCAAGGGATAGATTAAAAAGCTTATGCAACGGAGCAGCTAAAGAAGAGCAGCATTCCTTGAGAAGGCAACTAGGAATGTTGTCTGGCCCAGGGATAAAAGAAGATTTTAAAGAAATAAGAGAAGAGATTATAGTGTTATAAGAAATAGAGGGAGCAAACATAGTGTTTGATTGAAAAATAGAATAAGGATAAGATGAATTAGAAGTGGAGATTGGAGAGTAGGTGGATTGAAAAAAGTTAGCAAAAAGTTCAGCGGCTGCAGAATCGTTGCAGGCATTATCTATCCCATAGAAAAAAGAGGAAGGTAAACCGTGAGACTTACGCTTCAAGTTAACAAATTTGTAAAATTGTTTAGGGTCACGGGAAAACTGTCTTTTGCATCGAGTTAGATAGTTCTCGTAGCATAGCGAGTTTAAATTGGCGAAGTCCGACTTGGCTACTGTGTACTTACACCAGTCAAGACTTGAACCAGACTTCTTATATTTTTTAAAATATTTAGATTTAATATTTTTTAAATAAGAAAGTCTAGGTGTAAACCAGGGAGGCTTTATAGAACCAGACGGTGGAACATAATTTGGAATGCACACATCTAAGAGTGCATTTAGGGTCTCATAGAAAGAACTAAGGGCAATATCGATGTCAGTCTTTAAATTGAATAAAAATGCATTAAATATATGTTCGAAAGGTTGTTTTAAAAAACATTTCTCGTCAAAATCTCTATAGATTTATGAAACACACCTGATAAATTATTAAATATTGAATTTAAGAATTTTTTTAATCGGAATAATGAAGCTATGATATAATAATTAAAATGTTTTTTTTTTTAAATTTATAAATTTTGTACTCACTTAACACTTTTTATCATTTTGCAGAAATTCTTGGTGAATACAGGCTGATGGATATCATGAACAACAATCATTACACGGGCATTGAGTTTACGGAGTCAGAGGATCGATTTCCAGCCTTTAGATTTCTTTCCACGGCAGATGTCAAATCACCATACCAAGTGGTGTTACCTGAGAAGCTATCCGAATTCGCCATATTAATCAAATATCAGCAGAAGTCCCCCAAGGGTGGCTACCTGTTTAGCGTCGTGAGCTCACTGGACCGGGTGGTCCAACTGGGTGTCCATTTATCGCCGGTGGTCAAGAATAGCTACAACGTAACGCTTGTTTATGCGCAGCCCGATGAATCAGCGGGCCGTAGACTGGCCAGTTTTTCGGTTCCCCACGTGCCGGACAAATGGAATACAATAGCGTTTCAGGTATGCAGCGATTCGGTGGTTTTCTACTACGATTGTGAGAAGGTCAACACGACGGCAATAGTTCGAGATCCCCTCGAACTGGTCTTCGCCTCAGCGGCAACACTTTACATTGGCCAGGCTGGATCCATAATACGTGGTAACTTTGAGGTAAGTTCTATCGGCGCCCAATTTAATTTTTTGCTGACACAAATGTGACTGAAATAATTTTTGTAACATATTATGTATGTAAAGCGGCAGCACACATGACCATTTAATGTAGAAATATAATGAATATTATCGGATTCTTAAAAAGAATTCCTTCACTTAAGAAAAATGTTTGTTTCAACGCATTTAAAGACGAAAGTTTCTAGTTTTATGAGAAAAAAATATTATTTAAAAACAATGAAAACTCGTCTGTAAAATCTTTCGAGTACGTAGATTCTTAAAATTTGGAAAACCACCTTAAATAGAAGAGTGTTTCTTTTGTAGTTTTCTTTGAAAGTTGTCTGGTAAAAAAAAATAAGAGAACATTCTTGATTTTAAAAATCTGTTTTTGTTTATATTATGTATATTGGTAATTATGTTTTGTGTGCGGTATATCAGAGGCAAGAAAGACCACATGTCTCAAGTGCAAGAAGTACATTATATTGTGCAATAATGAAATGTAATGAAACTCGGAACACATTGAAAATAACAAATGAAATATTGAAAATTGCTTAAATTTTTCAATAATTTCAGTTTAAAAAGCACCGTAAGTTCTCGCGGCGTGCTTTTAAATTGGGTTTGCTATCATACAAAAGTTTCCGATCTGGCAGCTTGTTCTAATTAAATCATAAAAAAAATTTAGTTGCAACTAAGAAAATTTTTGCAGTATATTTGTTGTAATTTTCTCGATTTTATGAAATTTTTTTTTTTTTAAGAATTTAATTTTTAACTTTTCTACCTTCATTAAAAATTATATATATTTTTCAAAAATATTAATTAATTTCAAAGTTACTGCATTTTAAAAATTGCAAAAATTAAAATTTAAAATTTCTAGCTTATCAATATTTAAGGTGTGTGTCTCTACTTAGTCAAGTGCAAGCAGTGTGTTGAAATAGCAGCTGGCAAGTTTTTCAACACAGAAACTCACCACGGCAGCCTTTTAGGGCGCCACTTTACCACACAGTGGCCAAATGTGAGGGCAGCTCAAATTTAGCACTCAATTTGACTCACTCAGTTGTTTGAGTTTCGCTCAGAGTAGAACAACAGTTAGAAAGTGTCTCAAATTCGCATTACGTATACGCCGCGTCCGCCTTGAGCTGCACTCGATGCGAAACTCTGCGCTCGGCTCTCAGTGTTATTCAGCGCTTGCTCACACGAAGTTGTGGCTGACACGAGCACATTTATGTTGTCTGAGGCACGACTTGAGTGTCCTGTGTGTCTGTGGCACTGTGTCTCTGTGTGTGTCGTGTTGTGCGCCATGTTGCTGTGATTTGCTTCCAACTTTGGGCTTAGCCGAGACGAGTGCGTTTACCTTTCAGTCGCGTTCGGTGCCGCAAACAGTTAACATGTGCGAACGGCTGAGTCGACGTTACGTTTTTTTTCACACTGCCACAGCACGCTGAAGTCGCGCTCTGACTCGGTGCTTATCGTTCCTTCTCGTCCTCGTCCTCGTCGTCCTCGGCGTCCTCGTCATCCGTTTGCCGACAGCGACGTCGGTAGCGTGCGGTATGTGTGGAGTTATGTGTGATCCAGGCGCAAATGAAGCCATTGTGCAAGTTTAGCCGCAAAAAACGAAAGTGATTTATGCCTAAATGAAATATGTTTGCATAATGTCCAAGTCCAAGTGAACAAAACGGAGACGTGCTACGTGTGGAAGCCCCACTGAATCCCCCATCAAAACCAAAACCAAAAACAAATAGTCCAGTCAATTAAAATTCAATTATGCGAGCAACAATGAAAGAAAGACGGCGCAAGCGTTTCAAAATGCTAACGTTCACTTAGCCGCCAATAAGTTGGAGTTGTTCATCGAGATCATATCATGTTGCTGCAGTCAAACACACACATACACACACACACATGTGTTAACATATCAGGCAAGATTTGTGGCCAACATTCGTGTCGCTGATTGTTGCTCGTGTCCTTTTTACCATATCGCGTGCTCTAAACTAAACGCTAGGCCAGATTTTGTGAGAAATTAATAAACGTAATGGTCGAGTATTACCTATAGCCAGCAAATTACAAACATATCCCCCACCCAAACATTCAGTAAATAAATAAAGTGAAGAGCAGAGAAGTAAAGAGAAGTAAAGAGAGAAGAAAAAACCAACACAGAACCTACACAAATTTGTTTGCTCGCCGTGCAAATATTTACAATTAGTTTTGCCAGGCTCGCGCGGCTTTCCTGTTGCAATTGTTATTGTTGTTGTTGTACTTGTTTTTTCCCTCTTCTCTTATTATTATTGTTGTTCTCGTTGTTGTTGTTGTGACCGTGTGTTCAGACTCCGAGACTGCCTTCATGTCAAGTCTAAAATTTGAACAGCATCGTCGTCGCGTCGGTTATAAAATAAACTTTCGTGCTGTGCTGGCCTAAAAAGTGAATTCCGTTTCAACTTAAAGATGAAGAATTTAAATGCCACAAAACGAAATATTTGTTCAATGAAAATCAATCAATTGCACAAGCCAAAATGCATGTGGTGTGAACGTGAAAATTAATTGCGCTCAGCGGGCTATCGGTTGTCCAGTTAACAAACGACCTGGCCTGGCCTAGACTGGCCTAGACTGTTCCGGCCTGGTCGAAGCTGTAATTGCCACAACTGTTGAACACACAACACAAAGAGTGCCGATGTTTTATTTATACATCAAATAACAAGCAACTGTCATTTGTAATTACAAATGGGCATAAAAAAGTGAATTACTTAAACGGCATTAAACAATATAACATATATATTCGTGCATACATAACGCAAACTATTTGTAATTAAATTATCTGTGATTTTTTGTCAACATATTCAATATTTTCAAATACCAACAAAGCATATAAATAAAACGTGCATATCGCAAATATCGTAGTTAATTACAACAATCAAGTGACTTTTAGCGGCGACAACAATACGAAAGGTAAATATACTTATTATAAATAAACATATATAAATACATATATGTATATGTATATGTATATGTAGTTAACACTCGACTGGAGTATAGAGTATAAAAGGGGCCACACAAATGGTTTGCATGTCGCAGGCTGTCGCCTATCAAATTGAGCATGGGCTGCGCATAAATTATGACAAGCTAGGCGGGAGGAACTCATAGACAAAAGCCATCACCCGAGAGGAAAGCGGGAGGTAGGGAAGCAGGGAAAGGGGAAAGTAGATGGCTTTATGGATTGGTTGTGCGTTGTGCTCGCGTTGCCCCAAATCAAAGGCAAACTCATTAAAGCAGAGCTACACATCGCTCTCTCATTCATATATAGAACACTCAGCCATGCATATGCATATTAAAGCAGCACGAGGCGTATGTGTAATATTGTGTATACGTACATATTCACATACATATATATTTTTGTTCGCTCACCCGCCTTTGTCTTTACCGTTATCGTTACCATTTGCCGCAAGCCAAAACGAATATACGCTTTATTTATTAAATAAAAGGCCTTTTTAATGTCTGCATTGGTACAAAAGATATATTCTGACCTCTGGCTACTGATAAAAGGTTAACAGTACCACACAAAAGCTAGGCCAGCCAACCTATATTGATGTCATCAGACGTGTATATCTAGGATTTCTTGCTACATACTTTGCTAACTATATCCAAGAATTTATTAATAATCTTAATCAAATCCACTTATTCTGATGAGATAAAAATGCATTAACCATTTTCGCCTGGTAACTTTTTAATCTTTTTTTTTAATCTAGTATTAATTTTTTAAGCTCTTTTGATAGGTAAGCTTAAATTTAAAAAGTTAAAAAAGTTAAAGTCTGCCTTTTTCATAGTGTAAACGAACTTTTACTTTGTTTCGTGTTAAGCTATTAATTTCAGTTGAAATGTGAAATTTTAAGTTTCAGACTAAAGTCTTCACTCAGTGCGTGCATTTAATTAAATAGTATTACGCACATAACATACAACAATATCCATACCAAAAGTTACACAGTTAACAACAACAACAATAAGATCGAAAAACCCTGGATTTTAAATAGTTTATGAATTGGTTTCTGTGCGAGGCTTTGTTCAGTTGTGTTGAAGACTGGCAACATGCATAAATAGTCATAAATTTCCATGGCTGAATGTTGCGATTGTGAGTGTACATTTAAATAATATAACGTGTGTGTGTGTGTGTGTGTGTTTGTGTGCGTGTTGTTCCTGTTGTTGTTGTTTACACTATTAACTTACATGCCACCCCAAAAATAGGCTTTATTTCCCGTAATATGTAATTTTGATTTGCAAATTTATCAATTTGGCATCATAATACAATATTTTGACCCATTATGTTGACACAATTTAAAATTCAATTTAAAATGTTTATTTACATATAAACCCGTTTTTGCCTCGCTCTAAAGGCTACAAGCTTTGTTCTCACCGCGATTGTGTTTAAAATTAGTTTTTACTAAGCTATTGTATACAAATATAATTACTTAAATACGAGCATATATATTCGACACATATTTGTGCTTTAGTTTAAATTTTTGCCAACTTAATGAAACTCAACCAATAGTTTTGCTAAAATTTATCCAAGCAAATACATTTAAATACTTCGGTCTTTAAATTTCATAGTTCATTTATTGTATTTGAGCGTGTATTTGTTATAATTATAATTTATTTAGAATAAATGAACCGGAGAAATGAGAATCAATAGAAATTCCAATCTTAAAACATTTTGTCAGACAAAGTACTTTATGCATTTATATTCCTATTTAAAAATATTTAATAGCATAAAAGTCGTTTTCAACTTTTTTTATTTGTTCAGTTTATGATTGAGAATTGTGCTTATTGTGTTGTAAGAAAATAAATCAATCAATTAAATTAATTAGAATATTTTTGTTAAAAATTTGTATATCTAATTTTAAATATGTTTAAATTTACAAAATTAAATAAAATTCAGCTATATAAAAAGTTCTTTTATATGTGACATACATAATACACATTATGTATATGTGTATTATCTCTTATATTTAGCTCTCAGTTTTTTCCAACAATTTTCTGTCTATCTGTCATATTTCAAAAGTTTATTTCCTCTTGCATTACTTCATTTTGTCATGATATCCCCTTATGCATAGTTTTATGTCCTTCCGTATATATTTTATAACTGATGAGAATGCAGGTCGTTAAATGTATATACAATGCTGAATTTATGATCAAATTTCTAGCTGATTTCTGTGAGACCGCATAAAACTCATAGAAATCAGCAAGGAAAGAAGAAAAAAGTGGCAACTATGAAATATTGTAGAAAATCAAAATGTATGAAGGAAATGCATGTATTTTATGATTTTATAGCTGCCCGATTGGGGCTTTTAACATCGTACATCGTACACAAAAGCAACTGTTGTCGCAGTGGCACCAAAAAGCATAAATTATGCAAATGTTGGACTTTAATTAACCGACATTAGTGAAGCGGTTAACGCCCAGCTCGCCCACTTGTTATATAGCCATAGCCAGGGAAGTGCGCTCTCGACTGGTTGGCTTCTTATTAATTTAACCAGCTCTTTATGTGACCGTTGGAACGCCTTCTCCACACTCCTCCTAGTCATATGTGTTCGGGGAGGGAGAGAGAGAGTTTGAGGAGCTTAAAGGAGCTACTATCGATCAAACTTGGCCACGTCTGGCCTGGGGTTAGACATTGCCTCTGGTGACATTTTATTGTGCTTGCTTCTTATTAAGGATGAATGTGTGACACATGCTTAACCTCCCTCCATCCTCATTTCCTCTGCATACAGGTGTAACATCAGTTAGTCATTGTTACTTGTTCTTTGAAGCGCACAAAAACATGCCAAATGAAATTATCTAAAGCGGAAATTTGTGTGCAAAACGTTGCTTATTAAAAATAACATGTCAAAATGTGGAAAAGATTCCCATACACGGCGATGAATAGACATAAAACATTCTGTCTGTCTGCCAGTCAGACTTTCTGACAGGAGGTCGTGCATACGTGTGTGTGTTTGTGTTTGTGTGAGTTAGGTTAGTCCTTTTATTCATGTCGCCCCATTATCTTCATTAGGCGCTAACGTTTTGGGCAGCTAGCTCGAAACGAAACGAAACGAAACGAAAGGGTCATGCATTAAGCATTATTTTTGGTTAAATTTTGCATTCAACGGTTTACTTTTTGGTTACCATGACAACTTCAAAAGTCATTACTCATTTCGGCGTACTTAATTTGCAAGAAGATATGAAATTCCTTATCGTTTGCTTTCCCCCTTTCTCCCTTTCCCCGCTCCAACTCTTTGGACAGCCGCCTTTTTTTTTTTTTTTGGTGTGGCACAAGTTTTGCCCCTTTTCATTACGCGGCCAAAAACGCAGTCGAAAAAGTCCAAGTAGGTAATTTCATTAGGAAACTTGAGCCATGTCAAACTTTAAGCTTAAGCTGCGAAAGTGAATGCGAGTACGAGTACGAGTAAGAGTACGAGTATGGGTGCGAGTGCCAGGGCTGCAACCGTAGAATTTTAATGCTGCGTGAAGAATGCCACTAAGGCAAAGGCAGCAAAGGCATAAAAAAGTTTACCTTGGCTTTCTTTCTGACTTCTTTTTTTCTTTTTTTTTTGGGCCCACAAAAGTTTGTTTTGCACCACTGACTCAGCCGTTGACTCAATAACTGGCTGCCATTTGAGAGCTGCCTCTGCGGCTGTGGGGCGTGAAGACTTTCTTGGTTTTTAGGGGTGTCAGGTGAGCTTCGTTTGTTTGGACTCTGCTTCTACTTCTACCACTATACTGGTAGACAGACGCGATTATCGTAATTATGCGCTGACTGTAGCATACTTTTGTGCGCGCTGAACCTCTTGCTAAACTGCTTGCTGTGTGATGCCTATTTGTGTGTGTATGCGTATGTGTGTGTGTTTGTTAAAGGATACATTTGTATGCTTCTGTGTGTGTATGTGTGTGTGTGGTGTGCGCCAACTTTTACCGCAATTATGTAGGTTGAAAAGTTGGCGCTCGTTTTTTATTTAATTTTCATTTTCGGGCGCTCAAGGACACGCCAGCTTCAGTCAGATTCCCTCCACAGGCATTCGGCTTATGCCTTTATGCGCTCTAAATAAAAGCCGAGACATCTTGAGCATGTGGCCAAATCTAGGCAACGCATTTTCTACCGTTTTCTACCAGTTTTTTTCTCGTTTTTTCTCGTTCCGTTTATTTGTTCTTGTTCCCGCCGTTTTGCCATGACGTCGCTATAATTCAATATTTTCGCAAATAAACTTGTTGGCAGCTTAACTTTTCATAAAGTTTCTTTTTTTTTTCTTCTCCTTTTTTTTTCCTGTGGTAGCTTTTATTTTTCAGCCGCTGCTTTGCGGCGCAAATCGGTGAGAAAATGCTGACAAGCGGCAGGGCGACCAAAGAAAGCAAAAAAAAGTACAAAAAAAAAAAAATTAAATAAAACGTGTTACATTTGTAGCGTTCGGCGGAAGTGCCTGGGCACATGTAAGTGTGTAAGTGTGTGTGTATGTGTGTTCATGTGTGTGAGGATGTGAGTGTCTGAGGGTTTCAGTGAAGAGCTTGTGGTTGTGGGCATTTGAGAGGCGTGTGAAAGCACAAAAACGCTTGGTAAGGTTAATACGTGCCACAAAAGCCATTAGGCATTACTAGTAGAAAGCAGGCAGCCTGTAAGCCTGTGAGCCTGTGAGCCTGTTAGCCACCACCGCAGGCAACAGCCGAATCCAAGTGCCCAAGGGTCAAATACATTCCAAGTCGACAACAAACATTCAAACCATTTGTGTGTGACCCAGTCCACCATCAGAGTATGTAATAGCGACAAAAGCATCCAATTAATATTCCAATTCACGCATCTGATTCTTTCTTTTTTCCAGGCAATTGTCGTGTCGTGTCGTGCTACAAGTTGAAATCGTCGTAGTGCTCTCTCTCTAAGTGTGTTAAAGTGTTACCAATTTGTCCTACGCGAGTGTGTAAATAACCAGAGTTGAAACAATGGCAATGGTCATTTCGACGCGCGCGAAACTCGTGATAACCGCGTTAATTCTATTCTTCCTGCTCGGCATTGTCCTCGTGACGGGCTCGACGAAGGGCTGGTTTATACCGCAGCGTTTCAACGGGGAGAGAGTGGCCGCCAGGATACAGGTAACTGAAACTGAAACCAATGTAATCCATTCTCCATTCTCAGAGCAACAAGTTTTGACTGCGACTCTGCGTCTCTGTCAAATGGCATTTCATTTTAATTAAAAACTTGAACTTGTCAATTAATTATAATTAAAACTATTCTCACTATTCAACACGTGACTGTAAATTGTCGACTGTGGCTACTTTATGAGCTTCAGTTTAGTCGAAGTTTCGCAGTCTCGGTCTCAGTTATATATGTACATATAGTTAAACTGTGTAATTTGTAATGTGTAATGCTAAATGCTTCACTTCCTACTGTTGCGACAAATGCAAACAAATGTCTCCACTGTGAGGAGGTCGAGTTTGCTGCTTATGCGCCCCCAACACGCACAGAAACACAACAACAACAACAACAACACTAACAACACAACGTCAACAAGAAAGTGCGGTTATATAACGCACGCCGAAGATTTAATACCCTTACTCTATTTTTAACTGTTTGTTTTTTGGAAATAAATGTTGTTTTTTTCACCCAATGTGTTTGAATTATATTTTACATTTCCAAATGCTATATATTTTAAATTCATTAAGATATCTCTAAATAGAAACAAGTTCTTTATACAAAAGGTTGATTTTGATGCGTTACAAATTTCGTGATAAATTTATAATATCATCTGGAAACAGACAACAAGCCACAAAGAAGTTGAAACTGTTTTCAAATACGCAGCGAGCGTTGAGCAAATAAAATAAGTATACGACTACGTATTCGCACACTACACGAAAGCAAATAAAGTTTATTGTGACAAATGTTTCATGACAGCCGACCATTTGAACATTTTGTTGCTGTCCTTGTCACCACCACCAGGTACCCATTTCCCCCCTGTGGCGCATATGAGTTAAAGGCTTGACCAGGTGAGCGACTGCTCCTAACATACATACATATATATGTTCATACATATGTCTGTCTGCGTGTGTGAAAGGAATGAATTAAAAACCATTGTAATTATCAGAAAACATTAGACGCGCTTGTTCTTCCCGCACCTTTTGGCACAAGATAAATTGTCAAACGTGACACGGGTTGCCCAGCGTCGAGAACTACTCACAAATGGGCTAAGGGTTAAGTTTGTACACACGGCGTATGCGTAATATGAGCTTTCAACTGTTTTTACGGTGTCGGATTAGCATCTGTGTGCTGATTAACAGGTGGGCTGTTGTATTCCCACAAAAGCTGTTTGTTTAACCATGCTCAAGTGGTATTTTAATGGGCTCACATTTGTGAGCTGCTCTGTAGGCGGTAAATGCGTAGATAAATGACGAGCTAATATAACTGAATACTTTAAGTCATTTAATTGTGGTTATTTCCTTTAAAGCTATTTCTTGCATTGTATGTTGTGTGACATATTATTATTTACTATTTTTTTGCATTGTTGCTGTTTCATAGCAACGCCTTTCATTATTTACACCATTCTGGAAAGAACGATGTGACGTCGCAACGTCTGCTAATATCTGCATAATTGTTGTGCTAATTTTGCCAGCACGCCCTGTTAATGTTTCTATTGACACCCGACGTGGTGCGGGGGCGGAGACCGTCTACAGTCTGCACTGCTTTGACATTGTTTACGCTTACTTATGGGTTTGACTCGCTCCCACCTGCCCAGCGTGTTGTACTGTGGGCGATTTGACTGATTTAACTAGTTAAAAAAATATTTTACTTGAAAAGTGAAGATTTCTTGAAACACATACTTTTTAAACTATCGTTTTATATATGTACATGGCCAAAAAAAAAAAAAGAAAATTGGCTTAAACCCCTAAGATTTTAATAGGTAAATTCTTCGAAAATCTTAAGGAATTAATAATAAATATTTCCTATTTTTTTACAACTTATTTTAACAATAAATAGGTTATAGGATTCAGAAAAAACTAAGAATTTCATTATCAGTTACTTTTGTATATTTTATAATTTTATTTGTATATTTTTAATATTTAATAATAAATATTTCCTATTTTTTTACAACTTATTTTAACAATAAATAGGTTATAGGATTCAGAAAAAACTAAGAATTTCATTATCAGTTACTTTTGTATATTTTATAATTTTAATTGTATATTTTTAAAGGTTTTATTTAAAATAATGCTTTTAAATTTTTAATATGTTTTTTTTTTTAAATTTAAATTTACTGTTCTTAGTTATAATAAATATTTAAAAAAATATGTCTGATTTCAAAAAATGTTCACATATATGCTAAATAAATGCCTTCTGTTTGATAATATAAAAAAAAATGGCTGATAAAAGTTATTAATTTGTTCACATTAAAAGATATACTATATTTGTTGACAGCTGCTAAAATATATTTTATATTATATTTGTGAGTTCACACAAGTAAATAATTGCCTTGAACTCGAAATTTATTTGCACGTATCGTTTTTGAAAATTGAAATTTCTTTCGCTAGATCAGCTTAAACACCCACTGTGTCTCCTCGCCCTGTTTATCGTGGCTACTGTCCCGCTGCGAGCTCTGCATAGTGATTAAACTAATTTAATGCAGCAGCAACTAAGGCAGCTACAAACCACAACAAAAAGAAGAACTGGGCGGGTTTGAACAGGCAATAAAAAACCATTTAAAACATTCAAAGTGTCGCATGAGAAGGACGTTCAAGTCAAAGCAAACCAACCGACAGTTGTCGTTAACGGGCTGACTTCGATACTTCGTTTGCTTGCCTCGAACTAGGACCTAGGCACCAAAGTCGACAGTCTAATGTCGAATGTGTGCCAAAGTGGCAAAAAAAAACGAAACAAAGTTTAGCAATAAAAATCTAAATAAAAGCCCGAGTACTACCAAGCGACACGGCGGCACGGCGAGACGCGACCTGACCCGACGCGGCTGTTAATAAAGTCATTTCTGCATGCTGCTACCTGCCACATGCCACTTGCCACCTGCCTCCTGTCGACTTGCCTCCTTTTAACCTTCTTTCCCGTTCTCACCTTTTGGCACGCTAAAAGGCGAGCGAGTTCATTAGCAGTAGCTAACATTACAAAGCCATCTCGATGTTGTTGTTGTTCTTGTTGTTGTTGTTGCTCCCTAGTTTTCGCACAGTTGCCACGGCCGCTGTTAATTATGGCTGAAACTCGATGCGGACGCGCCGCGAGGCGTCTGCACGGCAACTACGAACTGTGGAACTGTGGACTTTCCCCTACTAGAAATTTATAAAAGTTACACGTAGATTGACAGGCAATTTGTTGTTGTAAATTATTGAGGTGGTTACTTGCCGGTTGCCAGTCTATGTATTGACTGAGTGTAAATGCGACTGACTCGATGTGTTTGTATGTGGCCTGTGGTTAAACCGTGTGGTTTTCTACCAACAACATTAACAACAATGCCAACCACTACTAGTACAGCGACAACAACAGTTAAAACAACAACAAGCAGCGCCTATTCACATTGATTAGTGCCCAATTACCCGAAAGTGAATTTCGCCAAAAGGCAATTATTGTAAACGCGTTCAACTTTGGCCAAGCGCCCACATTGAATTAGACAGTCTGATAACTCGTACGACATTCATTGGCCGTTATTAACTGTGTATATTATATATGCATGAGCTGATAAATTAGAGTACATTATTAAGTGGCCTACTGTTCGATACCCTGTAGTTGTAATCATAGTTTTTTCAGCAGCATTAATTAATTATGAAGTAAATGCTACCATCAATTCATATCAAATGACGGCTACCAAATTATGGGTCGTAAAAGTGATCAATTAGTGTATACCCTGTTTGTAAGCTCGAATACAAATTGACAGACTTTAACTAAATTTATTTTTACTGAGATCAACACTATTTTAGTTAGCCTAATATAAAGCTCAGAAATAACAACAATCAACAAATAATAACAAACATCCTTATATTTTAAAAAGAATTTTTCTTAATACACATAATAATCCTTAATTTCTTTTAATTCTTCAACAGAAAAATATTATAAGCATTTTCCCTACCTTAATCCAATTAAATATTATATGGAATGCAGCTAAATATAGATTTAATTGCAATCATATTATACCAAAAATTATAGCATGACGTGGCAGGAAAATTCAGGTCAGCTAGTTATATTATTTATTCTAGGAAGGAAAAAGGTCCTTGAAAAAAGTACTTATTTATGCGGATTACAAATAACATGCTTACGTTGATAAATAATAATCAGGCTAGACGACCTGCTAACGTACCAACTAAAAGGCTGCGGTTAGGAGCTGTTAGATTAAGAATGGAATGATTTACCAATGATCCACATATTCCTATTAAAGTAAAAGAGGTAGCAAGAACTCTCCCTGCCCCCGGAGAAAAAGGATGTTCTCTCGCACAATACACACTCTCAGCTGGGCAATAAAAAACTCAAGAAAACACATTCCATTAGATTTGCTGCGGCATTGCTAGTCATATATTTATGAATGTTAGTCGCATTCGCCGACTACTCCCGCAGCTGGCAATAAATAATGAAAGTATCAAAATGTGTGCGCATGTGAAGGAACAACAACATCAACAATAATATGAAGCAGGATAGATTTAGTCCAGAATGCACGACAACGAGATACTCTGGTTCTGTACCCTAAAACGCATACATAGAAGAAAATAAATCCCGTTAGTATTGTACTTTGTACCGTCATTGTTCTAAGTTGCTTATTATTTGATCGTGATGAAATTTTCTGATCACTTCGATTCGAAAAAACTTTAATTGTGTGTCAAAACTCAGGTTTGTAGCTTTAAAATTGGTTTAGTAACTGAATTTTTAAATTTTAAATGGAGTCTTCATATAAATAATAATAACTTGTACTTGACGAAACATTTATTAAATATATATATATATAAAAAAAATTAAAAAACTTGGTGCTTCTAGCTATTACCATATTTGAGATTATTTCAATCGTATAGCTATATCGACTAGACTAACTATATCGTCCTTTGAACTAACTTAATATACCCTCGCCCAAAGTATAATAAAAACTCTAACAGCAATAACAACAATGTTACCCGAGCGGGGATAAATGTAAAGAGTTGGCTCTGAAGTAAACAGAAGCCGGCAGAAGTTTTTGCTTATGTGTTAGTACACAAACATACAAGCACACGCACTCACTGGCACATATTTCAAAATAAACATATGAAAAACTATCTTCCGTTACGTTTATGATAATATTTTATTAAAGCCAGTTTGGGGCGAATGACGAGGGAAAATACGCGTATACCTAGAAGTTGAAACGCCCCAAGCAAGCAGTAGACCATTATATATTTATTGTGCCACGAATGAACTTGACGCACTCCAACGCTCCTTACGTCTTTTGTCTGTCATGGCCCACGGTCGCAGCCCTCTCCATTCCCCCTCCGAGACCACCTTCGAGTCAGTCGTTGGCGTAGATATCGCGACATCAGCAACTTTACAATTGATGCGCTGACTTTTGCGGTTTGACAGTGTGATAGGCACAACAAAGTTTCTCTTAGATTGTGCTCCCTGCTTACCCCTCTCTCGTAGAGTCTACTCGGTATCGGTTCAAACTAAACTTGTTGCATTGACAGTGCAACTTGGAGTGCAAGTTGCGTTCCTCGATTTTCCGACACCGTGCACTGCATGTCAAAGATAAGAGAATATTGCTGTTTCTCTTCCTAATATGGAGCTGAACTTTTGTCATGTGGTTGTGAGCAGTGCTGTCAAGTCATTTTTCCGACAGTTCTAAAATTTTTGGAATTTTAAGCGCGGGAATAATTGTGAAATAACGACTTGTGGGAATTAAGAATATTTAAATTTGCCTATTTAGGTTTTTTTTTAATTTGAAGTCAACGCTAATTTTAAGATATTTAAGCGTAATGATTTGATGATAAATTTGCAAATGTAACCAATAATTCCAGAGTATAAAAATGTGGATAAGGGGGCAAATCTCATTAAAAAAAAAAACAACATTCCCGCCGTCTGCTGTTCTTAAATTGTTCGCTCCGTTAAATTTAAAATAAAACCATTTTAGACGTTTACAAAATTGTTCTGGCAACATCACTGATTTTATCTGGTTTTCTAGCTTTTTTGAAGTTGATATAGCTAACAAATCTTAGGTCCTGAAAAGTGGGCAGCTCTGGCTGCGAGTGGAGCAAATGCAGCATTTGTGGGGCAAGTGGGACTGCTATTTCAGTGGTTATTCTTGCAAATTGGATACAACCCGAGCTGCAGCAGTTGCTAAGCGTGCTGACAGACTACGCACCTTGCTCCTCCTTCTCCCTGTCCCTGTCCTGCTCGTATCTTCCAATCTTCCTACAATATAAATAGCACTGATTTGTGCTCACAAATGCGAGCGGGACTTGTCGCTGTCGTATCAGTTATCTGTGAGTGCGACTGAGACTTGCTGGCAACCCAAAAGTTAAGCCAACCAAGCATTCAACCCATTTGTTTATTATGATAATACGGGCGCCACAGAAGGGGCATCTGTGGCAGACGGGTACAGGGGCACATGAGTGCCGTGCTGGTTTTGTGTGCTCTGATGGTGCTGCCCACAAAAACCTTAAACTGATGACACACTTCACATGGAGGTTTTTCGCCTCTGGCCCTTTAACTTTACTACCTCTCTCTCACTCTCACTCCCTATCTCTGTCTCACTGGTGTTTCGGTGCTGCATTTCCGCCTCAATGGCGTTTGTGCTCGAAGCAACTAACTGCCTGACTTATATATACATATATTTTGATGGGCTGGGAGGTAAGTATGTATGTTTGAACACAAGTATGTCACCGTGCAGAGGCCGTACTTACCGTTTTAAAACTGTGTTCTGTACATGCCATACTATATTGACTTTGAAGCATAAAAAGCTTTTCTAGATATTCCAATACACTGGGGGCGGACTCTTTATTATCGTCGTGTTACAAATGTACATACTTATGTGATCGAATAAAGTAGTAGTACAAACAATTCTTAAATTCTAAATTCTTAAATTCCAACCTACTTGTTCCAGTTCTCCGGCATCTTAATCTTCCCATCATAATAGTTACTTAATTTCGTTATGGGTTCTTGCAAACCGCTTAGTATACAATCAATATCTGTTTACAATTTGTCATGGAAGTTCCACAGCTCCAAGTGATCCTTCCGGTAGTTTGTGCGAGAGTCTTTTCCATCCAACTCAGTGTGTTGGATCAGCAGCATGTCAATTTGGCACAGTCACAGTCAAAGTGAGCACCTCCTGGAGACGGAAATTTATTTTCTCCTTCTCTGAAATTGAAAATGATTAGCCGATATGAGAGTGAGCTTCAATTTTCTGACTAATTTACAGAATTATCGTCGATAATTTCAGCTTTTGTAAACTAATTGTGAAGTTTAGTTGAAAGATTTAGAGTTGTATCGAATTGTTTAATTAAACAGGTCCCTAAAATGAACGAGCGAACTAAATCCCTGATTGTAGTTTATTTCGTTCAGTTATATTTGAATCCCAAGGACACGCTGTCGATCGTTATATTTAAATATAGGATTAAATAAAAATCAATTGGTGATTTAAATGAAGTAATTATATAATTATTAATTTAATCAAAATAATTCGGAAGCTTGGTTACTCTAATGACATTAATAAAATTTTTTAACTATATGAACCATTAGTTCGCTTATCGAAAATTGATTTAAATTTGTCAGCTCAAAGTGTATTTATATATGGTGACACCTTCGTTGACAGCTGAGGTAGCTAAACTTTCAGAAGTGTTCTCTCGGCTCTTAGAGAGAAAGATCGGCGGTGGAACAATATAAATTCACCTTGCTTCAGCTGTTGTCAAAGTACGAGTAGCATATTTGCCACGGGGGCTTACAAAGCTGTCTAACATAGGAAACTAATACGCAGATAAACTGTTGGTTTATGCAAAATAAAATGCAACCTTACGCTTAATATTCACATATATCTCTACGTGTAAGTATGTATGTATGTTCGTGTATTTCTTTGGTTGTGTGTGTTGTTTCTTTAAACTAATTGTAGCTAGCGCTTTTGCCAAATGCTCGACGTCATTGTTGTAGTTCTACTTGGCGCTGTTTCTGTTTTTTGGGCTCCCTTTCCGAGTACTAGCACTCCACGTACTCACACATTGGTGTATGTATGTGTATGTGTGAGTGTGATTGTGAGTGTATTCATTGTTTGTGTTTTAACCGCAAACAAAAGCTAACAACGAGTCGGGCAGCAGCAGCAGCACAGATGCAGGCAGAGTGAAAGACAGAACTGACAGCAAGACAGGACTTGGTGACAGTTCTGCCAAGGGTTTGGGGGTTCTTTCAGGGATTGCAGGGTATTCAGTGGGTTGGGGATGGACGGCATAACAGCTTTCGAGATTTGTGTCAGCTCGTTTGAGAATTAGTCGTAGGTTTTAGCAAAATTAAAAAAAATATCTTTCACATCTCATTGTTGTGCCGTCGCCTCTGCTCCCATACTTCCACTTGCATACTCACACACACCTCTCATACATACACTCTCATACAAGTTTTATGGAGTTGGAAATGTGTGATGAAGAATGAAAAGCATGGGAGTGTCTCTTAAATTATTTATGCGCCGCAAAATGTGCAAAGTAATTTATTCAGATTATATGCAAGAAAAAGGCAGCTTCAAATAAAATGAAGATAAAGCCCTTTTCAAACGGCCGCCAAGTGTCCAAAGTCAAGTGCAGAAAATTAAGCTCTGCACCTGCCGGATGCTCGGAGGCATCTTCAACTTGCCCGTAAAATTTTATGTTGCTATAATTTAGCTTTAAAATCGCACCGTTCCCCCAACCACGGCGGATAAGGGCTGGGGTAAGTGGGCTGTGTGTGGGCGTGGCCAGCACCTTGACGCACGCATTTAAACGGAAATAAAATAAAATTACAAAAAGTGGGCAACTTTTTGACGTTGCGATTGTTATCCTTATTGTTGTTGCTGTTGTTTTTGTTGATACTGTAAACGGCTTACAGAAAGTGATTTAGAAACTATGGCAATGCTGGTGGAACAGTGACTGCTACTGAGGAGTGACTGGGGTGGACATTTGCTTGTCGAGTCGTTGGCAGCCATAAAGGTGAATTTAAATTTGGCTTTCTTGTTTTCATTTATGCGCCATAAAATATGCCATTTAAATAAGTTGAACGAATTGAAACATTAAATTAAAATAATATTGCTTCAGAGTTACAGATTGAGCAGTTAATAAGCATTGCTGTAATGTAGTTTCAATCCACTCGAAATATATCCAAATACGTGTAATTTGCATGTTAAGAATTTTACTGCTAATGCAATAACATTTGCGATCTCTGTTATTGCTGCATTTTAAAGTTGTAAAATGTTAAGCAAACGACTATCTGGCAACTCTGCAGACTTTGCAGCGTGCTTTTTTAACACTGCTTGCAACCGCCTGCACAAACAGTTTAAATTCAAAATATCATTTGATTGGAATTCGTTAATTACTCGCGTATTATTTAAGCCGGTCTTATAAAGTTAAATTCAGTTGATAAAACGTTATGTCATTCACTCAAACTTCTGAAGATGACAATGTGTAAATATGTCAAAATGCCGTTTACATATTTAAAGCGCTCTAACAGGCTTAATCAGCATTACAAAGTAATTAGAGTTAATTCTTTTGTACCTGAACTTGCGTCAGTCTGACATACACACACAGAAACACCTGCCAGTGGCAGACACCACTTTGCCATGCCACAAAAGGAGACGATGACGCTGAAAATATTTGTAAACTGTTGCTCGGCAATTTGCATGGTTAATTATCTATTAACTTGCGCATAACTTTTATACAAACGGAAGTGTGGGAAGATCTCCTTCTACTCCCACACATATACAATCACACACCCACACACGCCCACGCAAGACAAAAATGTATATCCGTTTCCGCTGGCTTCGTTGTTGTCGCCATTTTTTGTTGCTGTTATGCTTTGTTGTTATGATAAAGGTAAAGGTACAACGCACAACAGAAACAGAAGCAGAAGCAGAAACAGAGCAGAATAACGATACGAGCGGTAATAAAAACAAGTTATGCTAATCTTAATGCGTCGCCATTTTCAGTTGGCATTCATATTAAAGCAGCCTTTTGTTCCGTTTGACGCTGTACACTCGTAAATTATGTTTATTAAGTATTTGTACATAATTAAAGTTTAATTTTAACTACACAAGAGCTTGCAACTGGCAACTGGCAAATGACAACTGTCAACAGGTCAAGGTCAAGTGGTTTCACAGTATTATATTTTCTATAAGTAATTTTTCTCGTATATCTCAAAATAGAATTCTCATCAAACAGAACAGAAATTTAGCTGACAGCCTATTGACATCTTTAAATTGCTGATATTGTGATTAGAAGTGGGTCAACACTTTGATCGTTAGCCAAATTGAAACATTTTAAAATGCAGACTGTGTGAAAAGTTTGCTTGCAAATGGGAAGTTGAAAAGCATTTCCTGGAAAATCAAGTACTATTCGCATTCAGGCAACAAGTCAACAGATTCAACAGTGAATTTATTTGAATTTGAATGTCGTATATACAAGTATAATCAATTTGAACCCTTTTTCGCTTAATTTTTAAAGGGTCCGCAATCGTCCTCAATCGATCTACATTATTGACACATTTTTGACAAATTGCCAGGCTGCATGGATTCCGTTTGCGGGCAGTTTCCTTTATATTTGTTGTTGTAATTTTTCTTTTATATCAAAAACGTGTTTGGCATGCCAGAACTATGAGCATAGAGTCCGTCCATCCACAGACAAAAGGTTACATACCTTTCGGCCTGTCAGTCTGGCTAAACAGCAAAGTTGGTAAGCAGGTCAACGGTATTTTATATGTTTGTTTTACTTTCAATGCGAACCCTTGTCAAGTGCAACCCAAACCCAAGACATCCATCCATCCATCTATCCTCCCACGTTGCTCACTACGTATTACCGCAATCGCTGTCGTGCTCTTGACGTGCATTTCTGACTGCTCTGCTCTGCTCTCCTGGCATGTCCTTGCTCCGCTTTAGAGCGCTTCTCTTCACTGATGGCCTTAATTATGTGCGGGCCAAGACAAGCATACTCGTATAACAAATGCACACATGAACACATAGCTGCCTCTCCATCTTCTGTCTCACTTTTCGTAGCCCTAGTTAATTGCTGGTGGCGCCACTTGACCGAACTGCTGCACTCTAGTGCCGGCTGCTGGTTCCGTTTAGGATGACAGCTTAAAACAGCAGCAGCACCTACAAAGACATGGGGCCAACAGACAAGACGCCTCTGGGCCACTTTTGATTATTTTAAGAGAGAAACGACCCAGCGACCTATTGTCTGCGCTTGACCCTTAGCTACCTTTCTTATCAACCCTCTCTCTCTCTCTCTCTCTTTCTCTCTCTCTCTCTCTCTCTCTCTCTCTCTCGGCTTTTTATTTGCTCACGCTTTGTTGCTGATAATATCTATCTTAAAAAGAGTCAGCTTTGATGTGCTCCTATCGACCCGGTTCATCGTTCTCTACTAGCTCAACCAACAAAGGTTTCAAAATGCCAAGTACTCGAACTCGTACTCAAGTTAAACAATGCCGTTGCTCTTTAATCCAGTTCCTCGTTCAGATGCCCCTTTGAGATAATTTTGGTATGATTTTGAAAATACATATACAAAGTATTAAAACGTAGTTATAGTTGTCAATTCGTTGAAAATTTCCCTAATTGCCGAGCAGGTAATGATAATAGTCACGCCTCAGAATGGATAACATAGAATGGCTACTCAAGCCCCCAAATGCCACATCCTGCTACATAATTTCCGTTTCAAGTGAATTTCCTTGCTGCTAATTCTGTTGCAAACACACACACACACACACACACAAATATATACACAACAAGAGAGTGGCATCTGCTTAAAAATAAAACTAGGCCACACTCACAAATACACCTACAGTGGAATATATATATGTATATACAGACTCGTATATGTATTGTTGTGAATGTTTTGTTTTCGCTGATTTCGCTGTGCATAGTTTTTTCTTCAACTAAGCGAAAACAAAGCAATCCAAAGAAAAACAATATAAATGAATAAGTAGGTATTTTTAGAGAGGTATTATAGACTTAAGAAATACCCAGTACTTTATTCTATATAGCATATCTAAATATAACTGCTTCATTTATTTTTGATTAGTTAATAATTCATTTAAAAGATGGTCGAATAATAAAATATTTTTCATCTTTGGATTGTCATATTAATTTACATTAAAACCCCTATAGCGCTATAATATAAGATATAAATTAAATACATAAAATTTTTTTTTTAATTTCTCTGAAAATTAATTTAAGAAAAATTACCTTATTGTGCCCAGTTCAAGTTTTTTGATAATAAATATATAAATATGTAAATATTAAATAAAATACTTTCCAAAATAAACTAAGACAAATCTTTACAAATCTTTAAGTCTGATTAAGCTGGATTAAGTTTATTTAGCAATAAATATCAAATATTTTCTAATACATTTTTGAAGAATATTTGAGAAATAGAAACATATGAAAGCTTTTAAGTTCTGTCAAATCGATCCGACAGATAAATGAATCGAGTTTGTCAAACTTAACTCCTGATCAAGAATGAGTACAAATACATTGGAGTTGGCCGTAGTTGTCGCCTGCTGCATATTTTAGCCAGGTTTATGGCTGTCTGGTGTAAAAGCAGAAAAAGCTCCAATATGCGCACTCCACAGACTGTCAATCGGAATACAGCAACAAGCTATGCGAGTCATAGAGAAAGAGAAGGAGACTGAGCAAAGGGGAAGAACAGGGACACAAAGTGGAATGGAACCGAAGAGCGTTCACTTCAATGTTTATTGGAGGCCATTTAATGCACTGTACGTGTATCTGTGTCTGTGTGTATGTGTGTGTGTGTGTGTCTGATACGAGTATAGAGGGACAACTCCTGTTGCTGCATCTGGTTTTGCTTTCAGTGTTGTCCTCTGGTTGTTTGTTGGTTTTCGAGTGCATATTAAGCCATGTTGAACGCCGCTTGCACGCTTTTAACCCGAAACTCAACGGCTCGTCGTCTCAGACAAAACTTTTAACTGGGATGCATAAAAGCTCCATGGCCATTACTATCAGTTACAGTCTCTGCAAAGACAAAGACAGCAACAAAAACGACAACAACAACAACAACAACAGAAGCAACAGCAACAATGACTGGATGACTGCTGGTATTACAAGTATGGCTCGTAAGGGTTTGCTACCATTTTTATTTCAAAAAGCCCGGAACAGGGTTTATGGCAGATGTGCATTCACTCACTCACCCTCTCCTTCACTCTCTTTCTATACATACACTGAGAAAAAAATAAATTTTATATTAAATATTTGAAAATTTATAAACATTATCTTTCAAAATCAAGTCTAGTGAATAACGTCTTTCCATGCCTCAACATTTCTGATATCCAATTTTGTGACGAACAATATTATATTTAGTACATAAATAATAAAAAAAAAGGTTTGTCATTCAGCACTGCGCCAAATTTTGTTTTGTTTTATTTATCTTAAATTGAAAAATATTTGTATTTAGTTTCAATATTTAGCAAAACTATTTTAGTCAAGTATTTTTCATATCCTATTTAGACAAAATTAAGACCATAATAATTATTGTAGTCCCTCAACAGTCTGTACAAAAAAAATTAATATAATTTATTTAGAAATTAAAAATATTTGATCTTAATTTAAAACATATTTAAGCTACATATGTCAAATTTTTACTTAACTTAAATAAAATATATATAATATTTAAAAATTGATATATATGCATATTTAATATGGTCAGATAGTTGTAGTAGTTAAATATGTTCATATAAAAACAGACATTTAGGAGTGCGCATTATTAATCAACAAAAAACGGTTTTGGTGCAATACTGCTGTTGGTTTTTTGTCTGTGTATCTACCTTTATCTTAGTCTGCGTTTGTATTTGTGCCTTATGCCTCCGCTTGTGTCTGAGCCACACATTGTCCCAGTGTTTTGAAAACTAGAACCGTTCGCTTCTGCGGTTAGCGTTTCGACAGACTTCATTTGTTCCCCATTTCCCCCACACCGTAATACTAAATATCTTTTTAGGTAAGTCTGTTGTTGTGTATATTTTACTGACATCCTTTCAACTTTATGAGTGAAATTGGCAAGGAAAACCAGTACACATTAGTTGCGTCGGTGGCAAGTGGCAAGCGCAGTTTGCAAATTAACATCAATAATTAATTTCGATTTGCAGCAATTATGTTTGGCTTCGAAACAGAGATAGATTGCGTTCTCTGCAGTGCATTCAACATCAGATTTATGTGTTTGCATTTATTCAAATGCTTTACAAATTGATTGATTTATTATGTATATCTATTGATGCATTAGTTGTCGTTGGTCAGGAGTTGGTCGGGTGATTTGGAGAGGGGTTTAATATCCTCTGTGTATGTGTCTGCCCGCTTAACAATGTTACAATAATTATTTCAGTCGCATTACCATTAATATAAATATGAAAATGCGCTTCCAAAAACCATTTACACATACATATTTCATGTACACAGGGATTTCTAGAAAAAATCTATGTTTATGGCAATAAAGATGCCATAAGCATCCAATGCATGGCGCCCCCAAAACCAACGGCGGCAGTGCAAATGGTAAGTTATGAAATTCATATTCTAAATCAATTATTTAAAAGACACTCAGCAAACAATTGTCTAAATACCAACATATCTATTGTTAATAAATAGCAAAATCTAATTAGTATTTTATAAGCAACTTAGTTTATTTATACTTAAGGCTGTTTATTGTTTCAAGTTGATTCGCTTTTGATTTACATATTTATAATTTATTTGATTTCATTTATATTTCATCGCTGGTTTTAAGGAAGAGGACAATGAAATTGACTCGTATAATATAACTGAAACTGAACTAGACTTGGTATGTTTTCCCCATTTTGTGAACATTTATTATAATTTATTTATTTATTATTTTATATTTTTATTTGATCTACCTATTTTAATTTGTGATATTAAGAGTCCCCCGCCTGATGAGCCAGCTGTTGATGAGGATGATCTTACCAATGAGGATTTTTGGAAATTAGCCAATGGCGAGGTTAGTTTTCGGTACACAAATAATTGAATTAATGGATAATTCAACAACATTCAATGAACCACTTAGTTGTGGTCAGATATTTTGCTCTATTTAATTGAATATTTTGCCATAAGTAGCGGTTGGTAAGGGAATAATAACTAATTTTCACAACAAAGTACGCGTACTTGCATTTGCACTTACGTGTTAATGAGTTTTTAATAAGCCAACGTAACTTAAATTGATTCTATCCACTCTCTTCTCTTTCTCTTCTCCACAGGCAACTGACATTTACGACGACAAGGAGATGCAGCCCCCCGGACAGACACAGTATATGCACGAGAGACGTAAGTTTTGATTGAACCTTGGAACTGAACTCGCTTCGGTTTTTAATTAGGCAACCAAGCTAATGGAATGACTTTTGCTTTCATACAAACAGCATATCGTGGCATCAAGGGAGAGAGGGGTGAACGTGGGCCAAAGGGTGATAGTATACGCGGCCCACCAGGACCTCCAGGTCCGCCTGGTCCCAAAGGTGAATCGCCTGCGTATCCACCCTTTGTGGAGGCACCAAGTCCGGGGGCTGTAAGTATTGGAATTTAACTGGCTCTTACTTTATTGTACCCGTTATTGGAAAAATATGTAATTGTGTTCGTTAAAATGTATGTTAAAGCGAGGAGGAGGCATCTCCGACCCCATAAAGTATATATACTATTCGAAAATGGTACCCCATATTCGTAGTCTACGGTCAATTCTAAGATGTTTTTACAAAGAAACTATAGTCTAAAGTCAACTCCTAGTCCCTGCTTTTTGAGTCAAATCATTTTGCGTTTTTAGTCCTCTCAAGGACGAAAATTATGTTTTAAGGACAATTTGTCTTTGTATTTGAATTTTTTTTGGCCCATACAAATAAATGCACTCTAATATATGCTCTTGATCAGTATCAACAGCAGAGGCGATATAGCGATGTGTGTCTGAGCGCCTTAATCTTAGAGACTTTAAGAAATAGACCAACCAAATTTGGTACACAGATTTCAATTGCGTTGGAGCAGGTCAGGCTTATTATTATCTATTATCCCACTTAATCGCAGCAAGATCAGACAAGCAAAACGGCAGTAAAAGCTAAGCAAAGTTATTAATAATTAATTCCATACAAGCACCCAAAAGTCTGCAGTAGTTTTTATTAAATCGTAATTTCTATAAAGTACTTTTATGTTTATTGAAATAAGTAACGGGTACTCTATGGTCGGGCTCTCGACTTTAGCCTTTCCAACTTGTTTGAGTTAAAAAGAGACTCAAAAATATGCAAGGAATTGATTCCTAACTATAAAATAAATAAAATTATTTTACAGAAATACATTGGCGAATGTACATGTAATGCGTCTGATATCCTGGAGGCCATCAAGGACAATGAAACGTTACGTGAAACGCTGCGCGGTCCGCCCGGTTCACAGGGCAGGGATGGAAAGACAGGTGCCCCTGGACTTACCGTAAGTACTAGAGACAATCTTATAAATAGATATATGTAGAGAAAGGGTAGCAAAGGGTTGGGCAAATTGGATAAGAGGCAATATTTGACATGGATCTAAAGCATTTTCAATTTCATTACACACATCGTCTAATCTTGTAGAAAGAATTGGGAATGAGATTGGGAGTGTGATGCTTATCGCACATATACGCACTTTAATACGCTCCTCTGTGTTTTCCTAGGTCAAACATCATAATTTGCAGAGAAATTGAGTGTGTGAGTGTGTGTGTGTGAGAGAGATGAGAATTGGGAAATAGAAGTGGAAAACGAAAATTTCTTTATGACTTTGAGCAGAGCTGAGTCAACTCACGCTTAAACACTTATCCAGTTTTTGGGGCGCAACTGGCACTCGTTACATAATATTATCTCATCAACTGGCAACGTCTTTCGCAAAACATGAGAGTTGTATCTATGGACATTGTAAGTGCGAGAATGTGTCGAGCAGAAATATACAAAAGCGAATGTATCTCAAAGACTCAATGTGTACTTGTAATTTCGTTCAGTACAGCATGTGCGTGTATCTGTCTGTCTGTCTGTGTGTTTGTGTGTGTGTGTGTGTGTCTTTGTGTGTGTGGGTCAAAGGCTAAGTCCACACAATGGCACAACGAGATGTTAGCCTCAACAATCCACTCGAAAGGAAAGTGCCTGTCACGCTACAGAAGCCAAAGGAAAACTTACTTTTCTGTTGCTCTAACCAAGGGGAATATATGTATATGTTATGTACTCATTCATATACATACACTTGTATATTCGTAAAATACGAGTACTCATTGAATCCACTGTCCAAAAGGATGTAAAGATGCATTACATTTTCATGTATCTCCTTCTGTCTCTGTCTCTGTATCTGTCTCTGTCTGTGCTTAGCAACCTGTGGAACGCAGCCTCTTCAATACCCTGCAATATATCAAAAGAAAAGCGGTATGCCCAACATGCTGCGGTTAACAAAATATGCAAAATGTAGCAAGCTATTCACTGACCCTTGTAAAATACACACATACAGAGTTGGGCTGTAAGTATTTTCGGCTCATTCCCCCGATTTGAAATCCTAGGTCCTAAATACTTGAGTAAAATATGGCAAACAGGCGCGCGCATACCGGAAATTCCTGCGACAATTTTGTTGCTCGACTGCTAATCCCTTAACTAATAGCAATTAATTTAAAAGACGACGATAAGCAACAGAACAACAACCTTAGGAATGAACAAAGGACAAGAGAAAACACGAACCATACAGAAGGCAAACACAACACGCAAATGGCGCACAGCGTGACCATTTTGCATAAGATTAAGGACATTGGGAGACACATTTTTTGTGCAACTTCCCCTCCCCCCATTCACCACTCTACACTGTTAGAAAAAACACATAGTGAAAACAAATATAACCGTATTTGATTTTATTATGTTAGATTTCACTATAAAACGTATTAGAACTAAATATGATAAACTTTAATTTAACTAAAAACTAAACTAAATTAAAAGAAATATAGTAGAACCAAACAAAAAACAATTCAAATTAAAAGTACTACACTTCTTTTAAATTTAAATCGTACTTAAGTTAAAAGTTAAAAATATCGTATTGAATGAATAAAATTTAATTCAATAAAAAGTTTTTAAAATCATTAAAATTTAAAATAAAATAAAAGTAAAATAAAGAACAATAAAAAATAAAATATAAATTTTTAATAATAAAAGAACAATGAAAAAACACAAAGTTAAAATAAAAATAATTTAAAAACAAAAACAAAATAAAAGAAAAAACCAAAATAATATAGAAAGCAAAGTAAATAAAGCAAATTTATTTGAATTTTTTTTCCTTTTAATACAAAGGCATCTTTTGTATTTTAAATATTATAATACCTAAATTAAATATGAAATATATTTAAATTAAATATTTTCATATTTGTTTTTGATTTAAAGTGCTTATACTTGAAACCAACTACCAACCAAAATATCAAATTCGTATTTGACGCTAAATCATAGAGTAAAATAGTAAAATCAATGTGGAAATATTAAAATTTCACAGCATTTTTCTATCAGTGTACCTTGTACCCAAACCACAGGACTGACCTCGTCCTGGGCAGCTGGGCCTCGCGTAGATTAATGAGCTTGGGCTAAAACGCAACGATTATGTAAATCGACCACAGCCAGTTGAAGTCCCAAAAACGCCAGCAGAACCCTAAATAGTTTACTGCATAGAAACCGAAGAAATTGAGAGAGAAAAAAAGCCAGACTATGTAGATTTTAGACACAGACGTAGACATAGATATAGTCGTAGTCGTAGTCGCTGTATTTATACGTAGACATAGACATGAATGTACATTCTCTACACGCCCACTAATGTGATTTATTTCTTGGTCGCCACCGGCGTCGTTTTTCCACGTCTTCTTTTTCTTTTTCGTTTTCCCTTTTTTATACAGGGTGCCACTGGTGTAACTGGCGCTCGTGGCCCGGAAGGCATCCAGGGGGAGAAGGGCGAGCCAGGCGTCGACGGTATGCCCGGCGTCATGGGTCCACAAGGACCTCCGGGCCCGCCTGGCTTGCCGGAAAGTTACGATGTGAGTACAACTTTAATTTACATTACAAATTTAATTATAAGAAATTCACGACGATACAATTTGAGCTATCATTTATCTATAACATTAAATTTATGCTTGGATTGCTGATTTTATTTAGTGATTGTTAAAAACCGATGCAAATATTTGGTTGACTAACACGAATACTCAACGTAACTCATCATTTTTATATTTTAAGTTTTATTATCTTATTTTTTAAAAATATTTAAAATATGCAATACATCAACGTTAAATCAACATATGTCAAAATTGACATTTCATTTATTATTATTTCTCATTTGGCTAGAAATTTAATTACCTTTTCTAATAAAACTGCTTTATTTTCAAAATAAATTTTCTATTTTTACGGGTATAATTTTTTACGAACATAACCTATTTTTAATGCTTTTTTTACACACAAAATCAAATCAGTCAATCCAAGTGAATGAACTTTATATTCATTTGGTGTCCTCATTGCATTAACCTTAATATTTTAGTCCGTATACTAAAATATATTTTCATTAACTTATTTAAACATTTATTACAACTTTCGTTACTGCGAACGCCAAAAATGAAATTGATATTTATGCAAAGAATAAATATTTCAACTATGCATATCTATATACCTTTGCAAATTTTGTTCAATAGCCGCGTTCGACAGTATAAATGTCGCAACAGTTTTATATTAATATTCTGTGAAATTTCAAGGATATTAAAGTCAATAGAATGGTTCAAATAACGTAAATTGCAAGAGTATTGAAACTTCGGTTCACTGAAGATTGATTACTATTTGAGTTTGTATTAAATAAATACCCTGTATCCGTTTAAATTAAATACAAAGGGAATGTAAATACATTTCTGTTGCTACTTCAATTTTTGTAATATTTCATATATATAATTTTAAACATAAAATCTGGGTACGGGGTATCGCTTAGTCGAAACTACTCGACTAGAGGGTTCTTAAAGGTTTTATTTAAATTTTGACAAACAGAAATTGCAGCTTTTCACGGTAAAACTCAGACAGAGTCAAAAGTTGCTCGTCCTTCGTTTATCCTTATCCGTTGAATTTTTTCAATCACGCACATTCTTATGAATTGCGGTGGGAGGAAAGGGGGGTGTGAGGTGGTAAACGTCGGTCATGTTTTACTAGCCACACAATTTGCCTAAACCAATTTCCTTCCTGAGGACGCACGCTGCGATTGGTTGACTGCACCTGCACTGTGAAAAATTGCTGAGCAGATTTGGGCATGTCGGTTTCACGACTGGAAGCCAGCACGTTGTTGTCGCAAATGGGTTATCTACGCTAATAATCTTAAAACCACATAGGTACTGCGATACCAGCAACAACAACAACAACAACAATATTGGCCTAGGCACAACAACAACAATAAACAAGCAAATTTTCTCACAGAAATGCCGAAACGTAAGTGTCCTAAGCACGCAAGCCAAGCCGAAACAAAACCAAGCCCAGTTCTGACACTCCCCCTCCCACTCCCCCTTCCCCTTCTCCTACCGTTTCCACTTCTGTTTATCAACCCCCCCTCTGCCATTTCTTACCCCTCTTTCTTGAAGCATTTCCCCGGCAGTACCCCCATTGGGGACGTGCAGCTGCCGTCGGTTGCTTGCGGGTTTGTGATTCAGGTCCTGGCTGAGTGCTGGCATGCCAGCTTGTGGCAATTACTGTTATCAGCGCATGGCGCGCAGTTCACGCGGTTAAACGCGCTAACACGCATACAGATACTGCCTCACACACACACACGCACACACAAACACATAGGAATACATGCGGCTTTTAACCCTTTTATGCAAGCGAAACTTTTATTTTATTTTATTTTTTCCCGACTTTATCATCGCATTTCAACGCCGTATGTTGCCTGCTTTTGGGCGTGTGTATGTGTGTAGGGTGTGTGTGTGTGTGTGTGGGTTGTGGTTGTAATCATTATCGCACTGTTACGGTTATGAGAGTGTCAAGCTACTTATGGCTAACGCGCCAGTTAAATCAGACGCTCGCTTAGTCAGCCTCCCATTGTTTTATGCGCTCTTCCTGGGTTTATTATCATTATCGCCGACTGTAGGATGATGTCTGAGAGGGGAACTGAAGAGACGTCAATTTTGAAGGCGTTTTTGAATTGTTCGTTGTTGTTGTTGTTGTTGTTGTTGTTAACCTTGTCACAGCATCAAGTCAAGGGGAGCGCAAAAAAAGCTTTTACGTTTATTAGAACGACTTTTGATTGTTGACACGACAACAACTTTTATAAATGTTTTTGACGGAGAAAGCCAATTACGAATACGAATATTTAACTAGATTGTCAGCAGTGCCAACGAGAAAGAAAGAGAATGAGCAAAAGAAAAGAGTAAACACCGTGAAAAGTTGCAATTTTATGGTCAAATTTTATACGTAATCGATAAATTGAATTCATATAATAATACGCTTTAATTTCACGTCCATTGTTTTATGCTATCTACATTTAAATATTATCAAAACCAAAAAAACAAATACCACAAATTATGTATTCTTGTAACAAATACCAACACATAAATAACAGATAAATTGGAATCCTACCAGGACTTTCAAGGTATTAACATTTAACAATTTCACTTAATGTATGCTCCCCAATACTACTAATATTACTACTACTATGTTATGTTAGTAGTACTTTTCGTACTACGACTAAAAACAAAAGCACAAGTTTGCTCCGGGTAAGCAATGGCCACAAAACCTAATGGACTAGAACCCCTTGAAGTCATTAGTAGTCCCCTGGACGAAAAAGGGGCGCATCGAGATCATTAATCAAATTTCCGTAGCAGATATATAGACGGGCATATCCTTGTGTATCCTTGTGCTTTGGGCAGTGCCATCAAAGGTCGGTCGCCTGCTGCTTAAAAAATGGCCCAAAAAGATATACATACTACATGTATCGAAAATAAATTGTACAACAAGCAAATATTTAACAAATTATTGTGCTTACCTTCTATTCCCACACACACACACATACCTTCATACACTTGAACAGGAATCCTTAATGGGCAACTCAATGGGCAGTCTGCGTAGTTCCACGGCCACACAGGCGGGACCTAAAGGAGCGTCCGGCGATAAAGGTGAACCCGGACGTCCAGGAGATCGCGGTGAAAAGGTGAGTCAAAGACCAAAAACAACACTTGTATAGCAAAATGGCCAATATGTACAAATATATATATTTATATATATGTGAGAGAGTGTTTGGGAGAGTGTATGTGTGTGTTATCCTGTTTGCATTATAAAGTGTGTGTCTACCCACACAACATTGTTGTGTGAAATAATAATTTCTGCTCTATTGATTACTCAATTGATTTTGATGCAATGAAAAATGGGACTGGAAAAGGCAATGCTTGAGGGAAAACAAAGTAGTTTTACATATATACGGTAAAGAAAGTAGTATATACTCTCATAAAATATAAATCAATTGGTTCTTTGGGTAGTTCGAAATTATAATTTTATTTATTGATTTATTCCTTTTTTTTCTAAACTTATACAAAACTATAACTTTCCTGTTCTGTTAATTCTTGAAATTGCACTGAAAATGCGTAATGATAACAATAGGAAACTATCACTGTGGGGTAATTAATAATAATTCTAAAGAAATAAATAGATAAAAACCCAAGACAAGTAAGTTTTGCAACAGAAGTTATGTGTATGTAAATTTATTTGTAAATTTTTTCTTTTGTCGAGGCTAAATAAAGCATAATCTCAAAACAAAACAATACCACAGATGGTTACCCTATGGTTTTTATAGCTTGCACTTTATTAAGAACAATCAATGTTCCAATTTCTCGACAAGTTCAATTTGTGCAGTTGATTTGTCTACCCTTATTTATTTTCATACATGCACTCCAATCCACTGACAATTCGCAGATTAATGGCAGTTCAATCATTTGCATGGTATCAACTCGAGTCGGAAATACATAATTTGAGACATAAATTTCTATCAGCGTGCAGAAAGGATGTAAGGATGTCTCATCCCTCTGGATGCGTTGTCCCATGATTTCCTGACTGGCGGAGATATTTATAGCTCATTTGGTTGCCAGTTGAAATGATCAAACAAATTCTATATGGTTTATTAGAAATCGTTTACCCAGAGACAGATATACGGGAGAGGAAGAGAAAGTTCATTCTCGGAGAGTCATCGTCTGCTTGTACTATCTATACATTTACACACTTGAATGCTGCATTATTTTCATAATAAGTTTTGGCCATTTCTGCAGCTCATCCTGCTTAGGCGGTGCTTACTTCCCTGCCATTACGCTTCATGCTATTTAGCAGCTTAGGGTGGGATGCCTTCACGTCCCTCTCTCTGGGATAGGTCCTTCCTCGGACCGTCACCGACCCTCTTGCGAGGGAAGAAAAAGAAACCTGGCGCGCATATTTCCTTTATGTCTAACCTCGAAACTTTAAGCTGCCAGCATAACTATGTGTGTGTGAGAGTGTGTGTGTGTGTGTTAGCCATTCTTGTGTGACGAGGTGTGTCGCACCCCTGTAGTACGGATGACCGGAGAAAACCTAGCGAATTGCTTAGGGAGTTGGTGATGAGTACTAGGTTCACATGGAACAATCTTCTGACGTCTTTTCTAACGACTTCCCAAGTACAAAGTGGCTTGAATTATCATTATTAAACAAATAGGCATATTTTAGATTTATAATATTTTTATTGTTGTTTTTTACTTAGATATTTTTATTATTTTTTCTGGATTGTAGGTTAGAGAGCGCGTGAACTGTTAGTTTTCCACTTTAAAATTAAATTCACAAATCTGCCATGTGTGGCTAATTTAAACTTCCATTTAAAATGATAAAATGATAAAATAAAATAAAATTACTTGAATCTAACGATTTAGCTAACTACCAGTGTGGCATCACGGGGACACAATTTGCTTAGCATTACTTGAACCTAACGACTTAGTTAGCTACTAGTGATGCACCACGGGGCTAGAACTGGGTGATGCCTCATCACCAGCCGTTCTACAGGGAAATGGGCTGAAACTCCGACTACGATTAGATTGGGGGTTGGGGGCGTCACACGGATTGTCAGCCAACTTCCGTGTATACATAACTCACAACGAATGCTGCTACACTTAATTCTGCTGATTTTACACCTCGTGTGTGTGTGTGTGGCAAGATTTATTTGACCTTTGATATATTATGCAAGTGTGTATATTTTTGGCTTGTGCCAAAGTTTTTTTTTTCCCAAAATGTTTGCAACCTGAGTAGTTGTCGGCTGTGTTGTGACACACATATAATACACACCACACACACCCAAAGAATCCATTGGCAAACCGTATTTAATCGGGCGTGAAATAAAAAGAAATTATGCAAAAGCAATAAGCTTCCGCCTACAACTCAAACCCAACCTCAGCTTAAGCTTAAGTATCTACGAGTCTTATAAAAATCGATTTAGATTTACTGAAGAATTTACGCTCAATTTACGCTTACACACATGAAAGCTGAGCCGAAAAATGTGATATTGCATTTGCAAATTTGGAAACTAATATTGAAATTAGCATTTTAAACGTATGAATACACGCACAATTAGCCACATTTCGTTTAACTCAAAACTCAGCCAACCTCCGACCGCGAAATCAGACCCTCATTCCAGCCTCAAGCCCTAAACTCAGCCCCAAAATCAGCTTCGACCCGGGAAGCAGTCGCGCGTACTTTGTAATGACGGCGTATATGAGAGTCGCCATATGTGTGCGAGTGTGTGTGAGTGATGTAGGTGTGTGTGTGTGTGTGTGTGTGTGTGTGTGTGTGTGTGTGTGTGGATGCCTTATTAATTATTCATTAGTTGGCATTAAGTTGCCGATATGAAGCAAGGCCTAAAGCAACGAATACATCCAGGGTCAATTTAAAGCAGGGTCTCCCCTTTTCCTTCCCACCCTATGACAAGGTCTCACATGCCCAACTTGTACCCACAATAGCCCCCCCTCAAGTCCAAAACCCCACCGGGGGAATACACAACGAGTAGGAGCGCTCAAATTTATGGCAAACCATTTAAGGCGCTGATGATGTGGAAGACGACACTGGGGATAAATCGGGAGTACTTCTTTGTCTGATGCGGAGGGTGGAAAGGGAGGAGGGGGTGGAGGAGAGGGGGTGGGGGCACAGCACTACAGACCGCCAGCCGTTTGGCAAACTTCCACAAAAGCCGCGCTACCGAAAAGCAGCAACAAATATAAGTTGAAACTCGACTTGAAAGTACCCGAACAACGGGACTGAAGTGATCTTAAATCAGATCTAAATAATATTAATATTTCTTAAATAAATAAAATGACAAAATGTTATATTTTTTTCTGTTTCTTTTCTTAGAGTATTTCTGTAAATTATCCAAAACAAACATAGTTTATTAGAAATCACGCCTTTATTTTAAAAAATTTTCTTGATCTCGGATTTTTTTTATTTTTGTCCAAGCAATTATATATTTTTCTAACTTTAATTTCCTGAATAAACTTATTCCAATTTGGGTTTCACAATAATTGATTTCCAAATTACAAACTCTTATTTTATCGTAAAATTCGAAGTTTGTTTAAAAAATTTATGTTTAAATTTATGTTATGTTAATATTACGAGAAAGTTATAAATGAAATGTACATAAAATATATTTAGTATTGGTTTCACATTTTCAGTTATTTTTGGAGCGGGAATTTAAGTGTTAAATCAGATTTACACTATTCAGGTGTAAACTTGTAAAAGCAGAACGATAAACTCATTGGAGAGTTCGCATTGACACAAAGCATAAAATATACATTCGATAGGCTCGATAGACTTTGGGTTCGGGTACAAAGAGCGTCATCTTTTGGCAATGGTTTTGTGTTTTCGGGCTTGTCACCAGCATTGCATACAGTCGAGCGCATAAATTTATGTACGGAGTGCGTATGTGTGTGTGAGTTCATGTGTGTGCGTGTGTGTGTGTGTGCGAATGTGTTTGATTGTGGGGATTGTGGATTTTAGAATTGATTTGATTTCAAAATGAGTTTGAATTGAATTTTTGCCCGACGACAAAACGTTTGAAATTGAGTTTTACGGCCAAATTAGGCGTGAGTGTGTCCCCTTGGGCATATACCGTATATTTAATACCGTAAATCATTTTACACACACATTTCTCCGGTCTGCTTTAAATCCTCCAACAGGGTCACAAAGGTGCTCACGGACCCGCCGGACCCAAGGGTGAGCCCGGTGCCCCAGGCCTACCCGGATTGGCAGGACAACCCGGCGATGGCAACGGAACCAAAGGCGAACGCGGCGAGAAAGGAGAGAAGGGAATGCGTGGCAGAAGAGGAGGCAGTGGCGCAGCTGGACCAATTGGACCACCTGGCAAACCTGGACCCACTGGTGATATTGGACACTCGGTGAGCAACTCGTAACTTTATTTGCATTCATATTCATGAATCGGAAGCAACTTTCATATGCTTTCGCCCCATTGTTTGTGTCCTTGTAGTGCTCGGTAAGGTTCACTTATAACTCAGACGGTTGTGTTTTTTGGCCAGAATCGCGAGCTAGACAACTACACAGCCAGACATCAAATGCGAAACAAGTAGCGGAAACAACTTGGCGAAATAAACTCAAACGAAAAGTATTTTAAGTGCATTTTCATCACGGTTATTCAGGGCGCTCAGCCGGCTCGTCAGTTTGCCAGTTTGCCAGTTTGCCAGTTTGCCGCGATTCCAATTGCAGTTTCCCCTAGAATTTCACTTGCAACCATTATTCCGCAATAACGGCGGCAACAACAGCAACAACAACAATGACTACAATGGAAGTCATATGAAGGCAAAGTTTGCTTTTGATTTTGCGCTTCTGCCAACTGGCAACGTTTACCGCCTCTCGAAATCAAAGTCAAGCAACGTATTTACATGAGTTTCGGCACTGAAATGAAGCCAAAACGAAAGTTTGACTCAATTTCTGGCCAAAACCAGGGCCAACAACAATGCATTGCGACTACCAAATTGTTGCACCCTAAACTGCTAAAGTTTTAGTCGTTTTGCCGTTTTCGGACAGAGTTCAATTCGGTTTTATTTCACAGTTAGTTAGTTGAGCAACAAAAATAAAACTCAAGAAATAATCATTATATTATGAGTTTTATTTCTTTTGCTCAAAAATAATTATTATTTCGAAAGTAAAATTATAAAAATCGTGCATTTGAAGATAATGGGGAAATTTCATAGATTACCCTTACGGTATCTCAAAAAACAAAAATGTTTTACATACTAAGACTTAATTTTCGCACGATCGGTCCTATGACAGCTATATGTTATAGTGCTCAGATTTGAACCAACTTTGGTAAGGATGTATAAGACTAACTTATGTGTGTCAGCCTCGAGTCGATATTATCCTGTCGTTGTCGTTTGCGATTACGTCTTTGCTCTCTTTCTCTCTCTCTCTCTCTCTTGCGCGTTAAAAATGTGACAGTTTGATTCAATTAATGCGACTTGCGAGTGATTCGAGTTTCATTGATCCATTTTAATGAGAGTCTGTTTGAGGTAAGGAGAGAGCTGAGAGATCTTACGGAAAAAGTACACTTGTCAAGGAATAATCCTATTTTGACATACAGTGGGGAGCAAAAATGAGTACATGTTCACAAACTCTGTCTTTCGGCATCTACAATAACAAAACTATAATAGCAACGGGCAAAAAATGATTTTTTCCATGTTTATTATATTATTTGTAAGAAATAATACTAGCTAGCAAACAAAAAATAGTTACTTTCAAGAAGTGGAAAATAAAAAACCAAAACAACTCGCATGTACTCACTTTTGCTCTTTTCGTGAAAACTGAAGATATAAAATAATTTATATTATTTCGACACAGAAAAAAAAGTTTTGTTGACGTAATTTATAATCTTTAATATATTCTCTATCATATTCTCAAATATTTGTTTTGGAATTCGATTCCACTCCTCTTGTACACTGCTCTAAAGATCGTCCTTGGCGGATGGGGCTATATCATACTATGCAAGTCGTTGTTCAACACTTGACCAAAGATTTGCAATCGGATCGGGTTCGGGACATTGTGCTGACTATTCTGTCAATCTAAAATTTTACATTCCAAGCCATTTTTTAACAGTTTTGGCTTTTCACATTATGTCGTCACCTAGTTGAAAAGTACAAAATTGTTCGAAATAACCACATTTCTTGACTAAGGAAGTCCAAAAAAAATTTTTTGGGTATTCGTCAGCAAAATTACTTTGAACCCTACTGAAAATGATTAAATTAAGACTCTCAGTCCAGACAATACGTTCACAATCATCGTCGGTATAATTAATGTGCTCTTAGAATATGCAAAAACGCATATAAATTGAACCGACGATGATTGTAAACGTATTGTCTGGACTGAGAGTCTTAATTTAATCATTTTCAGTAGGGTTCAAATTTTGCTGACGAATACCCAAAAAATTTTTTTTGGACTTCCTTAGTCAAGAAATGTGGTTATTTCGAACAATTTTGTACTTTTCAACTAGGTGACGACATAATGTGAAAAGCCAAAACTGTTAAAAAATGGCTTGGAATGTAAAATTTTAGATTGACAGAATAGTCAGCACAATGTCCCGAACCCGATCCGATTGCAAATCTTTGGTCAAGTGTTGAACAACGACTTGCATAGTATGATATAGCCCCATCCGCCAAGGACGATCTTTAGAGCAGTGTACAAGAGGAGTGGAATCGAATTCCAAAACAAATATTTGAGAATATGATAGAGAATATATTAAAGATTATAAATTACGTCAACAAAACTTTTTTTTCTGTGTCGAAATAATATAAATTATTTTATATCTTCAGTTTTCACGAAAAGAGCAAAAGTGAGTACATGCGAGTTGTTTTGGTTTTTTATTTTCCACTTCTTGAAAGTAACTATTTTTTGTTTGCTAGCTAGTATTATTTCTTACAAATAATATAATAAACATGGAAAAAATCATTTTTTGCCCGTTGCTATTATAGTTTTGTTATTGTAGATGCCGAAAGACAGAGTTTGTGAACATGTACTCATTTTTGCTCCCCACTGTATACTCCAATTTATATTCCATTTAGTCCTACTTCTTTTCATACTTCTATTAGCATTTGAATTATTCCTCTATATTCGAACTCTTACTTCTTCCTCAGTTTCTCTTTGTTTTTCTTACCCTCTCTACTACTGCTACTGTAAATACTACTATTAATATTACTCCTCCCAGTCCCTCTCCCAGGCCCCGCTCCCAGCCCCTCTCCCAGGCCGCGCTCCCAGGCCCCACTCCCAGTCCCTCTCCCAGGTCCCGCTCCCACTCCCCCTCCCAGGCCCCGCTCCCAGTCCCGCTCTCAGGCCCCGCTCCCAGTCCCTCTCCCAGGCCCCACTCCCAGCCCCTCTCCCAGGCCACGCTCCCAGGCCCCGCTCCCACTCCCCGCTCCCAGGCCCCGCTCCCACTCCCTCTCCCAGGCCCCGCTCCCACTCCCTCTCCCAGGCCCTCTCCCAGGTCTAGGTGTTCATACAGACAGACGGACAGACAGACAGACGGACAGACGGACATTGCTATATCGACTCGGCTATTGATGCTGATCAAGAATATATATATACTTTATAGGGTCTGCCACGCCTCCTTCTGCCTGTTACGCACATAGTCGGTAAAACAAACCCAATAGACCCCTGTACTTTTTTTAAGTACGGGGTCTAAAAAAGAACAAAGTAAATAATATTTACTGTCGCTGGTATTTAGACACATATTTAAGCACAATGTTTCATGCTAATAGGGTAAAATGGCTATTTATTAAAAAATACTTAAAAACAGCCACAACAAACAAAAAAAAACAACACACAAATTTTCATATTTATGTATATATATTAATTGAATAGATTCTCCATATGTGATGGCATTCATCTCAATCAGAGAAATGTATACTTAACTTATTCAAATATAGTACATGAGATTTTGCAGGCACAATTTCGTTGTTTTAATTTGTGCCTACATTACTGATAAGAAGAACTATATTGAAATTAAAATAGTGTAATCTTGAGGTCATGATACTCATTTATTGAGATACGAAGACACGAGTTTCCTAAGCAATAAAAACCCATTTGCCTTCGCTTTGCTATAAATTTTGACTGTTGAATTCGATTCGAACTCAGTTGAATTTTGCTAATCAAAGTACTTCCATCTAATTTTGAGATGTCTCCCAAGAAGTGCCTAGTTTTATTCCTATGGGCTTGTTGCTTTGTTGTTAGTATTACCATGGGTAACCAATATAAAACCACGATGAAGATCAGACAGAAATGGCTATGACTTTAAGGATGGCGCTGATCGTTTAAAATTCTAATAAAATGTTACCAAGAACCGATAACACAAATATATATATTTGTTATTCATTTCAATAAACTTTGAATTACTCCGATGAGTAATGAAAAATTGTACATAAAGTGTCGATTCGTTTTCTTTGAAACTTTCAACTTTAATAGCCGACAAGCGTATCTGCATCTTTTTAAATGTAAATGTATAATCCGCAACAAATATAAGCATATTAAAGCGTTTTAAAAAATTAGAATAGCTTATTACCAAGAGTAGTTGCCAAAGTTTTCAATTTGTGATTAGAGACTTGTAGCATTTTATCTCTATCAGAAAATGAATATTGATTTCATGTGTATATATTTATATTTACATTTACATTACACAGTAATATTTAAATTTATTTGTTTATTTAAATGTTTAATTAAGTGTAAACTGCTCATAACTTGACAATTAGTAAATAAATAATAAATAATTATGATTTATTCAAATACAATTATTTAATTATAATTATATTTGAAGTATAAAATATATTTACTTCAAATATGAATTAAAGGAGATTAAGATCCGACGAATATACTTGATTTTAGATACCGGCCTTTTTTATCAGTGTATCAGCTATCATTAATAGCTAGAATTCTTCTCATTTTTTTTTTTTTGACAAATACATTAACTTTTTCGAAATTTTAGGGACGTCCTGGTGCGACTGGACCCAAGGGTGACATGGGCATGAAAGGTGTCAAAGGCGATGCCGGTGGACGTGAAGGAGTGAGTTCTAATTAGCACTATAATCGATTGTCGATATTAATATGTATTTATCCCTCAGGTAAAGGGTGAGAAGGGAGACAGGGGCAATGATGGACGCGATGGCTTGCCAGGACCACCTGGACTACCTGCGTCAAGTGGTGGCGGCGATATTGAAACCAGTGGAGTGCAGTATATACCAATGCCAGGCCCACCCGGACCGCCTGGACCACCAGGTATGCCAGGACTATCGATCTCTGGACCAAAAGGAGAAGCCGGCATGGATTCACGTGGTAGCTTCTTTGGAGATGCCTCCTACTACGGTCGACCAGGTGAGCAAGTAATCCGAAAAGTAAATACTAGATCACATTGTATATACATACATACATCCATATACATATACATATATGTATAGTTAGCCATAAATCATAACTGTACATATATTTACACGCGCACACACATACGTACATATACAAGTACATAAGTATATAGCATTAATCCCATGCCAAGAAACGAATCCAATCAATTCCAAATCATTCTGTATTATACTCGCAATCAAGGTGCGCGCTCATCTTTAGACGAACTTAAAGCCCTCCGAGAGCTGCAAGATCTGCGCGATAGACCCGATGGCACAGCTGGTAAACCATCAAATAACAAAAATCAATTCAAGTCCAAGTCACCACAAATTATTCTTTCAATATTGCATGAATTTCTCTTTAAATTCTTTCTTTATATCTTAGTTATTTACATATATGTATGTGTATATGAGAATGTATTGTATGTAGGGTTTATTTACATTTCGCACATCATATTCGTGTTAGCTTTGGCATGCCCTAGAAGAAGAATACTTTACATCGTTCTGGGAACGGGCCCATTATTTGCACATCATCATCATCTCATTTACCGTTAATGAAGTACCTGTAAACATTGTGTTTACCATTTTTACATAGTCATGCATACAACAACAACAACACGACAACAACAACGACAATAAGCAAAACGCCCACAGCAAACATATACTACAAAAATACATATAAGTAATTCGTAGATTATAGCCCATTACTGAGATCACTTTTGCTTGACTGAAATATACTCTGATAATAAATATACAAAATGTATACATTTATTTAATAATTCAATTATTCTATTACAATCGTAAAAATGAAAGTCTTTACTACAAGCAACCCAAAATAGTAATTTTTTAATATCAGTTGTTATTAACTTGCCTCGAGTTTTTAAGCCATTAAAATGGTTCAAACAAAATATAAGATTTCAAATTATAGTGCAACAACTTCTGATTAACCTATATTTTTTTGACTTTCTGAGGAAAAAACTTCTTGCAAACAGTCATCAAAAATGGCTGTAAGCAGTCCATTTATGTAAATGCAAGCAGTGCGTTCAATGACTGTGCACTGCTTTATCCGGTCACTCTTTTACAGATGCAATCGGTAGTCTTTTCTGCTGATCAAAAATATTTATGTATGTCTAATATATCAAAGAATGTCTTTCTCTGCCTGTATCGTATATTTTTAATTATGTTTCGCCAAGCAAAGATATATGTTTTTGTCTATATATCTTTAAAAAGATCACTTTAGAATGAGAGAGAAACAATCGTAAATTGTTAATTGGTATATAAATGAAGAATTGTAGAAACTTTTTGTATTTTTTCTCTTCTATATTTTAATCATGTATCATAAGTAAGTCCTTAAAAATTGTATTAGCTTGGATACTATTAAAGTTGTTAAAGTATTAGAATCACTTTTCATGACGCACAGATTTAAATGCAAAGATGCAAGTACAATTTGAAATTGATGTTTAACACGCATGTCTCGAAATCATCATTTTCAGAGCCACCTCGTCAGACGGCCCACTCGCATAAACATGAGGAGTCCCTTGGCATGGGTATGGGCATGGGCATGGGAATGGGCATGGGAGAAGGCGAGGAGTTGCCATACTATTCCGCATCATCATCGAACATGAGAATCGTGCCAGGTGCAGTCACCTTCCAAAACATTGAAGAAATGACAAAGGTGAGTAGTCTACTACTGTACCATAGCATCACATTCGGCCAAGAGTTTTCTTTAGCACACACACTCATTTAAATATTTTGGTATATCTCGTGCTCCTCCATAGAAATCGGCGTTCAGTCCACCGGGAACCCTGGCGTACATAACCGAGGAGGAGGCGATGCTTGTGCGCGTCAACAAGGGCTGGCAATACATAGCGGTAAGTGGAGGCATCTGCCTAGGATTGGGTTACGATTAGGATTGGCATTGCTTCCGAGTTGGGGTTTGATCTTTGGATCCCAAGCAAACAACAGCGACGCTGTGCGTGCGTTTTTAAATGCCAAATATGGTAAACAAAAAGTCGTTGGCGGACGCTATTACCATTTCTATGTACGAGTATTATGAAAATATGGCTTGGCAAAACAAAACAAAACAAAACAATACAAAGCAAAACAAAACAAAAACAGAATGAAATGAAATGCATATAAAAATAGAAGGCTGAGTTCAGTTTCAGGCGAAATTGACGTACATATGTTTGTTTATTTTTTATTTGTTGCCCCTTGTTGTTTTTTTTTTTTTTTTTTTTTTGCCATAAAATAAGGTTTGTTTGGCATTGTCTTGGCTGCTTTTTTATTTGCACATTAAATGTTGCAGACGTTCAGACTGATTGCCAATGGATCGGCAACATGCTCCGATACGTGTGTGTGTCGTTATTCAATTATATTGACTCGCGCCTGACTTCTCGTCCTTTTTCCTACGAACAAGTTAACGATACAACGCAGATCCCAAGTGAAGTGAAGAGAAAGTGCCGTCTTAAACTGGCAATTCAAGTCAAGTCAACCTACTTGCTACTTCCGTCAGTCAGTCAGTTAGTCAGTCAGTCAGTCAGCATCTGTGCTGCTAAAAAAACCTTTATTGACAAAGAATAAAACATGCATACAATATGCCTGGAAAACCATCCCCAACCCCATCTCCAACCCCCTTCAACCCCCTACTGTTTGTGTTTGCTCGTGTGCGCCATAAACTGTAACAGGAGATTAAAAATAATATTAAACGGAAATGGAATATTTTATTTATATTCAGTTCTTTGAGCAGACATCAGAATGCTAGAATCAAATTTGCAAAATTGCAGTCACCATTGCCAATTAATCTTGCCAAAAAACGAATTGAAATTGAAGTTGGAACACTTTTTGGGCAATTTGTGTATGGGGGCTAAAACTTATGCACAAATTACACGCAAAATTGAACCATTTTCAAATAGCTTGTTACCCATTAAAGTGGCCACAATTTGTGAGCATGGCAATGCAATAGATTTTGGGAGGGTTATTCCCTATTCCCCCTTTGGCAGAGTTTTATTAAAAAACCATTGTATGATTTTTTGGGGGCGCCTGATTGTGCAGAATGCTCTTCGTATACAATACATATTCAGAAAACTGCTCAAGATTCGATTTCCGCTTCCGTTGTTGCAATCACAAAGCCAATACTTATACCCAGACAGCTTACAGGCACAGCAGGAGCTCAGGGCGTGGTCCTGCCTCAATCCATAGTTTCCTCCCCTAGCAACAGTCAACTGGTAACTGGTAGCTGGTAACTGGTAACTGTGCCTGGCATGTGCAGAGCTTCTACAATGGAAATGAAATTGTCCTGATATTAAGAGAGGGGCTGGAAGACAAATCCTATGCCTTTGACGGCAACATTTAAATACTTTTTGGCAACAAAACGTGCGTAGGGTTTCCTACTCCCTACCACCCTTTTTTCCAACTCTCCGAAATAATGTGGGTAAATCAAGCGAAAGCTCTTTCGGGCGTATTTTTCTTAACCGGAGTCAGCATCCGGCAGTCTAAGCTCCAAAGTTCTCGTCCTCGTATTCGCACTTGCAGCAGCAATGGTGACATTCTCGCCCTAATTAGATTCCAGTACACGAGTCGACTACTTAAAGTTCAAAATAGTAATTAAAACTTTTGTCAGACGGCGGCAAAGAAATGCGCACAGTGATTCGCGACCTACTTTTCGCTCAACCAAAAAGTACATGCTAGATATTATGACAGGTATGGTTTAATTTACAATTTTATATGAATATTTAACAACGGACAGAAACAACAGACTGACACAAGCTAAAACGATACTCATACATACATTCAACTTCTAATATAATAAATGAAAACAATTTACTTAGCCGACAGTTTTAGTCCGAACTGTTAATGAATCTTTTTTCAGTTTCAATTGGAACTTCGAAAATTACGCAAATAGTTTTATAAATAACAATCTCACTGAATATTTTTGTATTTGATTTTTAATGCTAATTTTTTTAAACAAATTATTTCAGCTGGGCACACTGGTGCCAATTGCAACGCCAGCACCGCCCACTACAGTGGCACCTTCTTTGCGATTTGACTTACAATCGAAAAACCTGCTAAATAGTCCACCTCCATTGCTCAACACACCAACGGTAAGTGCCTGAATTATAAATCAAGTCCCTAAAATAATGAGGAGAATACACACTAGTGGGCATAAGTATTTAAAAAAAAAGGATGAGAAAAATGTATTCATAACAAGAACTTACTTCATATTTATTTTGGCCTTTATGAATAGGTCATTTAAATTTCGTTTAAGTGATACAAAATTTTTTTGACCCTTTAAGTACCCATTAAAATTTTTGAATTTATGAAAATTTCTACTTTTTTATCTTTTTCTTAGTGCTTAAACAAAAAATGTCTTAATGCAAAATGTTTCTCTAAGCAATTCTAATAGTGACTGCAATAATATATTTCAAAAATTTCTTATTATTAATTATAAGTTAATTTTTCTCCTACTTTTGTCAAAATACTTATGCCCGTCAGTGCACAAATAAACTATTTTAACTCTTTTTAAAAATGAAAGTGGTGCTTGTGTAGCTGTATTTCAATCTTAGTAATCAGTCTTCAAAAATTTGTAAATAAATATTTCAATTTATATAGATTTGGATGCATAAGCACCACTGTCATGTGTAACAACAAAACATAAAATGAGCTTGAAAAAAACTTAAATAACACGAGCATTCATAAAATACATCTCACTCATATGATAACAATAAAAGTACACTCGATAGTTGCTAATTTTATAATTAATATATAGCAAAGAAATTAAGCAATTCAGTTAATAAACTCTACTAAACCATTTATTATTAATTGTTATTAAATGCAGTTTACAACCGCGCCCGAATACGAAACGGTAATTAAATAATATATCTCACATTTAAAACACACTAACACACATTAAATCATAAAAAAATGTACAATTCTCAAATCGAATTAACGCATCTCTTGCTCACACACAGAAAAACACACACAAACTCACAGACATAATAAATAATCCGATTTTGGTTTGGTTTGGTCAATGAAAACGTTTCTAATTAGAGCAAATTGCATTTTGAGTTCAGAGTTCTGTAATGTTCTGAAACGTGAAACCAATTTGTGTGTTCGTGTATTCGTAGTTTAATTATACTTTTCTGGATTTCAATTGTTATCTGAGATATTGGTATTATTTGCTTTGTCAAATTCTATGTCAGTTATTCGCTTTTTGTGCCTAAATGTTTCATTTACTATTCGTTACTCAACTCAATAAGACCGTTATTGGACAATAGCAAGAGTTGAGCGCTTTTTGTGTACAAATTCCAATTACCAAACTAAAAAGAGCAAATATAATTTTAAAATTTTCAATTGTTTGTACCTATTCTTACGCTTTCGTCGTCGTCGTCTATGAAATTTTTGGAACAACAAATACCCCTCTCAGTGGTATCCGCGCATGGTGAGTTTCCCCCCTTTCCATCCTTCAGAGAGCAATAATGGGCATACCAAGCGAGTCTCCCTTTTAGTTTAGTATCCTGCGTAGATTTTTGTTTGTTTTTAAGTTATTCCCTTAAATTGAAATATCTTTGAAATGAAAATGCTCTGTTATCTATCTTATAATTTTTATCATTTTATAGCTGCCCCCAAAACAAGTTGAAAGCTTTCCCATTCTTAAATTTCTTATATCAACAATTCGCAGCCATTAAATTCTATATTAATTAGATCTTAAAATGCTTGACATAAATTCCAAATTAATTTTGTTCCATATTTTCAACATTCTCCCACTCTCTTTTCTCCCCTCTCTTTTCGCTGTCTTGTTCTCTCCATCTCTCCATCTCTTAGCTTCGCGTGGCGGCCCTCAATGAGCCCTATGTTGGGGATTTACAGGGCATTCGGGGCGCGGACTTTGCCTGTTATCGTCAAGGCCGTCGTGCCGGTCTGTTGGGCACATTCAAGGCGTTCCTTTCGTCCAGGTGAGCTATATGTATATATATATATATATATGTGTGTGTGTGTGTGTGTGATAGTGGGTGTGTCTTATCTGTCTTTAGATTTTTTACGCGTATTAGGGCATGTTTTTTTATGTTTAGTTTGCCACTGTGCGTACTTTAGCCTCGCACTCGACAATTCCGTGTTTTGTCATTGGGCACCATCCGGTGGCATTTTTGGAACTCATTAACTCGAATTTAATCTAGATATTTTTGAAGCCCCGCAACAAAAAGATGAAAACAAAAGCCGCGGAAAGCAATCTTGGGCAATTTATTTACACAGCAAAGAAAAAGAGAAAGAGCACAAAGCCCTGAATAGATGGATAAATTAATGTCACGGCTGCCAGAAAGAAAAAAACATAAATAAATAAAGCAATATGCAGAAGTTTCTATTGCGACCTGGCTTCTGTCATACGCGCCTGACTCTGTATTAGACATCCTATTAATATATTACCTTTCATCCACTCATAGGGTGCAGAATCTGGACTCCATAGTACGACCTGCCGACCGGGATCTGCCTGTGGTGAATACCCGCGGCGATGTGCTCTTTAACTCCTGGAAGGGCATCTTTAACGGACAGGGCGGATTCTTCTCGCAGGCGCCGCGTATTTACAGTTTCAGCGGCAAGAATGTCCTGACGGATCCACTATGGTAATTACATTATTTAGTTGATTTCTATATAAATCATCATATGCAAATATAAATTTCAATTACTTTTACGTTTTTTCTTTACATTTGTTAAAACGCTAGAACTATAATGAATAATTTTAACTTGTTATTCTTATTAATTAGCTTGATTATTAACTTTCATTCACGTTTCACTTATTAACTTAATTATACTAACTTATATTTGGTTTGACTGGCCGTTCCTGGGGTCTCTTCTATCCTAACATAGATTGTATCTTAAATTTACATTTTTATTTAAAATCAAAAAATAAAACTGTCAACTGATATTTTTTTTTAATTTAAATTAATTCATTGAACTATTAAATTTAACTTGATAATATTAATTACCCACACACTATCTAAATATTAGACTAAGCTTTAGCATTTAAATTGTTAATTTGTAATCTATATACCCGTTACTTAAAAAATAAGTAAAAGGGTATATTGTGTTAGTTGGAATTTATGTAACAGGATGAAAAAGGAATCTCCGACCCAATAAAGTATATATATTCTTAATCAGCATCAACAGCCGAGACGATATAGCCTATCCAAAATTCGTTTTTTTGTGGTAATTGGACAAGTAGAACGGTAGTTATGGCAAATTAATTTTTTTAGAGCAATACAAGTATAACAAGTAACGGGTATCCTACGGTAGGGATCTTGACTATAGCCTTTTCGGCTAGTTCTTAAATTATTTATTATTAAATTTATTATAACAAGTTTGAGTTCTAAGTTTTTAAATAATAATTATTTTTAATTTTAATTTAACTTTTTCCATTTTTGATTATCTTTATATTTACTTACTGAATTTAATTTTAATCTATATGCAGTCTGTTTAAAAATAAAAAATCCTGAATTATTTATCACTTTAATACAGGCCGCTCAGACTGGTCTGGCATGGTTCTCTGCCGAATGGAGAACGGTCAATGGACACCTACTGCGATGCCTGGCACTCGAGTTCCCATGAGAAGTTCGGATATGCCAGCAACCTGTTGGGCAACAAGCTGCTCGATCAGGAGCGTCAACCTTGCGATGGCAAATTGATTGTGCTCTGTGTGGAGGCGCTGTCACAGGATCGGCGGAAAAAGCGTGACCTCAGCAGGTAAGACAGAGAGAGAGAGTGAAAGGGAGAGAGGGAGAGAGGGTTGGGGAGGGAGGATAATAAAAGCAATGAAATGCTTACACGTGTAGTATTGATTTGACATTAACATTTTATGGTGCTCACCACGCACCAAATGAAACTTTGCTCATTACATTCACAGTCACAGTCACAGTTCAGGTCACAGCGAACTGGAGTTCAGCACGGCCGAGGAGTACGGCAAATATTTAGAAAATTTACTGCTGTAAGACGCGCACCTGGAGAGCACCCAGCAATTCTCGAGAATGTGTGGCGAGAGTGGGAGCGGGAGCGGGAACTTTAACTGAAACTGAAACTGGAACTGTAGCGAGTATGCTCGCAATATAAATACCAAGACCATTGTCATTACAAATACCATTACAACACTGTCACAGCCATACACTCACTCACAAAAGTATACACTTACACTCACACAACATTACATTAAATGTAAACGTAAATCATGGCCATGCATATAATCAGCGAATTCCAAACCGAAACCAAAAAATACTCAAGTAAGCGACGAATGGATGGATAAACAATTGCATAGTAAAATACGAGTACATATTAAAACGAGTACCAGTACTCATAAATAATTATGGATAAATAGGATGATAACATATATATATATATATATAATTTGTATAATCTATAATCTGTAATTTGTAATTTGTAATATTCCTTTGTTCAGACAGGCAACAAAAAAGAACTTTTGTATTCGTAGGTGTAGTCAGTAAACTAAGCTAATTTTGTAATTTAGTCACAGCGAAGGCAATGGCCGTTTAGGTTAGTCTCGCGACAAGCTCGAAGAACACTATCAATATTGAGTCCAAGCGAACCAACCAACCAACCAACCAATTAATCCTTCTTCTGACATCATACTTACTGGCCAAATTAGACTCCTATCTCCATTGTATGTAGGTGCAGCAGAGGATCGAAGCGAAGATACATTATCACATACGCTGTATACGTGTATAAATGTATTTTGTCAAAGACTTCTTAATGTGTAAATGTTTAAGCTACTCGTAAACAGCAACAATAACAATAATAAAGAGAAAACAAAAAACATTTTAAGCCACCCACTCCTTCAAACCGTTTTTAACTATCGCATGCAACATTCAACATCTGACTTTAATGATAATTTTGTTTTATGCCAATTTTCTATTACCTTAAACTATGTAATAAAAATGTATCTATTATTATGTAGTCAGATTTTTTACATTGAAATACTCGTTGTTAGAAGTGTAAAACCTTTTTTATATGAACGCAACTTAAATATATTTGGCAGTAAAATGCAATAACAAATACATATGCACACACACATACATACGTATGCATATGTTTGTAATGTAACTTATTGTAATTCTAGTACGAATACTTAATGGTAAACTCAATTACGAGTACTTTAACGAGTGCTTGAAACATTCTAGTTAGTTATACATACATATATATGCACATACATATTCACATTGTATGTCCGAGTATGTATTTTCTTTTGCATTTAATTAATGCATTTCCACATACAATTTTGTAATGTAATTAATTGTAATTGTAATACCGACTAAGCCTATAATTTTATTTAAAAAAAAAAAACTACACAAATTGGGTTGCAGTTAGTCCCAAGAAGCTACATACACATAGTTCATAAGTATATAAAATACATACATACATTTGAATGATGCAAATAACTATATTTAGTGAAATCAAAATGAATACTTAAAGCCCTCTAGTCCTAAGTCGAATACTTCTATGCAGATAGAAAAAATATACATAAACAACAAAAAAGAAAAGAACAACAAATAATAATACTATCAGAAATATGATAAATAATATGAAATAAAAATTAAATTATCAAAGCCACCAACAAGTTGTTTATTGTTTGGTTTATTGAAATACTTCAATTGAAATTTCTTTCGCATTCATTTAATTTTATAGAGGTTTATTTAGGCTTTTAAAATGGAAAAATAACTGAAATTCTGGGATACATTCAGACACACTTCTGTAGATTATAATCATCAAAGTTTCATAGTCTCATACCTAGCTTTCCTTACACCCTGTCTGTCTATCTGTAAATCTTAAAATAAAATAGAAAATAACTAACTTGGCAAATTTATTCCTTTCCTGGAATTGAAGTTTCTACAAAGCTGTCTACGTTAAGAAATTACTTTGATCAATATTTCTTATTTAATTTTAAATCAATTTTCATTTTCATTTAAAATTCCACACTAGGCACAGTCCCAACACAAAGTAATTCTTCTTTTTCTCCATCTCCATTTCATTTCATCTGAGGTTGTTTCTTTTTCTGTCTGTGCACCGCACGTTTGATTACCAATTTAAATAATTTTTCACTTGAATTAAACCAAATGATTCCAAACAGAGAAAGCGCCATAAAATGCCGTATCTACTGTAGCACGAACTCAGTGTTGGTCCATTGATGCTTTATGAATTTCAATGGCAGACAGTATAGTTTCGATGGCATCTGCGGATGCGGTTTGGTCGCTACAAATGATACTCGATATCGATACAGTTACAGATACAGATACAGATACAGATACAGACAATTCAATAGATGGAGATACAGAAAGCTGTTTTAAGGTAGCCAAAAAACAGACTGACAATCGACAATGGACAGATAAACAAATAAACAAGCCGATGAACCAGGAAAAGCCAACAATTGCGATTACGTTTGTGATTGAGATTGGGATTGGGATTGGGTTGGCGATAGGGATTCAAATTGTGGTTGCGAGTCGGAGTCAAAGTCAGCCACTTAGGCCCAGAGCAATCAAACCAGATGAGCTGAATGAAATTTTAATTTAATGAATGAATACGAAATGTTTTTTTATTAGTTGATTAGCTTCGACAAGTCTGGATTCCATGTGGCCTTTGGGCCTTTCAGCGAAGCCAAACAGATTCCAACCAAAGACCAAAATCGTAAATCTGAATCGACCTTTTGTCATTAGGAAAAGCACAACAGAGACGCAAACTTATTATAAAAGTAACTAAATTTGTTGCTCAAAGACGATTGCATTTTCACTTTTCAATTATAAGACTTGCCATTTGCCGGTTTCCCAGTTTTCCGGTTTCAAGTTTTTGCGGGTACTCGAAAAACTTTTAAATTCCGAGTGTGCCTGACAATGTCATTCATCATAACACGTTTAGCCGTGAGCTTATTAGATTCCACTTTTGTACCCAGGCGCGTTTACAAGTTTCTCTGCTTGTTTTCTGTTTTCCTTTTCATTTTCCTCACTCCTCATTCCTCATTCCTACTTTTCTCGTTTTCTTTTTTATTGGGAGCAAAACACAAGTTGTTCTCCAAGCCACACACAAGTTACGCATTTGGCATCCTAAAGAAGTTTCTTCTCTTATTTGGCGAGTGTGTGTGTGTGTGTGTGTGAGTGTGTTTGTGTGACTGTAGGTTTCGTATGTGAAGGCAACACACACACACACACACACTCACGTGCATACATATGTCACGAATAAAAACAATTTATCATTTAGCTTATCAAGCGAGGCCTAACGTCCATTATTTTGCGGACGCTATGCGCTGAATTGTTTTTTGATGATAGCCATAGCCTCAGGCTAAACATCAGACAGTCGGACAGGCAGCCGGATAGGCGGACAGGCTGATAGGCTGATAGGCAGACAGGCGGAAAGCAGAGGGGCAGGACAAGGCAGGACAAGGGAAACCAAAGCAAATGTAAATAGCAAAAGAAATGTCTGAGAAATGATTATGGTTCTTTTGGGTGTGAGTAAATGAGTGTGTGTATGTGTGTGTGGTAGGTGTCTGTGATTTTGATTAAAATACATTGAATTCTGCTGATACTCGTGTACCTTAACAATTGCTAACCGCCATGGGTTCATAGTAAGAATTTGAATTTGAAATACCATTGCTGCCACACACACGACGTATTCCATTTTAATAACCGACTTGCTCGTCTGCGGCTCGGCCTAACGTGTAACTAAAAACCAACAATTATGCATGCCAAACCGCAGAAACCGATGCACCAGAGGCTATGGCAACAGCAACAGCAATGGCAACGGCAGCAACAGCAACAGCAGCAACAGCGACAGCAGCAACAGCAACAGCGGCAACGTCATCGGCGACAGCCACATCAGAATTTGCATAACTTTGTATGATTTTTCAACGGCACAACGCCACAAAATCATTCAAACATGCACTCACTGGCAAGCGTACTGCGGTTGGCATTTACTGACTACCAAATACCCTGCAAAAGCAGTAAATAACATTTTAGCAAGATATGCTATATTATAAATCTGCCAAACACATTTTATTATTTTCTTATCTTTATTTTCATAACTAATAAGTTATGAAACAGTGCCAAACTTTTAGATAGATAATATTATAATAATAGTATATTCTAGTAAATATTTTAATAATAAATATAAAAACAATTATAAAAAATGCATCTATGGTTGATCATATAATATGATATGATTCACAAAATCATTATACTTTAAATGAAACGTTACTAAAATCTAATCTAATTAATTTAATATTAGCTAGCTAAACTAATTTAAATTTTTATTTTACAATATTTCAGCATATTTTAAGCTTCTTAAGTTTTTATCTATGATATAGAGCACTTCATAATTTCTTTAAGGAAACAAACTACAGTAAGTATAAATCCTTGCTGAAATATACAATTTCAAATAAATCAATAATTATTTAAAATACTTGCAAATTTTTTTTGTATTTTGGTTGATTGCTAAAGAAACACATTAGAGTTTGGAATAAAACTTATTTAAATTTCATATATATGATATATTTCTAAGTGTCTAAAGTTATTTAAAATTTTATTTCACAGTATTTCCGCTTATATTGGCTGATCTTTTTGCTTATAGCTTTTTTACCCATTCATATCTGTTTTAAGACAAACGGTAAAAACTATATGAAACTATTTAACAATTGACATTGTTTTAAGTTTTTTTTATAATATTTTTTCATTATTAGATTGAATATTCCATAAGTACCTGCGTTAAATTCCATTTTACATTTTAGATAAAAACATCACAAGCTGAATGAAACCCTAATTAAATCTGAAAAAATAAGAAACCTATACCTATACTATAATTCTGAATCTTTTGTCGATCAATGCATTTTACGTAATGTAGTTAAGTTATATACCCTTTCGCTGTACGGTAAATGCAGTTATTCGCTCACACACACACACATGCGCCATCAGTGAGCCGTCAACATTTCAACTTGTCATGTGAGCAGACATATTCGCTTATACACACATACACACACACATACACGGGAACAAGCAGCAGGATCGAGTCGAAGACGTTGTTTTTGTTGGCCTACCTGCAATTTGTCGGGCTTCAGCGGGCATTCGATATCATGGCTTTTGTTGCATACTTTGCGGCGCTGTGGTGACGGGAAATCGGCTTCGGCATCGGCTTCGGTAACAGGGAGTTATAAGTAAACATATATGGTAATGGCAAAAGTAACGTATTATTTCAGTTACGTTTTGCGGAAATGCAACTGAAAACTTGCAATTTGTTTGACGTTTTGGTATTGTTTAGCTCGTTTTTTTTTATGAATTTATAATGCTTTGGACTTCAACACCTGTCGTTGGCATTACCCATTGTTTGTTTCGTTACGTTTCGCTGTTGATTTACATTCAGAAGGGAGTTCAACGGTGTTGATGCAATGCAATGTGAGCTGAGCTATTTACCATGTGGTTTATTGATATTTTTAGCATTAAGCCAAAGCTACAAACACACACACATATGTACACACAGACACGTACTCAAATGAAAACTCACATGCGTATTTATGTTATGCCGCCGCAGTAACACAAAAAGGTAGCAACTTTTAATTGAAAAACTTGAGCACTTACAACTTGTTGGCAGCAGCAGCGAGGGAAAGTCAAGGGAAAGGGCCAAAAGGTTCACAGCCAACGGAATATATTGTATTTCCGCGCCACTCGCTACACCTACTCACCCACACAAATACACACGAACACACACTATTAGCAATTGTAAAAGTAAAAGTAACGGAGCAACTGCAACAGTAGCAGTAACAGTATCAGAATTGGGTTTGAGGGCTGAGAGTTGTGGGTTGTAGGTTGAGAATCGGGAGTTTAAGTTCAACGTTGAAGGTGCGTTGTCGCCGGCATTACTCAAGTTGTTAGCAATGTTTACAAACACAATAAGCAAATACGCTGACGATAGCGACAACAACAACAACAACAACAACTAGCAGTCATAGTCCTGGTAGTGGCAACAACAACTGTAAGCGACCTGCACAGGTGTTGCAGACTTAAAGACGCTGTTGCCGTTGTCGTTGTTGTTGCCATTGCTGTTTCTGTTTCTGTTTACACACAAAGTTTTTTGCGTGGGCTGTCGTTGACTTAGCCGAGTAGTTATAGTTGGCACTGTACGAGTATAGTAAGCAAAAGCATGCAGCTAAGTAAAGTCTGACAGTAAAACGTGCGAATAAGTTTACATTTTTGTTACTACCTCCGTGGACAAATATTTACCAGCTGGTAAACTAAGCAGCAATTGCGATTTCAGCTCAAATCCAACTCAAACGCCTAATTTCAGTCAATTTAAAATTTTGATATATACTCGTTAAATTAATTAAGATTTGTTTAGATATTTCCTTTGAATTTATTGAATTAATTAGCTAGTTTGATCAGCTTTTACCCAAACTCTTAATAATGCAACGATTTTAGGATTTAACTTTCTAAGGGCAGTGCATTTATTAATAGACTGCATTTACTATCGGTTAATTGAAGATGGTTTTTGATATCAATGCTGGCTTCACAATATACTTTCATTTTGTTAGAGGTTAATTTTCACAGAACCTTCTATTTAAACGAACTTTGTTCAGGGTGTATATCAGCAATAATAATACCCAATACTAACACCATCAAGGCCAGTCGGTAAGTAAATTCTAAATTTTTTAAGTTTCTATATTTAAGTATAAAATTTATTTCTTATGGAAAACTAATAGATATTAAAAATAATTAATATTTTGTTTTTTTTTTTAATTTTAAAGATCAACGACAAGCTTGGGAGGTACTAGAAAAAGGAAATTGTCTAATGATCGTTTCTATTAAATCATTGGATTTTTGCCATGATTTGAAAATATTGATTTTTATAGATTTAAAAAAATAAAAATCGCATATATCTTCTTTTTTTTTATTTTTTTGAATCAAAATAAAAATCAATTGCAATTTAAAGCTTATCGCATGTACTTAACAAGTGAACTCAGAGAGACCACTCAAGGAAAAAGACGTATGAATTGCAAATAATTTTCAGTTTGATCGAAAAAAATAAAAATGTTTATTTTTGAGTATTTTTTCGAGTATACATAAAGTTGTTAAGCGCGTCAATGCAATATTTAGCAGCTGCAGAATTTAAATTATGATTTGACGTTGCGACTAAATCTGTTTTTGGTAACATAATTGGCATTTGCTTAATGCATTTCCATGTGTCTAATGTCCAATGTGCACTGTTCAATATCCCATTGCTGTGGTGGCTAACAACAACAATAACAGCAACAACAACAACAACAATGCGAACGGCACTGATAACGTTGCAGATGCAATTGCACCTCGCGCAACGCTAACCGCACTGATTATCGAGTGTCGACAAAGGCGGCAAGAACAACGGGGCATGCAACTAGGCTAACTGATGCTGCTGATGCTGCACGTGCATAAGCCAGCACCAGCTAATGCCCCAAAGCCACACGGCTCCACAGCTCAGTATATCATATAAACCATAAGCCTATTAATAGCCCCTGTCTGCGATCGGACAAACAATTAAAATTGACGACACTTTTAAGCGTTCATCGTCCCCAGCACCCCCTTATTGTTAAATTGGGCGTAAATGTGTGTACCCCTTTACCCATTCTGGCCATGGCTTTAACTAGCCGTTCCAAGCTTTCAGCAATTAGTTTGGCCACGATTTTGCATCGGCCTATCATTATTTTTTCCTGTTACAACCTATGTAATTTACAAACTTGTTGTGGAGTGTAGAATTGCAATTGAATTAACGAGTTTGCATTTTACAGTTTCCTGGTCGAATCAAGTATACGCCATGAGTAATTCGAGCATGTCCCAACAGTTGTACTTCCCGTTTAGACCTAATCTTTGCCTGATTATATTCTTTTCAGTCGGCAAATTTATGAAACTTTTGTTCGCGGTTAATTACTGAACTAAAAAGAGCTTTATTTGTGCTTGTGATGTGCCAATGCTAAGCCAAAGCTTTCGGATATGAAAGCTTTTCTTGACTAATAGCTTTCGGATTTACAATAAGCTAAAGCAACAACCAAAGTCCTTGCAGAGTCAACACAATGCTGAATTCCTTAAAGCCTTAAAAGCTTCCAAATTAAGCTTTAGTTTAAGTAAAACAATTTGAAACGACTTTTTTTCTGCAATTTAATTTTTTAAATTTTATTTAATCGTAATAAACAATGCAAATCCAAAGCATTAAAATGTAAATTTTTAATTATGTAAACGATGCAAATCTTGAGCCGTTACTCATAATTATTTAATGTTGTCATAATAATAATAATAATATTAACCACAAATTGTAGGTCCCGTCCCTTATGAAAATTGTAAATATTTGCACTTCTTGGAATGAATATGAATTCACAATTTTGAAATTCAAATAACTTTTTTGTTAACGCATTTGTTTTGTCAGTATTTTAGGTAATAATTAGTATGTATATAGTTAGTATATAGTATATATATGTTGGTATATTTTTGGTTGTATATAGTAATAATAATTTGGTCTTTGTTTAACTCCATTATCCATATGTAATTGTTTGTAATTAAATTGTTAGTTAAACTCGCGAAAATTGTTGCTGTTGCTTAGGTTAAATTGAAACTCGAATTTACTACACATAAATTCGGTTTAACGCTAGACGTATATATGTATGTGTAATTTATATGTATATATATTGTATATATATATGTATGTATTGTAATTGTAATTGGTATTAGCATTGATTAGTTTAGGTTTTAGTTTATCGGTGTACAAGTTTAACGATAGTGTTTAATTGGACCCTTTAGGTCAATCGCTTTGGTATCGGTGTATTTTCATTTTTGTTCTGGCATTTAATTAGGGACTTCTTTGGCTGATATGTGATAAGTGTGTTCCTGAACAGAAATTTGGTAACATCAACAACAATCAACAATAACAATTAAATTAGCAATATCATATCAATATCAATACATTTGATTCAAATTCCATGTAAATCTAAATCTAAAACTGAATCGAATCGAATCGAATAACAAGTACCAATTCCATGTACGTCATAACATTATTGTCTGCCTGCCTTTTATAATTTTTTTTTTTTATTTTTTGTGGTGCATTAATTAAGTTAAAAGTATGTGCTGTTTGAGTATAAAAAATGAGAACAATAGAAGTGCTTTTGTAAATGGAAAGGAAGAATTCAGTGGGCCAAGAGGTTGGAAACTGTGTGTGTTTGTGTGTGTTTAATTAATGTGAATTATTCATAATATTCTACAATTTAAGTGGTTGTTTTTGCAGATACATAAATAGTTTAATAACAATGCGAGAAATGTAAAATGCATATATAATAATTACTTTAGTTTTACTTGGCTTATAGGCTAACCACATAAATATTCAAGTATTTACATTACATATCGAAATCACCCAAACGCTGCATTTAAAATTAAAATACAAGTATCTCGAACCAGACTTTCCTTCAACCCAGACCCAGACTATGACCGCTTCTCACTACTATCACATGGACGTCAGAGGTCTCTATTTGCAATCTGTTTGCCATCCCAGTGAGAGATCGGATTACATGATGGCACAGCGATTCCAGCGGGATGTATTGCGGACACCTTCGCCTCCCTCGTTGAGGGCCATCGTCTTGGAGCGCATCAGATTGAGGTCGGTGCGGATGCTGGGACGTCGGGCATTGGGCGTGACGACGCCACAGGCATCGCTGAAACGACGCTTGATGGAGAGTGCATTCTTCTTGCTGCCACCGACAACTGACCCATGCGGGGGCAGTGGCGAGGGGGCACCAAAGACCGATACCAGACGTCGATGGTGATTCGGTGTCATCTCCAGGGGCAAGTTAGAGACCATGAAGAGTGCATAGAACAAATCATCAATGCGATAATTCTGACGTGCTGAGCACTCCACAAATGTGCAGCAATTGTCCTGGCCAGCAATATAGCCCATCACTTCATCCAATTGCACAGTTCTATTAATAGGATTATCATTTTTAGATTAGTAAACTTGAGCAGTTATTTGATTAACTCACTTGAAGTCGCGATCACATTTATTGCCTGCCAAGATCATCGGTATCTTTGGCAGACTTTTCTTTTTAAAGCCCGATCCTGGATTGAGCGCAGCCCATTTGGTCTCCAAAATATTCTCCCGTAGACGTACGACCTCCTCGAAGGACTCCCGAGAATCCATGCTGAAGACCAATATGAAGAGATCGCCTGAAAATACAAATCGATGCACATCAAATCAAATCAAATATTTATCCTTTACCGATTTAGTTGATGCAAATTTATAGCTTATTTATTATGTTCCACTTTAACTGGCAAAATGTGTGTGTGTGTGGGTGTGTGTGTGTGTGTGCGACTAGAGCAGACTACTTCAGCTGTGTCTGATTCTTATGATAATTTATAGCACATTAAATAGCGCCAGGCACTTGGGAGCTTAAGTGATGAAACGTGCGTTTGATATGATTGCGGTTTACACACCCATACACACACACACACACACACTCGCAGACTTGTACACCCAACTCACCAGTTAGAAATGACAAACGACGCATTGCGGGAAACGGATGATAGCCAGAAGTATCCAAAATATCCAATTGAAAGACCTCATTTCGTATGCGATACAATTTGCGATGAAACTCCTCAATAGTTGGTGTATATGCCTCCTCAAACCGATTGCCCAGAAAACGTGCCACAATCGACGATTTACCAGCGCGTGAGGAGCTGCAAGAAGGACAGTGGACAACAACAACAACAACAAATAATTGAGAGAAGTGTCCAGTAACTCAATTACTTTTGGCAAGTGCTGTAGGAATATTAAGGCCTAAATTACTTATTAAATTACGAATAAGTAACTCAAAATAGTCTTAAAAACAATTAAAGTTTTTTAATTAATAAATATCTTACTTATAATATTAAAGATTCCGCTTAAAGTTTCGTAATTGAAATAAAAAATTATATTAATGTTAATAAAGAAATTTTTTATTTTATATTATTATATGCTAACTTCAACGATATGAACGATGTAATCTTTTATAATATTTATCTAATCTCGAAATCGTTTCTAAGTAGTCTTTTTCTATGTATCATGTATCTTTAAGCTTACAAGAATTTTTCAATTATTAATTTATTTAATGTCAAGTAACAAACAGCCAATTATTAAAATTATTATAAATTTTATTGTGTAATGTAAATATAAATATAAATTATGAAGGTATATATTGTATTCCATATAGACAAATGAATAAAATATCAATTAATGACTTTTTTATCTCGGTCACTTCTGCTTTTTAAAAATTCTTTAAACAAATTTTTTCAACTGAGAAAATCTAATTTGTCGTAATTTTCGTATTTTTCAATTCTCTAATATTTCTTTCATTAAAATAATATAATACCTCAACTATAATTATAGACAGCCAGTTTGTCGGTCATACAAGCATATTTCTAAAAAGTAAAATATTGATTTTCTTAAGTATTTAAAAGTCATCTGGCTGTCTGAAATGTAGTCAAATAGTTTTTATATACAGGTAGAAATTTCGCTAGTAGAATTTCCTTTACTTCTCTAATATTTGCAAATTTTTCGTTTATCACTTCGTTATAAAAAATTCTTATACCTCAGTTTAACTCCAGTAATATATTTCAGCGATTTAGAATATACTAATTTTCGGAAATTTTTCTTTTATTTTGTAAGCCAAATTAAAGAAGTATTTCAATAAATTTGTAGTAAAAGAATTTCTTGACACTTTCTAGCATTTTCAATTAGCTAGTAGGACAAAAAGTCAACACTGTCCTGTACTTACCCAAGCATTACGAGTCTGTAGCAATTCTTGGCCGAGGGCAGGCTATCGTCGCATAGGGAGAGACCCGCACCGGGGCCGTAAATGAAATCGTCGGCCTGCTCGATGGCATCCAGATTGGAGTGGTGCTCCAGCATGTGAGCTTGATGCAGCTCGGCAGTGGTTACGATGCGGCTGCTGGTTATGCCGCCATTGCTGCCACCACTGCCACTCGGCGCATCCTCCAGAAAGGTGACCACATGAGCAGCACCTACCGCTCCTCCGCCACCTCCTCCTGTTTGCGGTGGGTGGTCATCGGTGGGCGTGGCTCTGGCGTTTGCCTGTTGATGGCTATTGGTTTTGTTGCGAGCTCTATTCACGCTATTAGTGTTGTTGCTGTTGGACAACAACGGTGTTGCTGTTGTTCCTGTTGTTGTTGTTGCTGGTGTTGTTGTTCCGGGCTCATTTAGTGCGACATCGACATAGTTGTTGTTGTTGCTGCGCGCACAGAACCAATTTTTGCAGCGATACATTTCGTCTGTGTCATTTCCGCCACTTTAATGGTCGACTGCCACCTCCACCTCCAACTCCCGCTACACCTGCTCCTGCACCTGCTCCTCCTCTCTGTCCTATGAAGGTGCTGCTGCTTATTACGCATACGCAGCGTGCAACCTGTGAACTTGCATGCACTTGATTGCTTGTTTTTCCTGCCACAAAATTAGTTTTCGCCCACGTCGCTGTCGCTGTTCGTCAGTCACTTCCTGCCAGCAATTTGCATTTTCAATCTCTCCAACTTTGTCGGCGTTAACAAGCCAAAATTTGCATAGGACTCGTATAATTTCCAATTCAGTATCTTTAGTAATATAACTTTGGCAGGACATGCACTTTATTTATTACAGTTGTCGGTCAGAAGCTCTGCAGTGTATCCTGTTTATCCTGCAATGTGCAAAAGTGCATTAAAATCATGTTTCATTTGCGAACGAATGTAGCGTGAAATGCATAAAGATTGGCTGCCATCTGTCTAATAACTATATGTACATTCGCCTGAGTAATTGCATGAACACGAACCATTTCAGGCGAGTAAACCACATAATAATGATAATAATAATGTCGCTAACAAATTTCAAATTGAGTGCACTGTGCTCGTCCATAAAAAGGCGATTGACTATGGCCCTCAAATGGGGCACATTTGGCCGCAATAATGACCATCTTGCAACAAATCTAATTAACTTTGTTTTAGCTCACTACGTGTTCAGTCTACAACAGCAATCACTCCCCGCCCCTTCTCCCTTCTCCCATCTCCCTTGTTCCTCCGTCCTTTTAAATATGGGCGTGGCCAAAAGGGGAGGCACTGCACGGAATCGAAACCGGAAAGTGGCAACCGTAATCGAGTGCAGCAAAGAGCTTAATTCACATTTTGCTATTTTTCCACATTTTAGAGCATTTCTCTACCCCTTTTCCCCCTCCCATTTTCGTTGGCTCGCTTTATCCACTTCTGACCAGCGCTTTTTAACTGCCATCGCCGCATTTCAAAGGAATTCGTTTGGAAAATACGAGTATGCAAGTAAAGTATTCGCCCCGTTTAACGAATACTCATACAAATTTAAGATTGAGTTTGTTATGCACACTAATTCATTTGTAAAAACATTTCAAGCTACCATCTGCCGTTGGCGTTGGCTTTGGCATTGGTAACAAAAAACCCTTTAAAGAACTACTTGAAATGATATCATAATTGAATTCGGGTTTTTCTCTGTTTTCTGTTCTGTTCTGCTCGAAGCGTTTCGCTTACGTTTTGTTAAAGAAACACGCAAATTATTTTGGCCAAGCAAAACGGCAACGCCTTAAGACAATGGGGACATTTTAAAGCCATTACACAAAGAAACAATAACACTTGCAAAATTAAAATAACTTTTCAGCTTGTCAAGCAAAAAATAATAATAATACGTAATAAACTCTATTGTATAAGTAGACAGTTCCTTAAAACAACTTTAAAATTTAAGTCAGAAATTGTTAAGGGATTTTATGGTTAATTTTCTATTTACTAGCAGGATTTAATATATCTAGTTTTCTTTACTAAAGCGCCTCTACACTGGAGAAAAAGACAAACGTCTGTAGACGGTCTTCCGTTTTTAGAAAGAAACTTATAAATATTTAATTTCGAGTTTATTTATTATGTGTTTAGAATTGATTTTCTGACGATTTAAAATATATATAATTATTTTCCATTGAACCGTTTTTTCACAGAAGTTTTCTAAACATTCAAATTGAGAAAAATATTAAAACTAATACTAATACTTGTCAAGGAATAATCCTATTTTGACATATACTCCAATTTATATTCCATTTAGTCGTACTTCTATTCATACTTCTATTAGCATTTCAATTATTTCTCTATATTCGAACTCGTACTTCTTCCTCAGTTTCTCTCTACTACTGCTACTATAACTACTACTACTACTATTAATATTACTCCTCCCAGGCCCCGCTCCCAGTCCCTCACCCAGTCCCTCTCCCAGGCCCCACTCCCAGACCATCTCCCAGTCCCTCTCCCAGTCCCACTTCCTGTCCCTCTCCCAGTCCCTCTCCCAGGTCCCTCTCCCTGTCCCTCTCCTAGTCCCTCTCCCAGGCCCCGCTCCCAGTCCCTCTCCCTGTCCCGCTCCCATTCGCTCCCAGGCACAGCTCATTTGACATATTAACTCAATTTCAAGTACAGGGTTTAAAAATGAATTAAACTACAGTATTTCTGACTATAGTAACCTTACAATCCAATGAAAATGGTAATATTGTCAATTGCAATTCACAGTCAATCATGCTTATTCAAGCAGTGAATAGAGAGTGACAAATAAATAAATGAAGCTTCGTATTGTAGTAATTTACATAAGTAAAATTTTCAGATCCAATGCCATTAACAAATGTCAACCGAAGTTGCCATTTGCACTTACCCCAAGGGCCACCCCCTTCCTAGTGGCGCCTCTGTTTGTGGCACATGCTTGCAAAGTGGTTGCAAAGTGGTGCAACATCGTCTCCATTTCCAGTTTTTTTGTCATGTGCCGAACAATTTCTCATATTTGCTTACAGTACATGCATACAAAATGCGCAAGGTGCTCCGACTGTTTCCCACAATCCAATTCCCATTCCAATTCCAATCCCAAGCCCGATCCCAATCCGAAGTCTGTAGTGCCAGCTGACATAAGTTGTCATGTGGGAAGTCGAACTACGAGTGGCAAATGCAATCGACACCTAATCTGGCGCGTACATCTGCGTTTAATGCTCAGAGCGTGCAAGTACAGCAGCCATAACAGTGAGTGCACGCAGTAGTTGTACCGAAAAAAAAATATATAAACACGCTTTACGGTTTCAAGCTGACAGAGATAAGCCTCGAGCTCGACAAGATAGAGAATAACCGAAACCACAAACAACAGACAATTACAATTCAAAACAAAGCACAACATTCATCTCTCAGCTAATCGAACGTTGAGTGAGTGTGAGTGTGATTGTGAGTGTGATTGTCATATATATACTCACTGGGGTTATCTCTCAGTACCTGTAAATTTGTTGCGCCACAAAGCAGCACAATTTGGAAGGGCGACATCCCAGTAGTGTGTGGACAAGCATTAAATTAAGTTCTCCGATTAACTTAGTCGCTGACTTGAGATGACCACGATTTCGAATGGAAGTGCGGCACAGCATACAGCTGGGGAGGCTGCTCATGTGGAGCTGCCACAAGAGGAGGCAAATGCAGTGCGGCAAAGATTTAGCAAACACGACAAGTGCCACATTAGAAATCTTCTGAGTGCAGCTGCCATTTTCTTTGCCCTCATGCTCATTGTAGGTGCCATCATTTTGCACACGAACCAAAAGAGTCACTTTGGACGAATGAACATCGATCTGGGAAAGAAGTTCTACCCGCTGCAAAAGCAGCAGGAGAATGTCACTGATATAATACTTTCTATTGAAGTAGTTACTGCACCAGCTGTGGGTAAGTTTTAATTTAGTCACAATTACTAAGCAGCGTTGCGTTGGTTAACACTGCCTAGTAAACAATCTCCACGAACTTTTTAAAGATTCTCTTATCATATTTGAATATTTATATTTTAATTAATTCAGCCCAACAATTTTTTGTATACTCAGTTACAAAATTAAATCAACCTTTAAAAATATATTTTCGATCAGGATCAGAAATAAATATAACCACATTTAACATTCATATATATTCTAATATATATTTAATAATATATTTCTTAATCTTGTTAAAAAAAATATTTATTTTATAATTCAACTGTACTCTATGGATTTCGGGTGTTGGATTAAATGCTTAGATGACTGTAAATATGTATATGAATATAATAAATATTTGTTTAACTATTCAATTATTAGTTAAACAAATTATATACTATTTAATTTATCTTTTATTAGATTTTTTAAATACTTGGAATCTTCAGAGTCTTTCAAAATTAAGAGAAATTGGAAAACAATCCTTATCACAATTCTTGTAGGCACTGCCCGACTGAGTAGACCCTGCCCACACTCTTGATAAGCTTTTTTTCGGCTTTCATTTAAAAATCATATTAAATTCGTTTTTTTAAAATTAGATTCAATAAGATTTATACCACTACTTGAATTTCGACATTTAAATATTAACGGGATCTTAGATTGATTACAACAAAACACACCATATGTGATAAAATATTTTTTAAAATTTATATTTGATAAATATTAATTAAATCTCAGAATTAGAATCACATTTGTCACTTAAAAAAAATTATATTGTAATAATGTTCTTTCACAGCAGACTTACATCATCTTATTATCTTTTTATGTATAATTTATATACAATTAAAGTCTCATTTATTTAATTATATACCGAAATTAAACACCGACATTAAAGTTATAAATAGCTCCACTTGCGATTGATTTAAAATAATGAACTGTCATTTATCTACTCTTTATAGCTGCCCTGGGCTCAGAGCTGGTTAATGAGGATTGTCTAGAGTGCATTGCGTTCACAGCCACCGCCAATAGGCCGACAATGTGTGGCAAATCCCTATGTGGTATCTATCGCATCTCTCGTCCTTTCTGGCAGGATGCAACGCGTACAGTGACGGCAGCTGAAGCCGAGGGTAATTTGAATTCTTTGGGCTCTACGACGGCTTCGATTGACAATTAACCTGGCTAAACACCTTTCCAGATTATGAAGGCTGTGTAACGAATCCCGACTGTGGAGCTGCGATAGTGAGGGGCTATATGGAGAGCCATCCTGTGGATTGCGATGGTGACGGAGCGATTACATGCAAGGATCGTATAATGTTGCACATACTAGGACCCACAGGCTGTAGAACGAAACTACTGTCGGGCATTTTCCTGACGAGAATGGACGAGTGTCTGAGATTGAAAATGTTTGAATAGAAACAAAGCCCTCCGAGGGGGGTATTCGCATGTGTGAGAAACATGGCTTTTATTGTTTGTCGCCACGGGTGGGACGCCAGTAGAAGGTTAGCATAAACAAGGCCAGAAAATCAGTAAACAATAGCAGCGCGGCCAGCTTGTCATCCTTCAGGCTGGCCCGAACAGTTCCATTTCCCAGTATGTACTGCATGTGATACACAAGAACCTGCAAATGGCGAGTGTTGAATGAGTGTGTGTGAGTTGGTGTTGGTGTTGGTGTGTTCATGATATGTGATAGTTGATAGTTGAAGGACTATAGTAATCAAAAGGCAAGTGTATCAGGCTTACGGGCAACACCATTAAAGCGATGACTGCAGCATAAACGAAGAAGGGCCAAGTCAACTGCAGAATTGCCAGGAAGACAGCAACATAGATGCTTAGCACAAATGTGCAAAAGGTCACCGTAAACATAAAGTGTATATTCCTTGTCAGATCATACTACATAAAAAGTTTAAATAATGGTCAGAATGAAAATGAACAAGGGACAGCAAATAATAGTAATTATTATAAAAAAAAATTGAATAATACAAATTATTTTTAATTATAATTAATTTCAATATTTAATATTGAAATTAAAAATAGTAACTTATTTCAAATATTATTATAAAAATCAAAAATAAAAAAAATGTCAATTTCTATTATACAAATTGAAAGATAAAAATTAAAGGTAAATATCAATACCTTAAATATTCTTAAGCGACGTTCTTTAAGGTCGTTTAATGTATCATATTAAAAGTATTGAGCCACACATCATACATATTTTTATATATAGAAAATACAACACATGGTTTAAAGGATATTTACATTTTATTTTTATTAAATTTTTATCTTTTATTTTTATTCTTGATTTTTGTAGTAAAAATTTTAATTAATTATTATTTTTAATTTTTGTAATAAAAATTTAAATTAATAGTTATTTTTCAACTTTTTTTTTACAAAAATCAACACATAATTTTTATTTTAAAATTTTTATTTTAAGAATATTAACTTTGCAGTCGCACAAAAAAAACTGCTTGATTTTTGCGACTTACCGTCATTAGGAATCCCAGCAGCATGCCAAATATCATAATAAACAGGGCAACAATTAAACTAATAATGAGATAGACGAAACTCGTGCCAACAGCCAACAGAGCAATGGACACGATCTCACACTCGACAATTACCAGAGCAATTATCCAATTTAGGCAATTCATGTTACGCACCTGATCACTGAGCAAGAATACCACGAAGAAGAGCATGCCTACGAAAAAGGTGAGCACAAAGGTCGATTCATGATTTCTCGCCACATTTAGGATGCTGGATCTGTAGATGAGGCGGTCTGTGATTGTCAGTACTCATATCACGCAGACCATACCGCGGAAAGAACATTAGGGGTAACCATTGAATTAAAGCCAGAACCGAAAAACAGGCTAGATTTATGAAGGTTCGATAGACAAAACTGCGTCTCTGTTCCGCCGTCTCAACAATAAGAGGGGGCCAAAGGCGAAACACCGATTTGAACATTTTACAAAACAAAAATTTAATGTTCTTTAAGTCAAAAGTTGAAACTAAAACAAAGGCTGTGCGACAGAGACAGAGTGTAGGGAACTTGTCTTGACTTTACGATTTTAGGCACGACGCCAAATAGAACAAAACAAACAACAACTTTATACTGTAAATTAGCAAATTAGCGCAAAAAGCGTTCACGACATACTTACAATACTCGTACATAATTGAACTCTACAAACTTTATAATCTTGCAACATCGCGCACAAATTGAACGTCACAATTGTGTTATAATTAAAAGTTTGCCTTGCACACTCACAACATGAAACTCTTTCTCCTCCTCGCAGTCCGATCCTAAAGTTTTTGGACCAACTTTTTAATCATGCATTTAGCAAACGATGCTCACAACACTAAACTGGACAACATAAATTTCTCGAATTTCAACTATTTACTATGAATCAATTGTTTTCATGCTTTTTATAGACGCTTAACAACTTTTGAGGATACGACTTTGATATAGGATATTTTAGTTCATTATTTAGTTATGTTACCAATTAGCCTTATTATAGGATTATAAAACACTTATTTACAGATCTTTAATAAATTAGTAGTTGCATTAGGAATTCAAAGTGCCGAAAATGAGTTTAAAGACTGATTTTTACCATAAAAAGTCTTTATTCTTTATCAGCATTAATAACCGAATCGGTGTAGCTGAGAGCTCGTCTGTAAGAACAGCTGAATCTCTGGACTATAAGAGGTGGAGACACTAAACTTGGTATGTAGTTTTCTGTGTATATTCAAAGCAGAATTGTGTTGTAGAGTTGCGTTTTATTCCGCCCCCGCAGGAAAAAAAAAGTTATAATAATTGTATAAATTGTCAAAGAATAAAATCTAATAATTTGTAAGAAACAAGTTACGCAGCTTAATGCCAAAGAACTGATGCTACAACGCACGTTTCAGCATTAGTAAAGAGTCTCTTAAAATCGAGCTATTTTGACAATATACTTTCACAGTTGTACAAATAAATGTGATTATTTTATGGAGGAGATTGGAGCTAGCTAAACTTTATACTGGAGACTGGTCACCCTAAGACTAGCATGCATTCTTTGTTGCTTTCATTCGCTCGTTTCCATCGAGCTATTTCGACTATATACTTTCACAGTAGAACAAATAAATGTGATTATTTTATAGAGGAGATTGGCCACCCTTAAGCTAGCGATACTTTATACTGGAGACTGGTCACCCTAAGACTAGCATGCATTCTTTGTTGCTTTCACTCGCTCGCCTCCATCGCTGTCTCCTTCTGCCATCAGGATCAGCATCTAGCTATCTCGCTCTATACAAATGACAGCCGCTCTCATGAGAGCGTGACTCTCTCTCATTTGGAAAGTTTTGCTGTCATCGACCCGACAGTTACAGTTAACAATCAGTGCACATTGCACATTGGGTGCAGGTTCCTTGTAATTGCAGCACAATTGCATTTCTAATTTGTACCTGTCGTGTCCTTGCTGTTCATATTAAATTTCCTTTGGGTTTTTGTAAAAATGCGTTTTTCGTGTTCATCCGCTTTGCATTGCCACTTTGATTGGCCCAATCATAATCATTGCATTGCATGACAAGTGCATATTACTTTGTTCACTCAAACGAGCGAATAGCTCCTGACACTAACAGAAATTCTTAGTCCTAATGAGTACAATGTTATTCATTATTATGGATTAGTAATGAATTGACTAATTGCAAATACTCGTACTTTGTACTAAGCATTTCAGATAATTTCAGCTTTTTTTTTATCGACTGTTTGAATGATTTATGGCTGCTATAACTGAAGTCAAGGACAATGACATTCCTAAAGGGTTTCGTATAAAAACAATTACGATAACGGTCGAACAGCTCGACATGTCGCCATATCCACCAACTGTTTTAGTTTTTTTTCTTTGGTTTTTTGGAGTGACCGTTGTTAAAGGTGTTGCTCGATATCAAATCCCGCAGATTGACACTGAAGGGTGGATGCATGGGGAACAAATTGATTGCTTTATGGCATGGCAGGCAGCGCTGTGTAAAATTGGTGGAATGCTGGCCAACTTGTTAAAAGAATTTTGCGATTCTTTTTGCCAGCTGCTCAATTTCATGAAACTTTTTTTTTTTTTTGCTCGTTTACTTTTTGCACATGGCAAAACTTGCAACTGCGAACTTTTACTCAATTTTGAATGCAGTGCAGTGGGTTTTTGGCTCCACGGTTACTTAATACCCCTCATCGCTCTTTCTCTCTTCTACTCTCCCTATCTCTCTTTCCCTCTCTCTTCATTTCTCTCGTGTGCGCCTTTTGCTCTTCATGAATTTTTAGCGCTTTACTTATGGCAATTTGTTTGCATTGCCGCTGTCGGAGAAAGGGCCAATGAAATAGTAAAAAATGTATCATACTTTTGGCTGGCACGCTAACAACATTTACTATATGAAATTTACATGGCATTTGCCAAGTTTCCAGTTGGTTGTTTCGCATACACAAAGCAGCAAAGGCTATGAGATAAAGTCACGAAAAATGCAACAGACTGACAAACCCCAAGAGCTTTACTAAGTGCTTTACTATGGAATACCTGCATTTAGTATTAGTGTGAAACGAGGCGGCAAGTCTTGTAAATTTTGAAGATGATTCGATTCAATTGTTCGAGCAAACCGAGTTATTATTTATTCAACTATATATATAGAACTCTTTGTCCTGACTAAGTCACTCACTGACTGATCATTGCTCAGTCAAAACCATAAGACCTAGGAGACTGAATTTTACCCATAATATAGCTGAAACAATTTTATGGTGCAATAAGACGGCGTTTAGCGAAATTTAAATTTCAAGAGGTTAAAATCGGGTTCAAAATTTATAATTGAGAAAGTTTCTTAGTATGAAGAATTTTGTTGTTTTTTAAGTTATCGCAACCAAACTCAAAGATTGTTTATTTTTTACCATATACTACACACACTGACCTGATTAAAGTCGGATGACTATATCATATAGCTGTCATGTACAGTTTTTAGTCAAGGTATGGATATATATGAAAATGCACAGACTTCAATTTCTTAAAGTATGCTTAAACTTTTATGAACGGGTTGAATCACTGCCATAGATCGTGGTCAATTGGCAAGCGTGCCACATAATTAAGTGCACATCAGAGATTAGCCACAAAAGCGGGTGAGTCGCACCCAAAAGAGACCCCACCCCACCCCACTTCACGGCCCGCAGGCCATAAATTCCGACTAGAGTCCGTAGCCATTTTGCGCATATTTAAATACACATTGTCAATGAGATGGCGGCAGGGAACTAAACCAACAACAACATTGTCAATAACAAACAGAGCAACGACAACGATAGCGACAACTTTAACTTTAATGTCTCCATAGGCAAAGGCAATGGCAATGGTAATAGAAGACAGCTGAAGGCTTCAAGCTGAGGCGCTTCATTAATTTTATAGTCACCGAGAAACCTCAGAGAGAGGAAGTGAAGAAATCAGAGGTTGCTAGGTGAACGTTTTGTGGTTGAGTTTTGTTGCCGTAGGGTTAACTTTGAAGTTCCTGCGGATCTGCTCGGCACAAAAGTTTTGATTGTCTAGCCACGCACTAATACACACACGCAACCAAAGCATACATGTGCCACACACATGCAAAAGTATATATATGTCTGCCTGTGTGTGTGTGTGTGTGTGTGTGTGTGTGTCAAGTGGTTAAACGTGAAACTTTTTTAATCAGAGTTGTTCTGGGCAGCGCATGAAACGCTGGCGCATTGTGTAAACAATTTTCGTAATCTTGGACGCATAGTTTCGCCGTCTTCGTATTTCGTATTTCGTCTTCCTGTTTCCTGCTTCCCTTTTCTGGTTGCTGTCACGCCATTTGCCTACATGAGATGCAGCCAAGGCCAAAACAAAAATTGAGCAAAAAGGCTCATCAAATTGGCAACAGTGGCGGGCTTTGCTTTTTTCGTGCTAAATAAAATTCATGAGCCTTTTGTAATAAAAACGTCAGCGCAGCGAGTGCGCGTTGGCCCAAAAGACTCCAGACAGCGCCAGTAAACCAAGACAGCAACAACAACAGCAACAATAACAGCAACAACAACAACAATGTAACTGTGGAGCAGCTGTCACCACTTGGCAATGACAATGGCACCCTCGAGAGAGTGGAGCGCATAAATTCCAGACATCCTTTGTGCAACACCAAATTCAGAACAGTTTGCATTCATTTAATTTAGCTATTATCAAAATAAAAAGGCTTTGTGCTTGATTGAAGTTTTTTGGGGACCTGGCTCAAAGTCTCGCTAAATTATACGAAAATTAAATGCGGCTGCAAATCTAATTTGGGCTAAGGAACTACATTATTAAAGCCCAAGCATAATCAAATATTTATATATATTTAGGTACGTTAGTTAGGAATATTAAGGCACAAAGTTAAGCTAGTCAGAAGACTGTCCCAATGGATAGTGCAAATTGAGTACATATTCAAGTAACTTATTCTAGCATACGTATACTTAATATTTATACTATGTTAGAGGTAGTTCTTTTAAACAATAATGGAAAGCAAATGAACGAGGCAAACTAAGCGGATTAATTGAACAAACTTAACTCGTTGATTTTATAAAGTTAAGCAAATTATTAAATTTAATGCATTAACACAATTCTAAATATCGAAATATAAATTAAAATATTTTTATTTTTATGCATAATTATTTCTATTAACTAGCATGACTTCTTAAATATTCTCATTTAGTTTTGTCAATCAATTTATTTATTTTAAGTGATTAACACATTTCAAAATATCGATTAATAATTTTATACATACTATTTTTTAAATATAACGATGTTTTCTATTTATCAAGATTTTTTAAACATTTTCATTAAGTTTACTTATTTATCAAATTTAAAGCTAAAACAAAATTCAAAATTTTAAAAAACAATTTTGCACATTATTATATATATATATACTATGAGGTTTCCTATTTATCAAGACTTGTTGAATATTTTCATTTTACACGTCAATCAATTCGATTATTTGTGGGAAATACAATTTATAAACCGATTAAAATTTATGAAAATTTTAATGATTCTGATCTTTATGTCGGCGACATGTGAAAGTCTGTGTGTAAAATTAGATTTGAATATTGAAAACTCGTGCAGAATTTTTATACTTGTTAAACAAAAAAAAAAAAAATAAAAATCGCTTGAATGTCGCCGTCGCGGAGTGAGGCTGCAAATATCCGCAGGATGCGCTGGCTGCCGGCTGTCAATACGATTTTGTCAACGCAATCAGCCACTGACAGCCTCGCCCACAAAACACATTTTCCTGTTGTTTCTGCCAATTTTCGATGGTGTTTCTGAACGCAAAAAAAAAGTAAAATAAAATAAACATACACACAATCGCCCATTTACGATATACAAAATTCCAAATACTGAACATCTACACGGATACGAGCATGTACGATATGTAGTATATATGATTATATAGAAAATGTCATATCGTTACAAATCGCTCGCTTGTTTGCGTATCAATGAAGAAATAGCCTTTATAGCATACTTTCCAGCGTAAGTATTACACAAGCAGATACACACACACACAAAGACACATACATTCACACTAACACTCATACAGAGACACTGCGCGATGACAAACAATTTCCGTAGCTCTCGCCTTACGGCTTCCGCTTTTTGGTCTGGTCTGTATCGTGAGCTTTGGCCACTTTTTTGTATTTCGGTCAGGTCACATTTATGTTTATGTTGTACGAGTATACATTAATTATGGCTATTTACTCAACGTCTGTCCCTGCCAATTATGTGAACGAAATGGCTTATTATTGGTCTATATATGTACATATATACACACTCATACTCATACATATAAGTAGACATAGAATCAGCATGCCAAATGGCCCTCAAAGGCCACTTTCATTTGCCCCTAAACGCACCATCAACGTCAACAAAAAAAAACCAAAAATAAAAAACAACAACAACAACATACATCAGCATTTTTGGTAAACAAAAATTGGTTGTGTTTACTCAACGAACAGCCTTAGCCATAACTGTTGTTGGTGTCATCCCAAATATAGTCCAGAATGATGGATGTTATTATAATATCTCGGACTACTGTCACGCTTGACCCAAAATCTTCTGTACTCTTTTACTACTGGTTACTGAGAATCAGTCCGTCCAATCCGTCCGAGCCACTCATCGTCCCACAGTTGCAGTTAAGAGAGCGGTCGACCGCAGAGAGTTGAGAGTTGGCCAGTTTATGAGCACAGTACAAATTAAAAATTAAATATAATTTAATATAAACTTGTGCAAGCCACACAAAAGCACCACACAGAACTGAGCTAAAACAGTGCTTCTTCTCTTTTGACCAGACCAAGTACATTTTCTCACGTAATTACACTAATTGCTGCAAGACCACAACAGCACTAGGAATATGAGCATAATGCAATAATTAACTCCCCAGTATCTTTTTCTTCTATAGTTCTTTGAATCATAAAAGCAGAGAAATTGACAACCAGTAAATTTGTTACCATTAAGTTCTTAGTTGAGCTTATGACTTAGTCTTACTTAAAATACGAGTAACTACGCTGAAAGCTGAAACTTTTTAACTTTTATCAGCGTATTCTTTTTTTTTGTTATTTTTAATGCATTTATACTATTACAGTTTTCATATACAACTTTAACTAACTTTGACTTCCTTCTGCCATTAATATTTAAAGTTGGCTTCTTGGCATAGATTTTAGAACTATCAAAATAATTATCAGCTGTCGTTGCATCGATTTTAAAGATTAATTTACAAAACGGCACCTAATTAATGCAACTGAAACTTTTAAAATTTTATCAGCGTATTCTTTTTTTTTGTTATTTTTAATGCATTTATACTATTACAGTTTTCATATACAACTTTAACTAACTTTGACTTCCTTCTGCCATTAATATTTAAAGTTGGCTTCTTGGCATAGATTTTAGAACTATCAAAATAATTATCAGCTGTCGTTGCATCGATTTTAAAGATTAATGTACAAAACGGCACCTAATTAATGCAACTGAAACTTTTAAAATTTTATCAGCGTATTCTTTTTTTGTTATTTTTAATGTATTTATACTATTACAGTTTTTATTTACAACTTTAACTAACTTTGACTTCCTTCTGCCATTAATATTTAAAGTTGGCTTCTTGTATAGATTTTAGAACCATCAATATAATTATCAGCTGTCGTTGCATCGATTTTAAAGATTAATATAAAAAACGGCGCCTAATTAATGCAACTGAAACTTTTCAAATTTTATCAGCGTGTTCTTTTTTTTTTTTGTTATTTTTAATTCATTTATACTTTACAGTTTTCATATACAACTTTAACTAACTTTGACTTCCTTCTGCCATTAATATTTAAAGTTGGCTTCTTGGTATAGCTTTAAGAACCATCAATATAATTATCAACTGTCGTTTCATAGATTTTAAAGATTAAATCAAAATTCACCTAATTAAATATAATATAGTTGTAAAACGATTGTAAAAAATGTATAAAGGGTGTTTAAGCCCATTGTATCGTTTTTGTAGAAATATGTATAAACAATCCCATAAAAAAATGGCAAAAAAAATACAGATTTATATAATATTGTTGAATTATAAAACTTTCTATAGAAATTAATTTAACAGCTTTTTTGTGTGGATAAAAAATGGGTCTTTTTCACTCAATGTAATGTAATCAATGTGGTGATTAACAAACCTATTAAAATCTCCTAAACCTATCAAAATATGATCACCTGTTTAACGCATTGGCATCTCACTCCCAAATGTGCATTGACAACATTTTGTTTTGACAGTAGGAACAACTGCAGCTGGTACCTGTCAAACTGACATCATCTTAACCCAAGACAAGTACTCGTATATGTTAACATATCACAAAATCCACTTTACACCCACAGAGCAAAGATTATGCTATGACTGAGAGAGAGAGAGAGAGAGAGAGAGAGAGAGGGAGAGAGAGAGAGAGAGAGAGAGGGAGAGTGAGGGAAAGAGAGAGAGTTCCTGCTGAGCCGACTATCATTTTAAAGCTTTACTTTTGTGTTAGGCTAACAAAATGCGTATACGCAATATGTAATCATTGAAATGGCTGCAAAAATTCATAACAATGTATAGCCGACACAGACATAATACATTTCTCACTTAATATATACATACATACTTGGATTTGTAGGTGTGTGTGTAGAAAAATCAAATGGTTTATTGCGGCGGCAACACATGTCAAGAAATAACAGCAGACAGCAAAGTAAGAACCCTAGCTGCAACTCAAAGGCAGACTACAACATACCCTCTGTTGAGAGCATATCATCTATATTCTTTATTTTTATTTAATACGACTTGTTCTGGTCCCTGCTCTCATTTAAAACAAATCTAGTCAAAATATCTTAAAAGTAAATCATTATTAAATGTAATAATTTATATAAAAGTATTTAGTGGATCCGTTTATGATAAACCTAGACAACAAATTTGTACTAATTTCTTATAAATTTAACCTAACCGACTTTTTTGGATAGATATGGGGCTCCAAACGATGAAAAACATTTTTTTTTTCTATGGCAGAGTTTTTTTTTTAATTTTTTTAAATTTGCCTTTTTTCGGCCGTTTTTTAGATTTTCAAAGCATTACTTTTAATGAAAGCTAATGAATATAGTTATCTGTAATTCATCCATACACAGTCATTTGTTGCCAATACTTAATTAAGTTTATTTGAGCTTAATCTATTTATAAATGAGAGAACAGAAGAAATAATTGATGGCTCAGGATATTAAATCAAATTAGTCATGTGAAAATTAGAAATGATATTTGGAGTCAAGTCGGAGTATCTTTTAATGTACAGGGTATTCCAGCAGCAACAGCTGCAAGGGACCAACGTCACAACGAACCCTAAATTCGTTTCAGCAAACATTTTGAGAATTGTTCAAAATATTTAAAAAAAAACACAAAAAAAGGCAACTCACACACCCATCTATACTGAAGGCGTATACAATACATATATATTTCTTGCAGAACGCTGAGTTGTGCCACAATCGCTAAAAGATGTGTGAAAGGCGGTGAAAAGGCGTCGACGGAAACAAAGGATTGCGCTGGCGTTAAAGGTTAAGCTACGTATAAAATTACTTTAGGCCAACGCACAGCTGCTGCTCAACTTTTGTTTTGATTTCTTGGAGTCTTTATAATTCAGATTTGTGAGAGAGGTGGGGATTTTTAGGATTTCTCCTAGTGGCATTTGTGATTTGTGGTTCTGACGAATCTGATAGCATACTTCAAAGCTCGCTTTTTTACTTCTCACACTCAATTAGCAGACAGACATGCAAAATGCTCGCTAATTTATTAATGGCTAATGTCAAATTTGATGCTGCCTTCAAATGACATTGAAAAATTAACTAGGCTGAGAGTGTTTGAGTGTGTGTGTGAGTGTGTGTAAGTGCTGTTTAATGGGCTGGCAAGCTCTATAGAACTTGTCGGCGACTGTGGTAAAAAACAATTTAGATAAGCGAAAAAAAAGCTCGCTAGCTTCTCCAGCTAATTTTTCTTTTCTTTAAAGCAACTCAACTTAATCAGTTGAATTTAACATTGACTAACTGGCCATGCTTTCTGATACAGAAAGGGGGAGTCGTTTTAAGAGTCTCGATTAAAGCAGAACTATAAAAAGTAAGAGACAAAAGTCAACAAGATGTGCACTCAACTCTTGGGCCATAAAAAATTGAGTGTTTAAGTGGGTAACCGAATCCCTGGTTCTGGTTCTGGATTTTTATGGCCAAAAGTGGATGTGGGCTGGTCACGACATTTCCAAAAAAAAAAGGAAAAAAACATAAATAAAATAAAAATAAAATTAAATATTTGGCCAAGCGATATTCTTTAGTGTCCAAGCAAAGGTGGCCAACAAATCAAATAATAAATATAATAAAATAGTCCGAAATTGCGTTAGGGGCAGTTGAGGAGAATAATAGCGCCTATCTGTCGATAACAATGTATTCCATTATGGGGAATCACAAATTGCGGCTCACCTGAAGGGGACATCAAGTAGATTGCTTTTGCCGTGCAATTATAATGTATTTCTTCTATTATTACTTCGACACTCTACACATTTGTCGTATCGCAACAACACAAATACGTTTACGCATTTGTAGTCACACTCACACACGTGCAATTGTAACAGCACATAGACGAGCCATTAACATTTAGACGGCGTCATAAAAAGCTAAACACGGCGGAGTCGTTGTCCTGTGGCCGGCTTTGAGTTTGTTTTGCTTTCACGTAAAATTCAACGCACCGATTTCAATTCTGATTTAGATTGAGATTTGCCGCAACTGGCGGGAACTGTGACCTGCCCAGAAGCCGACGTACGCTTATCTGAAACATATTGCAGTCATTGTAAGGAAATTACTATGAAATTCAATTGAGGAACATTTCACGCCTGCGCAGAGACTTAAAAGCAACAGAGAAAGAGAGAGTGTTCTTTAACATTCTGTTAAATTTACATTTACATGATTGTCTTCACTGTTGCTGTTACGAGTACTCGCATGCTGTTATATCCTCTGTTAAGTACGTGTATGTAACATAGGTTGACAAGAAGTTAAGCAAACAAAGCAAAAGTCAAGCTTCTACGAGTATCCCCGCATTTAATGAAAAGTACTGTCAGCAACAAGCGGCTTGCTCTCTTCTTCTTCTTCCCTGCTTGCCCATAAAAATGTCAACGAATCAACATAACCCACATACATACATACATATATGCAAACACATGCAGAGTTACAATCTCATTCGTATGTACACATAATTAAGAAATCCTGCATTCTGTATCCCAAGTCAAGTATTCAAATGCCTTATGGCATCGTAAAGTAAGCTGTTGATTTTGAAATCATTGCTGTATGATTATCAAGTCATTTATTGACACGTTCAAGTCGAGATGTTAATCTTGGTCTTGGTGTTGGTGTTGGTGTTGAATTGCGCTCTTGTTGACAGGCCTAAGCGCAGGAGGCTTTTTAATGAAATGCTAAGATGATGGCAATTAACAAAATGAAGCAACTTTGTAAATGTCTAATGGCTAATGTCCTTACGCTGTTGCTGTTGTTATCTACTCCTCGGGAGGTCCTCAAATACCCTCACCCTTAACTGTGGATCTACTCAAGTATCACAAATCCCAGGCAATGATGTTGATAGCAATAGCTTTGACGCTGAAAGACGTTTTAAGCTTTCCCTTTAGCTCAAAAATTTTTGTAAAATGAAGAAAACGAAGACCGTACTCTGTATTTAAGATATTTATGAATAAGTTTAAATTTAAAATATTTATTTAATAAGCTTAAGATAAATATAATGTAATAATAAGTAAAATTATATACTGGTCTTCAAAATAATCTTTTTAATAAACTTTATACAATAAAATAATAAATGCATGGATAATAGGTAAGTAACTGATACTCATCGAAGATAAATGTTTAAGAAGTCAAACCTTATAACTACTTAAACATTAAATTATTGATAAACATTTGAATAAAATTAGCTTAAAAATAGTATATGTTAGTGATTGTTTTTTCGAATTATAATAGAGATTATGATATTTAAATCCATTTAAATGAATATATTTAAAATTAATAAAAAAAAAAAAAAAGTCAAAATAAACCGCTGAATTTTACATAATTTTTAAAGATTTTTTTCTATGTATTATACCTAAATATCTATTTTTATTAGCAGTATTTTATTATGTAATTACATAAAATATTCGAAAGTTATTTACCTTGCACTTGCATAGTTACATATTATCAAATCAGTTCGGCTAATTAAAAATGGAATTAATTTGTCTGCAATTTATTTAGTAAATGGTTACATAAAGTACCCTCTATGAATATTAGATCGCCTACTTATGTGTATGCATATTAGTCTTGCCTCTTTTCATGTCAGAGTGGAGGCTTCCTTTTAGCTATCACACTTGGTTGCACATTCGAAGACGATAGCGCAACTTTGCAGTATGCTTAGCGAGGGATTATCAGATTTAATATCAATAACCAATAACCAATAACCAATGGAGCTATCATCAATAGCATTCAATGATGTGAGGGAACAGTGTACGCTCAATGTGCTGAAATGCTCTTGGAAAATGCCACACACTGCCAGATAAATGTATATAAACATATATATATTTAAGTATATAAAACAGCTTGATGTGCATTGTTTGTGTATACAAAAGAATAGGGTGTAATTCAAAGTCAGTCAATGAACTGAACGCGTTGAATGCAACTGTTTTCTTGTGTGGAAAAGTGTTGAATGGCAACCGATTCACAGACAGACCGACAGACAGAGAGATACCTGCAGAACATTCAACAATTGCGAAAGCATACAAACCAATATCAGGTAAAGCACAGAAATGAACAGACAACAAACAAGACAAGCGACAAACGACAAGCTCGACTTGATTTCATTGCATTGACAATTGAAATGAGTCGCACAAAGGTGCAACCAGCAAATGCTTTCAATTCTCACAGGACTGAATGAATGAATGAGTAACTGACTAACTGACTGACAGACTGAATGACTATATCGTACTAGCCTGAAAATGCAGTTGGCCAGCTTTTATCGTGTTAAGAGCCACGCTTAAACGGAGATCTTATTAATGCGAAATGCCTGTTAAACGTTTTATAATCAAGTTAATTGCCTCGCTAAAGATAATAACAAATATTCATAATCCCGAACAATTTTGCATTAATTAATTGCCAATAAAAGTAAGAACAGGCTAAAATCGAGATCCCGACTATAGAATACCCGTTACTTATTTCAACATATATAAAAGTATTTTATAGAAATTACTGTCTAATAAAAACTACTGCATGCTTTTGGGTACTTGTATTACTTTAATTTTTAATAACATTGGTTGGATACTACTGCCATTCTCGTTGTCCAATCTGGCTGCTATAAAGTGTGTTAATAGATAATACAAATATATGTCGTTAACGCTTCAAAAATTTAAAACCAACTTCAGACGGACATGGCTATATCGATGCTATCGATGCTGATAGAAAATATATATACTTTATAGGGTCGAAGATGCGTACTTCTCCATGTTACATACATTTAAACGAACACAATATAGCCTTTTAATTATTTTTTAATTAACGGGTATAATTATCAGGCGTGGCGAAGCGAAGAAAGCAGGTAAAATGGCAGAGCGCCCACTATGTTAATAACTCGACGAGAATAAAGATGCGTGGGTCGCTCGACGAGTAATGGAAAGTAATGAAATAACAATTTGTTGCCAAAGACTCAGTCATTCGTTCAGTCAGTCAGTCAGCCTGCCGGTCAGTCAGTCAGCCAGTTTATCTGTTTGTATGCCACAATTTGTTTTAATTAATTGAAACCGCAACGGCACTTGACCAACTCTGGCCCTCGTTCATTTAGCGCTGATTCAGATGGATTGAAAGCTTTACAGATTTAATGGCAACTGTCCGGACGGAAGAGCCTCCGAGACAGTTTCCAAATCCGCGTCCGAGCTCCAGTTTTGTCATCATCATCCTAATGACAACGACTGTCACGGTACGTCCAAAAGCCTACAAGTGAAATGTGCCAGGCTTAGACTGCAAATCAAGCATGAAGTTAACGTCAGCCAAGTCACGCCTAACTGGTCCAAAAGGACATCAAATATTTACATACATATGTGTAAATATGTATGTATGTATTTGTGTGGGTATACTTAAAAAAATGACCAACATGTAAAATCAGGAACATTCGTCTTAAATTATTTGTTCTTAAAATAAGATTATTTTAAGACCAAATTACTAAAACTAAGATTATTAATCTAAAAAACCTTAAATTCTTAATATAAGAATATAAATAGGTACTATTTCATATGAAACAGGTGTTGGTCCCGTGCCGCTCTGGTTAGAAAGGACGCTTCAGCTGAGAAGCAGTAGGCGGCGGTTCAGATCCCACTCGTTACAAATTTAAATAACATTTATTAAATTACTAAAATAAAACTGAATAAAATGTAAATAATAAAAAATATAATGAAATAATTTTTATTTATTTTATTTCGTTATTTTAATTTATTTAAAAACATTTATTCTTAAAATAAGAATTTGGTCTTATTTAAAATGTTCTTAAAATCAAGATGTGTTCTCTCTTTTAGACCAAAAATCTTAGTTCTGAGATCAAAATCTTGATTTTAGAACATTTTTTTTATCAGTGTACATAATGTAAGCATGGGCCAACTGTTGGCATTGCTCGTTATCGATTAAAGTGGCTTAGTGGCCAATGGCCGATAGCAAAAGTTAAGTGCCCGTCAGTACAGTTTAAGGACATTATTAGGGTTGAGTTGAGGCATTTAAATATGTATAATACATGCATATATAAGTGTATTAGGTATGTGTGTCTGTACTCGTATCTGTGTCTGTGTCTCTCGGCAATAAAGTTGCAGCAGAAACTTGGCAGTCACTAAGCGTTTTGTACCCAAAACAGGGTTGGGACAATGTAAATATCACCGCCGGGCATTCCTTCAACTCGACTGTGTGTGTGTGTATGTGTGTGGGTGTCTGTGTGTGTGTGTGTGAACCACAACATGTGTCGCCGGGCGTGAACAAAAGTGCTCCGAAAATCACATTACCAATATGCTAACACAGCACCCAACTTTGAGCATCAACATCATCATCATCATCATCATAGACTTCAACATCAGGATAAGGTTCTCAGTGTGGCTTCAGGCTAATGCCTTAATGCGACCAAACTTGCTGTAAATCAGACTGCTTTTAACTAATTTGCCGTCACCTCAAGCCCAGTCCCCAAACCACATTCCCAACACAATCTTAAGCCAGGAAAAATCCAGGTGTAAGGACGCCCAAATCTGAACAATCGACTTCAAGTGGCCTTAAGAACCGGACCAAATCGCTTCCACAGCCGTCACGAATTTTAATGGAATTTTTTTTAATAAACGAGCTCAGGCCACATGCGAATATGTTTGTGTATAAATATACTTATTTGTGCACATACGTGTGCAAATCCCGAGTGCGCCACTTTCTCCTTATACAACAACAGTAACGATAAATGCCCCGAAACTTATTTGAAGTAAGTAAAAAATATATGCACACGTACTCCCACACACACACACACAGACATGCATGCATACTCTTACATGCATACTTTATGTTCTTTGTGGCCTGGTGTAAAGCAGATCGACTTAAAAAAAATAAAAGCGCGCCAATATATCGCAGCGCGGATATAATGCAATTTGTGTGTGAACTTTTTAATGTAGTTTCACTCACACACACACACACACACAGTCACAGGGACACAGAATGGAGAGCAGATAGCCAAACAGGACGCGAGCTTATCAAACATTAATATTTACGTACGGCAACAGCAAACAACAAAAAACGGACGTCTTTGGAGTACTATTTGCGAGCAGCACGGCAACACTGGCACGTCCCACGACCTTCAATGGGCAACGAACGAATGCGAACTGAAGCTGAAGCACGAACGCCATTTAAAAGGAGCGTTTCCTCTGCGCTGTTACGCGTAACAGCGACTTATAACAGTGCGCTGTTAGCTAGCGACTGTTAATCTTGTGCTACGGAAGTAATCTGCATGCAGCGAATGTAATAAACGGAACTATATAAATTTGATATATATGTGTGTGTGTAATGGATTGTGTGTTTTCATATTTGTATGTGTGTGTGTGTGTGCCTTGCATTGTGCATTAAATGAGTAAATGCGCCGGCAATAACAAAGCAAAACAAAGTGCACATAAGAGTATTTGACGCACTTTTATTACTATGCACAGTCACCTCGAAGTACTCGAATATGCTTTCAACGAAAACACGCACACCTGCTCAGGTAATCAACTTAAGTACGTGTATAAGTACTATCGAAAATAGGAAAACTGCACTCTGTATTAGCTATGAGTGCACCTGAACTGATGAATATCTGCCTGAAATAACCATAACTTATGCTCACCTTACAGGGCAACTGGGAATGGGAATGGGAATGAAAACGGGAAACGGAAATGTGGACGAGCCGGAAAAAACGGAGACTGGGGAAATGCAATGTTAAGGAATTATTGAATTTCATCATCGCATGTCAAATGCATATTTTAAAAGCACACATATAAATATACAGCTATGCATGTAATTGTTTGGACAAAGGAAATAAAATCACATTTTTATATTTAAAAAAACATAGCCATTGTTTATTTTATGGGTGTTTCATTTTGTTACAATTTCTGATTTTTCTGAAAATGCATTTTTTTAATATCTAAATATCTTTTATTTTATTATTATGTTTTGTTAATAGGGGTTTTACTATTTTTTAAAAATAAATTTATTTCATCAGAGTAATTACTTGACATACTGTAACGTAGTCGTGTTTACATTGTTGGCCACTGGGCGCAGGTTGTTAACGGAAAGTGCGAACAAGCCAAGCACAAGGGCTCTTCAGGAGAAGACACGACCTGCACGACTAAGCGGCATCTTTACATGGAAAGGTTTCGTGGTTGATGGCCTGCACTCACACACTCACACACTCGCACATTCGCACTTTTGGCAATGTGTCATGCTTTTTTTTTAATGGACAAAACGTTAGTTGAAGCTCTCTCTTCATTGATGGCTCTTGACTATTGATTTTTACTTTAAAATAAATTGGTTTCGTTTGTCTGCGTTACTTTCCTTTTGCCATTGTCAGCTGCCAAATGGTCCTCTTCCCTTATGCTTGCCTCGGATAGCCAAAAACTTTTCTATCGCAATTATTGTTTGAGATTATTTTTCATTTCGTCGCCTCGACACTGCATTGGCTGTCAAAGGCAACACCAAAGCCATTGGCAACCTCCATTGGCAGACACTATTGTTATTAATACGGCCAGCGCATTTCCGGACAGCTCCAAAGAATTGCATCCCAAATGAAAACTGATGTAGTTGAGTGTTCACTATTCAACTATTCCCCACAAAAACTCCCACTTGAATTGGAATGCTGAGTCCCTATTTTAACCCCTCAGCGAATCCTTTATCCCAGCTTCCATTCTCCACTTTTAGCTTAATTGAAATGCTTGTTTTTTGACTACCACATTTTGCTGCCTATTTCCGAGTAGTGTTTGGCCGTGTCATTTTCGGCCATTCATTCGCATATTTTGCCTTCTACGTGACACATACCGTAACCGTAAACACCCCTAGCTTATCCGTACCCGAACCCAAACTGGAATCCAGGAAAGAGTAACAAAACAAAGCCATTTTTTGTTAAATATGAACATTTGGGACTTTGTATACTATATGTTGGCAATTTTTGTAAGAGAAACCCTATTTGCATTAGAACTGTCACAAGTGGTTACATCTGCACATTCCCCCCAACATTCATTATTCCCAGTCCACTCGCAGTCTGTATTTATTTTTGTTTCCTGTCCAAAAGGTAGAATTTGTTGTGTTACAGTCGCTTAAACTGTGAACAAATAGATACAAAAGTGACAATTGACATTACATAGTTTCTAACTAACATTCGTATATTGCTATACCGTTAAATTTGTGTGTTTATATCGATTATTGTTGTCCAAGTGAATAGGAAAGAGAAAGATAAAAACTACCATTTGAGTATCGAGAACATCGTTTTACAATTTTATTGTCAGAAAACTCTTTTAATTAACATTACTTTACTGTACAGTCAGCAGAAATACTATAAATACCTAAATTTGTAGCTTAACTATTCAAGGACAACATTTTTCTGCATTTAACTGAAGCCTAACTTGATAAGCTTTTTACACCAGACATTTTATTGTTAGAAAATTGTCTTCCAACGAAAAATTTTGGACAACAACAATTTCTTAACATCTAATTTTAGCTTTGAGATTTTTTAATTAGCAAAAGAATGTGGTCAGACTGATAGTTGAATAAGCTAGTATTTCAAAATAAATACTTTCTGCTGTGCTATGCTCGTAATCTACAAAAAAAAAAAGTATACATCATTTAATAAAAAATTTTTATTCAGATTGCTGTAAAGTTTAAAGAATAGACTTTGTTTTGACAACTGTTTATGTTTTTATGATAATAAATAAAAAGAACTGAAAGCAGCACGGTTCTGTTTATATATTTTAAAATGTATAGACATCCTTCCCCACAATATGCATACCAGATACACCCATACACACACACACGCTCAGCATAGCAAATTATGAGGTCGCTTTTGTGTACTTAAAAACACCGACGAGTAAATAGGGTCCGCATTTCCACAAAGCGTTTATCAAGTTTTGAAATAAAATGTTTAATACAAGTTTTTGATTACACAGCAGGCTTTGTTTTTTCAGGTACTCGAATGACAAGGACCGACATCATATAGCAGAGGGAGAAGGAAATGAACTGTGTCTCATTTTATTTTCAGGTGATTTGCATGAGTGTTGACAATAGCGTAGAATTTTGTAATATTTATGCAAAAATCAGACAACTTTATGCATAAATCATATATAAAATATACATATAATTAAATATTTTTGGCATTTGTTTGCTCCCTTCCTTTATTGCCACTCACATTTAAATTGCTGAAGCTATTGAAATAATGCTGAAACCCACATATAAATGCTTTAGTGTGTATGTGTATGTGTCTGTGTCTGTGTCCGTGTGTGGGTGCTCATATGTACTTAATTTCATCATGTGCCTTAATCTTTTTAATTAACTACTCATATCCGCCACAGAGCATGTCTAATTAATATGAATTTGTTGCTCGTTCTAAATGCTTCAATAGCTTCCTCCCTTATTGCGTGTCTCAGTGTGTGTGTTTGCGTGTGTGGAAGCTGCCTGTTATGCTCGTAATGAATTTCCATTTCCTCAAAGTTTCCACGTTGATTTTCAAGAATAGTAAGGTCACAACGGTTTTTGGCTTTAAGCGAATTGTACATTGTACATCACCGCGTGGGATGTACCAAAAGGTCACGAGGAGAACTTTTATCAAGCCAATTTAATATTCATCTTAAATATCATAAGTCAGCAACGTACATATATGGCATTTCTGCCACCCACAATTCAATGTTGCCTTATCCGAAAAATTCAGTCACATGATTTGCAACTTTTAATGCAATATAATTTTTATTTATTTATTTAAACTACGACTAAAAGCAATCAGAATTGAATTGATAGTGTTAAAGTTGAGGTTAAAAATCAAAGATTATAAATTATCAAAAAAAAATTTTAAAATAAAACATTTTAAATTTTAAGCTGAAAAGTTAAAAAAAATGTTGACTGTGTACTCAGAAAATGTTAGTTGAAAAAACAGATACAAAATTAATGATATCCAATAATTAGTATATAAAATAGTTACTATCTACCGTAACAGCAAATTTACATACAAACTGAAAATTAATAATATTCAATAAATACAGGCAAATATATTTAACAATCTTGAATGATTAAATTCAATCTTATACGTCAAAACAATATACAAAAGGCTTGGTCGGCTTACAAAAATCTGTTATATTCCCTCGACTGCTTTTTACTACACTCACAAGCAGTGTACATTGGGCAAGCAGTGAATTTCCAACAAAGATAAATACATCCCAGTGGACCAAAAGTTTATCAACGATATACATACGGGTTTTTAACGTACAAACGCTTACAGTGTAATCGGAAAATTGGTATTATTGTTCCTGTATAAATAATTTAAAGCTAATTAACTATTAAGACAGGATGACTGTTAACACCATCGGTTTCTACATCTGTATAATTGTTCTTGTATAAATCATTTAAAACTAATTAACTATTAAGACTGTTAACACCATCGGTTTCTACATCTGAATTTTTTTTTATTCGAATAATTCACAAACAAGCCCATTGTAGTGCGTTTCGAGGCGGAACTTTAGTGAGTGGTCCTTTAGTTAGAGGAGCCAAGGCCTTACCCATGAAATTCGGTTGGTAAAATAGTGATTTCTCGACCGTTAATAACACACTAATTAAGTTTAGCGTAAATCGCATTGAATTGGCGTAAAATCAACTCCAATTAGCAAGGTTTAATTGCAATAATTTATTTGCAAGACGATTGTGTTCATTTGAAGGCACTTATGTATTCATATATTAAAATATGTTCATATATAATCGATGTGGCAATTGATGTAAGAATGAAATTACTTAAGGACTAAAATCTTAGACTTAGAAAGATTCCTTTAAATCTGGGATTTGCGCACCTCGCGATCGGCCAACTCTTCGGCTGAGGGATGCTCCTTAATATATTGAATTGACCTTAGAATAGAATCCGGAATCGGTGGTGACGTGGGCAGAAAATCGGATTGAGGTTGGTATCCATTTTCATCGGCCACATACGCAAGTTGGAAGGGATCTCCCTCGGGTGACACATAGCGATAGGATCCGCTAACATGATGACCGCCTTGTCCCTCCTGGTTGACCTGAGTACCATCAGGTAGCAAAAAGTGGTAGCCAAATCCATTTTCATCTGCCGCTGATGCATATTGTTGGATTTGTGCATCTGATCCTGGTCCAGGAGCAGCCAGGACGCAGGCCAAAAGTGGTGCAGCGATCAGGAGCTATCATTATGAACAAATCCAGAGTTAATCCAATATTTGTTTAATGATATCAAAAGACGTTTCTTACCAGCTTGAACATGTTGATGGTGGTGAACTCTTTGGCTGTTTACTTCAATGTGTGGTCACTCTGCCGACTCCCTGCATTATTTATAGTATTCGAAAACACCCAAGTCTCCCTTGATATTAACAATAAACACTCAACATATGCAAATTGGCCATGCGACTAGCTCTAACCTAGATAAGCGGCCTATTTGGCAACACAACTCCATTTGATGGAATGATAACATGGTAGAAACACGACTGCGGGATACACTCGCCAAAATGTAGATAACAGAGTTGTTCCTAATTAATTATTTTTTTTAATGATAATGATACTGAATATCCGATAGTTTTATCTGATAATTTTATCCGATAGTTTTATCTGATATTTTTATCCGATAGTTTTCTCCGAAATTTTTATCCGATATTTTTATTTGATATTTGTATTCGATATTTTTATCCAATATTTTTATTCGATATTTATCGACAGTATTTTTTTTTATTTATTTAAAATTAAAAAGTAAAATTTAAAATTCCTAATTAACAATTAAATGAAAAAAACAAATTAAATATCACTGCGGACGGCAGTTCTCGTTAGTGACGAAAGCAGCACGAAGGGTGCAAAAGGCGACTAACTATATATACAGCTAAGTTGGAAAATTTGCTACAACTGTCCGATCAGATCGAGTTATATATGGGTCATGAGATATGGGGGTGTAAGTGGGAGGGGAAAAATTTAAATGATTGCAGCTAATGGGGCTGTTGGGGCCTTTTGGTAAAATTTTTTATTTTTTAAAGATTTTACTTAAAAATGCGCGTCGATTGATATCTTAATCACCCAAATCCGATAACTGGTTCAAAAGATAAATAAATTTGAAAATTTTAGTAGAATACTAAAAATGAAGTGAAAAGTTAGTTTCTTTGTTTATCTGTTTGTCTGTTTGTATCAAAGCGCTAAAGAAGCTAAAATGTTATGATGGGGATTAGTTCATTTTTGAAAATCTAGAAGTGTTTGTTTTACGACTTTTTCAATTTCCCGCTAGTTTAGCGGGAAATCGCTAAATCCCGCTAAATTTGAAACCTCACCAGTTTCGATACCATAGAAGCTATTTTTTATTAATTTATATTTTTATTTAAAATTTTTATATTAAACTCAATTTTGTTCGTCACAAAATTTGATATCAGAAATTTTGGGGCTGGAAATTGATTTCGCCACTAGACTTTTACCTCGTTTAGAGGTTTTTTTTATGGGATTGAAAGGATACAAAGCAATACACAAAGATCCAATATATCAATATTATTTGATAGTAAATTGTAATATCACTGTCAATTTATTAATATAAAAAGAACAATACTAAACCAAATGGATGTAAGCAAGAACTCATTCATAATCAATCCAAGTAATTAATAAATTAAATTAATGACTGTCTTATATTTTAGTTTTTTTTCTAATCTGTCCTACAACTTTACATCATTATTACAGTTGACAGATCACAAGCCACTTGCCATTGCTAAGTAACCCTTATACTACTCTTGGCAAATCAAATACAAGTTGTTGGTTGGCCAATCTTAATCATGGAAATGTTGCTTCAAACACTGCAAAACATGCAAATAACAATACAAACAACATCAAACAACAAGTTGATTAAATTAAAAATACAAAAATAAAAAATTCAAACAGTTGCAAGTTCAATATTGCACCATGTACGAGCATCGAAACAAGTCAATCAAGTCAAATGAAGCTACAAATATCGCTAATTTGCATACAAACACATTGACAATAACAATGACAGCGGTAACGAATTTATTAATATTTTATTTCCCAAATTTAATATGGCCAATAAAGAGATGCAGATTTACGTTTAAATGTCCATAGATGCTTCTGCTTCTAGGGGGAGTCGCGAGATTTATGGCAACGACAGCTGCGGTTGCTGCCAATTTGGGAGACTGGCAGTGGAAACTGGCTGGGATGGAACAAGGCCATATGGAGCATACGATGATAGGTGGGGGGGAGGGGGAGTTGAGGGTAGACTGGTAAAAGCAACGCCATTTGTACATAGTATAAACAACAATATTAAATTGTATTTTTTTTTTATCTTTTATTACATTATTATTATCTCTGGCAATAAATGTCAACGTCAGCGAGCCGACAAAGGACCAAAAGGACACAGCGCCCAGGAGCCGACACGTGCATGTATATGTACAATGTATATATGTGTGGGTGTGTGTGTGTGTGTGTCCTTGTGCGTGTGTGACTGTGTGTGTGTGTGTCAGTGGTGTTGGTGTTGGCATCCATCACTTCAACTTGAGCAGCACATTTTCAGATTATTGCTGTTGTTGCTGATGCTTGTTGTTTGCTGATGTTTGTTGCTTTGGTCATGCAAAAGAAACACACACACACACACACACACAAGAGACAACACCACGCACTCGAACATGAATGAACACAAGATGTGAAAAAGAGAGAGAGAGAGGCTGGACTTAAACTACAAGATGGACATGTAACATGTTTGCTCACACGACAGAGAATGACAGTGAGAGCGACAGTGAGAGCATCAGTGCGAGCAAGAGCGAGAGCGACAGAGGATGCAGGATGCAATCTTCCACTTATTTAAATCTTTCGTTCATATGGCAAACCGGGTGCGGATGCTGGCGCCTGCAGGAATTGCTCGGCATGTGCATGTTTATTATAGTGCAGCTCCTCCTGCTCCTCCTCGGGATGATTGCGATTCCATTCTAGTGACTTGAGTATGGCCTCGGGAATGGGATGTGGCGTTGGCAGATGCTCACCTTGTGGCTGGAATCCGTTCTCATCGGCCGTGTACGTCAACTGAATTAGCTGTCCTTCCGGATTGTAATACTGCGATGAGCCACTTGCATAATATCCACCAACTCCCTGCTCCTGCTGTGCAATGCCATTGCTCGTCTCAAACTGATACTTGTAGCTGTTGTCCTCCTGCTTCAGTTCATTGATGAAGCTACGAATCTCCGCATGTGCATCCGCCGAATCCGAAGGCACGGGCACGGACTCCACGCTCCACAGGACGATGAAGGCAACGGCAAACACGACGAGATGATGCTGCAAACGAAATAGAAAATTGCAGTGGTTTGTTTTAATTTCCAGAGGTCACAGGTTACGGTTACGATTACTTACGATTTGAGACATTTTTGCCTGGCTTGAGATATAAGTATTTGGTTATTGGTTTATTGTTGTTAAACCCCTAAGAGCTAACCTATGTTTGATGTCTGATGTTGAGTCGACCTCAGTTTTATATTCTCTCCAAATATGATGTACCGACGATGACCCGACGAAAGTAAGATAACTATCATTTACCAATCTTCATGGTGATGATTATGTGTTACCAAAGTCAAAAGATGCCACGAGCTAAAAAAAACAGTTGCAACCCAATTATCACAGCTCCATCACTCCATGTCTTTAAAGTTTAAACTAATCAACGATAATTTCCATTATGATCTATCAGTAATGAATGGATTAGCTTTCTCACTCTCTGCTCAACGAAAATGAAATGAAAACGAAATCGAAATCAACACCGAAACCAACACCAAAATTAAAATTAAAATCGTATGCAACATTTTGACCAAGTTAGGGCAACATTTACTCATCTTCCCTCTCTTCTCAACTCGAAACACGTTTGGGTAAATCGCCCCAGGTTCAAAAAACTCCACAGGTACCATTATAATAATTAAGTGTTGGTGTTAATTCATTAATTACAGTTGGGGTACGAGTATTCGCTCACTCACTTCTTGTATTCGGCTCCCCGTTTTCTGATTCCTAAAACCAAATCCGTAAAATTTCACATGTTAAAAGAGCTCTACTCGATGCGATATAATCTACATGTATAATATTTAAATCCATGATGGGATGCTCTAATTTTAATGATATCTATCCATCTATAATGCTGTTGTATTGTTTGTAAGCATTTATAATGTGGCCATATCAATATCAATATGCGCACATATTGCCATATTGTAATATTTGTCTACACTCAGAAAAAAATGAGCTAAAACTTTACGCATTAATTTATCTCTTCCGTTCTAAAACTAGCTTTAAATATGAAATCCTATTCCTTTAATTATAAATTTTATATATATTAATGTTGTTAATTTTAATACATATCATATTCAATATAAATATTCAACACATTTAAATTGAATAAAATAGTATTTAATAAATATCAAAGATTTTTTCTTAAGATTTTTCATATTTAATATTTTAATAGTCAGTTTATACACTTAATCTGCTTGTCTTAAGATAAATAAACTACAAAAGTCTTCAATTTTAAGTTGAATAAAATGATGCATAATATTATGAAGATATGAAATTTAAATACTATTTTATTAACTTCTGCGAATTTTGTAAAAAAACATTTCAAGTCAATTTCACTTTATAATATAAGTTGATTCAAAGTGTTTTATATTTAACCAAGATACCTTGTAAATTTAAATGCAGTATGGTAGAATGAAATATATTTTTTAACAACCCGTTTTATTTCTGGGTGAATGCAAATTATGGCTTTAACAGCTAACAATAACATTCGGGCTTCGTCAGACATAATATGTTATGTTTACTGGCACATGCTTTTTTTAATGAAATGCAGCTAAGATTGTTAAATTTCAGTTTGTATTAAATTTGTTAAAGACTTTTGAAACTCAGGATGGGTTTAAATTACTGTAGATCATGTACGCAATCATTTAACTTCAATATCAAGTTACACATTTTATGATTCGTTGATCCTAATGGAATATGTAAGAAAATTAACATGGTAATTCGATAGCAAGAGCAAGGTAGCATTAAATTATGAAACAATTGTGTTATGCCTATATTATACAGGCTTTTTAAATTGTATATACTAATTTTATAAATCATCTCATAATTTGTGACTTTTAAATTTGAAAAATATTTGAAACCGTCTCTTGAAACAATTAAAGAGTATATAAATTAGAAAGTTTAACACTAAAACAACATATAGAGCAGAAGCTCAAGCATCATGTACATAACTACTTAAGTATTGATTAGTTCACAGTTTTTTATTGATTTGACCATGAAACAAATCAATTAATATAACAATCGTTTATTTGAATAGTCAAAAGACACGAGATTATTTATTGTTCCGTTTATTGTCTTAGCCGCTTGCTTTGGTCAGGAGCGGTTCAGGTAAAAATCAGTCAACAAAAATTAAAGCAACACAACTTTGCAAACTGGTTGTTGAGTGAGATTTATTAAGCTTGTTAGAAATTGTGAATGATTTAGAGCTCTTCTTCAGTGGATTACAGCAGGAGCTCAAATGTTACTTTTCACTACACTACTAATGTGTTATTCCTCTATTATTAACTTGGTTTATTTGTAAAATAAACATTTTTAATTATAAATTTAAATAACTAATGACAGATCATACGAAAATACAAAAGGAACAAGTCTCCACCAATTTTGAGAAGAAAACACAAATAAGAAAGGTGCGTCGAGCAGCAATTAATGAAATAAAATTTGGGTATGTTTACCAAAGTGAAGGTCAGCGATAGAATACCTTTTTTTTTGAAAGTAGTTGACATTGTGGTAGCTCTTGTAGTCCCATATAATAAGCCCACACACAAATCTCATTCTCTCTCTCTCTCTCCCTCTCACCGCTTAATATAATATTACATCAATGAACTGCTTGCTGACTGCTTGAGTTGTTTGACCGATTAGCTAAACGAATATAACGCATGACAAAAACAACAATAAATGGGCTAAAAGCAAAGCCGATCGCATATTTAATTAATTAGGACTTAATACATGCAACGAGTGACTAAATGTGGAGCAGATCACAGCATTCAAAAATTAAATATTCAAATGCCAAGTAATGATCTGTAGAGACTCTCATGAAAATGATCAGCATGCCGAAATGAGACGAAGCGGAGACATGAATTGAAAGTATCAATTCCCTGTATACGAGACCATTAAATAAAATGAACAACTGATATGATTGTAACTACATATGAGCATGTCTGACCTTGGGCCAGACTTGTCGCAGCCACAATATTTAGGTCAATTATTTTGGCCGGCAACGTTGACGGCGACAGCGACTACAACTGAATGTGTAGCAAGTACTGGTCGTCAAGGGAGCTTAATGCGACCAAAGATAGATTGATGCCTTAATGGACGGAACGGGCAATGCACCAGGAGGGCAGCATGTCGCTCCAGCGGAAGCCACTTAGGCAAGGAAGTACTCCTGCCTCAGCATCGTAACAAGTTTTTCTTTCATTTAAAGTCAACCAGCCGACCAATTCATACCGAACAGCCGGTTCCGACAAAAGGTAACAAAACAAAGCAAAATACAAAGAAGAGGAAGAAAACAAAAAGTAAAAGAAGGCGAAGATTATGTGGACCCAGCAAGCCCAGCTGGAATATGGTCAGTTAGCCTGTCGGTCTTGAAACTGCGAATGCCCCTCGCCCATATACGAATACCAAAAGCATTCACAAATCTTATAAATGGCACAGCATGTAGCTGGTGCTTATTTTTTTTTGGTTTTCTTTACCGGTTCATTCGCGTTAGCGATGCACCACTGTCCCTCACGCCAAGTGGCATTTTGTACGAGAAATACCTAAAAGGTTCAGCACAAAAGATTATAACATTATTTCATTCATGAATACTACTACAAATTGCCATTAAATAGCCATTTAATGATTTGAATATGCTCCACTTTTAAGTCAATGAAATAAATACTCATTTAAACAGTTTCAGCTCAGTTAAAGAGTAAAAAATTCAATTTTATCAGTTATTAATTTAGCCATCAAGGTTTTCTTAATATATGGTATATATTATTTAAAGTAATTGAAATTTAACTCTAATTTTTTCATTAGAAACAATTATAAAATAATAGATAAATTTAAATATTTATTTAAAAATCATTACATTTTTATTATAAAAATTAAAGTTATTTTTCTGTTTTTTTAAAAATAAGTTACAAATACAAAATATTTTAAGTATTTGCAATCAAATGTAAATTTAATTAATAAAAAAAAATTTAATGTAAATATTGTATGATATTGTCCTCAATGGATATTTGATATTTATTTTTAAAGAACATAACGATTTTATTAGAGCTCCTATATATATTTTTTTTTATTTAAAAAATACTTCTATTAATTTATATTATAAATTTGTACACTCAAAATATAAATAAATGGTAAATATAAGTTGTACTATAATTTTTGAACACAAAGTGAAATTTAATTTAAAATTAATTTACTTAGTAAAAATAACCCTTATTTGTGTTACCTGATGAGAGTAAAAAAAAATTCTCAGAATTTTTTTTTAAAAGTTGAATCTCTTAAAAGTTCCTAATTTTTATATTAAAAATTTTCTTAGCTTTAAATGAAATTCAATAATAATTTGTATGAATTAAATTAGGTCATAAGTATAATTGAATGATTCTCCATTAACTGACAGCTTATACAAAAGTGAATTGTCGTGAAGCACGAAGTTCCTTGCGCTGCAGAGTACATCACCAATATCCTTATCAAAATACGAGTATAAGACAAAGCTGCCCATCTCATATTCATGTTATTTTTGGCCACTCAGGAGTCGACTCATGCTGTGGCAAGGTCGTTCATCTGCAACAAAATTAAAGCTCACACTATAAAATGAACTTTTGGTTTTTGGGGCTTACTTTCCGAATTATATACCCTGCCTGCATAAAATGAATAAAAACGGGTATAGTGTAAGGTAGTTATTAAATAGTAAACATCACAGGGAAGCTTCAGTGCAGCGTCTGACAAATACATTGATCTTTTAATCGGCTTTTTTAGTTTCTTGAGCCATCCATCATCAAGTTTAGCACATGATTTATAACAATATTTTGGGGATTTTCGGTTGCCTTAAATTAATTTAATATATACAACTATAAATTAAAACTAAGGAAGTCGAAAAATCATAGCAAAAGTAGTTGGTCATCTATTTTTATATAACGCAGCCAATACATATTAGGAAGGTGCTAATGAATAATTACCCAAAAGAATCTCCGGAGTTGAATTTCTCGCGGATGAGACGATGTCTACCATTATGTGCTGCCACAAAAGCTAAAATAAAGCTTGGAACATTTGGAACATTGGCAGAATTTAAGGCAAGGACGGCATTCAATTTATCGGCTCATTTTTGCACTGTGGGACAAATAGCGTCTAAAAATAGTTGTCTAAAATTTAATTTAATTCATAGAACTCAGTTCCTTTGAAAATATTAACGATAATATTTATATATTATATGTTTAAAAATGCGAACATTACAACTTATACTTAAATAAACTATAAAACAATATAAAATTTATTGTTGTTAAATTTAACTCAAAAAAAGGGATTTATTGCCCCAACTCACAAATGCTTTTAGCGCTAGTCGACGTCATATGCAGAGATTCAGATGAATTTATTTACATACTTACGATGTACGCTAAATGTATGTTTGTGTGTATGTATGTGAATGGACCGACAATGACGGTGCCGATATGGAAGTCTTTTAGCCGCAGTTCAGGTTCAATGCTAAAAACCATAAAAGTTGTCGTTGTTGTATATTGGCTGGTAATTGGCAAGCTGGCTATAAATGCCCTGGCACTTCATCTGGGCAGCATTCATTCTCGTATCGACTTCATAGCGACAAGAAGTAACCACGCCACAGCCCACCATGAAATTCGTGAGTTTTCAGCTAAATCCATTCGATAATCAAGAAACTCAATTTTAGCGTGAAATCTTCTTTATTTATGTACATATGTAGATCATCTTAACCGTAGCACTTCTAGCTGTCGCTCAGGCGAGACCAGATGCCTTTGATGCACAAGCTGAAACACGTGAATTCAAGAGTAACGTGAATGAGGATGGCAGCTACAACTATCAATATCAGACCTCGAATGGCATAGCTCAACAGGAACAAGGAGTTGGTGGTCAATTTGCGAGCGGCTCTTCAGCTTATTACAGTCCCGATGGAGAGTTGATTCAGCTGACATACACTGCCGATGAGAATGGATTCCATCCACAGGGTGCTCATTTGCCCACTCCACCACCAATTCCAGCAGCTATCCTGAGAGCCTTGGAGTACATTCGTACACATCCGCATCAGGAGGAGCGTCACAGCCATGGACGCTTCTAAGTGCCACCAAATGATAATAGGGCTTCTTTGTTTATTTTTACAATTTTATGTTAAATAAGAGCTCAAGTTTACAAGCTAATTTTTGAGCTGTTTGGAAATAAAACATCATATTCCATTTATTATAAACTTATCCATTTAATTTACTCAATTTTTACGAAATTTACGTAAAGTTTGGAACTCATAACCAAATAATTGACGATACTAGATCAGGTTACGGTATAATTTCCTATTTAAAATAATTTGAATTATTTATATGAATAATTTTTTGAATTCTAAGCTAAATTATGTGTTGTACATATGAAAATTCTTTGAATAATATTCTAACTAAATTCATAGAGCATATTTAAATTAGATGAGCATAAATTAAAATTAATTTAAAGTCACTTACCCAATTACTAGAGCCTATTTCAGCCTATATTCGCAGTCACATGTGCACTGCTTGCACTGCTCAGCATGCATATAGCAAGCAGTGCACTTATTTCTATCGATTTGAGCTGCTTTCGCTCAGATCCATTAGTATTTCAAACTTAATTTAAGAGATTCCGTACGATTGTTTAAATAAAAAACAGCACTTTAATTAAATAAGCATGACAAAATTATAACAAACAAGAATTCTTTTAATTAACATGCCAATTTTGACACATTGTAACACATTGTTTTCTATATGGTTCGCATCATCATAAAGTAGATGAGGTAAGTGTTTATTGCAGCTTGTATGTAGGTTCCGGAAGACAAACTTGTTTTGAAAGCATATTTAAAATGTCAAAGATTGAAATCATATGCACGCATGTATATCATTCCAAGATTGCTAATCTTCTACTTAGTATAATATATATATTAAGGTGTTTAAGTCATATTTAAAAAAAAAGAAAAAAAACAATCACCTTTGCCCATATAAATAGTATTCAATTTGGCTGTCACATTAACATATATAAAATATATTCTACTTATACTGATAAGTAATATCTACAAATTTGTCTCTTTCCTTTTTTTATAGTTATTAATTAGATGGCATCAGAATGTGTGTGAACTGTAGCAGTCCACAAAAAAAAATGCTATGCATTTTAATATGTGTCACACTAATCTGAATATTCAAAATCATAGTCAAAACATGAGACACTCCATCATTAATAAACTAGTTTAAGAGCTTATAGAAGATAATTTGCATAAGTTGCGCTTTTGTCGTTGCCATGGAGATGCTATTAGCTTAAGTAAGTATTTATTATTGAATGACTATAACAAAAATTCGATTTGCATATTAAATAATTTTTTGCAAATATATGAATAGTTATTTATATATTGACAATTGGGACTAGCTAGTAAATCTAAGCAAATGCGAGTCAGTGTAACATATATTATATTAAGATGATTTAATTTACCAAGAAGGTGCTATAAAAATTGGCCTACAAATAATTGAAGACATAAATTTTTTAATGAGCAAATTCATCAAATTAACAACAGCACAAATTGTATCTCATGATTAATACATAGAAAAAATTTCCATTTGTCTAGTTGAACACACAATTTGGGGGCAAGTAAATCCTGTTTTGATATCTTATTTTGGACTATTTAATTATCTCAATGTTATCGGCCAATTTGTTAAGCGCACACATTTAGCGCCTCTCTGGCATTAGTATAAAAGTGAATTAACATTTCAGAGACATGAAAATCGGAATGAAAAAGTAAAGTCTGCTCAGTGAAACCATAAATTATGCTAAATATTTATTGCGATACACACAGATACAGACTTGGACGCATTTGTAGATTAATTGAGTCAAATTCGTTTTTGGGTGTGCCGGGTTTGTCCCCCCTTAACCTCCCTCTCACCGATCCAAAGACCCAGTCCGGCCAGACAGATGGAGACTAGCTCGACATTGACACCGCTGCATGGGGCGATACTTTTGCTTTCAGCTCTTTTGAGGTGACTCTGGGCAAACCCACTCACAGCGGATGATGATGACGATGACGATGATGCTGCTCTTGATGCGTGCACACATTCTCCGATTTGGTCAATGTGGACTATTAGCTGCTGCTTTTATTGTTATGGTTATTTAGATTAATTTCCTGAACACTGCTGAAGTGATCAGGTTTTTTGAGAATATCAAATAACACGGCGATTTTTTAGTATAAATTCGCTTGCAATCGGCAACAAAGTCATCACACCTTCTAGTGTAACAGTTGAAGTCACAGCACAGCACAACACAACACAAAAATGTTTCGCTTTGTAAGTGTTCACGATTTGCGAATTTAAACAACGTTTTGACTTATTTAATTTTGCAGATCCTTGTTACCTCAGCATTGATTGCCTGCGCTTGCGCCGGTGCCTTAAATAACGATGCTTACGCGACTGGCAATAGTCACCTCGATATCACTCCAGAAGGCAACTATCAGTATGGTTTGGATACCTCCAATGGTATCTCTGCCCAGGAGTCTGGACTTGGTGGTCACTCTGTTCAGGGTAAAAGCTCTTACTACTCGCCGGAAGGTCAACTAATCGAGCTGTTCTATGTTGCCGATGAGAATGGATTCCAGCCACAGGGTGCTCATCTGCCCACTCCACCACCAATTCCAGCACATGTCCTGAAATCCTTGGAATACATTCGCACTCACCCACAATACGAAGAGCCCCAACAACAGCATCATCAACAACAACCACACCGCCAACAGCAGCCACATCGCCAACAACAGCAACATCGTGCTCCAACTTTCCGTAAACAGTTCGGTTAAATGTGAAAACCCATTGGTATTAAGAAATACTGAAATTCTGAAAGCTTTTATAATATGTATGTTTTTAAATAAACGAACGTGATGTAATATAAATATATGTTGAAGATTTTTTGCAAATTAAAGCAAAGTTGTTCATCGAAATGTGTTGATCTCCAATGATTGCAACTCATTAATACAGGTATTCATTAAATGTAACAATAGTCACTTAAAACAATTCACGATCTGAGGCTGAGGCTAATTCCTTAAATAATTGCCAAGTTCAACACTAATAACGGCTTAAATTTCAAATTTTATATTCGTTTACAAGCAGTGCACTAGCTTAGCAGTATATGGAAGCAAGCAGTGCAGCAAAGCAGTTAATGTTATTTAAAGCTGTGTTTGCGATGGCAGTTTTTAAGCTATTTAAAATAGCTCAATTAAAAATTAAATTGAGAATATAACAAAAATATTCTTGAGCTATGTACAAAATTGCGATAAGAATGTGTGCTTATTATTATATTTATAAATGTTATCTTATCAACCGTCATGAATAGAAGATGGAAACTCTTAATTATTGTTGTATTTATATAAGAAAACATGTTGATTAATTTTTTACTACTGCTGTGATCCTAAAAGTATGCTCAAATTTTTAAATATTTTTAATCAGATAATTCCTAAGCAATCTGATAAATACACGGAAATTTGTTTTAGTTTATGTCTAATGCATATGTATAGATGTATGTAAGTAGCGTATTATTCATATTTTTAAGCTTATAAGCTTTATAAATTTCTGACTTCAAAATGTATAAAGCCAACTTAATGCTTGTCATTAATATAATAACAAATTGTAGCAATGCCAAAAACTTGACAGATCAAATGAGCTTACATTTACTTTTAAGGTTATAAAATATTTTAGCTAAAGTTTATATAAAGGAGCGACGATTTTTGAATAAATTTAAAATTAATCTGCCGTTTCGTAAAAATCGCTAAGAAATATTAAATCAGTTCAATCCTTGCTCATAACTTGTGAGTTTTTCAAAAGTTTACATTTTTTGAATGAAAGGCTACGGCGAAAAATATGCGTTATATTTAAGCGAGTTTTGACAAAAATTGACAGTGACACACAAATATTTACCACGCTCTAGTTTTCTGCCAGAGTCCACGCTGTGAGTCTAACGCTCGCTTTCGTATTTCATTAACATCAAAACTGGTAACGGTTGAATGGCATCCGTTCAATACAATGGCCAACAGCAGCCGTGACTGCTGTATTTTGTGTTGGCAACTTCAAAGACTACACACACATACATACATACTTATACTACTTGTGTGCGCATTTATGTTATTTGATAAGAATGCACATATTCATTATCATCAAAAGTAAGTCGGTAAAATTTAATATTTATGTCTTTATTAATATCTTTTGAAATTTTGCACAAATATTTGTATTTGAACATTTCCATTCGAGTCAATTTTCAAACTTAAAAATTTTATCCATTTGCATGAGTTTAAATTTAATGACAATGGAAAGAAAGATTTACGATATTTTAAATCAACTGCTTACTTACGATTTACGATATTATACCACACAACACATAAGACTGCTTTCTGATGCTAAATGTAAAGCAGTTCAACAACAGAGCCAACTTGACATTGAAACATGATTTAAGGCTTAAATTTCAAGCTGTCTAACAAAAGAATTATATACAAATGAAAATGCACATTTGAAAGCACAAAAACAAATCAATCCAGTACGTCAGAGTTAATCAGTTAAATCTTAACAATGTCTGATTAGTCTTTTCTTTTTAAACAGCTTGTAAGCTGCTTGCCTTAAGCAGTAATGTTCTGTCTAGCCTGAAAGGCAAACTGAGATAGCTAGATGTTGGTGATCTTAAAGACAAAACAAGCAGAGTAACTCACTTTCAACTGCTTGAAGGATCATATAAAACGAAAATGAAAGATACAAATGAAACTTTTAAAAAATAGTCAACATTTACTAACTTAAGCTAATAACAAGCATGCACAAATTAACTTGGCTTATTTCTTAAGCTGAATCCTTGCGAAGGGATGTTTTTCAATATATTCCAAAGCCCTCAGAATGTAATCGGGGATTGGAGGAGGAGTGGGCAAATGATCACCCCTGGGCTGGTAACCGTTCTCATCGGCAGTATATTCAAGATTTATGGGTTCTCCATCAGGAGCTGTGTAGGAATAGGAGCCTGCAGCATAGGCGCCACCAACTCCCGACTCCTGAGCCTGAATGTTGTTTGAGGTGCCATATTCATAGTTGTAACTGCCATCTTCGTTAATTTCAGATCTGTACTTGGTAACCACGGCATTTGACTCATCAACAGCGCTGCAGCTAGCTACTAGGCATATTACAGCAAAGATAAGGCTCTAAAACAAAAGGAAAGCGTTAGTAATTTGATTAGTAATAAACTAATCGTATAATCACTTACTATTTTGTACATCTTGATTGTGATTTGGTAACTGAAGCTGATCGAATGTATTGCACAAGTCGTCGTTGCAGGTGATACTGATTTCGAAATCAAAATACGAAGCTTATATACTCGTCTTAGTTGGAGCAGTGACCTACACCTACAACGTTTGGGCTCTTAACCAAATATGCATATTATTATATTCGATTTTATGATGCGGAATTATTAATTTACGCATCTCAAATATGAATCTGACCGAGTTTTACCAAAGCTTCTCACGGCATTAGTACATTTGTGGTAGTGGCAAATACGTAGTTCAGTTTCACTGAACTTTGCTTTTGTCTTACGCATAAAAAGATGCATATTTATTCAGTTTTTCAAAGGTCGTAACTCTTTGGTTAATGTATATACTTTACACACAATAATATGGCTTTTTATCAAGACAAATTTTGCGACAATGCCTATTGAAATTGAGATATATTAAATGACAATATGCATATCTTAAACTCAATGAATGTAAAAGTTGCGTAGAGTTTTTCACATTATTTCTATGTTTTACATGGCAGAACCAAGAGGGAAACAATGAAGGCATTCAGCTAATAACTTTGATCATCAAACAAATAAACTGATAGTGTTTACGAATGTCATAAAAGGCTGATAGTAAGGCAAGTACTAATCAGTAATCAATAGAAAAAAAAATTCTTATCAAAATGTTAATTAATTTCAAAGTTATTGCATTTTAAAATTTGCATAAACCATTAAAATTATAAGAAGGCACTGCTAATATAACAAAATAAATTAAAAAATAAATGTAGACAATTTCAACGCAACAACGCACAGCCGAAATAGCTCAGTTGGGAGAGCGTTAGACTGAAGATCTAAATGTCCCCGGTTCAATCCCGGGTTTCGGCAAATCAACTTTTTTATTTATTTCAATTTTTTTAATTTTTATTTAAATGAGAAAACATACAGAAGAAGATCCTCAGTTTTATATACATAGGTATGTCTTAAATATACTTTTATTGTCAACCATTCGCAACTTAAATAGATATCCAATTATTTTTAATTGTTAGGGTATTTAGTTAAAAATTAAAAAATTGGTAATTATTTTAATGAATCTGAGGTGTGCTGATATCGGGGGGCTAATTTGTATTTATTAACCAAATTAACCAAATAAAATAAAAATTCTTGCAACTCCCTCAAAAACAAATTGAGATGCGAGTCTGCCACCCGCCCCGAAGGTTGCCACCCTGTTAAATTCCCCGATCTGGCGACATGTACCATTTTGGGTCAAATGTAAAAATTGGTAACTGAAAATTGTCTATCTTTTTAGAATTTAATTTTTAACTTCGCTCCCCTTGGGTTGACGAGCTTTATACCTTCATTAAAATTTAAAAATTCTTTTTTTTGAATTTCGAATTTTAAATTTCATCAAAATGTTAATTAATTTCAAAGTTATTGCATTTTGAAATTAGAAATACCTAAAATTTTAATTTCTTACGACTTCGTCGTTTCGATTAATTCGGTTGAACTATTCATCGTCAACCGCCAATCGTTCAACTGAACTTGTTCTGAACGACACAATATTGCGATTAAAAAAGAAGAAGAAAAAAGAAGAAAGAAAGAAAAAACGTAAGAATTCTAAATTTATTAATTTTGTGCGGAAATAAAAAGCAATACAGTGCACAATGTGTAAATATAATAGTGCAAAACGTAAAACAACAGTAGTGTATGAAATTTAATGTGTTTAATTTGATTCTTAAAGTTTTTGCAAACCAACAATTTTCATACAAGCGCGCCATTTTGTTTTCGGACTTTCTACCTCGCCGTGTTTTCTTTTGTGCAAAATAATGGATTTCCTCCCCCACAACATACGAAAACATAAAACATTGTCAATTGCAACAATTAAAGGAATATACCACTCACAGCGCTAACAATAATGTTGGTGGAAAACATTCATATGAAAAACGCGCGACATATGTATATACATACATACATACACGTACATACATATCTAAATAAAGGCTGCTGAAAATGTCAATACGATGAATAAACGAAGTAGCGATTAGCACGACGTCGGCCGTGGTCGTGCCTGCGGCAGAAAGGCAGAGGGTCAGACGCGCTAATTACGTCATAACAATCAAAGAAAATTCAAGGTCTCGCTAGCGCACATCAGACATTCATGCCTATGTATTAGATTTCGTTACGTTTTTAATAAAAATAAAAATTCAAAGGCAAAAAAAAACAGTACACAGGCTCCGTTAAAACTTTTTGAGCATCTATTTAAATGTATATGGAATCGGTTTGTTTACGTGTGTGTGTGAGTGCGATTCGCGACTGTATAATTACATACACACATGTATAGGCGGATATTTGTTGTTGCTGTTGCTGTAAGCAGACTGAGCGAGCGCGTCGCGGCGCAGCCTGTGATACATAAAGAAAGAGCGAAAGAGTGCGCGCATAGGCAAAAAGAGATTGACACGACGAAAATTGGAAGAAGTGGAAAAAGTCAAGCCAAACAAAATTAAATATTGTTCTTATCAAATAAATACATACATGTATATAAATATGTTAATATTCTTAAATTGTATATTCTCATTTCAGAAGTACATAAGATGCGTGCATCTGTGTATATGTATGTATAACTGCGCGGCATAGAAACCGCCGCCAAACGCAAAAATTCATTCATACATACATACATGTGTATGTATATATGTGTTGGCTAAGCACACATACAAGCAGACAACGACGAGAAGAACAAGCACAAACAACAACATCACTTGAAGGCGCCCCCCCAAAAATAATATTGAACGTAAATTTTAATTAAAGCCAGAAACAACAGCAACAGCGGAACAGAACAGAAAGGGGATAACAAAAACAAAAATCAATAGGCGATAAACGAAAACGAAAAAAAAGAGTGTTGTTATCAGCGTGTTTTCGTCATTTCGCTTTGAAATTAAAATTGTTTTTGGTTTTGCTACGCTATTGTTGGTATCTCGTTGGTATTTCAACACATTGTTGTTGCTGCCGCGAGCCAAAGTACGCGGCAGCGGCAACAACAACGACATCGCGGTCATTGTTGTTGTTTGCGTAGACGCTGACGCCGACGCTGACAATGTCTGTGCAGCAGTTCTGTCTGCGCTGGAACAATCACCAGCCAAATTTTATATCCGTCTGCTCCTCGCTGTTGCACAATGGGACGCTGGTGGACGTCACGCTTGCCGCGGAGGGCCGTCAACTGCAGGCCCACAAAATCGTGCTCTCCGCGTGCAGCTCTTACTTTCAGGTGAGCGATTAAATAATAATTAATTAAGTGCATTGAATAAATTGAAAAATAACAAAATGAATTAATTAAACAGGCGCTGTTTACAACAAATCCATGCCAGCATCCGATTGTCATACTGAAGGACGTGCAGTACGATGATCTCAAAACGATGGTGGATTTTATGTATTACGGCGAGGTGAATGTATCTCAGGAGCAGCTGCCGCACATACTTAAAACGGCCGAGATGCTCAAGATCAAGGGCCTCGCCGAGATGCCCACGGATCCGGCCAATCTCACCAAGTCCGACAGCAAGTCATCCAGCGAGGCAACCGAGCTACTCGGACAAGCTGGCGCCAATGTGGCAGGCACTAACACCAGCGCAGCTGCCTCCAGTCTGGGAGCAGCCAGTGCCAGTAGCAGTGCCGGCGATTCGCTTTGGAGCAGCAGCGAAGCCCAGCAATTCCAGCAGCATCATCAGCAACAGCTCCAGCAACAACTGCAGCAACAGCAGGCGCAACAACAACAGCAGCAGCAGCAGCAACAACAGCAGCAGTCGCAACAACAACAGCAGCAGCAGCAACATCAACAGCAGCAACAGCATCATCATCACCATCATCATCACCAGGGACAGCAGCAACAACAGCAAGGCAGCCAGGCTCAGAGCTCGCAGACGCATCACCATCAACTGAGACGCACTCCATCGCCCCTAAGTGCTGGCACCTCTCCGGCCACTCGACGCAAGCGTTTGCGTAAATCCTCGAATAACGGTGAGTGTGACATGGGTAAAGCATCGTCGATCAATGAGTGGGCAAGATGGGCAAGAAACTTATGTCGAATTGTCAACTAGGTATCGCTCGAAAGCAAAGAGTCTAAATTACTATCTGTTAACAGTTGCTTGGCATTCGTTAACATTTAAAAAAAAGTCAATATGTTTAATGATCACCCGAATTGAATTTCTTGCCAAGCCCAATAGTACGAGTTTTAGAGCAAACGAATTAACCAATTACACTGTTTTTCATTATATGCAGGCTCTGGGGAACGCAATAACTCTGAGGATCAGCATAGCAGCTCTCTGGATGCAGCTGGCGCTGCGGGCAGTGCTACCGGTCTTAGTTTGGCTCAGATGAGCCAAATGTCGTTTGGGGCAGGAGCGGGTGGCAACTCGACCGCAGCGTTGGGTAGCCTCTCTGCACATTCGATGCATGCCACCAAGCTGATAAAAGAATCAACGAGCGCGGATTTGGAGCAGCAGCCACAGGATTCGGATTTGGATGATGCACACGGACACATACATATGCAAATTGTAATGAAATTGGTCACGTTAATCTTATAGCTATTGTTACGCATTTTACTGAAAATTGTTTTTATTTCTCGATCGTCGCATATATTGACAATCCGTGCAGAAGCCCGAGGTGGATATCGGGAGTGTGAATCAATCGATGCCTCTGGACATTTCTGGCACCACAACACCATCTGAACATGACGCCCCCAATTCACAATCATCTCATTCTGGTAAGTCGACAATTCAATATTTCAACAAGTAGCAGTTTTTAAAAAATGAATCGCACACATATGCATTAAATTCGAAATCTAACACACTGATTAAAAGTATACAATCAAGTCTTCATGTAAACTAGAATTAAATAAGAGATTAATTGGAATAATACTGTGCGATTCCTTTTTTTTTTTTTAATTCAATGAGATTATGCATATGCTAAAACTGATAAATATACAATATTAAATCATACGCCAGATCATTCTTCATTGAGGTATTGTAATTTCTGCTATTGGCATCAGGTTATCATTATTCAAACCGAGTTTGCCCCTTTGTTTTGAGTTTATTGCTGATTATTTATTTTTTTATATACTTATCATCATTATTTCATTACAAAAATTTAATTTGCGCAAGTATTTCAACTCCCGCTCTGTTGCACATTCATAAGTCATGCATTCCATAGAAACACACACATACACTCACACAACATCAACAACAACCACAAGATTAAAAGATGATCCAAAAGCGCTTGGAGAAATGAATGCTAAAGCTAAATATGAAACATAAGCATATAGAATATCGTTGCCGTTTACCGATTAAGTGCGCCTAAATAATTAAAACAAAAAATAATAATTATTATATGAAGTATAATTATTGCAATTGTATGTACATATGTATATGTTTAACTATTGTGTATTCTATTCAAAAATGAAATCCTACTTGAACTTGGGAATGGGAGAGAGCTAGCACAGAGTCCAAAACTAAACAAGTGTATTTTACTGATTTGATTTACCTTTTTTTTTGTCGAATTTATTACTAAACTCTTTTGTTTTGCCAATTTAAATCGATTTTAGATTTTTGTAACTTTATTGATTGATTGAAACTCCTTTTATTAATAGAGCGGTTTCCGAATGATAATGATTTAGCATTAGCAATCTTTCTACTACTCGATACCGATACCAAATACCATTCTACTATGTAAAAAAAAAAATAAGAAAAAGAAAACTACAATACAATAACCTGTTTTGCCCAATTTGCAATCTTAGAACTTGATCTTGGCCAAATGATGAGCCCCGACCCACAAAATTGAGAGTAAATTCATAGAGAGTAAAATTCAATTTCAAATCCTACTCGTACAAAAGACCAACCCAATCTTACGCTGTCTCTCTCTCTCTCTCTCTCTCCCCTTCCCAGGTCTGCAATGGACAGTTGTTGATTCAAACTATTCGCGCTTCTCGATGCCCGCCTGCCAGTCTAACTTGATTGGGAACGGTGGAAATCAAAACAGCGCCGCGAATAACAGTTCCGGCGTCGGCGCCGCCGGTACCAACGATCAGCGACAACAGCAGCAGCAGCAACAGCAGCACGATGCCCAGCAGCAAGCAACGCAGCAGCAGCAGCACTTGCAACAGCTGCACTATCAGCAACAGCAGCAGCAGCAACAACAACAGGGCGCCACAGCCGGCCAAGCGTATTCCTCACAAATTATAACCGTCAATAATCTTGTCAGTGGCTATGCAACGGCAGCCCAGAACTTGTCACCGACGTCACCCAACGAGTCGAACATGGTGCAGTCCGTTTACAGTCAGGGTCCAACGCCCACACAGTCGCCAGCGCACTCGGGTGTGGGTGGAGGTCCAGGTGCAGGCGGTGGTGGCAGCAGTGCGGCAGGAAGTGCGGGTAGTGCTGGTGGCGCTGGCGGTGGCAATAGCACCAGTGGCGGGGGTAGTCAAGTGCCTAAACGGAAACGTTCAGTTAATCCGCAAGGTGATGAGAATTTTATACGGGCCTTGGAGGCAGTTCGTACCGGTGGCATTGGATTCTGCAAGGCTGCTCGCCTGTATGGAGTCAACAATCGTACACTTTGGTTGGAGTATAAGAAGCGCGGATATCCAGTGTCGCGGCCCAGCATTAAAGCGCGTGTGGTCAAGCAGGAACCAAATCTTTCACCTTCGCCAACACCATCCACAAATCCTGGCGATGATACGACCAACGAAACATATGATCATCTAACCGCTGCCGTGGCCGCGGCCCAAACCGCCGCTCTCAACATGCAGATACCTCCGCAGACGGAGACACCGACGCCATCGTTGATGTGTGCACCTCATCACTCGGGGCCAACAGCGGCCAGTGCGGCCGGTGGCACGAGCACGCATCCAATCGGTGTAATGAGTCTGTTTGACACACGGTACATGGATTCACCCACAATGTCACGGCAGCGGTATATCGATGCGACGGGCGCTGGAACAGCAGCGGCTGCCTCAGGAACGGGAACGATCAATGTGAATCCGGCCGCTGCAATGAATCTACAGAGTATTAACTTCAACTCAATATAGAATACGATTTCAAGTCACATGGGCGTTGTTGCCGCCGCCGCCGCGGCAGGTGTAATGCCTCTACACCAGATGGATCATCTAAGCAGCGGAGGTGGAGGCGGAGGCAGCGTTGATCCTGCACAAGGGCCAGGGCCAGCCACATTGTTGCAGGCAGCCGCTGTGATGGCCGCAAGCGAGCCAGAACAAATGAGCATATCAGCCGTGCCCGTTTCAGTCTCAGCAATGGGCACGGCGCACAGCGCAGCGGCTACCGCCTTTCTATTTAATAATTTTGTAACTGTGACGGCGCCAGCGCCACCGCCATTGGCCATTGGCAGTACGCTTCCGCCGCTGGTTAACACTGGCCTGCAATATTTGGATAAACCCTAAGAACCAGGCGCAGCCCATCTCTCGATACAGGTATTAGAGCAACGGCAGCTATTAGTAAACTACGGATATAGATGAGCATTACCACCGGAAACGGGTCGGAACAGGGAGTGTGACTATCGTATAAAGAATGAATGCCAGCAGATAACATATATTGCAAAACCAAAACCACCCACTGGCATATAAATATAGTATCCCTCAAGTCAAGCAGATGTGCCGGCAACACATGTAATAAATAATTCATAGAACTTAATTCCTTAAGCTACATGTTTCAAAGCGAACATTATTTTTACCATAGTTAACTAAGAAATCGGTCGTACATATATATGTAACCACAATTTGTATTTGTACATAAATTTATACAATTTTATTAGTGTTAATACCCAAAAAAAAAAAACCAAACTAAACTAAAAACAAATGATTTATGATTGTATCACCTTTAGCTAGCATGTACATACAACAATTAAATATTAAATACTTTAAAACGGCCTAATTATTTTCAAATATCCTATGTATATGTACTTGTCATTTATATCCCGGCACTCGTGTTACAAAAGCAAACTTCATTACGTATACATTCTTATGCAGATAATTGTAAAAATATATTTATATATCATTTTGTGTACAGTTAAGGGCCACCACTCATTTTTTGTTGAAATCAATGTTTTGATCTAGTTCTGGGGAAAAAAAGATCACTCTTACGACGGAGAGTGTTATAATCCGTATAAAATAAACCGAGCTAAAGATTACCATCAAAAGATGAAATAAGCAAACTCAATAATGTATGATATTTATGTGTATGTACCAATTATAATTATATATATATATATGTGTGTATGTATTTGTACAGTAAATGTATGCATTCACTTTATTACATTTTCGATTTTGGAATGGATTTTTGTTTTTAAAATGAACCAACGCCAAGAAAGGTTTGCATTTCGATCAACCTGGCGACATCAACATTTAACTACAATATTCAATTGTTAATTAATTAGTTTATTTTTTCATGTAACTTTTTGGGTGCAATTCAAAACACATACTAAACATATCTTGGAGGGATGCTTAATTAGACGCCGTACTTAAAAAAATGCAGGGGTCTATTAAGTTTGTTTTTTTTTTGTATAATTTTTGTAATTCATTCTTTGTACATATTTGATGTATGCATTTCAACATTCGATATTTAAAAATATAAATGAAATAGGACTAAATGGGAAAGCCATAAACGCAATATACAAAACTAAGAAGATAACTCGTAACCACCCAAAATCCTAAATGGAGACTGCAGAAAGTAAATGGAAAACGAAATGAATAGGAATAGTGTGTTTTTAATATACATAAAAGAAAAAACATATATACAGGCAGATAATAATATACCTATATTTATTATTATGTGTGCAACAATTAGAGAACTTTTTATATATATTGTCAAAGGGCATACTAAAAAAAAAAAATGAAAAAAAACTAAAGGTGATTTGTTAGAAGTCATTGTAATTTAAAAACGTAAACCTTTGGTATTGCATTTTAAATTCCTACATCTAGATGCAAACAACATAAATAAATTACAAACTCGTCAAAAACAACGCGAAAAAATAGCATAAACAATAAGAATGACTAACTCTGTTTCCTACAATTACAAAGTACCAATAACTATGGTAGTTGAGTGTGTGCGTGTGTGTGTGTGTGTGTATGTGTTTAGTTTTATATTTAATTATTTAAAATTAACATTAACGTACTATTAGTCAGCGATAGTAAATGAAACGACTGTATAATAAGTTACGCAAATATTGTATGATATAATAATAATGTAACTAACGAATGAAACTTTTAGATTTTAGGCTTCGATGTGCAAGAAACGAATAAAATAAAAAATAATAAAAATAAAATATAGTACATTAATTATAATATAACATTCACTTTAATCATCTTTCCACTAAAATGTTTATTTACTTTTTTACACATTTTTTCCGTTATTAAGAATGTCAATTTGTTGGGAATACCAATTTCTATTATTCATGTTCATTTAGTTTTCGCATTTTGATTCCTTTTTTTTGTTACATTTTATATAATTTTTTAGAACACAAATTTGTTTTTAAAGGGAATTTATTTAAAAAGAAAATATATATATAAATATATTTAAAAAGAAAATTTAACATCATACTTAGATTGCTTATTATAATTTAACAAGCGAAATAAAAAGGATGCAATTTGGATGCCCGAGCTAAATATCATATTAATTTATTACAGAGCCCAGCCCGGCACATGTCAGTCATCCGCATCCCATGCTGGCCATAAGCCATACCCATAGCAGCAGCAGCGGAAGTGGAAGTTTCGAGCGTACGCCGAGTGAGACGGAGGCGGTCACAGATCTGCAGACGTCACAATCGACGGCCGTCATGGGGTCGAAGAGGAATCGTGTGCTAACGCGACAACCGCGTGTCAAACGGGATAGCGACAGTATGTCATCGACTAATCAGATATCGCCGGATACGGCAGCAGCGACCCTGGACTTTGATCCGTTCAATGCTGCGGGAACGACCACGGCTAGGGATTACTCGACGCATCATCATCATCATCAGGCTCAGCATCATCAGGCTCAGGCTCAGCATCATCATCATCAACATCATCTGTTGACAGTACCGCCTCGCATTGAGCGGCATGCATCGGAGCCTGCTCCAAACCTGGCACCTGGTAGCCCACATCTGCTCAGCGTACCGAGCAGCACACCATATCTGGTTAAGCAGCATTCGGATCCGCTTCTGCCGCGTCAGCATTCGTTGCACGGCACCAGCTCCGGCGGTATTACGGGTAGCAATCCTTTTGCCCCATTGCATCGTCAATACTCGCATCCGTTGTCCGGATCTAATGCCGGTTATGTGCCGCCTGCGGCCCTGCATCATCCACATCATATCTCGTTGCCCGAGTCTATTTATGCCTCTGGATCGCCACCGCCAGCTGGCTCTTCACAGTACCTGGTCCCAGCCCGTATCGTGACGTGCACAGTCTCGTCGAGTGAGACCGCAGCCACGCCCACAAACTCGAGTGGCACACCCGTATCGGTTGTAACATCACCCACGGCCGGACTCAACAGTAGCAGCAGTCGCCAGCCGTTCTCTCCCACCTACGGAGGCAGCACGGAACCGACTCTCATTCCGGAACGACGCTCACCGCACTCACCACTGACGAACGTCATCGAGCGTGGCAATGTAAAGGTCGAGGCAGCCAATGGAGGCGGCAACAAGCTGCGTAGCTCCAAGTCAACAGGCAGTAGTAGTAGTAGTAGTCACTTGCATCCCGGCCAACCGACGACGAGCAGTTCATTTGAGCATTTGCCCACGCTGCGCGTGAAGAACGAGGAGCTGCAGCGATCGGTGTCTTCTCCACAGGTATTCTTATCTCATACCCATACTTTACAATACTGATTCCATGCACGAATTTTCACAAATAATACTAAGAATACCTTAACTTAATAACAAAATTATGGAAACAACAAAACTAGAAGAGCATGTAATTTTTTATATTTTTTTTTTGTAGAAAATCATGGCAAAAGAGGCCAAAACTTTAGTTGTAATGTTTTCAGGCCAAAGAGAATCAGACTTTATTTCAAAGCATCTTAACTGAAATTTTGAGCAAAATTTAATTATGTGAATAAAAACCACATCTTTTTTACGATTAATATAAATAAATGTCAAGGTTGGCATAAATATTACTATTCCAATGAAATTTTAGAAATCAAAGCTATTTCGCCAAATATTCATTAAATTAATTGTTTGATTATTTGTTTTTTTTGTTTATTATTTTTTTTTTAAATTTGTTTTTGTATTTCGTACAAAAATTTTCGATATTCGTGTAAGGCACAGTCGAGATTAACAGATTAACTTATATATTATATTTTTTTTTGTTTAGACCCAGCGAGAAATCATAACCTTGGAGAATCCACGTTCTAGTCATTGCCCCGTCATTCGTCCTGGTCCAGCGCTTGGCTGCAACTTCTGTTGGAATACCATCGATGGACATGGTCGCATTTTGCGCCGCAAAACGAAATACCACTGTCCCGAGTGTCAAACGAATTTATGCATCGTGCCCTGTTTCCAGGAGTACCACGAGCGGCTCAATAACGAGGCAGCCGCTGCAGGCAGCAGCGAGAATCAGGTCAACGCCGGCGGCACCAGCAGCAGCAGCAGCGGTGGCAGCAAGGGAACCTCCTACGTTTCTGCGGGTGGTGCTGGTGGCCGGGTTTATACTAAAACCGAATCGATATAAGCCGCACCGTGGACTCGAGTGCATCATTTGGCTTACACATTTGTATTTGTGGCAGGACGAACCATTCCTCAATGGGCGTTTGTCGAATTTGTTGTTTGTCGCCAGGACAGGTGCGCTGCAGTGTGCGATTAACGTCAACAGCAGCGTATTTTTCATCCTGCATCGAAATTTTTAATTGTCACAGTCCCACTGTACTGGACTGACTACGAAATGTATCTGTTCCCAGTACAAGGACTGTTCACGCGCTATCAAGTGCAGCAAAATTTGTTTTGTACACTGCGCCAACTGGACGCAGTGTTGTAAAGTACGCACATACATGCATTCATGTGAACAAACATACATACGTGTGTATGTGTTTGTGTGTGTATGCAGGTGGGAACACATTTTTAAGGTAATCACAGCCGAGCTAACTGTAAATTTATTGTTACGTACGAATGTATGTACTCACATACATACATATATTTGTAGTCTTGTACAAAATATATGAAAAGAAATACAAAAAAAAGAGAGATAATGAAATAAAGCGTCAGCTGTGCGATTAAACTATGTGTACAACTAAAGAAGCTCGAATTAACACTTAGGAATTCAAATGTTCAACTCCTATGGTATGAAGACATACATAACACACCTATAGATACATACATACATCCATATTTAAGTAACTTAACTTCCCGCCAAAAAAAATAATAAAGGAGAAGAAAACTTGAATTGAAGGTCACGCTGCGCAGGCGCACGATTTTTTGAATAGGATAATCACCTGATAACCTAACTTTTGTGTTGATATATGTTTTGTATGTGCATTGATACAACCCTGATAAACATACATTTAGTCAAGAAAGACTTTTGGCAAACTAAAAGTTCACATATTTGTTTTTTCTCAGGAACCGTAAGGTAACAATATTAAAAATATTTTTTGATTTTTAAATGAAAAATTGAAAAATAACTTATTTTTTAATCATTTTTTAAATTTAATTTTTTAACAATCAAAAATAGAAGTTATTTTTCAATTGTTTTAGTTTTTGTAATAAATTAATATTGAAAAAACGATTACCATTATGATTCACAAATAAAAATGAAATTTACAATTTTTTTTTATGGAAAAATAAGAATTCATATACATTTCGATCCCTGTTATTTTATAAAATAGTTAAACTCGATGACAATGATATATATTAATTTGTTCTAAGAACCATAGACGAGAATAATAAAATATTATAATATATATATTTTGTTATATTTGATTTTGTCAAAAAACTTTCTTGACCAACTGTATGTACATACGTAAGCCATATCTGTATATGCCTGTGTGAATGTGTTGATAAGTAATTTGTAAAATGCAAACAGAATAATTCAATAAAATTTTGAAAATCTATGTTATTGAAAAAGGTTTTGATTAAATTTTTTTGTAGGGCAAGAGTACAAAATGATACTGAAATTTAAGAAACCCAACAAACTCAGACAGATAACAAATAAACCAAAAACCATAGAAATTTTTATTGAAATTATTTTAGAACGAATATTCATACGAGTTCATCGTTAGTTGGTTAACTTAAATCCATTATGTGTGTTGGAAAGGTTTAATGAATAAAATTTGTTTGTAGCTCATGAGATACTAATTAAAAAAATCATGTTGAAAACAAAATGAACTTAATTGAAAATATTCAATTTTCAAATACATACTTTATAGAAGCTGTCTATTTTCTTATTGGAACCTGAAGCTCGACTAAAATTAAAAGTTTCAACTTTGTGTGTCGTAATGTCGATTATCAATAAATCACTGTTTTTAATTTTACAAGTTCTACATATCGTTTTTATTGATACTTTTTAACTAATCACCATTTCACAAACTGTAGCATACGTCGTCGAACATTTATTTCTTCTTTTCTGCGGGAGCATCAAGTGCCTCCGATGGAGGATTAGCATTACGGAAATTAGGGAACTGTTCCCACGGTGCCGACAAATCGAATTTGCGGAACTCCTGTGCCAACTCCAGAGGCTCACAGACGACACGCTTTTTCTCATCGTCATAGCGAAGCTCAACATAACCGGACAACGGGAAGTCACGACGTTGTGGATGTCCCTCGAAGCCGTAATCGGTTAGGATGCGACGTAGATCCGGATGATTGGCAAAAAAGACACCATACATGTCCCAAATCTCACGCTCATACCAGTTGGCCGCCTTGTGCACTTCACAAGCCGAATCCAGAGGAGTCAGCTCATCCGTGTATGTCTTGACACGAATACGGGCGTTGAAGCGCAGCGACAACAAATTATAAATAACCTCAAATCGATATTTGCGACACGGAACATCCATGCCGGCAATATCTATCAAATTGGTAAACTGCGCCTGATGATGATCCTTCAGGAACTGCAGCACGGGCACAACACCTTCCGGGGCAATCAGCACCTCTAGTTCATCCCCAGCGGTCAGTTGAACCTTTTGCACGTACTTTGGCATACACTCGGCTACATAGCGACCAAAATCCGATAGACTGGTGCGAGCTGCAGCGTCTGGTTTGCGCACAGTAGCTGCCAAGCAAAAAGAAGACAATGCTGAATCAATAAATTAACAACTAATTCGTAATTCTTACGTTTCTCTGGTGCTTTGGCATCAACGGCCGCCGTGCTTGCCAATCGCAGAGCAGCTGTTCCAGCGGGTACCACTAAGTAAAGAATCTGATTAATTATAGTCCTAATCAAGGTATAGAGAACGTTGGGTTGTTACCATGCCTGGCCGACAAAGCGGCCGTAGCAATTCTGGCACTCAGATTCCGAATTAATGCAGCCATACGCTCGATTAAACTAAATATTTAAGTGCAAATCCAATAATCTGCACACAAATTTTATGTAATAACAAAATGTCAAGGAGCCAGTGTTGAAAAGCGAGTTTTCATTCAGTGAACTAGATCGTTCAATTGAAATCACAGACTTCTTTATTATATTAAATTAAAAAATTTTTACAAAAATGTGTTTTAAATAAAATGATTTGCATAATTAATGTCTTGTAATTTACATTGCCCAGTAAATACACAGTTGTAATGAACAAAATGAACTTGTTCTGTTTCGGGTTCCATTATTGAACCGCAAACAAAAGCAGAGTTACCATCAACTTTAAAGTATATTTCCGAATAGATGTTTTATTCAACATTGCTACAGTAAATGGTGCATAGATTTTATATTAATTGCTCTTATTTCACTCTGTATGTCATTTATTAAACTGTGCACTTAATTCAATTGAACCTGCAACAACATTAATATATTGTTGCAATTGGCAACCCTATCGCTCTCCATTTTCGTGGCGTTTCGCTTTGTGCTCTGGAATAGAATAGAATCAGATTTTTGGAAAACAAAACACAACAAACGATAATGGTAATGGATTTTGGAACAAGCGCCAAATAAACAAACACCGAGTCTTCTTTGACAGTTACTTGAATTGGTATTTTCTCATCTTTTCTTAGAATAACCTAAAATGGATGGGTCACTCGTCCACAATTATGGATATCCAGCGCGTTCTCCTCAACCAGCAGAGCAGCAACGAAAGCTGCGAGGTATTGCTAGTGGCCAAAGATGGTATCAGTGTCCGTGCACATCTCTTCGTGCTTAGCACGTGCAGCGATCTGATGCGTAATCTGCTGGTCGATTTACCCGTCGGCCAGGAGGCAACAGTTATCCTGCCCGACATTCGTGGCGAGCTGCTGGAGAGCATGTTATCGTTTATTTACATGGGAGAAACCAGCTTATCATCTGCCCTGCTCACCGAGTTTCTCGAAGCGATCAATCTCTTGGGCATCAAATCGGCCATAAGCTTCGAAACGAATCCCACAGCGATGACCACCACAAATGTGGTCAGTGGAGCAATGGCTGTGGAGGCAGCCAAGTCCATTAGTGGCTTGCACATTGCGAATACAGCACTTATGGAGGAGGAGGAGGAAGAAGATGGCAATGTGGTCGTCGGCAAACTGGAAGTGGGCAATTCCGTACTCACTGACCATCCGCAACAGAGCCAGCAGCAGGATGGCAGATCCTTGGAATTCCTCGATGTGTACACGGATCAGCCAAAGATAACATATTCCATTGAACACATGGGTGGCACATCCAGTGGCAATCAGTACATATTAACGGAGAACACGGGCACATTTACCATCACACAATCCGCATCCTCAGTGACCAAACTAGGAGGCACTGTAGTTGACCACGTCACAGGTAGTGAGTTGGCGGTGGATGATGGGGAGGCTGATGTTATAGACGATCATGAGGAATCCGAGTCACATTTAATTGAAGAGGACTATGTTCCAACTGCTGGTCCTTTGATAGAGATGGGTGCAGATGCGGATGCAGATGTTGATATGACTGAGGATGTAATGCACGAGGAAGATGCTGGTGAAGAGGAGGAGGAAGAGGAATTACTGGATGTGAAGCCACGTAAATCGCAGCTAGACATGAAAATCCTGAGGACAAAGGTACAGCCACGTTCAACGACCTCAAAGGCTTCCAAGAAGACAATGACCAAACAGCATCAACAATATGCGGAACTCAAAAAGGAGATCAAGGACGACATCAATGATGCTCTGGAACTGGCAGCAGATGCAGTGCTTCACGAGGGTCTCAGTCTTCAAAAGGCTGCCGATCGTTACGACATATCGAAGACCGTGTTGTGGCGACGTGTCCGTTCCAATCCTGCCTACATGAGAATCAAGCGCGAGAAGCCCTCACTCTCGGAGGCGTATGAGCGCCTAAAGAACGGTGACTCCTTAAAGAGCATTAGTCAAGATCTGAGCATACCCATGTCCACATTGCACAGACACAAGGTGCGACTGGCGGCTCAGGGTCGTTTGCCCGAATTCGTTGCCTGTAGGAGACGAGACAGCACTCCGAAGGACGAGCTACGGGACAAGCTGGCCAAGGCGGTACATGCCTGTGTCAATGGAGGCATGTCCCAGAATCATGCAGCGAATCTTTTCGAAATACCCAAGAGCACACTCTGGCGACATCTGCAACGTCGGGTCACAGAGGCGGAGCGAAAGGTCAAAGAGGAGCAGGAGGAGGAAGATGAAGAAGACGCTCTCAACTAGATATATTCATATCATACATTCGTACATAAATATTTAGATGTACACTTATACATAGTCTGCATATGCATTGTTTTAATCCTTGTAGGAATCATGTAGAATTAAACTTCAATTACAATTCGATTTTATACATGATTTATTTTCGGAAATCTGAATGTTTCAGTTAACTTGTAAAATAATGATATGTAATAGTACATATTTAACAAAATAATTGCCTATTTAATACATGTATCTATTTGTTAAGTTAGACTTTACTCAACGGAAAGCCAATATTCGAAATCAGCTTTCAATTCTAAAGCCAAAAACTGAAAATTCGCATTCATTTTAAAGGGGAAACGATACATTTTACAAAAATGCTGTGCAGCCCTGGGAGACATTTGTATTTGTGGAGCCACCTTTTGTCTGCTTTGTGAAACATACAATATAATGATTTTATTTTAGTATTTTTAATTAGGTAAAAATAAACGCGAACTTTTTTATGAATGATGCGAAAGCATCTGAAAAATAGTTTAAATTGCGATTCATAATAGCCAAATAAAAAAAAAAGTGAATTTTCTTGGGTGCTATAAAATTTGAAATTTGATTTGGTACATGTTGTCAGATCGAATAATTTTGCAGGGTGGCAGCCTTTAGACCGGGTGCCAACCTTCCACACTAGTTCCGCCAAGTTTTTAGGGAGTACAATAGCTGTTAAATTCGCGACTTTTAAACAGATTTACCAAAAATATTAATAGTAAAACTTGGCTGAATATATATTTAAAATAGCCAGCTAATAGAAATTTTGAAATTTTTCTAGAAAACGAACTCTTAAAAAAGTCAGATCTAGCTATAAAGAAGCTAAGTTTGGCACCAGTGATAATGACTGCCGGCCGCTTAAACAGGTTCGAAAAAGTTGTATACTTTGTTGTTTATATAGTTTATATTGTTATTGGACTATATAAAATCTATGCGCTACGGGATCGCGTCGTAAACACGTCACAGTTCCAATTCGCTGAGGGCTGGCGACTACTGCAGCGGGGCAACGAGGTGAGATTGCGTGATAACAGCAACGATGAGCTGGAGAATTTTGGGGATTTCCTGGCCACGTTTTGGCCGTACTACTTGTTGCATGCGCTTGTGAGTGGCGTGTCGCGTTGGAAGTGGCCTCATCTGCTGCACCATGGAAACGTTGCAGTCAGCGCATTGGCGCTGCTCCTTAATCTGCACTGGACATCATTGGCAATGTTATCAGCTCTGATCGTTAGCTATTATCTGTCGTCGCAGCGACGTTCCAAGCTATTGACTTGGCTGCTGTCGGGTTTTTGGATTGTGGCCATTAACATTGCCAAGAACAGTCATTGGTGGCTGAACAAAGTCGGCTATGTCGAGTACGTTATGCTGATTGTCACACTCTCCTGGAGTGTACTGCGTGGCTGCAGTTACTCCTTGAAGAAAGTGGACAATGTGAGCTTCGTTGAATACCTGGGATACGCCCTGTACTTTCCCTGTCTCACCTATGGACCATTCATCAGTTATGAGCGTTTTGTGCAGCAACCTGTTGAGAGAGGATGCGTTTCTGCAAAGGATTCCTGGAAACGATTCCTTGTGGCCTTGTTGCGTGTGGGTTTCTGGTGGCTCATAATGCACTGGGCACTTCACTTCTTTTACATACACTACATGGGACGAGATGTGCGTGTTGTGGCCATGATGGATTCAGTGTTCTGGCAACACTCAGCTGGTTACTTTATGGGACAGTTCTTTTTCATGTACTACGTTGTCACCTATGGACTGGGAATTGCGTTTGCCGAGCATGATGGGATTGCGGCACCTAGACGACCACGCTGCATCGGTCGCATTCACTTCTACTCGGATATGTGGAAGTACTTTGACGAGGGTCTCTACGAGTTCCTGTTCAAGCACATCTACGCCGAGCTCTGTGGCAAGAAATCATCCATTATGGCCAAGGTCTGTGCCACGGCGTTTACTTTTGCGTTCGTCTTCATCTGGCATGGCTTCTATACGGACGTCCTCATCTGGAGTATACTTAACTTTTTCTGCCTGGGAGCGGAGAAGATCTATAGAGCACTTGTCTCCATGCCCGCCTATCAGCAGTGGTCACTGCAACTCCTTGGCTCCGCCGGAGCACAACGTTTACACGCACTCATCGCCACACAGATCTTCATACCCGCCGCCTTCTCCAATGTTTACTTCATTGGCGGCAGGGAGATCGGTGACTTTCTGATGAGAGGTGCCTATTTGAGTGGATTGGGCAACTATTTGGCGCTGTGTTTTTGCAGTTATTGCTTCTTCCAATGCTCCGAGGTGCTGCTGAGCAGGACGACCAACAACAAGGAGAAGATTAAATCAACTTGACAATAACATTGTGATTCTTTTGTATATACTTAAATGTGAAACAAGTCTGATAACCAATTAAACCATTTTGTAACAAATGTAACCTTCTTAATTACTAGGATCTTCTGATTCCTGCCAATCCAACCATCTGGTTTGCGTGCAAGTCGATTGGAAGTTCTCAAGAAACTCATCCAGCATCTCATCGCAAGTCTGCGTGTGCTGTGTATTGTAGAGACCATCAGGACAATGCGTTTGTGTTTGTATGTGGGACAAGCCGAGCTCCTCGAAGAGTTCATCACAGGTCTGGGTGTGCATGTGAGCCTGTAGTCCAGTCTGTAGACCAAACATTGCTTCCTGTTCCGGATAGGCATTGAATTCGCTTGTTGCATTTCCCTCCGGCTCAAGATCCAATTCCGTCATTGTACTTTGATGATGTCTATTGTCCAGAGTTTGGGTTTGTATGTTGCGCAACAGCGGCACCAGCACCTCATTGTTCATGTCCAGTGCATCGAGATCAACATCATCCGTTTGAGTTTCCATATCGCGTAAAAGTCGCTCGACTTCCTCATCCGTAAAACTGGGAATGGGCAGCTCATTATCATGGCTAACAGACTCCTGTTCCATATTCACTTCAGTATTTATCTCGACGACATTTTCAGTCAGTGGTGGCAATTCCAGGGTATATGGAATCTCTATAGCTGGCAGGCAATAATATATGGGTTGCATAGATGTCTCCATTGGATGGATACTTTCTTCTACAGGCGGTGTCATCACTTTCACAGCGGGTTCTGCACTATTCGCTGTGTCCGACATTTCCTGAGACTTTTTCCATGTCCGCAGGGATGACAGCGGAACTTTTGGCAGACCCGATGGCTCCGTTGGCGTCTCCAAGTGGTTCTTGCGTCGCATATGAGTTTGAAGGCTCGCTTTGCTCGTATAGGTCAGACTGCAGACGGGACATGCATAAATCGAACCACACTGATGCTTCTCCAGGTGACGTTCGAGCAAGAATGTTTCGTTGCATTCATTACATTTGTACTTCTTGGTCATGTGGATCTTTTGGTAGTGTTGCCGAAGAAATCGAAGGTTTGCAAACCCCCGACCGTCTTGCCGACCAGCATGATATACACAATTATCCACGGGACAATGATAGCTAGACACATCCGCCTGGTTGCTTGTAATGTTTAGTTTATGTCGTCGTCGCAAGTGCAGTTGATAGTGACTTTGATTGCCAAATACCTGATCACTGCAATGCTCGCAGCGGTACTGGCGTACAGGAAGCAACTCGGCTACATCGGGTGTGTATTTTCTTGACATGAACTCGACCAAAACATTTGCCGACAGTCAAACACAAATTGGCAGAAACATAAACATTACAGACTATAAACAGCACTGTTGCCAACTTAGCTATCTTAAAGCTAGATCTGGCTATTTTCATACTAAAATAAACATTGTTAAAAATAAAACAGCTATAAAACTATTCTATATTAAATATGAAACAATTATATATAAAACTATATTATATATAAAACAATTATATATACAAGTTTATTATATATAAAAATATATTACATATAAAACTATGTAATATATAAAACTATATATGTATATAAAACTATATAACATATAAAAATATATAACTATATAATATATAAAACTATATTATATAAAACTATTCTTATTAAATAATTTTTAAGCTTACAAAATAATGGTTAATAATTTTTATAATTAGCTTAAGCCGATCTGGTTCTAATCCAACGAAGTTGCCCGTCGTTGCTGATCCGTCTTCTGCAAACGCCGAACACCAAGTCCTGCCTACTGCCAGAAAGTCCGGCTTTTATATGCTGCGTGAGGGGTCTATTAGCAGAGCTCTGTTATCTTAGCAGTGCCAATGTGAGTTTAACAGAAACAAGGTGAGTTTAACAGTACCAATGTGAGTTTAACATTGCCAAAGTGAGTATAACATTCAACAATAACTTGATCATGGTTTTGGCCTCTAAATAAATAAATTAAAAAAATAAATAAAATTTATTTATTTGCTTTTAATTTTTAATGCAAACTCAAATTCTTTATGTGTTTGCATTAAAAATTACCTTTAGGACGAGTATGAAATTACAGATTCACGTCTTGCATCACACTGGCGAGCGTCCGCATAAATGTCCACGTTGCTCCAAAGCCTTTTCTCTTAGCAGCAGTCTTAAAAAGCACATTCGTAGTCATAGTGATCCACGAGAATGCAAGTGTTTACAGTGTCAGAAAGAGTACAAAAAAAGTCGAGCCTTGTTGCGCACCTTCGCAAGCATAATCAAAAAATTTTATTTAAATGTCATCAATGCGAGAAGGAGTGTAAATGTCTACACAACTTAAAAAGGCACATGGCAGTTCATTCAAATGAACGTCCTACAAATCAAATGTGAGCAGTCTCGAAGGCGTTTCAAATTTGAAATCATTAACGATTCTTTAGACGTCAGGGCCGGCCAAAGAGTTAAAAAGGATAATTCATAAAAGTAAAACCTAAAATTATTTCAACCCTACCCGAATACAACATCAAAAATCAAAATTATCACCTTCATTTTATTTAATTTCGAATTAAAAATGCTCATCAAATTGTTTATTTACTGCTAAATTAACTAAAAATAAATTCACATTTGAATTGTGCGTCCTGTCATCTTTTTTTTAACGGGCGCTTATTAAATCGTCCGGCTTAAGTTAAATTGAACTGATTCTTGCAGGGCTGCAAAATACCTTTTGATGAACGAACTAGTATCTTATAAAGTTCGTTCAGTGAATAGACTTCGCTCACTTTAGATACTAGTTCAATAGAACATAGTCGGAACGAGTCGATACAACTCTAGTCCGAACGATTCGATACAACTCTAGTCGCCTTAGGTGTTGTTGTGCGAAAGTTTTTGCTCAGTTTAACATTTTGAAGGCAAATTAACTACTAGCTACAATTTTGTAATTTAATAAGGTAATAAATTATTGTTAAATTAAGGGCAAGAAGTTTCGAATTCAAAGCTGTGTGTGTTCGAATCACTGTGTTTAAACAAGTTAAAATAATGTATGTGTGTCAATCTAAATGTGTGTGTTTATAAGTGACCACATTCAAAATATAAATATACGAATATTTATATACGCAGTATATATTTATTTCATCAGCTGGATTTAGAAGAAAGCTTTTTTGTATTTAGGGCTCGTATATGTCTCGTAATGAAAGTGACAACTGAACCAACACATATTTGCATTAATAGAAAAAATTGAATGTGTGTATGTATGGGATTATAAATAATCATTTAAAGACTTTCAAAGGTGAAAATCGTATCAAAATAAAAGAAATCAAAACGTATGTGCAAAATAGCGATTGCTAAAGTTGCTATACAAATGTATACATATGGGAATATACTTAAGAAGCTGAAAATATATACATATGTGTGTTTCTAAATGACAACATTAACAAACCTATACACATATTAACATACATACGTATGTATTTATGTTAATTCATAACGTGCACTTGCTCTGCTCTCCGATTATAGCACGACTACGTCATCATCGTCAAGGCAGTCGCATCAACATCTGTTTCGTGGAATCGCTGTCCACTTACTCCGGCAGCATTACTTAATTGTTGATCTAAAATAGTTTACATGAATACACAAAAAATGCGCCAATTTTAAAATTTGTAGTTGCTTTCGATCTTAAGACAATCTGTTTAAATATTTGTATTGGTATTCTAAAATCAGTTATGGATATTTTAAATGTTTGTCATATTCTGCATACATACTATACATATGCACTTTTTGTACCTATGCAATTAAATATTTGGAGATTCTCCTTAAATATCATATATGTTCATCTTATTGTTTACGTATTATATATTGCCTACCTAAGTCTATTTTTGTTTTTGCGTAATGACGTCAGAGCTGTGAAATGGGAGCAAAATCCCATGCGATAATTTATAGTTGTACAGTGTACAATGTACACCTTGATGCCATTTCAGCTATTAAATAGCTGGACTCAGCAATTTATGTATTTGCAAGAGCTACAGTATTTTATTAAAATTTATTTATACGTTATTTATTTTGATTGTACAAATATTTAAAAGGGAAACATAAATAGCATGAAGTTTAATTTTTTATATATTTTAATAAAGAATTCTGTAGATCAAGCTATATGGAAAATCTGTCTTGACAATTGGAAAAATAGTACTGAAATCATTAAATATCAATAATAATTATTTAATTAATGAACAATTTATTAAAGGTTGTATATGAATATTACCATTTCTAGTTTCATAATTATAAAAGTATAATTTAAAAGTTAAAATAATAAGGATTGCCAGATATTTGTTTAATATTTGTTCAGAATCCATCTTGAAATTTTTGCAGCACTGTATCTTTAGATCTGAGCATTCAAAGCGTTGGTTGTCTGTGCGCTCTGAGGTCGCTATTGTTGTTCGCTGTCATTGTGAACTCTATTATAATAATGATTAAATTAGGCTCAACAACAATAAAGCTGCACGAAAAACACAAATTCAAAATGAAGCTTAATTCAACTCAATTTGCGAGTTTTTCTCTGTGTTCCTAATTATATTAACACATCTTGTGAATCAAATGATCTTTGATTGCTTGCGTGCGTTTATTTATTTTATCTTAGTCGATCGAAAAAATACCCTTAAATCATCTATTCATAAACATTCATTATTTAAATGGGTAAGTCATGTTCTAAGCTTGAAACCAGTTCTACACTTCGTAACACTTCCGGTTGCAGTCAATTGTCACTTATTGTGCCTGTATGGGCGGTGGAAAGTTGTTTGCGGATACCATTCAATTTGGCATATTTATCTGTCGCTTTTTTTTATCAGCAGCGGTCAGATGAATAGCTATACTTGAGTTTGAGAAAAGAAGCAGTGGTTCAGGTTGATAAGACCAATTTGGAAATATAATGCATATAAATATTACAAATATGAAGATTTTGTCGACAATGTCGTCGATATCGACAACATAAAACGTTTCAAAGTATTAAAATTTCAAAATAGCTATTTAGCCCTTGAATCTCTGACAGCACTGCAAACGAGCATAACTCAAGTTTTCAGCTAATTGATGTTCGGTACATTGTAAACACATGTTCACGGAATGTGCCGTCAATGTTCACTTCAATTGAAATTGTCACATGGCTCGCCTAAAGCTCTCGTCTGGTGCAGTAAAGAGTTGAGTTGAAAATAGTATAATGACCTTAATTGTTGTATGACGTTACGATCGAACGTCTGTAGGCAAAAGAGTGATAAGTTATTATAAAATAAGTCTCCAATTGAAAATAAGTTGCATGTTCATTGATTGACTATAGCGAGTCTAAATTAATGAACTTTTTGTGTAAAGAGAGAGAGAGAGAGTGGCCTTCCTCGCTGTTGATGTTTTAATTTCTGATTCCGAAATGCGAGCGAATTAATACCACTGGCTGTACTCTCTTGCTCATGATGAATTATCGACGCTTGTATGTGCTATTTATATATTTGTTTGTTTTATTTTATTGATACGAGAATTCTCGTTGCTTTTTGGCAATTGTTAATATTAATATTTATTGTTATTTTCAGCTCTTTTAAGCACTTGCATTTACGAGGTTATCTGAGCCCAGCAACATGAGCAAATCTACAGGCAATGCGCCACCGTTCACATACGTTCCACCGCCATCGGCGCCCCCATCATATCTGGAAGCTGTTGGCGGAGTTAAGCCCGTGGGCCCATACACTCCCGTTGCCGCGCCAGCAACCGTGGGCACAAATATATTGACGACAGTGGTACCCATCGGCCGCACATCGACACACATGATATGTCCCTCATGCCATGCGGAGATTGAATCAACGACACGCACGGAGCCGGGCATGATTGCCTATCTATCCGGTTTTGTAATTGCATTGCTTGGGTAAGCATCTCTGGTTGATTCAACCAAATGACAGCCACGTCTCATTGAGTATCATTGTTAATTGTAGTTGCTGGCTGGGTTGCTGCTTGATACCTTGCTGCATTGATGACTGCATGGACGTGCACCACACTTGCCCCAACTGCAGGGCCTATTTAGGTCGCTATCGTCGATAAATTACACAGCATCATACTTCTGCCATGTGCAACACCACGCACACTGTGAGACAAATATACAAATAGGGGAAAGGTGGAGAAAAGTTACATTTAAGCGATTGTTTTGCCTTTTTATTTAATTTGTAATATTTTCTCTTGGAGTCGATAACCGAAAGGGAATTCAAGCGCTTACCTCTAATCTTATGCTAATCCTTGCTTAATTGCTCAAGCTATATGCACGTTATTGACCACTTAGTTATTATTTATTGGTTTACCATTAATTTTCATTTAAATTGTCTGATATATGTACTTATAAACGTTCGTATTCAAAAGTATGAGAAGTATAGCCAATATTTTGGATACGTAAATGAATGTACAATATTCCGTACCAAAAAATTAAATTGGCAGCTACAAAAAAAATAATTTATCTTAATATGTAAATAATTACCCAATTGTCTAACTTATCACCGAAGATATTATAAATTCCGAAAAATTGTCCATACCTTAAAACAAGTTCAGTTTGTATCCCGAATTTGACGATATTTATTTAAAAAAAAATATATATATACATACATATATTTATTGACCAAGGACAGGAAAATGTGCACACAATATATTAATTTAAAGAAAAGACAACAATAAAAACATATTTTTATGCACCTGCGAATGTCTTCAGCTAAAACGCATACCGTATATCTCATAAGATATACTTATATTTGTATATGTATTGAAGGAACAGTTATATCAATGTATGTCGTCTAATCTTTTGTAATAATAAAGAAAATAATCGAAAAATCAAACACAAATTCGTTAATTCTTTAAATGTTATTTATATTTTAAAATCATAATTGAAACAGGGCAATTAAAGATGTAAAAAATAATAATACCTTAAGAATTGCTGCGATTAAGATGCAACTAAAGGATTGTAAACTTCGTATAAATCTTGCCTAATTCTCACTAAATGTTACTTGTAGATTAATTTCTGCACAATTTATAAAAAAGAAGTAAAGGAAGAAAATGATTTATTTATATATTCAGAGCTCCTAGATGTTTTTTCAACATATTCATTTTCATAAATAAGTAAGTTATTTTATTTTTTACAGAATTAATTTAAACACCAAACAATTAACAAAATGACATAAGAACTGGTTAATTTTTGACAAAGCTATGATTTTAAATATGAACTCTGGCTATAACCTTTAAGTATCTGGCATTATGTGGCTATGTCCAAGAAAATGCTTCATAAGGCAGAGTCAAAGATAATAACGGACAGTTTCATTAAGAAATAGTTCTCTAATTTCAACCAGTTTTTGATAGCAGATGAGTAATTTTATAAATATTCGCAAACTTTAATTGCAAATTGACATGCAACAATTGCCGAATAGCCCCCAATTGAAACTCAGTCGCTTTCATGTTTTCTATTTATAAATTGTATTCTTTGTATAATTGTAGTTCGTTAGTTTCGCATAACATATTCTTATTAACACGTTTCGCCCAATTCATTTTGGAGCTGTCAAATTCTTTACCACGATTTAATTCAATTCATTCAACATTGTACGATACACCACGCACATACTATACTTATATGTAGATAAACAATTAATACGTCACACTGTTTGTCTGTTTCCTTATGCTGTTAACATTTCTCTTGTGGTGCATTTCTTTGTTTAATTAATTTCTTTTCTCTTTGTAACATGATTAACATACTCGTACATATATCTGTATACCTATATACTGTTTGTATATATATATATATATATTTATTGCATGCGCTTTTCCGATAAATTTGTTTATTGTTAAACTCTGAAGAACGGAACACGCTCGTCGCTCATCGTCGTTGCTCTTGTAAAAACTTAAATGTACAAAAATTAAATGCTATAACTAACCATATACAAGTATGTGTGTCTGTATGTATATATCTGTGTGTGTGTGTAAGTATATTTATGCACTTATGTATATTATTACGTGTATTTGCGTTGTGTATTGTATAAACAGTTTCAGTTAATTATTACATATAGTATTATTCATTCATTCATTTTTAATGCTTTTGAATTGTTAACATTGTTCACCACGTTTTTATTTGTATATGCATATGTATATGTATATGTACTCGTATTTAATTTATTTGTTTATCCCATTTCTTTTTTTGTAATCTGATTTATACATATTTAATTTAATATATTTATCGTTTTTATATGTGAATGCGTAACGCCTTAAGGTAATATTTTTTAGTTGCATTTTTGATAGGTTGATTTTTTAAGTGTCCGCACATCGTTTAAATCGGTATTAAAAATCATTTAAAATTAACAGCGATAGGCTAAGAATTTGTAAGCCTTGTTAACTCTCTAATTAAAAGCTGAAGCTCAATGGTAAATATTGTCTATTTACAATGAGGGGTAAGTATTGGGCAATTGATTGATAACTTAGACAATGGGCACACCGGCTGAACTGGACGTGGCTTTGGCTCCTGTTTTGACCAGGCAGGACTGTGAGTTGTTGCCCATGCTGGAGCCATCGAGGCTGTCGAGATCGAGGGCCGTGTCAATCATTGTCGTGTCGTGGAGCATACGCAATCGATCCGCTGACTTGGCCTGCTCGGCACCATCGCCGGCCGTCTTTCGATGATGGCCCACAAATGAGGCACTCACCGGATCATCCAGATCGAGATCATCACTGAGCAGTGTCGATGATAACACTGTGGTGGCCTGCAGCTGTTCACATTGTTGCCGCTGCTGCTTTTGCAGCTGCTGCTGTTGCTGCTGTTGCTGAGCTCGTTCATCAATGATATTGGAGTAGACATGAAGAGCGGCATCTGTGGATGCCACCTGTACCGGAACATTGCTGTACATATTCTCTGTCTGCGAGACGGACTTGACCAGCGCATGTTGGTCACCGCTGATGGCCGCTGCCAGCAGAGCAGCGCCGGCTGAGGAGGACTTGTGGTTATCGGAGGAGAGCGGTATATTGCCCACCGTTGCATCAAAATCCACGTCAAAGAGATTGCTGTAGCTGCCACTGCGATTGCGGTTGCGCATCTCACGCGCCTTGCTCGACGCTGCGATGGCTGACACAGCAGCAACCACCTCGGTGTTGCCAACCACAACAACATCTGGATTGTCCAACTCATCCTCACTGCCCGCTGCAGCCAATTGATTCTCGTATGCCAAATCTCCAGTTGCCGACAACTTTCGCTGCTTGTGGTGTCGGAACTGACGTGACTGTGTCGCCGTCTGTTGACTGTATGTCGGCCCAATGTCCATTTGGGCCAATGGAATTTCATTGTCAACCAGCTGGGCTAAACTATTGGAATTACCTGTGAACGAGAGGGTCAGAAAAGAGGTGGAAATTCAGGGCACAAAAGCGCACGATTAGTGAAAAACATTTATTGGCATTTTCAATAATTATTGCATACATAATTAATGTGAAACATTTAAAATGTTAAAACTCTCATTACAACAAATTCGACAACTAATTAAAAATTCAATTTGTATTTCAATTTTCAGTACGGGTTGTTTTTTTTTAGGTGGTGGTTTGCTTGTTGTGGGCGTGGTTTGGTGTATTTTTATTGTTTTTTGGATAGCTCTGCTGGTTTCACAAACTATTTAAATACGCAACAAATTGTAAATGCTGAAAAGGTGGCAAATTAAAAATTAACAATTAAATCTAATTAAATTATAGTTTGGCCGCACAGAACTCAACTGAACTCAATTCGAAACGATATGTGTGTGTAAAATAATTATTTGGGTTTTGAGGGGCTTTATGAGTGCACTCACATGACACTTATATCATTCGTTTGCCCGCACAACAGTTGTAAATTAATATAACTAATTAACATAATTGAAAATACATAATTCAGCTTGATAAGCACTTAAATCAATATTTAGCCAATGTAAATGATAAAAAAGATATTTATGTGATATGATTTCATGTTTTGTATCGTTCTTATCCAATGTATTTAATTTAAATGTGCCTTATGAATGTGGTGACAATTTTAACACATGCTTCAATAATTTTTGAATTACAAATAGGTATTAGAAATTTCAATTTGCCAATGCACAACAAATAATAATTAAAAACATTGCCAAAAATGTACCATGATGTTTTCAAAATGTTCAAGTGTACGAATATTATATGTTTATTTATTTATTGTAATGACTGAGTGTCCATTAAATTGTTTTCTTTTTTTTAAGCAAAATAAAAAACTATTTTTGAGAATTTGTTTTTAGAAAACAAAGATTAAGCAACAAAATGTAACTTCGCAATGAAGTTTATATTAATACAGGAAAATTCGGATAAAAACTAAAGTCCGCATCAAGATACTGTGGCAGTACATAAATAGTACGTAAATTATCAATCTTAACTCTTAAAATAAGGTAAGCGTTTGTAAAATACTTGAATTTGAAATTACGTTTTTTTACCATTACATTACAACAACAAAAATTTATAATTTTATGATTTATTATTACGTTTGTGTGTGTGTGGTTTTTTATTTCTTATTTTTGGAGGCAACTCACCCAATTGAGCCATATAACGCATTAAGTTATGTTTTACTCTAGTTTTAAGCGGCCCACGAAAGCTTTCACTCAATTGCATTTAGATTTTAGATAAATTACAAGACACAAATTGTTTATGGTATTTGTTTTTTTTTTTTGTTTGGTTTGGTTTGTTCCATAGTCAAGTTATTTTGAAAGATATAAAAAAGAGTTTGGCATTAGTGTGTGCGTGTGGGTGTGTCTGTGTGAAAGTATGTGTATGAATTTGGAGGTGTATTTTCGCCTAAATCTTCAATTCATGTGATATGAAATGATATCACGCAAATGGAACTCAAACATGGCGGCGATTGACAGCGAACAAGAAGAAGCGCACAACTGTACAAAATGGCGTCCAATTCGACTGCCGCTGTGTGCTCATGTGTGTGTGTGTGCGTGTGTATGAGTGTTTCAGTGTGTACAAAAAAGATCTGCACTTCAGCAACAGTGTTTACACGTGTGTTTCGGTTTCTCTTTTAGTGTAAACATACATGATCTTTAATTAAATGATGATGTGTCTGTATGTTTGTGTGTGTGTGTGTGTGGGTGTGTGTATTCTAGGAGTTAAGTATATCTGTTCCTCTTTGACTCGCTGCTAAGTGTATATTCCTTGGTTTATTTTAAATTCCTTAACATTTCCATTTGTTTAATAGCGTACATTTTATTGCCCAACATTTAAGTTTAAATATTTATATGCATGTGTGTGAATATACAGTTTGTCAAGTAATTGGTTGGACAAAGGAAAAAAAATTGACAAAAGTTTTATGTTTAAAAATGTTATCTAAATTTAATGAATCTTCTTAATTAATTTTTAAATTGGTTCTAAGAACCATAAGCGACTCTTATAAAATATTAAATAAATAAAAACAAAAAAAATAAATTTCTTTTTGCAAAATAAAATATATCAAAAGTTTCCCTTGACAAAACAATTACTTAACCAACTGAATTTATCATCAGTTTATGATTATATACGTTTGCATTCAATTCATAACTTTTCCATTGCTAAAAGGAACTCATGTATGTATATATAATATATTTATATATGTAAATTTCTTAATATATTATTAATGGTTAACATTTATAGCCTTTAAGACTGGGCACAAGCTAATGCCGACAGTGTGCCGTTTACAGTAAGCTGACTTATTGTTCTAGTTAAGTAATTATCATTTCACTTAAAATTCAATGCGCCCCATTGGCATTTTCTGGTTTATCTTCAGTTTTGACCATGCCAGTTTGGGATTAGCTCTATTAACATTTACAACTAATTTGTTGTTATTTGTTGATGTATAAATATTTGTCTCTCAGTTTTAACATATCTCTTTTCTTTTGTTTTTATTTTTTTTGACCTATTTGCAGTCACTTGGCAATTTGTTACCTAATAAATATCCAATTTTCATTTTTATTTTTGCACTATAATGCAACTGGTTAGTTAGTATTACTAGATTTGTTTTTCATTTTTTTAAAATTACATATCTATTAAAATTGATATAAAATTCTTATTGAATTTTAAACGTTTGTTATTCGTTTTGACTTTCGATTTTCATTTGTAAAAAAGACGAAATTAAAATACTTTAAACACAATGTTTATTTATTCACTTTAACTATTTGTTGTCGATAAATGGCAGTTGTTTGGCTATTTATTTATTTATTTTTTGCTAAGTTTTTATTTGTTATGTGTTTCGCTTTGGTATTGAAACCTTACAAATTAAATTTCAACTAAATTGCACAAGTGACTGCCGGAAAAATCAAGGGCTAAATACATTTATATAAATATTGAATACAAATTAAAAGTCTCAATTCACTACGAGCCAAGCTCAACATGCAAAATGTCTTGGCAATGCTTTTGCTCTCATTATTAAGTTTGGTTTCTTTACTTTTGATTTGGTTTTGGTTTGGTCTATTCGCTATTGGAGGTGGCGGCGTCGGGATATGGACTTTCAACATTTAAATATATTTAGTGTAGTTTTTTTTTTTATGCACAAGTGTGTGTTTGTTTGTGTGTTGCTGCGACAACTGAAAAATATTTGGCCACACTGACGTTCCGCATATATTGTAGAAGGCGGTGCGACAGCGTGGATCTTGCCTACGATTTAGGGTGCTAAATAAACGTAAAAGTTTGTATGAACCAAGTTTTTAATTAATTTACATTAGGCAGGGGAAGCTCAGGATCTAAGTACAAGGGTCTCAAAATTTAAATGAATTTTTGTTTATATAAAATTATAAGCTTTAAACGCGACATTTTTAGCTGCAACTCTACGCGTGCAAAACTTAAAAGCAAATATTCTACGAATAAATATCTACCCTAATAAAAAGCGCGTCACGGAAGCCAATTGGGAAGTTATAAAGATCAAGACTGCAAACCTTCAAAGTAGTGAGAAGTTTTTTTTAAGTCCATAAAATTATTTAATTATTAAAAGTTTAAGCTTTTAAAAAATTTAACTTAAGATAAATTTTATATTTTTTGTATTGTCTCCACTGTTTTAAAATAAAGCCGAAGATATTTTGTAGACCAGCGGTGGGCAGACAGTACCTTAATTTATTCACTCAGCAAATGCACTGCTAAACACAAATAATTTTCTCGAAGATCAAATATTGTTTTAGATATTTTAGTAGCGCTAATTTGCAGAATTATGCTACCCACCGCTGATATAGTAAGTAAAATATAGAAAAGTATGCAATTTGTAATTTTTTGTTCTCATTTTGCAGCCTTGATAATGACAGATTATCATACAACTATGTGTTACATTCAGACAACTTGCAAATTTCATCGAGTTAAGCGTGTTTTCGTTTAGCCCTAGCCCAATCCCGAGGGCAGCATAAGGAATTGAAGGCATTTAGCCAAGTGCCCAACGCGGGTTCGAATTATTTTCGAGCGTAGTTTATTAAACAACCAATCAATGTAGTCAATGTAAGTGGTGGCAGTGTTTGCATTTAGAAGGGAACAACGAGCTGCGTACTAGGACGAATCGCTGCCCGCGGCATCCTCGATAATCGAATTGAGATCGATGTTGAAAGAGTACTCATAGAGATTGGAGTAACGATCGCGCTCCTTCCATGGCGATCGGTGATTCATATAAAGATTTCGTTTACTAACACGAAAGATCTGGCTGTCCTTGATCGACTGATCGTCGTCGCAGGGTTCGCCGCCACCGCCAAAATCACACTCACGAATTGTCAACCGATTGGTCGGTGATTTCAGCTCAAACATCACCTCCTGATGTTTATAGCGTGTCCGCATCGGCAACGGATGATAGCCGGCAATATTAACCTTTTGCGAGTCCACCGATTGTGTCGACTGACGACGCATGCTACGCGCTGACTTAGGGAATGGATAATTTGTGACACGTTGCTGCGGCGAATAGTATTTAAAGTCACTGGGTGCTGGCGCCTGTGGTGCCAGCGTTTGTATTGTGGTCACTGTCGTTTGGCTGGCCGAGATCGCTGCGTTGCCTTGCAACTGCAACGTGGAGGGGCGTCGCGGTGCCAACGCCGGCGCCGTGCCTATCGATGTGGATGTGGGCGCTGTTGTTTTCGAGGAGGAAGAACCACAGCCACCGCCACCGCCTCCGCCTCCGCCTCCGGTTGCTGCTGTTGCTGCTGCTGCTGCTGCTGCCGCCGAGACGCTGCCAATTGCCGTTGTCTGTTGCGAGTGCATGTGATGATGCAATAGCGGCAGCGGCGAGTTGCGTGCATCATACGATGGTGTCAGTGGCAAATGCAATGATCGTTTCAGGTTCAAACGGTAGGAGGAAGTTGCCGGCGAACGTTGCACAGATGAGGGCGTGGCCATGCCACTGGCAAGTGCCTCATGTTGCAACTCGGCAGCCAGCAATTGTTGCTTGAGAAGCGCTTGTTGTTGTTGCTGCTGCAGCAGATGTTGCTGCTGTTGTTGTTGATGATGTTGATGATGGTGTTGTGTTGTTTGGTGTTTGAGTTGTTTGTGTTTGTTGGCTTTAAACTGTTGCTGTGCGCTGGCTGGCAACAGTGTCTGCAGCGAGCACCGTTGGTGCTGCTGTCTTCGGGACTTGGACTTACCATTCTGGAGCATATCATAGCTGGGTGGTCGGTCAAAGCCGTTCCCATTCGCGTTCCCGTGGCCATGTCCATGTCCATGACCATGACCATGACCGTTGGCGGCTCCTGATGTTGCCGTGGCCAACCCGTTGCTCTCCAATGTCGAGGAGGAGGGATTGGACTTGATTGATCAGTGTGAACATATATATATATATATATATATTGATGATATATGTGGTTGTTGTTGTTGTTGATTGAATGTTGTTCATTTGATGTTGAGTGTTTTATTTGTGAGTCGTTACCAAAACAGAATATTGACCAACAAACCAAAAAAAGAAGAGGTAGAAAAGAACAGAGCGTCAAAAATCAGGTGCATATAATATATATAGAGATAAGTTTATCGTACGAGAGATAGATAGATAGATAGAGAGAGAGAGAATTTTACAGAGATCTTTGAAGCAAGCAACTGTGCCGAGACATTTAGAGATTATATGGATGTAGTATATTGTATATATGTGAAAAATAAAGTGCTCAGATCTGCTCGCTTACCTCATCATAAAAGCGTGGCTTCAATTCAGCACCTGCACCGCCAATACTAACGCCACCACCCGCACCACTGATGCCACCGATGACACCCATGGCACCACCCAACATGGGCTGTGCTGTGGTCACCATTTGCGATGCACTGATGACATCGCTCAGTGCATGCCGCGAACTGGAATGATGCATCTGCTGTATGTACTCATCCGTGGCAATGCCGCGTCTGTCAGTGACCAAAAAACTGTGGTCAAAACTTGTCATGTACAATTCATGCGAGACAAATTTACCTGTCGATCAGCGAGGGTGTCATGGGACCGCACAATATGTGGCAACAGTTCAGGCAAATGTTGCCCCGGGAATAAGGATTCTGGGTGCGAGGTCCGCCCTTCGATGAGAACGATCCTTTGAGCTGAAATTGCAGTTTAAAGTTTAAAGTATAAAGCTTCTCTTACAGCAGACAAAGCTGAAAAACTGTCCCCAGCAGGCCGATGAATTAAAATTTTTAAAAAACTATGTATTGTTTGGTTAAAGTATTCCAACATCGTAGGAAAAATGCAAACTAAAACTAGTCGGACGAAGCTAAGTCGAGCTGTAGTTACTATAGCAAAAGCTAAGACTGCTAAAAATTAATACTTGATTTTCGCCCGATTGGTCCTATGACAGCTATATGATATAGGGGTCCGATTTGGACCAACTTTGAACAGGATATATAAAACCAAGTTATGAGAGGAAGTTTTTGAGTAAGGGTCGAGGGACAAATCAAGGGAAAAGTACGGATAAAAGACAGTGATAGGGAAAAAAATCGAATTTTTTAAATAAATAATATTTTGATGCAGAATCAAAGTAGAGGCCAAAAAATGATTAAAACGATATTTCGCAGTCAAGGAAAAGTACGGATAAAATAGACAGTGATAGGGGAAAAAAATCATATTTTTTATTTAATTAATATTTTGATGCAGAATCAAAGTAGAGGCTAAATAATGATCAAAATGATATTCCATATGAAAATCGGTCAAGTTTTGGCGATGTTTTGGTTATGAGAGTTTGAAGTTTTTGAGTAAGCATCAATGGGTAAGTCAAGAAAAAGTACGGATAAAATAGACAGTGATAGGGAAAAAATTCAAACTTTTTAAATAAATGATATTATGATGCAGAATCAAAGAAGAGGCCAAATAATGATAAAAATGATATTCCGTATGAATATCGGTGAAGTTTTGGAGAAGTTATGAGAGTTAGAAGTTTTTGAGTAAGGATCAATGGGTAAGTCAAGGAAAAGTACGGATAAAATAGACAGTGATAAGAAAAAAAATTCAAACTTTTTAAATAAATGATAATATGATGCAGAATCAAAGAAGAGGCCAAATAATGATCAGAATGATATTCCGCATGGAAATCGGACTAGTTTTAACAAAGTTATGAGAGTTGGAAGTTTTTGAGTAAGTGTCAATGGGCAAGTCAAGGGAAAGTACGGAAAAAATAGACAGTGATAGGGGAAAAAAAACAAATTTTTTATTTAATTAATATTTTGATGCAGAATCAAACTAGAGGCCAAATAATGATAAAAATGATATTCCGTATGAAAATCAGTCAAGTTTTGGCGAAGTTATGAGAGTTCGAAGTTTTTGAGTAAGGATCAATGGGTAAGTCAAGGAAAAGTACGGATAAAATAGACAGTGATAAGAAAAAAAATTCAAACTTTTTAAATAAATGATAATATGATGCAGAATCAAAGAAGAGGCCAAATAATGATCAAAATGATATTCCGCATGGAAATCGGACTAGTTTTAACAAAGTTATGAGAGTTGGAAGTTTTTGAGTAAGGCTCAATGGGTAAGTCAAGGGGAAGTACGGATAAAATAGACAGTGATAGGGAAAAAAAAATTTTTTTTAGATAGATAGATAAAAAGCATAGATGTCTGGAAAAAATTTAGTTAAATACATTTTTTTGAAAGGAGTCAAGTTTGCAGATTGTAATGCATTACACATATCTTGAAAAAAGTATAATACTCAAAATATATTTAATGTTAACACACTTACATCCTCGTTCGTTGTCTGATCGCTGGTCGTCAGGTATGTATGGAATCCCGCCAGTCCGATAACCGACCAGATGGAAAAGAAACAAATGAACACAACAATCACAGTAAACGGCGCCTTCTTTATTACTTCGAAGACCTCCTGTTCGGTTTTCATCACTATACAAAGAAATGGCACAATGAATAATAATATACGAATTTATTTACATTTGTTTCATTATACTCACATAAAACTAAATGCGTCACAGAGCACGAGAATATAAATACGGCTAAAAATGCCAGTGAGACTAGAAACAAATAAAAGAACCGATAATTTCGCTTGCCAACGCAATTTCCCACCTGCAATGAAACAGAACATTTATATTTTTTGAGAATATTTCAATGAAAAGGCTTTATTTTTTTTTTTTGAAAATCTGCATAATGCTCATTACGTGTACACAATAAGGTTAATTGCCCTTTCATGGCCTGCCTGCTGTGGACCAGGCTTGCTTCTAATGGGCCATGCCATATAATTGGCGCCCCCAAAATGAAATTACGCGCCGTGCAACGACAACGGCAACGACAACGAGAAAATGCCTCAATTTTAGCGAGCGTGCAACACACGAACTGAGCTTTAAACGAACGCCAACTGAGATGCCGCCCCCTACAGGCAACACTGGCACTGGGCGACCTTCAGGCTGGCAGCAATTCCACCCAGCTCATAATCAAACCGACTCGGCGGGTCGCAGCTACGAGAAATGCTTTCGCCAAGCTTCACCAAATGAAAAATTCAAAACCTACTCTTAAGTCGCGAAGGGACGGGGGGAAGTGGCATCTACTAAAGTGGTGACAACAAGTAAAAATACTCGTACTGCACTCAGAATCCACTGTCTGCGACTGTGCGTTACCCTGTATAAATAATGTGTGCAGTTTTCATTTAAATTCAGTTGCAAAACTTTGACCAAGTTTATCAAGTTAACTTCACTGCTTGCATATATTCTTGTCTAATTTTATATTTGAAATATTCAAAATGAAAAGTTAGTAATTTATTGTAGAGTCAATCAACAGCTTCTTCAACAGCATCATTTATATAAACATTTTATATTTTATTTATTTACGGGAAACCCTGAATTTTATTTACTTTGAAGTGCACTGAATGCGAAGGATTTCTCATCATAGTAAATATGCACTTGAATATTTGATAAGAGTTGGAATTTCAATTATAGAGTAGTCAGCTACAGTTGGCTTGGAAAATACCTTGTAAAAGGAAAGTTTAATTAAATCTATGTAATTAGAAATTAAACTAATGTTTAAAATTTAAGATTTTATTTAAATGATTAGTACAAGGGCAATTTCATCTAAAACAAGTAATTTACTTTCAAATTATAGAACCAAAACTTATTAAAAGAAATTAAAAAAAAAATAAATTGCATTAATTATAGTTTCGAAATTTTGTTTTAAAAATTATCTACAAGAAAATTTAGAGAACATTAATATTTTGTAGTATAATTTTAGCTTTGTCAAATAAGTATTAGTCAAAATGCAGATGTAAAAGCATACAAAATCTTGCATTTAATCAAATGACTTTAATAAATAATAATTTATAATTACTAACCCTTGAAATTCCTATCCTAATAAGATATCTTATAGATAATTCACTAAAGAAAGAGCACAAAGAACAACGTGGCTTCGAAAAGCACATTGCACATAATGCAACAGAGACCCTAGTATACACTAACATACACAAACACAGTCACACACACATACACAAAGCAATGAGTGTGCGGCTACTTAAGTCTATGTGATTGTGTGTGTGTATGTTTTCGGTGGGTCGGTTTGCTTGCTTGGTCCGCAACTTGCCACATCTTGTTGCATCTTTTAGGAGCTCGCGGGGAATATATACATAGTAAGCTTTCAGTGAATTTCAGATGAAGAGTGCTGAACTGCTAAATGCCCTATATAATAGGATTTACTATAAGAAACTAAAAAAATAACAGTTATTTTAGATATATATATATATATAAATATATTTATATACTTTTAGTGTCGTTTAAATCAGATCGAGTGTTTACTTAGGTCATTTAATTTGGTAAATGTAACTACACTTATAAAACGTAAAAGTTTCGACTTTATTACGTTTCTAATTGAGATTATGTATTTACGTTGAAAAACCTCAACTGATGCATATAGTTTTAAGCAGAGAGATTTTAGCTGTGGTATGTTCTTTTTAATGAGACTGACTGTGAATTGAATTTTAAAACCAATGTTTGAATTTTTTATCGCACTTAAAAATTTATAATTCTTTCCTCAATCGTTCTCCTATATTTTTTTCTTTTTTTTAATTTTGCCTTCTGCAGTCGTGCCCCTTAACTCCTCCGGTCCCGGGGGCATTTGCCCCGGCAGACCCCCCTCCCGTTAGGACTGTTCATTCTAGGATTGCTTAATATTTTGGTCAAGTTGAAAATTAAAGCCAAATGAAAGTTTTTCTTATTTTTCTACTATTTTTTTTTTAGTATTTTCCTTCCTAATTTTTTTATTCCTATTTCTTTAAATTTTATTCATAGTTATTTGCTACTCGATTTTGTTTTTATTTTCTGCTTAAATATTTTTGCTATCTATTTTCTTAAAGTGCCATTGCTCATTTGTGCACTATAATTAATACAGGGTATGTGGTAAGAAAAAAAAAACTAAAATTGGTTAGTTGTCGACGGGGCGTTTGGTTGAATGTGAATGTGGTGGGGTTGTTGGGACTGGTAGTAGTGCGTTGGTTTGTTGTCACTGTGGCCGTGTGGCCTTTTTGCTTTCCATCCCGAACGCGCTGTGCGCTCTGTTGAAATTATTTTTGCTAAAAAATTAGCAACCTCAGCGGTTGCTGCAGAAATTGGGTTAAAGTCAGCGACAGTGCCGCAGGGCGATGCAAAAGCAAAAGTTGTATTATTTTCTTTTTCAGTGTGGCCCACATTTGCGGCTCTGGCAGCTCAATGTCAGGGCACACAGTACACAGAGGGAGACAGAGAGACATAAAATGCGTATCAGGGGGATGAAGGGGAGGTGGAGGTGGAGGTGGCAACTTACCCAGGGACAGTGGTGATCAAAGCGATCCACGCAATTGTCACACAGGCTGCAATGCGAGGCGCGCGGTGGTCGAAAGATTTTACAGGTGAAACAATATTTTAGCTTGACCGTCTGCCCCTTGACGAGCACCTCCTTGGTCCTGGGCGGCGGTCGGTATGTTGGGCTGTTCAGCGAATTTGGCACTTCTGTATGGTGTGGTGTGGTGTGGTGTGTAGTGAAGGCGGCATGAAATGTTCAAAACGGAACCGGTTGTGCGCGTTGACGCCGGAAATGCAGCATCAGCATCAGCAACAGCAACAGCAACATGCAAGTAAATGGAAAGAGCAAAAAGTTTTCTCATTTTAAATATTTTTCAACGGCAGCAACAACAACAACAACAATAACAAAAACAACTCATTAGGGTAAAGGCAACGCAGCGTTTGCCTTTGATGATTTCCATACAGCTTTCTATGTCAGGCCATGCTCATTACTTTTTATATGCGCCCACAAACACACAGATACGGATACGGATACAGATACAGATACAAACACTCGCCAACTTAATGAAGTGAAAACAAATATACATACATATTTAAATGTATATATATATATATGAATACCGCTGTCTGTGTCTGTGAGCCATTCAACAGGCAAACGACCTTGCCCACATTCCACTCTTTGACAGCGGACTCTATATTTTTCTCACTCTCTCTCTTTCTCCGTCTTTCTCTTTATTTTTGTATACTCACCAATTTGCTTTTCTATATAGGCAGCCTCATCATTGGAGGCTCGCGGTATGACGCCTGGATCCGTGAAGGTTGTGCGCAGCAGGGAGCTCATCGTGAAGAAGTAAAGAACCGCTCCCACGATGGGAATCACCGGATTAATGCGAGTCGCCAAAAACGGACAGCTGCAATTGAGAAAAAAAGAGAGCATATTTGCAAATTGGAATTAATGTAAAGTGCATTTCGTTCTGTCTTAAAACTGTGACAATAGATTAGGACTCTTAGCATATATTTAAAGGAATGAAAATACATAAGATATTCGAGAAATTAATGGAAATTCATAAGATTAAAGTGGCTAGAGTGAATGAGCTTATGGCAAGTAATTGGAGTCGACTTTAAAACTGAATTTCCAATTTAAATTACAAGAAAAAAAAGGACAGTAATGAAAAAAATTTAATTAATAAAAATATAGGTGAAATATTAATCATTATTATTAGCAAGGACATCGGTTAAGAATTGACAAAGTTATGACAGTTTGATGTTTGAAGAATAAAATTGCATTTTCAAATTTGAAGGCTGAAGATAGGAAGATAAGATAAGTTGTCGATCTTTGGGAAAATCGATTTAATTAACTCGATTGATAGTAAAAAAATCAAATTAAGTAAGTTGAAAATAGCTTCCGTGAAAATAAAGTTTTCGAATCTAGAATTTTTCAATGTATTTTAACATCATTGATTTGAATAAAAAGTAACTATTTGAGATGACGGCTTTTAAGGGATCCATAAATGGCTCAAGTTAAAGTGGCATTGCCACTTAAAGCAAGTGAAAATTCAGTGAGATTTAGTTGAGTTCGCTCAAAGATGCATGCAAATATAGTTGGAGTTTTGGCAATGCCCCAAATGCATTCGCCCGCACAAATATGCAACAAGGGAATTACATTGAGCGTCGACCAGGCGCCGAATAGAATAAAACAGCGGCACGAAGCATGTGTAAGCACCCAACGGAATTGAGATTGGGGCAGGTTTTTGTGGGTACACAATGAAGTTGTCTCCTCAACTCACCCTCTCGCATTATGGAGGGGGAGAAACGTGCGTGCCAACGATTTGTGAATAGCAAGCAGCATATCCAGGACATTCACAATTGCGTTGCGTTGACAGGACACAAGGGACGACCTGAGCATAATGAAAATAATGTGTGACAAGCCCTAGAGCTCAGCTTTGAATTGCCAGCTGCATTTTGGGGACATTCGAATGCAAAACTAAACGAAAATAGTTAAACACATTTGTCATGACAATGTGCTTCCCTCTCCCGTTTACCTGTTTTCCCCCCGACCCGTTTTACCGCTGACACAACGGGAAAAAGCATTCAAAAAATGTTTTCCTCACATTCAGCTGGTAAATCGCTGACAATGCCACATAAAAAGGAAGCCAGCGCATTGCCATTGTGTTCTACCTTTTAGCGATTTTGCATTGCATTGCAAGCGCGTTGAGCGGAATACAATTTGGCCAGAGCCCACGGACTCTCTTGCTGCAACGGAAGCTGCCTCAGTGTGTGTCCCGCCAGTGGCAACAGCAGCAGCTACAGTTGAAAGCATAGGAGATATTGAAATGCCCATAGGTTTCCTACGTCTCCTCACCTGCCTCGATTGTGCGCTAATAGAAGGCAAGCAATAGATAGAATCCAAGGCTGCACAAGCAAGAGCACTCGACTATAAGATACTCTGTGACCAACTAACAATATTAACAATTAATAGGACAAAAAATTTTTCAGTAAATAAAAAAATGTAAAAATGTGAAATAAAATTTAAATGAATTTCAAGCTCAAAAAGATGTAGATCTTTCTTACTTTAGTTTTTAAATTATTTAAATGTTTAACTGGATTTGAAGCTCATGAAGCTGCTGTTGCTGCTGTTGTACCTTTTTAGTTTATTTTTTGTTATCATTAAAAATGGGCAGTTAATTTTAGTTACTCCCTGAATTACTTTGAGTAGCATAGTCGAACATAATTTAAATACTGATACGGAAAGAAGATTAAGAACTTGAGCATTAGATTAATCAATTAAAATTATACATTGAAATTTCTTTCAGTTGTTATTTTCAAGATCCATCTTATCAAAATCGTATAAAATTAAGAAATGTTTAGCAATATTAAATAAGAATTAATATTTAACTTCCATATCCTATTTTGGATTTGCTTGCTTTCAGCTTATTCTTTCCAAGGATCAATGAAACATTATCTTCATAATACAATATATGCCTAATTTAAAATGTTGCATTAATTTAAGAAAAGTTAATCAACCCTTTTTCACCTATTTTCAATTGTCACAGGGTATCAAAATGGTGTCGTGCAGTCGACGTTGCAGTTACCGTCGACGTTAGCATCGCTAGCTTTTCGGCAGCGCATAAATTTGGGTAGCAAGTTTAAGGTAGTAACCATAACAACAACAACAACAACAACAACAACAACAAAAACAACAACAACAACAAAAACAACAACAACAACAACGACTGCAACAAAAACGACAACAACAACAACGACTGCAACAACTAGACGTGAATTCCAATTCCTTTTTTCCTTATGTGTGTGTGCATTTGTGTGTGAGACACACACATGCAATTTCCTTGGCGGCGTGTTGAAACGATTCGTGCAGAAAATGTTGAGTATAATTTTTTCTAATCGTGCTCTGTTGAAAAAATCGCATCATTATGCAGCTTTCACACATACACATATATTTACAAATACATTTGTAAATACGAGCACATGTGAACATTACCTTACGGCTTTTGCTCTATTTGTATTTGTGCTACGTGACGTATACGTTATTTGCCATAGCACATTGCGTATACGCCATGTTAAACAAACTATACATTGCAATCGAGAACTAAACATTTGTGGTATTTGTATTTTATTTATTTGCTTAGTAACGAGACTAGAAATTGTTATACTCATTCAACGACGATTTAATTTTACGTAAATTATTTTCTTAATTAAAGTGGATTTTACTCTCCAGTTATTTAAAGCTTGCGTGTCAAGTTCTCATAGAAACAAATACTGTTTTAGTGAAAGGTTCGTTGCCCTTGGAAACTTGTCATTAAATTAGTCAATTAATTAAATTAGTCGCTTGATGGATAATTGAGTTTACCTGACAGGATAATGGCTCAGACAGGTCATTAAAGTTGATTGAGAAAAGAAGCTGAATTCAGATGTTTAGAAGCACCCTAACAAAAGGGATCTGGAGCTATGACTTTGTTTTAGTTTTAAGTATTAAACTATTTTGTATAATAATGTTTGTCGTTAAATATATTTAAGTTTAAACCAAATATTATTGTGATAAAAATGAAGTGTCCACCGAATTTAAAGAATTGCTCTTACAGTTACTGAAAAACAGGTCTATATAAATATACCGACTGTATAAATGACACATTTCATAAATTGTGATAATTTTTAAAAAAAAAGTAAGCATATCAAATAGATTTTGATATCAACAACAAAGACTGTAAATCCGATACGAATGTTGCAACAATAGGATCAGAAATGTCCTTTGATGCTGTGCTCGAAATTCTTGTACTTTCCTTTTCCATTTAAAGTCATGCGATAAATGAACAAATCAAAAGCTGCCACTACTTGCAATCTCTTATGGCATCAGCATGGAGATATGTAAGTTTAAACCACAGAGAAACCAAGCCGAAAAACATGCAATGTGGCAACGTTACGAAAAGGATGAGGAAAAGCAAATCCTTTGCTCGTCCAAGCATTACGCATACGCTACGTTGCACAGCAATAATTACTTGCCATTGGACATGTCCAGCGACTGACTGAACTTGGTCACTGTGACTGGTGAGTGACCATTAATGTGGGCGTAATTGGAAACGTAGTCGGCCAAAAGGGGCGTGGCATGAGGCATGGGGCATGGCATTGCTATGCTGCAATGCTTAATTAGCAACGTATTCATTTTGCAAACAATGCAACCACAGTCTGGGGAGCGAATGAGAATCAAAAAGGGAGACGAAACTCAAACTCGCAATTTGTAATTTACCACAGTGTGGCAGGCAAATGGGAATAGGATATACGGTATACGATATACGGTATATGGGATATGGGATACTCACTCGAAGGCAAAGAAGAGGGCACTGGTGCCAGTAATCAGGATGCACGTCAAGTAGAAGACACCCGTGTGTGGTGCGGACATTAGCAATCCATCGCAGTAGAATTTATTGCGTCCGGCGAACAGTTCCCATTTGCGTGTGACGCGTTGGTTTGGTGCCATATTACTGCAACAACAACAGCACAGCAGATTCATTGGGATTGGTTGTGGATGATGTTGCTACTGCTGCTGCTGCTTTGACTTGGTTTGGTATGGGATCCAGATGATTGTGTGTGTATGTATTGTGGGTTCAACTCGCTCCGAGAGTGACAACAGCAGCTGCTGGGATCTGTGTATGTTTGGGTGTGTGTGTGTGTGTGTGTGTGTGTTGCGGAATGCAGTGCAATGCTGTGCGAACGGGGGGAGATGAATGCCTGCCACGTTGCGTTGATATGGCCTGAAGCTGACAACACTTTGCTTGCTTGCTCCTGCAGTTGACGAAATTGTGCCGGTGTCGTCGTCGTCCTCCTCCTTCTCCTCGTGTGCTCGTCCTGTCACAGCAGCGTGTTCATGTGTAGCTGCTGATGGGCGTTGGCTCCTTCCAATGCCTCAAGCATGCAAACTTAGTGCCTCCTTTGCTCCCCTTTCGGCTACTTCATGCATTAAATTCAAAATAGCTCAAGCTTGATCCTGCAGTTCTTGCCGACAAAACTTTCCTCTGGTCGCGTACTTGTTTCTGGGTCTTTGATGAATTCTTCCCACTTTGTTTGCTGTTTCAGTTGTTTCAGTTGCTTCAGTTTGCAGTTTGCTTTTTGGCTAATATTTCAGTTGCGTGTCTGTTGTTGTAGAGCAGGTAAATGTAATCAAAATATATGTCTGCTGTCCGGTAAACGCTCGTTCAGTTCCAAAAGCAATTTCGTCCACTTTGTTCTGTTGCTCACAGTCCACAGCGGCATCAGCCACATTTCGTTTCAATTTCCTTTTCCTTTCTATAATTTCTTCTTTTTCTTTTTCCTATTTTATTCCTTTTTTTTGGCCAGTCGCTAGCTCCACGCGCCTCCTCCGCGCGGCAGCTTTAATTAAAGCAGCGCGACTGTCATTTCTCAGCTCCTACCTCCTTTCCTGTCAAACCTCCCTTGCCCCTTCCTTGCCGTGATGTCGTCCTTGCTCCGTGCGCTCTACAACAATTATTTGCTTGGCTTTGTTAACATTTCCTGCTACCAAACTTGGCTCTGATTTGCTCGTCCGTCTCCGTCTATCTTTTATGATTCAATTATTCGCGCTACGCGTTGACTGGCGCCTCAAAAGACAGTCCAAGAATTCCGTGAAGTAGTTAAAATCGGTCCAGACAGCTGCGTTTCCTGCCAAAGAAAGAGAGCGAAGAACGTTTTTAGAATTACACATTGAGAGCGGGTGAAAGCAAATATAATCATTAAGTTGTTTTGATTAAGAACTTTTGCAAAAGTGCCAAAAAGAATTCCAGTTGGCGCGCACACAAACTGACAGAGAGAGAGAGAGAGAGAGAGAGAAAGAGAGAGAGAGAGAGAGAGAAAGAGAGAGGGAGAGAGAGAGAGAGAGGAGGGGAACCGAAAACGATTCTTTAATGTTTCTATTATATTTGATTTCCATTCTCTGCTTTCTCCCTTCTCCTGTCAATTTGCATGCTTTGTATTTTTTTGTGAAAGGGCAATTTAAGTGAGTTTTGCTGCAATTATTCATGGCAACTAACTGTTATTGACAGCCAGTTATAATTAATGCTCATAATGCGAGGTAAACTTTTGGCAAATATCTTAACTTCGGTATTGAGGATTAGTTAATTGAAAGCATTTTCTCTTTAGAAATTTAATTAACCAAGCTTCATCCTAAAAAAAATTTAATTATCTCTTATACTCTGTACGATTATTCTCACGAGTACATTTAATTGATTAATTGAATTTAAGCAGGCTTTATTTATTAATTTTTGGTTTATCTAAATTTTAAACATAAAATTTTTTAATAATAGATATTTATTTTATTTATTTTTGTCAACATATAGAAATTCTTAATGGAAAAATTAACTTGCATTCAAAACAGAAGTAAGAAATCAAATGGAAAAGTAGCAATTAACATTAATATATGAAATAGAAATGAACACAGAACATATAGAAGAAACTGTTGAAAATATGATAATATTACCAATATTTTTAGTGTAATCTGCTGAAAAATTCTTTATTATACGTTAATAATGTTTTTTAAAAATATAAAGCTCATCTTTTAATCATGGTAATTACAGAATGCTATCTATATATTACGTATACATATTAATACCTGTATTACACTTGTTTTTTATAAATATAAAGCTCATCTTTTAATCATGATAAATAAAGAATGCTATCTATATAATACCTATACATATTAATACCTGTATCCCACTTGTCTCCTACCTAAATGTTTCAATTGCCGGCACTTAATCTAGGAGTCCATAAATTAAACGCATTAAGTTGACAACACACACACAAACACATACATAATCCAAGCAAATACCCATTCATTTTGCGAGTATTCGTTTAATGCGCTTATTCGTTGCATCCTCGCATAGATAATTTGGCGCTAATAAAGTTAAGTATACGCACCGGGGTACAAATGTTTCCGTTCTCTTTCTCTCTCTCTCTCTCTCTCTCGCTGCAAATGTTATCTTAAGGCAAACAGACGCAGCGTAGAAATGCCATAAACTAGCAAACCAACAAAACAACAACACCGAGAGAACCGAGAAAGAGACTGAGAGTAAAAGCAGAGTTTCTTCTGCCATGAGTAAACTACGTTAATTAGGCGCATGTCGTTCATTAAGTGGATGCTTGGGAAGCTGTCACGCAGAGTTTATGCAAATTGAGCTGCAATTAAGATGATAACGATTGCGACTCCTTCAGTGCACTGCTTCAATGCACACACAACACACAACAATTAACAATAAAAGAACACAAAAATACAAATAAAACATCAACAAACAACAATTAAATGCAATCCATGAGAAGTGCCAATTAGAGGCACAAAACGATTGCACAATTCAAATGCGAGCTTGTCTATGTTAAAAGCCCCTCTCTGTCTCTTGCCGCTCGATAAACTCATAAATTGCACAGAATGACAGAAAGTGGCCGTAACAACAAAACCCATCCAAATGTGTGGCAAAATAATAACAATAAAACAACAGCAGCAAAGGGGCGGGAGAGGGGGGCAAGGTTGAAGAGGCACTTGGCAAAGCGCGGCGCCGTTCAACGCAAATATGTAAATAAATGGCCACTTACGGCAATTCAATAGAGGCTACAGCCAAGCGGAAGAAGAAGAGCACATGGTATAGTTATCACTGTATGTGTGTTTGTGTGTGTGTGTGTTGGCCACATATGCAAACAATATGCCAATTTAATGTTTATTAATGTAATAAAACAAAGACAACAGCGGGTCGCGCACATGTTTGCATTATTAAATAACAACAAACATTCAGATAGAGACAGACACACAGATAGAAAGAGATAGAGACAGCATCACAAACATTAGTTTCATTTACAGTCAAGGGGCAACTGACATTGTAATTGCGGTTGCGGTTGCGTATGCTTCGCATATTTTGTAATACATCAAATGCTTGAACACCACAGTGCACTTGATGCTACCCACAGTGAGAGTCACATTATTGCTCCCACTTCCACTCTCCTCCCACCTATTCCCACTTCCACTCTCTTTACCATTTACGCCTCTCAGTGTTGTCGATTTAACCATTTTTTGTGTATATCTGACATTTTTTAAATTAATTCGGTCATGTTAAAATATAAAAAATATCGACTGACATCAATATATTTAACATTACATTGGTTTTTATTATACTGTAAATAAATACATTTATTTTTGTGGATTGGAATTTAAAAAAAAGTAATCAAAATTGTTATTGAAATTAAAATACAAGCAACGTTGACTTTACGCATACCGAAAATATACCTGTAATATTTAAAACTTGATCGGTGTCAACTATGATTTTCGGTTTATCGGATAAAAATATACTTTTGGTTAGCAAAAATAATTTTTTTTTAAATATTTATGGGTAGAGGAGTTTAAAATGTGTTTATTTTTAATTAAATACATAATTAAATTTAAGAAAAGATCTTTTAAATGAGAATATTATTATCAAAAAGGAAATACATAGTAAAAAAAGGCTTATTTCGGTTAGTGTATCAGTTACCAATCAATCGGTTAGTACCGGCTAACGGTAACGGTTTCGCTTACGGTGTTAATACCAGCTATTTTTAATTCTATATTCCTTTTTTTAGTTCGGTTTGTAATGCTTTTATAGCGAGTAGTTGGCAACACTGACGTTTCTCTACAAACGAGGAGCTGGCCGGCACTTTCGCATCGGTTACCGTTACTCATACGCATGCATGGCAAGTACACTTAACATTCAGGCAGGCACACTCGCATACATTCAAACTCACTCAAGTGCACTCACTGCCACGCGTCCAACTCAGACTCAGACTCAGACTCTGGGCGAGACTCACACGCTGCTCGACTGCGCTCATTCATTTACGCAACACGCCTCACGCCTCACTCCCATTTACCAACACCGCCCACTTATTAAACAAACAAATACACAGAGAAAGAGAGAATCATACACACAAACACACACACACACACACACAAATAAATGTATGCATGTATGTGACCTGTAAAAGTGTGTGTGTGTAATGCGAGGCAGTTCAAGTTGTTGTCGCTGTTAAGTGTTGCAAGCGAGGTTCTCTGGACTTGCCACATGTATGTGTCGATGTCTTTCAGTTGTGGTAATCAACAAAAACAACAACAGCTGTGTAACCACGGTGTGGACAATGATACCAAGTAATCGAGTACTCGTCAGTTTATGCATTCAATGTGAATCCACAATCGACTTGTGGATGGGGCTTACAATTTTCCTAGAATCTTTAGCTAAAATTCAAAGCCAAAGCATTTTTCATTTTTGTAAGATGAGCTTCAACCTTTAATGAGCAAAAAAAAAGAATTCAATCGTTTTAAAATACGTGTACATGTAGAATTAGGCATATTATTAGTACAAAAATTATTTATAATAAAATACACAATAGATAATTTATTATTAAATTATTAATCAACAAATCCTAATAATAAACAATAAATATTTATCGAACATTTTCTAAAGCTATTTTTTATATACAATACCTTTTTCGAATTATAACATTCTCTTCTTTATTAATTCATGATTTTCAATAAATAAATCATTAAATAATTAATTAATATATTCTATTCATAAATATTAAACATTTCACAATACAGTAGAAATTTTTTAAAACAACTTTTGCATTCGTTGCTCTTTTAATCTAACAAAATATTGAAAATTATCTTTAAATTTCGAAAACTGTGCCCATCTAAGAAGCAAAATTACATAAAAATCTAATAAAAATTCAAAACGTTTAAGTTCAACTTTAATTTAAATAATTTCATATTCGTAATATCCAAAATAATATGTTGAGGAAACACGTAGAAAGTAGATTGATATGTGAAAAGTATTGGTAAAAACCTCTTCCACTTTTAACCTTATAACCTTATACCAAACTTCTCTCTGCACAAAATACAGCCTGCATGTCTAGCAAAAACTAAAATCAAAGAAATACTAAAATATGAAAACATATTTGCAACAATTCCGTTTGAAACAACACGAACATTTCCTCGCATCCGACAACATGGCGTTCAATTCCGTTAATGTAACACAACACACATCCTTAGACTGCTATTGCTGTTGTTGCTGTTATTTGCTTTTGTTGTCGTTGTAATCGTTGTCGACGTCGACGCCGCCGCCGACGATTTTCTCGGCATTGCCATGGTCATCATCGTCGTTGCCATCAGCGTTTGTTCCACGTATTGTCGCACATTTTATTTCTCTGCTCTTGGAATAGAAACAAACAAAGGACAAAACGTGCGAAAGTCCACGACTAAAAGGTACTCTATTAGAGAAAACTTATTTTGCCTGTTTGAATTCCGTAAATAAATATATAAAACTGTCTTATAATAAAACATTTTATAATTTTTTTACTTTTTTAAGAGATGTAAATCTGAAGAAAACTTAATCCAGTTTATCTGTTTTATTTTACAATCTATATAAAGTGTCTATAAATTTAAACGATACGGAGTACAACAATATTTTACAGTCGTCTAACTTATTTTCAAAGAGCAATAAAAACCATATTATTCAGTTTGAAGGCTTAGTATTTTCTGCTCAAAGCTCAATAAATTTTAACATGTTCTTCCAATATGAATGATAACAGGGTATAAAGAAAAGGAAAACTAAAGCTGACATTGTCGTAAAATATCGAATTTTATACATTGTGTCGCGTTCGTATGTGTGTTGTGTGTGTTTACTATACGTGTATGTGTGTGTTTGTTTGCTGGTATCTGTTGTTAATCTTTGCGCATTGTTTTGCTTTAATTTCTAAATTCCCGTCCATTTGGCATCAGATGCCAACTTTTGTTTGTCCATTTCAGTTTCAGTTTGTCTACTCGAAAACTATTCAACTATTTCTGCTGATGAACTGCTGTAAGGGGGAAGCTATTCAGTTCGTTTTTCTCCTCGGATTTCCATTTTCTATTTGCAGATGTTCATTTTCACAATTGCCCATTGAAGCGCATTAAATTAAATGCCATTTGCTTTCCGCTTTCCGTTTCTGCCAACTTTGCATAATTGTGGTCCAATTTCTTATCACAGCCACCGTTAATTTGGCAACGCTGTCATCGTTTATTTCTAACCGGCAAATCCTTTAGAATGAAACAATTTCGGAATTTTCTGACAGCCCACAAATGAAAATACATAATAAATGCTTTTGATTAAACCAACAAACTATGAATTTTGACTACAAAGCAATTAAGAAAATGCCAAGAAATTATTATGGCTTATTGTTGAGTATTCAAAATTCTTATCATAATTCCATTAATTGATTTGCAGATTCGTTAACTAATTGATAAATATTTGAAAGCTACACTAAAGTATGAAACCACAAAATTGCTTAAGCTATTTTCTTTCTATCGAGTTTCAACTTTTATAAATATAAAATTCAATATACTATGTACCAATTAAACTTCATATATGATATGATTATGTGCTTAATGGAAAAAATTATTTTACTAAGTTTCTATGAAGAACACTCTTAGAAAAATAATATTTCGTTAGAAACAAAATGTAATAAGAAATAAATATTTTTCAATGCACAAAAAGATGGACATTTACAACATAGTAGAAATTTATATTGTTTGTCTTGAAATATTAAATATAAAATAACAATAAGTTCTTTGCTGTTTAAGCTACAGTGGGCACTAAAAGTTAGAAGCTGTTTTCTTTGTACAGAAGATAACATTTTATTGTTTAATCGTGTGCTAACGCCCAGAAATATATTTGATTTACTTACTAAAGCATCTAACATACACACACAAAATTGCTTATGACTCCATAACTATTATGTGTAAATGTGTATACAAACTGATGACCATTGGTTTATCTTTTACTCTGCCCAAAAATACCAAGCAAATGCCACGCCTCCACACTCAACGCACGAATTTCTTGAAGGTTTTTACAAACGACTTGTTTGGCCGTTTTACTTTGGATTATTGCTTCTAACAGCTTTTATTTATCATCGATTTGGCATCGGGCTTGATCCCGACTGGGCATTGCATAAAAATATACTTAAATTTATAAGACCGTCCTCATATTTGTTATGCTTCAATGCTTTACTATCGATTTTAAATAGAAACGTTACGATTTAATAAAAAAATTTTATTATCTTTGCAATAAAAAATATAAGAAATCAAATTTTAAATATAAATGGCACTTTAATTATTTTTGACTTTAATTTATTATTTATTAAGAATAATTGTTTCGATTTTTTCTGAGCTTAAAACAATTATCTGTGATATCTGATTTCAACTCTCGATTTAATTTGTTAGTGTTTTTTTCTGGAAATATTGAATTATGATTCAATTAAATTTCAATCAGAAATCAATGAATTGCCAATATCATACACACACTCTCTGCATGTGTGTGTGTTGCACATGGCACACTTTTATGCCATAATCAAAAACTTTGTTTTACATGCAACTGCAGTATAAGCCCCAAAAAGTATGCAATGGCAAAATTGCCAAAATCAAAATTGCAAAGCTATGTAATAGTCTCTTGTATGTGTGTGTGTGTGTTAGTGTGACACAAATTGAGCACGACACGAAAAACTGCCAAACATTTCAATAAAGTTGCGCAGCAACGCCGACGCTGACTGCGACTGAGGCAGCGGCAGCGGCAGCGACTGCGCTTCTCTAAGATTGCCAAACGCAGATTGTTTAGAAATTTAGTTTTATGAGCAGCGCAGTGTGTCTGTCTCTGATGCATGGCAGACTGACACAAACATGTGTTAGCGCTGCAGCAAGATGGAGGGAATGGTGGTAGGTGGGAAGGCGAGGGGTAACAATGAATACAGGGGCCCAGCTGTGAGGGGCATTATGTGGAAGGGGGACAAAAGCGCCATTTGTCAACTGGCTCCCATGCAGATTTCTACGCTTGTTTGTCTGCAAGCTTGTTTGTTTGCCAGCTGTTATAAGTCCTCATACTCATACTCATACTCACACTCATACTAATACTCGTACTCATACTCATGTTCCTGCTACAATGGACCAGCGCCTTTTGTTCTACAACTTGTTGTTGTTAGTGTTGTTGACAGGCTTTGTTTGAGTTTTGTGTCTGCAAAATTTTGCATTACTTGGCCAAATTTAAGCTACTAACGAGTTTGGTCATGCCAATAATTCGACTGCTGCTAGCCATTTGCCTGATTAAACGCCAAACTCTAAAGGGTAGCAGGCGTGTCATGATTAACGGCCATTTGCGTGGCCTAAACGCGCGTGGTCTAAACATGAGTGCCACTCACGTTTAACCAATTTTGGCACGCGCCGCAGCCTGCGAACATAAACATAGACACATCGACGCACAACTGAGCAGTAAAAACAGTGTTGCCGGAATTTCAATAGTTAAAAAAGCTACATTTATCAAAAGAAAAAAATATATAAGAAATAAAATGAAAATAAATAAAAATAAAATAAATAATATAAAATAAAATCACTAACAGATAAAAAGAAAAATATAGATTTGCTAATATTATATATAATCAGTTAATTATTATTTTATAGCATTGAAAAATAATACAATGTGATATCAAGGCAACGCGATGCAACGTCTTTTTTAGACCATATCAAAATGTGATATGAATTTAAGAAATACATATAAATTGTAATACTCATGTACAACATTAAGAAAAATCAACTTTGAATATTTCGAAATGCATTTCATTTTATTTAAGCTTAATTAAAAACTGACTAATATCAGGCAATTTATCAAGTTATTAAAAATATTAAAGTTATATAACAATCAGATATTTTATAGAAACATATTTTGAAATAGAAAAATTTCAAGCTAATATCATTGTACAAATTGTACAGCTATAAAATAGTTAATATGGCAACACTGAACAGAAACATCACAGAGCAAAAAAAAAAAAAACAAAAAAAAGAGAGGGAGACAGCGTGAAAAAAATGCGCAACTCTGTAAAGCAAGCTCCTCACTTTTTATGGCGCTTGTTGTTGTTGTTGGTGCTGATGATGCTGCTTTTTGCTCGAACATTTGCGCAATAAAATTGTAAAACAAAGTGCCAACACTCAAAAATCTATTGTGCCCGCCACACAAACAGTCACACAAAAAAAGTAAACAGAAACAACAACAACAAAGGCAACAACAGTGGGGATATGAAGGGATTTTCCCCTTAGCAATGCTGTTTTCTATATGAGCATCATCAAAGAAAAGGGCCAAAATCAGCGACATGAATGAAGCAACGACATTCTATCTTAAACGCAGCATACTCATCACAAAGAGTATACCATTTATGCGCATTGTTATACCCTTTATAATCACATCGTTTATAAACACTTGTCAACAGATATTGTTTTCAACTGCTGAAACATAAAATGAGTACAAGTAATTATGCTATTTTTAAAATGAATGCAGCGTAATAATTATATAAAATTGTTGTAATCAATAACAAAACTATTGTCTTTATTAAAGACACATTTCCGAAACTAAAATAAATCATGATTGCAAATACTATATTGTACAAAGTTTGCAATAAAGAATTCTTGTTTTTTACGTAAAATATAAAACTTTCATTTAAATTTTGATTATAGGATTATTAGTTTTCTTTTTTTGTCTTATTAAAACAAATATGACTAATAAAAAGATTCTTAGTTTTAAAAACATGTGTGACTGGTTATATGCTTTAATATCAATCAAGCATAACCAAATTTTGAATTTGGTATGAAATATTTTTTTTTTCTCAAAAATTTTAGTTTATTTATTTAAATTTGGTTCTATTAAGGCTAATTAGCTTACTGATTTTACACGGCAGCTTAAATTTGTATTTTTTAACCATAAATAAGAAAATTTCAAATCATTTTTTTCTGTGTGTACTAGAGAGTATTTAAGAGTCGTTTTGCACGATTTGCAGGTGTTGATTGCTGTAGTTGTTATTGAGGTTTCAAAGAGATTGAGGCTGTGCTCACCTAGAACGACAGCCACTTCGTTAAACTCATGAAAATCATTTAACAGCAGGTATGCACCACTCACGTTAAAAGTGAGTGACGAGCGGACAGGTGTGGGGAGTAGGTGGATGACGAGGAGAAAGAGGTGTTAGAGATGCAGAAGAAAGAGTAGCCAGAGGTGTCAAGGTGGTGAAGGAGGAGTAGCAGCAGAATAAATAGTGGCACGAGGAGTTGGAGCAGAATTTTGCATCTTTGGCAAAAGCTAAAAAGGTGTGCACCACAAGGTCGTCGCTGTTGGTTGTCAGCGGAAAGTAAAAGAGATGGGGAAAGAGAAAGCGGGAGGAGCTTAAAGAGTAAATTGATTTAGCGCGTGCAAGCGGAAACAGCTGTAGACGATGAGGTGACTTTGGCGATGGAAACAGAGACTGAGAGGAAGCCGAAGGCAGGCAGGAGATGAAGTTTACGTTCAGTGTAGTATGTCGTGCCCAGATGCAAAGCTTTAGTAGTGCTTTTGAAAGGGCCCAAGAGGGGCTACGAGGTGACCTGGACGAGGGCAATGAAATGAGATTAATGCAAAACAGCGCCAACAGATGCCCGTAAAAAGAGCAAAAGAGTCGAAGCAGCGGAGCACGTGGTAAATACAAACCAAGAACGACGACTGGGACGCATATCCTTAAAAAAAAAAAGACAAACTCTTTTTTCCCCCAGAGTGTCAAGAGAGGAGCGAAGACAGGAGAGAAAGCGGAGAGGCGACTCACTGGCATGGAAAATGCAATTTATTATGCAAAATGAAAAACACTCGAAGTGAGACGGCAAAGCGACTGAGAGGGGAAGATGAAGAATCCGCAGACAGACCCACAGCGACATGGTGTCATCGCGACAGACACACAGACAGTCAGACAGACAGAGAAAGCGCGACACAATGCGCGTTTTTATAGCGCCAACAATAACAATAATACAGCAACTGGCGGATATAAACATAATTCAATTTTTATTTAATTCTGTACAACAAACATAATAAATTCTGCTCGACTTGCTGCTGAGTGTTGCACGTTCCCCCTTACCCCGTCTTTCAGCCATTGGAGTCTAGCCAAGTCGCACTGTGGGGGCCAATCGACCAACTTGCCCTGTTAACCCTTTGAACAGATTCTAACGCAAACATTTGACAAAAACTCGAAAAAACCTGGCCACAAACTGTTGACTCATTTGAGTTCTGTCCTGTCTAAAGGCATTGGCCAAAAATATAATGCAGTTGACAAGTTCAGCAGTCAGTAGACAGAGCCTTAAGTGGTCAGTGTGGTTTTAGCCACTTTGGTGACATTTTGGCCAACGTTGTCGCAGCTTATTTAAGGTTAAGCATTATGATAATGGATATTTCGATTGAAACATTTCAGGGCTTTAAGCAAAATCCTGTTAAAGCCCTAAAATAAACAGGATTTGGGAGTTTTCCCATTTAGGCCACGCCATTATCATTTGAATGCATATTAATGAGCTTCCAGTTGTAGCTGTGATTAAACACGAACCGGAAAGGGTTAAGAACCAAAGGCCAAAAAGTCGAAGTTTTACTAATTGTCAACCCAAATCAGAAAAGATCCTTAGGGACAAAATTGTATAAAATATTTGCGCGTCAAATGCCACGAGAATCTGTCTAAATATATATACAAAATATGCACGCAAAGAAAGCTTCAAAAAACAATAACAAATAACAACAACGGAAGCTAAAAAGCGACACAAATTGTTTATTTTTAGCACGTTTATAAGGTCATTAGAAAAAGGTTAAGTCACCGTCGCTTTTGACCCAACCCTAAACTCATGAATATGACGGGTCCTTTTTCGTGTTCTTGTTGGATTAGGTCACACTTTACATAATTAATTGTAATCGCCAGCTGAGAAAAAAGAAAATACGAGAGGTAATGAAAGAAAAACACAAGTTCTTTAGAAAAAAATCTTATAACAGCTATAACATAAAGCTTTCAGATTCTACTTTTATCAGATTAACTGCAGCTTGATTGATGATAAGCCCGAATTATTTGCGTGGTTTTTATTATTGTCGTCACTAATAACAACAGAAAGTGAAGGGAAAAAGAAAGAGTCAAAGCTATTTTTAACTCAAGTTCCTAAAATAGCGATATGTAGACGACATCTAATTCTGTTATATTTATATTCATTATTATTTAGACCAACCAAATTTTTTATAAAAAAACTTTTAGGCCAAAAAAAAATAATTAAACAAATTCAATCATTTTTTATTTTGTATAAAAATAAAACAGCTGAAATTCAGCTCGACGACAATATTCGCTGATTGAAAAATTATTTGTGTTTAGCGCCTGGACTTGAAGCTACACATTTTCTGTATTGTTTTTGTTTTGTGATTATCTTTTATATCGATTTCAGTATTAGTAAAAGAAGATCTCAAACATATTTTGGAAAAATTACAATACTCTATTGTTAAGTGCATAAATATTGAAAATCTCTATTCAATCTGATTAAGCTTAAGCTTCAACCAGTTGCCAATTAAAAGACCGATGAAGATAATCGTTATTGGCCCTTATTTTAAGATTATTTTTTTAACTGGAAACACACAAATGCCGAGATCAAGTTCAAAGGCAAAAACAAAAGTTATTTATGCGTAAGCACGAGCACTTTGACATGAAAGTTGAATCCAAGTTGAATGTCAACAACGCGAATGCGGTTAAAATTAAATATTTGGTTTCAAGGCATGCAGAATCAGGCCTGAATGTGTTGTATATACACAAAGGCTAAAACGTCTAAATAAATTGCTGTCATTTCAAAAATTTCCCAAAGGTGGCATGTTTAACTTGACCCGACTACACTGTCGGACCATCAAGGGGTCACAGTTGGGGGAAAAGGGGTTTTTGGTCGGAGCTTAAGCTGAAAATCAAACCATTTGTTAGCGGCAGGCAGCAGACATGACAACGCTGCATGTATTACACACCAACATACCCACACACACATACAGTATGCATGTGTGTGTGTGTGTGTGACGCATGGCTGCAATTTTGTTGTGCTGAGCTCCTTCGGCTGCGCACTTTAACCGCAATGTACGAGAGGGATAATATTTCAAGAATGATTTCTTATATGGCTTTTCAGCTTGCTTCTTGTCCACGCCCACCGCCCATTACACACCGATCCACATTGACCCTGCAGCTGCCGCCGGTCGAACGCGCCCTTCGTTGACACTGGGCTCTGGGTCAAAGCGAAAGTGGCACATTTTGGGTGAAATTTGTGCATTATCTAGGTTACTGTGACAGCGTCGTTGTAGTTTTCCCACGAGTTGTTCTTGTTATTATTATTGTTGTATTGTTGTTGTTTGTGCTTTGGTTGTGCAGCCTGGCCTACAACACACACACAAACACACACACACTCTTGTACTCTCGTAAGAGCCAAATAAACATTTCTGGGCTCTCGGACTCACGTGCCACGTGGTTGAACTTGTGCGCCATTTTTATTGCCGCTGCCTGCGCCATTGTTTTGCCTGTCTACGCTCGCTCTCTTTCGCTCTTATTCTGTACCCCCTCTCTCTCTCTCTCTCTCTTTCTCTCTATCTGTCTCTATATGCTTTCTGTTTGTTTTTTGTTGATGTTTTTGCTTTTGCAAGATTTTAGCACAGTTTATCTGTTTATTTGCCGTCAGTTTCTCTCTGCTTTCCTTATTCTACTCCTGCTCCAATTTCTAGTTCTACACTGCGCAAAAAAAATTTCTATAGTCAAGACATTTTTTAAAAGAATACTGCTTTTACTCAAGAAAACTAAAACTTAAAATAATATTACAATTACATTCTAAAAACATTAAATTGCTAATTTTGTTATATTTACGTTAAAATTTGAAGAAAATATATATATTTAAATATAATATAAATAAATAGATAAATAGAGCTTGTTGGCATTAGGCATTGGCATTAGGAATATTGCTTTTTAATATGGAAAAGTTTTTATCAAAAAAAAAAGTTTAAGTCTAGCATGTGAAATAATTTCTTATTGTCTTAATAAATATTTTGTCTTATTTTGAGTGACTTTTACACTAAAGATGTGTTTCTATATTTATGCTAAAAATTCTTGGTTTTAAAGCAAAAATATTTGGTTTAGACCAACTTTTTTATGAGTGTAGTTCTTGTTATGTTCTTCAGCTACGACGCGAGTTTTTGTTTATCCAAGTGCTTAAACTCTTTGCGCACTTTTTGGGGCTTTGTGCAGAAACTTTAAAATAAACTTGGGCAAAACTTGCTAAACCAATTAATTGCAATTTCATGCGTAATTAATTTGAGCTGCATAACGTGTTGGCAAGTTTTAGTTTTCCCACAGATTTCTCGACCAGGGGCAATGAATAGAAATTAAGGAGCACAAGATAAATAGCACAATGTTTTCTGGAGTAGATCGCTGGAAGCAGCAGCTCAAAAGAAACGATAACAAGAACAAGTAAGAATACAGCGAGTTTTCGTGTTGCCCCAATAAGTATGCTACAAATGATATGATTGAATTTGGCATACCCTATTTTTTATTTTTTTTAAGGATGATTCTTGCGCAAAGAAGGAAGAGAAGCTTGAAACATTAGGGGCTTTAATGCTTTTCATTTAATGTGACTTTATTTAAATAAGTCGGGTTGCCCTTAAAAGTTAGGTACAATTAATTTGATTGAGACAATTGATTTTGAAACAAACCGATTCTTACGTCGTTGTTTATATAATGCCTGAGATTTCTTTTTCTGGAGTCTCAAAACCACCTGCTATAAATTTATTTAACAATTCAATATGGTAAAAAATTAGTAATTGCGCTTTTTTAAATTGAACAATGAATACTTTATTGAATTTAAAAAGTTTAAAGCATTATCAAATCTCTTAACAAATTATTTGACGGTTTAGAGAAACAAAGATTGGAAAACTAACAAATTCTTGTGTTGCCTTTGCCTTTTTAATAGTTTATTTAATATGCATTTTATTTCATTTTTTTATTCTTACACTATCTGCACATTGAAAAGCGAAAGTCGAATGTCAGTGCAATCGAAAAATGAAGTCATGTCCATGTCGCTGACCGGAATGCGGCTTATAAATTGGGTCATTTGCCAATAGCCGAGTAAGCCACTTGCACTTTTAATAGCAGGTCGTCGTTCTCCCTCTAAAGAACGTGCCCAAATACGAGTCCTTCCGTACAAAACTCAGCCATAATAATTTTAACCTTATAAATTGAGCCAGCATTGCAGGCGGCAGCTCGTTGCCACAATTTTGCAAACTTGCGTGCAACCAAAACGACAAAAGAGAGACAGAGAGAGAGAGAGAGAGAGAGAGAGAGAGAGAGAGAGAGAGAGAGAAAGAGTCAAATGACACCCGCACATCCGCAGTCATCCAACCCGTATTCCCTTCAATCCCCTCCCTTCAACCAAGAAACAAAACTGACAAAGTAGCAGCCCGACCACTTCCTTTTGTTTAAGCTCCCTGTGACACTGGCCCTCGTTGTGGCAAGTGCTGTGGCATAATGGCACTGTCACACACACACACTTGTACACCTCCTCTTTTACATACGTACACATATGCAGTTTGGTCACTATCCATATTGAATATGCAGCTTCCCCAATCCAAAAAAAAAAATCCCCGCACCAATGTCTTCTCTCAATCCATGCAACGACTCGGTTCGTTATAAATTGACCGCATTATTTTGCTCAATTTAACTCGAGTTTGTGGCAAAAGTTTTCAACTTAATACCTCATAAGTGCTGAGTGTGCATATTGAACAGATCCCCTCCCCTCTCTTTTCCCTATACACTGACTTACACAAATCACCTCCCACCTTTCATGCATATGCTCTATGCTCCTTTTGCGTTTATCTCACTCACACGCTCATTTCCGTCGTCCGCTGCCAGTTGTAAAATTAACAGGGTCGTCTTCTACTCTTCTCCTACCCCTTTTAATGCCACCACTCCTTTCCATGTCCTTCGCCATTTACCGTTTTGCCATTTTTTCGTTCGGTTTTTCGCTTTCGTTTGGCATAATTTTTTTATTGGGTCACGCCGTGGCAGCAACGCAAGCAGCGACGCGACGTCCACAGCGCTGCAACTGCATTGCCCTCGCACTCTCACTCTCATTTACTGCATACTTTTCGGCTCACTATTAAAATTTTTTATGCATTTCGAACGAAAGTGAAAAAATATTATTTTTAATTTCATCATTTTAATAGCTGCAAAATGCTTTTGGCCCTTAAGTATCCTCTACGTTATTTAAAAACGGTATATTACGGTTAATTCTTCTTGTAAATTGACATAAGTGCAGTTCATTTGTAGACTGAACTTAATTAGTATATGGTTTGGAGTTTATATCTATTAGTCCTATTGCCGAATAACACAATGTCTAATTATAATGTCTCTGTTCTTTAATTTCGCATTTAATTCTTTAAATTCTTACATCGACTGATGGACTTGAAGTCCATAATTACTAAAAATTGACTTATCTTTTGCGAACTCTTCGCATTTAATGAAAACAAAATAATTTAAAAAAAAACCCAAGATTTCATTTTACAAAGCTATAATACCCTTATAACCTCTTAATTATCTACACTTTTTTCAACAAATTTTCAATAAATTTCATTTAATGATATTTTGTTGAATTATTTGGCAGCAATTTTGTTGTCTCTGTAAGTTTACTATACAAATATGCAAAGAATATTCATATTCAAATTAATGATTCTCCAACAACAACAACAAATTCGCTTTCGTAATTATATTTGAAGTGTACTTCATTTGGTATGGAATGGAAAGAGCCCCGAAAACTCATTAAAAGAAATGTGCGCAAAAAAACGAAAGAAAAAAGGAAAATATGAAAATGATAATTTAGAGCACTTTAAGTTTGCCCATTTATACAGAAAGCAGGTGAGACAGTCGCTGCAACCTATTACCTGACTCGACCCTTAGCTAAACATTCAGCGAATTTTAGCCAGGTCAGTCAAGTGTGCAATCCAGCGAATGAGTCCAAGTATCGCAACTCTGTTCGGGTTACGTCGGAATGAAGGTGGGGCAAATCAATGTTGGGCTGCGACTCAACCAGTGGCTGTTACTGCCTTTGTTTATTTACCCTTTTAACGGATTTTAAAAAAAGGGAAAAGAAATTTTTGCTACTTGGGCAAATTCAATGGGCACCCCAGTGTCACATTGCAGTTTTTAAGCCCTGTATTCAAAAAGTATAAAGGATCTACCAAGTTCTTCAAAAGTAAAATGCGCAGAACAGACAGAAGGACAGACGGAATTCTGAATTTCGATTTTATGTCTATCTTCCCTCCATTACAATATAAACTCATTTTAGATTTTTAATATGTAAGAGTAGTGGGACAAATAAGCTGAGAGCCACTGTATATTTGTCAGGTGGTTGAATGTTGGTTCATTGGGTTTGTGATTAGCATTATGTAGTTTTTTTGTAAAAGGATACAGGGTCTATTACAGTTGAGATCATTTGATCGGCTTGTTTGACTTCTAACGGACAGCAAAGAGGAGCGAAACCTTAACAAAGTATGCCAAATTAAGCGCCAAATCTTGGCATATCCTTGCAAATGAAGCAAAGAGAAAAGTAAAGCTAAAGCTGGCCCAAAAGCCCAGCATATTTTACCATTCTGCAGAAGCAACAAGCTAGAGTCGCTGCACAATGCAAATATGTATCCTGGTCTTGAATCCAGAACTAAATTGCATGCAGCGAGTAACTAAACCTAACTAAGAGAAGAAGTACATGTACTTGTAATTGTATTTGAAGAGTGTACTACGCTTTATGCAATTTTTCATATTTTTCCCCTTTTGCTTTGTTGGCCAGATAATGAAAATGCGAGTCAAAGAAGAGCGACTGAAAGTTTTTAATATAATTTGGAATTAACTTAAGTGGCAGCTGCGCTTTGTGAGGCAGCGTCAGAGTCGAAGTTGTTGTAGTTGTTGTAGAGACTTTCTTTATTGCCTCCCCCGTTACTGCTTTTGAGAAGTGTTTCGTTGCGTTGCGTATACGCAGCGTTGCTCTAGCTAAAAGTTTGCCCTACATTTACAAAATAGGTATAGTTTTTTGCATGTGACCACTTCACAACTCGCTAAAACTATTTCATAAAAGTTTGCTCCACAGTGTCACATTGACTAACAAAGTCTATAAATACCCGGGAAATGGAATTTTCCGGAGCAACCATAAAGCACTTCCTCAAGCGAACAGGCAATGCAAATCAACTTCAGTTAAATCAACTTGCCAACAGTCGGACATATCGCATCGATAACAATTTACATTCTCTGATAAAATGCAGCGAGAGCGTGTATAAGGGAGTGTGTGTTGTGTGCTGTGTGTGTGTCAATTTCTGTCAGCTTTTGGACTACTTCTTGTCCCTCTGTCGTACCGTTGTCAGAGTAAACTTTCGACTTATCTCTTAAGCCGCATAACTTTGCATAAATATGAAGCTATTCAGCAAAACTACCACAAAGCTCCTACAAGGCCCAAAAGGAGGACCCCAGAAGGAAAAGCAGCATAAAAACATAACAAAATTGCCCTTAGACCGCCAACTGTTTTCATGTCAACAGCATCAACAACGATAACAACAAACTATTGTGTTCCGGGCATGGGAAGAAGGAGAATCCCAGAATCTTATTATATTTATTATATTAAAAACAACAACGCTAACAAAACTAGTCAACTTTTTCGATGACGGCACTACTTTAAGAGATTTGCATAAATTTCCAAAATAAACAATATACGCAGTCAGAGTCGAGTAGAGTTGGGGAGATGAGGTCAAAACTCCACCACAAAAGTCATTCGTTTCAACTGTCAACGCGCTCTGGCAAAAAATGGCATGTTCCTACTTTATGGTGTATAAATTTATACATTTAATATATGATTATTACAGTGAACTTATGAATACAAGGGTGGGCAGATAAGTCATTGATCAAAGTTTGAGAATTAACATTCTGTGAAAAATATAATTTATTTATAATTTTGTTGGATAGTGTAATTCTTGACATGTTGGTTGGTAAAGTTTGAAAATAAAGAGGTTATTTGTAAAAAATTGAGAATAGTACTTACAAAAAAAATTATAAATTAAATTGGAAAATTTGATTTAACCATCTGTTAAAAATAAAAAAATTTTAATTTAAACTTAAAGCGAAAAAAAAACATATTCAATATTTAAAAGATACCAAAGTTTGGACGAAAATATCATGTTGACAAAAGGCCGAGCAGTTTTTTTTTTATTTTCTTCTTCTTTAAATGATGTGATCGTGAATATTTTTGTGTATAAAGCTAAAAAAAAAAAAACTTTTCAGGACGCTGAGTAATAGGGCATTTGTTATAAAACACAAACAGTTTCGTCTAGATTTTCTTTAATAGAAAATTGATTTCCATTCATGAAAATGTCGTTTATCCCAATAAACTTATCTGTCCACCCTAGCACATATATGGGAATACATGAGTACACTCAAATGTGCCATTGTTGACAAGCTGTACAAGCAACCGACGAATTATCGATAATTTTCAAACACAGACACAAACAATATTGTTGTCGTTGTCGTCGTCAGTTGCAGCTGCCGTCTGAACAGAGAATTTTGTTTTTCCGCATGTGTTACACACATACAACATACTACAGACACACACACACACACACACACACACACACACACAAAGCCTTTAGAAATACTTCATTTTATCTGACAGACGCGGCGACATCGCGTGTTTAGTAAATGAGTGGAGGGGTAGTCGGAGTTGAGTCGAGTTCAGTTGAGTTGAGTTGAGATGAGTGGATGTCACAGGATTGGGACAGTCAATCTTTAGCACCTCCCCCTGTCCGTTCCCATTATTCTCTCAGCTATATGCTGTCCGATCCGTCGCTCTGCGGTTGACATGAGAGCTGTCTGAGCGCTGTGTTTATCCCCGGGTCGGCGGTTATTGGGGGTTATTGCCCGCCAAGCTTGACTGACTGGATACCATCACAAAAACATACACTCACATACACTCACATACACTCACACACAGACAACTCGCCCACTCACATGTCGTAGGTCAAACAAAATGTTTGCTGATGTTGTTGACGCTTGGTTATGGATTTATGACACTTTGGTCATTGCGGTTGTCAGTTTTCGTTAAAAGTTCCACTTTTTGGTAGCAGCAAACTTTATGACTTGGCCTTTGCCCCTCCCCACTTTATGCTTAATATGTAGAGGTTGTCAAATGCGACACGCTCTAGCTATAAATGAGCGGGATCGTGTATAAAAGTAATGGAAAATTTGGGGAAGTTATTTACCTTTTATCGTGTGCCGTTTGTTCGTTGAACTGCAAATAGAGACAAGCAAAAATCAGATTATTAATAGTCAGAACGTGACATACGCACAGGAATCTAAAGACTAACACACGCACACACCCGCACACATACAGTCACACTCACAGCTGACGCCATCATTTATCATAGAAAGAAATTTTTGTCAACAGAACTTTGCGCGTATTTCCGTTGAAATGTTGGCTATTAATTCAGTGGCCCTAACAACCGGAAGCCCACACACATTTACTTGTCATTAATAATGCAACAGCTGGGGCAAACGCTTGTCAATATTAACTAAAACCAATTATGCAGCAATTGAAAAACTATTAAATTACGTATACGCCATGTGGGCAGACAAACTGTGGAAGCAACTGACTGCAAGTTCGTGCTGAAAATGCAATTAAATCAAAAATAAGTACATTTATGCGCATCCTGTTAACACACACACTCACACACACATAACATACACACAGAAAGGCACACATACACATAATTGGGAATTTGACTCTTGGCTGGCAGCATACATTTTATTTCATATTTTTTTTTTAATGCAATTTTCATATGCATGAAAGCAGCCAAAGAGAAGAAATCAGCGCAAATTCAATGAACTCGAAATGGAATCGAAAATTCGCAAAAACGAACAACTAGCTGACTGACCAACTGACTGACAAACTGAATGGTTGACTGACTGTATGTCTGACTTCAATATACAATAATACAGAAAGCACATTGACTGCAGCATCTGTATGCCGCATCCTTCCTTTTGTCCCCATATCCCTGTGTCCTCATATGTACGGCGGTTATGCAGGACTTTAGCTGCCGTTTGGCCGTTGGCTGAATGAACTTTCATCCCAACCTCCCCCTTTGACAGCCTTGTGTTTACAGCGAAAATATTTACACTGCAGGCATAAAAACTGCATAAATGTGATTATATTTTCATTGGATTTTACACTCGTACACTCGTTGTAGGCCGTCGCCTTGTCGAGTCATGTAATTCGATTGCGATTTCAATTAGCGTAAAATGCAACGATACGACAACAGGATATAAGTCCAATAAAAACATGGTAGAAGACAAAAAAATACACGAATAAAGAGAACTATCTTATAACGTAATCTATTTAATGAGAAGCTGCTTCAAAAAGAACTAATAACACTAGGCAACAGCCCAAAAGTTACAAGAACCAAAACCACTTTTTTGGATAGATTTGGGGCCAAAACCGACGAAAAACATTTTTTTTTTTTTTTTTATGGAGAGATTTTTTTTTTAGAATTTTTCAAAAATCTGGCTTTTTTTAATTCTTTTTTTTTAGAGGTGCGCCCACATTTGTAATCATTACTCAAGAATGCCAAAACCGATTTATCAAAGCTTTACTTTATCTAAAAGCTAATGAATATATCTATATTTCATTTATACACAGTCTTAGATTTAAACCAGTAGTTTAAGAGATATCAATTTTTGAATTAAGAAAATGATGAATTTTTGTTAGCTTTTTTCTTAGCTTTTTTCACTTAAAAATTCGAGGAAAATTCGAAACAATTTTTTTACATTTTATTAACTATTTTATTTGCGTAGCTGTTGTAATTACGCGTTGTTTAAGATATGATTCATTAAAATCTATGGTGAGACGGCGATATGATATTATGTTGATTCGAGGCATGTTTTTGTCGACTTTTTTGACTTCGTTGTGGTGTGGCATGACCTTTAGTATGAAAATTTTTTGTGTTTTTTGAGATATCCAAACCAAACTTACAGAATTTGAATTTGTTATTGTTTTACACATTGTGATCAAAGTTGGTTCAAATCGGTTAACTATATCATATAGCTGCCATAGGAACGATCGGTCGAAAGTCAAGTTTTAGTATGAAAAACTTATTTGTATTTTGAGATATTTCAACTAAAGTGACAGAATATGTATTTAAGAGGGTCATTAATTTGTTACTATATATTTAGCTATATTAATTACCCATCGTTAAGTATGTTAGCCATTAAAATCTATGGAAAGACGACGGAGTTATTAGCATATAAGCAATGAAACAAGTTTTTCGCAAAGGTTGATTTTCGACTGACCGGTCCCATGGCAGCTATATGTTATAGTGATCCGATTCCAGCCAAATTTGGACAGTTTGTATAAGACGATACGAGATTCTTAATTTGTAAGTTTGGTACAAATAACTTAAAAAACAAAAAAGTTTTTCATACTAGAGCTTGCTTATCGACCGTTCGTATCGATTGTTCCTATGGCAGCTATATGATATATTGCTCCGATTTCAACCAAATTCGGTAAGGATGTGATGAGCAATTAAAAATACTCAATTCATGAGTTTGATTGAGGTATCTCAAAAAAACAAAAAGTTTTTCATACTAAAACTTGATTTTCGACCGATCGTTCCTATGGAAGCTATATGATATAGTGGACCGATTAAACCCAACTTTGGTAAGGATGTATAAGGCTTACTTAAATGCATATTCTATTAGTTTGGTTACGATATCTCATAAAACAAAAAAGTTTTTCATACTCAAACTTGATTTTAGACCGATCAGTCCTATGGCAGCTATATGATATAGTGGACAGATTTAAACCAAAATTGGTGAAGATATGAAGGACAACATAGAATACACAATGTGTGAGTTTGGTTAAAATATCTTAGAAAATAAGAAAGTTTTTCATACTAAAGGTGGATTTTTGACCGATCGTTCCTATAGCAGCTATATTGAATAGTGATCCGATTTGAACCAAATTTGGTAGGGATATATAACACATTTCCAGATATACAACCTGTGCGATTGGTTGATATATCTCAAGAAATAACACAACCTTTCATACTAAGCATGGATTTTCGACCGATCGTTCCTATGGCAGCTATATGATATAGTGGTTCGATTTGAACCAATTTTGGTTACAATGTGTAAAACAATAACAAATTCAAATTCTGTGAGTTTGGTTGGGATATCTCAAAAAACACAAAAAATTTTCATACTAAAGGTCATGCCACACCACAACGAAGTCAAAAAAGTCCACAAAAACATGCCTCGATTCAACATAATATCATATCGCCGTCTCACCATAGATTTTAATGAATCATATCTTAAACAACGCGTAATTACAACAGCTACGCAAATAAAATAGTTAATAAAATGTAAAAAAATTGTTTCGAATTTTCCTCGAATTTTTTAGTGAAAAAAGCTAAGAAAAAAGCCTAGAAAAAATCATAATTTTCTTAATTCAAAAATTGATATCTCTTAAACTACTGGTTTAAGTCTAAGACTGTGTATAAATGAAATATAGATATATTCATTAGCTTTTAGATAAAGTAAAGCTTTGATAAATCGGTATTGGCATTTTCGTGTAATGATGACAAATGTGGGCGCACCTCTGAAAAAAAAGTATTAAAAAAAAAGCCAGATTTTGAAAAATTCTAAAAAAAAAATCTCACCATAAAAAAAAAAAAAAAAATGTTTTTCGTCGGTTTTGGCCCCAAATCTATCCAAAAAAGTGGGTTTGGTTTCTGTAACTCGCAAAAAGTGCGATTTTGTTGCCTAGTGTAATAGTCGCGTTTGAAATAAGCTTGAAGTGAATGAATATCACATTATTAGTCGTGGAAATCTAGAGATAAAATTCACAAATACAGTTGAGTTCCTATGACAACCATGATGTAGTAAACCGATTTATATTACATTAGGCAAGGACGAATGTCAGGATAACATAGAATTTATAATCTGCGAGTTTGATTAAGATATCTCCAGAAACAACAAACAATTTTATACTAATTCTTAATTATTGACCGACTACAAACATATTTGGTCAGGATGTATAAAACCAACTTAAATGCATATTCATATGAGAAAATTTAAATATCGATCTTATTAGTCAGATATTTTTTGAAATCAAAGAATTTTGATTTAAATATGAACTTTATTTATTTCAACAAACTATTTTTTGTAATCCGAAATCTCGAAAACAAAATGTACAAAAATCCGGTAACCTTTACGAAACTAATATAAAGATATGACGCAACCGATTCCCAAAATTCATAATACTGACATAACCGAAACTATAATTGAAACCGATGTTCGTTTTTGTTTGTTAATCTTCCTGTTTTACTATATCACAAATTGGCTTGATACATTATAATTTAAATCATCTATATATTTATTGCTATCTATATCAGTGGATGTAAACAGTAATTGATTATATCCGATGGATTTATCATTTCTAAAAGAAAGCATCACTTGAGGAGCTGTCATAAGCCTGCGAATATGCAACAATAAACACATTAATTGTCATTTCATTGATTTTACTTGGGAACGTTTAAGCGACATTTGTTTATAAGCCGCACACGGAAAAGCAGACAAAAGCACAATACAAGTACTTATAGGATCATTACAAATTGATGCTTCCTGCTGAGTAGACAGAAGCCTGAGGAAGACAGTTGATGGCAATTGTGTTGCAGTCACAAAGACGATAACTAAGAAGGGGGAGGATAGTGGAGAAGGAGGCGTGGTCGTAACTTGCTCTGTCACCATCGTCAGAATGCCATCTACTGCGCTTCACTGCAAATCCACTATAGTAAATGTTATCTCTGCAAACATTTGACAATCAGAAATGCTCAAGCCATTGTTTAAAGTAAAAATCGAGCATCAGAATCAGTAGCATCACCAGGCAACGGACAAACAACGGAGTGAACTTTACATTGGTCCTCAATTACCTTAAAAGGGCTTCAATTTGCGATAGATAAAGATAAATCTGTAGGTGTAAAAATATAAAGGACTTTTAAATATACATATTTCAAATCAAAGCGGCTTATCGTGTGTACAAAAATAGTCACAGTGATTTCTTTCAACATCAAAATTTTAAACTTTTAAAAAATTTGAATTATTAATACGATTTTAATAAAATGTCAATATAGACTGAATTTATAGCCCATACATAAAATGCTGTAGAATGAAATTTAGGATGTTGATTAGAATCAGAAAATATCTCTTATATTAAATTTAGCTAGATTTTGTAAAAAATAACCTTAAATGTAGAAGAAATTTAACTGGAATCGAATTTATATGTTAAAAACCAATTTTCTTAAGAAATATGCGGCTGTTTCTTATCTAAGCCAAATTTGATGCCACTGTGCAGCAGCCCAGCTACCAAATGGCTGCTGCTGCTTCTGCTGATGTGGCTGATGACAAAGCGAAGCCAACACCCGAGCTTCCCAATACCCCGACAGCTTAGGCGATGGCAGCAGCAACTACTATGAGGAAAGCAACTCAAATGCACAAATACAGACAACAATTGGCGCAACGTCGCGTCACATCGCATCGTTGTGATGTTGCAGCTTGCAGCTTGCAACTTGCAACTTGCAAGCCGGGGTTAAGTTGACAAGAGAGAATGAGATTGCATTCGCTGTCGTCGGTGCCCGAGTTCAATTCATTTCCACTTGAGCAAGTGCACGTCTTAAAGGCGCCTCCCACTCCCCTCCTTTCCCTACCTACCCCTCCCCTCCCTCGGCATGCATCATAAAAGTAGCTGCAAAATGGTGTCCCGCGGCACGCCCAGTGGGAGTCGCTGTGATGTCGCCTTGAAAACGCTGTTTGTCTTAGAATTTGGCTGCTCCATGGTAAAGCCAAGGATGGAGGAGAAGTGAAAGCTACAGCAAATATAAGCTACATATTCTGTAAAAGGAGTATAGCCTTGTGTTGATGTTGCCCCCTTGCACAATTTGCTGACACTGTTGACATTTGACAGAGCCAGAAAATGATTATTGTCAAGGGTCGACAGCCAACAACACAAACAGATTTGGCAATGGGAATGGCCAAGACGCCAGGACACAGATTATCGTTTATGCGATAAGAGTATGCCGGGTAACCACGATTAAAAATTAAGAACCTTTCACACTAATGACAGAGCGAAAGAGAAGGGATAGACAGGTAGGGACAGGTGTAGTAGCAAATGCAGCAGCCAAAGCTGTCAGCTATCATTTGAACGATACTTTGTCTTCCTGAATTTCTGCTTCAACTGGCACACGGAGCTGACATTGTCGCTGTCTCACCCACTTCGTCTACCTCTCTCTTTGTCACTCTCGCGCCGTCAGTGCCAAAAACGTAGATGCTAAAATTTAGGTTAATTGATAATTGATAAAAGCGTTGCAAGTGCCAGCCAGCAAGCCAGCCTTCTTTTGCAACCTAGTATTAGTGTCGCATTCGCCGCACTTTAACTGTGTTTCATACATATTTAAAGCGTCTCACACTGGGCGATTAAACGAAAGCCACAGAAAATTAATGTTTCAAACTTTAAAATTTAAAGTATGACTTTTGATTTGCTCGATACATATATATTTTTTATTTTATTTTTTTCTAAATATAATGGATGCAAGCTTCCTTTTTTTAAAGTAATATTAATTACAACTAGAAAAAATATTTTTAGAGAAATTTAACTGTGGTTTTATTAAATTAAAGGTATGTTCTATGCTCCTTAAATTTGGGAAGGAATTTAAAATTTAATTACTGACCTGGAATATTATTTTTATATTTATATTTAAATAATTCAAAAACTGCCAAAATATTAAAAAATACAGATACAATTTAAAAAAAAAAATTAAAAATTAAGAAATTCAAAAAATTAGTCTATTTACACAATAACTTACAGAAAATTGGTCTTAGTGAAGAAAACTCAATTATTTCTTTAAGCTTTTCATTTTATTTAGCTAGGCTTGGATGAATCGCCCACTGTGCACACACATTACACATCACATTAAACGTCGTGTGGGCGTGTCAGACATTCACTTTGTCTGCTGCAATGAAATCAAACCACTGCAAATAGTCTGAAGTCTAAAGTGTGCACAAGAACAGCACAAACACACGAAATCAATACTGAACTGAGTGAGCGAGGGGGACCTCAAATAAATGAGGTCGCACCATTTGACCCATAAACAGAAGCTCGGAGGCACGATTGTGTGACAGTGCCTAATGAAGACCCACTCACGTACACAAATCATTTATAATGTACACAACAACTGACAATGACTTGTAAATTAATTGATGTTACCATTTAAGGCGCAACACTCAACTTAATGACGAGTAGGGAGAATAGGAGAAGAGACGAATCGAATCGAGTCGAAGGCAATGGGAATTCAATTCGAGCTTATGCGATTCACATTAAATGCCATTATCCATCATTTTACAAAAGCCCCAAGTCAAAATACTATGCGGAAATGTCTGTGGCATACAAATACGCACAGTTAGACGCAAATATACATATACACACCAACATTCTATGTTACACATATGCTCACTTACGTTACGTATACGCACAGTACTACAGTGTGTGTATGCTAAACTGTCATTGCTCTCGATTTATGTACGAGTATATCTAAATTTGAAAACGCCTGCAGCCAATAAAGCACCTTTGATATAACTATTCTCATACGCTTAACACACACTCGAAAGCTGGCAATTGAGTACTTATGCTGACATCCATTCAGTACATAAATAATTCATATTTTTATGGGTATTTAAACTGATATCATATTTGTTGATTATTTAATTCAAGAAAAGTATGAAATATATTGCTGATCTATTACGTTATTTTCATTTTGTAAATTATGATTCAACAATGCGTTTAAAAACAACTTTAAACAATTTACTAAATTAGGTTTTTTTTGTTTTATAAATGCAGTATCTAAGACCGCGAAAAGTAAAGGTCGCTAATTAGTAATAGGTAATAGTTAAAAAAATGTATATAGTGAATATAATAAATGAGCCATAAATATAAAACTACAACTTTTATATAATTTTTACGATAAAATTTAGCACGTACATTTTCACAAAAAGCTTTAGTTCCTTAATTGATAGTAAAATATATATTATAGATATGGGTGTCAAGACATTAGTAATCATTTTCAAATACCTCATTGATATAAGTATTTGTGCTTTATTGATTTATTGTATCCAATTACTACTTAAAAATTACTACTTAAAATTTTTAATATAATTATCCAATAGCACCAAACAAATTTATTTGTTTTATGTCAAATAATGTCAATATGAATATACTGAGGTATATTATAACTAAAGTATATTTTAATCAAATTGAAAAAAAAGTTTCGGTAAAACTTTATTTAATAAAACTTCGCAATGAAAAGATTTAAAAGAACAATACTCTATAAGAACTAAATATGTTTAGGAAATTGAGTAAATCCTTCTCAGTGAAAAAATGTAATAGAAAAATAGTTTTAAAGAACTAAATGTATTAAGGAAATCAATTAAATATTAGTTAATTTTTACAACATTTTTTAAGTCTCTTAAACATAAAGTAATTATAAGTATATATTATATAATTTTAACAATGCAATTATTGTAATTCAAACATGTCTCTGTCTAATTCCTAGAGTAAATCAACAATTTCAATTTAATGGTTACCTCAGAGTGAAGTTTAACTGATATTCGGGACATTTAGGGAAAGGGAAAGCTGTTGAATAGTAATGGATTTACAAATGTGCAGGACAGTTCAAGGGGGTCAAGTCAATGAGTGGGAGGAGAGCGGTGAAGCTTAACATGAAAATTGCATTAAGCGTCAACAATGGAGCGGAAAGTGTCAGGCGGCTTGTAAAGTTGAGAACCAAATGGCAATGCTTAAATATTTTATGACCAGCCTTAGTAAGGGTTCTGTGTGTGTGTTTGTGTGGGTTGTGCCAACAGCAGCAAACTTGGCTTTTTAAACAATCGAGTGACGACATGGAAAATTAGTTTACGCAACCATTGCCAAATGTCGCTGGCAGGCCAGGAGAGAGCAGAAGAGGAGCCAAGGGAAAGTAAAGGGGATGCATCCTTCAAGCCGTCAAGCAGTCAGAGCGCCAAGGAAGCTGTGCTAAGTCAACTCAATGCAAGTCAATCAGGCGGAAGTCGAAAAGCAACAAGGAGGCACAAGCTGAAAGGAAGGTCCAAAAACTTTGCCAGCTTACGTTGAGTTGAAGGTGCGGAGAGAGTGAGAGAGTGAGAGAGAGAGAAGGAGAGGGGAGAGGAGATGGTGGCAACTTCTGACGTGGCAGCTGTTGCAATTGTTGGCACTAACTTGCCAAGACAGCGTCAGCGTTGTTGCGCCATTCAAGTGGATTTTGGTTGCTTCACTTTTTCCACCAGCAATGAAATTGTTTTCCTTAGCTGCACGCACTCCTTTCCCCTTCTTTTCCTTAACTTAATTGAGTGCAAAGCTGGCACAGCACAGAGTGGATTTAAGTTTGGACAAGTTGAATTGATTCAAAAGTTTCATTATTGCCACGAATGCAACAACTGAGGGATAAACTTGTGATATTGACAGACTGATTAAACTCAACATAAAGCGACAAGGGAACGAGTGTCCTTTATTTATTCCTAATTAACGAAACCAGCAGACAAATTTGTCCAGCCAAATTACCATTGAATTAAATTACGTATACGTATACGTAATGTTTGCTACAAGAGGAAGTTGTCTCCTTTACAGGCTATTGCCTGCCTGCCTCAAAGTTTAACTATATATTTCAGAGCGACAATTGCACGGCAAGCATGGGAATTTATAGCAGACATACATAAAGACAGGCATACAGACAATTACAATATATAGTTGTACGTATACGTAATATTGCTGCGTATCCTGACAACTAAGAAAATATATCGATGCACAAATTAAACTGCAAGTGGAGCAGGCAAGGGAAAACCACAGAAGCGCCAGTTACAGTACAGAAAATAAACTAAAATAAAACTGTGTAAACCCGGCAAGCAGCGGTCGAGAAGGGCAAAGGGGATAGAATTTAATAGTATGAGTACCCAGATCGTATGCTATTTAATTTACCACTATAAATTTCAGCTAAAAACAAATAAAACGAGTTGGTCGAGAGTGGAGAGAACCAGTGTCCAGCACTCGGAACAGCAATTGCGGTTAGTTGAGTGCCTCTAGTTGACGCTCTCCGTATTTTGTGAGCAAATTGGCTCCGAATACTTGTCGAATGTCGCAATTGGCTATTGAATATAGTAGCCAAAGCTGGAAATGAACTTATTGCCACACAGCATTTCTCTTGCCAGATTGGATTGGAACTTCCTGTCAATTGAGAATCAGCTCAATGATTTTCACATTAACAGCTTTTGGACGCATTCCCATTCCATCTGACTTTGTCCAGGTCACACACATACATACACAGTGGCAACAGACTCATAAATACTCAAAGACGACAATAAATAAATATTGCAAACAGGCGCAAAGCCTCAACACAAAACTGACAAGGCGCTACAATAAATAACGAAATAATTTTTACCCACAGCAGCTGGACCAGAAACAAGACCAGGACCAGGACAAGCCTTAGTTGTTCTTCTTCTTTCAAGGGCTTAGAATATGTTGCGGGCTAACCAAAGAAAATACCGTCTAGAACAGAGGAGAACATTGTGCACTCTTGTAATTGTGGGCTGCAAATTATACTAAAAATGCAATAGTCGGAAAAAAATCAACTTGGAAATACCCTTTGCATCTATATACATAGAAACTTATCTGCTATTAAAGTTAAATATTATAAAAATACCATTTTAATAAATTAAATACTAAAAAAAAAGATTAATGCACAATCGACAGTCAAAAATCCAGATTAAAAATTAATATTTGGTATATTTAAGAAGTCGTTTTTTTTAATTCAAACTAATTGCATTACAATATTTCTGAAGAGGATTTGTTAATACAAAAGATCTCACTCTATCAATTTACATAAAGTTTTAATTTTTTTTAAGGTAATATCCACATTAACACTGAATGTGGATTAAAGTATTACTCCAAATAACAGCACTACTTGGTTAAATGAACTGATCAACGATACGAAGTGCTATTTAATTTATGCCTGGAATCATTTAATTACCAAAATGGTATCAATTTATGATATGAATCATTACATAAATTGCAGAGAAAATATAGTACAGCCTCGTTTAAAATGTGGAGACGTGGTATAAATATAAATGTCCTTGCTGCGGCAGGTTTTTGGCGCACAACGAGCATTTCCTGGGCATTGCGAGGCCATTGCAGGAGGCATAGCGGTAAATCACAGTGGACACTGCAGCTACAGCAACAACAGAACAACAACAACAACTTCTGCAGCAATATGAAATTTATAAATTATTATCGCGAGGGCTTTTGCTCTTGGCTAAAGCAAATAACTTTATTATTGGCTCAAATCTGGAACATAAAGTGCGTTTATAAAAGTCGCAAGCAGATCCCCTTCTTTCCCTTTACTTCCTCTGTCAGGCACAGGTAATGTTTGAACATTGTCTGGGCTTATCTTGGTTTACAACACTGTGGGCTATCGTCGCCACGAGTTTGGCTTGGATCAAGTTTGCCAAAGTATCTTAAAGTTGCATGTTAACTCAATGTGCGTCGGTTTGCCACAGGAGCCACCCCCTACAGAGGCACCAGTCTGTTGGCAGGTTGGCAAACTTTTTGGGGAAATTGAGCAATAAAGTTGGTAACACATTTGCGCACCAAACACACACACACATACAGAGAGCAGCAGCTGGATGAGATCCACGCCAGATGTGAGAAATATGCAAATATTGCGGTTTAATTAAGTCGACTGCGAGTGTAAAGTAATCATTTGACTTGCTTTTAATTACCTGCCGACAACGTGGCGTATGCGTATTGCGCTGCAATAAGCTCCATTAAGTTTCGCAGCTTAAAATTGTCAGCAATTGAAGACAATAAATTATGCAGAAAAAAATAAAGCACTTGACTATCATCTGTATGTAAACAACAACAAAACACTCGTCTTTTCAGTGGAAAAGTGAGAAAAGTGTGAGTGGTGCTCAATGATGGCACTTACGAAATATACCACCCAATTTTCACAAGGAAAACTAAAGAAAGTGGCAGCTTTCATTCCCTCACTAGTACTCTATTCATTCTTTTGCTTGTAAGAGTAATTTTACTCATTTAAGAAGATGTCAAAAAGCGCAGAGGGAGAGAGACTGAGAGTGAGAGAGTGAGAGAGAGAGAGAGAGAGAGAGAGAGAGAGAGAGAGAAAGAGATAGAGAAAAAAAGAGAGAGGGAGAGAGAAAGAGAATAAAAGAGAGATTGAGTGTGACAAGCAACTCAACAGTGTCACCGCAAATGGCAAAATGGCAAATGCCAGCTGCTAAGTACGTGAGAGCGAGTACGCTTTCGGGTGGGAAATTAAATAGAAAGCAAAAAAAAAGAAAAAGAAAAGAAAAGACAAAAGCAGCTACAAGTTATAAAAGGGTCAGAACCAAGCGCTGAAATTAAAAATGGAGCAGTCGAGCGGCGCCAACAAACCGGAAATTAAGTTTATGCCAACGCGACAGGCAGGAAATGCAATACAAACGAGAAATATGCTAAATAAATGCAAGCAACAGCAGCAGCAAATGCTAAGACGGCCAAGTTAATGCTAAATGGAGTTGTGCACTTTAGACGCCTGCACCATACAGCCCCCTTTAACTTCTCATCTTCTCGCCCTAAAGGGCAACACGTGAAGTGAAATGAAACGAAACGAGACGAAACGAAACAAGTGCATTATTTGCATTAAATTATGCATGCGACGTTTGGTAGGCGGCGAAGCGTCAAACAGTAAGTAAAAAAAAAGTGCTCGAGATACAGGCAGACTGACTTACAAACACCCTAAAGTCAATAGTGAAGGGCAAAAAATTGTGTTTATGGTTTTAACCTGCCAAAGTATTAAAGCATATTTATTACCTAAAGCAATTAAATATGAAATCAGTTTGATATACAACATAGTAATAAATTGAGTTAAACAAAATTTAAACAAAAAAAAATACAATATACCCTGGACTAAAATGTTAAGCGAGAAACTATCGAGAAAACTATCAAAGCTTCAAATTATAATAAAGACTGATTTTAAAAAATTCTTTTCTTCTGGAGCAAACATTTTTATAAAGTGTAAGTTGGACGACGCTCAGATACCCTTGCATGAGCATTAAAGCATTATGTAGTTAAAATATATGCAAAAATTAACTGAAGATGTATTTAATTCATTTTATTTAAATTTATTTGAGCGAAATTGCTTTTAAAATGTTATTGTTTTACAAATTAAAAAAAACTTTACGGTAAAAGACCTATATATTTTTCCAGACTCATCATTAATGCTAAAGAAAACTAATAAGCATAAATAAAATAAAAAAAAAAAAGATTAAGGACATTACATACCTAATTATATTATTTTATTCCTAAAATTCTTCGCATACATAATGATTATTGTGACTAGTGCTTTTATTTATAAGTATAGGTATTGTCCTTACTATTTAAATTAACAAATTTAAAAAAAAAATTAAAAGTAAATGTTAGCACATAATAGTTAAAAATTTAAAGAAATTGGTTTCATTAAATGAACGACAAATAAATGTGTCCAAGTAAGTATAAAACTTTACGACTTTTCAAATACACCCGCTTTGGCCACAGTTTGCACGCAGAGTATACTGTAAGTGTCAGCAGTCGCGTGGATTCACACGCCGGAGCCACACTGGCGTCCGGAGGCGTCGCTGCAAAGGGGGTTGAGGTGCGGGCCACAAACAAAGCGCAAACAAAGAGCGGATCGCATGAAAAAGGCAAAAAGGCCAGACTATGGGAATGGGGGAAGGGGCGTACTGCCACAAACAGTTGCTGGCTTTTCACAGCGCGGCTTTTCCGTATGATGGACAGAATTTGTATAATTTAAATTGAAGTGCTGCCAAGACGAAGAAAGTATGAAAAGTATCTGGGATAAACAATGCGTATGACAAAGTGTGTCATGTCAAATAAGAAAACGTCGAGCAATTTAAATATGAATAAGAAAATCTATTCTCTGATTAACTTAATCATCTATAGAGAGTTGATGGTTTTCTAAAGATGTTTTCAAAATAAACTACGCAGTAAAAATAGTTTAACAATTGCTGAAGATTGTACTGCCATTTCAGATAATGACAAGTCATTTGTAACTATTCAAAGTCTCAGCTTTCGTCTGCAGCTTGTTGAATGAATTCCCACAATCCCTTTGGGATTCCCCCTAACGCTGGGCATATGCTTTCCCTTTACAGCTGTTTAGGGCAAATTTCGCTGACCACTGAAAGGCGACAACGAGGACTCCCGGGAGCCACTAAAGTTCAAGTCAGAGACTGAGTGAAAAGGAAACGCTTTGGAGATGCTCACAACAATGGCTGACAAGCACCAAGCCATAAAATGCAATGCCAACAGCAACAAATGGCCCTACATTCCCTCTTGTGACACCCTCTTTTCATCCCTTACATCCCTTTCGCCCACCATTTCTTCTTTAATGCTGCAACTGGCAACGACGACGCTGCTTTGCATAGTCAACTGATTTTGATGGCATTTTCGCACAGCTTAAAACAATTTGCCATAACGCTTTTTACGGCATTGCTATGTCATGATGTGAGAGTAAAGTTGAGAAGGCAATGATGATGAGAAGAAGATGGAGGGGAGACTGCAGAATTGCTGGCATCTTTAGCTCGGAAGCAAATTGAAATGGCGAGTCCAATCGTGGCAAGACACACTGGGCGATTCAGTTGATCTTGCAGAAAAAATTCAAATTATCAAATTTTATTATTGGCAAATTATCAATTTTGCCTTGATGCACTAGCTCTATCGAGATTTATATATATCTTTAATATACCATTATATATAAATATATGTTGCAAAAGCTGCAACACAAACTAATTTCGCAATTGTTTTTTAAATAAAATAAGTTGTTGAAATATGTAAGATTTGTATTAAACTGATGCTTGTGAGTAACATGGAGTAAGAAACAGCAATCGTCTGGACGTCTATTAGCATTTGTTTTTTTTTTAAATGTATGTTGTACATTACTCTGCTTCAACCAATTTTATAAATTTAAGACACCTTGTGTTTAGTACAGCTCGATACTTATAAAAAATATTTAAAAAAAAGGTTGAGAATTAAATTAAAACATTATAATTTATAAAAATTTAAAAATAATATTTCAATTAAAATTATTAAAAAAAACGTAAAAAAAATTTAATTGTTGAGCTATTCTTCCAGAAAAAACCGTCATCTTTAATAAAACATTATTATTTCTTTAAGTTCTTCATTTTCTTTTCTAAGTCCGCTAAATAGCCCACAGTACGAGGGGTCAACAACAAATGCTCATAAAACTCAGTTGAAATGGCTTTCTCTTGCTTTCTTGACGGCCACTGAAAATGCATTTCCGCCATGTGTGTGTGCATGTATGTGTATGTGTGGGAAGAAGGCGTAACTGCTTGCAACATTCAGTTCTTAAAAGCTATGAACGTGCAGCACGCAATCAGCGGCAACTGCAATCCGAATCAGTGGCTACTTTTGTTTAAAAGTTGAAAAGTTAAGCGGACGCGCCCAAAAGCGTGCTATGGATTTTTGCACCGCGTACGCATTAAATAAGACTGAAAAATAATAATAATAATAATAGTAATAGTAATAACTGTAATAACGAGCTCCGGCAGTTTGCTAGTTTGAAAAGTTTGCTTGTTTGTGCCCCGTTTGGTTGCGACTTCTGTAACTTTTGCCACGGGCCAAAAACTGACGGAGCGTGTGGATATCCCAATGGGATCCTCCGTCAGGAAAACCGTTTCTCGTTCGAAAAAGCAAAAGTTGTAAGCAGCTCAACAGCAGCAGCAGGTGGAGGATTATGAAATGTTTTTTGCTGAAAACTATTAAAGTCTACGACTTTGAGAAGGGGGCACTCAACTTCAACCTCGTGCTGTCAGCAAGCACATTAAAAGAAGTGATTTCTAATGCAGTCTTCGATGTTGGCCCTGGCCATGTCTCGTTAACAATATGCCATGTTAAACATAAACGTCATTAGCATGTTCTGTCCCCATTTTCATGCTCCTTCCATCCACGTTTCTATTCCATGCTCTGTAGCTCAAATATCTGCTAGTTCAGAGCCAATCCCAATACCAAACCATCCTATATTGCCTCTGTCAGGCAGGCAGGCAGGCAGGCGAGTGTCTGCGCACGAATCACTAAAATGTACACAAAAGTTAAACTTCCGTTTCCTGCCGCTGCCGTTGCCGTTGCCGTTGTGGCTGCCAGCGGAAGTAAGTAAAGCTTTTCCACATTAAAAAGATGTAAAGCACTGCGACAGGCAAAACGACATAAAAAACGACACAAAAACTAGGCACAACCATAAAGCAGACAAGTTTAAATACCCTTTCAAACACGTATATTTAACTGCAATAATTCTTTATTAAATATATCTAATAAATCCCAAATTCAATGTATTAAATTATTCTCTTAAACAGTCTTAGACATTGAGAAAAGTGTTTGAAAAGTATATCAAAAGAACTCGTTTCAAATTAGTATTTGTCGTAAAATTTGCAAATAGTTGAGATTGTAAGGCCCTTTGAAATTATAGATTTCACAAAAAAATAATTAAATAAAACTATATTCAAAACAGAATATTTATTTTTAGATCAGTAAGCAAAAAACAGATGAAATGATATTACGATTTTATTTGCAATACAAAAATCATGCATTAAATAAATCTTATAATCAATTTTGTATCCAACTTTAAATATAATAACTTTAACTAAATAAATGTATAAATAATTTAATATTTTTATGTCCATTCCAATCCAAAAACATTATTAATTTATTTCGTGCTTTCGGAAATTTTTTTTAGTTTTGCAATTCTTCTTAAAATTAGTTCTTCTTATTAGAGGTAAACACTGTGACTAAGCCGTTATACCTGCTTTTTAAATGTTTTAAAATTGCAAAGCAGCTATGGAAAACTGTGCAAAAATACTTTCAAACACGCATACATATATAGAATTTATACATACATGAGAGCTGACAGGAGGCTCGACCTGACAGTGGAAAGCATGAGATAAGCTGCGTCAACTTGCGCGAAATACCACGACCTCATACCGAAAAAAATAGAAAAGGTAAAAAAAACACGGGTATGAAAAAAACAATGTCGAAAAAATAGAGTGTGAGCCGCAAGAAGACAGCGAAATATTGCGGGAATATTCAAAACATGCGCTTAAAGGTATTTTGCAGCACATGACAAGGAACAGCAGCAGGAAGAAGAGAACAGCGGAACATTAAAAAACTGTAGTGGCCAAAGTTGACGCTAAAATATGCAAAACATTTAGACGGGACAGGAGCTGGAGCAGGAATAGGACACGAGTCACGTGCCGCCACCTGGCATCCAGCTGGTATATACACCTGACCCGCAGGGTTGGCAAAACTTTTTGCACTCACTGTTCTTAGAGCCAGCAGCGTATGTGACTTAAGATATTTATGCTTATGATTTTGTGTGTGGAAACTTGAACAGATTTTTCAAACTGCAAATCAATCAAATGCATTCAAATGACCATCTATCCAAAGATTAGATTAGACAGTAGTATAAGGAAGCCAAGCAAATTGCTGGAAAAGATTGACAATAGGAATAAAAAGAAATAGAAGATGGTAGATAGTAGATAGCAGATGGGAGAACTGCCAACAAAAGCTGCAAACGTGACAAAATTAGTGAACAATGGTTGGAGGAAGAACCTTATGAACTCTCTCGATACTATAGCGCTCAGCATTCAGGACTGTGTGTGATCCGAAGCCCCAGTTAGACAATGACAACCACAACAACAACAACAACAACTGCGAAAACATCTACACAGCAACAACAACAACTAAATGTGGTCAGCCACTGCGGCGAACAAAAGAGTCTGACAATGACAACGAGGTAGTCGTCGAGGTGGAAGACCATATTAAAAAAGCATAAAGCCAAAGCACCATGTTCCCCTCTTTGTCCACTCCTCTTCTCTGTTCTCTTCTCCTTCTCTTGCCCCTCTCTTTCCACCTCTATCTTTCCTCCAGCTTGCTCTGACACACAAAAGCGGACTAGTCTTTATAGCAAAAGCTCTGCAAATGGTCACATAATGGCACGCACACAAACACACACATACACACACAGTTGCACACCCATTCACACACACACACACACACACATGTGACTTAGCATTTACTACTGTCCTCTAGCTGTCCAGGCCCATGGGCAATTGGCGTCGCAGCAAATTGAAAGCGAAACGAAAAGGAAACTAAAAATCAAAAACGTTTGACCTTTGATGACTCAATCGAAAGTTGGCCATAAATACAAAGTACAAAAGTTGTTCAAGTAAACCTTGAGGACTCGGTCAACTTAAAGGTACAATTTTACAGTGATGCCAACTACTTCTCCCAGAAAGAGGACAAACCAACCAGAAAAAACGTGGGAAAAATTGATGTATATATAAAAAAAGAGAATTAATTGTAGGATAAATAGTTTTCTCTTAAAAGTATTTATTTTAATAGCATTAAGTCCTACGTTGCCCTGGCTTAAACTCATTTTGAATTTAGAAATAATTTAAGCTAAAATTATGTAAATAAAATAATAATCTATACGATTATTTGGAAAGCATTTATATTTGACTTTGTCAATGTAAAAATGTAAACAGTTCTTTCAATATCTTCTTTACTTTATTTAGTCGCCAATCTTTCTTAAATATTTGTCCGGCTTCCTATGTTAAAAGAGGCTAAATAATACTTTTATTTTATTTTATTTTATTTTATTTTTAAGGCTGAATTACTTTTAAAGTGGAAAAATCTAACCGTATAATGGCTAAATCGGCAGGACTACATCTTAGCCGCAGCAGTAACCAAAATTGTTTGTGTGCCCAAGTTTTGCCGAGATGGCGAAAACGAAATTGTTGGCATAGTGCAAAAAAAAATTGCAAAAGCCTCTGCAAAAAATGCACATACCCGTAGTACTCAAACTCATACTCATACTCAAACTTACACACACATTCGTACACGTACTCATAGTAGATAAATAGTTGGTTGGAAACTTTTTGCCGGGCAAACATCAGACATCAGGTAGTAAAAAGTTCAGGTGATGTGAAGCTCGGGCTTAAACGGGAAAAATGTCACCACAGAACAAACATTATGCTGTGCTGCAGAATGGAGGAGTAGAACAGGCGTGGAAATGGAAAACATTTCAGGCACGCGCTCGAAATATGCATTAGAAATGTTATAGCATAAATTGAATAAACCAAGACGGCAGCCAATCTTTGGTATCCCAGAGTCTGAATTCCGACTAAGCTAGCAAAAAAAATATTAAATATATATACAGTCACGTATACGCACTGTTGTCGATCGCAAAATAGAAACTGAAATGGACAAGAAGAGCATAGGAATTGGATTGAAAACTCAGTCTCTTTCCGGCTTCAATTCAGTGGTCCCGGCGTGCTGCTGAATTGGCAACATTTCTCATTTTGGCGTATGTTTTATGACATGTGCATGTTGTTATTAGGCATACAGCTTTATAGATTTCACACAGCACATTTGTCTTGCTTATCGGTACCAGCATATACATACTTGCATACTTATTATACACATACACACACACATGCATGTGGCGACGTAATCAGTCATCTTGTTTGGCATATGAATGATTAGATAAGTACGACGAATATTCAGACAGTTCTACCCATTGGGAGCTGTCATCTCGCCCATGTCTAACTTGCTTGACACTTTCTGCATCATTTCTCGCTCTCATTCACATTGAATGCAAAATGTGCCCTTTTATGGCAGCTAATAGGTAATACAAGTGTACACAGTACAGCTGTATCTGATTAAATATACGAATAATTAGAGTGAATAAGCTGAATGCAAAGCAGTACGAGTTCGTGGTCTCTATTTAAATATAGTTGTTGTGACAGATAGTTGGAAATTGCTTAGACAATGAATTGTTGGAAAAAATGTAAATTTGAGTATGTATATCTTAGAAAAAACTTGTAATTCCCTTAAATAAGTACAATAATCCCAATCCCCTAATAATATGTAACATATTATAAATAGGTTCCCATTTGTTTCGAGTATTTCCAGAGAACACAAAAAATTTATAATAACTACCGATAATCACCACATACAACTGAATACAATTCACAAATGCGCAGCATATATTACTATTATATTTAATAATTAGTCAGATGACCAAAATACGTAATGTCCATACTATAGCCATTTATTTATTAACAAAAGGCTCTTATTTTTTTTTAAATAATGTGTATTCTTTAAATGTGTGTTCATTTTAACGGGGCTTTAAGTCGCTTCAATATCTGAAAATAATTTTTTTTTATTTGACTTTGATTACAAAGTAAACACCTCTAAGGTGATAAGATGTGATAAAAATTAATCGAGAAATATATCAATAAAGGAGATAAAGTTTGTCTTTGTTATTTTATTACAATTATTTTTGCTATTCTTTATTAAAATTACTTATTATGAATATTTAACACATATGAATATACAAATAATATGTAATGATTTTTTTTTTTTGAAAATAAAATAACATTATTGCTAAAAACTTTTTTTTGTTGATAATAACAAATATTAATCTACGTATTTAACAGGTAAAATCAGTACAAATGATAATATAACATTTTGAACTGTTAAACTGATAAATACGTAATCAAAATATACTATTATACATTTTTTTTAATTTCCCAACTCATACGCTCTAGTTAATTTGTGGCTAGCCTTTTTTGGTCAAAGTAATATAGTCATAATTTTAGTCATTGAAATGGTAAATAAAGAAACACAATGTACCACATAATCGCACACACCTCATACAAGTTAGATTGTGATATTTGAGTGCAATGTCATGGGTAATGTGTCAACTTGGTATGGCGAGGCTAGAGATTAGCTAATGACGACAGCAATATTATAAGGCATATAAATACATACTATTCGTATGTACATTCAGCTTGATTTCAACTTTCTGAATATGTGTATGAGCTGTGCTCCTTGATTGCGACCAGGTAAACAAGGTAAACCAAAATAGTTGCCCGTAACTCAGCAAAACAAATAATTGAGAAGTAAACAACAGGCAAAAACTGAACAGCAACAACAACCAATAAGGGGAATGCATTTAATTAAAATCAAAGTCAAAAACAACGTAAGAAAAAATGAAAAGCGTTTCATTGGGAAAAGGTCTTTGGCTAAAAATAATAAGAGCACGCCCTTTTCACATCGATTCTGTGGCAAAGAAAATGCTGCTAGAAGGAAAAGTTGAAAATCTAATCAGCAAATTGTTTAAATAACTGCAACAACATGGCAAACGATAGCGAAGGTAAGAGCAGGGGTGAAAGTATAAATATTATATCAGGCAATGTTTGATAACAAGCGAAGGTTTCGAACTGATACCGATAAGCTGCGTAACTGTAGATATATATATTTAATATTTACAACTTGGCATGCACAGTCGATAATGTTAAACGAGCTGATTCACAAACAAGTTAAGCAAGTTAATTTATTTGCCAAAAGTTCAATAAATGCGCAACGCAATCGTCTCATTGTCAGCTTGGGGCAACAATTTTGATTCAACGATAGAAATGCCAAAAAGTGCATAGCAGAAAGGGAGCAGGAAATAAAGAGAGAGAGAAAGGGAGAGAAAAAGATACAGGGAGAGATAGGGAGGCAACACAGTGCGTGCACGTTGTCAGAAAGGCAAACTAGAAATCAATCTCACAATCACACAGCACGATGAAGAAGCAATCGACATGCGAGTTTTTTTTTTTTTTTTGAGATTTTCTGTGCAAATTGAAACACGGCTCTGATACGTGCAGGCAAATAGTATAAAGAGCCAGGGGGCAGGCGGGAGGCAACAAACAAAAGGGAAGGCAAACAAATCTGTTACTGGCAAACATGCAGTATACCCAGCACGCCATAAAGTATGCAGCAAAAGCGACGCCACAGTCAACTCGGATCGTGTTGAGTCGAGCCAAGCCAACCCTGGCAATGGCACCTCCTCCCTGGTCAACTGAACCTTGCCCCCTCCAGTTACTAAACTGTCCGCGATGCACTTTTGTTAGCTTTGTTTTGTGTTCATGCGAGAGAGGTTTAATAAGTAAATGAGTAAATGACAACAAATTATGATAAAGTAAAGGCTGTTATCTTTTAGCTTAAAATATGTTTAGGCTGAATAAAGTAAAATAAGTAAGTAAATAATAAAGTTTAAAGGAATTTTCTTTGGATTTATTCTTTTAAATAACAGATTAAACCGAAGCTATTGAAGTTTATTGGGAAAAATTACGAGCTTAAATCATGGAATCATTCAACAGAATATTTAAATTACTAATCTCTCCTTTTTATTAATCATTAACTTATAATTATTGGCTGAATGACAAACAACTTTAAAAAATATTGTTCTTACGATTATTGCCAATTTTGATTGATTTTCGATTGATTTTTGTTTAAAATTTTTTTTTATGCTCTTCGTATTAGTTATTATATAGTTACTTTTGTAACTACCCTCGCATGGCTGCGTGTGTGTTTATGTGTGTGTGTGTGTGTGTGTCAGCTTTGCTGCCCGTTAGCTTCCCTATTGCTTGTGATTCATTCATTGCACTGTCCCCGCGTTGGTCACTCTGCCCCGTCCGTCAGCTCGGTCGTCAGCTCGCCCGTCAGTCCGTCAGTCTGTCTGTCTGTCAGAGCTGTCGCAGCTTTCAAACCGCATTGGCATAGCCATGCATCACAGTGGCAGCCAACCAATTTGAGTCAAGTGGTGCGCACGTAAAAAAATACCAAAAAAAAAAAAAAAACAGAAACACACACACTCAAAATAAAAAAGGAAGAGAAAACTACAAATTTTATTTTTCAACATTTTTGGCGCTCTCTTTTCATTCAAGAGGGTAGAAATAACAACCAATTTATTTGGCTATACTGCAAATTGTTACTCGACTTGCATTCGATCATCATCGACGTCATCATCATCATCATCATTGATGGTCCCGTTCCTGTTCTCCTGGCCAGACTTACGTTCACTTCTCGTCAGTATCATCATCAAAAATCGTTGATTGCAACAAAACGAATTGCATTTTAAGGAGATTACTCGATGTGCTCGTTCTTTCGCTGGCTTTCCACAGACCCCCATCGAGATGAATATAGATGTGTGTGTGAGTGTGTGCTTGTGAGAGATTGTGTGTTGTGGGGTCATGCTATTTATAAATCATGGGGCACTAGTATGGTTTGACCATTGGATTGCACAACTCACAGTGATTCGAGTCCCATTAGCACCTTCTCATAACTTTGTTATTATAAATTATTTAGCAAAAAAGTCAGAAAGCAACAAAAGAAGATGATTTATTATAGCTAATCCCAAAGCAGCGTTTCGGAATTGTATATTGTTCGTAATAAATAAATATTTATACATTTGATAAACTGTGGAATTGTTGTGGATTCTAAATGTTTGCAGTTAAGCAAAATATTATAAATTCAAACTGAACAATTGATTAAAATTGAATTTTAAGCATCATTTCATTCATCGAATTGTCAACTTATCGAATAATTTTATCAAAGATTTATCGCTTATTTATATAAATTTTCAGGTTTGTGCTTTGTTTGTGTTACTCCTCTTAAATAATTTATACAACAGACAAATATAGAAAAGAAAATAAGATTAAAATAATAACTTTATGTAAAAATATAAGTTAAAACATATTCAGAAAATTAAACTTACTATTCCGAAAACCCTAATAGGCTGATACTTTATAAGAATTGATTGAATTAACTGATTTGTTCTGATTTGTCAATTTCGATCACGAATTTAAACCACTTCCACATCGAATTTTGCAAAAGGCAGTCTTATTGAATTTTAATTTTTCTCAGCTATAGTGGCCCAAATTTTCAAATTTTGTCTTACCGTTTGGGCTGCACGCAGATCAGTCAGTCAATCAGGACAAACAGTTTTATATATAATGATAAATTTATTATACAAAAATTAATGAATCGAATTTTGTATTTATCATTTATAAGTAAAAAAAGAGTAATTGTAGAGTTTTATAAATGTAGTTTATTTCTGATCGTTTCCGTTCTCTGCGCAGATTTCGACTGCGTTTGACAAAATCCTCCCAAATGCGCTGTAAAAACATTTGCAATGATATTTTTCCTAAGCTGTTTACAGCGACATTAAAACACACACAAAACGACCCCAACAGAACAACAAGGCGTACAAAACGACCAATAAAAAACACAAGAAATTATAAAAAATTCATAATGCAAGTCCTAAAACAAAAAGCGTCAGAAATGGAACCCAGGCGGTGAAGGGGAAGTGAGGAAGGTAAACTTTTCCATGACTCACGGCCGGAGCTGAATGGCAGTCGGGAACACGCGAATAAAACGACACCAGGAACAGAAATAAAAATAAAAAAAATAAGGACGCATAAACTAAGCCCGCAAAACGAATGAAGGTTTCGGACTGTAACTGGATAAAAACAAGAAGAAAAAAAAACAGGACCAAGTGTGAGTGGCGAGTCAAAGTGCGAGCCGAAGGCGGAGTCACTCATTAGCCTTGGGGAGCCTTTGGGGCCATTTATGAGTATGAGGACAAGCATTAGCTTGGTAAATAAATGCAAACAAATTGCAGAATGAATGCGTTGCTCTCTCCCTCTCTTTTTCTCTCTGTCCCTCTCTCTTTTTTTCTCTTTTTGTGGCACATTCGCGTACAACGTGGCGTATTAGCAATGTAATTTGATTTGATGTTTATGCGCTGCCGGCGAGCAGCAGGACGACAATAGCCGCATAATTGCGTTAAGCGCAAATATCTATAGACGTATACACACACATAGGGGAAATTATCACAGTTGCAACGCTAATTGGAACAAGTGATTAACTTTAATTGCAACAGATAACAAGCAATATGCTGAAGACTGCACGACCAACAGATACCCTCCAGCCACATCCATCAAACACAATAAGTACTCGGTATTTTTCTTGTTTCTGCCAGTCACGTATTTCCTGCTCCTTACTGACAAGTAAAATAATAAACAGAGAATGACTTTGGGCTACAGCACATAACAGTTACAATATTGGTCAAACATAAGTAAATAAATAACTTTGTGTAAATATACGAGTATCACTTTTCGAAATCTGAAACAATCGACATACCCTACAAAAGTCAACAATTTTCGCATCAATAAAATATTAAATTTTAAGTGCTTAAAAAGAGGAAATAAAAAATGCAATTAAAGTGATAACAAATAGTTATTTATTTAAATGGAAAGCATTTACAATATTAAACAGGGATCATAACTGTTGTGAGCAAAACGTAAAAATAATTTTTAATAGACGTCACATTTAAAAATGTGACTTTACGAAAATTAAAAATAAATATAGGTTTTTATTATACTCATAAACACAAATAAGTAAAATTCAATTAAATAAGTTAGTATTAGTTGTATTAGTTATTGAATTTATTAAGAAAGATGACAGTGTTTTTCATCAGAACTTAAACTTGGCAGATAAACACTAACTCAGCTAACGTTTAGATCGATAGAACAAAAGAGAGTATTAAAAAATGTTGCATTTTTGTGCTTTGTGCAACTATCTATCTTGAATAAAACTAAAAAGTAAAATATGCTAACAACACTTGTGCTGGGAGGCTTTGTTATGCAAATTTATACAGAGGTCGGAGGTGTGTGGGAGGTGGTCACACGTCACGAGTTCGAAAGTCACAAATTGTCAAACATTTGAAAGCTATTTGCCATTTTGCAAAGCATTTAAAAATGAACAAATTGCACAAAAGTTATTGTAAAATATGTATGTTCATATATGAATTACAGTTATTTTTATTTTTTTCGTCGGCATTTACAGTTTAGAATTTTCATTCGTTTTCCAATTTATTTTGTTGCGCTCAAAGCAATTTTCACATACAGACCGAATCACAACAGTGCGGAATGTGCATTCAGTTTTATTTCACAACAAATTATTTTGATAAATATGTATGTGGTGAAAATTGATTGCTTGCTGCACTCGGAAACTAAATTAAAACTAATTAAAGCCAAATATGTACAGATATTGTTATGTTTGCATATCTCCCCATCTTTAAAAAATTAAACTAAATTGAATTGGCAGTTATTTAAGCGGGTTTCATTTCAATTGCATTTGATTTGATTAATTGCATTGCAATTAAAGTGTACTCAATAATTGACACATAAATCAACTTTTTTTTTAGGCAAATAACAATTATGTCATTTCGAGCTTATACCTAATTTCGTTAATTTATTTCAATAAATGTAAATATGGATAGAGTAGAAGTTTCACAACCTAAACTTTGTTTTCTATTTTTATTTTTGATACTTTGCTTCTTTTTTTTTTGTTTGTTTACCTTACTATATTGGATCTGTTACTACTTTATGTCGGTGGTTTATGTTGATGCTTTAAAAATGTAAACAACTCACATATATCTTGAAAAGGTTCCCTGTGTCTTTTCACAATTTAATGCTTATTTACAAATTCACAGATGCTAAATAAATATACAATTTGCCTTCGTTATTTATTTATATTGATATAAGATGAAGCATACATTCAAGAGTTTTTTAAGTCAATATAAATATACAAATTGAAGATAAATAATAAATAAATCTAAGCAGAAAAAAGTAAGTCTATTTGGGTCATTACAATTTTCTACGACCAATGATTTAATTCTGCTAGCTATACAAACATAAAGTACGGAAACCATCGATCAGCTGATTTTAAAAAAATTACCATTTGTGAATACCATAAAAATAACTTATTTTCTTGTAAATTCCCACTGGAATTCGTAATTAAATAGAGCAATAAATGTAGTCATTATTCCATTGAAAGTGAAAAGTCAAGTCTGATGATTAATGCAACCATTGGCTGCGTAGTAAAAATGCAAATAATAAAGTACAAGTTTCAGTCCACATTTAGAACAAATATTTATATAAAATGCATTGGAATTCTTATGCAGTGTAGCGTTTGCATTACTTACTAGAGCTCCTATCTCATAAAATTATGTAAGGAGAATTTTTTGATTTGATAGAAAAAATTTACTGATGCTTATAGTAAACAGGGAAATGGAAAAGCTCCACAAACATGTGGGAAAGCAGGTTTATTATGCATCCCTCAGAATTGTGATCTATGATTCAATAATACAAGGTAGCGACATCTCAGAGATCTCAATTTTCTCTGTCATACTTCCACTGTTGTCGCTACCTTGTATTATTTTATCATGCTGTGATCCATCAGCTGCTCTCGCTTCGTTCGCCTGAACTATTTTTACACTTCAAAATTTGTTACGAACGATCGGAGAATGAGCAAGTTGAAAAGGAACTAAATGAATGATTATTAGTTAAATCTCAGGAACTACTAACTTTGAACTAAATTGTCGGTATTTTGCAATCCCACGCTTCTTCTGCTCAGCTCAGCTCACTTCAGAAGAGCGTGTGAATGTCAAATGAACAAAACAATAACAATAAAAAGCATTCACTTACCACACTCAAGATGTTTTTGTTATTGTGAAGTTATTGTCAGTATCAGCAACAGACACAACAAGCAGCATTGACCCCGAAACACTTTTTTTAGTTGTTGTTTTTTATAAAAATTTTTTTTTAAAATACGCGAATTGTAGATTGAAAATATGTGAATGATAAATTAAGTTGTTAATTTCATTTTGACACTTTTGATTAAGTTTTTAAGCACTGCACTTTTCTTTTTTTGCTGTTTCACAATCGCTTTGCTGGAATTTTTTACTTCTGATTAAACAAAGATTAAAAATACATTCGCATCAAATGAAAAGCCACAAAGTGTGAAATGAGGTAATTTTTATTTAAAACGCACAAACACAATCAACTGCAAATTGTTTTACTCGAGTCAAACAGGTTTTTTTTATACATGTAACGTAACATAGATAACAATATAAACCGAAACTGAAACCGGAAAAGAAAAACTAGCCCTGTCTGTTGGTCAGACCATTGAGAAAGCAAAAAGTCTCAAGCAACTGTAATATTTAACAAATTATATGCATTCTCATATTAAAATATCAAATAAGAATCCAGTCACGAAGCAAAAACAAACACAATTAATATCATTGCCTCGCTCGCACACTCATCCAAAAGCAAGTCAAAGGCAAAAGCAAAAAAAAAAAAAACAAAAAAAAACAGAGAAAAACCAAATGACAACAGACAGCAATAAATACGTAGGCAAGTGAAGGCACGACGAACGGCACAAAAAAGAGTTGACGTTGACGTTATGCCGAACAGGGCATAACTATGTCGCGACGTCAAATGTCTCACAAATCTAATTAAAATTAGTTAAAGAAATATGATTTAAACAAAAGAAGAAGAGCTTGACCAAAACGAAAACGATTTCTTAACTTTTGGCGTCACCGCCGCATTGACACAGTTCGCGCTCTCTCGCTCTCGCTCCCGCTCTCTTTTAATTTTTTTCATTCTTTCTTTTTGTTTTTGCTTTGTGTCTTTGTTTTTATGTCTTTGCACTCCACGTTGCTGGCGTTGTTCTGTTATCGTTATTGTTGTTGCTGTTTGCTGCTGCTGCAGTTGTACAACTGTTACAATTGACGTGCACAATCAATTTTTAAGTGAGATGCATTTCATAGTTCTAAAACTACGTGTATATGACGAAATAAAAGACAAAAAATAAAAACCCGTTGGCAAACACAAACAAAGCTCACTAAACACGCACACACTCGCATATCATTTTAGATTAGTGTGAGAGGCAGCAACAATAACAGCAACCAATGTCTGAGTGCCTATGATTCACAACTAAAGCAATGCGTGTGTTTCTTTTATATAAACAAAAATGCACATGCAACAATGCAGAACATTTAACGAAAAACTTCAAATACACATACTATATATTAATTAAACTGAACAATTACAAATATGTAACACGACACCATGGGCGATTTAATAAATAGCCTATGGCTGCTCTGTTAACATTTAAATTATTTATCAAAACCTTTATTTTATTCTGTTTTTATGTTGGTGTCGGATGTGTTTCCAAATTGTCGTAAAATAATATTGAAATGATGTTTTCGAATTTAGCGCAAATCGACGCGAGGCAGAAATTAATCCGCGCCTAGTTATCACGACGGCCAAAAGTAGCAGACTGACTGACTGCTATTAACAGTAGAGTTGTTGTACCGAATCGTTCGTTCAGTGAACGAAAAGTTCCGTTGTTTTTCGGCGCGGCGTCCTTAAACCGAGGGTTGCCCATCCAGTAAAAATGTTCGATCTGGTTTGATTATTTTACTTTAAAAAACCTGTTCAATTTCGAAAAAAATTAGGTAAAGCTAGAATTCTTTAAGTTTTGCAAAACATTTCTTCGATTTTTTTTGATTTTTTTTATATATTTAGTTTTTTTTTTAAATTTAATTTTGTAACTTCTGTTCCCGATGGTTGACGAACTTCAAACCTTCATTAAAATGTTAATCTTAATTTGGTCTAATTTTGAGTTATACATTTTTTTCAGATTTAATAATTTTTTATTGAGCTTTTACGTTTTTAAATTTGAAATTTTTAACAGTGATGGGCGATAATATCGACAAACTAAGTTGACCATCGATAACAAGGTTTAGTTTGTTACCGATGAAATATCGGCATAGTGTTTTCGCTGCAAATCATATGTTTCATTATTCGCCGTGAATTTCGATCAAACAGCAACAGAATTTGCATATTTTTTCGTTGGCTAACAAAAGTGTATTTATTTAGCAAATGTAAGAATTAAGTGTAAATAAAAACATGGCTAACATGGAGCAGCTTTTGGAAGAGGTAAGAAGGGTCAAATGAACTTTTTAACATGTTTATTTATATGGGTGCAACATTTTGGCAGGTAAAAACAAATGTGCAACAGAAATTTAATGAAATACGCGCTGCTTTGCATATGCGTGAGAAATTGTTGTTGCGGCAACTCGAAGTGATTGCAAATACACAACAACAACAACAGCAACAACAACAAACTGTTTATATTGAAAACAATGCAAATGAGAGTGAAAATTGCAAAGTGCGCTTTTTCACAGGAGACAACGGCGAGGAGGAGAAACTGTTGTTGGCCATAAGGAGTTTTGGCCAATTCCAGCTGGACAGCAGCATGCAGCTGGCACTGCACAGGACACAGGATAATATGACTGCGGGTCTGCGAAATGAGGATTACATCGAACCCATGGATGACCATGAGACAATGTACAAATGTCTGGAGGATCGGGATCGGGATCAGGATAATGAGGATGTGCAGCCTGAGGCAATTGTGGTGGACTTCTCGCGCAGCAAAGCCTTGCTGGAGGATAATGCCAAGCGTTCCATTATAAACATAACACTGCAGGAGGCTAAGGATCTGATACGCAGGGCAAAGATTAAGCGGGAAACCTATGTGCCGCCGCTTAATCTTGAAGAGCTGGACGACGAGCTGGAATCGTCCATTGCCGATGCTGTATCCAGTCTGGGACGCAGCTGCTCCGAGCAACAGCCGACAAGTAAATCCAAATCAAAAGCACGCAAGCCACGCTTAAAGCCAAAGATAACCATCAACAATTGCAATGGCACCATCAATCTGAGGAACATTGCCAGCTTGACGATCAACTGTGCCAGCGAGGACGCCGTCAGTGCGGAGCTGCCCCTCACCGAAGCTCCAAAGCTCTCCATCGACTCGAGCAGCAGCAGCAGCAACAGCAACAACACGGAGCAATCCAGCTGCTCGCCCAGCAGCTCCAATTACTCGAGCCAAGCCAGCTCTCGTTCCCAGTCCAAGAAGCAAAAAATGCCCAAGAGAACAGAGGGCAAGAGGGAGCAACATGTGGCCAGTTCCAGCACAAACACAAACACAACAGACACCCATGATGTAACCTGCGACTTTTACAATCGTCTGCTAAATGAAATCAAAAGGAGTCTCAAGGAAAAACCAACACGAGTGCTCCAAGTACCAACTACAACAACAACAAACACAACCGCAACAACAACTGCAACTAAAACTACGGCTACAGTGACCAGCAGCATTAATCTGCCAGGAGCTACAGTTACAGCTGATTCCAGTTGTGAAGCCACCAACTACAATAAGCAAGTTTCCAGTCCCGATCCAGAATCAACGCTCTCATCTCAACTACAACCGGGCAAGCGTTTAATCCTCAAGAACTTTGAGAATCTGAAGATTATATTGGAGGCAAATAGCGGGGATGAAGACGCGTTTCATCCGGTGCAAATTGAGCAATGGCTAGCGGAGATTATATCCGAAACAGATCTCGAACCAATGCAAAATACGGATATACTCGAGCATAGCAAGATCGACAACAGCGAGAGCAACTGAGGAGTTATCTCTTATCTTAAATCGTTAATCCCCAACGGGTTTCCACACAATGCGCACAAAGATTATCATACAGTTATCACAGTATTTATTAGATAAGTATATAAAAACTTAGTAAAATAAGAATCCCTTTACAAATTTCGACAAGAATAACAAAATTTGGAATCAAAAATAATTGAAGAATACAAATTAGGAAACCGAAATTAAGAATAATATTAGCCTTTCCCCATCGCTAGCAAAATACAATCCAATATAAAAACATATACGAATTAAAAAAAAAAGAAAACACCAATTCTTACAATTCTAATTGAATTTCTGAACCTACAATATATATTTTTGTCTGGGCCATTTTCATGATTAGTGTTCAATAAACCCATTTTCTATAAAAAAGACATATTTAGAATTGTCTAGAATCAAGGGTTGTCTATATATAAATCCATTCGTATTTGAATTGTTTCTTTTCTGAGCGTTCAACAGCGTTTATTTGAATTAACTTAAGAAAAGAGACATTTATTATTTATTAAACGTAAACTTTCAAAATTTTGCAATCAGTGATTTTCTTTAAAGAATTTTCTAATTTATGCTTCCTTTTTTGTATCATTATTTTAATTTCTTTAAATTTTGTGCTTAGTTTTTCAAATTCTTTTGAAAATCATCGAAATTCGTATAGGGTTAACAATAAATATATAAAAATATCAAGGTTACCACAAAAATCAAAGCAAACCGAAAATCTCTTATCGCTGCATAATTCCCTTAATTACAAATATTTAATAGTTATTTAATTGTAATTTCTATATTTGAATTTAGTTTTAAACTGTTTCACAATCTCATAATGTGGTCCAAACCTTTGGCATTTAAGAATTGAATGTGAGTTTGAAGAAAGATAAAAAGACATACGTTGTACTTAATATAAGTATTTAGTTAATTGCACTTTATTTCTGTAATTAAAAAACATGTTTCAAGACTTAAAATATATTCCACCACTTACTACAATTATATAAGATTTACGTCTACAGATAAGTTTTGGGCCAATTTCACATTTGTCACATGTCACGTATTTGTAAAATTGATTAAAGCGCTAACATTTAATTGCTAAATCCAAATTTGTTAACTTGTTTTCAATCTCAAAACCAAAAAAGGTGTCAATGCTCTTTCTGCTCAACCGGTTGAAATTGTTCATATATAGACTTTGTCATGATGATTGTGCGCGATTTGCGATTTGTGTGCAATTGAATTTGAATTGGTGAAATTGAATACGGTTTTATGACGCAAGTGGGGGGTTCAAATTAGACTTTCAAATCCGTCGAATTGATAAGCATATTGAACAGTGTGTCGACAACACAAACAATGAATGATTTTGTACTAACTGGCAGAGTTGTGCCTTGAAGCATTATCATTACATTTTCATTATCAGTAATAGTATGAATGATAAAGCAATCGGAAATCCACTAAATGAAATGTTATTGTACTAGAATTGAAAATAGTAGTGCTAATGATACGAAAATTTAATGTAAATAGTAAATAGTACCAGCATTACTATTTACAATGAAAATACTATGACTAATGATATGACTTTTTAATGAAATTGTATATAATTGCCATTACTATATTCAATTCTAGAGAAGTAGTATTTTCATTAGCATTGTTTTTGAAGTGGGCAATGCATTACAAAATCAGTTAATTAGCTAAATGCAACACACAATTGTTAACAACAAACAGACTAATTGTGATATTTCTAGGTTGCGACAGGAACTATACGCCGGAAAGAGAGACCTTACGTCGACTTGGCCACAATGTCCAGCAGATACGGCGTAAAGTAGGTAATAATACAATCGGCGCCAGCACGTTTGAAGCCCTTCATGGACTCCAGGACGGCATCGTGGAGCGAGAAGGCTCCTGCCTTGGCGGCGTGGTAGAGCATCGCGTATTCCCCGGACACCTGATAGACGTAGAGCGTATGGTATGGATAGGTATCCTTGGTCTGGCGCAGTATGTCCAAGTAGGGCATGCCCGGCTTAACCATCAGCATGTCAGCGCCTTCACTAACATCCCGTTGGACTGCTCTCATGGCCAGGTTGCGTGATCCACTCGGCAGTTGGTAACAACGACGATCGCCAAAGGCGGGAGCTGATTGTGCCGCCTCCCGGAACGGGCCATAGAAGTTGGAGGCGAATTTCGCGGAGTAGGCGAGCAGGGAAACGTTGTTCATGTTGGCATCGATGAGTGCCTGCTTGATGGCCATCACCCGATTGTCCATCATATCCGAGGGAGCTACAATGTGTGCTCCAGCCTTGCCATAGGCCACTGCAATGTCCGCAATGCGCTTGATGCTGGCACTGTTCTCCAATCCATTGTCACCCAGGAGGCCGCAGTGTCCATGCGATGCATATGGACAGATGCACACGTCACAGGCAATCAGAAGATCGGGAAACCATTTGCGTAGCTTTGGCAGCGCCCGAACGACCGGATTCAGAGCTGAATCCGCATTGGTGGCCACCTCATCCTTGAGCTCACAATCCACAACACCAAATAGCAGCACAGATGAAAGTCCCTTCTTTACCAGCGGTTCCAAATGCTCGCGTAATCGATTCACACCGAAGCGAGAAATTCCTGGCATGCTGGCAATCGGTTGTTCATCGTCGTCGTTGCTCACTATAAACACTGGATACATCAAGTTGTGGGGCAGTATTTCACAGCCCGATTCCTGCAGCAATCGCAGCGTAGGATGATGTATTCCACTGTGCAGTTTGCGGTCCATTTTTCCACTTTTTTTCTGTCTCCACACGTTTTCGACTCGCGACACGATTTGATTTCAGACCGAAATTTCTGCTAGGTATCGATGCTTGTGATTTCTCTTTAGTATCGATAGCTAATCGTTTATTTGTCCATAACAGCCGTTACGTTATCGAATCCAAATATGCTTTTGCGTGCACTTTTGCATAGTTTTAAAAAACATTATTAGCAAAACATATCTGAAACTGTGTACCCAAATAGCAATCTAAAAATATTTTCAGTCATTGAGCTTCGAAAAAATCCAGAACTCTCTACAAAGTAGCTGAGATGGCAGCACTGAATCGGGTATGGTATTGATGCTTGTGGATTCTCTTTAGCATCGTTAAGCTATCGAACCTGTCGGGGTTATCGCGCAAACAGTGTGACCAGCTGTTTGGCTTAAAATATTGGCGCGAACGCTCAAGCCACTTGCATTGAAATCATATACCCATTTTACTTTATAAATGGCAGTAAAACCATTATAATTTTTAATATTAATTTTAAATACAAACAAGATAAATTTCTGCGTACGACCTTTTTTTATTGTGTTTTTTTTTTCAAACATATCAAGTGACATCATCTATCTGCTACAATCCTCACACTCTTATTTGCATACACGCGATCTCGAGTGCCTCTAATTGAAAATTGATTACATGAATTCTAAGTAATGCCTATATATTATATATGTATATTATGTGTACGAAAACACTAGACGTTAAACATAATTTAAATAAGCACAAAATAAGTACATATAATATCTCTTTTTCGCCTTTGATCGTTGCTGACTTAAAATTTAGTTCAATCGAAAATCAAAGTGCATGGTAACATAACTAAATCCTAACTTAAATTATATAAATTGTGCTTTAAATATTTGGTTTGGTTTTCAGATGCTAAGTTACAGCCATTGGAAGTGTGAGTTATATTCTTGGTGATGTTATATAGTTGTTAGTTTGTCTTTTTCTTTGGGTTTCATTTATAATAGCCTCCACTATGAAACCAGAGTATGATGATAATGCACACGTCTTTTACGGCGATTCTTCTTTGGCTGCTGTTGTTGCTGCTGCTCCTTGGCTGCATGCAGTATCACGGTGTAGCTGTGCAGTTTAATTGGCTCCATGGTGTTGAGCTCAGGTTTATCTGATTGTGTTACGGTTGTGTGAACTTTTTGTGTTGTTATTATGGATGTAGCATTTTGGAGACACGATGTGGTAGTTGTTGCTGTTGCTGATGTTGTTGTTGCTTTTAGCTTTAATTGTGTTGCTTGTCGTCGCGTTAATGAACTTTCTTGAGCTGGTCAAGCGAAGGTCACTTGATAGAAGAGCCATTCTTCCATGAAGGATGGCACAAACGCCTTCGTTGTGGTAAACTTTACCTTGGGCTTAAGCAAACGCAGTTGATCCTCAAACAACTGCAATGATTCCAAGCAGCTGGTGCCATTGCCGTGTGTCAAGAATTTGCCATCTGGCTGCAGCAACTTAAAAGAATGCTCAAAAATTGTGCGTATAAAATCCCAGCATTCTCCAATCGGAGCACCACTTATGGGTATATCAGTTAAATCGCCGAAAACATAATCAAACTTGCGACCTTCTGCAATGAATTTTTTCATATACTCCACACAATCGCCCACAATGATCTCATACTGATCGGTCTTGCGTTTCTCTAAGACATCACCACAAATGCTGTTCAAATACTTGTTGCAGGCCTGCATGACCAGCTCATCAATTTCCAGCATAACCACATGCTTTGGATTCTCCTTAAGCAGCTCATACAATAAGGCTCCATCACCGCCGCCAAGTATACAAATCTCCTTGCCTTCGTAGTTCTCAATGCCCCGGCCCATTAGAGTCTCTGTGTAGATCAAATCGGACTCGGCAATGTCTGCAACGAATTTATCAAAATTACGTTCAGTACTATTGATTTTATTTTGGCACAAGCACAAAGGGACACGTGAAGTGCACTCGTCCTTGACCTTGTTTCATATTGCATTGCCCGTGAAAGGGTTGCTAATCAATAAACAAGTGCATATATATATATTAACGTGACCCTTAGTTTTTGTGCTTAACAGGGATTGTAACAAATTTGATTTATATTATTAAAATTATTATTTTAATAAAGATAAATTAGATTGATTTATTAAATTTGGGTATCTGAATAATTATTATTCAAAGAGTCTAAATTTAAATTCATTTTAAGTAAATATATGGATCTTACATTACTTTATTATGGAAACACTGATAAATTTAAATAATAATTCAACAAAACCCTTTTTTCATTAAAACAAAATTTAAAATAAGAGTTACTAAATGATTTCAAATTTAGAAACTACAATATTAAAAATAAAATGTTTTTATTTAGAGAATACTTTACACCAAAAATGGTATCTCAGTTCTTTTCTTGTCTTTAGCTCAACTTTTTTCAGATTTTATTTACTCAACTCTTATTTGTGATCCCTGGTATTTAACTTACTCTGCAATTCGTCCAGGATTAGCATATTGCCCAGCGTTTTGGAGTGCATAATCTGAATCTTCTGGAAAGGCGATCGTGCCTCATAAACAAGAGTATCAATATCATATTCAATAATGCGCTCATCTGGGAACCAACAATTTAGAAAACAAGAAAACAAATCATTATGACAATATTATCAATATCTTAAACACAAAATATATGAACAAAATACGCACTTTGAATCGACGTAATTACTTTGGGGCTATTATATGTGTACATGCATGCTGACATAAATGGTTTAAAGTAAATTAAAATAAAGACATGTGATTTACTATATTGAAAAAATTACAAAAAGAAAAAACAATAAAATATTGTATGTTTAAAAGTGCTGGATAAATTAATGGAATGATGACATAAACTTGAAATCAAACACGAATTGAGATTTGAAATTTTCTATGAAATTATGGAATCATGCATTGTGCTTTTTGGGTACTACAGTTTTGTTCAGCTACTTATGATATATGGATAGTTATGGTTTTCTTATAGCTGATACAGTATACGTTACCTGACGATGGAAAATACCTAGCGACATCGCCGCGCTTCAATGTTGGCAACTTCTGACCCCAAAGGGCATTCAATTTTTTGGCTATGGCATTTTCCACACGCTTGCCAGTCTGCGTATCATTTTTCGTGGTTTATGTAAGGTGGAATTTGTTGTTGTAGTTATTGTAGTTGTTGTTTTAGTAGTAGTAGTAATAGTTGTTGTTGGTACCATGAGAGCGAGGCGAACAAACGAGCGGGGCAGGTGACGGTGACACATGTGCATAGGTGGTACGTTTAATTTAATTTGGTTTACACAAATTTTTTTGTATTTGTATTTATTTGAATAGAATTTGTTGTTGGCAGATTGTCGTCGATAATGATCAAGATTATAATGATGATGAGAAGACCATAGACATCGTGTAGGTTTTTTCGGGTGAAAAATTTATCGACAATATGAAAATAAATAAAAGTTTATAAAAAAAAAATCAAAATCTGTCAAATAATAGAAATTAAATGCTGATGGTTTATTTATTATTATCTAAAACGAAGGAACAAGCATGCAAGAATTCGCCAGAGAGGTAGACTCTAGGAATTAAGCTAGGTGGCAACCGAATTATACATTTTCTACAATGTTATATATAGAATGATTGATTTGATTACAAATATCGATCTTTGGAAGTGTAGGCCGTTGGCGAATTTATAGAGGCAATCTTTGGTTTTGAGGACCGTGCAACCAAATAATTGATGGAGGTGTGAAATAATGCCCATAAATTGTTTATATTGTTAGTTATAATTTGTATAATATGGTGAATTTTATATGCACTGTTTGAGGTTCAAGTTTTGTTTTGGCAATTGATTAAAATTTGAAAATATAGAAAATTTCGGCATAGGAAGTTAAGAGTAGATACAAGGTATTCAGGAAAACTCTTGATACTGCATGGTACGAGTATATGGTTGCATTTATAGAACTATAAGTAGCATTAACTAAATTTATATATTTTTTTTTGTTTTATTAAATGTTATTTGACCAACCTGAGCTAGTCATGTATATGTCAATATATCCACCACGTTTTATCGGCGGTAAATACTTGGATCGATCGGAATCTAATTTCTGACGTAGAATGAGTTCCATTGTACGCATTGTCTGCAATTGTAATGTCTATTTTATTTAAGCTTAATAAAGTTTCTCTATATATTTTGTGTCCTTAAGCATTGTGAAAAATCAATTGGAAATAATTAAGCAAAATATAAGAAAATTTAAATATTAGCCAAATGTTGCGCAAACTTTTCAAACATCTCGTGCTTGTGGCAATAAATAGCTAGACCCGCTAAGTACTATTTATAGTTTCGATTTAAGATTTGTATGAAAAAGGAAAGTATTGTATGCTTGCAATTTCCATAGAAACTTATAAAACATACAGTTGTCTGAGAATGTCATACTAAAGTTAAAATTCTGAGAAGAAACTTCATCGCAATATACAATATTAAATAGAAATTAATATGCTTTTGTTTGGGCAGACTGTTAACTGCATAAACAATTGCGATTTTTGGTGAAATACGAATAATATTTAGGATCAACGCCTCACAAAATCGCAAGTGACAACTGATTAAATATATAAACGCAACGACTTGACAATTCTCGAAATTCTCTAAGAAAGCCGTAGATAAAGATAGAAGAGATAGAAAACCCGAATTTCACATTCTCTAACAACAAACGTTTCAAAACTGATTAAAGTCTGGGAAATTAGGTTGACATAAATATATGTAGTTTGAAATCCAAAAATATTAAAAAAATTTGGTTTACAAAATTTTAACAATATATAAAAAATTTTAATAAATATAAAATATGTAAATTTTTATTTTTAAATTATTAAGTTTTTTATTTATTTTATAGTTATTAAAATAATTCAAAATAATTTGTACAAATTATTAATAGAAAAAATTTGTCTTATATTTTAATTTGAGCTCAAGTTTTTACTAAGAAAAATATTAAAAAAAAAAAACAAATATTAAATAAAAGAAAAATGTATATTACACTTAAAAATAATTTTTGTGTTATTCAGATCGTTTAGCATCATTTTAAAAACTACCTCATAGAAAAAGAAAAATGTTCTTAAATAAGAAGCTAAATGCGTGAAATGGTCTAGCATAATTATTAAATACTCGTAGGTAAAGTAGATAAGCAACTACATTAGCCGAGAAAGCTTTGTTGGTTTGAGTTAACACGGTTATGGGGAATGCGATAGACAAAACCAAATGTCTAGGCCATGTGCTAAACACTTGTCAAGATCAGGGGTCAGTTCGGGGAGCAGAAACAAAAACAATGCCACAGCCGGGCATGTGATACACACACACACCCACGCAAAGGGTCGCCGCTAACACACATACGCACACACACACTTAGACACGAAAAATCAATTTTACTTTTACCAGCTATAGCTGCTGAAATGAAAATCAAACCCTTCTTTTCCCCACGCTCAAAAAGCGGGCAATAAACTTATCGTCTGTGTGTTTGGCGTTTGTTTGTGTTAGTGTGTACGTGAGTTGACATTCGCACGTGTAGGTGCCGAAATATGTATATGTAGGTGCAAAATTGTTGTTATTGTTGTTATTGAGCTAAAATCAACTGTAAATTACACTTGTCACATACGTACATCAAAGGACATGAGAGGCTCCTTGCCGTCAGCCAGATAATACTCCACATTGATGGTCAACAGTCCCTGTTGAAATATGCGACATGTTACAATCGTTTCCTTATTTTCATGCAGCACCGCAAAGTAGCCATTATCCGCCGATTCCATAGAATATGCCAATTCCAGTTGCGAAAACACATGCTCCAACTCGCTGCGAACAACTCGGGCAACCTCCTGGCGTTGCGCGGATGTTGCTGTTTTTTCAGCATCCAATGTAAAATCAAATAATATTGTCTGGAGAGCCATTTCAAAAGTCTTGTCTTATTTGGTTTAGTTTAGCCCGCTGAATGGGTTATTTGATTGCAGTGCTGCCAACTTTTAAATAGGAAAAAATACCTGCTTCTGGCCAGTGCTGACCAATCAGCTTTTTTCCTGCCAGATGTGACGCTTTTTTGGCATGCGAACCTCGTGAAAAATTGTGATCAGCGGTGGCGACAATTCTTGCATTATTGAAAGTTGCTACGGTTTTTGTTTGTCTCTGACAGTACTTCTGGCAACAGATCGAAATATCAAAGCGTGGCTTTACTTTTAATAGATAGTTGGAATAAAATTAGTAAATGGCGATTATCACATTTGCAAAGCTTTTAAATAAGCTTTTTTGGCACTGAAGAGCTGACAGCACTACTTCTGGCTAAAAATATCTAAAATTGCAATATAAAATAGCTAACTGCACAGCTGATTTATAAATCAGTGATGGGCACAGTCTCGCACGCGTGCAAATCAGCTGTTCGATTTACCAATACAAATGCAAACCCGAGCGCATCGAGCAACGCGAAATCAGTAGCAGCCAGAACGTCGAACGGGGAGGCGATGAGCGTGCTTGGTCTAAAAAACATTAAATATGCACTGCGAGATATAGTTGAGAATCTCTATTTGGTAATAATTTATTTATTTGCTTTTAATTTTATATGCAAACACATTAAGAATTTGAGGGGGAATAAATTAACCAATTTAAGTACTAAAATAAACATTGTTAAAAATAAAACAGCTATAAAACTCTTCTATATTAAATATTATATATAAAAGAATTATATATAAAACAATTTTATATAAAACTACATTATTTATAAAACTTTATTATATATAAAACTTTATTATATATAAAACTATATTATAATGAAAACTTTATTATATATAAAACTATATTATATATAAAACTATATTATATATAAAACTATATTATATATAAAACTATATTATATATAAAACTATATTATATAAAAAACTATATTATATAAAACTATTCTTATTAAATAATTTCTAAGCTTACAAAATAATGGTTAATAATTTTTATAATTAGCTTATAACGATCTGCTTCTAATGCTACGAAGTTGCCCGCCGTTGCTGATCCGTCTTCTGCGAGCGCCGAACACCAAGTCCTGCCTACTGCTAGAAAGGCCGGCTTTTATATGCTGCGTGGGGGGTTTTTTAGCAGAGCTCTGTTATCTTAGCAGTGCCAATGTAAGTTTAACAGTGTTAATTTGAGTTTAACAGTGCCAAAGTGAGTATAACATTCAACAATAACTTGATCAAAACTAAACCAATTTTCCAGCAAATTGTCATTTTAATCATGGTTTTGGCCCCTTAATAATAAAATAAAATTTATTTATTTCCATTTAATTTTGAATGAAAACTCAAATTCTTAATGTGTTTGCATTAAAAATTAAAAGCAAATAAATAAATTTTTTCCAAATAGAGATTCTCAACTATATATTGCAGTGCATAGCAGTACTGCCAACTTGTTTTAATAGTCATGTTACAAAAAACATACCAGCTCGACAAAATTTCAACAAAAATTCTGACAACATTTTCCAAATTCTAGCTTCAAAAATGGCAAAAGATACTTTTTTTTACGTAAACATGCTTTGGGAATCTGACCATTTTGAAGTATCTATTACGATTTTTTTTAAGATCTGGCAACGTTTAAATCAACGGCAATTTTTTTCTGTCAGGTGGCAACATGAGTGAATAAAATACACAGTTGCAAATAATAAACAAATTGTAGGTTGTGTTTTGTGTACGGCGGGCTATAGCACGAGAAAGCATAAAATGTGTTAGAAGGTACAAGGTCATTATAAAAAGTGTCAATGTTAACTTGCACCTGAACCTGAACTTGACAAAAAGTGCGTGTGTATAAAAAGAATGTGCGTAATATGCTGCAGTCATTGTTTTTGTTGCTGTTGTCTTCTCTTCTGATTTCGCCGAGACTTCGTCGCCAGATGCCTTATGGGAATTCAAGGCAAAAACAAAAACAAAAACACTAGCATACGTTTGGCGGCAACAATAGGCTGCTAATTATAAATCTCAGCATAAATCGCACCGGCGCACACATACTAAGGCAATGAAGTGATGTCGCCACCGCTGTCGAGACGGTTATTTGTACTTTAGTTTTTTTTTGTGCGTGGGCGGACGTCATACTCGCTGTCGACGTCGACGTCGCCGTCGGCATGCCTTACAGATGCCAATGTCGTTACGTCGTCGTCGTTGTTTATAATATATATTTATGTGCATAGCATTTTTATTCTTTGTATGACTATTGTCCACCCCCTTACAACATCCTTTCCCTGTTGTGTTGGCGTCCAATCATTGCCGGGGGCAACGCAATTGTGGGAGGGTGGATTGAGTGTGTTGCTGCTGCCCTTTATTGCGTTACGAGAGTTGCCTGATAAGTAGGAAATTGCAACTTTTTTAAAAATACATATTGTTCCAACTGTTGAATTTTTGAATTTCTTTTTAGCCGTCTTTTAATGGAATTAAAATAATAATATTTGTTTTTTTTAGAACTTTCCCAGAGAGTAAACAAAATAAAACGAAAAGAAAAATATTTTGTACTTTAAAAATATATATATATTTTTAAAATGTATAACGGTGTATAAGAGATAAATAATATAGTCGAAAACGCTGTTAAAAGCTAAAAAAAAAAGTATTTAACAATTAAATTTATTATCTACATTCAAATTGAAGAAATTAATTGCTTTATCAATAGAAATTAACAAAAAAACAAATTGATATCGATTAAAGTTAATCGCTCTAAAAGAATTTGAAGGTGTACAAGAAATTTGGTTTTCATTAAAAAGTTGCATATTCCCCAGTCAAAGAACTCTTTAGCCCACCCTCGCTTGTGCTCACATAGTTCGTATATTGATTTTCTCCTCATCCACAGCTCGCTTGTTCCTGGAGGTTAACTTTTTTCTTGGTCCGCACGTCGCACAATCTGGAATTCATATTTGCCACAACAGAGACAGGTGAGTAGATTTAATTGTTGCCTATTTAAAGTTTATATTCATATCTAACACTTGCAGGTGAATCGACCAGCTCAACTTGGGCTGAGCATAGCTGTTCTCAAAGATCAGTTGTGTAAACCTCAGTTCTAGTCAACTCGTCGAGACAGACAAATATGAATAGAATTAATTACGCACAAGAGACTCGAAACTATATTGGATAACAAATGGAAGAATACTTTAAAAAGCACAATATTTCCTTGCTGATATGTGAGGAAAGAAGTCCAGGACGTTATCCAATGATGCTAACAGCACAATTCGAATAAGAAGAATAATTTACCTCATTAATACTCAAAAACTTAAGCACCATGCAGTACAGTGTTACGGGCAGCGAGGAGCGTATTACAAATAGTCCTCGGTCTGCACAAAAATCGGGCAGTTCACTGTTCGGTTTATTGAGCAAACGTCCCAGCAAAGTGGAACCACATCCTGTGACGCCGGAATCTCCCAGCGCACAGCGACGACCTGCGTCAGCGTTGGGTCAATACGATGTCAGTTTCGCAAAATGCACAGTCGAGCAGGGCAACAATCACAAGAGTCAAACGTTGCCCGCCAACTCGGCTGCGGGACACTCGGATGTCACACAGGTGCTTGAGAAGTCGCACAGTGGCTTAATAAGCTTCCATAGACGCGGTAATCCGACGTATAAGAGCAAAGCGCACACTCATCGTTACAGCGCCGATGCGGGATCACAAAGTGATGGGGGAACGGTTGTCGTAATGCGTCGAAAATCACCCAAGCCACGTTCACCGAATCACAACAGATTCAGCCATCAGTTTAGTTTGTGCTGCAAAGCAGAAAAGAAACCAATGACGCCTCCAGTTACTGTGCGCTACAATTCCATACCCGACGCCGTTGTCAATTCCAGCAATGTGCTTCGACGAGACAACCTATCGCTTAGCTGGAGCATGGATAATTCGGGGTCGCTGCACTCGCACTCCAGTGAAGGCGCCACTTCCTATAAGCTGCCGTCCACACAGCGTCCGCGTCCATCAAGCGAATGCGCCAGCGCTCCAGAGTCGCCAGTGGCAAGTAAAACGTTCTTTCCACAATATGAGGCAAGTGGCACTAGTTCTACACATCATTCGCACTGCTCTCCATCCAATTCGTCTGTCAGAAGCGACACAGTACATCGGGCGCCAATTCGACCCATTGCGGTCTCCGCCTGCCGTTCACGCTTGCGACTTAAACTGTATCCGCCGGGTCAGGAGTTGCCGCCTTTACATGTGGATGAGAGTGCGGAGACTTTAAAGCGTGCCACAACACCACAGCACATGTCCTCGCCGAACATTGCCACGCAACCGGATGCGTTTGATGCTACCATACAGGATCCGTCCGGGGTGCGGTTTATGTCCCACGAGAACATGACGCTGCATCGCCAAGGCTCCGGCACAAACTTGGCACGCCAGACCCTGATGGCCGCTCAGGCATTGAATCTCATCCCGGCTGAGAAGGCTCGAGAACGCAGCTTTCTAGATGGACGACTGGGGTCATCTTCTCTGCTCGGACCGAGCGAACTCAGTCGAGTGCTGCCCCAGAAAGAGGTTACCATTTTTGTGGGCACCTGGAACATGAATGGACACAGTCCGCCCAAGTAAGTTAACATAAAACTTAATGATTTTGAACTGAACCTCATAATAATAAACACTCCGTTCAGGGTTCAGAATTTAGAAGGCTGCAACTTGATAAATACGTAATTATTTAAGATGACATTGTTAATCACATCATATTTAAACTTGCAGACAATTGAACGACTTTGTTTTACCGCCAAATGTGGAGCATGTTCCTGACTTGGTCGTTGTGGGCACGCAGGAGTCAAGTCCGGATCGTTTTGAGTGGGAAGTGACGCTGCAAGAGACGTTAGGACCATCCCATGTGCTTTTTCACTCCACAACGCTCGGCACACTCCACCTGGCTGTCTATATGCGTCGCGATCTGATTTGGTATTGCTCCGCGCCAGAGGATGCCTCGATGTCGGTGCGCACGGGATCGGCATTTCGGACCAAAGGTGCTGTGGCCATATCCTTTTGTCTCTTTGGCACCTCCATGCTGTTTGTAACCTCCCATCTGACTGCACATCAGCAAAAGGTGAAGGAGCGTGTGTCGGACGTAAAGCGCATTATAAACGCACTAGATCTTCCAAAAAATCTGCCCAATTTGCGGCACAAGAATAAGGATGTCACGCAGAATTTCGATAATGTATTCTGGTGTGGTGATCTCAACTTTCGGCTGGGCGAACCACGTGAAAAGCTCTTGGAGTGGATACAGAACACGAAATTTCCGTTGCCCTCGCATTTGCCACATGGTTACATGCACACGGATCAATTATCCTCAGTGCTGGCCGATGGCGCCGCCTTTCGTGGTTTTATGGAGGCGAATATAACATTTCCTCCCACTTATAAGGTAAAGTAATTTCTGTAAACAAATTATACAATTTGATGATAAATATATACGTTTACTTTTAGTATGATCCTGGCAGTCAAAACTTTGATACGTCTTCTAAACAGCGTGCTCCGGCGTACACGGATCGCATACTTTATAAATATCGTCAGATGCAGGGCTTGGTAATACGTCGACAGAGTGCTGTGCCGGGTATTTCGACTCCAACTCAGCCCTATGTACAGTGTTTGCTCTACGACTCTGTGCCATCTATAACCACGTCGGATCACAAGCCCGTCTGGGCATTGTTTCGTACGCTTATACGCGCGGGGTCCGATGCGTAAGTAGTTAAAAAATTCAACCACAATTGAAAAACTAAGCTTATGCTCTTTTTTCTTAGTATCCCTTTGGCGGCTGGACTTTTTAGTCGTGATATCTATTTGGAGGGGATGCGTCGTCGTCTAAATAATCAATACCAAGGCGCCTCTGCTGTATGTGCCATACAGTAAAATGTCGATAAAGGAGCTGCTTGCCCTTTAGCTTATAAATAGTATAAATACTATAGTTCAGTCAGTCTTTAAAAGTGCTAGTCATATTAACTCTACCAAAACGGCTTATAAACTATACCAATGCTTTACCACGGTTGTGTGTGGCCTTTGTAATACTCTAAAGTAGTTAGTTAGCCATTAATCTCAGTAGTCTCAAATATATGTAGATATATAGTTGGTTAGGTGCTGCCTATTGCCTTGAGGCCTTAATGTAAACGTTCCTTACAAACTAGAGGCGAAGTCAAACGAATGAATGTATTCTTTAAGCCCAAAGAATTAGTGTTTAGGTAAACTGAATCTATTTATTATTAAAGCTCCAAAGAATTAGTGTTTAGGTTAAATAAATCTATTAGCTAATATTTTAGTGCAAATATATGAATGAAGTTGAAATCTTGAATTATTTAATGTAAAAATTTAGCAGTAAATATACTTATAATCTTAAAAGCTATTGTTGATGCAGTTGTTAATATAAATATATAAAGGCATACATTTATATATATTTTAATATTTATTGTTTTACGCTTTTTAAATTGTTTTAGTTTTTATGCAAACCGCTGTTAAAATCTGAATAGTGAAATCTACTTCTATTTTTATAATTTAAAATACTTTAATTTATTTAATATGACAATTGTTACAAAATGTTAGCAGTTGTGGCAGCCACTCGAAAAAGCGAGACTCGTAAACGGGAGCATGTGCCTTCTCTATCCCGTACAGCTTGGAAAGCACTCGAAAATGCAGCAGCTCGTTTATTTACCGAAAAATGCGCCAAAAAGGCCAACAACAGCTGCAGTGGGCCCAAAAGAACTCTCCGCACACACGCAAATATGTTAAACTTTTGACCAATTTCAACTCGAGTTGGTTGCCTCTGGCAGCGTTCTGGACACACAGCAATTTATTGCCATGGCGATTGGTTGAGCATCAGCATCGACGCTTGGCGTTGGCCACATCGCTGTTGCCATTTAGTATATACGAGGGCGGGCTAATAAGTCATTAGTTAAGTAGAAACACGCTACTTTTCTAAGTGGAAATAAACGTTCTATTGTAGCATATTTGATTTTTAAAAAATACATATATAATTATAAAGCGGTTCATCAACATGTATGTATCTGCTCTCTCAATAATAAAATTGGTCACGGTCCTTAAAATAGGTCTTTTATCACGAATAATCTCATCTTTGAGTAATTTTATAGTTGAGAAATAGCTGTAAATAACAGCAGGTTATAATATGTTGTCAAAATTAAACTGTGTGCCTGTACTTTATGAAACTTGGCCAGTTAACAGTTGATAAATTATAATTTCAAATAAAATTGTCGTTTAATAAAATTATACATGTCCTATCCTTCATTGGCCAATGACTTATAAGCCCACCCTCGCATTTCCATAAGTGGCTTCGCGGTGCTCCACCCAGATGAGCTCGTTGTGGTTATGAGTCCGTACATGTGTGTGTCCTTGTGCCCAGGCTCGAACCTCGGTGTCATCCAATTGACCAAAATCATTGAAGGGCTCCCAGTCTCCTACAAGGTTTTCCCTGAGTAGGATGGGGCGTCAAGTGGCTTTTGTATTGGCCAAACGTGTCTACGTTGACTCCGCACTAGCTGTTTGGCCAGCGAAACTGCGGTTCTTTAAAAAAAAGAGAAACAATTTCGTACCCGCTTTGTTTATTGCAATTTCAGCGATGTGGTCACTGCCAGTTTTCATTTCCCAGTTTTCCATTGCCGTTGCAGTAGTTTTTGCTGCTGCTTCTGGCGAAATTCATAAAGTTTGTCGAATAGGGTTTGGTCTGAAATTAGTTTTTGCCGCTCAGCTTCTGACTTGGCATGGAAATGCATCGCAGTAGTGTTATAAATAAATCCTGACTAGCTGCCCAGTTATTGTTATGGCCAAAATTTTAACTCATTTCCGGATTTTCCTGCTAGCACTTGCACGTACAAAATTAACCGCAATATTTGAAATTATATTAACATTGAAGTCAGCCAACTTTGCGAGGAAAAGGAAATAGTGATTGACTACGAGATGCCCTGAAAATAACTTAGAAAATATTTATTATGTATACGACGTGTTAACATACCTTATATGAATTTATAACTTCTGTAATAAAAATTCTTTTTGAATTTTTATTATACAAGTTTATAATAATTTTTTATTTAAAAATTATGATAGCCTTTATCCCGTTACCTACGAAAAACTCTATATTAATTTTACCATTATTGTAAATAAATTTTTTTCATTAAATTTAAATAATACTACTTGGGTCAACTGCTCTTAATTGATGTCTAATAAATGAATAAATATAAAAATGTTGCTTTAATATTTTTTTACCGCAAATTAAATAAAAGTGTAATTTTTTATTTTAATTATTTTTTATATCTTGTTAAATTGTAGGTAGGCAAATATATTATCAACGGTGGCGTAAATATCGAAACATAAAGTGGAGCGAATATTTATTGAGTTCATTTATTTTTGTTTGCTCTTCTTTTTTCCGATAACTTCTGATTAATTTTACTGTTTTAATTATTTCATTTAAATTGTCTATTAACTTTATAAATTTTTAATAGATTCCTTCTTATTCTTACTACTCGTACATCTGTACCTATTTATAATACCCTAGCTTATCAATTTTTAGATGTGCAAAGGGTATAAGAAACTCAACCCCACTGCATTCAATGTGCGCCTTTATCTTTATATGGTAATATGAGAGTATGGGTGTTAGTATGCGTGTGCTGCACATTAATATCCTGTGCGCATTCGTACGTGTTAATATGACTTTATGACTTCATATGTGTCCATATTTTTTGTCGTCTCTTTTGATGCTTCATAGTAAAAAGTTTTATTGTTAGTTACGCCGTTGTGCTGCTGCCGCCGTCAAAGCAACAATTTTTATTCAAAGTGTTGAAGATGCAGAAATTATTAAAATTTTCTATATGTTACCCCTCGCACCCATTTGCAGCCAACGAAACTGCTTGAAATGCATATATCACAGACACTCGCATCGTCAGACAGCAAAATGTTCCGTATGTAACTGCGAGGTGAATATGGATAAGGACGTGGGCTTCGAGTAAGTCAGACCAAGGCGCCTACTGTGAAACTCCATTGAAATATATGCTCTGTAATTAATTAATATATAATAATTGCATAAATTCTAGTTTGACTTGACACAAACAAGTGCGAGGTTGGGTTGATAAGTTTTTGGCTGAAGCTAATTAGTTTTAAGTAAAAATAGAATACATATAAAATTTTTCAATTGCTCAGTTCAATAACTCATGACTTGCTACCTATCATAAAGTATGGTAATACCATTGAATTTTTGCAAACATTGGAAGAAGCAAAAAAGATAAATAGCTTCAGAAGAAGAATGTGTTAAGAATTTGATTTCCATTCATAAAATGAATTATTAGCTCGCTCTCGTAGATCGTTTCCTTAATCCACAAAAAAAAAAATACACTGCTTAATTTAGTCCTACAAAAAACCAACGGTATAAAATTATAAATAATGTGCATTCCTTTTGAGTGCAGATCGTTAACAATAAGGACACGATGGGATAAGCAGAAGTTGATGCTTCTAGCGTTCCCATTTCTATAAAGGCACCTTCTTCCACTTGGCAGTCGCTGAAGCCACTTGAAAGCTTATTGTACATTTCAAACAACTCTATTACGAATATTTTTCATATTTTCCACGCAGCGCGGAACAAAAAGTTAACATTAAACGTGGCGAAAGGCCGAAAAGATAGGGGCAGAGGCATAGCTAGAGGCAGAGAGAGTGAGAGAGAGAGAGAGAGAGAAAGCAGAGCTGGAACCACACAGTCCACAGGCTCTAGTCAAAGATTGGGGCTGAAGCAAGCAATTCGCATGCGGCACGTTACATTTTCGCAATAAAAAATGAAAACCGTTTTGCATGCATGTGCCAGCGTCTCGATGTGTGTGTGTGTGTGTGTGTGTTAGCAAAAAGTAATAAATGTACGTGCCGTACTAAAGCACAACAACAATAAGAGCAGCAACGGCAGCAGCAACAACAGAAAGAAACAGCATCAGCAAAAACTACTTACACACACACACACTCACACTTGCGCTCGCACACTCAGAAAAAAAGAGCATAATGAAAATCGATGTTGTTATATTTGATTTTATTGTATTATTATATTGTATTAAGCTTATCTTATCTATTCAACCTAAAACATTCGTAATTGGCAAAGTTAATAAGATTTTTGTAAAACCAAACTAAGAAGACTTTAAATTAAAAATGTCATATTTTATTTAGCATCATATTTGTTTTATTTATTTTAATAAAAATGTGAAAGTTAATTAGGCGATTTTTATTACTTATATTACCTAAATTTTTTTCAATTTAAAATCAACGATATTTATAGATTTTGCAATTATTCAATTTTAAAAATTTAAGAGATATATTTTAATATTTTATTTAGAATGCTCCATTTGCTTTATGTTTTATATGTTTACTTTGTTTATTGTTATTTACATTAGCTATATTTATTTTATTAACTTTGTATTAGATCTAAAAATTTAATATTTAAAATGTATATATTAACAATGAAAGTTATTTTAAATTGAAAAAGTTCATTTGATAAATTAAAAATGTGTTTTTTTCTATTAAATATGAAATCTATTTAAATATATCAGATTCATGTGTAACTAATTTATATATTAACTGCACGCACATAAAATTGATTTTTTTCATATAGTAAAATAGTTAAATAAAAGTGTCAATTTTAAAATTTCACAGCATCTTTCTCTGAGTGCACATATACGAACTCACACTGTCGCAAACGTGTAAATTTACAGTCAAAAAGATGGCGTTTCCGTTTCCGTTTTTACTCACTTGCACATGTCACGCTGCATGCAAATGCACGAAGGGTGTTTGCCTTTGTGTGGGTGTGAGATTGAGCAAGTCGAGCAATAAATGCAATAAAAATAAACTACAATCTTCTTTGACTACTCTTGCACGAGTTATGCGTAGCTCCCTCTTCTCTCTTCTCTGTTCTCCCTACCGCTATCCTCTTCTCCAACTGCCAGGCTACACATTACTTTCTATTATGCGCATTCTTTTCTTTTGCGTTTATTTTTTTATCCTGTTCTTTTGGCGTTGTCTTGGAGTGGGCACTTCGGCGATGGGGTCGGTGATGGGGGTCGGCACGCACCGCTTTCGCGTTTGAAGTAGCTTTGGATTGTATAAAAGTAACCATAGCTACTATAATTTAATGAAAACATAATCTGCATGCACACAAAACGCACAAAGCCAACGCAAAGTCAAGCTGTCAGAGGAGGGGAATTTTTTTTTATATTTTTATTAAATGCGCACAGGTTTGTTGAGAGAATCTCACAGCTTCTTCTCTGGCCAATCAACGTAGTTGCCTTTTCCGCTTCATTGCAATTCTATTTCTATTTTTACCAAGTCCTATTCAATGATGCAATTGTAATCAAAGTATGACATTAGGAAATCGAAAGCGTAGAAATCTATATATTAAAAGGATGCACAGTGTGACTTTTACTCTTATTATATACTACCATATTGAGGGTCCTTTATAAAATATTTAAAGACTTGCTAAGAGTAATTTAGAAAATGATCATTGTAGCAGTTTGGGAAGATCGAAAACTACTTATAATTTTATTGCTTTAAAATAAAAATGCTGATCAAACATTTGTATGACTTTAATTACTAAATTAATAAAATAAATGATTAATTTAATTTTTATTATTTAACAAAATTTGAGAACCTTTACGGTGAACATATTATAATAAATTGATTGGTATTTTCACTATAATATAAAAACAAAAATAAATAATAATAAATAATAAATATTTTACAATAAATAATTATTTTATTTTCTTATTAATAATTAAAAAATCGTTACTGTGCAAATACTTATAACAAATAGATATTGATATTTTTATGTGGGAATATTCAAATATGCATGTATGAAACTGAAGTAAGTCTCGTTGAATGATATAGATGGCAAATTTAAACCATTTACCAACAGCTCGTACTTAAGATAAGATGAAGGCATACTTAAGTATCTGGTTACGTTTTATTCAATTTTTTAATTTTCTTTTTAATTTTTGCCCGTTGGTTTTTGACGGATTTTTCTCAGGTATTCTTTTTTTTGTGTTGTTTTTCATCGCTTGCGTTGCGTTGTTGGGCACAACAATAACTTGAGCAGCGACTTGAGTAGCTCGCAGAAAAGTTTCCAAGACAACTCCTTTAGTGGCGCAGTATCGCAAGTGCAAAAGCGACAGAAAAAAAAAAAAACAAGTAAGGAGGAAAAACGCAGAAGGACTACTTGCTAAATATCCTTTAGCCTTTGCGAAATCAGTAAAGCGCAAAGGACCACTTGTGAATACGCTTTGATGCGCGCGGCATTGTGTGTGCGAGTGCGAGTGTGACTCCGTCTTGGACAGGCTTGGATTGGGTGCAGGGTGCAGGGTAGTAGATAGAGTTGGGGTGGGTGGAGGGGGGTGCTGGGTGCAGGGGTACAACTGGAATTATACCTCGCTCTTTTAACAGACGAGCTGTTGCTGCTGCTGATGCTGCTTGATATTTATTTTGACTTGGCTTTCATTGATGCTGCTGCTCGTTGTTGTTGTTGTGGCTGTGTTGGCATCAAGTATTTTGTGAGTAGCGCAAAAAACGCGAGCGCGAAATGTAATAAAAACATTTTTTGCCAAGGCAGCGTTAGCAACGTCTTATTCTTATTCCATCGCCCTACTAAAGCCAATTTCTAGTACTTGCCACAGAGCGTTGAGCTACTCTGCAACTCGAGGGCAGTCGCCAGTCTCAGTTGCCTCGACTCAAAAGTATCTAAAAAGATATTTTTAATACATGCGCGCGACTTTGAACATACACCCGCACTCGCATTACCGTTCTTATCCATTTGATGTTGGTCGTGTTTGGATACCCTTACAGAAGGTAATATAATTTTAGCACGTAAAATGAAACGCATTATCGTATTTATACCCCTTATTCCTTACTTCTTTCAAATTGTATTTTTTATCTGGAAAAAAATTTATTAAATAATAAATAATGACAAAAATTAAAAGATGTATCTATTTATTCTAGGTACTACTATTCATACAGCTACGGTAAGAAATAAAGTAAGACAAATCTGTATTTATTTTATTACTAAGAACAGAAAGTGTAAAAAATAAAATATAATAAAAGGAGAAATACATTAAAAACCATATTAAATAATGATTAAAATTAGGGAATTTAAAATATATCATATAGTTACTTTAGGAATGATTAGTTAATTACCAACCCATAGTAAGAAAATTTGTTTTGTTTCTTTTGATATCCCAGTCAATCTTACAAAGTGTGTATTATAAACTGAGTTATTCATTCTGACTAAATCTTTGTAATATCTGACTTATAATATCAGATGAAAGTAATATGAAAACCTTCTTGTTTCTAGAGCTATTTTGGAAAATTGTCTATTCTGTAAATTGTTTTCTAAAATCGTACTATTTAATAAAGCTGTCATATGAACGAATAGTCGAAAATTGAATACAGTTTTCTGCAAGGGTATCAAATCTTCGGCATACTGTAACCTTTCCATCTTGTTTGTTTTTTGTTGATTTTATTGACAGAATTCCAGTTAAATACATAAATATGCAATGCATTTTGGACTCCCCTGTTTCGGCATTGCAACATTTCGCTTTAAATATTTATAGCACAATTTGCATATTGTGCTCAATATTAGGCGTGACACCGCCCCCTCATTTGCATTTGGTTTACCGAAGCTGAAGAGTCAAAGCTACTTTCATTTTCGTGAACTACGCCCCTTTGATGTCAGTCGTGTTAACTGGTTTTGATTCTCATACGCCTGACATGGCCTCAGTTTCAGAAGTAGTTTCTTGTGTGTAGATTGGGAAATGTTTTTGCAATTCAAATTACTTGCCAACAGCTGCAGTTGAGGTTGAGATTGGCATATGGCAGACGTACTTGTTGACGGTATTCTCATTACGTTTCGATATTTCTCGAGCAGTTTTTTTCGAGCAGTCCACTTATTGGCCACTTTTGAGCCTATTGGAAACTCATTAGTTGAACGTTTAGGGGCAAGTTTAAACTAATAATGTGGCCTGATCTCTGTCCTGGGCTCAATTGAAAAATTTCAATTTTGTGGCAAAAGGGAGAGGCAAACAAGTGGCGAGTCCGCAACCAATTACGATGTTCAGGCGCAAAACCAATCTCAATCTAAGGCATCAAGTAGACAAATATAGACTATGCCTATGCATGGACTATACTTTAGTGTATGCGTGTGAGCGTGTGTTGTAATCTGCATTTGGTATTCAAAAACTGTGCGTCTATGTGATTTGACGCATATTTGCCAAGCCCACACATCGAATGGCAGACAAGAGCTACAAATGTAGCTAACAACAGCTACACTGAAAAAAAAGGACCAACTTCTAAAGTCCAGAACATGCTTATTAAATATTTTGTTCTTAAAATATGAATATTTTAAGACCATATAACTAATTTTAAGAACATTAATCTAGACAATAAATGTTCTTAATGCAAGAATAAAAATCTTAAATTGTTCGGAAAGTATAAATATGTTCTACTTCATACGAAATAAATGGTGGCCGTATAGCCGGTTTGAATCATACACGTAACAAATTAAAATAACATTTATAAAATTACCAAGACAAAATAATAGAATCAATATAAATAAAAAAAATATATAAATAAAAAAAATAAATGAATAATAAATTGAAAAATTATTTTCGTTTTTTTATTTTATTTTAATTTCAATTCAATTTATTTTTAAAATTAAAAACTTGGTCCTTTTTGAAATTTTCTTAAAACCAAGATGTGTTTTGTTAATTTAAGAATTTTATGTTCTCGATCAAAATTCTTTGTTTTGAGACCAAATTCTTATTTCAGATCTTTTTTTTTTAACAGTGTATAGATACAGATACAGATTTGAGGCTTAGACAGTCTGTGCTCAAAACTGAAACACACAATTGCTTCATTTTGCAAAAAGGCTTTTATTAAACTAGAGACGAAGTCAGAAGTTCCATGCTCGATAAAGATGACAACTAAGGAGAGAGGAGAGGAGTTTTCACATTGGCAACGGCTGTGGCTTTGCTTTTGGCTATGATTGTGACTCTAACTCTCTCCGACTGTGACTGTGACTCTGACTGCGGCTGTTGCCAAGCTTTCCATGTGTGTGTGTGTATGTGTGAGTGTGTGTGTGCCTAGTTATGGTAAATATTCATATTTGTAACGTGTGCACAATGTGTTGAAATTAGCATTTATGAATTTTGTGCCAAACGTCAAAGTGGAACTTGTGTCTGAAACAGTCTGTCGCTCTTAGCCTGGCCAGCAAGCGCCTTTGTACTTGTTTATGTAGCATAGCGAGTTCACTTACACACACACACACTTACACACTCACAACTACATCAAATGTTTTGGCCCACTCATTTACCGTCACCCCCCACTCCTCACTTCTCTCTTACAAGTACTCGTACTTGGCTGCATTATGCGAAACATTCTTGGTTATGGTTTTGTGGCTCTTTTTGGGCCCAAAACGTGCTTTTGGCCATCCATTTGCATTTAGATTGCGACAGAAAACGTAGTTCTCTTTTTGGGGCCCGTTTGGGCCGTTTAGACGGTTTGGACTGTTGCTCGTGGCCATTTCAGTGTGACATCTGCGCCTTATGATTGTTGCCTGACAATTTGTAGGCTTTGTGGTGAAGTTTGACTTCTAAACAGAGTTCATGTTACGCACTTCGATTAACATTATTATGAGCTCAAAATTGAACTTTGTCATTCAGGTAACTTTGAGCAGAGTTTAAGATCAAGATGATCAAATTTTGCTTAGCAATATTCAGTTTCAGTTTCCATAATTATTGTTTATCGTTAGTAACAAAACTTTTGCCTAACTACAAATATTTTGCAATAATATTGAAGATAAGGGTTTTCTTATAATAAGCGGTGTTACAGAATGCGAAACCAATCGAAAATCTTCCAAAACTGTATGAACCAACTTTGGTAAGGATGTATAAGACTAACTTATGTGTGTCAGCCTCGAGTCGATATTATCCTGTCGTTGTCGTTTGCGTTTTCGTCTTTGCTCTCTCTCTCTCTCTCTCTCTCTCTCTCTTATTGATCTTTCATTGATCCATTTTAATGAGAGTCTGTTTGAGGTAAGGAGAGAGCTGAGAGATCTTACGGAAAAAGTACACTTGTCAAGGAATAATCCTATTTTGACATATACTTTAATTTATATTTCATTTTATCCTACTTCTACTCATACTTCTATTAGCATTTGAATTATTTCTCTATATTCGAACTCGTACTTCTTCCTCTCTTTCTCTTTGTTTTTCTTACCCTCTCTACTACTGATACTATAAATACTACTATTAATATTACTCCTCCCAGTCCCTCCTCCAGTCCATCTCCCAGTCCCTCTTCCAGGCCCCGCTCCCAGGCCCCGCTCCTAGGTCCCTCTCCCAGGTCCCTCTCCCAGTCCCTCTCCCAGTCCCGCTCCCAGGCCCCGATCCCAGGCCCCGCTCCCAGGCCCCGCTCCCACGCCCCGCTCCCAGTCCATCCCCCAGGTCCCTCTCCCAGTCCCTCTCCCAGGCCCCGCTCCCAGTCCCTTTCCCAGGCCCCGCTCCAAGACTTCGTTTTCTCCTCAACAATTTCTTAAATAACAAAGAATCTTTTAATTCTTATTTAAAGATCTTACAAATTAAATTTAAGAGAGTAAGATTCTCAAAACAAGATCTTATTAAATTTATTAGTACCATAAATATTCAATACTTGTTTAAGTAATAACCTCTTTGACTCTAGTCAATGTTTTTTATAGTTCCCATCCCTGGGTAAAAAATACTGATGAATTTTCGTTCAATTTTTTTTGTACTGTTTTTTATTATTGCCAATTCTGATAAAATAACATATCGACAGACGTTGCATTGTTTTTTGAGCATTTCATTGCATAAATATTTTGCTTTCCAACCAAACGACAAACGACCAAATGACACTTTTATGTACATTTTTTTTCTGTGTTTTTATTTTATTGACAATGTACGATTGGTTTTTGATTTTTATTCATCCCATAACAGCGTGTGACCGAAAACAAAAGTGTTATTACGAGTATCAAATAAGTAGCATTAAGAAACATTTTTGTTCTCGATTTACAATTCAGATTCGATTTTAAAAACCTTAACTTTGTTGACTTGTCCATAAAAATCAAAGAACAATCTGTAGCATATTTTGAGGGGCCCTAAGTGGTCGTTAAATTTGCATAATGTTGAGATAACTAAGTTGTCAAACGGCTTAGTGTTCTTTTAACTTATCAAATTAAAATAAACTTAACGATTGGATAATTTAAAGAGGTGGTAGGTATAATTTTGCTTAAAATACATTAAATATGAAATCGGATCTTTTTTAAATAAATAATATTTTGAGGCAGAATCAAAGTACAGGCCAAAAAATGATCAAAACGATATTCCGCATGAATATCGGTCAAGTTTTGACAAAGTTATGAGAGTTGGAAGTTTTCGAGTAAGTGTCAAAGGACAAGACAAGGAAAAATATGCATAAAATAGACAGTAGGGAAAAAATCGAATTTTTTAAATAAATAATATTTTGATGCAGAATCAAAGTAGAGGCCAAAAAGTGATCAAAACGATATTCCGCATGAAAATCGGTCAAGTTTTGACAAAGTTATGAGAGTTGGAAGTTTTCGAGTAAGGGTCAAGGGACAAGTCAAGGGAAAAGTACGGATAAAATAGACAGTGATAGGGAAAAAAGCCCTTGGTGACTTCTCTAATAATATTAAATAATAAAGGTTTGGAAACTTAGCTTTGTCTCATTTATATTGTAGTAATTGTTGGAGGACTCGTATTTTGGGGTATTTTAGATGTTATTGTAGAGTGATTTCAGTTTAGAAGCTATAGTTTTATTCATTTTTTCTAATTATTCTCAGTCGTTAAAGTTGTAAGTTTCAGCTTCAGGTCTTTACATTTATCTTTGGTCTGTCTGACAGTGCCGTCCTTCAAAATGTGTACACTACTCACCGTTAAAACAGTAATTAATTACGTAATTTGTCCACTTGTCGCGCAGTTTACAAAGATCCTTCAACGACGTGGTCAACTCAGTTGCAGCATGTGGAAACGGCACTTGTCTACATACGAACATACGAATATACGAAAGTGGATCTGGACAGAGAGACAATGATTACACTGCCATGTCCAGGCACTTATGCCAGTCATTTGCATTGGGAGGGGGCGGTGGATTTTTTCTTTTTTTCCGACTGATTAATGATGTGGGCTTGCGTAACGATGCCTGTTAAGTTTCAGTTTCGGGGCTGACGTGCATTTTTTAAAGCGTGTCCGGATGCGTCGCCGGGTGAAGAATCAATGGTGGTTGAGTGTGGTAAGTGTAGTGATCCAGTGGTAATTTTGGTGGTGGTGGTTCTGCTGTGGCCTTTTCCCTTGTTTAACTACTTTTGCCTTTGTCGCAGCCGTATCGGTGTCGCAATTGGGGTATAATCTGGTTAGCGGCACAAATGATGACGAGAGCTGAGGGAAAAGGCAACAGGAACAACAACAACGACAACAACAACAACAACGCCAACGACAAGCACAATTGCTGTGGCTAATGTGACACATATTGTGACAAATTGCATGAAACTGCGAGGTCCATGGACTGGGGATAAGGATACGGCTATGTAAACACGTGTTGTAGTGCGTTGAAATTCAATTAAGGGCAGAAAGTTGGCCAACAAAAAATACACTTTAAACATTTTGTAAATCACGGCTCATACATAAAATTACTTGAGACGAGGAATATGGTTTCTTATGCCCTTTTCAAATGCTTCAAATAGTCCAATATGTAAATATATAAGTTTTTTTCTAATTTATTTTGATATTTATACCTAATGGATCTCATTACTACTTTTTTAAATTTTTTAATTCTACTACAAATATAAATTAATAATTAATTAATTTTTTAATTATAAATTAATAATTAAATTATATTTAAACGATACTTACAAATATTAAAAATATACTTAATTTTCAACCCAAAGATTGGAGATATTTTGAAGTTATCTTTAAAGGGGTTTCATTTAATTTCTAAATTATTTATAACAATTTGCAAGTACATGATGTCTTTTTTTAAATATAAATAATTTTATTTTGTAACGTAAATTCACATAAACTGAAATTTGTTGCCCTATATTAAAATACACACAGAAATGAAGTGAATATTAAAATCTAAATATCACCTTTATTATTTCTCTTTACCTTTTACTTTATTTTTGAAGCTTTAAGATTTTCATGGAGCACACAAAGTTCAAAGTGCACTGTTCAACAGTTCGGCTTTTCAAACGAATTGAACACATGCCCCGCCCACAGAAAACTTATTGCATGCCAATGCTATTCGTGGCCTCTGCATGCCACAAATATCGCAGTCGTCCCCCATCGGCTGATGGAACTTGGTTGAGCCAACTTTGATGGTGATGGTGGTGGTGGGTTGGATGAGGAGACGACTTTTGGTGACACTGTCAGCTCGGCGCTGTCAACAGGGTCGCCCATGGAACAAGGACAAGAACAATGCATGACGAATCGGTATTTTACGCCCATTTTGGGCATTATACCCATTTTCAGGGGTGGCTGCGGCTGCTGTGCCAAATGCTTTGTTCTTGTCAACTGAGTGGAACAAATTTCAAGGCCTGCACCTGCAGAACAACCAAAAAGTCTCGCAACCTTGCGCCGGGTGGTTGTCTTTTTTTTTTTTGTTTTTTTCGTTGGGGCGGGGTTGCATCCACGTGTGCACGTGCTGCACTTTTTTCCGATTGGAATTTGAGATCATCTTCTCATCTTTTAGTTTCTAGCATATATTAACAATTGTTTGTTTATTTTACAACTTCTAATTTTGATTTTGGCTTAAAATTCTCTTCTTAGCAGCATAATTAATGCTCCATTGTCTCCTTTCCTCCACCGCCTCCGCACTCGCCGTAGGCACCTAGTTCCTCGGGTCGAAAATAGGAGCTCTGCATGCTGTATAGCCGATCGATCGGATTGATCATTGGCGTCTGTGTGAAGGGACCCATTAGCTGCTGAAAGGTCGCATAACTTAGACCCAGTATCGTATTCAGAATGGGTTCGCTGTTCTTGTTGCAGTTCTCTATTTATTGGAAATAAATTAAATATTTTTAATAGTCTGCAAATAATTTGAAATTATTAGAACTTACCTTTGTTCGTTTCCATGCAGCTTATGGATCCCTGTTCCTGTTCATCTTTGACATTGCAACGCAATCTTGTCAGTCCTTCGGAAGTTGTCGAGAAAGGCGACTCCTGTTGTGACTCACTGTCACTGTGCGCTTCGTCCTTTATCTTGGTCGTCAGACTGCTGTCCTGCGATTCCTGTGAATCCTGTGAGTGTGAATCACTAACTCCTTTAGCAGGTGGCTCCAGTTTTGCTTTCTTTTGTATCTTTTTAACCTTGGCGCGTTGGTTTTGAAACCAGACCTATGGGAGAATATCACAAATAGATAGGTAATTTTAGATAACTTATTATAATTATGATAAAGAAACGTTTTTAGAAACGTTTAATGAGAATTTAAAATTTTTTATCATATCACACATTGATAAGAAGTTGTAGACAAATAATTATAAGAAAGCGACCAAATAAACGAATTAAATCCAAGAGTGGGATATTCTCATTTAAAAGAAAATTTAAAATTTTTAGTTTCTTATTTACTTTGAAGCTTTGATTTTGAAACCAGCTCTTTTGAAGAATATTGGATTATAATAATATTGGATATAATTAATGGAACAGTTTAGAATTATTATTATAGTGAAACGTCTAAATTGAAGTTAATAGAAAATAAAAGTTTCAAAGCTGGAAATTTTAGTTGTAATAAAATTTTAAATATCGTGTACATTTTTATTTTTGACCCTTTGGTTTTGAAGCCAGAAATTTCGATCAAAGAATCATATAACAAATTTTTGGAAAGTTGTTGGAAAATAAGTATATTGAAGTGTCTAAAGAAATATACTTAGAAAATGTTTTCTAAGTAGGAAATTATATTATGGTGAATTTAAAGTCAACACAATCTCTTCTTTTCGACCTTTAACTACCTGCACAATCCTTAGGCTTAAGCCCGTATCCTTGGCCAGGTTCTCCCTCACTTTGCGGCAGGGCTTAGGCGACACTTCAAAGGATGCCTTGAAGGCACGACGTTGCTGGGTATTAAGAATGGTACGCGGTCGCTTTGGTCCCCGACGACCATCCAACTTGGGTGGAAACATCTCATCACCATAAAAATCTAAAGAGATGCACATTAATTGCAGGCTTACATATAAAATACATTTTGGAACTCACCATAACCCTGCAGCATTTCCACCTCCTTCTCATAGTCGAAGCGGCAAAAGAGCTGTCCCTGCTTGACCACGTATTGCTCTCCTTTCTTCAAGAGAGCCCCGCAAACCACACAGGCAAAGCACTTAAGATGAAAGATGCTCTCCTGAGAGCGCATCACAAGTTCATCAGCGGCGATTTTATGGCCACAGCCAAGGCAACGATTGCGTAAATAGAGTCTGTGGTGATGGAAAAGACATGACTTCATAAATTGAAGTGTGACTATACATGTATAGCAAATAAATTATAATAAATATGAATTAATGAAAAAAACAAGTGGGAAAGGTTATATCGATTCGGCTATTGATACTGATCAAGAATATATATACTTTATAGTATCGGAGATGCCTCCTTCTCCATGTTTCATACATCTCAACGAATACAATATACCCTTTTACTTAGTTTTTAAGTAACGGGTACAATAAATAAATATTATTTTATTGCTCAAAAGAATTGATTATTTCTTGACATTTATTTATTTGTTCAAAAATAATGATTATTTTATGAGTAAAACAATTAAAATCATTAGTTTTAAGATCATGATGAAAAATTTTGGTATATTTCCCGTTTTTTTACAGTTACTAGAATTAATTTCCTCAATTTAAAAAAAATTATTATCATTATTGACTGTTCCTGATCTCTAGCTTTAGTCTTTAAGGTCAACGGGATATAGGTATTGGCGAGGGGAATAGTTTAATCGTTTCAGCTGTTAATATTGAATTATAATTTAAATAAACGGTTTGCCAAGTAATGGTTTTCTAAAAAAAAACATTTTCTTGCTTTTTTTTTTTGCCTTTGGTTTTTAGTGCAAGTCAAATTAACAACTAAAAAGATAAATTAATTAAGCCTATTTTTAAAAACAAGAAAACAAATACGCAAATTTTTTTTCTGCTTCACAAAGTTATAATGATAATAAGATTTTTTACCTTTCTCATTTATAAAAATAAACAAATTTCTCACCTTTCATAGTCAAGGCGACAGTAGAGTTTGCCATCCCTCGCATAGCAGGAGTTTATCAAGTGCATTGAGCAGGCGGTGCACTTGAGGCAACCCTCATGAAAAGAGTTGTTTACCACTCGCATTATGTAACGATCACAAATTGGCTGACAGCAATAGGCGCAGTGGTTAACCGTGCTTCCAGCCAGGCTTAAACTCATGCCAAGTCCGACATCGACATCGACTCCCACTCCATCTCCGACTCCCACTCCGACTCCGAGTCCGGTTGCCATAACCATTGCTGTGTGTTGCTGTTGCAACATTTGAGGCGCTTGCGGTGTGTGTGGTGTTGGTGTTGCTGCTGCTGTTGTGGGTGGTTGGTTCGCGTAGCCATTCAGCTCGTTTAAACTACACTTGCCCAAGGCGTTGCGACCCGGCTGCATTTGCATTGGTGGACCAGGTCCGAGTCCTTGTCTTGCCATTGTCAACGTCATGGCTTGATGTTGCTGGTGTTGTTGTTGTTGCTGTGCAGTGGCCATGCTGCTGTTGTGGTTCATACAACTTCCGTTGACATTTTGGCTCGCTGACGCCATTTTGTCATTGTGAGTGGGCAATCCTCCAGTTTCCCCTGCTGCTGTTGCTGTTGCTGCTGTTGCTGTCTTGCTGGCAATTGTTGTTGCTGTTGTTGCTTGTGTTGCCGTTGGTGTTGTTAACATGCGCTCATTTCCGTTCAACAGCAGTTGATTGTGCCCCATTGCAATGGGACACATGGCCGGGTGCGACGCATGTCCTGTTCCTGTTCCTGCTCCTGCTACATGTTGCTGTTGCTGTTGTTGCTGGTGTTGCTGATGTGTTTGTTGCTGTTGCTGTTGCTGCTGCTGCTGCTGTTGACATTTGATGTCCATTGGAACTATTTTGGTTTTTGCGGTTTTGTCGTGGTCCAGAGTTCCCCCATCCCCACATGCAAATGAGAAACATTTCAGTTATTTTTATTTTCACTTTGGCATGCAAATTGCGGTCGTCCTCTCAAATTTACAACTGCGGCCAGTGGCAAAAACTATACATACATATACATATATATACCAAACGGGATTTGCATTTGCGGTTCTCGGCTATCTGCATTTTTGCACACACACACACACACACCCACACACTCACAACAGTAACTGCGACTCGGACTGTGTGTAACTGTGACCATTTGCCAACCATTTCGAGTTGTAGTAAATTTGTGGTTTTGCAATTATTGAAATGACTTTTCCAGCGAAATATGTGCGTGACCGTTTCCATTCTGCTTTTCTGTCCATTCGTCCGTCCGTCTGTCTGTCTGTCCGTCTGTCTGTGCGTCTGTCTGTACTCGAAATTCCACGCACTTGCTTTTGTTTGGCCAACGCTGCGTATACGTATTGTGTGTGCGTTGAGTTCAGTGGCAAAAAATTACTGTACATTTGCGGCATTTGTGTTGTTGGTTGTTGGCTCTTTGCCTGTTTGGCTTTTTGTTGCTTGTTGTCTCAATTTATGGCAAATTGTTGAAATTGTACGGTAATTTGTTTGTCTCTCTCTCTCTCTCTCTCTCTACGTGTGTGTGTGTGTCGTTGTGTGTGTTCGTCGTTCATCTTGTTTCGTTACGCGCTTTTTCAGTTGTTATTGTTTTTCCTTTATCTGCAGGTTTTCTCTTTTTTTCCCCTACTAAATATACTCACACACACACACACACACACACATTCATACCTTTCTCTTTGCATGTGTCTGCGTGACACATTCTGCGTTTGTCATTTTGTATTTAAATGATTTTACGTGTGCGTAATTTCATTTAATTTCACAACAATTTCTGTGGCATGCAAATTTATGCCAGAAATATTTGTAGAATTTTAAAGTAATTTACGTGCAGTTGAGTTTGTTTTGTGGTCTCACTAGTAAGAAATACAATTTATATACATAATTGAAGTAAATCGAATTAAAAATGGATACGACAAGTGGACGAATCAAACTATTTTCACACTTGGAGCTTGTATCAAAAAAAATACTTTAAATGAAATAACTAAATAAAATTTTTTAAGTAATAATATATTTGAAACAATTTTTACATATAATTTACATCTATTTATTATTATTATCTCATTTATTTCAATTAGAATAGACTTTTAAATAGTTTATTGTACTCGTTTAGCTCATTTCTTTATTTTCTTTTCTTTTTTATGACAACCACTGGTCTTTCTAAATATGAGTGCAGACTTAGCTTAAAAAACCATTCTTGGGTTGAATAAATAAATAAATAACGTCTTTGTTAAATAAATAGCCTTCCAAAAATAAAGGCGATATTTTGTTATGTTACATAGTGTGAAGAGAACTATCTTATTGCACCATATAAGTCCTATAAGTTAGCTTTATAATCGTAGAATATTTCATTCCTAATAGTAGACTTCTGTTTCGTAGACTTCTGTTTCGTAAAATTAGCTTCTCTTTTCAGATATTGTTTTTTTTAACCTTGCAACCAATATGTTTATCTTTCTCTGTCCTCATTTCTCAACCAATTATATTCAACATTTTATTTATTATTAAAAAGTAAGATCACTTACTTTATACATATTGTTTCTAATAAATTAAATTTTTTACTCTTATTTAATTATTTTAAATAAAAATCGGATCTTTCAGAGTATCAGATTTTTTTGTTGTCGATTAGGTTTGTTTCTATATACCGAACATCTTTTTTACTATTTATCCTTAAAAAAATCTTATGTGTAAAAAGAAAATAAAAAACAAAAAAAAAATGAATAAATTAAATTATACCTTTTTCTTGTTATTTTATTTATTTTTAATGTTTAATAAGAACGTATTTTAAAACAATTATTTTTTGTTCCTACTGTGGATATATAAATTGAATAGGAAAAAAAATTTCTTTTGTTTAATATACTTTTTTTTATTAAATTGCCCATGTCGACTGGTTTTAGTCGACTTTATTAAAATTAATACCCTGCATGTATTTGTTTAAATTGGCTGTTAATATAGGACAAATAAATAATGTGTTTATGAAAAACAGCCTTTAGTCATATGTATATCTTCAAAGATGATGTTGAAACCAAGCAACGATGAGGCTAATTTTGTTGCCTCTGAAAATGAATCGCGCCAACAAATAATAAAACAATGTGAACAGATTGGTCAGTAGCATGTGAATACACTCACATTTTGCTGTCAGCAGCTATCAGCTATCAAATCCTGTCATTGTCCTCGCCATACGTTGTTACATTTAACTTTTGGCACTTCCAACAATGTGAGCAACTTTTAGACTGAATTGAAGCACTGCTAATCCGCTCAACTAACGCACCTGTTACACTTTTTTCCCTTTAGAGATATTCTGAGTTGAGTCCTTTGAGTTGAGGAAACTATGCCAACATGTTGGCTGGACATGTCAACGCAGTACAGCGAGGGATTTGTGAGGACAAGTGCAAATCCGACATTGATAGCGATGCTGCTGCGCTTTTGCCGCACTAATTACATTCTAATGTGCAGTGGAAGGGCGCAAACGCAATGAGGGGGGAGGTACGAACGGGGAACGGGGAATCACCCTGAAAGGCAAGAAATAACTAAATTATAATAGAATTTACGAGTAGTGCGTGCAAGCGCTTTGAATGAATCAAAATCGTTGAGCAACCCCTATGCTCTCACCCTCGTCTAACAACGTCTCACACCGTCTCACACCGTCTCACCCCACGTCTCACCCTTCCTCGAAATATATGCACTGACTTGGCGGGATTTTTGCTGTGAGAGGGAGGTGGATTCATTATGTTGGTTATGGCTGCTGGCGGCATATGTTGGCAGTCTTTTGCAGCAGCGGGCGAGCGGAAACCCTTGCCAGGATGCTGTGTGCAGCCGCTGCCGGGAGCTGTTGCCGGGATCTGAAGCCGAAGCCGGAGCCGTAGCTGAAGTCAGAGCTGCCTGTGTGTGTCAATCGCTGGCGTTTAATTTAATCGGATTTGGGCGGACAATGAAATTATGGCGCCGTTTTGTTATGCCAGCATTCAGCGTATAAATGCTTTGTTTTGGCCTAATCTTTGACAGAAGTCAGCATTTGTTTGCCACTGTAAAATGTGTTCAGATTTTTATTTTGATTTCTTTTTGTTTTGCTGTCTGCCTGTTTTTGACTTAAGCACACTTATTTCAAGTGCCAAATGATACAAGTGCTTCCTTCTATTCCTGTCAAATTTCACTTGAACAAAAAGTAAACAAAAAGTTATTCAATATTGTAGGGATGAATAATAAAGTTTAAGTTATGATGGCTTAAATGATATTTAGTCTAGTTTAATATATCTATTAAAATATAAGCAATTAGGAAAGAACAATATCGTTACTACTTAAATAGTCCTGCAGTCAGGTGTGAGATATTTTAATAAGTTGGCAGAAGGGAAATATATAATTTTTTTTTAAATAATTTATTGTTATCTATAATTTGTTGAAATAGATCAAAAACATTTATTTACATTTCTTAGAATCGGTTCAGCCTTTTTCTGATTATTACCAACAATGTTATTTTACCCTTTTTAAATACCTTTTATTGAATTAAGGGTGTATTAAATAAATGTTCGTATATTTACAAAACCTATGTTTATATAGTTTGCTCGAAATAGGAATGAATAAATGTGAGTAGAATCAGTATTCACATGGTTGCATTCAGGTTCTTTACTTTATTAAAACTTTTATAAAAATAATTTACATTTCAAAATTTTAAGATCCCCTGTTTTTAAAAAGGAAATTAATTATTTTAAGAAAAGTAATTAAAGAATTTTAATGTGTGATAAATAACACTATGCAAGTGAAAAAAAATTGTACCATGAAATATACCACGAGACTTTGCTAAATAAAGTTTAGCGATAAAATCAACGGCTTAGTAGTTAGAGACCACAGAAAAGATAAGTTTTATACAAAAGTTAAAGTAACCTGAATATGGAGGAAACAGCTTAGTCCGGTTATAACTTTTTTTCTTTTTAATTTTTTAAACACAACTATCACAGAGCAGTCAAATTTTTTAGCAAAGCTTAAGTTCGTCAATATTATTATTAAAATATCCTATCCATATGACTGTCATTAGATTAATAAAATAAAATAATATAGTTTTACAATTTGTTAAAAGTCTGTCGTTTCAATGTTAATATTACATAATTATAAATTTTTATTAATACATTATTTAATTTAATTTATGTACAAAAACTTAAGAACAATCCGCAAAAGCCGACGGCAAGCCAAATTGTAGAAATGCGTCGGCTTTTCACAAGGGAAAAATGTGAGACGTCAAAAAAATTAGAATACTTACACAGACCAATTTGCATGGGATGCTGTTCGTCGATCATTGCAGTCGAAGGATTAGAATAATTGAATACAGATCCAGGTGCAGATTTATAAGAACTAAGAATACTATGTGCCGATAAATTCCGCAATTGTTATTTACTTTATCGAATTAAATATTTATGTATTTTTGAGCACTTAGCACATTGGAGGTTTTGATTGGAGTTGCGGTTATACGAAATGTCACGTGAGTGGAGTGAAAGATGCATCGGTAGTCGTAGTCTTTATAATGGAGTGGCCAGCGTCGAGAAAGGTATCGAAACGCGATGCTTGAATGATTACGGACCTCTGATGTTAATGAAATTTGTTAAAAATCATTTGCTCAATCTTCGGCCAGACGTGGCGACATGTCGACTATGCTGCCAAAAGGCAGGAAATTTTCTCCAAAATGGAGGAGAAATGCCGCTCTCAGTTCAATGTGTGGGTGGGCCAACGCCATTTTATCCGTCTACATTTCTTACCCAAACCCATTCCCAATCCCAGTGTCAGTCCTATCCCATCCCCAACGATATGGGACTACTGACTGTCCCAGTGGATTTCCCCGCTTTGTGAGATTCGCCCGTTTTGGGCGCATGCGCCGGACCTGAACTTTGATTCTCGTTTCTCGCTTGCATTTTGGGGCGCAGAAATCGTTTTGCTTTTGTTTTTGCACTTTTGACTTTTGTCTTTGTTGGCATTCTATTTGTTGTTGTTGTAGTGCTTTTATTTGTTTTGTTGTACGTATTTTGTATTGACAAAGGATGTTTGGTTCGGCGATTTCGTGCTTGCTTTGCTACTCGTTGCGACCCAACAATAACACCAACAACAACAACAACATCAGCTGGGAAGGAGAGCTACAAGAACAACATGAAGAGTGTCCATCCCTAAAGAGATTTTTCTCTAGCCATCGAATCTATGGCAGTGCCCCATGCGTTTAATTTTTTATTCTATTGTCATATATATAAGTATTGTTGTACATTGTTTTAAATTTATTGATTTTCAATTCGACAACGTAAAAAGCAAGCAAATTAAAGTCTCAGCTTTAATTGTCTGCCAACGACCCTTGACCCACGTCGCTGATGCTCCTTCTCCCTTCTCCTTCTCCCATCCTCGCACATCCTTGTGTAGTTGGTTGTGTTAATGACTGATAAATGTCGGCGCGCGATGCCGACACTTTAAACTTTGGCCAGATGAATTTGGTCTATTAAACGAGCTCGCTCGCTCGCTTGCTCGCTCGTTTGGCCAAAACTTTAATGTCTAATACAGAAATAGCTGGTCTCTCGTCTGGCCTTTTCTGACTTGGTCTAGCCAGTCTGCATGGCTGACTGGCTGCCTAACTGCCTGCTTGCCGTGTCTGGTGTTTTCCGAGAGAAATTCTCTGAAAGTTTTGTAAACGTGAACGTGTTACTCACAATTAGTGCAGGCGGAGGCCACTTAGCCGTCATTTACTTTGGCCAAGACAGCTTCTTAGCCAACCTCTGTGTGTATGCTCATACTGTTTCGCTTCACTTCCCACAGGATAATGTTCATAATTATCTTCGGTTACTTTTTATTATTCATTGTCATGCCGCATCTTGTTTGACCTGTTAGGTGTGCCATTGATTTAACATCCTACCAGATTATTCATATTCTTTTATAATCGCTGAGTAAAGTCGAAAGTTATGCGATTTGTTTACTACATATTAATGAAAAACTGACAGGTGATTTATCTTATATAAATGTATCTTACCTTTTTAATACAGATCAAAATTTGGAATCTCTGCTCTATAGCATTTCTTCAAAGTTGATACGCGAATTATTCAAGTTTTATCAACAAAATAATTATAATCAAATTTAAATTAAAAACCACATTTAAATAACACTCATATGATAGATTTAGGAAAATTATCGATTAAACAAACTCACAAATAAATTTTTTATCTACTGCGTCACAGGGTATCGGCTAGTCGAGTCAAATATAAATTTTAAATATATTTAAAAAAATGATCAATTAATCAAATGAGCACTCACTAATAAATTTTTTATCTACCTTATTACAGGGTTTTGGCTAGTCGAGCTTATTTTATTTAAAGCACCCATTTGTTTACCATCCAATTATTGCCGGCTTTTCAACGTTTTATTATCAGCTAAAATTATTCTGACATACATATGTGTCCATTAATATATGTACAATCAAAAATAAGCTATATTTTTTGCTGACTCTTCCTAACAATTCAGTTTTTTGTTTACAAAAAAGAACTGTGATCGGTTTGCTCACCGTGATAAAGCGTTTTTTACGAGAGCGGGAGTAGAACGGAGAGCGTAAGAGGAGAGCGGTAAACAAAACAAAAAAACAGTTAAAACGCAGATAAAACAGAGCTTTGGAGAACGCTAAGCAGAAATATGCACAGTAATCAGAGAGAGGAGCAGCGTAAATTAAATCTACGAGTATCTTTATCTCCCTCTCTTCCCTCTCTCTCTCTCTCTCTCTCTCTCTCTCTCTCTCTCTCACGTTCGCTCTCATTTCGTTTCGTGATTTGCTCTTCTTCGTCCTCTCCCACGATCAATCGTTCAGCGTCGCCTATAAAGGTGGAGTGAACGATTGCTGGAATTTAGTCTGAGCGGCGCCTTTGTTAAGAGCAGTCGCAGTTGACAACTGATATTACTATAGACAACTGATAACACAATGGCTGCAATCAAAGCGACATTTGCAGCGAGACAATTAGCGTTTGCTGGCACCAGAGCGATGCATGTTAAATTGAGTGTAAGCTGTAATTAATAGATGTATGTATGTTTACCAAACAAAGGATTTAATTTCGCAGGTGTCCGATGATCAAAGTGCATCAGCGCGTCCCTTTTCCGAAGTGCCACGCCCAGGAAAACTGAAGTTCGTACGCAGTTTTATGCCGGGTGGGGAGTTTCACGATAAATCCTTTTTGGAATTTACTGATGCCTTGCGGCAGAAATATGGTGATCTTTTCATAATGCCCGGTGCATTTGGACGCAGGGATACTGTGGTCACATTCAGCACAAAAGACATTGAGATGGTTTTTCGCAACGAAGGCATTTGGCCACAACGCGAGGGTTTTGATTCTTTGGTTTACTTTCGTGAACATATACGTCCGGATGTATTTGGGGAGAAGAAGGGTCTAATAGCCACGTGAGTAGATAACACTTTATAGTAAATACTCTTCTGCTAACAGTCTCCTCTTTTTGCAGTCAACAGGAGGAGTGGGGCAAGTTTCGATCAGCTGTTAATCCCATTTTTATGCAGCCCAAGGGTCTTAAGATGTACTACGAACCGCTGTCCAACATTAACAATGAATTCATCGAGCGGTAAGAGTCGTTTATACTAAAACTTTTATTATTTCTATAATTTTTATTACTATTTGTGAGATTTCTACTATTATTTTCTGCAAATTCTGTTATAATTACCGTAATTTCAACTACATCTTCTAAATTATGTAAAATTTTTATAAAACGATTCAAAGTAAAAAACAGTTTGACACTACAGAAAAAAAGTTGGGGCGAAAGGACTATTTTACACTAATATTTCTGTATATTACCTAACTACTTATTTCTTTAATTTAATCTGTCTACTAGTTTTCTAGAACTATTATTATTATTTAGGATTCCACCACTCTTTCTGTAATTTCTAAAATTTGTAATTCTTACATTTTAACAACTTCTTTTAAAATATGTTCTACTATTTCTGTAATTTCTTTAACGATATACCTCTGCAATTTTTGCAGCCGTTTCTACTACTTTTTCTGTAACTTCCCCCAGTGGTTCTAAAATCTCTTTAATTATCTTCGATTATTTATGTAATTTCTACTACCATATGCATTTTATTTCCGCAGCATCAAAGAAATTCGTGATCCGAAAACTCTGGAAGTGCCTGAAAATTTTGTGGAGGAAATCGGCCGATTGATCTTTGAGTCGATTGCATTGATTGCCTTTAATCGTGAAATGGGCATCATTCGAAAGCGGCGAGATAATCCTGATGCTCTTACACTTTTCAGAACATCGCGTGACATCTTTCGGCTAACTTTTCAACTGGATGTACAGCCCTCAATCTGGAAGCTTGTCTCAACGCCAACCTACCGCAAAATGATGCGAACTCTTAACGAGAGTCTCGATGTGGCACAGCGTCTATTGGAAGAGAGTCGCTTGGAGTTGGAGCAAAAGCGAAAGTCGGGAGAGAATATGACCAGCACCAGCATGATGGAGAGACTGATAGATATCGATCCAAAGATAGCGTTAATCATGGGTATCGATATACTCTTTGCTGGCGTCGATGTCACAGCCACGTTTCTATCTGCTTTGTTACTCTGCCTCAGCAAGAACCAGGATAAGCAGGAAAAGCTGCGAGAGGAGCTACTTAGGGTGATGCCAACCAAGGAGACATTGCTGGATGAGGAACGGATGAAGGATATGCCCTACTTACGTGCCGTTATCAAGGAAACATTGCGTTATTATCCCAATGGAATTGGCACCTTCCGCCAATGTCAGTCCGATGTAACTCTTTCTGGCTATAATATTCCAAAAGGCTCACAGATTTTGCTTGGTGCCAATGCTCTGATGAAGGACGAAAGGTATTATCCTCAAGCTGATGAATTCCTGCCCGAACGTTGGCTTCGTGATCCCGCGACGAACAAAAAGATGCAGATCAGTCCGTTTACTTTCCTGCCTTTCGGCTTTGGACCACGTATGTGCATAGGAAAACGAATTGTTGACCTAGAAATGGAGACATCGTTGGCCAAAATCATACGCAACTTTTATGTGGAATTCAACTACGATGCATCCAAGCCATACAAGTCTCTATTTGTCATGGAACCGGCTATACCTTTCAAATTCAAATTCACCGATGTGGAACAGTAGGGCCAACAATTAACCCAATTTATTAGTTGCCATAAATTTGTAAATATTTTAACCCCATTACCTATTAATTATATGAATGGTAACATAAGTTATCGCCAACTTTAGTTAACCCCAAAGAAATTGAATTTGTTATTCAATAAAATATATTTTTTGTTGATCAGTAAAAATAAATAAATCTATTTGTTAAACTTAGAAGATTAAAATGGAGACAGAAAATTTACGGTGTAGCTTCCAATTTACATTAGCAGGTTAAGATTAATCATAGTGTATCTTGATAATATCTGTATCTTGATAATTGAAAATGAGCAATTCGTAGCTTTCAAGGTGTATAATTTAATAGTTCTATGGATATTAGTATTAATTGTTTATTTTTTAATTCTTTTTGTAAAGAAAAATTATATAAAAATGCAAATATATTCTCATATTTTTATATATAAATTTACAAGTAAAAGTAAAAAAAACATCTGGTCAATATGAAATTACAACTTAAATAAATTTCTCAAGGTTCGCAAGTTAAAAATTTATTTATTCTTATCATATAACAAAGAACAAAAGCTGTAGGTATCAATCAATATTGTTGTTAAGGAAAAACTAATATGGTGTAAAAAGAGATAAAGAAAATCAAACAAAATGTATGGTTTGAAATGCTTAAATTATATTTTCTTTTTAGAATACGAATAATACACAATCCAGGTTGCAAGCTAGATCTTATTTAAACTAAAATATTTGTTTTAAATTAGATATGACGGAAGATGTAGAAAAAACATAAAAAATAGAGATTTAAGATATTTCAACACATTTAAATTGAAAAAGCATAAAGAAAACCATGATTTTAAAGTTATAAATAAGATGTGAGAGTAAATTAAATTTAAATCATAATTGATAAAAGGAAGGCACCGTGTAAAATTTTAAATTTAGATGTTGTCTTTCGAAATTGGTTTCACAGATCAATCTTTTGGAATTTCCATCGTTGGGTTATCAAATTTAAGTCAAATAATTTTTTGTTTTAAAGAAATTTAGCTGTTTGTCAAATTTTGTTGCGGGGAACTCATACTCGACGTATGTATGAGAGAAAACTTTCATTTTTCACGCCTCGAATTGTAAAGACGACGACAACATCGGCTGTCGACAGCTCCCCCTTTATCCCTAGAGTTCCCTTCGGATCCCACTTCTCCGATGAAAAGCGAAACTTTTGCCACTTTGTCGGCGTGTAGCCTGTTCATAGACAAGTCAAGGCTTTGGCTGTTGTTGTTGTTGTTGCTGTTGTGTCTGTCAGCGGAGTACAAGTTGGCCGACAGCACACACTTGCTCCCGCTAATGACTAAGATTAATTTGGGTCACTGTGCTGCGTTCCCCACAGCTAACCCCTATTTGTCTGCCATTACCACCCCTTCATTGGAACGTGCGTCTGAATTATGCGCGTTAGTCTCGTGCCTCTTCAAATGCATAAACGCAGTTGCAGCCACTATTACACAACATACACTATACACTTGCTAGTTATTCACGACGTTGATGCGATGAACTATATCATGATATTAATTGATGTCAATTGCAGTAAACTAACTGAATTTATTTTAGTTTTGGTAATGATGATGTAAAATATTTAAATTATTAAAGCTTTTTTATTAATTTACATTTGTTTTTAATAAACCAACACTGATACTTTGAGGGATTTTAATTTGTCAATGTCTTTGGATTTTCTTTTAGATATATAATTCAAAATCTATCATATATGTTATTACGCCGTCAAAATAAATAAATAAAGTAATCTTTCAGAAAGCGAAACCAACCGAAAATCTTTCAAAACTTCATAAATTTTTGGGAGATTTTCGGATGGGTCGGATTTCTATACATTGTATAAAAAATTGTTATTTCTACTGTTTGCGTTTTGTTATCTAATTTATATACTTATTTTAATTTTTATCTAAATTTTATCACTGCGAAAAGCAGTCCACGCTAGTGACGAAAGCAGCACAAAGGGTCTCAGGCTCACATTATATTTTGATACTGTACTTAATTATAAATATGATATTATTACTTCATAGTAAGGTGTTCTTATTAAATACAATCTTAGTAAATTGTATTTAAAAAATTTAAAACTAAGAAATTTTATTTTTAATGCTATCTAAATAACGACCCCAATACGATATTGGAGTTTAATTTTCCTATTATATTTCCATTATTGTTAAAAATTAAGATATCATCAACAAATTTTAAATTGAATTTAATTTATTTATAAGGAACTTTTTCAGTTAAACATAAATCTAAATCTTAATCCTGAACTTCACAATAACTACATCATGCATCTCTACTCTATAAACGAAATGTGTTTGCCTGTGTGTGTATATGCGTGTGTGTGTGTGTGAGTCTCCGTGTCGGTTGCGCCAGGCAGCCGAACAGCTGAAATTGTTTGGGGTTAATTAAGCGCGACATGTGTGGCATTGCATGCATTTGTGCAGCGACTCTGGCAGCAACTGCGACCTCGACTCCACTGAGGAAGAGGAGGTGGGGGGAGAGGGAGTTAGGAGTGAGTGTAGGGGAACTAACGCCCGCAAGTGTGAATAGGGTCCAGGCGCTAATCAATGCGCCATAATAGACAAATTGCCGGACGCGTCGGTTCATTATGTTCAAACTGCAATTGTTGATGCGTTTATGAAGCTGCCGAGTTACCCAGAAGTATGTGTGCGTGTGTGTGCGTGCGTGTGTGTATTTATGTGATTTATGGAGCCGAAAAGCGAATGAATGAATGAGTAAGCGACAAACCTGTTGAGCTAATCTCGAAATCCCGAGCGAAATAAAGTAAATACAATTATTTATTTATGCTGGCAAAAAGCCCAAAAATCGCTGGCATTACAAATTGTTGCGATTTTTTGTTTGCCATTTATTGTGTGGCCAACAGCAACTAAATCCAAAAGGATACACACAGGGCACAGTTGGGGGTTCACAAGAATCAAGTAACACAGAATTATGGGCTGACCAGCAAGAGGAGGACAAGGACGCGACGTCCTTGTTTATATTCCAAGTATTTCTCTCTCGGCCTAAAAAATAAACAAAATCATTTACCTTAAGGCATAATAAAAGTTTATGGTTGATAATATACATAAAAAGGCCGTGTGGTCGAGCAAAAACAATGCCTTAGGGGGGCGAATGCGGAAATCCCTGTATGGGAACATTTATCGCTATTAAAGGATTTGCAGTCGGATAGAACCCAACGTCAATATTTACCACCGTCAGTTGGCTGTTGCCAGTTGGCTGACTGTGTTTCCAATAACCATTACCAAGTTGCGAAAATTTGCGCACAGCGGGCAAAAACAAATAGTTTGGAACACTACAAATACAACATTTCCTTCGGACGTCTCCTTTTTAGGGGTTGGGTATTCAATAGTCATATCGAGTTGGGCTCATTCTTCTCCGCCTGTCGCTCAGCGTGTGACTTCCAAGGATCTGTGTTTGAATTCATTTTAGGAGATTTTAAGACCAAAGAGTACATATTCTTGACTGGCTCTTTCCACCCACATTTAAGTTTAACTTACCCATTCCTCTTCGCGACTCACAGATACATATTCCAAATATTTAACCAGTTCCATTAAATTAAGAAAAAAGAAAACTCTTATTTAGGAACTGTTAACAACATATTACCTTTACATTCCATAGTCTTCAAGAAGAAAGTTCTTATTGAGATAGTTGGATTAGCAAATATACCGACAACTAAACTATTATGGCTTTGAGATTAAATAAATAAATAATAAATAGTTTTTAACGATATTAAAATATATGTAGCATTAAGTTCTAAAGTTATTACGAATTAAAGGACATCTTTGTACATTAGATAAAGACTTTGATTTCATTTGCATGATGCCAGCTTTTAGTCAAGTTCATTTGAATTGATATCTGGGCTAATGTAAAGTTTAAATAACAATTTAAAGCGCTGGCAGAGATGTTTGTTAAAAGCTAGCCGTAGTATGCTGTTGCTCCTGTGAGCCAATGGATCAAGGATATATGTATGTACACCGGAGGCACGGACTAGATATTCCTGAGATATGTAAACACCAGAGGATGCAAACAGTTCAAATCAAATAACACACACAAAAACGTTGAGAAAAGAAAGCAATGCACACAGCGAGAGAAGGAGAAGGTGAAGAAGAGAGGGAAAGAACGTAAGACAGAGAGAGAGAGAGATACAGCAAACAAGCTCTACGAACACAAAATGAGCAAGCGACTAACCTAAGGACAACAAAATAAACATTTTGAACTCGACTGAAATGCACAAGCGGAGAGCCCCAAGGACACTTGGGGCGTTCGCGCCGCCTGTCGTCTGCCGGGCAGCACTCTCCCCTCACCCCTCTCCCCTCACCCCACCCCCTTTACCCTTCCCGCTCATTGCTACCCCTAAAGGCTAAGCGCAAATATTACAAGCATTATATGAATGTCTATGCTTATGTGTGTGTGTGTCCATGTATTTAGAAGCCAGCAACATGCTGAGCCAACAACAACAACAAGAACGATGAGAAGAAGGAGGAGAAGGAGAAGGAAAGAACAGCACTCTCTGGCTTGACTGCTGCCAACAAAAGTGTAGAAAATCCGACCAAGCACAAAAACCGACTCAGCACATTTCGGAACAACCAAACACGCAGTAAACCCACCAACCCACACAGCTCCGACCTCAACAGTAACAACAACAAGCCAAAGTCAGCTCGACAGTGGGATACCCAGCCTTTTGATCGAAAGCCTATACAAGAATTAAAGACAAGTAAATTAGTAATATAATTAAATATATTTCATTGTGTAAAAATTAAATAGACATAGACATTTCGTTGATCGAGCTCCAGTTATTTAGAAAAGAAACAGCTGAAAATGTCAAAAAGCATTATAATTGGAAATTTAATAAACTTTCCCGGAACTTGCAACTGAACACCTCCTTCAGATTCGATTTTTCTTAAAATACATTATTTGTTTAAGTATATTGCTGCGGTAATCTCAAAATTATTTCTACTATAACTTTCAAATTAATTTTGTGAATATTTTTTAAATTTATACATTTCATTGGTGAACATTTAAGTTATACTGTTAACCAAAAAGCAAACCTCTTTATATAAATTGTTATATTAGAAAAGCAAAGTATGGAAAATGTTATAATAAACTCTAATATACGTAGACCATTTGATAGTATTGTAAAAGTTTAATTGTAGCTTCAGATCTTATAAAATAATTTTAGGAAAAATTTACATTTCAGTTTAAATTTATACAATACATCTGTAGACACCTGAATTATTCGGTTACACAAACGCTAATCTCCTTTCTTTTAAATAGTTTTGAAAAGTTTTAATTTGCATGGAAAAATGTTTAAATCAACTTTGATCTGCGCAGATCGTATGATAGTTATGTTAAAGAATATTATGACAAGTCCATATCTTATAAATTTATATTTATGTAAAATAAATTTGCTTTAATTTGAGAAATATTTAATAAACTTAATTAAAATTGCTTCAATTTAAGAAATATTTTAAATACCTAACCCTCCAAATATTTTATTTTGTTTAAAATTATATATTTTTTTATTTTTAATTTTAAAAATTTAGTATTTTAAGTTAAACGTTCTCTTAAATCTATATACTCTCAATCTAGATACTTTATAGAATCGAAGTTGGTTTATGTTGCCTGTTACATACACTGACAGGAATTCATAGTACTCTGCTATGCTTCGAGTGCTGGGCGCAACAACAACAAGGACAGCAATGGCATCGCCAGCTCAGGCTCAGCAAGTCATCAGCACATAAAGCTCGAAAGATTATGTAGCCCACGGCGGTGGCAGCCGCACCCACAGCAGCGGCTGGCGGAAGTGATGCATGGGCAATGTTGGGGGTTGGGGGTTGGGGTTGGGATTGGGGGGTTTGAGGTCGGGGGGCGTTGGCGATGGCGGTGGGCATGGCCGCTGTGGTATTAGACGACAATAGAGCTTTAAGGGTTGGGGTGAGGTTGGGTTGGGTTGGGTTCTCTGGCGTTTTGCCTTTTTGTGCTCCAAGCCTTGTGACGTTTGACGCCATGTTTGATGGATGAAAAAGCCATTCATGTTACCAGCTGGGGTGCAGAGGTTGCCTGTCGTTCACTTTGTGAATAAGTATATGTGTGGGTGTGTTGGGTGTGAGACTGTGTGTGTGTGTGCGGGTGTATGCAAAAGATGGCGCAATAGACGTGAAGTAACCACCTCCTGTGGCGTAACTAAATCCTTTCGGATTTTACCCGGCCAGGCGCTGTATGTTTTAATGCGCATTTTATGAGTGTGTAGGTAAACGCTAAGCTGTCGTGGGGCGATGTTGGATTGGATGGAAAACGATGACAAGTAAAGCGAGCGGGGGGACAGAAACGAAGAATAGAAGCTTAGCTTGAAAATGCCTTTAAAGCGTCAAATCGTGTGTTAAAGTTCTTGCCACTTGTTTGTTTTCATGTGTGACCCTTTCACCTGTGCTTTTCCCTCTTTTATTTTTTTGGGACCTGTCGTCCTGTCGCGCTGCATGTGAAGCCAAAAGTCAACAGTTACCCAAAAACCGCTTGACATTTGGCCAAATTTCGTTGCATAAAACGCAGCTGCAGCTGCCTCAGCCACCTGTCTATCTGCCATGCGGCATTAGCATAATTTTGCATAGCATTAGCTTTAGAGCTACTTTTGGCCAACACCCTCACCACCCCCAACCCCTCGCCTACCAAACAATTCGCATATTTCAGCCAAGTGCTGTGGGGCGACACTTAAAACTCAAAATGAAGTCGTTGCTGGAGAGTTTTTCCCACAGTCACATGTAAATCCGCTGTGAAAAATACGCGTATTAATAAATGTGTGTAGATGAGCAGCCCCCTTACTCCCTGACCTGTGACCTGTGACCCCACCTAGAACAAACTGCTGCCACTTGGTTTTTGAGGCACTCGTACATTTTATTTGCGACTGCTTAGCACGGCAATTTACATTTCAAATTAGCGACTTCATTGCTGGAGAAAATGCTGGAATTACTTTTCATTTTCATTTTCATTATAATGCTTTCTTTTTTTTGCCCTATCCCCAACTTTTCTTGACTTTTTGCGGCCACTTGGTGTCCACTGTGGGCCAGGCTAAATTCCGGCTTAAACTGCTCTCTGCTGCGCTTTTGCTATGCTAATAAATTAATATAAATTCAAATTTGTTTGCCAACTGCTGTCCCCCATTTCGGCTGGCAAAGTGTTATGTTTGTCAAAAAAGGCAAAAATCTGAGGCGCTACATTTTTTCAAATGGCTGTCAAAAGTTTCATAAAAATCGCCAATGTTACAGGACTTCCACTGCTAAGAAAAATGTCACTTCTTTACCACTCCCACTTTTAAAGAATCCCCCAGCAGCTGCTTAGCTGCTTGAATATTCAATGGCCACATCCGCACTTGGCCTAAAGACGCACTTTGGGCCGACAAAACGCTTTGGTTGCAAGTGTTTACAATTGAATGAGAGCCGACTCTAGATTATTTCAAAAGCTTCATTAGTTGAAAATGTTATCAAATACACTTACGGTCAAAATAAAAGGGAAACAAGCAACGCTTTTAAGGTTGAAATTTTTTGAATTAAATTTTAAATTACCATATTAATCTGTTTCTATTAAAATTGTGCCAATATGATTTGCACCAGAGTAATGAGTAAAATTAATTATTATGAAGTTCATTGAATTTTAAATGAATTAATTTCAAAATCGATTTTTTCTGTTCCTTATAAGTGTATAAAGTGCATGCATAGACTAAATATATAAACAATATTAGCCAGAAAAGTGTCCTAAAACTGGTTTTAAGTTTTTTTTAAATGGTATTTCCTAAGGAATATAAACTATTCCATGCCATGCAGTGTGTGAACAATTTATTACAAAATACTCATATATAAAATAAGAAAAGTCCTTAAAACTAAATATTTATTTCTATTATTTGTCAGAAAATTTATCGAATTCACATCAATTTAATGTTAAATAGATTTGGGATGCACATTTAAAAAAGACGTTGACTTTCAGAAAGTAAACATAACATGTATGAACAAAATTATTTTCGAAAACTTGTAATTATCCAATTATCAAATATTTTAATTTGGGATAAATTTTAAGCTACATTTATATAATTATTTAAATATTCCCTAAGAATTTTTAATTATTATCTAAGCATTAAATTCTTTTTAAATTTATTTCTTAGGTAGTTACATAGTTTAATCATTCTTTTCTTCAAAAATAATTTTTAATATTTTTGGCCTTGATATGCATATTAATTTGCCTATTTCAGTTCAGTTAAGCCAGTGTTTTCCATTTAATATATAACATTATTAGAATGAGTTCAGGATATTAGCTGCTCCGCCTCTGCATCTGCCTCAGCTGGCGTCGTCGTCGTCGCCTGCTTCGCTGTTGCTGCTTAGCGAACGCACAAAAAAAAAAAAAAAATTGAGGCGCATAGCTTAAATAAAAATATGCAAAGAATTCGATGCTGCTGCATGCATGAGTGTAATGCCAGGGCTGTAAACTTATGCTCGTACTCGTAGATATACCCTCGCCAGGGCATTATTTGCAACCCGCATCGTTTCGATTGGAATCGAGAAGATTCCGCCCCGTTTTCCGAACGTCATGACGACATACAGCAACCCTTGCCAACAGGGAAAAAACAGTTTGAAAAGTGGTGGAACGGAGGGTGGGGGAGCATTAGCTACGCGCATTTAGCCAGCAATCATTTAACAATTTACAAATCGATGTTTAAACGGCGCTTGAGCGGCTCGCCGAGCCAAGATTACCGCATCCCGCATTAAAAGTTTTGCTTTAACGCTTAACGCTTAATGTCCTGCCGAAAAGCACACAGAGCACGGGCGTGATGGCATCCGGATTTTAGGGCCCAACTCCGGCGGGCCAGTAACCGTTAATGCCCGCCCGACTGTCATAACAATAACGGCATTTTTAGCACCTCATTAAAAAAGAGTTCATATCCGAGCCGCGTTTTCTGACTGAATTGCTGAATGAGTACTCGTATTTTGGCCCATAAATGCTGACGCTGAACCGTAAACATTGCCTCGACTCTGCTGCCCCGTTGTCGTCTCTTTGTCATTGGATGGGCTTATCAATTTTTACAACAATATTTATTTGTTTATTCGCATTTGGGTTTTTGGCCATTGCAGAAATGGTCGCATTAAAGTCAACCCAATAATGGCAGCTATTCACTTTGGCCTGTAACTTAATCGATTTATGATGACTAAGCAGCATGGCTATAACTTAGTGAGACTAATGCCAGCAGTCGAATCCGATCGAGCGAGGGTCGCTCAAAAAACTTCAAGAATATACAATTTTGAAAAATTAAATTTCACTTAATGGCTATAATATGACAATATCTTGGCCATTCTAAAATTGAGCACTGTACATTTAAAAGGGTTGTATGTACAATATGCAGGGACTTTAATATATTAGTTATGAGTTTATAAAAAATTCAATTCGAAAAAAATTTTATACAAAAATAAATAATAATAAAAATTAAAAATAAAAATTATTATAAAAAATTTAAAATAATATTAAATTTAAATTTTAATTAATTTATTAATAAATAATAATTATAATAAAAAATTTTAAATAATAATAAATTTAAAGTTTTGTTGTGTAAATTAAAAATAAAAATTAATTCCAAAAATTATCATACAAATTATAAAAAAAAAATTATTTGTCAACTTCTTTTATGAAAATTGTAAGATAAAATTCAGCGTAAATATCAATACCTTAAATACGTACTTTAAGATCGTTCGAAAAGTATTGACCCATACAACATAAATATTTTTAGATATTGGAGATACATCATTTGGTTTAAAGGATATTTACATTTAATTTGTAATCAATTTTTATTTGTCAATTTTAATAATAAAAATTGACAAATAATTCTTATTTTTGATTTATATAGTAAAAATTTAAATTAATTGTTATTTTTAATTTTTATAATAAAACTTCCATTTAATTAATATTTAAAATTTTTATAATAGAAATTGTAATAAATAGTTATTTTTAAACTTTTTTAAAAAAATCAGCATACATTTTTTATAATTTTTACTTTAAAAATTATAACTGTTACGGTCCCTGATAATAAGTTTTCAGTTAGTATTATTTGTCAACAGCTTGTTGTCAACTTCTTTAAATTAAATATCAATAGATACTAATGTCATTTTTTTTAATCAAAATAAATTAACAGTAAATAAATACACGTATTTGTAAATTTTCAAGTCTTTATAAATATGTTTTATATTTTGGAATCTTTTGTAATAATAACAAATTAAAACTTTCCGTCAACTGTTTTTCTTAGTTTATTCAAAAGATATAATCTCTGGAAGCTTGCTTGGGTCACTCAATGTCATTCTTCCTTATCATAATCAGGGTAAAAGAAAAAAAATCTTGTTTTGAAATCTGCATAGTAAAGTTCACACAATCAAGAATAAATGGTGATGCCGTTCTTCCCCTTTCCCTTCTTTCTCTTCATCAGCTCGCTTTCATGTCGGCAAAGAGAACCATTTAGGCAACAGAAAACGCAACTTGGGCCGCATAAACAAAGGAGAGCGCTGTGTGCAGCTTTTGCTGTCTTTAACTTTGACTTTATTGTGACAGTTAAAAGCGAAAATAATAGCAGTTAAAATCCCATAAAATGCGTCTTAATCATAAAAATGCGATTATAAAAATGGACGAGCGCCTGGGCACATCACGAAGTTGAAGCTGAAGCCGGAGATGGTGAACTCTTTTTGTCCATCGTCCATCGTCCGTCCTCTGTTGCATGCCCCATTGGATGTTGCCGTTTGCCTTTTATGAGCTGCACGCTTATGGGGCAACTGTAACTGCTACTCAGAGTTGGGCGCGACTTTATTGCAGTTTTGCCCTGCAGATTGACAGGCTGGAGATTTGACATTTGTAATTGTTTATCAGCGCCTTGCTTTAAGCTAAGATCGAGATGAAACCGAAAACACTTTTATTAATTGTGCGCGTTTTTGTTTCACACCAAAAGAAGCAAAAAAAAAAAAAAACGTTTGCAACTGTTGTGCGGAAATCCTATAAATTTTTTACTACTTATTTACGTTGCTAAGGCACATTTAGCCATGTCAAGCAATCGCTTGGCCTGGCCCTGATCGTAAAAGCGGTACACAGTCCGTTCTGACCCTCATCCTCCCCCCCTCCCCACACACACACACACACATACACACAAAATTGAGCATCGAGACCAAATGCCAGCCGTTGTCGTTGTCACTGGCTACTACCAAGGGTAAGGATAGGGGGTAGTTGGTTGGGTTGCGGGGCAGGACGAGCACTTTTATTTTTGTGAAATTTCATCACGTTTTTATGTTGTGACCACGTGACGCCAGTGCCGTGACTCCCAACACTGAATTTCGCCAGCCAGGTTCAATCCCAATCTCAACTATGAAGCACAAACAGTCTTTATGCTTAGACTCGGACTGTTTTGGCCAAGTGTAACCGAAGGAACCCAACTAAGCAAGCCGAGCACCTGCACCTGCTGGCATCCCAGCAGTTGGCCTCGTCACGTAGAAAACGGAGCACTGAGATGCTGGAAATGGAGTTGGAGTTGGAGATGGAAGCTGAAGAGATGGGGAATGGCAATGGAAATGGAGCAAGGCGCCAGTCAAAGTGTCAGTGTGCTTAAGCTGTGTAGCATTTACCTAGATTGTTTCTGACAAACGGATTTTTACAGATACGGGGCCACATAGGGCTACATATTATGGGGCAAAAGAAAAGGCTACTGCGAATTAACTTGAAACTAAAGTCAGCTTCTCTACTTTTAAATTTTAGTTAATTAATTTAAAAAAAATTGACCAATATTTATTGTATAAGAGTAAAGATATTTCAATAAACTTTATAGAGGAAAAACATATTTGATTGAGATTCTTTAATTTTATTTATTTATTTGAAATAGCTACAGTTGAAAAATACAGAATTATAAACCGGTAAAAAAAGTAATGATTTATTTGTGGCTTTATACATATGTTTTATCTACTTATGAGTTAAAATCAATTAATTTAATTTAATAAGCGCAATTTCACAAAGTGACTACAGACTTAGGCTAAAGTAATTTTTCTTTTAAATTTTATATATCAAATCATAAAATTAAAAAAAAAATTTTAAAGTTGAAAACAATAAAAAATATTTCATGATTTGATTTATTTCGAAATAAATTTTTTTTTATATAAAAGCTGGTTTTGCTTTGACTTTATATTAAATTTAGATTCTTCACTTTGTTAACTCCATTGCTTACTGGCTAAAATTATTGATAATTCCTGGCTTTATTGTTTACATCAAAAAAATGTATAGAGTGAAAGCATATTCAGATTTGACTTCCGAGCTCAGCACTTTTATTTTCTAATTTTCATTTTGTTTCCTCTAAAGACAATATAGATTAAAAAAAATAATGACAAAAATAAAAGAAAATTCTTAATTTTATTCAACTTGAACAACAAATTCAGCGGTGAAAAGTGAATAAAAAAATATCTGGCACCAACGTTCGTTTCAATATTCTGGTGTGTATTTGTTACCTCACCTCGCACAGCAAGCGACTCTGGATGCGTCCTTTCAATATGTTCTCATCGAACTCTGTACGACAGCAGCTGTTGCGCCAAGTCAAAAAAAAAAAAAAGTCAGAAAAAAGCAAGAAAAAGAAAATGCCTCGAAACAGTTGTTATAAGCTAAAATTGCCAGAGTTTGTGTTGTAGAATGTCAAAGCTGATATCGAGGCCGTTTTCCCAGCAGGCTGTTTGCCATTTTCAAGGAATTAAGTGCTGCGTGATGGGGAGAAGCTATGTCTATGTCCAGACTGAGGTGACTGGTGAACTAAAAGTCTGATTGAACATTATATAAATGCAGATGCCATTTCTGTGTCCTCGCATTTCAGGATGTTACACTGGCCATCGACAAACGTGGCCAACACGATAAGGACATACAGTTGTACGCCTGCGGCACTTTGAAGTAACATTCTTCTATTTGACCACACAATGTGCAATTGCCAGCAAATACTCGTACAGGGGCCATTGATGTATTTTATGCACTTCCATTTCATAGTCAGTTGGCGTTATGGTTGTGGCTTCGGCTCCGGCTCCGGGTCCGGCGACATGTGTTTCCGATGACCACTGTCTTTATCATCTATGCAGTTTTTACAATATACAGAGAGTCAAGCAATGGGATTTGTAATAAAATCTCACTCTATTGCTCTCTATTTTTAAAAATAGCTTAAATCAACGAATCTAAATATTCCATATTTAGACCCCGTACTTAAAAAAAGTACAGGGGTTTATTGGGTTTGTTTTACCGACTATGTGCGTAACAGACAGAAGGAGGCGTGGCCGACCCTATAAAGTATATATATTCTTGATCAGCATCAATAGCCGAGTCGATATAGCAATGTCCGTCTGTCCGTCTGGCTGTCTGTGCGTCTGTCCGTCTGCCCATCTGTCTGTACGAACACCTAGATCTCAGAGACTATACACCGCGGGTATGTAGGTTCCTATATACTGCAGGAAGATCACCACGCCTCCTATATCGCCCACAAATCGGAAAAAAAATTTCAAATCCAAATTATAAGAGCAACTTAAAAGCTAGTGACACCAAGGGAGGGACCTGGGAGAGGGACCTGGGAGGGGGGCATGGGAGAGGGACTGGGAGCGGGACTGGGAGAGGGAGTGGAAGAGGGACCTGGGAGATGGACTGGGAGCGGGGCATGGGAGAGGGACTGGGAGAGGGAGAGAAAGAGGGACCTGGGAGAGGCACTGGGAGCTGGGCCTGTGAGAGGGACTGGGAGCGGAGCCAATAAAAGGTTGACATAATTGTTTTTTATTTTAAAAAATAGATTAAGTTTAAGAATCAAATATAATTATCATGAAATAAGAAAAAATAAGCTATAATAAAATAATTTTATGCAGCATATAACAAAAAAACAAAAAAATGGTGTCTTGTATATTGTGATATTAATAAATTAATCACTTTTAAAAATATTTTTTGCAAATGTTAATATATTTGAGTGATTTCTTTGTACAAGCATCTCTGCGCTTTAATTCGAACTTCCCCTTACACATTGTCGATTTCTTTTGGGCTAGAGATAATAATAATAGCCCCACTGTCTGTCTGTCTGATCCGCGTAAATTCTCTTATTCGCAAACAATTTGTACTTTGGCTCTGTAAATATTTGTTATTTGTTAGCTCCGTACTTGTTACTCGTACTCGCACATCAACAAAAAAAAAGGCACGCGACTTTGTTTAAGCGTTGAAAGTATGCAGACTATTTGCAAACAACCATCGCAGATACTCCCACACACACACACACACACATACATACACATACATATGGGAAATAAATCTATACAACATGCGAAAACTAATTTTCCAACAGGAAAATAAAATGCCAAGCGGCTGCAAGAGAGAGAGAGAGAGAGAGAGGGAAAATAACATAGCTGCTGCCAAAAGCCAACGATAATTTTAGCGCGTTTTTTGCCAACGCTTTGTACTCGTAAATGTGCAAATTTTGTAACAAACAAAATAAAATGGCGGTGCGCGGCGGTATTGATATTGATACATTACATAGATACACACACACACACACACACACACACACACACACACACACACACACACACACACACACACACACACACACACACACAAGCACACGTACACAGATATGCATTACTGGCATGCTTAAATACGTTTATATACATTGCCGGCTGTCGGTCTGTTGGCCAGGCTGCAGATCCAACCGCCTTTTATACTACAACACATATTTGAGTCTATTAAAAATGCGTTTAAAATGCTTTCTGTGGTTTTATGGTTAAATTGTAAAATTCAAATAAAATTGATTTTTGCCTGTGTACCCATCAATGAGAATCTCGCGTCAGGGATGAGAAAGGTGTCGCTATCAACTGTGCTAAGTTGGTTGAACAAATTGATATTTTTTTAAAGGAAAATTAAAATGAATCTATATCCGTATAAATAATTCGAGTTCAACAAAGAAAATGCTTTAAAATGTTTTAAAAATCTAAACCTTTCCTCAAACATGCCATACATATGTTACCATACATACATTTTTATAATAAAACATATCTTGAAAAAATTTCATTCTGCCTGGATCAACATGTTAACTTTATCAGACTTTAATAATATTTATCTTTGCACTGATAAATAACCAATTTCTTAAATCAATAATATTGTCGTAAATTATATAATTTTTTATTAAAACATATTTAAGAGAAAACTATTGTACAAATATCAGAATCTTAAAATGAAGATGTTTTTCAACTGATCGAACTATCGTACCAAATTTTTAATTTTAGCAAAATATATTGCTAGTCGTCTTTTGTACCCTTCGTGCTGCTTTCATCAGTAGCCAGTGATTCACTTAAAAATCTCGACTTACTTTTTTGAAGAATGATCTTAAAATTAATATTTTTCTTACAAGTTTAAGAATTTTTTTGTATCATTGTGATTAATTTGTAGATAGCAAATAAAGTTTTTATTGTTAATTAGATTGTTAATTTATGGTATTATTATATTTATTACTTTTTAACTTTAATGCAATTAATTCAATAATTTTATAAGAATTACATAGCTTAAATGATTATTTTCAATAATAAATATTTTTATTTCGACTGCTTTTTGTTGATCTAAAATAAAGTAAAATAAAATAATATTATTGGCAAAAACCCCAATTTTTTATTTTCTTAAGCTCGTGATAAGTAGGTGTATCTTAGTATCTTAGTTACTCTCTTCCTCCAGTTACAAAGAACTGATGCCGACACCAAGGGCAATGCCAAAGCAGAAATGGAAGCAGTGTCTCAGTCGGTTGCCTCAATGAAACATGCAACGTAATTTCCATGTGGGTAACCAGCAATTTCTGGCATGTTACATTTTTCAACATCAACAACTCCGACAATATGGCGGAGTAAGCACCCTCAAACACCCTCCCCACACACCGACAGAGGGACAGACATCCAAAGGCAAGGTACAAACTGGCGCAGATGCATCAACTTTAGTCCCTGTCCTCCCTATGTTCCCCATGTTCCAGGGATTGGCTTGGGGAAGGAGCCGAAGCAGTCAAGCGCAAACACTACAAGAAAAATTGTAAGTGAAGCGAATAAAATATTATTTTCTAATGCTGAAAGACACACACACACACACACAATTTTGCTGACAAGTCAAATGGTTGAAAACTGCAAGAGTAGAAAACCGAAATGCTAAGGAAATCAAGAAAAATTGTTTAGTGCCGTTGAAAGTTGAAGCTGGAGATAAAACTGAAGCTGAAGCTGACTTTTCTCAGTTGGTTGCTGTCGACTTTTCGCGGGCTACTTGGGCTTAATCTTAATCCATCTTAGTCTAGTCAGCGAAGACTGGTTCTTTTGGTAACGACTCGGGGATGGGAAAAAGAATGAGGACGAGAGCGAGGACGAGGACAAGGACTTTGAAATGTTGCCAACCAGAGCGACGACTTGGCAACAAAGCAATGTAAACAAAATGCCAAATTATTGTGCAGCATTTGCTAGTCGAAAGAAAAGTCTCCTTTTCGATTTTTTTTTGTATTTTGTTTAAGGCGTTCACAATTTCTATTTTTTTTTTGATTTTGTGTGTGCTCATGGGAAAAGCGCCTTAAGTTATGCTGCCATTTTTTCATTTCTTCTATTTTGTACAATATTCTTTGTAATAATGTTGCCTTGCAGCGAACGCGCGCAGCAAAATGAAATGAATTGTGAAAAATGTGCTCGTACTCTCTGGCCTGTCGTTTGGGTTTGGTTTGGGGTTGGGGTTGCATGGTAAAAATGGTGAAAATGGGGAGCACAGGGAGGTAATGAGGAGTAACATGGACAGCTGTGGGTGGGCTCTGAACTGGCCGCTTTTGAACTCAATTACATAAGCGCAGCGTACACAGCAGTTTGGCACTTTGTAATTTTCAGCAAATGGCAAGTCACAATGCCCGCGGTGGTCGAGCGTGTACCAGGGGGGAAAGTTGGGGGGGGGGGGAGGGGAAAGCACCGGGTGTGTGAGTGTGCCCACGTTCATGTCTCCCCGCTGCTTCAAAATCACGTAAAATGTCAAATTGGTGAACGTCAAGAAAATGGCGCGTTTGTTTTGTCATTCCTGCTTTTTCTTACCATTTCGCCTTATCTACTATTTTAACGCGCAAATATTTTTTTTTTCTCTTCTCGTTTTGTTAGCCGCCTCAGTTCCCATTCCGGACTGCTTTCGTTCCGCTTTCAGCATTCAAAGCACACAGCAAAAATGCCAACAATCCAAAGTTGAGTTTTCTTTGGAATTTGTTGGCGTTTTCTTTTTCCGTTCTTTATTTTTATTTTTATTTTTTTTTTGTTTTTCCTTATTTTTTTTGACATCTCTGCTGGGGAGGTAACATGCGCGCGCCACATTGACAATTGCTTATTTGTGTCTATGTGTGTGTGTGTGTGTGCGAGTGGATGGGTGTGACTGGGTGTGTGTGTGTGTGTACGTGGGGGTGGCACTGCCACAGTTAACATGTAACTTCAACGTCAAGTCAAACTGATGTTCTCGTCGTCGCCATTTTGTTTTTAGCTGACTTTCTATTTTTTTTTTTTTTGTCATGAATGGCGTTTGCTTTTGGCCGCCTTTGTTTGAGCCCTCAGCTTGGTCTTGTCTCCGTCTCCGTTTCCGTCTCCGTTCTCGTCTCCGATTCCGTCTCTGACTCTGGTCGTTTTGTTGTATGTTTGTTAAGTTGCGCAGCGCTACGCATTCCGTTGGTATTTTACCATTAATACTTGTCTACTTAACGGTAAATTACAGACATTAAATGCACGCACACAGCAAGACAAATGCGTGTGTGTATGTGTGTGTGTGCATGCACACATCTTTCTCTGTATTGTACGCATGTCAAGGACTTACTGTCTCTGTGTATGTGTGTGTGTGTGTGTGTGTGTGTGTGCTTATTTGTTGTCAGTACGCGTCAAACATTTGAAAACATTTATTTTTGCCTTTCTATAATGCTACATTTCTCGTCTAACACCACGGACAGCGACAGCTCAACACTCTTGACATTTCCACTCTACTCGTATTTTTTGTCCTTTCCAGAGTTAACGACTTCTTGTAACATTGCTTAGCCAGAATTTGGTATTTGGTATGAAGAGCCAACTTACAAGTTCTTAATATGTCATTTATTTGGTGGTAATACTTCATTGAAATTTACTTCAAATATACAGAAGTCCTTTTTAAACTAGATTTTGTGCTCTCTGTCCGGCAATATATCATAAATAATTAACTCTTGCTGTGTAATTAATATTGTCAATTTTGTTTTTTAAAAGTTACATATTACCCGTAAATTTTATTTTTTAAACTATATAAAAAGTTTGAGCTTTATAGATTTTTATTTAAAAAGTTACAATATAATCTCTAATTTTTTATTTTTTTGAATCATATATAAATGGCGAAAAAAGTAATATATATAGCATGTTCGTGGTAGCACACCCTTTTTCTGCACAGTGCAGAATGCTAATTTTCGTCCCTTTTTTTATTTTATATTTTTATTTAAAATTTATATATTAAACGTTATTTGTTCGTCATAAAATCGGATATTAGAATTTTTGGAGCAGGAATATGCTTTCGTCACTAGACTTTTACCTCGTGTAGAATTTTTTTTTGTGTGATCGCTAATTATGACTAAAAATGATTTTTGATGTATTCCATATTTCCGTATCATATTTCCTTAACATTGATTTGTTTTGTTAAAATTTGCATTTATAATTCTTTGTTTCGGTCCATGCTTTTTGAAGTTAAATTTTTCATTGTAAACATTTGCAGTTTAGTCGTAGTTAATTAACGGCATATTTATTACATATATCTATGCATTTCCGAGCAAATTGTAGTTAATTGAAAACTTATTTATGACTTAGTCCATTGAATTATTATTAACCATAATTCTATGTCTTTGTTCAATTTTTTGCGTTTCAAGCTTAATAAAATTTGAAAATAAGAGCTATTATTGATTTTAAAGTTAAAATAGAAATCTAATTATTATATTAAATTTCTATATAGATTGTTATATTTTCCGGGAGACGTCATAAAAATAAATTGTTTAATTTTATCAGTCATCCAGATATTTTTTTTTATTTTCAGTTTAATTTAATTTAAATTTGCGATTGCTGGTTGAAAGTTTAAATTTCAAATTGGCAAATTTATTTTATTTATTTAAATGACTTAGGAAAACATTTTTCAATCTATTTGGATACATTTTGTGCTTCTGAACTGTAAAATACACAAACCAGAGTAACCAAAAAAAAAATCTTTAAATGTGATCAAGAAATGCTTTTGCTTAACTTCAAATGCGCATTGCGCATTGTAAAATTCCTTTAATCTTCAGTGGAGATACATACATAAATGAACAGTTCGAAAAAGGGCGCCAGTTTCTTTGTATTTAATTTCTATTTCAGCAAAAGTAAAACAATACCAAAAATCAAACACACAAAGCAAGTGAAAGGTGATGCAGACTTCAGGAAGTAGGGCGTATAAAGGGCGGGACTGTTGAGGAGAATGATGTAGGGAAGAGCAGGATAGGGAAGAAGAAGAGAGATGTGGCGCACAACTTGCGAAATACTTTTGTGTAACTTTGGCTGAAAACTTTATTTTGTGTATTATATATCCTGTTAACAATATACTTCAGTTTTTCTGCCGTTTCAGCCACCGCTTCAAAGGCAGGCAAAGCCCAGAATAACAAAAGCCAAGAGTCACTTAGCAGTTTGTGTCTGTGTGTGAATGTATGTGTGTGTGTGTGTGTGTGTGTGAACATGTGTATAGGTATGCGTGGGAGTGTGTGAGTGCGGTTTCCGTTAGCCAACAGCCTCAGTTGGTTTGTCTCATGCTGAGCACTCGAGCTGAGCTGCTTGAGCTTTTCTTTTGTTTAAATTTTGGTTTGTGTCAGCAACCACATGTACGTCCACACACACACAAACTCACACACATGTGCCATATACTATACAAAGCTAAATTGTTTTAAAAGAAAAGTCAAAAGTCTTCCTCGCCAGGCAAACAGCAAACAGCAAACAAACAACGGGCTGTGGCTCTGAAATAGGCAAACGGGCTGTTCACTCGGTTCTTTTTTGTAGGTTGCTGGTCGGGACAAAAGTTGTTCAAACTAAACAAGTCATGCACATTTCAATTCCCTACATTTAAATCCTGATAGTTGGGTATACTTTTTATATTTAGATCTATATGAAACCATCAGAAAACAGACGAAAAGCTTAAAGTCTAAGATAATACATTTTTGTAAAAAAAATACGTATGGAATTTGACTGCAGAAAGTTAATATGCACATACATTTTTTAATATTTTTTGAATTGATTAACAATTCAGAATTTAAATTTTGAATATTCATTATTATTATTATTATTTAATAACCCAATATTTCTGTTCTTACATATCAGATAATTTAAGTACTTAAAATCAATTTAGAATTTTAAGGTATAATGTTAAGTGAAGTTATTGAAATATATTTTAAAATACAATTACACAAATTTGTATCAAAGTTAATAGCAGAGTATCTACTAGTTAAAATCTTCCGTTGCCAGCCTATAATCTTTTTTTAGTTAGAGGGTATATAGAATTCAAACATGCTCGAATAAATCTTTATTTCTTGGAAGCGCATACGTTTGTGTTTGTCTCCGATATACAAGTATTTATATGTGCATAACATGGGTATATGCATCTTATTTACGTTATCGACCACGGTAATATATGTATGATATATACTATACATACTATACATCCTATGTATACTCTGAGCATACGTAAGTGTCATTCGCTTTGTTTCCTGAGGAAATTTGCATTAGATGCCGACAGATGCTCATTTCGCTTTACACGACTCACTTTAAACTCGGTGTGAGTGCAGATTGAATAATTATTTACTCAATGGGTATTCAATGCGAACGTGTATACTCTCAATCGATCTTGGTAAAATCATTTATAATATGAAGTTGACTTTGCAATATGATAGGAAAGATATGGAGTAGGTATTCGAAATTTTTCAAAATTATTTGTATAACAAAATTCGGTTTGTGAATATCGTTTTCTAATTGGAACACGCCCTTGCCCCCCCCCCCCCCCCCCCCCCCCCCAAGCTGTAGAAACCCTTCTGTACCAAAAACTGTAAAAGCTAATAACTCTAAAGCTGTTGTTTAAAATAAGCAGACAAAGTCTAATCAAATTTTTATTATAATTATTATGTAATAATTGTATCTTAAAAAGATATACTAAATTACAATATAGTTGTAGCCAGAAAAGGAGCGGCCTCAGGCTGGTACTTTAATTTTTAGATGCTATAATGACTCTCGAAAGAATGCTATGCTTTTTAAAAAAAAATTTTTATGCTTGTTTAACCAGTTTGGTCGATAGCGTGGCACAAATCACTTGCTGGCAGTCAAATGGATGGCCATAAATAGCAAATTGACACTATTACAAGCATTACAAGTCTCCCGCCTGTCCGTGTGACAATCTTTTGTGGGCTAGAAGCGCGTGTGCGCCTTAATGGACACCTTCCAGATTAATTGCTGGTGGTGCTGCGACCACATGAACCGCAAAAAGAACAAAGCATTAAAGTGTGTGTGGCTCAACCTGGGACAGACCGGGGTAGCCTGTATTTAACCAGCCCAAGTCACGTGTCAAATAAAATGTCAACAAAACAATTGAGTTATTTATTTGGCAGTGCATTGAGGCGTTTAATTTCGCAGGCAGGCAGGCAGCTTTTAGCTTTAGCTCGAAGGAGCGTGTGCCGAGTATTTAAAAATCCATTGGCGGTCACTCGGCTAATGCCAGGAGTTATTTTGTCAGCCCGCCGGCTCAAGTGTTGAGTTCATTGCAATGTAAGATGCTCGGCTATCCAATCCATACAATTCCTGCCCACCCTTTTGTCATATCCAAACAGTTGACACGTGCGCTCTGACATTCAATGTAGTCACTAGTCTGTCTATGTGTATGTGTGTGTGTGTGTGTGTGTGTGTGTCCTTGTGGGCTGCGTGGCAACTAGAAAATCATTTAGCGGCAGCAGCAGGATTAGCTGATGACACGCGTGTCGTAGGTTAGCGTCCAGGCTCAATTGAAATGAAAATGATATTTGCACAGGCCCACAGGATGCACAGGAGCAGGAGACATTCATAGACTGACGCATCCTTTTTGGCTTTCGCTGCTAAGCAAACACAAATAAAGACCTTTGATGTGAATTTATTGGCAACGGCCAAAAACTACTACCAAAATGGGGAGGCGTGAGAAAGAGAACTTCCCCTTCTCTCACTCAGAAATTTGCACAACAAATGTGTGTATGAATTTGGTATGTGCATAAATGCATAAATAATACATTGAATATTAGATTATATGTATGAATTATTCATTAATAAATGCGATATGAGTGGACTCACCAGATCATAGAAGATAAATATATATATATATTTTTAAATCGTGATTGCTTTTTATTTAAATATTATACATGTTTCATTTTAAATTATGAATATACAAAAAAATTTATATACAAATCTATTTGCTCTTCTAATTATAAATTTTAGGTGATTGACTTAACAAATCAAGCTCGGTCAGGTTAAGATAATTTTCGTGAAGATATCGATGTCATTATTAAACATAATTATGTTTTGTGATTTCCTTTCTTTATAGTTTTAATTTATTTATTTTATTTTATTAAATATCAACTAACTACACTAGACCTACATTACTTTAAAACTTAAAATAAATTGATTAAAAATTGATTCAAATTAAAAATTAAATTAAAACTATACAAATTTTTTAAACTAAAACTGAAAGCATTAAAAGAAACAAATTAAATATTGAATTTAGATTATTAGCTTAGTTTAAAAGAAGACTAAACAAATTCTGAATAAATATTAAAAAATAATTTTAATTATTTAATTTTAACCGTTCGAAATAATTAAGTAAAAAATTAGGTCTGTATTTTTTGAAGTTGTTCAAACAATTATTTAGTGAAAACATTTAAAACTTTTCGGTTATACTTTGTGAGGATATACTTGCAGCACATAAAAAACAAACTAAATTAATAAATCTGCCTTTTTGTAAGAAATAATAAGAATATCTAAATCCAAATGTGGGTTAAAACTTACATATTAATAGTGTTAAATGAAGATAGCTTCTTTCTGTATAATATATAAATTTAATTTACTGTCTGTATCTTAAAGTTGTTCATAATGAATGTCATGTAATACTTATGAGTTGAACTTCAGTTATTGTCGTCGGCGTCAAACCTCAATGTCACACGCTGGAAATTATGAACAGCAGTCGACAATGTCACACGATGTCATAAAATGAAATGTGGAAAAGCACACAAGAAATGAAATTGGCTGCAATTCCTCCCATCCTCCAAAACAGAACTAGTCCAGCAGGCGCCTGCCACATAAATTATGTAAATGCAGAATGGCCAGCTTCCCAGTTCTCCGAGTCAAACTGAAACTGAAACTCGAACTCAATCTCAATACCTACAACTTGGCTAATAGTTGCACAGTCGGCTTCCCACCCTGAGAGCTCGGCTTTTGGACCCATTAAGCCCACCACACGCGCGGCAAACAGCCGGAGAAATTTCCGACAGCATGTTGCGGAGCCCGGCAACAAAACCGTATCGTAGTACGGCCGAAAAAAGGTCAACATTTTACGGTTGATTAAAGTACGCCGGACTATGGCTGCTGCTGTGGCTCCGGGCGCTCAAATTGTTTAAATATTTAATGAAGTGCATAAAAATAATTTACAAAAATATTTCATGCATTTTCGGTCGAACAAAAAATGGCTTAAATACGCATTTTGTTTGCGAAAAGCTCTTTACACTGTTTGATTGTATTGGTGTGTATTTGTGTGTGTGTATGTGTGTGTATTTCTCTTACCCACACTCGTATGCGTATATGTATGTGCATATTTTTGTCAAATATTTTTTGTACAATTTATTTGTAAAACCGCCAAAAGGCAATTTGTGCATATTTGTTAATGGAAATTGTTAAAATGGCTTAAAGCATTTGCCCAAATGGACTGCGGCCTGAATGCCCGGCCAAAAAGGCCGCCTAATTGAGTGAGTTGGGGATAAAACATGGTCAGAAAAGGACACTGGCAAAAACCCACGCAAGTAACATTTTTATACCCTGAGCCCATTAAAAATGGGCTAAAAAGGGTATAATGCGTTTGGCAGGATGTATGTAACAGGCAGAAGGAGGCGTGGCAGACCCCACAAAGTATATATATTCTTGATCAGGATCAACAGTCGAGTCGATTGAGCCATGTCCGTCTGTCTGTCCGTCTGTCTGTCCGTCTGTCCGTCTGTCCGTCTGTCCGTCTGTTTGAACGCGTCGATCTCAGAAACTATAAAAGCTAGAGACTTCAAACTTGGTATGTAGGTTCCTGGATACCATACGCAGATCAAGTTTGTTTTTATTTTTGGATCGGACCACTATATCATATAGCTGCCATAGGAACGATACATCGAAAATGAAGTTTTAGTATGAAAAAGTTTTTTGTTTGTTGAGATATCAGAACCAAACTAATAGATTATGTATCGGAGCTGGTATTATACATCCTGACCAAATTTGGTTGAAATCGGATAACTATATCACATAGCTGCCATAGGAACGATACATCGAAAATGAAGATTTAGTATGAAAATGTTTTGCGTTTGTTGAGATATCAGAACCAAACTGATAGATTATGTTTCGGAGCTGGTATTATACATCCTGACCAAATTTGGTTGAAATCGGATAACTATATCACATAGCTGCCATAGGAACGATGCATCGAAAATGAAGTTTTAGTATGAAAAAGTTTTTTGTTTTTTGAGATATCTTAACCAAACTGATAGAATATGCATTAATGTTAGTTTTGTACATTCTGACCAGATTTGGTTCAAATCGGCGTTATATATCATATAGCTGCCATAGGAACAATTGGTCGAAAATAAACTTTTATTGAAGAGTACCTGGGCTCAGGGTATCCTACTGTCGAGCGTGCTCGACTGTAACCGCTTACTTGTTTTATATATATTTTTAGTCAAGCAATCTACTCGCAGTCCTTTTAATAAAACAAAAAATATTTCAATTATTTAGGCTAAGCCTTTGCCAAGGCCAAGGTGTTAATTTGGCTAATTTCATTGCGGGCACAAATATTTGAGATTATTTCATATACAACAATTTGCGGCCGACAGAGGCTTAGCCAAAAAACAACCCCCAGACCTGATACTACCCCCGCTTCCTTTCCTAGAGCGATACATAATCTTACGTACGAGACTGAGAACGAGAATGAGTACGAGGACAATTGTGACTACGAGCATGTGACAGATTGTCCCTGCCCCTTTGGTCTCTGGGGATGCTATCAAGGACAAACCGTAACGCGAAGCAGGGGTCGCAATGTTACCGGACAAGTGGCAAGTCCGGTTTCCTCCCCCTCTTTAAGTGATTTTATGGCGCAGAAAATTGAATGATAGATCGCCAAAATAGGCGCAACTAATTAATTTCACGTCCCTGACAATGCGGCGTTCAATTGGGCGTGGCTGTCGAATCGCTTCCAACTGCAACCGGAGCGTTGGCCACCTGCAACAGAAAGTTGCAAGCTGCACGTGCTGTCTGCCACAAGGCCAGGTTTCTGGCACTGTCGCATAAGCCATTTGCATAATTTTGCAACTTAATTTTGAATGTAAACTCTTTGCGCACTTTTCACACGTGTGCCACATTTCTTTTTTAAGCTTTTTGTGGTTGTCGCTTGTAGCTTTACCTTCCCATCTTGCCGCCTTGCCACACTTGGTGTCACAAACCGCAATGCCACTTCTTGCGGTTCACTTCATTTTTGTCATTAAGCAACGCGACCATAAACTCACTGGAATCGTCAAAAGTGGGCGTTGCTCCTTTGCTGGCATTTGCCACGCCCATTCGCATTCGCATCCTCATACTTTGCATAAAGCAGGGAGTTTCGGTGTTGGCCGTAAGTTTAGATTAAGGCTTGTAGCGTGTAGTTTTCATCCAGAGTCAGAGCTCTGGGAGTCGGCAGTCGGGAGTTGGCAAAAGTCTTCAAAAGTCAACTAATTTATTCATGACATCATCATTAGGATGTCGTGGTGTGCACAACGAACCTTTGATCCTGCTCAACTCACACCTTGCATGACTCTCACCCTCTCTCTTTCTCTCTCTCTCTCTTTCTCTCTTTCTCAGCACAACCCCCATTGCCAGTTTCCTTTGGCATTTCCCAGTTAGCTGTTATTTATGTTTATTTTGCGTCGAGCCAAGACATCTACTTTGTTTATGTTGCCGCCTTTGCGAAATCCCATTCCCATTCCCCAAAAAAAAGGTGAAGCAGGCCCAAAGGCTGTGCTTTAATTGGCTTACTCGTACATAGGTTTCCGAATGAGTTTTCCTTAGAGCCACGTCTAGATCTTCTTCTATGAATTTTAATGAGTGCAGTTACATTTCATTCTGCATTTGGTTTGCCGTAAACTAAACTATAAATGCAGGTGTAAGTAAAATTGTCTTCTACTATGAGATATCCTGTAGTCAGTTCTTAGTAAAAAATACAATTTTAAGAAAATTTATTTCCCTACATAAGAAGAATTATTTTTTGAATTGTTTTTTTTGTTTATGTAGTGTCCAATTGCTATGAAAATAGCAATTCCTTATAAAAAAAACTAATTAAAATTAAAAACTAAATAATCTCCTTTCTTCTTTTGGTCTAAGTCGATTGTAATTTAAGATATTTTATTAATTCCTTATAATATAATTTACTTAATAATTTTATAATCTGATTTTCTAAGTTTATTTTTAAAACTAAATAATTTCTTTCCTTCTTTTGGTCTAAGTCGATTGTACGCAGATCTGCTGGTAAAGATATATTAAATGATATATATACTAGATAGAATCAAGATTTTGTCCCAACTATTGATTATTATTAAATTATCAGAATCAATAAAATTTACTTTCTACAATTGTATGCCTTTCTCTTTTAACAGCCTCGGAAAAAGTCATCTCAATTTTCTATCTTACGTCTATAAAAATGCAATTGAACTTGGCGAAATAAACTTATTTTTTGAAGAAAATCCAAATTTTATTCACTTTTTGAATTAATGTTTCATTATTTTTCGCTAGTATTTTATTAATTTTATCTTTTTATTTATTTATTTAGTTGTATTTTTAAATTATTTATATACACAACGACAACTTTAAGAATTAGACAAAGAAATATTATAACCAATTCAAATAAAATTATAATTAAAATAAATACATTTAAGTCTAGAAAATTAAAATATATCAAAGAAAGTTTAGTTTTTAGTATAAATCGTTTTTATGATTGACAATTCATTCCAAATGATGGCAGATAAATTGACAAAAATGAATAATTTTTCCAACTTGGAGTACCCTTTGTTAGTCATACATTTGTCTATCTATTGCTCCCTTTATGATTTTTAACTGAGTAAAAGGCACTAAAAGTCGTTCTACGAAAGTGGCAAATTACCAATATAAAATGTTGCCGTTTCAGTCATCTGCTTTATAGCCGAAATTTTACGGCTGTCATTGCGTTGATAATTGACTTTATAGCACTTAGAGCTACAGTTGGAGTTGTAAGCAGCTTTTGGTTGCAACGTTAAAAGGTCAACAAAAGGCCGACACAAAAGAACAGAGGACATGTACAATGTGCAATGTACATGCAACATGGCAGCATGCAGCATGCAGCATGCAACATGCACTTCAACTTCATTACAGAAGTCACCAGCACAAACAGAGCATTTACAGATACTCCAACTCCAAAAAAGTAAAGGAGTTGAGTTGCATGCAACGAGGCGCAAATTTACATTTACATTGACTGAATGATTCCCGGACATGGACATGAAGATGGACTTGGACATGAGCATGAACATGGACACATGGATGCTGATTGATTTCGAGTGCCAGACCAGGCCAAAACTGGATGTGAATAGCAAGCAGAGCGTAAAAGCCACGAAACATATTTGGTTTGTCATTGGCAGCAGTGAAGCGCACATTCGATAGCTGCTGCCTGGAGGCAGAATGGAGTACGCAGGATGCAGGATGCGGTGACTGGTCACTGGTGACCAGTCGGATGGAGCGCCAAAAAGTGACCAGCCTCATTGACATTGGACACACGCACTTCATGCTCTCTCTTCCTGCTTCTTTCCCCCGTTGGCCATGCGTGCCTGCGTGCCAACTGAGGATATGTGGCTTCAATTGGTCGTCCTGCAACACGTACACACACACATACACATGCACACACACACACATCTGCACAGCAATGTAGTAAAGTGTTCGTTTAGCTGTTTTGCGCCACTGTCAACGTTTGTTGTTGCTTTTTTTGTGCTCTTTTATGTCCGCCTCTCTCTCTTTTCCTCTCTGTTTTTGACTCTCGTTATTGTCCTGTGTGTATGTGTGGTTGTTTGACTGCATGTAAGTGCATGTGTGTGTGTGTCCTTTCATATCCTTGTGTGCATGCATGTGGTGAATGCTGCAATGTCCTTGTGCAAACTTCCCGCAGTTTGTCGTTTGCTTTCGTCGTTGTCGTTGTCGTTGTTGTTGTCCTTGTTGTTGTTGTTGTTGTCGTTGCTGGTTGCTGCTTTTATCGTTTCCTTGTTCTTGTCCTGCTCATCATCCAGCTCGTCTTCTGTTAGTCACTTTGGCAGTTGTTGCTGCAGCTGCTGCTCTTGCTGCATATTGTATTCGTATTCCTGCTCGTACTCGCTTTTTCGGCTCCTTTTTTTTTGTCCTTTTTTCCCTGTTTTTTAATAAGTGCCTCGTACATTCGGCATACGCCAAGTTGTCCCAAGCAACCATCAACGCCATGTTATGCTTTTGGCTTTTGATGCTCGCATTTCCTGTGGCTTTGACGGAACGTGTTTTGGCCACATTCAAACTAACAGGCTTACACCTACACACATGCATTTCATGCTTACATTTAGAAGATCCTCTCAGGATTGCATCTTAATCTCAAGAGAACTTATGCTTAAGTATACCTCAGTGGCAATTAAGCTTTTTTTAATGATTCTCTTGGACATATATTTGCCCCAAATTAAAAGATAAACGGTGCCTTTTCTTTCCTTTATAATGTTAGTGGGAAAACAGTTTAAAATAATTTTGGATAATCAATTAAAAGAACTAAGTTTGAATTATATAGGAAATCAAAATTTAATAAATTAAATTAAATTAAATAAGTAGAGGCAAAAAATATATGAATTTTAAATTCAAAATGAAATTAAAAAAAATATATAATATATTTAAGGGACACTGCCCCCTGCTCGTTTCGTTCGCCAACCGAATTTGCGAATTTTATTAGATCAATGCATTGATTAAATTTTATATTAGTTTGTTGGATTTTTTAAATATGTATGTTATCTAAATTAATAGATAACTTGAAATCTTAATTTTTCTAATTTTCTATAACTTTGGCAACAGATTTATTTTCTATTCTATAAAATATGTATACAAACAAAATGAATGAATATTTTAAATAATAAGGACGTCTCATTTTATAAATCAACTCATGTTTAGACCCCGTACTTAAAAAAAGTACAGGGGTCTATTGGGTTTGTTTTACCGACTATGTGCGTAACAGGCAGAAGGAGGCGTGGCAGACCCTATAAAGTATATATATTCTTGATCAGAATCAATAGCCGGGAGGGACTAGGAGCGAGGCCTGGGAGAGGGACTGGGAGAGGGACCTGGGAGAGGGACTCGGAGAGGAACTGGGAGCGGGGCCTGGGAGAGAGACTCGGAGAAGGACCTGGGAGAGGGACTGGGAGCGGGACCTGGGAGAGGGACTGGGAGCGGGGCCTGGGAGAGGGACCTGGGAGGAGTAATATTAATAGTAGTATTTATAGTAGTAGTAGTAAAGAGGGTAAGAAAAACAAAGAGAAACTGAGGAAGAAGTACGAGTTCGAATATAGAGAAATAATTCAAATGCTAATAGAAGTATGAATAGAAGTAGGACTAAATGGAATATAAATTGGAGTATATGTCAAAATAGGATTATTCCTTGACAAGTGTACTTTTTCCGTTAGATCTCTCAGCTCTCTTCTTACCTCAAACAGACTCTCATTAAAATGGATCAATGAAACTCGAATCACTCGCAAGTCGCATATCGCATATCGACTCGAGGCTGACACACATAAGTTAGTCTTATACACATGAGTTTTTTCCATAGTAAGTACGGGGTCTCCGACTGTCGAGTATGCTTGACCGGCCGACTAGTTTTTTACTAAATATTTATACATCAATTAAATTTAAGCACAACAGAATAAATATTATTTATTAATGGTCACATAGCCGTAATAAACATGTTACGCACATGCCCTTTTTTTTTGAATAAATAAATAAATAAAAATAATGTTAAATGAATATTTTAAACTTGTTATATTTTCAATAAGTCCTTGTTTCCAATAATGGTTGTAAATTAGCCGTATTTTATGCTACATCAATCTGATATACATCTACAACTGTTAATGTATCTGTATCTGTATCTATTGTACATTATTGTCAAGTGGCCTGCCCCCTTGCAGCTTGCTCAATTGCCTCAAGTGGCGCGTATCTGTAAGCGATATCTATCAATAAAAAATGCCCGAGGGCAGCTCGAGGACATTTATACTCGCACTCACACACTCACACACTCATACACTCGAAACGTGGCAGCGCGTGTCGGTACTTAATTGTTAAACATTTTGTAACATTTCGCATAGATTAGCATCGCAAAAAAGCGGACACGGGTTGCAAATCAAACAGGTCGTCGCCGGGGAACTGGGAACGGGATCAGAAACGTGTACGGACTGGGACCCTGACCGGAGGCGCAACTCGCCGGGTAGTTTAGACTGTTGTTGCTGTTGTTGCTGTTGTTGTTGTTGTTTTGATTGTGATGCGCGGATAATCCTCAGTGCGGCACGTGAGCGCCTGGTGTGTTTATTTGTTTGTTTGTTTGCCTATTGGCTCGTCGTCTCCAGGAAGGTGTAATGCGTTAAGGGCAGGCACAAAGCGAACCAAAGTTACTATCAATGGCAACTTCACCGCGTGCAACTCGCACACACGCCATAGATTTTTCACATGGATAAGCTTTTCGTTCGCGACCAACTTTCCAACATCCCAACATCCCAGTTTCCCACTTTCCCAGTTTCCCATTTTCTCATTCGCGAGTCCAAAGTTTTGGCTTGGCTTTGAAGTTGCCACCAACGCGTTTGAGTTGGCCACTTCAAGAACTTGCAATCACACACACGAACAGACATATATATATATATTTATGTATATATATCTGTGTATGGCTGATGGTCGCAGTTGTTGGTCGCCATTTCGTTAAACGTTTTGGCATGTCCCAGCAACCATTACTACATACACTCTTGGTCAAAATAATATATTCATCAGCATTATTTCTTTAAACTAAAATTATTTGAGTTAAATCGAAAAATTATGTATTTCTTATTTATTAAGCAGAAAACATTCTTGAACAGGGACTTAAATTCATTTGTTTTATTCTTTCGGTTTTTGTTATATAAAAATTATGTATTGGTTTAATTTGTTAATTTAAAATCATAACTTTTATTTTATTTTTTATAAATTTTAGTAAAATTATTTAATTACTATAGTTCTTATACCTTCCTCTTTCTTATAGCTTGGCGATTTTTTATTAATTCTTAAGATATATTTCTTTTGCAATTATTTTCTGATATTTTATACTAAAAAATCATTCTTATTTTTTAATAAAAAAAATTTCCGTTTAACGGCAGACACTTGTTGTAATCAAAATTTTTTTTGCAATTACAAACAAAGTGTTTTGATGAAATAATACGTGCATATGCATATTAATAATTTAACAATTGAGAAGTGCTTTTTTTGTTATAATATAAGTAAAGAGAGGTATATGTAAATCATTTGATTTAATATACAAAGTAATTTTATTTATAGTTCTGGTGAATTTTTCAAATACTATATACTGTTAAAATTTATAAAGAGCGTTTTTTTAAATTATTATAGTTTATAACCATTTAAATCTTATGTATTTAATTGTTTGTCCTAAAGTGTCTACACACTACTTGAAATTGTGTGTATTGGCAGAATTTTGGTTAGAGAATTTTTTTCTAATATTTTCGGCGACTGCTGACGCTTTTTGCGCAACCATTTTGTTGGTTGGCTGGTCCGACTGGTCCCATTGAATGGACCAGTGCCAGTTGTAGAATCGTAGAGTCGCATTGCCAGTTGGCTTTCTTTTGTCTCGCTTTTTGGCACTATTCTGGTCAGGATAACTGCTTCTGCTGTTGCCAAAAACCATATCCTGTGCGCTATTTGCTTTTGCCCGATTTCTATTTGCCCTGGCTCCAATTTGTACGTGAGTGTGTGTGTGTGTGTGTGTATATGTGTGTGTATTTCTAAGTATGCCGAGCATGTAGCTTTTGGTATTTATGACTATTGTCGGAAAGCAAATATTTGTCTGCAGCGCATAAAAACAACAGTTAAACGAACGGGCTACGTAAACGGAATATGTATGAGATAACCCCTGTGAGTGTGTCTATCTCCCTCTTTCTATCTCTCCCTCTCTCTCTCTACCCATTGTACTATATATATGTGTATAGTGGGTAGTTGTTGTTGTTGTCGTTGTTGCTTTGTCGCCAGCTATAGGCTATAAAACAACAACTGTGAGCACAAAAACTACTGCTAAAAAAAATACCTACATACGTATTTGCTTTGGTATTTTTTTTTTTTTATACACTCTTTCACAGTATTTTTATGGCTCTGTATTTTTCTAGAATGACCCCGAGCTAAATTTCTTTTTATAGCTCCTCTCACTGACCATTCAATGGTCAGCCAAAAATAAATATGTTCGTATATTTATATTGCTTGGTCAGCGCATAAAATCGAATTGAATTTTTGTCTAATAGATTGAAAATATAATATTCATGCTTGCACAATACTAATAAAAATTGATAACAAATTTAAAAGTCAGCTGTAAAAAATACTCTAGCTGTGAATTAAATAAAAAGTGTCAATATTTGGATTTTATTCATGGTTTTCTATTATTATATGTATTTTATTTATTTTATTCAAAAGTTACTAGCCAATTAAACGGTCCACTAAAACCAGATGTTATATGTGTAAAGTTTACACTTTAAGTTATTGAAGGCATTCCACAGAAATTTAATCTGTTTTTAATTAAAATTGTTCTTTCTAAATAAGGTCGACTATGTTGTATAATAGTTAAAATACACAAGGTATATTTCTTTTGGTAAAGCGAACATTTTAATTATTTTTTCACCTTAGATTTTAAATAGTAATGTTTAGATTTCAACAAAATGAATTTTAGTATGAGAAAAAGTCTAATATTTTTACAAACTATTAAGTTCGGCAACTAAATAATAAAGGCGAAAAGAAATTAAAGTTGCTAATCAGAAAATATTGGATTAGTAAGCTAAAAAGAAATTTGACTTACTTATTTGACTCCTCTTTTTAGTTTTCACTTAATTGCTACACTTTTAAGTGAGTTTTTCATTATTTTTTAAATCTTTACGAGTAACCCTCGCAAAAAAGTAGAGTTAATATAATATAACAAAAAGATCTGGTTATATTGTTATCAAGTCGACATACCGATTACAGATTTAAATAAACCCAATACATGCCTCAGAATTGTACCCAAGGGAACACTCACATACACTGGACACACACACACACACACACACACACACAATGACAATGATTAGGGTCGCATATTGGCTATGAAGTACGGTCGGAATTGCGATTTGTGAGGTCCACGCGCAATTTGTGTAAATATTGAAACATTTTGGGCCAAGGCATGAGATCGTCATCACATCAAAATCAGAAAATCAAAGATTGTGTGGCTGATTGGAGATGTTAAGTGAGAGCTGAGAACTGAGAACTAAGGGAAGTCGAGGGTTGTTTGACTATCAAATTGAAATAGGGATGTCCGCTTTCAATATTTGATGTTTGCCCTTGTGAACTATGAATTACTTTCACAGATAAATAGCGAGTATTTGAATCGTTTTAAATAGATTTTCCCACTAACTGGCCGATAGCTGTCATTGTCTATTGACGGGGGAACAAAGGGCCCAAAGTTCCCACCAATTGCCGAGGGCAAAGGAACCAAGAGGTGTCCAGTGAACCAAGAAATGAGCAAAATTCAAATATTTTTCAAATTAAACTTAAAAAACACTTGGCTTTTGCTAAGCGGCTTTATTTTTATTTTGTTTTATGTTAGCCAAAAACGGTTTTTACACTTGACTTCAAATCGCTCAAAGGCAACGCTGATAACGATGGCGATGCCAACTCCAATGCGTTTTATGCGTTTTGGGCTAACAAAAGGGCGCTTGGTAGTGGGACGAGAAATGGCAGGTTACGCATCAAAAGCCCTATGAAAAATGACCAACGCCAAATTGAAAGCAAGAAAAAATATGACCGAAATGTTGCTTTTTCAAACGGCCAAAAACGGCTGTCCATGACGCGGCCAATGCCGATGTCGATGACGATGACGATGATGATGACTGTGCCAGCATGGCCAGGATGGTACCCACTTCTTTTCTCACTCCCTCTCACGCAGGTCCTGCCAGGGGCCCATGATGAATGCGCCCTGGCCAAAATGCTATACACTGATAAAAAAAAAGGTTCTTAAATCAAGATTTTGGTCTAAAAAATGCGTCGAAGACATAAAATTCTTAGATTAAGAGATCTTGGTTTTAAGAACATTTGAAATAAGACCAAGTTCTTATTTTAAGAATAAATGTTTTTAATATCAAAAATATTTAAAAATAATGTTCAAATTCATACTTTTTTTTTTTTTGATTTATATACATTTTATGTTGACTGGGTAATATTTTTAAAAATGTTATTTTACTTTGTCACGAGTGGGATTCGAACCGGCGTCTACAGCTTCACAACTGAAACCACGGGGCCTCTATTAAGAATAAATGTTTTTAATATCAAAAATATTTAAAAATAATGTTCAAATTCATACTTTTTTTTTTTTTGATTTACTATATATACATTTTATTTTGACTGGGTAATATTTTTAAAAATGTTATTTTACTTTGTCACGAGTGGGATTCGAACCGGCGTCTACAGCTTCACAACTGAAACCACGGAGCCTCTATTTGCCTTAATTAAAATAGTACATTTTTATACTTTCCTAACAATTTAAGATTTTTATTCTTGTATTAAGAAATTTGATTTTTTAGAATAATATTCTGAGTATTAATAATATGGTTTTAAAATTTCATTATTTTAAGAACAAAATATTTAAGATGAATGTTCTTGACTTTAGAAGATGGTATTTTTTTTCAGTGTAGAAAGCCGCGTTCACATTCCGCATCCGCAGCTCAAATGAAATTGGAAAATGTGCTGGCAAGCGAAAAGAAAATATGAGCAGTCCAAATGGCTAGCGAAATGAAAAATAGTCAAACAGAGAAGGCCAAAAGCCAACGCCAAAGCCAAAGCCAACGCGCCAAAGTCAAAAGCCAAAAGCCAAAAGCAGAACGCGAACAATTTGAGAGGCCATCGATACGCAACGCGACCGTTTGAAAATTATTTTTATGCGTTTATGGTTTATGCGGATCGACTCAAAGCGCGCATATGAATTGGTCGCCCACTCCAATTCCCAATTCCCGGTCACTCCCTCTCCCTTCGTCTCTCTCCAATTCCAGCCTGGTCGTGTCCTGGGCCAAAGTGAGGCAAGGCAGCGATTTATTGCCGCTTCGTTGCACGCCAAATGAATATTGGGCTGGCAGCCAGAATTGCCGGGCTGCCAAAGCACTGCAACTATTTGATTTTGGTCTCAGCGTATTGCCAATATTTGTATTTCGCAGTCGGTTTTGTATTTGTGTTTCTATCCGTATTTGTGTTTGTGTTTGCCGCTGTCGTTTGCCAAACTCCAAAGTATCATTTTCAATTTGACACTCGGCAAAGCGAAATACATTTACAGTATGCCAAACAAATGTTTTGACAAAAGAAAAGAAGAATATCTATTTGTTATCTTTTTTTGTAAAAAGATGTCTTGTTGTTAAGAATTTAAAAACAATTAAGATTTATTTAAAATTTAATGGAATCTATTTATTATATTATATATATTATGTACAAATTAATTTGTTTATATTAGAAAGCAAGTTAAAGTAATGAATTTAATTTTGTCAAAATTACTTGATTATCTAAATTATCTTTACTTTTTTTTACTTGTTCAAAGGTCTACTTTTTGATTTATATAACTATTTATAAAGTGATCTAAGAGCAAATGACTAAAAGTAATTTAGAAGATAAATTAAATATAAAATTAATTGATGAAATATGATTTACATTAGCAATTAAAATAGATTGTAGATGTTATATAATAAAATACTTTTTAATAAATATATTTATAATAAAAAGTTTGAAGTTATGAATATAAATTTAAAACTAAAATAAAAAAAGTAGATATGTTAAAAGTTTGTCGACTAGAGGCTTTAAAAAATTTGTTATAATACATTAAAACTATGAGTTATAAAAGTAAAACAAAATCAAGAAAGTAATGCAAGTCTTTGTTAAGAAAATTGTTTGTCTTAAAAAATTTTAAAACTATTTAAAAATAGTGTCATTATTTCTTCAATTTATCTTGTTCTAAGAAAAACATTTTAAAAAAATATAAAACCTCCAAGAAAAGTTTTTTTTTTCATTGTAAAATTTAAATTAACGGCTGCAGCGATAGATTCAAATACAGATTTAGAGCTAAGGCAAGTGAAATGTTCACACGATTCCAAAAAAAAAAAAGGATTGCAATTAAATTCTAAATGTGCATAAACATTGTGCGACAGACAAGTCGATATGCATTGAGCTGGTTATAAACAAAACAAAACAAAGCTCAGTCAAAGCTGCATTGGCATTTGCCAAGACAAACAAACCACACAAAATGCGAATAAACAGAGCTTTCATAAACGAAGGAACGAATTGAAATTCCCAGTTTAGTTTATATGAAGTTAATATGTACGATTGGCCAATTTCAATTCCGATTCCAGGCACTTGTGTGGGACTCGATGAAGTTGACATTAAGCAAACAGAACATATTATTCATAACATTCACACAGAGCGAGAGAGAGATTGACCAAAAGTGAAATGTGCACACGCTGTGTGTATGTGTGTGTGTGTGTGTGTGTGTGTGTGTGTGTGTGTGTGTGCACTTCACACAGATACATACACTGAAAAAAGAGACCAACTTCTAAAATCAAGAACATTCATCTCAAATATATTGTTCTTAAAATAAGATTATTTTAAGACCAAATTAATAAAACTAAGATTATTAATCTAAAAAATCTTAAAATCTAAATATAAGAATAAAAATCTTAAATTGTTAGAAAAGTATAAATAGGTACTATTTCGTATCTAACAAATGGTGGCACCTTGGCGCTCTGGTTAGAGAGGCCGCTTCAGTTGTAAAGCAGTAGGCGGCGGTTCAAAACCCCACTTGTGTCAAATTAAAGCAACATTTTAAAAATTACTAAAGCAGAATAAAATAGAAATAAATCAAAATTTACAAAAAAAAAATATATATACAAAATATAAATAAATCAAAAATTAAAAATACAAAAAAAAATATAAATATAAAAAATAATTTATTTTATTTTTTAGTTTTAATTTTAAGAACATTTATTCTTAAAATAAGAACTTGGTCTTATTTAAAATGTTCCTAAAATCAATATGTGTTCTCTTAATTTAAGAATTTGATGTTCTCCACGCATTTTTTAGACCAAAAATCTTAGTTCTGAAACCAAAATCTTGATTTTACAACATTTTTTTTATCAGTGTACACACACACACACACACGCATAAACAGCAATCTGTATCTCACTCTTTGGGCAGACAGCGTGTCTATCAATGCTGCTGCAACTGGAAACTGGAAGTGGAACTGAAAGAGGAAAAGAGGGAACAGAAATAGGAACACGGGTCGACATGTTGACACAAGTCCGCACACCGGGCAGCAAACCAATTTAAGTCTGAGTTGTGTCTGAAAACTGAAATCTAAACATCTGCAAAATTACGCGCATAAATCCTTTAACACTTTTGTTTTTTTCGGAGTTGGAGTTCGACTTTGAGTTCGAGTTGAAATTAAAGTTGGGGGTTGTTCTCTGCCACACAGGGGCTCGTCAAATTAGCCCACTTCAGATGTGAGCGCGCTGCGTGGCATGCCCCTTTTATATATGTATTCATAGCGGGTGCAAACTCAACTCATCATCATCATCATCATCATAATCATCATCCTTGGGCGCCTTTTTGTTTACACAACTTCAGTGGCCAGCACGCGACAGTTTTAGCCTTTGCCGACTGAAATGCAGCTGCATAGCAGTTCTTGTTATTGTTGCCAAGATGCCTATGAAAATAAAAGTAAAAGTAAAACAATGTTGTAGGAGCTGCCGATAAGAAAGGCAATGACACCACCCGCCCGACCAGACCAGACCCGACCACAAGCATCTCTTCTACTTGACTGCTCGACATCAATGTAATGGTGATGGTGAATGTGAATGAATGAGAATGTGAATGTGAATGTGAATACGAGTAGCTGCCTAGCTCGAGCCCCTCTAATGACCCCTATTCTCTCTCTTCCCCTATAGCGCGCATCCCTTAACATGTATCGAGAGTTCTTCTCATTCTCTTTTTCTGCTCTGTTTGCTGCTTGATTTCACACACAAACGCCACAAGGTGGTCCCACTGCCTACACTGACAAAAATGTCCGCAAATCGAGACTTTTGTCTCAAAACTATAAAGCATGCGTCGAGAACAATGTAATTCTTAAAATAAAGAACACATTTTGGAATAAAATTTTGAATAAAACCAAGAATAAATGCTCTTAAAATTGAAGTCAAAAATTAAAAATAACTTTTAATTTTGATTTATGATTATAAATACTAGAGTGCATTGGCGCCGCGGCGCCTGCTGCTTTTTCAACTAAAGCGGCGTCCTTAGATTTTAATTTTAGTTCTTGTATTAAGAATTAAGAATAATGTTCTTAATATTATTAATATGGTCTTATTTTAAGAATAAAATATGTAAGATGAATGTTTTTGATTTTAGAAGTTTGTATTTTTTTCAGTGTATGTCCTTCTTCGTCCTGGGTCACATTTTGAAGCCGTCTCGTGTGGCTTCTTCTATTTTTTTTTTTTACCACTTTCCAACTTCAGGCTGGCAGTTTACTTGTTCTTTATGCCTCTTTAGCGCTTATCATGCTCAAATGATAATTGAAGTGCCACACAAAAACTATTTATCCTCGGGCTGTCGAGCGTGCTCGTTGTTGTTGTTGTTGTTGTTGTTGTTGCTGTTGTTGCTGTTGTTGCTGTTGTGGTTATTCAATATTACTTTGCCCACAATAACCACTCATACACATACACATGAACGCACACACACACACACACATGCATACACAATGCTACCCTTTGCTGTTTTTTTTCCTTTTTGTATTTTTTGTTTTTAGTTATTTTATTAAATTTGTTTCTAGTACCCAAACATTTATCCTGTTCCTGTTTTTGTCCTCTCGTCCTTTGACATTTTCCACTCTTTAGCATTGTCAATTTGATTTCATTAGATTCACCGCTATTAACATTGATGTTGTCATCGTTTTACCTATTTTTTTACCCGCGCTTGAGGATGGGTTTTCCTTTCCTATCATTTGGGTATGACTGACTGTTGCCAAGGCTAATTGAATTGCCGCTTGCATGCGCTGATTGGTATCTTTCCCGATATGAGTACCCCAACAATATATATGATCTGGCTAATCTTTATAGCGCCTGTAAACAATAATTTGCAGCATTTGTTACGGCTACACAAAATTGATTATGATTATGATCATGATGATAATCACTGAAGGGGTATCTTAGGTCGAGTTAGAGTTCGTGTTGACTTAATTATGAATACGCCCCCGAAATAGTTGAGTTTATTGGCTATAAAATTTCATTTTTAGACTAGGACTTTGTTCTAATTGAGTGAAAGTAATTACCGTAATATGGTTAATTAACACAAATCGAAACTAGTTGTCAATGTGTTTAAACACAAATAAAACAATTTACCTGAAAAAAAAATGGTTTAAGAAAATTAATAGCACTTAATTGTAATACTTCTTTTTTTTATATTTCTTAAATTTTAGAAATCATTTCAGGAATTTTAAATTTTGCGTTGCTCGATTGTTTATTTTTCAAAAACTTGTCTCTGATGTATACAACTAAGGTAGTTAATGCTATAGAAAAAAATTTTCTAGGCTTTAAACAACATAATCATTAAAAAAATCTATTAAAAATGTTCGCCAAAATAGTAAAAATAATTTAAAAGTACTTTATGGATGAAAAATCACAAAAAAAAAAAATTTCCTTTATTTTTATTAAGCATATTTATATTTTAAAATTTTAGCCGGATAATTAAAATATATTTAATATTCAAAAATTACAATATGACTCAAGTTTTATTCCTTGCATATTAAGTTCTAAATAAAATATTTAATAAGCATTGAATGATGATAAAAAAATTACTAGAGATACTTATTAAATTTGTATATTATCAGAAAATGTAAATAGAAATTGAAGCCATAATTATTAACATAAAAAAAACATAGTTTTCTTTAGATATTGATTAGCAGACATTGAGTTCAAATGTTATCAATAAATTCGACTTGTTGGAAACTTTTTTGACAAAGTTCTCTGATTTGAGGAAAAAGGCAGAGTCAAACAGTATGAATTCCTCAGCTGACATAGCTGAAACTGGTAGAAATCATGTTGAACCGTGACTGGCAGCCGAAATCATTGAAATCAAGAACAAGAAGAACAGAAGAAAAGTTTTGTGCAAAATCGTCGAAGCTAAAGCCCAGTCTTAAGCCAAAAGCCAACAAGAAGTTGCCAAAAGCACGAGACAAAAGAAGGAAACCAGCACAAGCACAGGAATAAGCATCATCAGCATCAGCATCAGCAGGAACAGGGCCCAAAGACGTAGCCAAAGCTAAAGCTAAAGCCAAAGCCAAAGCTAAAGCCAATGTAAAGGCAGCAAAAGTAGCACCAAACTTTTATTCCCAGCGCCATGTTTGGTTTGTCTTTTCAGCTTCCGTCTTCTACTTTTTGTTGCTCGGCCTTTTTTCTTCCCTCTCAGATTGGGTGTGTGTGTGTGTGTGTGCGTGGGAGGGTGTGTGTGGAAGTGTGCGCTTTGTGGGGTTGTGAATCTGTGCTTGACTGCTTGACGGTCAGTTTAAGTCAGGCAGAGAGGCAACTGTCACTGCAACGTTTGGCTTTGTTGCAGCCACAAATAAAAAGTAGTCAACTGGAATGCAAAAAGAGGCAAGGCCGCCGCAAATACTCGTACTTACAACGTGGAAACCATAAGAAATGGCCGCTGACATCCATTTGAACCGCTGTTATAAGTGTGTGTGTGTGTGTGTGTGTGTTTGTCTGAGCAAACACCAAAAATCTTCAAGCCGAATACAAAATACCAAGAACCAGAACCCTCCTATCAACCGGTAACTTTTGCTTCGAAATTTATGCCAAGACAATAAAAAATAGAAAAGTTCAAGTCAAGAGTCGGAGTCGGTTAAAAAACACAGCCGATGACAACTTCGATTGCGACTACAACAACAAAGACAACAACAACAAAAACAACGTGTCTTGCAGTTCCCCTACAAAATGCTTTAGCGGCATGCGCAATACCCAAAAATGGTTGCCGGGGAAGCGTACGGCCAATGGCAGCGCAGCTGAGGTGTGGCCTCTGTGGGCAAAGGGAAATTCCGCATGAGTAAATTTCCCTCGCTGCTAATAATCACTTGAGACATGCGCACTGCTTGCTCAGGGGCAATTTGAATGGTGGTTGGACATTGGCATGCATGCAACCCTTCTCACATGCAATGGGAAATTATTACAACTCACTCACTCTCTCTCTCTCTCACGCTCTTTGGTGTGAGAGTGGCAGTTGGAGCTGTTGTTGTTGTTGTTGCCGTTGCTTTTGTAAACATGCGCAGGCGCTTTACACAATACAGTTGCAAGGGTGTGAGTGTGTGCGTACGCGTGGGTACATTTTATGCTGGGACTTTTCGGCAGCAGCGACGTTGACGGCGACGGCGACAGTCGACAGTCGACTCTGAAGGCAAAGTGAAATGCTTTGATTTCGCTGATTGTTCGATCACATGCAAACTGACAGCGGTCTCAGCTGGTTGTCAGCGCGCAAATATTAAATCAACTTTCAACTCTAAACTGAACTCGTCGTGTAAACGTAACGTGTGAATCGCGATTAGTATTTTGTTTCGAAGTGTGGGCAAACTAAATATATATTTATAACTCAATTGAAATCAGCCTTTAAAACTGATTCGTTAACGAAAAAGAGGAAACTGTGAACGTGTTTAATTGTGTCAATACAATGTTGGAGTTTTATCCAATGCCCACGAACCTCAATCAAGTTGGTAGCAGTTTGTATTCGCTGCAACAGAATCATGGCGGTGCACGTTTCCTGGACAGTCCGAGTGCAACGGCAAATGTAAACAACGGCAACATGACATCCGCCTGTTTGAGCAACAACAGCAACAGCAACAACCATAACAACAGCAATAATAACAACAATAATAACAACAACTCGATAGCAACAGCTTCATTAACAGCAGCTGTAATTTCCTCACAACAACAACAACAACAGCAACACGCCGTCTCACCAGCGCCAATTAACAGCTGCCCAACGCCCACAGGTCATAGTCCCAGCAACAACAACAACAACAATAATAACAACAACAACAACAATAAGAATCAAAACTCTGCCTGCAACACATTAACAGCTGCTACAGCAACAGCAGCAATCTCTGCCCCATCAGCAGCAACAGCAACAGCAACAACAACAACAGCAGCAGCAGCAGCGGCAATCGGTATCGGTGTGGGAGGAGCAGCGACGGCGACGGCGACTGCGACGGCGACGGCGTCGACGTTGGCAGCGGGAAACTCGGCATCGAAATTGTCTGCTGATTGCAGTGGACGCACAGGTATGTTCCAAAAGTATTTTGCACCGGCAGTTGAGGCATTTACCGGTTCTCGTTCTCGCTCCTTTTCTCTCCGTTTTCTGTTCTCCTTTCCGTTCCCTTTTTCGTTTTTGGCATAGTTGTGTGTGCGTGCGGCGTGCTGTGTCTATGTGTGTGTGTGTGTGTGTGTGGAAAGGAAGGGGGAAGTGAGGGAGCCTGATATACGTCCTGGTCCTGGCCAGAACTTACGGCTAGTTTGCATCGTTGCTGTTGCTGTTGCCCCCTTAAAGTTGGCCCAAATTATTTTTGCAATTTGCGTGTGATATTCTAGGTTTTGGGGCTTCATGCCGAATTTACCGCTAATGTGGCAAGGTAGCTGTTGCAGCTTTAATTCCACATTTGGGCCAAGTTTCTTCTGCCAAACGCTTGATAATCACTTAAAGGAATTCCAATTTAATTGGCTTGGATTGAAATACAAGTAAATGTATGAAATCAATGGATATTTATTGGTATTTACTAAACAGATTAAATTGATTCAGTTTACATATTTGATATCCATATTAAAGAAATTAGTTACAATTAAATACAATTGTTCACAGTTTAAATATACATATTGTCGAGCTGACTAGATTATGAGCTTGATAAATTTAATATAAATTAGGTTATTGCATAGATATGACAACTAAGTCAATGGTTTTATGTGCATAAAATATTTCAGATAAAACTCCAAAGTCCTTTTTATATTCTTGATATCATAATAATTATTTTTGCTCGATTTGTCATTTTAAATTTCTTTTAATATTTGTTTTCCCTTTAATGTAAATAAATATAAAAAAAATATACAGGAGTATTTCAATAAATCTAAAAATAATTGAAATTGATTTCACGATATAGCAGATTTATTTATACGAAAATTCAAACCTTAATAGTACTATTTTATAGTATTCCAACATATATATAAATCGTTTTTTGATAGTACAGCTAGATGATTGATTTAGCCTATTTTAAATTTAATAATATGCCATATTTAAAATAAGCAATTGATGAACTGCAGACAATTTATTTGGCTGTGCAAAAGTGAAAGCATTTCAGGCCAAAAGTGTGGCCAAAAATGCAACCAAATAAATTTCAATAGATTTGTGAACGATATAAATTATGCCGACGGATGAATGAGTGCGAATGTGTGTGAATGTAAATGTAAATGTGAATGTGAATGCAATTGCGAGTTCTCGTATGAGTATGTTATATGCCAAAAATATGAACACAAGTTGACCACAAAATAATTTTGACAATGAACCCAACTGCACACCATCAACGAGTTCGAGTTTAGTTCGTATATAGTCCAATAAAAGGCGATTAAGGCTGGCAAAACTCTAACTTACACAGATACTCACACACACACATGCGTATGTTAATTGTTGTTGCAGCTGAAAGTAGGCAACGGTTTTTAGCAACTGCAACGAAAGTGTTGCTTGCAAACTTTACGAAATTTCTGGCCAAAATGCAAAGTGTGCAAACAATGTGTGATGCATATGCGAACCCGGACTCAGACCCGGACCCGGACCCAGACCCGGACACGGACCCGGCCCGGACTCTGACTGGGCGTGCTCTGTCAAGCACGCAAATATTTTGCCACACCCACACACACACACACACACACACACACACACACACACACAGAGATCACAACCACAGGTTGAAGCTCTTTGGCAGGCAAAGGGTTTTATAGCTCGTTTCCATATTTGCATATGAAATTTCTATTAACGTATGACTTTTGCCCAAAATGGCTGGCAAATTGTTTCCGTTTCCGTTGCCGTTACCGTTCATCGTCTCCAACTTGCCAATCACTTTAGACTTGAGCATTGCTCATCTACTACGACTACAACTTCGACTATGATTTCAATATGAATTTCTATTTGTATTTGAATTTGAATTTGACGCCGACATTCAGAAAGGGAAGCAAGGAATTTTAAGGCATTTGTGGCAACGTCTCGGAAATGAACACACTCAACAGTCCACACTCACACACACACACACACACACATACACAATGTGTTGCCAATTTAGCTATTTAATAGCTAGAGTTAGCTTTTGTCTAATTGCAAAAGAAAATTAAATGAAATGCCACTAGTTAAAAATTTACCTAATAAAAAAATATTCCAACTTAGCAAATTACTTTTTTACCCTGTCAAAAAATGTATAAATGTATTTTCATCAATAGGCTAAATAACATAATTTAACAGACAAATAAAAAAAATCTGTCATTTTTAGAATAAACGTAATTAATATGAGTTTTATTTTTTCATAGTAAAGATTACTTGATAATTTTTAAAAATTCTACGGTAGAACTTTTTGTCACTTATTTCGCTTTGAGTGGTTCCTCTAAGTTGCCTCATAAACTCATACAACAAAATTGGCAAATAGTTCTACTCGTAAGCTATAAATTTCAATTGATTTTTATTTTGATCACAAAAATACAAATCGAAGTAATGATTATATGTGATTTTAATTATTCTTAATCAAAAATAATCATTTTTATTAATAAAAAACAAATAAAAATAAATATTATTAAATCATTGCGAAACGATCATTATGGTGTTTTTCTTTTTCTGGTATCTTTTCTCCTTGTCGTTGATTTTTTTAATTAAAAAAAAAACGGATATAATTATTATTTGTGAAATATAAAAAATAAAAATATGCACAATTTAATTTTTAAATAAAAAGGGCTTCATATAAAATTTCAATTGTTATAAATTTATTATTGCATTATTTTTAGGAAGTTAGGTAATTTCTATAAATATTTTTAGCTCCTTTAATTTGATCAATTTAGCTATTTTATACCTTGATATTATGGCAACACTGCACATTCTATATATACACTAGGTATGTGTTGGATTTCTGTGGTGTCCTCTGTTTGCGCTGAGTGTAATAAATATTTAGTTAGTTTAGAAATGGTGAAGGTGAAACTGTGAATGTGGCATCAACAGACTCGTCGTAGTCATTTTGTCACTTTCGCTTTAAATTGCGGCAAACGCGTCGTAATTAAAGCCCACCTGTCATTCGGACTGTCTGCCCCAAATCATCAACGAAAATCTATGAAAATCTATGGAAATCTGCGTGGCACGTGGACTTTGGGGCACAAACTTGAGCCCAACAATTTATGCCACAACTTTTTGGCTGCCTGTCAATTTATCTTCATAGACCTGCGCTTGCCTGTCAATGTGTCAATAAATGTGCCATAAAGCGTGGGATGTCCCCATTGAGAGCTCTAAAAGGGGGAAAGAGATAGAGGGAGGTCTAATCATAGCCGCCCTTGTGTTGATAAGCATTTGATAAGGCGATCAGAGAGTTTTGATAACAGAGGCTTTGGGTGCTGTTTGTTCATTATCTGGTTGTATTTTATAGTTGCCGTCGTTTATGTTTATCATCGAGTTGATTTTGGAATTATCTGCTGTTTAATCTGAGTATGAGTATGAGTATTTGACATGAGTGTTATTCGTTTGCTATTCAACAATTTTCACCTGTTTAAGGCATTCGAATGAATGAAGCTTGTTATCAATCAGCAGTCCCTTCTGTTCATTGGACTTCTGAATTGAATACGAACAACAAATAACGCAAAAACATATTTCAAATAATCACACTCCAAAAACACACACACACACACACACACACACACACACACACACACACTGTCAAATTGCCCTTTTGATGTCAATGGCGTTGTCAATGGCAAATGCAGCAAAAAGTCTTCATAAAACTGCAGCCCCAGGGCCATAAATTCCGATTAGATTACACAAAAGCAAAGTGTAAATGGATAGCACTATGGCATGACAATATCCGCACTACCGCAATATCGCATTCACAATAGGCACTGCACAAACAGGACAATGCAGCTCCCAAAAAATAAAACACAATAGCTTAAAATCACGGTTCCAACTTCAAAACAAGACTTATTAAAAAAAATATTGCTTTTGCAATGCTCAGATTTCCTTCTAAAATCTGTTATCTCCAATTGGATTGTGTATGCACACTTTTTTATATATATTAAGTAACCAATGGGTACAAGAATGTTATAACTTCGGGGCAATGTATGTTACAGGCAGCAAGATACCATTAGTTATGGGCTATAAGCGCTAGACCTACCAAATTTGGAGACAAAACTCCTATAAGGTTAAAAAAAAAGCATATTAGCTTAGATGTTTCCCATGAAATTTAAAAAAGTAATCTAGTAAAGTTTTTACGAAGATATATTTTTTAATTTAGCATTAAATAATTTACAATTGTTAATATGTTTAGTTAGCAAGAACGTCATATCGGTTTGACAATCAATTCAAAAGTTATTTAAAAAAAGTACTCAAATTCAAAATGTTTTCGATATTAATTTCAATAGTGTGATCCACTAGATTAATATAATTAACTAAAAATAAGAATGAAAATGCTTAAGAAAGGCAAAGTTTAAGTGCACCAACTAAACATTATTGGTAATGTTTTTTCTTTAAGTTTAAAGTCATTTAAATTATAAATCGAGTGTCTTGTATCGACGTTTTCCCAATTCAAATTCAAGAAATATTCTGTCTACGTGATTTGCCTAATATTTATTCAATTCAATAACACTGCTGCAAGATTTCAAGTACTGAGTTTTTTTTGTTCTGTGAGCACACTTAACAGTCGAGTTTTTTGTTTTTCGTAGTATACTTTTTTGGGCTCCTTTGGCTTGCATCATCAACGTTGGAGTTGCTGCCTCTATGATGATGTTGTCATGATGCAGCTGCCTTTGTCAACTTTACGCTACACTCGCTTAACTCATGCAAAGCTAACTGGTTTTAGCCACACCCACACATCGTCACAAAGCCCACATTTGTGTATGAGTTTAAGCTGTTTTAGCTCCAACATCAGTTAAGTCGGGGAGGGAAGGAGTTGCTATTGTGCCAACCATAAATCATGTACATTTTTCTGCCAGCGAAGCCGCAGTCATATAATACCAAGAGTTGTGAGAGAATGTCTCCCTTCCCTTCTCTCCATATCTCTCTCCCTCTCGCCTTCTCCGCCATTTTTCAGTTGCTGCCAACGAATTCTCGTCATATATATTTTTTTATGTTTACTGCAGCTTTCGCTCATATTTTTTGGGGTACTACTTTTTATGACTGGTTTACAAAACTCAAGAGTGTGTATTTTGTATATGTGTGTGTGTGTGCTGGGTGTGTGCACAGAGATTAGTCGGGCACTCAAGTCTGATGACAATGTGTGAATCTGCGATTCCACCAAAACAAAACAAAAAAAAAAAAAAGAACAGCGAACTTTACGTTTCAATTACGCATCAAGAAGCTATCAATACAAGCTGTTACAGCCAGAGACGGCGACAGATAATTTTTTTCTGTCTAAGCCAAGTCACAAGAGAAGTGGAGAAACAAACGATGCACAGTGGAGCATACGGTTGTTTTACTTTGCAAAAGTTAAATGTTTTGAACTAACAAAGATATTTTTAAAATAAAATAAAACACATTTGCTTGAAATTTTTTGGTTAAAGCTCAAAATAGTTTTCAAATTATATTAAATATTTTATGCATACCAAAACAATCCATCATTTTCTTTTTTACAATTTATTTTGTTAGATCTGCACTGATTTTGAAAGTCAAAAATTTAGTCGCTTAAAAATAATTTTTAAGAGAAATAAAAAACCATTTAACTCAAAATATACACCATTTAAGAACAATAATTTTTAAATTTAAATTATATTTTATCTGGTATTTTATCTGGTATTAGGTCTTCATACTTTTAAATATTTAAATTCCAATAATTATTTAAATAAAAATTGACGACATTGGGATATATATATTTTTTTTTTTTATCAATATTTGTGAGCCTTTGTGATTTGAATTGTTTAAATAAAAAAAGGGGATACAAAGAGGTTGCCAGACTGTTGAATAGATTATAAAAATTATTTTTTATAGTAATTTTTCTTCATACTTTTAAATATTTAAATTCCAATGATTATTTTAATAAAAGTATATGACATTAGGATATTTGGGAGCCTTTGTGATTTGAATTGTTTAAATAATAAAACAAGTGGATACAAAGAGGTTGCCAGACTGTTGAATAGATTATAAAAATTCTTTTTTATAGTAATTTTTTTTTATGGTTTTTAATCACAATTTTCGGCCTTGAGTCCCATAGTGCAAAGTCAGACAGGAGAAGCAGCGAGGCACATAACACAGAAATACATTTGCACACGATTTGACAACGCACTTCATCCTCATTCTCGTCATGATTATTGAGGGAGCAACACATGTTGCCAGACCGTTTCTATAGCTTACTAATACTAATACACTCCCCGTCTTCTTCTTCTTCTCTCTTTCTCTTTTATAGAGGTGGGCCACATCAAGTGCGAGAAGAACTATGAGCTGTGTGAGGGATGCGGTCAGAAGATACACGACCGATATCTGATGAATGTGGGAGATGCCAATTGGCATGAGCAGTGCCTGGCTTGTTGCTACTGTGGCATGCAACTGCATCACACCTGCCACGTGCGCAACTCGAAGCTCTACTGTAAGCTGGACTACGATCGACTCTTTGGCGTCAAGTGTGCCGCCTGTTGTCATGCCATTTTGCCACAGGAGCTGGTCATGCGTCCCATTCCCAACTATGTATTCCATCTGCCGTGCTTTGTGTGCTACGCCTGTCGTCTGCCCCTCCAGAAGGGGGAGCAGTTCATGCTGCGGGATGGACAACTTTTCTGCTATCGCCATGACCTCGAGAAGGAGATGTTTCTGGCAGCAGCCGCTGCTCAGCACTGTGGCTTCGTTGGCCTCGACGAGGAGGATCTGTTGCGGCCAAGGGACGGCAGACGTGGTCCAAAGCGACCGCGTACGATTTTAACCTCACAGCAGCGCAAACAGTTCAAGGCATCCTTTGATCAATCCCCTAAGCCATGTCGCAAGGTGAGGGAAGCCTTGGCCAAGGACACGGGCTTGTCGGTGCGGGTGGTGCAGGTGTGGTTTCAAAATCAACGTGCCAAAATGAAGAAAATCCAGCGCAAGGCGAAACAAAATGGCGGCAGCTCAGCGGGCGGAGCTGGCAAAGGGAATCTGGCCAACTCCTCCGATGACAAGGACACGAGCGAGAAGGAGGAGAAGTGCGTGAAACAGGAGCATGGAGTCGACAATGTGGCTGGTTTCTTGGGCGGCATGGACAGCGCCTTTGCCAGTCAACCGCTTAATCCGAACTTGCCCTTTTCACCGGATGGTAAGTTCCCCTTTCCTTCCATCATTTTAATCCCCTTTAACTAATCTCTCTCTCTACTTTATTCTCACAGATTATCCAGCCAATTCGAATGATAGCTTCTGCAGCTCGGATCTCTCGCTGGATGGCAGCAACTTTGACCAGTTGGATGACGATGCGGATTCGTTGTCGTTGAATAACTTGGAACTGCAGTCGACCAGTTCGTCGGGGAATCACAATCAGCACTCGAATCCACATGATATGCTGGCCAATTTGAACACGAGCCTTATCAATCCCATCGACAAGCTGTATCTCATGCAGAATTCATATTTTAGTTCAGATCATTAGGCAAAGATGCAAATCGTAGTCATACGAATTTATTAGTGTTTAGAATTGCGGCGTATAAGTAATCTGTTGGCAGACACTGTCTCCCACACTACGAAATTTGGCCATTCAATTTTGGCAATTTTGGCAAGCAACCAACACACACAAAAAGTTGAGATTTTAAGCAAAAATATAAAAAAATATATAAAATGTGATTTTTAAGCTAAACGAAGTTTTTAAGGGAAATTGCATTACGAACAGATCGATATAAACGAGACGTACTATAATGCACAATGTAATGTATATTGTTAGTTTGAACTGAGGAAGTAGATCTACCCAAAGGTTAAATCCAAATAAGCCTATGTTTGTATATAGTTTTAGACCCAAAAATTGTTATAAAAATGTAATTTAAATTTAAAAAGTCAATAAATTATGTATTAGCAAGTGCAACCTCATTTGATTTGAATTTAAAATAGTTAATGTCAAGCCCCGTCACTCAATCATCAAAAGTGATTATTTGATCATAAAGGTTTGATCAATATTATGTTCAAGAAATTTTAGCAAAAGCTATATAAAGTAAGAATAAAGTAAGCAGCTTAAAATTAATTTTTTGCAGGGTACTTCCGAGTCGAGCAATAACTTCAATAATGTTGCTCGACATAATTTTTCGGTATTATTAGACCCCGTACTTAAAAGAAGTATAGGGGTCTATTGGGTTTGTTTTACCGACTATGTGCGTAACAGGCAAAAGGAGGCGTGGCAGACCCTATAAAGTTAATATATTCTTGATCAGCATCAATAACCGAGTCGATATAGCAATGTCCGTCTGTCTATCTGTCTGTCTGTCTGTCTGTCTGTCTGTCCGTCTGTCTGTATGATCACCTAGATCTCAGAGACTATAAGAGCTAGAGACACCAAACTTGTTATGTAGGTTCCTCTATACTGCAGGCAGATCAAGTTTGTTTCAAAATTTTCCACGCCCCCTTTATCGCCCACAAATCGGGGCCTGGGAGAGCGACTGGGTGAGGGACTGGAAGCGGGGCCTGGGAGAGGGACTGGGAGAGGGACTGGGAGAGGGACTGGGAGAGGGACTGGGAGAGGGACTGGGAGAGGAACTGGGAGAGGAACTGGGAGAGGGACTGGGAGAGGGACTGGGAGAGGGACTGGGAGAAGGACTGGAAGACAGAGAGACTAAAAGACTAAAAGAGACAGAGAGAGAGAGAGATAGTAAGTACGGGGTCTCCGACTGTCGAGTATGCTCGACTGTAGCACCGGCCGACTAGTTGTATATATTGCATAATATTAATGTCTACCTTACTCTTACGTGCCTATGAACTTTTCCAGTACTTCGTATGTAATATTAATATTTTCTTATCCAAGATGATTTTAATTTTTAAAAGACAAGTTTGACAACAAATGGCTTTTTTGTTCCTCTTCTTCCTTTTTCTAACTGTTTTTTAAAGTCGCTGGCTGTCACATTGCTTAAAAAGAGATGCCTTTTATGTGAATTTTGCCAGATCTAGATAAAATTTCTAGATCGTTTATCATGTCCAATGTATTTTTTTCAAGATCAATTTCTTTATTTTGAAACTAGAATTATAAATTTTTGGTAGAGTTTTGTCGAATTTCCAACATTTATACAATCATTCACTTTTATAGAATAGTCTTGTTTTAATCTCGAACCGATTTCGTAACTCCCGGGTCATTAATTCACCACGGAGGGCAATTTGCGTGCGTGAGTCAAAATTTGCGCACACCCAAGTTCAATAAACCCACTATTTATCTACTAGCCAGTAGGTGGCGCTGTGCTGCTTCTCATATTGTGGTGAGTTGCCGTTCCATTGTCGCTGCCACCTGGCACAAAAATTAACCGATTGCTTGAACGTCTGGCTACCTTTCTGCTTAATAATGGTGCATTATTTATAGTTCCACCATTTCTATTTTGATATCTTTAAACCATCATAAAAATGATCACGTCTACTTTTTCTAATTTCGAATTAAAAATTTTGATTAAATGATTAATTAATTACAAAATGGGTGCTATATGAACTAAGATTAAGTTCACATTTGAACTGTGCGCTGGCCGGAACTAGTGCACCAGTGTGAACAAAGGCTGCCAGACGTTTAAGCAATCGGTATTTTTTCTGCCAGGTGGCAGCGTCTTTCAAAAAACACAACAAAACAAAGTTGGACCAAAAATATTTCTGCGATAAAAAACATTTGATTTGTGATGGTAAGCAAATTTTATATGTGTACAAGAATATTTAAAACGAAACTTCAATCTCATTGCAGTTATTTTATTCGTTCTTTAAATCCCTCGTGGGCAAAGAAGTCGTGGTCGAGTTGAAAAATGACCTCAGGTGAGTAAATGCCGCTTTTGGCGCGTGTAAAGAAAATGTGTCTCTTATTCTGAAGAAATAACTAATTTAAACACTTTTTGTAGCATTTGCGGGACGCTGCACTCCGTGGACCAGTATCTGAACATTAAGCTAACAGACATCAGCGTGACAGACCCCGACAAATATCCGCACATGCTGAGCGTCAAGAATTGCTTCATCCGCGGCTCTGTGGTGCGTTACGTGCAGCTGCCCGGCGACGAGGTGGATACGCAACTGCTGCAGGACGCGGCGCGCAAGGAGGCTGTGGTGAGCACGAGGTAGAAACCAGAATGTGTCGAAGGAGCAACGAAGAATGCATTTTATATTAAGCCGAAATATCAATTTTAAGAATGTCTACACTTTGCGATGTACATTGTGTAAACTACATCAAAGTGCAAAATTGTTAAAGCCAGCAAAGAAATTCGATTTGAATGAAAACATGATTATCCACAGGAAATCAAACATTATTCATTGTTATTGCGCTTTTGTAAGGATTGTATAATTAGGGCATTGTTGTACGTTGTACTATATACGTATGCAATTCATTTATCTTCTACATAAACGGCTCATAAATTTTTCATGAGTCACTTGGGGTTTCTGGCTCTGGAGCCCAAAGAGCGACTCTTTATTTATATGTCTGTATTTGTATTTTTATGTTTTTGTTTTGATGTGCTGGGAAATCGTTATTGGTCTACGCTTGAATAACATTAATCCTTGCGAATTCTATAATAAAAGGCAGTTGTCGGCTGATAAAATAAACAAAGAAAGGGTATTATCATGGTATGCCGCAGACTTTATACACTAGCTGAGCACTGATTTCAATATTCAACTGATTGCTCCTATATCATCTAATATTAATAGTCGTTTTGCTTAGGATGTGGAATACAATACCAGATATTCCATCTATAAGTTTGTTGACCAAATACAAGATTCATGAGGCTTGATTATTTTAAAGTATAAAAAAACCAATATATTAATGTATACAAAGTAATTTCTTAGTACCAAGAAAAATAGACAATGGCTATAATGTATGTAGGTTAACAGTTTTGCTAGTTACATTATTGTAATAAGGGTTAGTTAAGCCTTTGTTTTTGACCCTCCGACATATAGAGCGATTCTATTTATAAACAATAGATGTTATGATTGTTCTTATTCATGGATGACCGACAAGGGAATGTCCAATGTTCCTGCTGTCAGTTTCAGAGAAGAATAACAGCACCTCCATTTTGACCTCTGTTCTTGGTCGTGCCATTGAATCATCATTAAAACAGGGTAGGCAAGCGGAATGCGTTTAATTTTAAGGGGTCTTCCATCGTCGACTGTATCAGAAGTGCCTGTAAAGTGGGTTGCCGAATTTATTATTGTTCTGTGTGTGAAACGGACGTGCACCTATGTATGTACACATAATAAAAATAATAATAAAAACAGCAACAACATTCGGAACAGTTTATGGCATTTGAATTTAAATTCACGTATTTACAATTGTCAAGGCAGTATCTAAATACCAAGCAAATGTCCATTTTGGGAATTACTTGCTGAATAATCGTCATGCCCTCCTTCAAATGATGGACGTGTCGTTCAGTTTTTCGGTCGTCTGACTGCGCATAATTGAGCCAAGGACTGACAATGGACGTGGTCACTTTTAAACGACTAACCTCCTGGCGAGTCTGCAATGGACGCGAATAAAAAGAAACTTCAGTCAAGTATCAAGCAACCTTCTTCCTTTGACTGGGGGTCATCCACGTTTTCCATTATTTTTATAAATTGGTTGCGCAGCAGCTAAAAAAAAAAAAATGTTTGTAGCACATATTTGGGCGCCGTTTTGGGCCTCGTTTTGTTTTGCATTTGAACACGAACTTTGCAGTTATAAAATATGTAGCTAAGTCAGGGAGCAACCCCTGTGGGTGGTGCTGGAAGCTGGGCATAAAAAGTATAATGTGCTTGGTTGGATACGAGCACACGACTCGAGTTTTGGGGGTTGAGTCTTGCTGGATTTACGAGGCATAGGCCAAGTTATTGGCATAGGTGGTAGTTCATCAACATGTTGAGTTGTGTTTGGTGCTTAAATTTTGGATCGTAAAATTTTTTTGGTAATGCTCATTCAGTTTTTATTAAAAAATAAACTATACAAATTTTACAGAGATTATCCTTACAATCTACAAAATACATACAGAGGATGAGTCAAACATGTGTGACAAGCAAGCATAGAGTTATTTATTTATTTATATAAAAACCATAGGCTTTTTCATAGAACGGAGTTTGGAATTCAAGTCAACCTTTGACTTTTGACTTTTGCTTCTATTTCTTATTTCTTATTTATTTTTTTGTTTTTGCCACAAATTGCGTGAACTGGACCTTCATTTGGCAATGGCGTGTAAACAGTGTAAGTATATTTGTATTTGTATGTACATATAAAAGTTAAGTACACGTTGCTTAAGTATTTAGGGGGATTTACACAGAGTAATTAACCTGTGTAGATTGCAGCTTCTGTGTTAATCTGTTAGCTCTGCTCGAATTTCGCATTTGCAATAACATTACAACTAATTCGGTATCCTGTTTGTGTGTTTACAGACGAGCAAGTTAGTTAGAGTTACTTAGAGTCCATTAGCTATGAGCAGCAATTGGCACTGATCACTCTCTTTTATGTTGTAAACTATGAAACTATTTTCAAGTGAACATTCAGATTTACAAAGACAGTATAGGCTCACAAATCAGAACTCTCATTAGTTGGTATTGTGAAAAAACTAGAATCATATTTACGTTAAATAAAACTATAAACAAACTGCAAAGTAATTAAACAAAATATTTAAATTTTTTAAAGAATCTTTTTTAAGATATCGATTTTTTACTGTAAAATTTTTTTTATATCAAGCAGAGAACTAAATGAAAATATATAGAAGTGTTCTACAAATCTCTAGAGTTGTTGAAGAGAATTGATTTTGAAAACAACCGTTCGAAATATCGGTGTTCCTCAAATGTTAGAGATTTAGGTTTTTTGAACATTTTTCCAAAGTCAAAAAACCGGTTTTTCTCCAGTTTTAACAACATTTTTAGGTTGAGAAATACTTTATATAATTTATAAAATTATAAAAAAATGTATTTTATAAATTTTAATTCAATTAAAAAATTAATTTAGCTTAAATTAATAAACAATTCATTTTAGGAAAACTCTCAACAGTTTTTTAGACATTTGAATGCAATTCTTGCTTGTTTTCAGGAACCCCAACAATTGCTTTTGGGTTTCGTGGTGCTGTTAGAGATTTGTAGAACACCTCTGATAGTAATATATTAAAGTAAAAATCTTTTTTAATTAGAACTTTCTATTTACTGTTTCGCTTTAATTTTATTCTTATTTTGTTAATTTTGAATTTTGTATTCCTTTTTGAAGTTTTTAAGTACATGAAATTAAAATTTCTAAAAAATAAACCTTTCCGAAATCGAATTTGTGAGAGTCTATTTTATAGTAGCTTCAATTTGAGCCACAAATATATTGATACATATATTATATATATATTTAGTAAACTATTATTTCGTCGAAAACTATTTTTGGCTCTAATTAATATTTTTTCTTATGTCAATTACAACTAAGCACACGAACAGTGTTCAAAGACTTAACTCTCAATTAGTTGGACTAATCAAATGTAACGCGGTTCGATGATCTGATCATCGTGGATGCTCCCACCTCACCTCGCTTGAACAACCTCTATGACTATATCTGTATCTGTATTAAGTGTATTACTAAGTATCGTACTTATTTAGTGTGTTGCCACGTTGGGTGTCTCTAGGAGTCCCTGTTGGCGTCGCACTAGTTCCTGGCTCAGGCAGCGGCAGCAGGAGCATGCATCCTCTGCTGCCCGCATCATTGCACCCACTCCCGCCTCCACCGCTACCATCGCCGCTAGCTCTGCTCACACACTCGACACGTGCTCGTCGTTATCGCCGTGGAGGCCAACACCAACTCCCGTCATTAGCTTCAGCCCATTGGCCACGCCCACGCCCACACCGCCTCGCTGGCTGTCATAGTTGAGCACCAGCGTGGACGGAGGCGTCTGCAGCAGCAGCTGTTGCTGTTCCCGCAGGCAACCCCCCGAGTGCCGTGCAGCAATCGCCGAGCTGTGATTCGGATGCGGACTACGCACCGCTGAGCTCTTCCTCAACATCTGCGGGGTGGCGTGGAGGAGACCCACCTGTTCCTTGAACGGTACGCCTCCGGTGCCATTGCTGGAACTACGGTAGTAGCTCTGCTGCCGGAATGTGCGCATTTGCCGTGCACTGCCGCCCGCCACATCCACCTGTGTGACGGCCGTCAGCATGGAGGGAGTGCGCTGCGAGTCGCCTCTGTGGGATGGAGAGAGAGGGATGAGAGATGAGAGAGAATGCTAGAAGAAGGAAAGTGTGAGAGGGAGAATGAAACATCACCTACCGGTTGAGGCTATATGCATTGTTGTTGCCACCGGTAGTTCCCGATTTGTTGTTCCTGCCGGGGCACAAATGGAAAGCGCCATAGATGAGCGGGTTAACCAGGCTGTTGGACATGCCAAAGAAGAAGATGGCATCCTGCAAATCATCGCCCAGCTGCAAGTGAAACCGTAAAATTCAAATTAATTTCCAGTTCCTTTTGTAAATGCTTTTGTTTGTGGATTTTAGGCCCTGAAGTTGTGGCATGCCACAGCTTGAGTCGTCGTTTGTGAGGTTTGTGCTACCTTTGTGAGGATTTTCATTATCTGGTCACAAGGGTTATCCCAATCCCTAACACGCTTTAACGGGCAACGCGTAACCAAGTCAACAATGCTGCCATTAATTAAAAAATTGCCATAAGAAATAATTCTTATGTGCTCCCGGCCTCCAAATAAAAGCACTTTGACCCGCCGTCGAAGAAAGCAAAGAAAGCAAAAAGATTCAGTCATAAAAAGGATTTGAGAACAGCTGCCAACTGATTCCATTCAAAGACAGGCCTCTTATTTTGGCTAAAAGGAGTTGGAGTATGGCTAAAAGTACAAGTATATACTCATTTTACAACCGACACAAGCCGTAATATTAGACCCGTCAAACAAAACAACAAAGGGGAATCTCACACCACGGACACTCCCAGTTAGCTGCTGATTGATGGGCCTTCAAAAGTAACTCGTAAACGTTAAATGTTTCTAATAAAAATATACCACAGAGGGAGTATTTAAATGAAAACGCTAGAATAAGACACAGAGATGAAAGAAATAACTACGTCATTGCAATTTAGCATAAAAAAAAGGTTCTTTTGACTACCTCTGTAGATGCTTTACATATGATAGACTCTGGAAAGTCTACAAAAATAGAAGAAAAAAAAAAACTTTTTATTTAATTAATTATACTATAGTATTAAAAAAATATGTATTCAAAGTCTTAATAATTTTCAACTGTTAGTTAAATTAATATAAGAAAAAGGATATGTAAGGAGTAGATCAATTATATGATTCAAAGTTGAAAATAGATTTCTAAGATTCTGTTTAGAAAAATCTAATAAATTTATTACTTCTCAATTATTTTAGTTAAATTAATATAATAAGTATGATATGTATAGAATAGATCTATTATTTGATTCGAACTTAAAAATGTATTTCAGATTTCTGAATTTCGTTTCAGGAAAATCTAATAAATTTAATAATTTTCAATTATTTAAGGTTTTTCTTTTCAATTATTTTAGTTACATTAAAATAATGAGGAAGATACTATATGTATAAAATAGATCTTTTATACGATTCAAACTTAGGAATGAGTTTCATGATTTCTAAGTTTCATTTCAGGAAAATCTAATAAATGTAAAATTTTCACCTATTTCAGGTAAATTAATATAAAAAAAGAAGATATGTATAGAGTAGATCAATTATATAATTTGAACTTAATAGGGGATTTCGTTTTAGCAAACTCTAATTTAAATTTAATTCTTTTCAATTATTTTAGTTACATTAACAAAATGAGGAAGATACTATATGTATAAAATAGATCTATTATACGATTCAAACTTAGGATTAAATTTCAGATTTCTGAGTTTCGTTTTAGGAAAATCTAATAAATTTAATTCTTTTATATATTATCTATAAAAATTGGGCGATTGGTTCTATTGACTTTGGTGTGATAAAACATTTTTATTTATAGATTTGCTACGAGTTCAATCATAATCCGGACTTAAGCTCAAGCTCAGGAGGAACTAGAAGCATTAAAGAAAATCTACAAGAATAACAAACCTTTTAAATTGGCACTTTTGCCCAATGGTAAACGAGTTTGTAACAGAATGACCCACGCCTACAAAAACAACACTATTCCTGCCCACGCATTCGCATACTTGCCCTTTTATCTGGATTCCAGAACATGAAGATAATCATCATTACGTAGTAGGGTGTCCAGCAAATAAGAAACGCGATGATGATGACCACAGAGATGCGCAATGATTTCATTTTGGCCTTGTGTATCAAGCGTTGACGGTTTGTCTGTTGTGGCAGCTGCTTCGTCGTCGAATAGTTGGCCAACTTGGAGCCCTGAAACATTTTTTCACTGCCTGCCAAAAAAAATTAAATGTAAACAGGAAAAATGTGTGTGTGAGATATGCAGCTGCTTTAGTTATCATGATTTTGATTGGACTTACTTGAAATTGTTCGGAATGTTGACATGTAGGTGCCTGAAATATTTAAATTAGTTGGCTGACATTAGAAACGTTTGTACACAAAAGTATGTGGTAATATTAGAACTAAATTGTAATTCAAAGCTGTTCGTTCATATACTAAAAATATACTCAATTTTCGTGCGTGAAGCACTCATACAAAATTTGTGTTTTCAACGTATTTTTTAGGCGACAGTTTTGAAATAATTTCAATTTCAAGATTTTTTAACTAAAAAAAAAATCATCTTTATTTTACGATTGTATTTTTTGTGTATTTCTTTTAATGTTTTCTTATGTTAACATGTTAAAAACAATGCTTCTTTATTTGTGTGGAATGTTATTGTGACTAAATGTTGAGTGCATTTTAATGGATTTTTAGATAATTTGTATAGGCAGTTTTTTTGAAAAAGAGTTTAAAGTTAGATGAGGTTTCAAGTCTCCGAGTTGGTCTAGATACAGATACAATCGAATTGGATATACTGCATATATGTATGTTTATTGGCTGACAAGTTTTAGTTGAAATTTTGTGTATGCATTTATGTTTATATTTACCAAAGAGTATGCAGAGTGGCAGCAGGAAGGTGAAGACGAGTGTGAATGTGGCATACATCTGCTCCTGCCAGTCGGCGGTATAGGTTCCGTGAGTTACACACTGATAGAACTCCTCGACAAAGGGACCTCGTGCCACATGGAAAATAAAGAACTGCGGGTAAACAGATGGGAAAAGGGTAAAAGTGATGAGGAGAGTGTTAAAAAGATGACACACGCAGTTTGATTAAATTCCCTTCAAGACATGCAGGAAAGTATTTGATTGAATATGTTTATCATTTCTGCTGAATGGCTCAACAATCGAGTCAAAGGAAACCAATGATTAAACTTTTGCGTGAGTGAGTGTGAGTGTGAGTGTGTATGTGTTAGCCTGGTTATCGATTGTAATCACAATTGCCACAGTACTGCAGCTTAGCATCTCGCATTCTCAACAGTCTTAAATTGCAGTTGGCAAAGGACCAAGGACTTTGGATTTTCTACCATTTCCCATTAGACACAAAAATCACTTTCGTTTACATTCGAAATTGTGTTGAAGCTCGACAAATGCATCTTGCTTATGAGTATCACCTGTTGTGTATTTAATTAATTTATCCATCAGTTGAACAAATCTTTACTTTGAGAAATCAAATACTCGTTTATCATTAGTCGATGTCAATAAATCTAGCTAAACTGTTGTTGTGGTTATAATCCAGAAGTCCGGCTCTCTTGCACAGTTGTGATTATAACTAATACATTAAGAGTCCTTTCATTTGCACATTTTATGACCTTTTCTCGGTTTCAGTGCTGGAGTCTGGTTTCTGGACTCCAGACTCCAGACTCCAGAGTGATGTGTCAACAGCTGGCGCGACTGAAAACACATCTGCAGTGCTTCGCTGAGCGTAAAGTAGTAAAACTAAAATACTAAAACACTAAAACAGAACGTGAACGTGAACAGAACCCAAGTATTAAGACTGATTTTTATTAATTTCGCACATTTATAACTTCCAAGCAATTGAACGATACGATGCCATTTCCTGTAGCATATTATAATCTAAGAAACAAAAGAAGATCTACTATTGAAAATAAAATGAGCAATCCAACTTTCTAAACTGGTTTTCTTTTCTCTTTCATTTCGCAAAAATTTCTAGTGTTAAGAAATTTGCCTTAAAAATCATCCCAAGCAAATGTTTTCAGTTTTCCTGAAATTTTCAGAGATATATATAGTTTTTTTTTTTGCATATTTTGAGGTTGCTGCTCCCAAAAAATGATTCCATATACCTAAAGTCTAACTAAGTCGAAATAATAAATTTAAAAGTACTCTTAGTAACATGTATTTATATAGCTTATTGTATAAAACATGCTTGAATAAGATAATGAAACTCAATAAATTTTAAGAAATAAGTAAAATAAGTGTAGTAGTGTATCAAAAGCATATGTCAATTTTATGGTATATCCTCATTTGGCAGTTCAACAAAAAGGATTTCTGTACAAATGCATATGTATGTGTGCATTGTGTGTAATAATGTGAACATGTTTATGCCAAAAGTGAATGTGTCCCAATAAAAGGAAATGCTTGCGAATTTCATTCTTCAAATGTTAAATGCGGAAGGAATTTCGGTTTGACGCGAGCAACTGCGGGAAGGAAATACTGTTGCATAGTGTAATATAAACGTACTTATGCCGGATGCAGACACACACACAAACACACACAGATAGAGAAGGAGAGAGAAATAGAGAGAGAGCGAGCGAGAGAGAGAGAGGTATTGGGACAGGATCAACATTTGTTGTTTATTGCGAAAGGAAGTAAATTTTCATTTTGTTTTATTATTTGAGACGCGTGAAATGAAGAACAGCAACACGAGAGGACGAATAGGAGGACCAAAAGGAGGACGAATAATGGACAAAAAGTGGGACGAGTATATTGAATTTGATACGATGTCTATTGATTATCGAAGCGACGACATGAGTGCGTGAATGGGAAATTGTGGGAAAAAAATATGTGGAAAATATTGTGAATGAAGTTTTCGAATTATGCAATCGAATAACTTGGCAGCAATGGAGGCAACTTGAAGCGAACCAAGTGTCACGTTTAAAGGCCTCATGAGTTTTATGTGACATATTCGATATTCGATAAAGTCAAATGAGAAAAGTATCGCCTTTGGGGCATGCAACAGCAGACTCAGCAGCAGATTCAGCAGACAAGCTGCAACATTCTGGCGACTTCTGGACTGACAATTTGCAAAACAACAGACCTATAAAAAACCCGACATGATTGCCATTAATTGTAATGCTTTTGACAGCTGCAAGACTTTAAATGAAGTAATTAAGGTGAGTGAAAAGTGCAATAAGTTTTGGTAAGAGGCTTTAATTGCGAGTACTTTCCACGCATACTTTATAAAAGTTTAGAGTGCTGCATTCATTCTAGATGAAAAACAGGATAGATGGTGAGAAATATTCATTTGAAAATGCAAAGCAATAAAGCTATACAACAGGCAAAAAACTAGTTGGAATATGCTTCAACTACAGCTGTCATTGTAAGTCCCATGGAAAGGGTTTTATATATTTTTCAGAAGTGTATAACAAATATTTATAAAACAGTTCCCATTATTTATTTATTTTCTTTGAATTCCGCGTCCATAAAGACATGCAGATGGCTGTTGACAGTTGGAAGTTGGCATTTGAATGAAGTTCGTATTTATATTGGCCAAGTATTCTAGGTACAATTTGCAATATGTTTTATATGTTTAATATAGAATTATTTAGAATTTGTAGGTCAATTTACATTTATTTTTTACTATTTGCTAAATTCTAAAAGTCAAATACATAACAAAAAGTCGATTCACAGACTTTAAGAGCTAACACTAAATTGTAAGTAGAAATTCCTGTAGACCATTCTAAGATAAAACTCTAATTATATATAATATTTATTGTACTAATTAAGTTGGCAAACACACGTGATGACTGCTACATCAACACACATCAACACACAAATGTTGTACAGTGAGCCCTAATTATGCTCGTATGCAAACAAAATTATCGTCCAACCCTGAATTGTTACTTAAATTATCATGCGGCACTGATAAGAGATAAGAAAAGAGCTGACTGTCTTGTGTCGCTGTCTGCCAGGTAAACCAAAACAATGCGCATAATTGTCAGATTTTCATAATTAAATGTGTTAAATTATTCACAAAAACGTAGCATACATTTCAGCGCTTTCTCCTGCTCGAAACACCTTGCTCAATGCGGAAACTATGCAAATTTATATAAAGTAGGTAACGAAACTGGGAAACAACTATTCAAAAAAATAAGATGAAAACTGCTAAAGTTGCATCTTTTTGGGGCAAACAACTGTTAGGAAACTTGCCAAAAGTTACCACAGGAATGTATCAAAGCGCCCACATCCATATGCAGATTGGCTGACAGAACGGAAAGGAACGCAAATCAAAAGATAGACACAAAGGTTACATTTTGCATAATTTTCATTTTAACCTTTGCCCACACTTTAAATTCTGCTGTCTGCTAACAATGCCAGAGGGAAGCTGTATTGAATACCGCTTAAGAGCTCCCAAGACACTTAAAGTGCCTAAGAATTGGATTCCATGTGTTCATCTAAACTATTTCAGCCTTCGTCAAATAGACTTCATCGTCAAAATGTCAGATAATTTTACACTTTAAGTAAATAAAATTAAGGGGTGTCTGTTAATTTGCAATAGATATTGCTTTCTATTATAGTGTTGCCAGAATTTAGACACTTAAAATAAGCTTAAAATAATAAATTATAAAAAAACTTTAGTATTTTAGTTTTTTTTTTAATTTAAAGTGAATAAAATAACTGAACTTACCATGAAATAAGCAAAACAAGCAACATTTATTCAAGTACTTGGTTAGCTCACAATCTTTCTGAGCAAGGGTGTAGGCAGTGGGGGAGGCAGAGGGGGCATTTGACCCCCCCCCCCCCCCTTACACTCTGACTAACAAATTTTCAACTTTCAAAATCCATTCAGATTTTTCATATCACATAAAATAACAAAATAAAATATAAACTTTGAATCTTTCATTGAATGAAAGTTGTCAAGTATGAATTTCAACAGTGATACTATTCATGAAATTATATGAAAGATCAAAAGGGTCGAGCTCTCATTTTTCACACTAATTTGTGGGTGAACAAAGGTAAGTTATATTCATTATTGGAATATTTGGTAAAAAAAAATTAATTTAAAATATATTTAAAGCCCATTTGTTAAATTTAACAAAACAACTTAATTTAAATTTATAATTTTTACATTTAATTACATTTCTGAGGCCTCGACAACGGTTTTTTTGTGCTTTTGGATTGTACAAAATTTCTTAAGCTTTCCTGTCCTATGAAGCAATGCTTACAAATAGTAAAAATATTTTGAAGAGATAAAATACAATTTTTAACTTATAGAAGTCATTAAAAGTATTTTTTTTAACTAAATGAAATGTATTTTTAATTTATTTATTAATTATATAATAGGTATGTTTTATATAAATAATATTTATAAAACTCGGAAAGTTTCAAACGTTTGTTTCAAAATAATTTCTTTTAAAAATTTCTAGAGGTTTCTGGCCCCCTTCGCTCAAAGCTGCTTACGCCCTTGTTTCTGAGTATAATTATCATTTCCACTTTAGAGCCACTCAATCCCAACCACGCTAATAATGTGCGCAGCAAAGCTGCTTTTAGTCAAAGTGTTCAGTTATGATAATATTTGATTTTGTACTTGAAAGTTTCATTTCGTTTGTAGGGAAATCCTATGAAAACAACTGCAAATTGTGAAGGCTAGCAAAGTATGAGTTTTTCACGAAGGTTAAATAACAAATACAAAATAATAAATAATAATTAAATCATATTTTTAACACTTTAAAATATGAAAATTCCTTTAGTTAATTATGTTAAAAGGGACATTAAAATCAATGAGGAACATAATATTATTATTTTCATTTTCCATATTTTCTATATAGAAATACAGTCTTGATAAATTTACAGGCATAAACACTTATCTGGTATACTTAACTGTGTACAATTGTTTTGTATATAAAGTAATAAATTAAAATGCCACAATTTAATAAAGTCAATGCCAGTTACTAATCTTCTAATCGTGCTTAGTCGCATCCCTAAAGCAAAGACTATTAAAATGCTGTTGGGCCATAAATCTGTTGGGCAACTCAATTATATATACAATCGGACGACAGAAACACAAAAACCTACACGGCACACATAAATAATGCAATAAACGTGTGAAAATAAAGGATTATAGCGAAAAAATGGTCCAAGTGTTGGATGTTTCTTTATGATTAAAGATGGGGAGAAGGCAAAAAGCAAACAGCAAAAGGATGCCAACAGGCCAGATAAGCAGCCTTAAGCGAGTGAAGGACCGACCAAAGGACTCATAAGTAGCATATACATACATACATACTCGCGTGTAAGTATGTAAAGAACAACCCAAAGCTTACGGAGAATGCTTGAAAATATGCCGGGAATATAAGTTTTTCAACATTTACAACTGCTACAACTGCCAGTTAACCAGTTAAAGGACCTCTCTCTCTCTCTCTCTCTCGATGGGTTGCCCCATTTGAGGAGAAGAAGTTTATTTGGCAGAAAGTGACACTAGATCGAAAAAGGGCGAAGGGCGTGGCAATTTCCAAAGCTGCGTTTAGTGAGCTCTTATGCAGAAAGCAATCACATTTAATGCCAGCGCACGCACCGACGCCTTCCTTAGGAATATTTACGTGGGACAACGGGGCGTATGCGTATGCGTGCCATAAAGCAAACATATTATGTCAACTGCGGCACGCAGCCTGAGGTCCTTAGCCTGGTCTTGACTTAATGGCAGGCGACAAATTGCTGCCAAAAAATTTAGCAATTGTGCCGCGTTTTGAAACGTAACGTATGGAAAGAAATAACAATTTGAATTGATTTGCCGTAGGATTAACTAAATGGAGCACTTACCTGGGGCAAGCTGAGCACCAGCGAGAGTATATAGGTTCCTCCCAGTAGGCGATGGCAGCGCTTGGCCATGTTGAGTGACTTCATTGGATATTTGACAGCAATCCAGCGATCGACGCCAATTAAAACCAACACATAGGTCGATAAATAGAGACTGAACATTTGGAAGAGTTTCACCAGCTTGCAGGTCAATTCATTTGCCAACCATTGCACTGTATAGCACCAGGCTGCCTCCCCAATCAGGCAAAATCCAGTGACTAGGACATCTGCGATGGACAGATGAAACATCAGGGAATAAATGGCGCTCCAGGTGTGTCGAGAGTTGCGACGCGTAATGCGAGTCTTGTATATATTCCAAATGGTCAGCAAGTTGCCCAACAGCGAGAACAATGCCATCACAGTCAGGACGTAAACCTTGAGCAGACCAGATCGTGACAATTGTGGAGCATGATCCATGACATGCTCGGGAACCTGCTCGGCAACCGGTGATGAATCATGCAGACTATTGATGTGTCCCAACGTTGAGATATTCAGTTGAGAGTTGCTCATTATGGAGAAGGCAGTCTCAGTGCTTCGGCTGGTGGTGGTGGGAATCGCTATTGGAGTCGCATCACTAGCTTCTGTGGCCAGGGACAGACCCACGTCTAACATATTCAGCGTGTAGTTGGCAATTTTAGGAGCTGCTTCAACAGCAGCTGCGGCAAAGAGACGTGTAAAGTTCGCCATTGTCGACCAATTACTGTCCGAATCATTTAAAGAGTTATCCAGCAGGTCCAGAGATGCGGGAGGTATGCTTTCATTATTGCCAACAGGCAATCTTACATTGGAGGGTTCGTCAAAAGCTTCCATTGTTCTGGGTTTTATGGTTTTGTTAGTTTCAGTTTCAGTTTCTACTGGTGGTATCGGTGGTTTTATGTCTATGTCCTATTGCCAGCCTTTTGCATTGGCATTCACATTAACTAGTTGGCATATTGGCAATGCTTTTTGATTTCTCGTAATTGTGTAAATTCGTTTGATTTCATTCTGAGGTTAGAAGTTTGTTGGAAATAGTATAACCAAGTTGAGCTGTAAATATAAATAATTTTAATTAGGCTGAATGCAGTCTATATTTTAGCAAATTTATATTAATTCTTGAGAATTTGCTCAATTTGTATTTATTAGAAAGAAATTAGAACCTGTTGAATAGTAGAAATAAATTAATGAAGAAAATTCTCAAGTTTTTGGTTTTGACTTTGATTTTAATTTAAACAATTTATATTTACACTTGAAAGTTATTTTTAATTAATTTAATGCATATTACTCGTAATCAAGTACTAAAACATATGAATTTCAGAGAAAATATTCTAAATGTAAATTAAATTTCATATTTGTAATCAATATGTTGTTTGCATTTAACTTTATACATATAATAAATTTATTATATTTTTAAGGAAAACCATCAGCAATAAGCGAAGCTAAAGATATTGAATTGAGTCTCTTTGATTTATTTCCAAAACATTGATTTAGTAGTTCTAGATTTATTAGCCAAGTTAACTCTGACCGCAGAGCTAAGTAAAAAGTTGTTGAAATCTTTAAAACTTTTGGGAATCCAAACAAAAATGTAGCAAATTCTGAATATCAATTCTAAATGCAAAAGTTGCGAGTATGAGCTAAATTTTTCCACAACATTTCTGCAATTTGCTCTGAATTTTGACACTACAACAAAGAAATCCAAAGAAGCTTTTATGTTGATTTAAAGCTGTTGTCCAAACTTGGCAAAAGAATTCACCACTAAAATATTCATACTATTTGATCTGTATTTTCTCGTTAGCCAACGAACACTTTAGAATGAAACAGTAAATAATAAATAAATAGTATTACTAGCCTGGAACTAGTTGTAATTTAATTACAACTTCGATTTGCTAACAACCTGAGTAATTAAGCATTTTCATTTGTTCAGGTATAAATGTAAATGACTCTTAGCATCAATTTGCACACTATTGGCCTTATTTTTCATGCTATTTGTTGCCGATGCAGGCAATTTAAATAAATAATATTGCAACATCGCTGGCCGTCATTGACCTTTGCCATCCAAGTACAATTAGACTTCCGTAATTACAAAGGGGGTTCTAAAGTAAATGTGGTTAATGCCTCTCTCTTTCCCCCTTGCTGTCTCGCTCTCTCGCTCTCCCTGTCGTCGAATGGTGGATAGCACTGTGAAATTCAGTACAAAGCCCGCGAATTAGCGTTAATGGATACCACGACAACAAGTCGGCTGTCGACTTTGCGCTAAAGTCAGTGGCATTGTCAGGCCAGTCTGATTGCGAGTCGGCGATTTCCAGTGCAAGTTCAAAGTAAAATTCCATAAAATTTCATTTTCAAAATTAATTTATGAACATAAATTAAATTGAATGCTTAGTTAGGGTTGATATTTCGCCTGTGGCTTGGCTTGGCAATGGGTAAACAATGAAACCAGTTCAACAAAATAAACAGAGTTCACTTAAAGCTATGTCAAAATCAAGCATACGCCACATGTGCACATGCCATAAAGAAACTGAGGTCTTCACTCAAATTTAATCAATTTATCAAAATATTTACAATACAAAATACTGAATTAATATTTAATTATAAAGTATCAATTGCAATAAATAATATTGACAACTTTCAACTTGCACTAAATTAATATTAATTGATAATTTAAGCTCGCTTTTTGAATTAAGATAAATTTTTATTTTATTTTATCTTTCACTTAATTAACTGAACTGAACTCGATCTAACATCAATTACACGCGCATTTGCTCATAAAATTATTGATAGATTGTCGGATTGTCAGATTGTGAGATTGTCTGCTTAATCGCCGACTGAACTCGCTGTCATATTTATGTGCTTCGAGAACGTGCGAATATTGCTTTGTTGTACCCGCATGCTGGAGCAAAAGTTTATAATTCTGGGGGTGCTTAATCAGCGCGATTAATATACAAATGCGCATTTGATTGATCATTTGTCGAGGCAGGCAGGCAGGCAACCTGCCAAACTGTTGCCTGTTATCCCTCTTTCTGATTGATTTGCATATGATTTATGTATCATAAATTGAAGACATGACCCAAATGTCTAGACGACCCTGGACTTTGTGGTCCTTAAGTGATTATTGTCAGCACAATGTAAATTTCAATATTTCGAAATATATTACGCAACTTTGAAATTACGTTACATCGTCTGAAGGTGTCATACGCTGCGTATACGCAACTTGGATGCTCTAATTGACAATTGAAATTATTTAAGTGCTTCTCTTGTCCAGACAACGCAGCTTTTAAACTTTCTTCGTTAGCGCCGTTGGGCATTGTTGGCATTGACATTAGTATTGTATTAGCATTGGCAGCAGCATTGGCATTGGTATTTTCATTGTTAATGGTTTGGCCAAAGGCCATTTGAAATGATGATTATCTGTCGTCCACTTCGCGGATGTTCTTTTGTGTTTGTTTTTGGCCGAAATATTTCGAAATGGTAAAACATTATTACCATTGCCTGCTTATCAACGTGGATACCCAGTAAATCAAACTGTGTAGTGTGGTTGCAGATGTAGAAGACAAATTGTTAAAGGCGTATCTCTATCTGTAACTAAAATTTTAACTTAATACAGGGTATCGTGAAATCAAACACCTTTTTATTTCTATGTACACGTATATTCATTCTGCCTTTGTTTTCTATTTTGTCGGCCGAAAAACTTTGCTCATTTACAGAAATTGAGTTCATTTGCGAGCGCGACTGAAACATCATTTGTTCTTCTTAATTGCAGAACAACATTTCAAAAAGTTCAACTAACTAAGAACTCATTGCATGCGGTTGTAGAAAATGAAAAGATCTCTTCTGTCTGATACACAGAAAGAAATGTTGTTTGAGTTGCTTTAAAAGAGTCAATCAGAATGCAAAGAGACACAAAACAGTTCATATATATTTTTACTATGGTTCTGGTTGATGCCTGTACAATATATTATATATATTATTCTGATCGCATGTTGTATAGCACATTTGATGATTTTCGGCTTCTTCTTAGGCGAAACAGTTGAGTTATTTGCACAGTTGTCGAACCTCCAACACATATTTATTTTTCAACTTCTACATCTTCTACACTCTTATTGAAACATTGTTATAGGTATGATAAACTCAGGTGTTACCGGTATGAATGTTTTTTTTTCAATTTAAATATCAACACATCATTATTTATTTATTTATATGTATATTAATTTATCTTTTATTTCTTTTTTTGGCAGCGAAAAACAGCAGGTAAGTATCTTTCTATTCGCTGCATAAATTTTTGACATTCGACTATCAAAGCACATTTATTCGAAATTTTTCAATTATTTGCACAAATTTGTTTGCTTAATATCGTGTGGGTGTCAGAAGCGAATATGAATCCATATTTGAATACATTTTGAATAGCTAGGCATCTAAGAATACACACAGTCACACTTCCACCCACAGGTACACAAATTATTTCTCAATGCCAATTTCATATGTAATCTGATGAACCTTTGAGCCACTTGCCTTTTTTTTTCTTTTTTGTTGTTGAATATTTTCCGCTGCCGTTGAATATTCCTCTTATTTGTTATTTTTAATTATTAACAGTTGAGTTAATAAACACATCAAGGGAAAAGTATTAGTTATTCTCATGTCAATGACCAATTTGCTGTTGATTTTGTTTATACAAATTTTATACACACATTACTGCTTTGGCATTAACTAATTACTTCCTTTCTAGAATGTAATTATATTTTTATTTAAATTTCGCACTTCAATTGCAATACTTAACAAAATAAACATCTTGAATATCTTGAATTTGAATAAATTCACAATATTTATTAATGGCTTTCACTTTTCTGTTGCTTTATTGGCACTTTTCAAAATCTTATCTTATCACTTGGTTCGCTTCAGCTTCTGCTGCCAATTTCAATATATTGCCCGATGTCGTGTATCACTTTGGGACCTCTGAGAGGGGTTTTTTTGATTATTTCATCTGCCGTGGTTTACAACCGCTGCCTCACATCGAGTTCTAGCAACTGATGTACCGCTCCGGTCCGCTCCGATCCGTTAAGTTCAGTTGTTCGTTGCGAACTGTTCGTGCTTCGTGCTTCTTGCGAGAATCAGAATCAGAATCGGACAAAATACTGCGTGTTCGAACATGCACAAGTTCGCTCAATATTGTACAAGTCGCAAGTTGCTTCAGTTTCATTCATAAAATCCCGACATCGGTGCCAAAACAGAAGCAGCACGAACTCTTAACCCTCGCATGACCTAAATATCGCATGCAACATGCAACACGCAACTTGCAACATGTTCGCCCGCGCAAACTTCAGCCCAAAGTCATTTTGCCAGAGGGCAATGTTCGGCAAACACATAACGTATACGCACAGTGTGCCGTCGGCTGCGATGACACAAACTTCCTGTTAGACAAAACTAACTGTTGGCTTACTCGTACATTCCTCCCATTCTTTGACTTTTTCTGGTTGAATACGTTGACTCGTTAAACTCTTGAAGTTACTGTGTAAGTTTTTCTTTCATTCTTTCCAATTCATTTCGTAACAAACAAACAAACTATTTAATTGTCTATAACTTCAACAATCTGTTGTTGCTATGGCATTAATTTAGTTTTGCTGTAACATATTTTTGGTAGCTAATTAAAGCATTGTATACCGTTTTCCATGCATGAATATTCAAATTAATTACTTGAATCTACCTAAGCCAAACTAGACAGTGAAAATACACAAGAGAGTGAAAAAAAACTCGACAGGTGAGTGTAATAAATCTGTTGATCTTCCTTCCTCTACTTCCAAAACTAGAAACAAAATCACATTTGGAAACCTGAGAAATAACATAACTGTCATCACTTTGATCCTTCTCAGTCTTTCAAGGCAAATATGAAAGCTCAACTGATTAATTTAAGGAAAAACAGACTCATAGTTGACCTTGATGCATCATATATGTGCATAGTATATTTCTATTAATTAATAAAATATTTTTTCCATTAATAACTATTTGCCATTTTTTGGGGAATAATTATTCCAAGTATGTACCGCAAATATATCCGTCGACTGATTAAAGCTAACATATAATGTATCTTCTACATATTTCAGAAATAATTATGTATATATATATTTATTTTAAAAACCACATCGGAGTAAATATATAGATAAATAAATAATAATTGCACCACACGTTTTGCAAAATTCACAGGCATTTGTGGAAAACTATAATGAAAAACGCTGCCAACAAGTGGAATATGGAAATCAACATGGATATCAACAATAAAAAAAAAACAAGTAAAGATGTCTTTAAACTCAAAAAAGATTCATATTTGATGCACTACTTAAGCCAACAGGGAGGAAATTGAACTCTGTATCTGTGAAATTCAAGTATATTTATGCAAAATGCTTTGTACTTTTTACTGTGTAAAAATGCTTTATATTAAAGGTTAGCTTATGTGCCTGTCATTTCATCAGGATCATTTACATCATGCCCCATTTATATTGAATCAATATAAAATAATATTTTGTTGCTGAAAGGTAAATATTATTTTGTTCAAAATATATTTTCTTTTTGACACAAGAAACTGAATTTAATTTTTAATAAATGTACAGCAACAAGAGAGTTATTAATTGATTTCATTTAATGGAATATTTTATCATTAATTTCTCCTGTTAGTTTTTCAGAGAGTTATGTGAATGTAAGTGATGCGAAATTACAATTCGTAAGAGTTAATTTTTATATGTATGTCACACAACGAGTTGACAAATGATGAAGCGTACTGTCAGCCTGAGGTCCGGTCACCTCCACGCACACACACACGCACACACACGCACTCACACACACACACACACACACACAGACACGCATATATTTAGAGCATAATGGAAGGACATTCGTGTGAGTTACCGCAATCGTTATCGTTGGGACGCTGTTGCCAGTTGGTTAGAGGCTTGTCAAACACAGCAGTATCACTTTGATAGTGAGCTGACAGCCTTGTGGCTTGGTTGCCCCACTAATCCTTTGTGTCCTTGCGGCTGTCGGAGAGTGTTGCATACTTTCTGGCATTCATAGGAGAAACCAAAACCAAAACTATGCTGTGGTGAAAGTTCCATTTAATTTGCATGATTATATAATAATATAAATAGATGCTTGATGGCACGAGCTAAGATTTCGTTTCGCCAAAATATTCTCATTTTCACCCACATCCGTAGCGACATCCTCATTCATATCTTCAGCCACATCCACATTCACATCCTAATACCAATTTCAATTTCATGGCTTAACTTTAAAGCAGCCACGGAAAAAAATTCCAGTCACAAAGGAGAGCCCCTGTCATGATTCATGTGTGTGTGTGTGTGTGTGTGTGTGTCGCGAACAAATGCATAATTCGGCATAGAAAATTACAGCACGGGACCAGAAACAGCTCCTGTGCGTCCTCCAATTTCTCGGGTGATTTATTTCCTTTTTTGGACAAAGTTGACACAGCTCTTGACTTGGACTACGAGCTGGATTATTGCTTTGTTGGCTGTCGTTGAGGCCAAGCTAGGAAAAGTTATCCGACTTGTGTAATCTATTGAGAGTTCATGTAAATCATACTTGTGTTTATGTATTTTACATATTTATGTAATAATACTTACATGCAGCCAGCTGATGACGACTTAGCTAACTGTCTAGATAAAACTTTGTTAAACTGGCTTTAATTATGGCCAAGTTACTTGCTGATTGTCTACTTATTCCAATGATCAGAAACAAAATCGCTGTTCTCAATTGAAACACGCGCTAAGCACGTTCCATTGATCCAACTCAAATGCCTGTTTTTTTGGGCCAACAAATTGATTTCACCGCCAACAATAATTTAGTTAGCCTTTTGGGTAACCTTCAGCACGAGCATCTCGGACATTTGCCGGAAAACGCGTCCACATTCTTGCATTGAGTAAGCAATGATTTTCATTTCGGTTTTCCTTTCATTATGCTATTGCTTTTCGCATTGCTTTTTCCGTTGCCTTCCATTAGAATTGCCTCGTCCGTTCGGTATTCCGACGGAGAAGGCTCCCCTCATTTTCTTAAGTATTTCAAACATATTTTTATATGCTGCTCAGGCATGGGCTCACTTTGTTTCCATTTGCCGGTGCTGTCTGGGCATCTCTTTTGCTTCGGCTTCTGCTCTGGCTTCAAACTACTTTATTTGGATGACTGTTTGTTTGAAGTGCGGACCGGCTTTAAAATCCTGCCAACTCGACATACCATAAATGAAACTCATGGTCGACGGTTGCCCTTTTCCTGTCCATTTTTCTTTTTTTTTTTTGTATCTCATCTTAATGTTAAAAATGTATACTTAACTGTTATGAGTTGGGCGAACAAGTGCACTTGGTCCCAACTCGAGATATTAAAATTAAACTAAAGTTCACGTTACTTTGTGAGCTGTTGCGAATATTTTGCAATATTTGTTGTTTCATTCTGCAAGAAATAAACTTATTAAACTACACATTTTATGCAGTCAATTTTAAATGAAGTCAATTTATTACAAACACTGTTGCATATTTTGTTTGAAAATAGTTGCTGCAGTATAGGCAAGGCTAATACAAATTCAATATACTTTATTGAATCAATTTATATTATGAGATGCATAGCTATCATACTTTTTCAATAAGTAAATCTTATAATTAATTTTGGGAGTACTTAATGAAAATATCAAACAAATAACAAATTGTAGATATGTTATTCAAGTTATTTGTTTTTAATTGCCTTTATTTACTTTGCTATGTTTTTATATTCTCTTCCCTTTATTCAACTATAATACAAACAGTATAAGCTTTTGCGAAGCATAACATGTAATACTTATAATAATTTGACAAGGATAATAAATATGCAATATACTTTATTGAATCAATTTAAATTATAAGCTGCATAGCTATCATACTTTCTAAATAAGTAAATCTTATAATTAATTTTGGGAGTACTCAATGAAAATATCGAACAAATAACAAAGTGTAGACAAGTTATTCAAGTTATTTGTTTTTAATTGACTTAATTCCTTTAGCATGAAACTGAAATTACGAAAATAGTTGCTTTGTTGTGTTTTTATATTCAATTCCCTTTATTCAATTATAATACAAACAGCATGAGCTTTTCCACATATAATACTTATATTAATTTGTTCATATGAGCACATTCTGAACCCTGAAACATTCCCCCTGCAGTGTCCATGAAATGAAATCAAATAAATTTCTAGTGCGTTGCCATGCACATTTTGTAATATGTAAATGGTGAAGCCATTTGGATGAAATTTTTAATGAAAATAATATGATCGGAAAGGTGATGGGGACAACAGAGAATATTCTTGTGGTCAACGTGATGTTAAAAAGGCCAAAACCGAGCTCTGGTCACCAAAATGTGTTGTTTTTCAGCAAATTGTAGAAAAAATGTCTGCATATTTAATTAATGTACATTTGTTTTAAAAAATATAAACAACACAATACTCAGTGTGCTATTTTTCAGCAAATTGTAGAAAAAAAGAAACTGCATTTTTAATTGTTGTACATTTAATTTTCAGCAAATTGAAAAAAGTAACCACAATTTTAATTATTGTACATTTATAAATATATAAAAAATATTAACTGTATTAACAATACAAAAATTCCTGAAGTCGCATAATCGTACTTTAAGTACGCAATTAAGCATTTCCAAAATACAAAATTAAGATATTAATTCGTAAAGTAAAATTAAAGACTATCCAATACCCTTCAGCTAGAACGAAAGAATTATTAATATTATGAGGAAGCTAAATTACTAATGAAATATGATGTCTAATAATTCAAATAATAATAGTAAAATATTAATGCATTTATTTTTGGGTTTTTTTACTTCAGTTTCTTAAGGTTCATATCTATAAATGCACCTTCTTTTCACTCTTGATATGATCTCCAGCAGTTTTATACCATTTATGCCCCTCACATAATTACTTAGCACGAGCTAATTAAACGCTTTTAATGACCGTCAAATAAAACTGTCATTAACGAAGGCATATAGCATTTTAATGTCGTTCACACAGCATTTTGTGAGCGTGCTCAGAATTCAAGTGGCCTGACAATGTCTATGCTTTAATTTCTAGCTAGAAACACAATGAATTGCAGAATGTTTCCTTCTATAGACAGTCGGTCAATCAACCCTCGCTGTATGCGTCAAACTAACCTACATCAGTCAATACCCGACAAATTATATGTCACGTCGAGGCAATTGACAATTTCGCATTCATAATTTCTGTCTGCACCATGGAAAACTCACATTCTGTCCCGTTGACCTTTCTCTGAAAACAACAAACAGAAAATTGTCGTATAAAAGGGTTCGACACAGACACAGACAACAGCTGCAAATATATATAAATCATCATGTTGTCTACTTCACTCAACCCAATTTACAGAGTCGAAGTGCCAAAGTTGATTGGCAAATGCTATAATTTAATCAGGATGTGGAGCATGCTGTCAATTTTCGAATCTACTCGTACTTTAAGCCTGACAGAATGACTGGTTGAAATGAGCTTCATCTACTTAGCATATACGAGTTGAGTAGTAAATTAACATATTTTCATATCAAAACAGCGCTAATCATCATTCACGGGATAATAGTCACCACATTAATCATACGCCCCGTGTTTAAACTGTGATCAGGCGTCGCATCGCCTTATGCGCCTAAATTGATATTGAATCAAACAAAACACTTGGTAAAAAAAAGCTAACAATGAGGCAAGAAAAACAAGCAGAAAATGAACAGCTCAAGATTCACACGGAGAATATCCGTCTCTCTTCTGTCCGCCGTATAATGAGGGACCTGTACCTGTACCTGCCAAGAACACGCGAAATGACAACAAGGTGGAGAGAATTCCGATAAATAAGCTTCAGTTAAGGTGCAGACTTGTAACTTTGCCTTTTCATTGTGTTGTTTTTTGTTTCCATCTATCTCTTTCCGTCTTATTTGTGTTTGTGTTTTTCCTGTACAAAAGCATACTTGAACATACAGCAAAAATCACGCAAACTGTTAACAAGCAGCCAACAAAGTGTTCTGTCTTAGACAGGCAACAATTCCCTTGATGTCAAACCAATTCGTTGTCCTCTTCATTTTTTCATATTTATTTTCCGTGCAACTATTAATTCGACAAATTTGAGCGGCCGTCAGAGTCAGAAAACTCACCTTGCTGGACAGTGTTAATCAGTCACCTAACGCAGGAAAACACACAGATTACCTTCTGGGTAATTAGGGGCCACTTGTCAGTCGAGCAGAAAGCGTATTTGACACTTAATGGTGGCACGAACATAAGCAGTTTACGGCCCAATAATAAATAACAATTATTTAACGCGCTCTAATGACAACTCCTTCCGAAAATGGGTAGGATAACTTAGGGAAAAGCCCACACCAAAAAGGACGGACAATTTCAACAATTACGGCGTATTAATAAGCAGCCACAGTCATGTGTATTAATTAAGGCAAATCGTGAATGGGTGTCGCATTTGGAAACTTGGTCAAATTCCATGTGGCAAGCTCGTCATGTCGCAATGTGGCCATGTGGCATTGTGGCATTGTGGTGGTTTTTGTTTTTAGACTACACCCAAAAAAAAAAACCATTAGTAATAATAACTAACATACCGTCCTTTTTACAATAATTTATTTAAATAGGATTCAAATTCATTCATAAATTAATTATTAAATATAAAACACATAATTTCAACTAAATGCAATCTTAAATGTCAAAATAAATATAAAATGAGTAAAGTTAAACCTAATTTAAAAAAAAAACAGTACCTAAATTTATTTCATTTAATAAAATTACTCACTAAATTAAAAATTAAGTTAATTAAATTCAAATTAATTTGTATTACAAAATATATTTAAGTTTTGTATTTTCATATAATTTTTTATAAGAAAAGTACATACATTTCAGTTGACTAGTTACATATTCTACGCTTAATTAATAAAATTCCTGACCATTTTTCTTTGGGTGTATGTTTTGCTATGCGACATAACTCGTACAACTTGCAGGTGGCGGTAGGTGAGGTCAGGGGTCATACATAATTGAATGCGTGCCATAGTTACACAAATCTGGGAAACACATACACACGCACATACATGTGCGAATATAACTAAGTATGAAATCCAAACACGAGCCTACAAAATGACCACCACCCCTCTATCTCTCTCTCTCTCTCTATCTTCCACACATACTTTCTCTCTCTGTTTCTCTGAGGACAAATTCAATGAAAGGCCGAATGAATAAGGAATTAGCTGTGACAGCAACAGCCTAAGACCTAAGACCTAAGACCTGAGGCCAAAGTCCCCAACCAAGTTCCAACTCCAAGTCCAAGTTAGCTCCTGCATTTCAGTGCTCAATTATTGAGTAGCCAATATCAGTGCCCGAATGTCTCATTCTTCATCGCTCAGGTTGGCTGCGTATTGATTTTTCTGCCCAATGGAACCTTTTCTCTCATTTTAGTCTATTCATTTGGACAACTAACGCAACAACTTTGGGCGACTTACGCGGCATTAGAGGGAGACGTGCATATGGCAGGCACTTTGCCGCCTTTCGAACTTCTTTTGTTCTCTGTGGACGGACGAACGAATGAACGGATGGACGGATGGACGCCTTCTTCTAGCTTAGTTGGGCGTGTGGGTTTTTTGGGGGCGTTGGGGCGTGGCTGCGGCAGCGCACGCTTCACGTGCTGCCCAATGTGGCGAAAATTGTGCGCCAATGCTTGGCTATAACCAAAGCGGATACCGGGAATTGGGCACATAATGAACCGAAACCAAATGACAAAAGCAACACTGAACAACAATAACAACATCAGTGACAGCTGACGGGTAAAATCTTATTCTCACTCCACTTTTCAGATTGAACAGTCACCATTTCAATAAGACGGCTGCAAAACTGGGAATAGTCAAGGAAAGTGCATATAAAATTTTATAGGCCCACAGCCAAAAACTAATATCAAGTACAAGTATTGTCTCTACTGCAAAATGCAAGAAAGTGCTCGACTAAAATATGCCATTTAAATAGAGTTAAAGTTGATTAAATGTCAAATTATGAATAAATCAATTTTAAACGTTTAAGGTTTTAAATTTAATCTTATATATTTATATTTATAATATTAAATTTAATTTATTATTAAATTAATTAAATCTTATTTTAAAGGCTATCTTTAACAAATTTCCAAAGACTTTTCAAGGATGATTTAAAGTTTTTTTTAATAAGACGTATTTTAAAATCCGTTCCATTTCATACATTTAATTGCAACATATAGGGTAATTGAATGTCTAATATACCCACGTTTTATTCTAAAGAAAACCTTCAACGGTTGCCTTTAATACGCTTAAAAGTGAGGCGCCTCTATTCACAAAAACTAACAACAATGATAAAGTAATCATTAATATGTTTAACACTTTGTATCTAAGCCTTCAAAAGGCCTATTGAGCCAGAAGTTAGTCGTCCTAGTCCTGAGTCTCTAGTCCTTTCGCAGGTGTGCACAGGTGCCGAGTATCAGGTTGAATGTGAGACACGGACATGTGTTAACTCGATGACTGTACAGTATACACAATCTACACTTGCAATCGGCTTTCGAGAGTAAGACATTGGGTTGAACAAAAGGGAACCTACTTCAGCTTTTATCAATAAGTCTGTGCTTAAGACTGCCTTTATGCTATAGAAAACTTAACCTTTGAGCCAATTGATCCAGTAAACATGGTTGTTTGCTTAAAGCAAGAACTTAGCTGCGACTTAAGACAAACATTCAATGAATACTTTCTAAATTGGAATTGATTCAAAGACTCCAATAAATGACTAATTGAATAAATGATTTCAATTTTAAATTTCAGGCCAAAACTTCTTTAGTCCTTATCTAGATGTAAAGCAATTTGCAATTTGTAATTTGAAAAAAAAATATACCGGCAATAGCAAATAAATCAATTGAAAACCACTTAAATTTCATTTTCACGAAAGCAAAATAACTTCATTCGACTATATCAAACAAAATGATTGTGAAAAGAAAAATAAATTAATGGTGGTTTTACAACAAATCGAGTTCTAGTGCCATTTTGAAAATAATTCCAAAAAAAGAAAGCCAACAAATTGTTCACATTTGCTAATGTGTCAACTGCAGCTGTTATTAACTTGACACTTGTTTGGAGAAACCAGTCAAAATCCATAAAGAACTTTCACTAAGTTGACGCTATTCAATGCTGAGAATTGTAAGAGAACTTGCGAGTATATTCAATATTGACACACACTCACAATACTTGTAATCAATTCAAATGTAATGGATTCTAATTAAGGCGTTCCCTCTTTTTGCATTGACAGTTTGCCTTTTGATTTCATTGAATTAGAAACAAGATAATTAAGCAAATCCAGATAATTACATGTGGCACAGCAAAAATTTGTCTACAAATGAATAAAGCACCTTGAAAAGGTGTTAAATCAAAACGGACTACCAAAGCCAAGAAAATAAACACACTAATAAAACACATTTCGGTCTGAAGAGTAAAGTCCCTTGTCCCGGAGCGACCATTACGTCCGGTGATTGACGGCGCCTGTCTGTGAGAGAGTAAACATGAGTGTGTATTTGTATGTGTATATGTATGTGTATATGTGAGTGTGTGCAGTTGTCTTTGGCTCAGATTGAGGCTGCTTTATGTTGAGCTGGTAAACAGTCTGAGCATCCGGAAAATCATACAACCGAGCTATGAAGACTAGTCGAGTCTGGCATATAAATGGCTTGGAAAAGGTAGCAAATAAATAAAGCCACAATAATATATGTACTGAGTGTTTTTACACTCGTATGTAAAAATCAATTTTATTTTTCTTTGGTCTCAATAGCAGAAGCTTTTAGTGTGAAAAGGTGTGCCTTAGAGATTTCTTATTCTATTTTCTACTTGACTGTGTCTTGAACCTGTCGTTGGTTCAAGAAACTTAAGTTCAAGTTCGCGTTAAAACCAAAAAAAAGGAAAAAGAGAAAAAATGCGTAAAGCAAAGACTCACTCCTGGGATAATATGCATGTGGAAAACTCTTGAAATAATTTCGTTTAATTCAATTAAATTCATGTACAGTGTAACACAAGCTGTAATTCGTTGAGAAATAAATTTCTTCATACATAAAAAAATTGTGACTATTATTTGTTGCAAAAAATAGTTGAAATGCGACGGCACAAAATATTCCCTTTAATTAAATTAAATTCAAATATATTGAAATGTTTTATATTACAAGCTTTTATATAAAAAACAGATAAAAATTAATTGGGCATTAATTTTTATGTCTATTTAACTTACAATAAAATAGGTTTATACGTTAAACCTATTAAATTGATTAAACAAAGGGTAATTTTTTTAAATTAAATTCAACTACAGAGTAAATGGTTGTCAGTTAAAATCATTTTTTTTAAATAACTATTTTTGTCATCAATCCGATTTATTAAATATGAGTTAATTAAAATAAATTCCTATAATAAAAATAAACCGATATAAATACAAATATTATGAAAATAAATTGTTATGAATATTAAATTTCAATTCTGACAGCTTCATCCAATTGATCACATACTTGTATGCCAAACACGTCCTGCCATCTTGCGCTGAAAATTATGCTACAAAAAGACGAATACGACGGCCATTTGCTTGGCACAATAAATGGGTGAAAGTGAAAGGGTTAAGAAACCCATTCATCACCTGACAAAACAGCAAGCCACAAGCGTTTTTCCCGGTGACTGGCAATGTCTACAGGTGCCACACAAAGCCTCAGGGAAACACGCTGTTCATGTTCTTATTTATGTTGTTCATGGGCGAGTCGTACATGTTGTTGTTGTTGTTGCTGTTGTTGTTGTTGCTGTTGCTCAACTTGAGGCTTTGCTCAAACAACTTGATGTTTATGTTTCAGTTCCTTTTAGACGCTAAGAACTAGAGAAAGAGAGAGTTAGCCAAACAACTGGGTAAGAGGTATGTCAAAGGGCAGAGTTTTCTTGGCTCTTCTTTCGTCCCGTTTTCACATGCGGATCACAGAGCTTAGCCATAAATTGTGGCTAAGCTAAGCGCACAAAACACCAAGAAGAGTCACTGCAATACTCATTTAAGGCCATATTTAGAGCCAGCCAGCTGTTGGCACTTCAGACAGAACGAGAATGGCAATACTCTATAGCATACATAAATTCAAAGTACGAGTTGTGGATTCTTGGAAAACATTTTGATTAGCACCTCGAAGGCAATTAGAATGCCACATAAATAAACTAAAACCAAAATGTATAATGACAGAAAAACACAATGCAATACAACGATTATAATATATATTTAATGCTGTGAATTAATTAATGAATTACTTACCCTGCAGCTGTCTCTGCGGTTGTCCTGCGATTTTGCGTCTCTGATTTATGGGCGTTGCTTAATTATTAAGAAGTTATGTTGAATTTAAACATTTATAGCAAACAAAACGGCGACAATGTGGCGCATACAAAGTAGTCCAAGAACAAGAACAACAACGACAACGACAGGAATAGTCCTGGGACACACCCACAAAAACACGCCCAGCTCAGCAGCAGCTTACCTCCTGGACATTGGAAATGGGTAAGGATTTTTATGAGCCTTTTTGGGTGGTGGTGAGAGTATTTGGACAAGTGTTTGCCCCGACATTTTACCATTTTATTAGCCTGGCCAGGTCATAAATATTTTATGCGTTATAAAAATGTGGGCAATGCGAACTCAGTCGGTCGATTTGTTGGCCGGTTAAAACCACTTGTGGTAATTAGTGGCATTTAGTTAAAAAGCTAATAAATACATTGCTTCTGTCTGCAACACCCTGCAAATTGGATGGGAGTGATTTATGCCTAGTCCAGTCATTTAATGTCAAACACAATACTAATTGCTAATTAAATACATCAATTGTAAATACGAGTAAGTATCCTCTATTAAAGCTGAGAGCCGAACAGGGCCTACAGACTTTAAAATAAATATCAAGTAACAACATTCAGTCAATCCAAAAAAAATTAAAAAAAACACTTTTTAATATGTGAATTTTGTAACTTTTTTGTTGTGGGAAATTAAGACAAATAAAATACGACAAATGCCATAAAGAAACTTTTGAAGCCACGTGACTTGTTTGCCGAAAAAATTCTTGAACTCTTGAACTCTTGAAATTTCTCCCTTTTTCCCATACCATCCTGCCATGTGTCGTTTTCACGTTTACCCTTAATGAAAATAATTTAAATATCTCAAAAAGATTCTCATGATTCCGAGAAGCAACGTCTCTCTTATATTACAATCTATTTAGGGACCAAGCTATTAGAGTTAGAGGCAATAAAGGAGCATATGGTGCAATAATAATAGAAATAATTCACACCTTGCGGACGGGGAGAATTAAAATGCCAACACCACGCTACGAATATTATCTGTCAGTTAAAGCAATGCATATTGCTGTTATACTTTTAGCCTTGCTCAAAAGAGAAAGAGAGAAAGAGAGAGGGAGAGAGAGAGAGAGAGAGAGAGTGAAAACAGATCTGGACAGAGTCCTCTTGCTCAACGCAATTAATTTACATTATTTTTATAACAAATTGCACAAGAGAGCACTCAAGCGTTGGCCTAACATCTGCACACACGGCGTATGGGCAATGTTTGCATTTTGGTTTCGGCCAAATGGAGGACCGTGGTTTTCGGACACGCCTTAAGTGCCACTCGGAAGCGTCTTCATTAACGCCAGACGATTAAATTAAATTAAATTAAGCAAGTAACAACAATGCCGTAGATTCCAAATGTTTTTTATGCTGATGTTGCTGCTGTTGTTCTTATTGTTGTTGTATGAGTGAAACAGAACTTTCAACGTATTCTGCACATTTTACCGTGACAGCAGGTAATTAGTTTTTTTTTTTAGCAGAGACTTGTGCTTATTTCAAACTAATCCTGTCTTTAAATAGATTTATAGGCGGGTGTTTCATAAATATGAGTGCAATAATTCATGTTTTATCTGAATCATTTCTTTGGTCACATTTGGCTGCTTTACTGCCGAGCAAGTACCTATTTCTAAAGGGTAAAAGTGTGAGCTTAATTGAGAACTGAGAAAATTTCATAGATATGATAGGAAGAGTGTTTTATACCCTACATTTGGACAACACTGCTGTAAATAGAATTTCTATGAATTTGAAGACACAAATTTTGATACAAGTACTCTTACTTTATTTACATAATATCTCAATGGAATATTGTGATCGTCATCATTTAGAACACACAGCCCAATTGCTTATTCAAATGTAATTAGTACTGACAGCAAATATTCAGAATTCGCTACAAACATACATACATACACATTCTCTAGATACTTAAACCCACAAAATGTATGAAATCATTTGAAAGCTTATAGTTTAAGGCAAATAGGTAAACTCAACCTTTTCAGGTATAGAATTTCACTTTTAAAATAAGGCTTAGAACTAAAAATAAATATAGATTTAAATTCTATTTCTGAATTTAAAAAAGGCACAAGTATCTTTGTGACATGGATACTTTTTCGAAGGAAAAAGGCCAGGAAAAGATTCAGGAAGCTGTTGTAAATAAAAGACAAATAATAAGTTAAAGCAAGCGTAGAAAGGCAGCAGCAAATACTCGTATAATTCCACAAATGAATTAGGCACATACATACTTTTTACATATATACATATTCGTACATATCTAAAGCGGAAGTATGGCGAAAATTGTGTCAACGTCTTGCTAATTTGCCGTAACTTTTGGCTAATGCCAGCGATAACTTTTTCATTTCACATCCCATGCGAGCCAAAGACGAATTTAAGCTTTGAAAAAGTAAGGAAAACTCAACAATTTTAAGAGCAACAATTTTAAGAGAAGGCCTGAGAAAAAGAAATGCAGGAATGAAAGTAGGAGTTAGGAGTATTTTATTGTGTACACGTGACATGCCAAATATTGCAATTGTCACAGTCTTTGAAATTGTTCATTGGCGGTCCCTGAAGGCATTCGCGACATGGTCGACAGCATATAAACGGCAACTTTCGATTTGCAGCTTCATTAAAAATGTTTAGTGCTTTATTCTCCAGGCCAGACCAGCCAGCCAGCCATCGTGTCGCGTATCTTGTCCTCGGTTCCTGTATATATATATATAAATAAATTCTTAGTAAATAATTTAGAAGTCCTTGTTACGGGCCATGCTTAAAGCTTAACAAACAAACTACGCTGCTCACTTTATATGAAAAAGAAAAAAAGACAATGATGATGATGATGATGATGATGATGTGGATACTTCGCGAATTCCATGAAAGGACATAAGGACCACTGTGAAGTTGCGATACAAAAGGTTAGACAGCAACTTCGATGACGATGATGCGGCAGTAAATATGGGTGCGTTTATGGACAACCATTTAAATGGACAGGGAGCATCTACTGAGCACATGCGAGACGGATACACACGCACACACACACACACACGCACACACACATACTCTTAGTGCGTTGAGTTTACAGGACAGATACTACACGCGCAGTATTTATGCGATAAACGCGTGTCAAATATAATTTTAGAAACATAATGCCACGAGTGCGAGTTCGAGTGCGAGCAGAAACATACTCGTAAAATCCTGCACAAGGAATCGACCAGGCGGAGTCGACTTACTCTGCTATGTAAAGTTTACCCCACCCAACAGTCATTTTAAGGCATCCAGGGGACTTTTTCTTTTTTTTGGGGGGGGGGGGTATCCGCAACTCAGAGCAATCTTTGGGTTGAGCACAAATAAATTCTTGTTAAAAAAAAAATTTGTTTGCTATTTTTTTAAAGCGTTTGTCTATCGCTTCATGCAATAACTTTAATTCATCTTTGCGAATTGCCGAATCACTGACATCTATGGTAAATACGCAAAGTCAGCGCCTTTTAATTATTCAAAACTTTGTTTGGTTTCGCGCGATTTTCTGCTTAAATCATTGCCCACATTTGCACTTGCAACTTTGCAGACTATTCGTCGCCACAGCCACCAATTTAAGCGTGACGTTACGTATACGCCGCGTGTTATTGTGCCAATGTTTAGTTTACTGCAAGCTAATGACATACAGCGCCCAATTCACAGTCGGCCAAGAGAGTCGAGAGTGGAGAGTCCGTAGGTCCCTTAGCTCATGTTATCGACTCGTTGAAGTTGCCTGTCGTTTGTGCGTGATAATTTCATGCAATTGCGACCACATTAGCGTTTCCGCATTGCGTTTGGTTTGATTTAGGACTTGAATGTGTGGCCTGGAATTTGTAATTATGCCCGCGTCGTCGTGCTGACAGCTTAATGTGGCGGTAGCCTTTACGACCCGCACGTGTCTTGGCGGATCCGTGTGATTTATGCCCCTGCCTAAAAGTAGGCAACACTTTTGCACGCTGCCAAACGTGCTTTTAATTTTTAATTACCGTGTCGAGAACATAACTGAATTATTGATATAGGTCAGAACGCTGGGCCCTCTAAAATGGGCCAAATAGTTACACTTCGAATCATTTATCAAGCAGCTCAAACCTCTCAAACCTCTTAAACCTCTCAGGCATTCGTGCGCAACAGTGTTAGAATTCAATTGACAATGAAGACTCGAGAATTTTGTACTAAGAAATATAAGTAGTGAAAGCCAGTAGCAGGCAATATCGTACAAAGTACTTTTCTCAATAATTGTCTAATTGGATTAACTTAAAAATCGATTGCGCAATCAACATTTAAATCCCCAATCAAAACAGCCTGTGAGAAGTCGAAACAAAAAGGCTTTTGACACTGGATTAATTGAAAGACGACAATAAAATACCATTCCTTAAAATAAGTTTAAGGGCTTACGCAATTGCGTCGCTGTTGAAAATTACGATGCGTGGCAAATTTCTACTTTCGGCATTAACAAGTCTTCGAAAGTGGCTTATCAAACAATTTTGTGACAATAAAAAGATTACAAAAACAAAAAATCTATATAAAAATAGAAATTTTAAGAATGCCTTCAGGCTAAGCGGCTTTCATAGCCAAATATTTGTGTGACTAGATTCTCGTTTTCTGTACGATTTACGAGTATGAAAGCGCAATTAGCTAAAACCTTAGCAGCTATTTCAACGAGTACAACTGAAGTAATTTCCTGCTCCTCTCGACAACTTTTCACATATCATTTTAATGAAATCCTCCTCACTGTGCACATGTGTTTTGTTTGTAAAAAGCATAAAACCAAAAATGGGGAATGTGGCACAGCAACAAAGTCATTCGGTCATAGACATGTGTACAACACGTTTAAATTAAGCAGCAGCAACAATTTGATGCGATTTATGAGGAAAGCAAACGACAAAGACAGCAATTGCTTGTGCGTGAAATAAGTACAAAAACAACAACAACAACATATATGCTATAACATATACAAGCAAACAAAACAAGTTCGGATATAAGAGCTCTAAAGAGAATACAGCATCAGTTTCAAGGCAGTAATTCAACAAACCCTATTTGAAATTGCAAGGATTGAACTGCCGTGTTTTTTCCAGGAATCAATCTGTTCAATTTATCGCTAGTGTTGAGCCAGTTTGACTTTGTTCTTCAAGTTTCACAACTGACGAAACAGACAGAAGAGGGCTTATCGCTGTCAAGTGTAGTGACAATGTGAGCTGAAACACACACATACACACACAGAGACAGAGACAGAAACAGAGAATGAGACTTTAACTTCAACTTGAGCAATCAAATAACAAAGTTCAGCCACTGTTTTTTTCTTTGTGGTTGGCAGAACTTTAACAATACGGCGGCAAATACATCACGTCTAGTGTTTAAACGGCTGCCAAAGTGTTGTGTGTTGTCCTGGCTTACATGATGATGATGATTCACAGCATTCACAGCCGAACACTTACAACACGCACGAGTTCACTTCGCGTTCGTTTGGTCCTTAAACAAAAACTTAATTGATTTAAGCAACGACCGCTCGCATGTGAAATTTAGTTCATTACACGACTTAACACACACACCACACACACTCCCACACAGACATTAACTAATAAGGCCTTCTGTGCGTAGGTGTATCCAAATTTATTAGTATGCTGCATACTTTGAGGCGCACACAGTTGATATTAAGTACAAGTCTCATGTTAATGCAAACATATATACATGCATATGCATGTATGAGTGAGCTTAAGAGTATACATTTTCTTAAGTATTCGGCACAGAAGCGTTTAATTGCCTCTCAAGGCAAAACCAGCAATTTTTCAGCGTCAAACGCAGTTAAAGCCAAAAGTAAGTTACGTATACGCCACGTTGTGATGTACAGCAAATGGGAGGTGCAAAAATGTCAGAAAAACAACTTTAATGGACTGCGTTTCAGTTGGCAAACCAAAAGAAAATTGATAAACAATAAAAGTAGCACAAAACAAAAGTTAACAGCCGTTGGCCTCCAGAGGAAATCGACACTAAGTGCAAGAAACTGAAAACTGGTCAATTGTCTGCCCAAAACGAGTCTTGACCTCCAAGCAGACATCGTTGGCAAAAAACAAACAGTGCTTGTCTCTAAGTAACAATGTCTCGCACATTTAATATTTATTTATGTTTAAGTGACAGAAAGTAAAAGCACAAAAATGGCAGGGATAATGACCTTAATGACTTTAAGGTGTCCGGCATTAAAGATAAAGTCGGGGATTTCTTCATATTTTAAGAAATTTACGAAAATTAAATATATTTTTCCTATTAATTAAATAAATGAACTAAATGTAAATTCAATCGAAAATTGGTGCAGTTCTTTAAAGATATGAATTGATTTCTATGTTTAATAAATTGTTATAAAAATTATAATTTCAGTGCAATATTATTTGAAGCTCAAACACAAAATCATAAAGCGATTCAAGTATCAAGCAAATGTCAGAGTAATAGTAATGTATTTATAAAAATTGAAAAATAACAAAAAAAAAAAAAATACAATTAAGAAAATCGGGAGCTGTAATGGTAAGAAAATTGTCAGTATTTATCACCGAGTTTCCTATCTTTATTATTTATGGAAACGACTAGAAACCGGTTTCAAATTCCTGTAAGTGCTCATTGAATGTCAACTCGGTATTTCATGTTTTCGTTGACCAAGAGTCAGGACTTTCAATTTATTGCATAAAACGTTCCAGGCAGCAGCATTAAGTTTATTGAACCGGAAACGTAGCAGCAATTAAAAAACAAAACTTAGTTACTTAGTAATAAATTGAATTGCGAGTTTACGAGTCGTAACCAAACAGTTAAAAGAGCGTCAGCACAGTTCGTCATGCTCATTCAATCGGAATTGAAATCGAAATCGGCATTGGCAACCGAAAGGGGAAAGGTCATAACAGTTAAAAGCCAAATGAAGAAATTAATATGCCGAGTGGCAAACCCAAGCAAATCCCAAGCATTGGCCAGAAAGTACTTGGTCAGGACGACATTATTTCAATTACACGCCAATGCAGTTGGAATCAGAAACTCAGACGTGAGCTGCCTGAAAGTCGAGGCTGATTAGACAAGGGTCATTTATAATGCGAGCAGCAGTCGAAACATGCAATGAAAGTCAAAACAAAAGGTAGCAAAATTCCTCAAAGAAAACAAAACACAAAAATGTCTACAACTCTGTATAACATTTAATGTTCTCGCGTGCGTTTGGGATTCGGTTTGTGTGGGATTTTGGGGTAGCCTATATAAACATAAGTATTAGTATAAATACAAATATAAATACATTTATGGTATAACTAGAATAATGGTAAAAATCGTGTGCTCTTTTAACTACGCGTAACACTAAAAGTGAGTTTTTTGTCTATGGTTAATAAAAACGTCGATTCTCTTGACTACGAATAGAATGTGAGCACACTCGTCTGATTGCCTCGCACAAAGAGGAATGGTGGCATATTCTGGCTAAGACTCTCCAGCCAGGCCATATAATGGGGTGCTGAGACGATGTTCTTCCGTGGCATCGGCAGCGTCATGACCACGAGATCTGAATTCGTCGATTGCTCGTGAAGATATTCCCGAATACGCAGATAACGATTTGTTTTGTCCACAACAGCCAGCAGATCATCTTCGCTAATGAGAGCTGATCGAAGAGATAGATTTATAAAAGGAAGATATTTAAGTAAAAAAAAACTAACGATAACTTACCTTCATCCTCGATGAGTGTGGCTTTGCTACCATTCTCCTTTTCGGCCACCATGAAATCCTTGATAAGTTCATTGAAGAATTGCGTGGATGTTTCTAGCGGCTTCTTGGTTATATCCGGTATCAGAGTTAAATCCGAGTAGTCAATGCGAAACTTGGACAGCAAACTGGCCATGGATCGCTGCTCGAACTCCAATTCCGCCTGTTTGTTGGCCAATGCATAAACTCTGTTCAAAAGATAACACAAACGCCATTAAATTCAATTTAAAACTGTCCAACTGAAGAAACATATCTGTAGACCATGACACCCAGAAGTCAAATCAATCGCTTCACTTACTACGCCACCAGCTACACTTAACGCCTCACTGCATACTATAATAGCAATATCTATATCTATTTATATATCTGTGTTCGTATCCGTATCAATATAAGTTTCTTTTTCCCTTAAGTGACTGTGCTTATATTTTAAAAACAAAAACCAACTAAGCTGATGAGCTGTTTATGTCTGTTCACATGGCAAATGTCTGGCATTTGAAAATCTAAAGAAACCATTTCGACAGTCAGTCAGTCAGTCAGTCAGTTTTATGTCCATTTCCTTTCAGATGACTCGACTCTCATTCAAATAAATACACAACATCTGGCAGGGAAGTCTTTTGCTCTGCGAAGTTGCCTCAATTTTTCACTAAATTCAAATTCAATTCATACTAAATAAATCTGCTGAGGCATTTTATGCTAAGGGGATTGTTTAAGCACCTTGGGACCTTGCTTTCGTTCCTCTCTCCTTTGAAATAAGTGCACTCGGCAAAAGCAGGTAGAATATCATAAAAGAATGTACACAAAAACAGGCAAACTACGTTTATTTAATTTTCATGAATGCTTCAAAAAAGTTTGAGACTCTTGTTCCGAAAAAGTTCAAATTAATTAATGTAAATAAACAAAACAAAACAAAATATAGTATAAGTTAAAGTTGTCTAACGATAAACTGAATCCAATAATAATAATAATAATATGGGTAGCCTCAATATTTTAAATGTTAATTATAAACTTTTTTTAGTACATAGCGCAGTAACCTAAAAGTTTTATACTTGTAGCGCTAGGATAAGACAATAAATCAAGTATAATTTTAAAAAAAAATATGTTCTTGACTCTTTTTTGGAATTTCTATTAATTTTTTCCTGAGTGTAGACTCTGCAGTTGAATATGCTAGACAGCGAGATATGTAATTCTTGTAAAGACAATCAAAATAATATTATAACAAACAAAACAAAATAAATATTTATATTTCGAAGATCAAATTAGAAATCAGAAAAAATAATATTAACAAAGATACAAAAAACAAACTTAAGAAAAAAATTTTAAAAACTTTTTATTTTATTTTCTAATTTATACTTTAAAGATGCGAAGATATCTCCATCTGCCAGTTATATTCCTAACCACTAAGTCTTAAAACTCATGTACTTATGTTGAGTATAACAACTCAACTCAACTCTACAGGGCATTCCCTATCCCGCTATTAGGTACTTACCTCAATTTACATGATTGCCAGGTGCGCCGCGTACTTATGATGTAAGGAAGCAGCAAAGTGAGACCTCCGTCGTCATATAACCACCAGACATCGATGATGGCATGGCTGCGTTTTCGCGTAAATTGCGTCAAATCAGCCAGCACGTCCTTGGGCAATTCGACGCCGCCAGGACCTCGGTAGAGTGAGACGGGATCATCGTGTTTCTGCTTCGATTTCCTTATGGAGTTTGGCTATGGGGCAAATTAAATTCATTTGTTTTATTTCAGAATGCGATCAGGTCACAAGTCTAACTCTTACCTGCTCAATGGCGGCCTTGACTTCCAAGGGATCGGGCACCCCTGAAATATCCTTCGTTTGATTGCCGGCAATAAAGGATAAGTCACTGGTGCTAGAAGCTGTTTGAAAAATAATTATTACTTGAATCTTTAAATAATTCATGCAAGCCGAACATTAACGCATTCAAGCCATGCTCCATTCTCATTCTCGGAATTATTTCATTAAACATAATAAATATAAACAAATTCTATTCCCTTTTATCGTCAGTTCGCCCATTTACACATTCATTCAGTTTGAAAATTGGGAAATTGTATGCAAAACATAAAGCCCAAAACATGCACGTGCTGTTACATCCCCTCTATTTTTATTTCTGGTGAGGTGGCACAGTCAGCCCTTTCCTTGGACAAGGTCTTTTTGGGGACATTGTATAAATTTAAATTCAAATTTACGAGCATTTATTAATTTGGGCTCAACAGCAACACAAATTGGCAAAGGGTTTTTGTCACATCTGGCGAGGAGTTTCCCCTTATTCATGTTCATGTCCCTATCGAGACCTTAGAAGTTAAAAGTTTAGCCGTGTTGCGGTTGTTGAAGTTTTCAGTTAGTTTTGAATTAGTTTCGTGCAAGTGTCGAGATTAATTCGTTGGTCTAATGAGAGCCAGCGATAAGATTTAAGGTAAAACATGCTTAGTTCTTGCACTGATAGAAAAATGTCGTAATATTAGAATATTTCCACATTGATTTAACGCTCTATTACTTATCCTTCAATAAGGATTTAGTAGATTTAAAGTGTATATACACTTTAAATCAAAAACAAATATAAATATATTCAATTTAAATATTTTGTATTTAATTTAAGTATTATAATATTTAAAAAACAAACATGACAATATTAAAATATTAATATTTGAATATTTTCGTATTGATTTAACGCTCTATTATTTATCCTTAAATACGGATTTAGTAGATTTAAAGTGTATATACACTTTAAATCAAAAACAAATATAAATATATTCAATTTTAATACTTTATATTTGATTTAAGTATTATAATATTTAAAAAACAAACAATACATTATTAAGCTAATTTTGCATTTGTATTAAAGTAAAAAAAAATTTTAAACATAATATGCTTTATTTAATTTTTTTTTTTTTTAATTTTTTATTTTTTTTTTTAACTTTGTTATGCCCTATAATTTATTTTTTAATTAATTTCTTATTTTTTATTTTAATGAATTTAAAAACTTTTAAATCAGTTTAATTTTTTCCTGATTCTTATATGTTTCTATCAGTGTACAGTGCTTAAAGGGGAAAGGGAGAAGGTGGAGTCTGCGCAATGTTTATACATATTTACCTACTGGCAGAGGTAACCCTACACAATAACATCACATTCCAATCAAGTAGCTTAAGACACGTTAAATTGATCTTACACTCAAGTTCAGCAGCTGGCCAAGTGCGTATTCTACGCAGGCCTTGATTGAAACGCACTAGGATAGTTGAAAATAAAACAGAGACACATAGACGGAAACGAAACCGGAAATGCAAATACGGCCAATTTTAGAGAAAAAAAATACATAAAATTATCTCCACAAAGTTTGATGAACGAACTTTTTACTTACTTTTGACTATTTTCAGGCCCAAATTCTTGGCTGCATCATAAAGTTTGAGTTTGCAGATAGATATTGAGATGTGTGCAGGGTTAAGGTTGAAATTGGTGCCAAGTGTTTGTGTTTTTGTTTTTTTTTTGTTTTTTTGTGTGTGCACAAGTGCGATTTGTTGTAGACCATGCAAAAATAATTGACAAAAGAATATTAATAGGATTTTCGGAGTAAGTTCAAGCCAACTCACCTTGGGAGACATTTCGGCTTAGAGAGTCCACGCTGCCACTGAGAACGTTTCTGGCGCTGTGCTCAGTTGCCTGCAAGTCGCCGGAGCTCTCATTGGGCTGCAAAGTGCGTGGCACATCGAGATTGTTACCTACAGTTGACCAAATACCCTCAGGTGAACCCAGCAGCTGAGAGCAGTCCAGACCTTGGGGTACACGCAATATGGCCACAGATAGATACATATCCAGAGCCTGACAGAGAAGAATCGTATTAGCTTTCATTACAAAATGACTGCAAGAAATTTGCACTTTTTTCTTTTGAACTAAACCCATTTATTTTGACAAATTTGGGAACTCATATGACACAAAACTTTTTTTCATTGGCAGTTTTTTTTATATTATTTTTTAAAACTTAGTTTTTTTTCTTAGCTGTTTCAAAAGGTGCGCATACATTTGTCATAATGCCATGACTGATTTTATTAAGCTTTTCATTTTCTTAAAGCTTGTGAAATTAACGACAATTCGGATACAAGCAGTTTTAAATATAAATCATTAGTTTTAGAGCAATCACTTTTCGAATTTTAAAATTATGATTTTTTTGTAGGTTTTACTTATTTTTTTTTTTAATTTTTGACTTTTAAATTAAGGAACTACTCGAAAGAATTTCTGAACTATTGAAATGTAAAGCTTATTAAAATTTGTTGAGCCATTCTGTTGAGAAATACAAAAAAAAAACCTCTGAAAAACTCTAAAAAAAAACGTAATCTTAAAGTTTAAGAGCAGAAATTTTTCTTTAGAAAAAAATTTATGTTTTGTGTCATATGGGAGCCATACTTATCATAAAAAGTGGGTTTGGCTCAGTTCAGAATTTGACTGTTGCTTAGCTTTATCATGAATCTTACCTTATGCATGACATTGAAGTATTGCACGAGCTCCTTACGCTCACAAGTCTGCCAGTCCGATTTGTAGCCCATCAGAATAATATTAGGCTTCAGTTTGCCAATTCCCGTGGCCTGCATGAGGGCTCGGGTTCCCGCTTCAAAGTCCTCGCCATCGACCAGAGCATAGAAGCCCTTGACAGTATGTTTTCTGAACCAGTTTGAGGCGCGCTCCTTGAGGTAATTACGATACTTTTGGGAACCAGATCCCTTCAGCACATGTCCGCACACCAGCAGCGATAGATTCTTGGTCAACATGTAGGCAAAGTCAACCAGGACAGGTCGGGTATTGGGCAATCCGGATAAGACGAGTATCTGTGGCCGATAGTTCTTAACATGATCCTCCACATTGTTCAGCTGTTGCACGGACATCAGTGCATTCTTGTAGGTCTGTGCCTGAGTTGTGGATCCCCAGTTGACATCTGGCTTGCGATAGGCAACAATTAAGTACAACGCCAGCACCACACAGAACGTAATGAGAGCTGTGGCCCAGGAAATCAGGAACATGACCGCCACACAAAGCACGGCGCCCAACAGACTCAACCACATATTATAATACTAAAGAAAGAAAGGGTAAGGATTAATAAAAATAATATGTGGGCGGCTACAGTCAAGCACGCTCGACAGTGGGATACCCTGTGCCCAGCTACTCTGTATTAAAAGTTTATTTTCGACTGAGCGTCTCTACGGCAGCTATATAATATATAGGACCGATTTGAAGCAAATAAGGTCAGGATGTATAGGATCATCTTAAATGCATAGTATATGAGTTTGGTTAAGATACATCAAAAAACAAAAAAACTTTATCATAATTTAACTTGATTTTGGACTGAGCCTCTCAATGATAGCTGTATGATATACTGAACCGATTTGAAATAAATTCGGTCAAAAACCAACTTGCCTATTTTGAAATCTCTAGTTCTTATGGTCTCTGAGATCGATGCGTTTAAACAGATGGACGGACAGATAAATGACTGTTGATCCAGAGAAACAATATATATATATATATATATATATATATATATATATATATTGTTGAGTCTGCCAAACACGGGGTATAAAATGTATGGCTTAAGTTAAGACAATGTGACTTACTGTTCATTTAAATAAATTTTTTTTTTTTTTGGTGTACAATAACTCTCAAAAGAAGAACAAATGACCTACCTTGAAGGTTGGCCGCCAGCCCACAGGTTTGGCCAGACTGGCATGGAATGTACTAAAGTTGATAAGCATGTAGGCGGCCAGGAAGAAGTTCGAGATGAGAGGTGCAATCAAGTTGAGTTTGCCTATGAGGATGAAGCTAAAAAGATACAAAATTCGTTTATTATATTTATTCAAAGACATTTATTAAACTGCATAAATGAGTGGGTTCTTCGGCGAAAAGTTACAATTTCTGTGATTTTAGTTATCTAGTAAAATGCGATAGAAAACTCAAATTTAGCAATTCTACGAAACATAAAATAGCCAATTGTTATCTATTTTCTATTTTCATCACTGTGGACGCACTCAACGCACGTGACAGAAGCATTACAAAAAGTACGAAAGTGACTATTATATATTCTTATATTTTATTTTTAATCCCACTTTTCTACAATTTTATTTGTAAATTTTTGTCAAACTGCAAATGCTCTAAGCTGAACCAAAAGAAGAAAATTCCAGAAGCTTTAACTTAAGGGCTTTCAGTGAAAGTAATGTATTTAAATCTTCCTGTCTAAATATTTTAACTTTTGTAAATTGACTTTGCATATTCAAAAGAATTGTTATTTAATTTATTTAAATGTAAACATACGTAGGTGCCAAACACATTTATATCTCAAGTATTTAAATATTACTTATTATTTACGGAATTTATAAATAATAAAATATTTGTTTCAAATATTCAAGTTTCAAAGAAATACGTGTGTATCAAAAATATATTTATGTAATTAAAGGAAACTTCAAACTGCGTAAATAAATTAAGCAAGCGATCGATATCAAATAAAACTTACGCCGTTGCAATGATAAAAGTCAAAACGTAGCCTCGCACGGGCTCATTATTCTTGCCGTAGCCTTTGGCAAACCACACGATTTTCGGATACAATTCATCTTTGCACAGTGCCTGCAAACAGAAGAGGAATGACATATTATTTCCTTACCTCTCTATAACTGATTAACTCTTACCTGAAAGACCTTTGGTGCGGACACCAAACTGGCCAATGCTGACGACAATGTTGCCGCAAAGCAACCAGCATAGATGAGAGGTCCGAAACCAGAGACCAACTCAATTACCTGGAATGAATTCTGCAGTCCAAAGTCGCATTCACCTGTTGACGCAACTTAATTACATTTTTTGTAAAAACGAAACTAGTGGGCGGTTACAGTCGAGCACGCTCGACAGTTGAATACCCTGTGTCCAGGTACTCTGTACTAAAAGTTTATTTTCGGTCGATTGTTCCTATGGCAGCTATAAGATATTTTAGAACGATTTTCACCAAATTTGGGTAAGATGTATATTACCAGCCCAAATGCATTTTCTATCAGTTTGGTTTTGATATCTTAACAAACAAAAACTTTTCCATACTAAAACTTCATTTTTGATGAACCGGTCCTATGACAGCTATATGATATAGTTAACCGATTTTAACCAAATTTGGTCAAGATGTATATTACTAGCCCAGATGCATATTCTATCACTTTAATTTGGATACCTTAACAAACACAAAATTTTTCCATACTAAGACTTCATTTTCGATGTACCGTTCCTATGGCAGCTATATGATATAGTTAACCGATTCAAACCAAATTTGGTCAAGATGTATATTACTAGGTTAGATGATTATTCTATCAGTTTGATTCTGATATCTTAACAAACAAAAAATATTTTATACTAAAACTTTATTTTCAATGTATCGTTCCTATGGCAGCTATATGATATAGTTAACCGATTCTAACCAAATTTTGTCAGGATGTATATTACCACCCAAGATGCATATTATACCAGTTTGGTTCTGATATCTCAACAAACAAAAAAATTTTCCATACTAAAACTTCATTTTCTATGTATCGTTATTATGGCAGGTATATGATATAGTTAACCGATTTTAACCAAATTTGGTCAGGATGTATATTACCATCCAAGATGCATATTATACCAGTTTGGTTCTGATATCTCAACAAACAAAAAATTGTTCCATACTAAGACTTCATTTTCTATGTATCGTTACTATGGCAGCTATATGATATAGTGATCCGATCCAAAAATAAAAATAAGCTTGATCTGTGCCCGGTATCCAGGAACCTACTTACTAAGTTTGAAGTCTCTAGCTCTTATGGCTTCTGAGATCGACGCGTTCAAACAGACGGACAGCCGGACATGGCTCAATCGACTCGCCTGTTGATCCTGATCAAGAATATATATACTTTGGGGGGTCTGCCACGCCTCCTTCTGCCTGTTACATACATTCAGCCAAACACATTATACCCTTTTTTGCACATTTTTAATGGGCTCAGGGTATAAAAAGAGAGAGAATAGGTCTCTTTTCTACTTACCCATTGTGCAGTTGAGAAACTCATACGACCCGTTGACAATGTCGGTCAAGTTGCCGGTAGCATCTCGGGCTACAACGCTTCCACAGAAGACGACCATGAGCAGATAAGTGCCCGTTGTGAGGACTATGGCCAAGATTGTACCCTTGGGTATGGACTTTTGTGGGTCCTAAAATACAAAGCACTCATAATTGTCAATCGTTGGCTTTGCTTTTGTTCGATGAGACATACCTTCAAGTCGCCAGAGATGTTGGCACCCGCCAGAATGCCTGTTGCAGCGGGAAAGAATATCGCAAAGACAGAGAAGAAATCATGCTGGACATCATGCTCCTTACGGTAGTCCGCGAACAGATTCGTTTGGAACAATGTGGCTGTTGAGAAAATTAGTTATACTTTTTTAAAAAGCAAGGCAAAACAAGTCTTAGTTATTATTATTGTATTAATACTTTACTTTCTTAATTGTATATTTTACTGAATTTTTTAAGCCTATAAAATTGCTTAATATCTTACTTTTAAGGAATTTAACTTAAGATAATAAAATTTTTTTTATTAATATTACACTTACCATTGTAGCCAAGGAATCCCTTGGCCTTCTCCTCCTCGCTCTTGGGACCAATGAAGCTGCCAATGAGGAAGTCAGCAATCGCAGCCAGCAAAATGACGAGCAGGCCGATTTGTGCCTAAGAAATCCGATTATTGTCAATACAAATTGATGGAAATGTTTTGAAAATTGATAAATCAATCATACGCACCTTGGCCTCCCATTCCATGCCGACAACAACTATGATGAGTAGAAGTAAAATGGTGACGCTGCCAACGATGCGAACATCCGTGATGTCACCATCAACAATTTGCAGATCCATGCTCGTCATCATGGCCTGCATCGATTCACAGAATCCGACCACATACATCGCACAGGCGACGACATTTGCGAGTGAGAAAATCAGGCCAATGGAGCCACCAAATTCGGGTCCAAGGGAACGGGATATCATGTAGTAGGTGCCACCTAGCCAAGCGTATTAAAAACCATTTAAAAACATTAAATGACAAGGAGCCAGCCAAGGAGACTCACCTCCTTTGATGACACCGTTGGTGCTTATCGCCGACATTGACAGCGCCGTGATAGTCGTGACAGCAGTCGTTGTCAGTATTAATATAAAACCCTCGATGATGCCAGCCTGTCCCACGACCCAGCTGAGACGCAGAAACAGCATCACACCCCATATGTTGAGCAGGCATCGAATGAGTACACCTTTGATCCAACCGAATTTCAGCATGCCATTCATATTGCCCGACTCCAAGTCCTGATTACGTTGTAGGCTGTGCGTGTTCTATGACAGAAAGAAAGGGAGAGAGAGAGAGAGAGCGTAGAGAGTAAGTGAGAAAGTAAGACAGTCAGAAACCCCCCTTCAAAAAAAGTCAAAGATGATTTAGACTGAGGGCTGGGCAATTTTCAATCAAGCTGTCTACTGTTGATAAATGATGCCACCCAAAAATGACACTCTGGGACTTTCCACTTCCCAGCCAAGGATTATACTTAAATTCTCAAGCAGCGTTGACTTTAATTTGACGTCAACTGAAAGCCAGGTCAGCTGAGCCTTTGCTCACTTGCTCATAAAATTAATCATACGCCACCGCAAACGCAAGAGCAAATGTTCTTCTGTTCAGTGCAGGATATTTTTGAGAGACATTTTACACTGTTATGTATATATATGAAATGGAAACCTGTTATAACAATAGCCAAACAATTGCGTAATTCTCTAGCTTAATGACATTTTTGTTATACCCTGTACACACTAAAAGCGATAGTTTTGATTTCAATGATCTTACAAATTATGGGCTTTGTATAAGTTGATTTGCTTACAGGGTATCTCTGCGTCTAGACCTCTGATTCCAAGCACTCCCACGTTCAATTGACATGATATAAAAACCACAAAATACAATTTTTAAAAAGAAAAATCAATTAGTGACAATTGATTGTCTTACAAATTGTATTTGCGACGCCTCCCGCCCTCAAAATAAAACGGAAAACACGCTTCGAAAAGTCGGAAAGTCAATTGAAAAGTCAGCGCCCCAAAGTGACTGAAGCGTGGGTGTAAAGGTCACACAATTTTCCGCGAACTCTGTGTAACCTCGAACAATCAGAGTTCGGTTAAGTTTCTCACTTGCAGCTAATTAAAATAATGGCAGCTGCACTTGATTATAGCTCGAAAATGTAAATGTGCTTGACTTTATTCTCGGCGGTTTTCCTGTCACGCAGCAGAGCTGACTGAGGGTTCCTCGAACCCCGTAGGACACGCTTTTGTCGCCATGCTAATGACCCCAACTGTTGGCCATGATTGACTGTTGGCAATCACAGTCTTCGGCAACGCTTCACCGACGGTGAAAATTGCTTTTCCCGAAACTGCAAGAGTTCACAACAACAATGTTGCATGCAACCGAGAACCTTTAAATGCATGTGCCTTAGACACCTCTTGAGTCAGAACCATTTTACCATCATAGCAGGTAAAATGAATTAGCATTAATCAAATGACGGTACTCACTTTTCCAGTCAGAGTTGCATTATGCAGTTCATCGAGCGTGGGACGATAGGCGGCCTGTATGGACATCATGTTGCGATAATTATCGAGGCGTGGCAGTGCCTCACGGGTAAAGTGCCTAGAGGGGAAAGAAGAGATACAGAAAGCAGATTATTATCTATTAAAGATCATAACTAACAGCTTCAAGAAAGTTAAGAGTCTTAGTTCATAGGTCATTGGTACTCCCCAATACTTAAAACTAAGTCTTAGGTTATATTGTGAATATAATTAATAATTATTTTATTCAACAACCTTACACTAAAAGTTGATCTTAAAAATAATGGTGCTTTAATATTTTTATAATTTAATTTGACACCAAAAATTCGAATTTCTTGTTAAGTTAATTAAATTAGTAGAGATTATGTTCAAATTTTGTATAGTACAGATTTAATTATTTTATTTAAATATTGCAATAAATGTAATTATTTTCATTTGATATAATTTATTTATATAAATTATTCTACAAATTTAATTTTATTAGTAATTCAAAATTTATTTACTTCGAATTTTTTAAGAAAGTTAAAGTTAAGCTAAGTGTTTTAGTCAACAGCCTTAGCTGGCATTGACCTAATAATTTGAAAGGTCATTCACAGTTGGAACTTACCTAAAGCTTTTCGCATATTTTGTGTCGTATTCATTGTCCAGCAATTCGCGATCTTCTTGTGAATCATTCGAATCAGATTCCTCGTTTTGTGGTTCCACTTGAAAACGCGTTGTTGTCTGCATATCCTTAAATCGCGACGGTTTATCCTTGTCGCGAAAACTGCTCTTGATGGACGGCCTGTATAAAGAAGAAAGTGAAAAACAATTATAAATTATTTGAGCAGAAAAAACAAAAAAAATCTGTGCATTGCCCTTGGCGGTAAAGTTTGCAACATGTATAATTACTTAAAAGTACACTGTGTACTTATTTTAAAAATAAAATAAAGATCAAGTTTAACTGGACATTCATCATTGGCTTGGTTTTTTTATTTCCATGATAATTTTCAGAATATCCACTTATTGTTAATTAAGTAGCTTAAAACTCATAAAGTATTCCAGTCCAAAGGACAGAGTATTCATTCATTTCTGATTGTCCTCGCTGTGCTGTTTACGTGCACATAGCCGCAGGACACTCCCACATGCGTAGACAGAAGTTGCAGAGGGACAAGGGCCCAAGATGATTCCAGTTATTATTACTGTTGATGATGTGTTGTTCTATGACTGACTGAATCCCTGCTGATTTAAACAATTGACTTTGACCAACAGCCCGAAGCAAATCCAAAATCTGATAAACACTCACACAATCTAGTACTATATGGATGGGTTTGTGATGTCTGGGCAACAAGCCAATGTACTGATTACTCCCATACTCATAAATGCGTATTTCAATTCACATTACTGAGAGGCAATTACGGCTTGGATTACAATTTGTGGTCTATTTGGAGAGACTTGGGAGAGACTAATTCTTGGTAGCAGCTCTCAGATCAAAGGTTTAGAAATTTATTGGAAAATTGCACGTTTGAAATATTCGGAAATCTATTATTGCAATAAAATTAAATATTTTATAAGTTGAATACGATTCTCTCAAAATGAAAAATCAACAACAGGCTATAAAACCGCATTGCAAATTTGTTTAAATTCCAGTTGTCTTTAGTCAATTGTGGCAAATATAGTATATATATATATATTTTCAAAATATTGACTAAGCAAACGGACTCAAAGTCAATGTTGAGTCGCCTGCATTCATCGCCTACCAATACAAATTACTCGTATTTTCATTTCTTTTTCTCTGATTGAATCCTATTGTCGACGTCTATTGCAGTGCATTCTCCCTTTGACCCCGGAGTCTCGTCTCTAGAGGCAGCTGGTTTCAACAGCGCGACAGAGCGTGTGATAAGACGGAGATTTTGTTTGTTGAACTTGTGGACAGCGAGCGGGTCGACAAACTTTAAATGAATTTGATAGATGCATCAAGTTCAGTCAATTTTAAAATTTAGATTCAATTTCAAGTGAGTACGAAACAGATATGTGTTCACTCAAATGAACATTTTAAGTCGACAGGGCTTATGCTAAAGAATACCCTGCCTAATAATTTCACTATGAATAAAAAAATCGGAAGACGTCTTAAATTAGAATATCTTTTATTTTAATAAAGTCTGTCGAAATTGAGTTTGTTTTCTACATGTTTGATCATTATTAATTTATAGAGACATAGAATAAATTAATTACAATTGTAATTAAAGCGAAAAATTATATAAAAAGTTAAGAAGTCAATATCTCAGTTAAGAATATAATATGTATTTGTTTACTTATAAGATTTTTAAATTGGATTCAAGTCTTTTTCAAGTATAAAATAACTTTTGCTGCTTTACTTAATTATAATTTTCAAATCTAGCATATTTTAAGCGGCAACATTTTGGCATTATGCTTAGCAATTTATAATTTTCGAATATTGGAAAAACTTAATTGAACTTCCATTTGATTCATAAGTCATGCTGGATATCTTTGTAGCATAATATACTTTATCAGTTTTCTTGGTGCAGGGTACACAAATATCAAAGACCTCTGTGTAATGAGCGCATCTAACATACTATAAGCAAATAATAATAACGGTCGACAGAATCACAAAACCGGAACGGAACGTGGAATTGAAAATAAGGTCGAAGAAAGACAGGAAGATAAGGTTAAACAGGAAACAAAGAAATTTATAAGATAATAATGGTTGACGCAAAGCAAAACAATTAACAGAATGTAAAAAGATTCAAAAAAGTTTACAATTCCTTCAGAGAAGCAAAGAATGGGGCAAAAAGGGGGTAAAGACAAGGTCATGGGAAACTCACCTCTGTTGCCGGGGCTGTTGTTTGTTCAGCAACTGTGTCGCATCGAAAATGTCGTCCTCGAGAAGGTCGCCCTCGATGTTGGTCAGCCGGCGGTAAACCTCGTGGGGTCCATCCGAGTCTGGGTCGGCCGAAGGGGCGTGTGATTTGCGGTTTTCGTTGTCGTTGTTGTTCTTTTGATGGTTTACAGGATTCACTTGGAAACGGTTGGGTCGATCCACCGAACCCATTTCAAATGATGCCGTTTCCGACATGTCTTCGTCTTCGTCTGTGTCTGTTTTTTTCTGTTTTCAATTTTTAACAAAAAGTTTGAAGCTTCTATGGGCAGCTAATTTAAACAAGATTTAGTCCTTTTTGTTCACTTCAACTCGTTGTTGTGTAAATTAGCTGTATTAATTCCTTTTATCTATGAGTATTTTCTTTTCCTTAGACAAAACACAGCATTCGCCTTTATCTTTTTCTTGTACTTTTTACACGACAAATTGTTTTTCGTTGATCCACAAATATATCGCTGTAAACATAGTTACAAAATCAATCAATAAGTATACATAACACATGTCAATTAGGTTCTAATAATTGGCTCTAATAATATTTCATATGAATCCAACAATATTAAAGCTCAATTACTATGAGTGCTATTAATGAGAAGTATAAAGTGGCTTTATTTATTATGTAACACATATATCCTATAAATTCTGTTAAAATAATCTCTGAATTGTTTTTATTCTTTCATATTCATATGATTTTCATGGCAAACTACAAACACATTTCTCCAGACATAGTAAACTAAAACTAATTTCATAAAGTAGTTAATAAAAGATTTAATTGTTTAAATATTTATCAGATACATAAAATATAATCATAACTGAAGTAAGATTATATTAAATTGCTGTATAAACTAAATCAGACTTAAGAAGTTATACCATGGTGTAACTTTATTAATAACCAAATAAAATAAAACAGATTTAATACCTAAATAAGTATAAACACGTTTAGCATAAGAATGGAAATGTAATATGTAGTTGTGACTAGTGCATTAATTTATAGGGAAATCCTTGTAGCGATAGGATGTAAGATAAAAACAAATTAAATTCAGTTAAATTAAGGCTTTCACTAGCTTAAATTAACAATGCTTTGACAGTGACTTTTGTCTTGAATTACTCAAGTTGTCATAGAAGCAATTGCCTAAACTTATCCCAAAAAGGAAATAAATGCCTAGCAAAAGGTTTATTTTCTGTTGTTTTATAAATAGATATTGACTAAGTATCTGTGCACTTGGTTGTTCTATGAAATCCATCAAGTAAACTAAAAGCTTGTATTAAATAGATTTTAAGAAGTGCGTCCGCCACAAATTGAGTAATTTCAGTTGAAATTTGTGCACAAATCGGTTGCTAAAAATGGCACAAGTAAATTGATGCAAATTAATCATGATTAGGAGAGTCTTTGTGATCCCAGAGGGGCTGAGGCTTGCCATGGTTTCCAGTGTTTGCCATGGTTGTCATGTGTGGCAAGCGGATTTCAAACCTTACCCTGGCATACCTGGCACACCTGGCGTATAAGTTATGAATTTTGAAACAGGATACACGGTGGCAGCTACTAAACCCAAAGGAATTACAAGAATTGATTGCCAAGCGCCGGCAACTTGTCACAGTTGCGAGTTATTTTTTGGAGACCTGGAATTTATGGGTCAAGTTGAGCTCAAGACAAAAAACAAAAGCAATTAGCATAACAAGTGACAGATACTCGCAATAGAATTGAAAAGAAAAACGCGATGCGACCTAAATGAAAGCGCGAGATAATTACGCCAATTATGACATTTTTCATTTCAAAAAATTCTATACACAGAATACGATGGGAACTCGTGCAACGTGCAACGTGCAACATGGAATGTGCACAAATTTATTGAAGCAATTAAGAGCCTAATTCAATGAGTCAATGAGTCAATGGCATGGGAAAGGCAACAACTGCAGCTTGTCCATTCGAAACTTTGCCTTTTTCTTATCGGACAGCGACAGAGACACACGTTAAGAAGGCAACCGATGACCTATAACCTTGCCAAGTGCCAGGTGAGTCCAAATGTTAAAACTTATTAAGGCTATAAGCTTTGTGGGGTTAACAGTCTCAAGGCGACCACTTTTGGAAATTAAACCATTTTGTAATGATGATGATGGCATCAAAAGTAGATGACTGATTTATGATCAAGCCAGGCCTAGAATTTGATTAATTGTGCTATAAACAAATTCAACAAATTCATTCGCATTCTGTCACCATATCTCTCAGGTAGCATGAGGCAGGCCACATTGATTTTTTTTGGCCAACTCGAATTTATCTTACACAAAGCACCATTTGCTGTCTCTCTCTCTCCCGGCTCAATGAAATCGCTTGACAGCTGCTAAAAGGCATGACATAAAACAACGAGGAAAAGTTGTAAAAAACTTATCTGAATAATTGTTGCCATTGTCCGAGCAAGGAAAACGGCTGAGGCCCAAGTTAGGGACAGAGCCACTTTAATGGCCCTACAATGGGCCAATTGCTTCCGCTGCACAGTGGGGCCGCAGGCCGAAAAGCTTGGCAAAAATTATTTTTTTTTGCGATAGAGAAATCTTCAAGGACTTCGAATCAAAAAGGTTATTTAAATCGGCTCAAAGTTGAGTCAAATGTGCAAATTTTACAAGAAACACAAACATTAAAACTAAATTGTAGACAAGTTATGCTACCGATCTTAATACTTTTGATTTAATCGGAAGAGTATGTTAGTTTCTTATAAAATACTCAAAAAAAAACTGTTTCTTAACTTATTTATTTGCTTAACCAGCAATGTATAAAAAAAAAACACTAAAATTAGATTATTTTTTAAGTTTGATGGAAAACAGTTAAATCCAGTTAAATCGGTTTTGCCTGCATCTAGGCGCGCTTAAGCATAGTTATCTTTCAAAAACTGATGCAATCTCTCAATAAAATAGTGGTAAAAAAGGAAGAGCGCATCATACAAGATTTAAAAATAACATTTTTTTATTATTTTGAAATTAGCTTAATTAAACATTTTTAAATATAAAACAATGGATTTAAAATATGAAAAAAAAATAAATTTCGGACAAAAATAAAATGAATTTTATTTTAATTTTACATGAAAAGTATGCACAGAAAATATTTTTAAACTTTTGACCGAAAAGCCTGAGTCACCCAGTGGGCCAATCACCCTGTGTAAGCTGTCATTTAAAAGTTTTCTGTCAAATGCTTTTAAAATTTAAAAACTATCTTGCTTGGCTTAAAATATATAATTTTTGCAACCCAAAATAAGAAATGGTCCCACTGTGCGCTGGTGATTTCCCTCTTGTTTTTCCCTACTCACTCCACAAATTGAAGTATGGAAAAGCCTATGTGAGTATGCGTATTTAAGCGTTGCTACGCTTTCTTTTCATTGCCCAATTCAACGCCCATTCGCATTTCAATTGCCACAATAAAATAAGATTTTTACTACTTTGGTGGTCTTTGAGATCCCCTCCATATATAAAGCTTGTTCGACGACGCCCTTTGCTATATGACCGAATTAAATGTTGTAAGCCAAAAGCTAGCTGCCTTCTTAATGGCCAACAAATAAATTCAACTTTGTAGCTGACTCGTAAAGAGTTAAGAGATTTTCAACAGCAAAGAATTAGACAATTCTATGATACAGTAAAACCTTGACATCCAACAATTCGCACCATCAAAAGAGACGACATGAGATATTTAATTGGTATTGTACTCTTATAAAAGAGCACACCTACAATACACAAATATTTTATTGCATGACCTCAATAACTCAAAGTCCAATGTTGAAAAAAAGAACAAGCATAAAATATGGTATTGCTGATGCTGATGCAGCAGGTCTTAATGACAAACCATCATTGGAATTGGAATGACACAACATGGAATGGAGAATGGACGTGATATCAAGAGTGTCAAGTGAGCACACATATTGTTGATGGGCAAAGTTTATGCCCTAATATTGATATCAATCGTTTTTCTACAAGATGAGAAGCGATACATGTCTAAACAGTAATCAGCAAAACAGCACGCACACAAACAAAACTTTAGCCACGGTCAAAAGGCCATGCCCCTGACCATACATATTTTAGCCATGCTGCCCACAAATGCCTCGACCGAACGTCCATCAACGCATGACAGAAGGCGGTGAAAATACAAGTGAAAGCAAGTCTACGAGTAGTATGTACACACTGGCATAGACACGCGCATCAAAGCTGATTAACAAGCCGAGACCGACATGGAGTCCGAAACGGAAGTAGAGGAAAGAGACAGGAACTGACAGCCCGGCAAAAAAAAAAAAAAAAAAAAAAAAAGTGTCAAAAACATACAACAAAAGTTACAACAAGTCAAGCGTGTGCTGATCCGCCGAGCATTATATTGACCATGGCCCAAACACAATCAACTGCGGGCCAAACTATTGCCCAAAGTAGAAAACGCAAACTGTTTAATATTAAACAGCCCAAGAACAAAGTCAACTAATGAACGTATAATATCTAATATCTATGTGCATTTTTAGCCTATGAAAATCTAGGAAGCTTTTGGTACTAATTGAAAGTTGTATTATTTATGTTTGAATATTTAAGGAATGCCCAAAAACAATCTTTAATGAATTTAAGAGAAACTGAAGTGCATAAAGGAAAACTTTTCATCAAAGAATTTCAGCAACAAATTACCTTTAATAGGTAGTCTTAAAAAGGTGAAAATGTATGCCATTTTTTAAACAATTTAATTAATAAAAAATACTTTAGAAAAAGTAAAAGCTCTAAGAATTTCTTGTTACCTTTTTAAACTCTTATTTATTTTGTTTTTTTCTTGCGCAAAGAATATGTTTTTACACAGCAACTAAAATCAATAATAAATGAAATTCTTACCAAATTAAAAACCTGTATTAATTCAACAGGTTTTCAACTGAACTAAAGCCATAGCAACAGTTTCATAGCTTGAATAAAGAACTTTTAAATATTGAAATTTAGCTGCATACTAAATAGATTTTTATCAAAATTTTCCAGTTTTTAAAAGACATAAATGTCACTATGAATAAAAATGAGAATGTGAAGCCCTTAGGCTACAAAAACTAATATATTCGTACTAAGAAGCGAAATGTACTGTGTTATAGATGAATAACTGTTGGAAAAAAAACATACAAAACAACAACTATATTGGTTTGATTTAAAATGGATGTAATATAATTGTCTTACATTTTTAAAGGCTATAAAAAATGAGTTTGATGATTGTTGGAAAAACCCAAGCAAAACAGCAACTATTTTGGTTTGCTTTAGTATTGTCTTAATAATTGTCTTATTTTTATGTATAAGGGCTCTTCAAAATGATTTCGGGTAGCCAACACTTTCAAGTGTAAATTCGACACTTTTTTTCGGTAAACTCGACTTGGTTATGTAAGTGTGAGCTCGAGTATTTTATAATATTTTTCGGCTATAAATTTGCATTGAAAAGTGTCATAAATATTATTTTGAGGGGTTTTTATGTGGCCAACGGGAAATCTGTGAAGTGAAGTGAACCAACCCAGCCAAGTTGTGGCAAGCTGAGTGGCAGCCACAAGTCGCCTTTTAGATTGTACTTGAGCATGTTACGCACTTTTGTACGAGTACTTTCATATACATATTGTGGCATACAGGGTGTCCGGGATATGACATAAGGTTGAGTCCTCTTCTGGTACAATCTCGAATAGCCGAATTCCAATAAGCGATGTTTTTTTTATGATTTAAAGTCGTAAATTTGTGGCAGCATAAATTTACGACTCAGAAATGAAATGGCATTCGTCGGTAAGTACCCGGAGCCGGCTGTCTCCGAGGCCCGGACGCAGTTCACATGCTTTGACTGCGGCTTTTATTTGCTTCATTTGCGGCAGCATAAATTAAGTGCAAAAATCTACAAAAAACAAATACATGCAAGCATACAAATCTACAAATATACAAATATACATATGTATGAGTACTCTAAGTCGTATATCCATATACATACATACATACGAAACAATGCTGCCAGCATTAAAAGGTCAATAAAAAATGTATTACGAGCATAAGGAAAATTGTTTTGACAAAATCAATGGCATTTGGCCGGTTCCATTTTTATGGTCACTTCCCACGCTTCCAACTTCGCTTCCATTGCAATAAATAAAGTTGCTGAGCAGAAAATGCGCGGGATTTTAACGAAATTCATACAAAGCCATAAAAAAGGAAGCGATTCAGGTGGCACCTCACAACAAGCTCGAGCTTTTCATCATTTAACAAACTAAAATTGCTTCTAATAAAAGTTAACTGAAATAAATTACGTATACGCCCGAGTTTCAATCCAAATTGTTTTTCCATACCAGTTGGACATTTAAAAATCGTGCCGATTGGCTAAATGCTATGATGTTCTGTGAAAGGGGGAACTTAGCAGCTTTAGAAAATGCCATTGGCCTCAATTTTGTGACGACCGTTTGAATGAATGCAACTGACTGGGATGGTTGATCATGTGAGAACCTCTTTATAAAGAGCTTAAAAAGTTATTTGCGAGAATGTTTTACCCGCATTTCAGAAATATTTTAGTATTTCACGTAATTGGACTCTACGTGCATTTTTTCATGTTCGAGTCTTAATTGCATACGGTCCGTTTTCCAGGTACAAAATGAAAAAAGTCATGAAATGAATTCGTTGAATTTAATAAAAGTAAACTCCATAATACAAAAAGTCATGACAGATTTCTTTGAATCATACTTGACAGTAACTTTAAATTTACCATGAAGAATATCAACGACAACAGTTTGCCAATCAAGCGTACTTGTCGTATACTCAATTTTATTACTTAGCTAGAAATATGAAAAAATAAAAAGAATCCTTTTGCTTTTGAAAATCAAGGTTACTTATCATATTCTTAATATTATTGCTTAATTATAAATAAAGAGAATCATTTTGCTTATGAAATCAAATTCATATTTATATCGACATTGACCTAAACAAGCAATCGATGCTGCTTTTTATATTAACAACACATCCAGAAGTAATTTCAGGCAGTGTTTACGTATTCAGGTCGGGATTTCATTACCAAATTATAATTAGGAATTATACCTGTATGCTGATTAGTTGTTAAATACCCTGCATGCCATAGTGAAACAAGCCGAATGTGGCATTAAAGGAAGCGGAAACTGCATTGGAGCACGCGAAGAAGCTAAGTTTTGGTCTGAGAACCTAACAAATTATTTATAACACTGAAACTAAAGTCAAAGGTCATTTGCACGTGCTTACTTATTAAACGAATTCACTAAAATCGAAGCTAATCAAGAACTTTTATAAACATTGCAGAATTGACTGTGTGTGTGTGTGTGTGTGTGTAGCCTCTTAAGCATCTCACGTGATAGACACTCAAAAAACAATTAATATTAAATTGTTTATTTGAGAACACAGGTTGAAAGATGCAACAATAAATACAAGAGAGCTTAACAAAATTCATGGCAAGTGATTACGATAGATTCACAGGGAAATAAGCGCCTTAGATACGAGTACGAGTACGAGTACTTCATCAATATCTAAAATTAGCTCAAAACACACATAAGCACCTTTATAAAACCTTCCCTTCTGTTTGCTCTCCAGGTGATTATGAGTATGTCCGTCTGTCTGCCTGTTAATTGGGTGAATCCGTATGAAAATAGTTCACATAATTGTACGGCTGAGCGTTTATACGTTTTGAAAAGCTTCGCATTTTTATTTTTTTCATTTGCCATTTATAAATTATAAATTTCATATATTCTCATTATAATCTATGTAAGCACGTTGTAAGCTTGCCAGGATTATGAACATTATTCAATTTGCTTTTGATTTCAAATACGCTTGTGAGTTTAGTTCGGAGGTTTCATGAATTTAATGGCATTGGCTGGAATTTATGAGGGCTGAGACCTCATCTACTCGAGGATGACCCTGACTTTGACCCAAGACCCAAACAATTCCGGCACACATCAAAGCAAGAAATTCAAATTCTAATCTTCAAGTGGTCTTCACAATCGCTTCAGCTACAGCTTCAAAAATCTATATCAAGGGAGCGGATTAAGCGGGTAATGGTTAGAGGGAAGCGGGTAACGGGTAACAGGTAACAGACTCTGCGCGATTTTAATTAAAGGCGTATTCAATTAATAGCCGCTACCGCAAGATTTGGTTTATGGGTCCAACAAGACAAAAATCGCTTTGATTAGCAGAACACGAGGCAAATTCATTGTTGTCATTGTTGTTGTTGTTGCTGTTGTTGATGCAAAAGGTTTTCAATCCTACGCTTTACTTGGTCTGTCATTCCGTCAATTGCCATAAATCTTGATTAAAAGCGGAAAATGTAGCGAAAAGGTGAAAATTGTCCGCATTTTAGTAAGAGACGATTGCTATTTTCGTTGTTTAACGACTTTGCATAATTTCCATGTCGCTTTCATAGCTATACGTACGATTATTTCCGCTGTGCCACGATAGACACACCCGACAACCGACAACCGACAAGCGACAAACCACATCACCACCTCCAACACAACCACCAGAATTTGAGCTTACTTATCGGCGGGTGCAGTCAAGTTTAAGTCTCTTCTGCCAGACGGTCGTGTCGTGTCGTGTATTCTATTCTCTTTGTCAAGGTTCGCAAGGTCAATGATTTAATAGTTTTGCTCGCGGCTTTGGCACAGTGTCTCCAAGTTTCTACATTCTACATTCAACTCGTGCATGTTGCTTTTGACTTTTCTTTGTCCATTTGTGCCATTGCCTGTCACACAGTGTCATTTACTTTTCCCATTTTCTTTACTTTTTGTCTGTTTTACTGCTGACATGAAAAGCCTTTGGCTGAGTCCAACGCAAGCGCCACTTGTTCTCAGAATTCCCTCAGCACTCAACACTCAGTGTCGAGTCAAGTCAGAAGCTATTAGTCCATTAGCTGCATTTGAATTAAATTCGCTCTAGATTGATGAATGCACAGCGAAATAGTCTATGACAACAGACAACTGACAACTGAGTCTTAGCGCGTGTCCAGTCGGCAGAGGCAGAGACAGAGTCGCATTCCAATCAGCTGCGATTACATATGTTTATCTATATACATATGTACTTTTTACAATCGTCATCATTAAAAGCAACCCCCTTAACGTCTCCTATGTCAGCCCTTCCCTTGCCCTACTTGCCCTCTTGTTGCTATGCCAGGGGAAGGGTATTCGAATACGATTGCTCTACTCTTAGCTAAGGGTTGATTGCCATCTGTGCGCATGTGCAGCTAACTTGATAGCAGATGCACTCAGTTCAGGGAAGTTGTTAGTCTGCCAAACATTCCCAATATATGTACAAATGCGAGAACCCTCAGGCAGGTGTACGTACTACGTACTCGTATCAGTTTCAGAAATGTTACCCAAAAGTTGTACATTTGTCAGTTAAATAGGGCAAAGATAATTATTTGGCTGTAACTCCGATAAAAACCAAAAATATTAATTTTAAGTACAGTAGTTTCTCATATTTTAGTACCACTTTAGTTAGTTCAAATTAGCAAAATGTCATCTTTTTACATTTTTAAATGAGATCCCATAAATTAATTTTTCAAGTTAACTTGAATAATTTATATAGAAGCTTTTTTGTACATTTTTATTTAGCGGTAATATATAATAAAAAATTATTTAACATATTCAACATAATATTAAGTTTTTTTTCGGTACACAATTTGGAAATTATTCTTCACTCGAATTTTAACTTCTGAATAATTTAAAATTGTGGTAGCTCTAATTTGTTACCCTCTACTGTATTGCCAAAGTTCGACCAACGAGTCTTCGATTACTCAACCGATAAATACGAGTATTCCAAAAATGTAGATATGATATTAGTGCTCTCTTCGCTTAGATACCACATGTAACAAGATACGTGATGACTTGTCACCTATTACATTGTTTTTCGTCATATATATGATATATTAGTTATTCGTATGTAGCAGTAAGTAGGTAAGTAGATACTGGGATCGTGGTTTTCTATTACAAATACTTAAACAATATGGTTCACTGTCATCTATTGAAACAATAAACGACAACGACTAACTTAAAGTGCCAAATGAAAATGTGGGCAGAGTAACGACTAAGGAAACTAACAAGGAAGTCAAAAACACAGGGGATACAATATGAAGGTACTCGTATATATATATGCATAACTCAAGACCCGGGTCCCGAGCCAGATAACAATTACAGATTTCAAGTTCATGTGCATTTTAACTAAGAGACACTTCAAGTAAAATGGCATATGAATACTTATGTACGTGTATACCGCTATACTTACAAACATACTTTATTTTAAATGCTACACTCAGCGAATACTTTTTCTCTTAAAAATAAAATAAACTGATTTAGTCGAACTTTTTTAGGTCGGGGTCAGTTGCAAAGTAAATTTAAATATTTATACAAATTTTCATGGTACGAGTATAACTGAACAGAGAGGACAAAAGAAAAGTGATTGCAGAAAAAAGTAACTACTCAAAAAACATTAACATTCATTAAGTGCTTAAAACCGGAAATCCAAAAAAAAACAAAAAGAAACGAACTGTCAGCAAATCTTACTGAAGTTCGTACCAGGTTTTCAATCTCATAAATTACAGATTTCGTTTAAAAAAAATGCCACTATTAATTTAATTATTAAATACATTTTTTACAGGTTATATTTTATGTATTTTTTTTATTTTTGGAAAACTTACCAAGTTTGTTGAGCATAAATTAAATCCTATTAAGAACGAAGCTTTTGTGTTGACATTCGTGGACGGATATTCAAAAACGAAATCTCTTTTAAATGTTCATGGGTTTCTCTGTCTTTTACCACAATAGAGACCTTAATATTTGTGTAAAAATTGATACGTTAAATACACTCGCTCTACACTTGCCATCCGGCAAAAAAGTCAAACAAGCAAATATGCAAACAGTTTTTTATCTACACGAAAAAACAAAACAAAACACGTATTTTTTTGTAAATGAAACACAATTCAATGGTTATTATCAGCAAATGGCACAAAAACACCGCCGTATAACATGTTTATTTGTATTCAGAAAAATGTTATATTAAAACCCAATACTTGCATACAAATACATATTCCTAAAGATTGAATTTAATTATAAATTTAACAAACATGTTTGTACACACGTGGAATACACGTGCAGTTTTGAAGTATGAAGCAATTTAAAATTTGTACCAATGTATTGTTTTCCTTTAAAGCACAGCACTTTTGTTATGTGTGAGGAAAATGCATTTCCACAAGCTGATAAGTATTCCTGTGATCACCTGTAGCCACAATCCACATTCAAGGGGGGTCTCGATTCAATAAGCGGAAAATTCTTAGTATGCACGAGTATTTAAATTCTTTTGGAACATATGTAAATATCCACTTTTTATGCAGTACCGAAAATAAACTCTTTATTTTTAATTTCTTTTGTTTTCTTTGCCACTTGAGAAATTTCCAAATGGAAATTTGTACTTCGACTACAACACACCCTGCGCGGTCAAGCTACTAAGTATTGACGTGAGATGGCAAAGGCGAAGAAGCCAATCCAACGGTTCCGCACGTGCAGAGAGCCAAAGAGAAACTGAAACGAACAGTTCGCGCGATCAGCAGAAAAATACTAAAAGCAGCGACACAGAACCCGACGAACCCGCAAAGCGACGACGAACCTAATACTACATACGATGAATACATAGATACACATATACATGTGTAAATAAATACACGTACATACACACATACACACATACACTCATGCAAAGCAGCGTTTCCCCTCACGCTTAAAGTTGTGACGTGATCGATGACAAATCGCTGAAGCGAGCAATATTAAAATTCCACTCAACGTTCATATGTACATGGAGTTATGAGCGAATATTTAAAACTCTGAGTTTGTGTGAATGTGCGTTTTTATGTGTCGCTGCTTGCGTCTGTGTGTGTGAGTGTGTGTGTGTGGCTCTTATAAAAATGCCTCAATTCAGCAGCGATGGCGCTGTCTCTTTTGAGCTTCAGTTATTTGTCTTGGCCTATTAGGGTGGTTAGTTTTCTACATCCTTATTGAGAATTCTTTAATGTACCGCCTAGAGTACTTTATTAACTTAATGAATATAAACTCTCAAGTGCATTGACTGTGTCAATCATTTAGTTTGCTAGTGTATGTATAAAATTACATTAAGATATAAAAGTTTTTAGACATTTTGTACTAATTATTAAAAACATGAAAGCTACTTTAATAACATTTAAGAATCACAATATAAAATAAGAAATTTATGGAAATGCCAAATTGCTAGAAAATGCATTTTTCAATCAATTAATTTTACTAAATCAGAAGATTATTTTGGTTTAATTTCTTCATACTCATTCCTATTTGTGTTTTTGTTTCTACCAAAATAAGGGAAAAAACAATCTTACATTTCTCTAACACTTACTATGCATTTGTCTCTGTTATTTTTAAAAGCCGTTGCTCTAAAAATTTCCACGGTTTTTTTAACCCCAACTGATTCCTAGAAAATAATTGAGCTGAAAAGTTCTAAAATAAATATTTTATGCACACGTGTGAAGTTTTTAACATTTGCAAGAATGTAGTTTTTTTACTATTTGAATACTGTAAAAAACTCCCATCAGTATATAATTTCACAGAGCTTGAAGGGGAATGTGTGTATGACATTCGAAAGGAGCGAGAGAGAACAGAACGGAGGTCGCCCTATATATCGCATATTGAAATTTACTTGCAACTTTGTACCTAAATACAAGTATTATCTGAATATTATTGACAAGTTGACATTGTATCTATTTGCAACAAATAAATATGCAATATGATAATCCTTTAAAAAATGTGTCAATACAAATACTCGTATTTGTCTGTGGTTATCTGTAATATTTGCAATTATTTGTCGTGAGTTGCAAAAGTTATTCAAGTATTGTAGTCTTAGTATTAAAAAAAACCAAATAAATGCAAAGAATTTTTTTAACACGTTTGTAGTTAAAAATAATTCGAATAAATAACCTAATTTATAAATCTAGTGAAAGCAAAGTTAACTCATATCTGTAGGCAACTGGTCCCCTTAAATATTCAGCATGACAACAATTCATTACTTGAAATTTCGTTTAAAATAAAAACAAACAAATTGGCAATAAATCAAACTCAAATTGTATATTCATACCGTAACCATATGGCAATGTACTGTATGTAATTCCGTCCAAACCTCAAATCATTGGGCATAAGACCCAACTGGTGCACGTGCCCCTACCTTGCGCCTACATATCACACCGAGGAGATATGTGAAAACATCTATCAAGCTTGAGTACATAGCATGAGAATGATTGCAGGCCGGAAAGGAAACTCCAAAAAATATGCGGAAAAATTTATTTATTATATAATTTTAAAAACTCCTGAGGTTATTTTGGGAGGCAAAATAAATATTTCATTATGTACATGAAGCAAACATATTTTAAAACGCGATTAAGGTAAGACAAATGTAAATTTACAAACGCTTGAAAAGACTTTAATTTTAACAATAAAAAAAATAGACCAATATATGCATTGAGCTAATTATATATTGCTAACCCCGGGGACTTATAAAATCTTCAGTTTACTTAAAACTGAATACATTTAAATCCTCATGAAAACAGGAAACTTTAGTTATGAATTATTTCAAAAGCTGATAATTGTAAGTTGTCATTAATTGCTTACGCCTGGCAATTTGTTGTTGCCACAACGCATTGTGCGGTAAGCACATTACTCATACGACACATGCCACACGATAGACCTTATGACTTGACATTTGACTGTAGGTTTGTGGGCGCAACATCTTCTTAGTTGTGTGTGCATACACACACACACACACATGCTGAAATAAAACAAAAAACCGTATGGCGTATTTTGTATGGCGTATTGCGAGCGTATAATTTAATTAGCACTGGCCTTTCAATTGCGTTCATTATAATTACATATATTTTATCAGCAGTCAGAGCCAGCGGCTCTTGTGTGGCGATTGTCAATAAGTCAAGTGATGTTAATTAATTGAGGGTGATAGTGAAATGCTCTGCAACTGGCAGGCACAACCTGCTAGAAGCAGTTAGCTCACATGCAATTACAAATGACATATTTTTAATGTATCAACATACGTACACATATATTCTTACATAAGACTGGTGCATGAGCTCCACTCAGGCATTTAATTGAATAACAATCCGCCGGCGACGACGACGAACCAAAATACAACAAAAAATTAAGACACAATATTAATTGATTTCTGCATAATCTATTATACCATTGGCCTAGAATCGCAATTTAACCACGTTTGTCGAGACGAGAAAGAATATACGTAACAAATTCAATTATACACATGTATTTCGAATTAATTACAAATTAAATCAGGACAACAAATTACAATAATCAATGCCCAAGAAGTTTTCCTTGTCAAAATAATTTCGTCTTTTGAATTGCTTGGGAGTTGTTGAAATGATGCCTGGCAATCTTGTAAGCAATGCTCCCTGGTCGCACCAGTTGACGCTCCAATGCATCCCCATAAAGTTGAAGTAGGGAGGGCTCCTCCTCTAAAGGTTCTAAATAGGCAGACAGCCCACCAATCAGCTAAAGAATGCAATAAAATTATTTAAAGATCCCCACAAAATTGTATAAAGATCTTACCAAACTCTCATTGCAGTTTAAGAATCGCAGTGCCTGAACGTGCTCAGACCAAATGCGTCGCCGCCATTTGTTGTCGTACTTCTGAGCCAATGGGAGCAGCACAAGGGAACTGAAAAGCTCATCTCCGTAGCTGGCAGCCTCAAAGTGATTAACAAACAAATAGTAGAGTGGTTCAAAATTGGCCTTGTCCTCATACGTGGCCTCAAAGTCGAAATGATGTGTTGCGTTCTGAGCGTAGAAATCGTTAAGCTGGCCAATGAGTAGCGTGTGAAGCTCCGGCTCGAGAAACTGACTATCGGGACCCATAAACGCTATCATCAGGTACATGAGTTTCTCAAGGGGAGTGACAATTTGCAGACCCTGCTGCTCCAGCTGCTCTACAAACGTCAAGGTCATACGCACCACCTGATTCTCTGTGGGCAAGAAATGCGTTTTTAGTTTCTCCGTAAATGACTTGTCTTTATGCTTACCTGAAACTATGACAGCCGGATGCTGTTGCACATTTTGCAAATAGTTGTTTAGTATGTGGCGTAGTTGAATGTAAGGCCAGTCGGCGGGTAATACTGGCGCTTGAGTGTAACAAAGTGTCAGGTTGGGTTCCTTGTTGTCCTGTAACATACATTTTAATAATTATTAATTTTGATACCTCCTGTAAAGTATGCAATATGGGCTTAATATTCATTAAAAGTAAACTTACTGCTATAAATTGTGTGTAGATAATTTCCAAGCAAGTCGTTTGTAGCAGTTCCAAAGATACTTCATCTAACTGAACGTACTTTCCACTAAATATGTATTTTTCAAAAATACTCTTAATTTGCCTAGCCTGAGCCGACGGCAAACAGCACAGATAATTGTAAACCAACTGCAGCAACTGCGTGTTGGATAAATAGGTTTCAATTCCATCGGTGATGAGTAGTTGATGGACAAACTTCAATTCGCTACGGGCAAAAAAGTTGCTGGCCAGCAAACGATTAAGCTGCAGGCTCAACTGTTTAAGGTAATCGCTCAAGGGTTCCAGCACGGACGGTTTTATTAGAGCTTTGAGCAGGAGATCGTGGCCAACCTCTAGCGGCTCCACCAGAAATGCCCAGAGGTTACTCAACAACTGTACCGGATATAAATCGCTGACAACCAACTGCGGACCACAGTCATGCATCAAGACAGCGCCCACGTTTGGCAACGGCGCATGCACATTGCGACGATCCCCAAAGCTTCTCAAAATTATAGACCCCCGGCTGTGGAATATTGAGAGTTAGTAATTAAAGCAACTTAATTGCAGTTTGAGTATTGAGCATGTGTAATTACGTCAACTGCTGCACGCAACCGATAAAGCCTGTGGAGGCCACATACTGTGGCAGAATATTAAGCAGGAACTGACGAAAGGATGATGTACCCAGATAACCAAAACGGGAAAACCAACGTACAGCATAGAGCACAGCACTCAAAAGAGTCAATTGTGCGTACTGAAAGATACAAATTTATGTGAATTAATATATCAGACCAGGAAATAATACCAGCATCGGTACCGAAACTGTTGACCGAAATTAACCGTTTATTTTGCTTACTAGAACCGAGTCGAAACCGAAATACATTTTTTTTTTTTTGTTTAAAACCGAAAACGGAAATGTTTTTACCGGTACGCTTTTCTAAACAAATTATTATTGTTTTCTGTATATCATTTTGCTTTCTATTAAAAAATAATTTAAAAATTAAGCTGGATTTATCTTTAAAAAAGACGTACATATTTAAAAATCTAATAATATATTTTTGTTCTATAACATTTAATTTTGTTCTTAAATTTAAATTTTTTACCGGAAAGGATGAAACCGAAATAAAACCTTTTATCGTAATAGTTGCTTCGGGACGTACCGATATTTGTTTTGATTTAATTTCAGACAATTCCATTTATGTACTCACATCCTTTAGGCCATCGCTACGGGTGGCCTTGTGCATCCAACTGCAGCAGCAGTTATGCAATGGCTCCATCAACAATTTCTGTGCCTCAACATCACAAACGTCGCTCTCGCCGCTGGCCACAATGGCAACCAGCAAGGCAGCTGCGTGCTGGCGAATGAGCGCCGGACCGCCCACATCAAAAACGCAATGATTATAATGCCAATCCAACATTTGCCGAAGTGCAGGTACAAATTGCCTGTGACAATAAAATAAAAAATGTATTATTAAAGTGTAAATGTCAAATTGATCTGCTATAAAAGTAAGTTTCTTTTCGATCTAGGCTTAGTTGGAGGCGCAACAACATCTGTTTTGCAGTTCCATTTTTTAGCACTCAAATTCTACATTAACAATGTGTTCCAAGTCCTTAGGCTTTGCCCTCGCGATGTTCGTTTTATACTTCCTCATAGAACCACAACATGCTGTAAGTTTTTCGTTATGTTTTGCGGGAATTTCTTAAAGTTATAAATATTTGCGAATAGTTGCAGTTTCCCGATGTGGTTAAGAAACAGGTAAGAAAAGTACATATGCGCTGTTTGAATCAAACTGGCGTTGTTGAAGGTAAGCAGCTCTCCATTGAAATCAGGCCTTATATTAAAGGATATTCCTACTTGCAGAAACAATCGTTGCGGCACACAAGGAATTAACTTTGCCAAACGATCCAGCCTTTAAATGCTTTCTTCACTGCATGTTTGAAATGTTTGGTCTGGTATGTAAAATATTAGATAATTATTATACATATTCATATTTCTTACAATTCGCACAGATCGATAGCGATCACGTCATGCACATGGACGCATTATTGGAAGTCTTGCCTGAGGAGATTCATCCCACGATTAAAAAAATGATCGAAGCATGTGGCACGATAAGTAAATAGAGCCCTTGTTCCCTGATTAATATTGGTTATTGAATTTGTTCTCGAATTCTCAGAGGGCACTGATGGATGTGATACTGCCTTTCAATCCGTCAAATGTTACATGGATGTGGATGGACCCTTTATTAAGTCGGCCGTAGATGATTTACTCGGTTAGTGCGAACTTACTTAAACAATTCACGATTCAGGATTCCAAGTATCAGCAGACAGCGTACAATACGCAGCGATTCAATCTGAACGCGTATTAATTTACCCTGCAAATTCATATTGATCTTTTATAATAAACATTATTTATAAATTAGAAGACAATTACTTACCTTAATATCATCCCGATAAAATAAAAAGCCTTTCAAACTTTCGATGAGTGTTTCATTCGCCAATTGTTTGGCGATGTCCAAGTGCTGACAGATCAGGACACGTATTAATTTAAGGCACAGATACTGAGGACGACCATAGAATGTTGACTGAGCAGCTCCTAAAATAATGATATAAATAAGTTATGATCTAACCAGTTGTTAAGTATGCGCCTGTTACCCGATGATATTTTAGGCATGAAATTCGTTAATATCACATTCAGCAGTTGACTTTCCTGAACTAATTTCCTGGCAGTGTCAACATTTGTGCGAGCGATGCGAATAAGCAGCTTTAAACAGGACTCCACTGTACTGTTTTCAGGACGCACTGAGCGCAGTATAAAGCTATAACAGATAGGAAGTACATTGGAATTAATAGAATTATAAATAGGGGACTTAAACTATGCTTACCAGATGCGCTGCAATATATTTGTACGTAGCAGGCAACTCATCAAATCAGTTTCAGCCAGCTGAAAGTCATCCATTGACAAGCGACTGTCTTGTTCCTTTTGATCCTCATCAACATCGACATTTATAGCATTCGAATTAGTGCGCAACAGTTTCATATAACGTTGTAGGAAGGCAAAGGATGTGGTATCGCCAGACTCGTCGTTATCAATCAGCACCTGCAGCGTTGGTTGCCAATGGCAGTAGGCATTTTCACAGATATGATCAAGCAGAACTTCATCCGTTTCGTTGTAAAACAATCTGGCTAAAGCTCTGCTCACAACTTCCAACTGAGCAGGCGTATTATCGTCCAGGCCAAAGCGCAACAGAAAGAATATTTTGGAAACCGGCAAGGTTAGCACCTGATCATAGAAGCCCTGATTATAGATGCTTAGAATGCCAGCAATCGATCCAAATGCTGAAATACGCTGCTGTAAAACTGTTGAACTAAAAATGTACATTTTAAATCAATTATGGAAACATAAGAAAGTCGTGGAAATGTTCAACCAACCGCGCCAGACGAAAGAGCTCCTGCAGCGTATATCCAGGTCGATCGGGCTCCTCGCCGTGCAAATACAATTCGCGCTCATCGACCTTTTGCGGTAGATCCTCAATAGTATGTGGCAATAACACTCCCTTCCAATCGAAACGTGCATTAAATTGATGTCCAGGTTTAAGCTGTGCCACCTTTGCAGGAATATCACGCATCCAGGCCAATTTGTGCTCTTCAATCAAATTAAAATTTAGCCAATTTCCCTCATCACTTTGCTGAAGGAGATCCACTGCTGGATTATCCTCGGGTAGATTTATGCCATCAACTGCTGGCAGTTCCTGTGGCTCTCTGATTTGTGGCTTTTGGGTAATTTTTGGCTGACTCTTTTGCGTTTCATGTTTGCGAGTTAAAAGCTTAATCAGAGATGGATCTGTAGAGAAAGGGTTAAAAAGTATACAATGTAAATAATTAAAAAATAACTTACCCAATGAGCTTAACAGTTTTGCGCGTTCTGCCAATATATCCTCCTCCCGCATTTGATTCAGTAGATTCAGATTTTCGGCGTGAATTTCTTTTGTAAGATTTGGATCTTGCACAATAGCGCTGCTTTCAGAAGCCATATCATCTTCTTGATTATTTTGCATTTGCTTTCGAGAACAGCTTGTATTTAAAGTTTGTTGTTTTTCATTAAATTTCTGAGCGAATATACTTTTTGTTTTGTTGCTGTTGGACTTTAAAGAGTAATTAGTTAATCTATACAATTATATTTATTTATATATTACAACTCACCTGATTTAGCTGCTGATATTCTATTGCAGGTCGCAGCTCAGCTTCCGTTCTTTCCACAATTTCTCCTAGCACATTATCCATTAGATTGGGATTTACTTTTGTTCTCCGAACATCACCCAACATATTTTCATGTATTTCATCAAGCAAAATATTCTTGCTTGTTAAAATTTTGGCATTGTTGTCATCGACAACATTTTTTGCCGGTAACTGTAAAGGTGCTTCCTCTAATTTTGTGTTAGCATTACTTAAAGCATTACTTGCTTTGCTATTAAGTTTGCTTAACTCTCGCTTTTGAGCAAACAATGATTTTCCAACAGCTTTACACAAAATCAAAACAGTTTATTAATTTCGTATTAACATAAACATAAACAACTTGTAAGACTCACGTTTTTCCACACGCACAACTGTGGCTGCCGGTTGAAAATTCGGGTTTTTCTGTCGCTCTGCGTTAAACTCTGCAGCCATACGCAAGACATCATCCTCGCTATCTCCAGGTTTGAGTTTCTTAAACATTGTTTGCTTCTTATTTGTGCATAAACAAACAATAACAAACAATAATAAAACACAGCGAAGTGCGCTCTATAAGCCCCTTAAACGGAGGGTTGCCCATCCGGTAAGAGTTTCCGATCTGGCTAGATTTTTTCATATTCTCTGGCAAACAAACTCTTAAAATAGCCAGAACTAGCTATAAAATAGCAGGGCTGGCAACAGTGTCTTGTAGTAGAAAGCTATGGACTGCTCTATCGATGACATTGTCGATGAATTAGCACTATCGTGGCGCTATTGAGGGTATCCCTCCACAACCGATGGTTTTCGATATATTTATATTCGCGCTAAATCCCGCTAATTCAAATTGTATGAAAACAAGCATTTTATCATATTATCAGAACTCGGTAAAGTTAATTTTGAAGGTATTATTTGAAAAGTTTTATTTGTTTGAGTTCATTTCAGGTAAAAAGCTGCATTTCGCTGAAACCAACCTTTGTAACCAGAAAATGAAGTATCAATCCTGACTCTATTTAAACATTTATTTTTCGTTTATTCGCATAGACAAATTTAATCTCCTTAAAACATTCAATACAAAATCAGCTATAAATCAGATTACTTTTTAAATGTGGTACCCGTGTCGGCCAAACACTTGAGCAACGCTTGCTGGGCAATTAGTGTGTCCTTGTGAGGAAGTGCTGCGATTTGAAAAAATGCATCTATTCCTTCCTTGAAAAGCTCAATGGCCTCAATCGTCTTTTGGGCTTGCATTGCTTCGGCAGCCTCCCGATATGACTCCTCGATCTTTATGAGTCTGGCGACACTTTCTTTCAACGAAATGTTCTTGCGGCAACGAGGACAGCGCACATCCTTGGCCAAATCTTTGGGAAATTTAAGCAGATTCACACAATTGGCCGAGGTGCACCTTAAAATAAACAAATGTCAAACATTATGAAACTTAACTAATAATTAATTCGGTGACTGTAATCATTATAAGTTTTTTTTATAAGATTACATCATAATCATTATTTTTAGTTTTTATTATTTTACTTACGAAATATTGATTAACTTTGAGTTATTCTTTAAAACTTAAACAATAATCATTATTTATAGGCAAAAAAAAACTCATAAAAAAATGATTATTGTTTAAGTTTTAATAATCAATAATCATTATTTATAACCAAAAAAAACTCATAAAATAATGATTATTGTTTAAACTTTAGAGTAAACTCTAAGTTAATCATTGGGTCGTTAGTAAAATAATGAAAATTGTAAATTTAAAGATCATGTCAAATTTGATAGATTGCCATTAAGAAAAAATATATTTGACGATCTCTTCAAGTTACTATAAGCGAATTATTTTTCAATTAAAAGAAAAAAAAACAAAATGATCATAATTTACCGCCATTAATTTAATTTACTTACCAGAATCGGACCTGCTTGTCGATCTTCTGCAACAATGGCCAATTCTCCTGGCAGGTCATACAATTGCAACTGAAGGCGTAGCGACCACGTAATGATCTTTGGCGCTCCTTGAGATTCGTCTTGGTAAAAATGGGTCCATAATTAACAGCAACTACCTCGTTGGGTCGATGCGGCTTTGTGGCTGTTAGGACCAACTTCTTACCCACATAATAGCCAGCTACACTTGGCCAGCACTCGTGATTGAAGTAGGAACCGGTGCCATACAATCCAGCGCCCAAATAAATCACCTTGCATCCCTCGAAGCAATGCTCATCTGTGACCAAAGTATGATAGATTTCATGTGCATTGTACTGCAACACCTGGAGTAATCCCAACAATGCTGTGGCCACCTGCAGCTCCACAGCGGTAGGATTAACGCCTTCGGTCTTCCGGCGTCCAAAGTATTGTGCCTTCTGTAGCACTCTCATGAGGAAACCAGCCATAAGAGCTCGTTGTAGATAGTCATCCGCCTGTCGCACATCCTGATGGGAGCACAAGTGCTCAAATAGCAGATTCGCTGTTGCCAGACCATCCTCCAAGCTGGCTGCCTGTGTAAAGACGCGCAGTGCTATGAAGCAGAGTATCGACATTCCGGAACCAATAAACAAGTCCATAAACTGACACTCGAAGCGATGATAAGATTCACAGGCCTCTCCCATGCACTGGGCGGAGCAGAAGGCGATGCCCGAACAATTCAGACAGGCAACCGGAGTGCGTAGCCTACGAAAATTACAAGATTAATCAGTTATTCTCTAATTACAATTATTTTCAATGCATTTGTTATTTTATTTGCAATTAAAAAACTACAGCTAATAAAAATTAAACTTCACTAGCATTGAAAAATGTGGTCTAAATGAAATACTTAAATGAAAATTATAATATATTAATTTTTTAAGTTTTCATAATGATTTAATGACAAAAGAAAAATTGTGACTTTTATTAAATATTAAATTTAAAATTTTTTTTAACGTTAACATTATGGTAATTTCATTAGATCTATTTTTTTCACTGCAATGAAAACTTTTTTTATAAATAATATTTTATGACAAAAGAAAAATGGTAAATTTGAATCAATTTTCAATTATAGATTATTTTTTAACAATAATAATATGACATTATATTAGCACTACGTTTTTTAATGTGAGTAAAAAGAGATTTCATTAGCACTACTCTTTTCAAGGCTAATTAATCTGTAATGCTAATGCTTTTAAAATGTTTTTAAAAACTTACCGCTTGAAGCAATGATGACAATTGGTGCCAAAGAAACTGGGAAGCAGACAAGCGGCAACGGGATTCTCGCAGAGCACCACATCGCCAGTCTTTAAGCCCTCATTGGCAACTACGAATCTGCCCTTCTCCTTTGTGTCCACTAGCTTTACCACATTGGCAGCCCCACTTAATGCGGGATTCTCGCCGTGTGTTAATGTTGGAGCCAATGCTTCCTTGGGTTTCTCTCGTTTGACAGGATTCATAGCAGCAATTTCCTTGCGACAGGCTGCAACTAACTTGGAATCAGCGCCAGCTAACTTCTCAGCAATCTTTAAAGAGATGTCAGCGCGTGTAGCCTCGCCCATGACTATACGAGTAAATACAGAAATTGTAGACATATATTTACATTAAAAAGATATCCATTCAAACCTGCATACGCCTTGGCCATCTTGCAGTAGTAATCCACACTCTCCTTCGACTCCAATCCAAAATTGGTGGCCAACTTGAGATCGTTTAAGGCCGCCTCCCCCTCGCCCATTGCAATCAGAATTGCAGCACGGGAACGATAAGCCATGGCCAGAGTGAGACCATTATCGATGGCTGTATCCAAATGTGGAGCTGGTGCCCGCATCACAGCCAGATTGGCATGCCCCAACGACTGTAGCAGCAACTCTTTGCGCTCCTCCGGAATCTCGGAGCTGACACTCATCAGATAAAACTTATCAGCCTGAGCACGACGCTGGGACGAGAGGAGTACATCTTTCTGCTTGTACACCGGCTGCACATGCTCCAGGACGCCAAGCACAGGATCACAGACCTCGCGATCACTGAATATGGACAGAATGCGTGCCGCATTTGACTTTAGTTTGCCGAAATAGTTTTGCAGCCACTTGTCGCCACATGCATCTTTCACGTCCAAATAGAACTCGTTGAAGAAACCTTTCTTATCCGACTGTACGGTGCGGGTCGAGCACACCTGATGATAGTTTGTATCGTACTCCATTTAATCCAAAGACTCGTCGATAATTATGTAAAATGCAATATGATTTGCCTGTTGCAATGTTGAAAACGATGAAAATCTCGTATACGTTTTCCGTTTTTCCGTTCTGAGTTTAGGAAACAGCTGGCGGGCGATTGCCCTCCAAAAATAGAACCAACCGATCACTTGGATCGCCACGTTAAAAATAACTCTTTAGTTTGAGAAAAGTTCTTCGTTCATTTTCATATCGCATCGAAATCGTTCTGTAGTTTAGTCAGTTCGTCGCCAGGGTTCGCTTAAGTGCAATGCTCAAGGAAAATCAAGTTGCGCATACGCCGTGTGAGCCAGAAAGGGGTTGAAATATTTTTAATTAAAAATACTTGTACATATAGGAAGTATGCTTTGCATTTATTAAGTTATGTCGTTTATATGTTGAACTTGAGTAGGGCATATAAATCACATTAAATAATTTATTTAAAAATTAGCTAAACGTACAAAAATATAACAATATATATGTCTGTATATCTGTCTGCATCACATACATATATGCAGTTATACTTAGATTCGTATATTAAATAGTTATCGTGTTGAGTTCCTTCATACAATATTAATTTAATGGAGTATATTCTTTAAATATAAGTATTAAATTGTAGTCTGGCATATATTTAAATAACATTTAATTTGGTTTGCAACTACTTGGAAAAGACTTTTTGTTTAGACATCATACATGTTACGAGTATAGAGAGTATAGGGTATAGTTCTGAAAAATAAAAAACAAATTGAGCATAACTCACAGCTCATTTAATTTGGGTATATGTAGCTTAACGTCTCTTCTTTATCTATGACTAGAATTAAGCATGTTTAACACGTTTCGTTCTGCAGAAATACCAATTAAATAATTAATTGATTGCTTGATTGATAGACAAAAAAGTAGTCATTGTAGTTTAAAGTTTGAATTTATTATTATGCGTTGATCTTGTCTTTGTTTTCAATGGATGAGTGTTAGTTTTGTATTTATCCAACTGAATATGTTGTTCCACTTTTCAGTTTCCAGTTACTGTTTACAGTTTACAAAAAATGCGTAAGTAAATAGTTAAGAGAATTCACAATAGTTTGTAGTACTATTTTCACTAAAAATGTACAAAAAAAATCAATTGGCTAATTAAGTGTAAGTGACATACATAATAATAATGATAATTAATGATTATAATTCCCAGAATCAGAATTTACATATTGGTTTTCCAGTTAAATTACAGATGTTGTATTCAGTTTGATGTATAAAATAAATAATATAATTTTGTTATCCGTTAGCTTTAGTCACAATTAATCTCGTTGGCTTCACTTGCAATACAATCTAAGAACAAATGTCACCTTAACTAAACAAATAAAATGCTACAAAAAAGTTTCAGCCTCGCCATCGAACAAAACCGCGACTGTGTTTAGAAGCGCATAGGTTGGTATTTTATGTATGTATGGGTGTGGGTGTGTGTGTGTTTCTATGCATATGTGTAGATGTATATTATATTATTAACTATTATCATCACATTTCAAACGTTAAGTTATTTCTTGTAATTTTATGCTAAACAAATACGAGTAGTTTTAAATTATGTCTTTTTGTGTACAAGCTTAAAACGCTCCTAAGTATTTATTCGTTTGATTTCATATTCCCTTCCCTCACAATGTTTAGATTTTAGTTTATTTCTTTATCAGTTGCTTCGATTCATTTGTTAACAACATAACGAATGCTTGCAGTTAAACTAAACAATTTCGCTTTACTTAAGCAGCTGCAGTTTTTGTTTTTCTGTTTTCGTTTTTCATCTGTTTTTGGTATTATATAGCAGCAATAAGTCTAAACAATTGTTTCGAATTTGTTGCCTACACATATGTTTTTGTTTTTCGTAAATAAATAAGCACTTAAAGTTACAACGGCTTGTAGGATAAGTTAAGAAACTTGCGGGTTGCATCCCTCACATAACACAACCACACACACACATGCCTAATTATGTATAACATCATATTTTGCATATTTATAAATAAATTAGCCGTAGTATCACTTAATTTGTATTTTTTTAGAAAGTAACCAAACTAATTTAACTAGAAATTATAAAGAAATATACACCAAGAGCATGGAAGAGACTTGATCTACACCTTAAGGAAAGCAGCAGCTTAGTCATCGTCGTTTGTCTTCCAAAGAGATGTTGCACCAAAGGGCGAGAGAGCGTATGTCGGAGGGGGCGGGGCGGGTGCCGCGGGGCATGTCACAACCACCTTACACCTCTCCACTATTACTATACAAAATGGTGCAATTGCCACCGCACCACCAACACACCGCAACATCGCCACAACACAACACAAGAGAAATTCCCATCTGCACTGCAGACGGCAAATTGGATTGAGTAGTAAGCAAATCACGACATTTTGATGCCCAGAGCTCGACTTGAATATTCGTAAACAACGTAACTGATGGATACGGCGGGTAGCACCTTCAGGAAATTGGGCGTAATCCCACGATACAGTCCTGTGAATCCCTCTTGCCGCACTATCTTGCGGAACAGTCCCATCATGGTCTCCTCCCCGCTGTGTGCATCGCTGCTCTTCATTGGAATCTGTGTTTTGCGCGTCTGACTAGCAATTGTCTCGGCGGCTACAATGAGAATTAATCAATTAGTGACTGAATTATTGAAATCAAGTGCCAAACTTACCCTGTGCCTGTAGCCGAGTTCGCACCAGGGCCAATGGATAGGAACACAGCTGTCCCAAGGCGCTCGATGTACTGCCACAGGCGAGAAGCACCAGAAAACTGGGCTGCTCGTTGTTGTCGTGACTGGCAATGTAGCGACGTTTGAGGGTTTCGTATACAGCTAAATCGATGCCGGCATAGGGCAAGATTCCCAGTATATTGGGCACATAGCCCCGATAGAAGCTGCGTGCGCCTTCGTGTTTATAAATCTTTGCCGCCGCATCGGCAATGCCCGCGTATTGGCCCGTCTTTCTTAGTGCCAGCCTTGTCTTTAATACTTCCATGGGATATATGATAGTCTGGGAAATTCCACCTGCTGCTGCACCCGCATAGAAGCGTTCCGCAATCGTCATTTGCCGCGTCGTATCGTTGCCACGTATCAGACGCTTCATTTGCTCGTAGGCGGCAAATTTGAGCGCCGTTTCGGGGGCAATCTTGAGCACGTTGATGCCATTGCCACGCCACATGCTGCGAGAGCCGCCCTCCTTCAGCAGAATTTGCATGCACTCTGAGATTCCCATTCTGCACGTTTGCACCTGTGAAGAAAAGTTGGATTAATATAATTGCTCAATTTAATTAATTTTATAATACCTAAATAAAAGTTATTTGAGTATTTTGTGCGAATTTCAACTGGCTTTAAAGAGTATTTCTATTACTTTAAAATATCATTTTAAACTTTTTAGTTAAAACTTGGCCATTCTTAAATTTTTGGATTAATTTCTCCTTTATTTTAAACTATTTTAACAGCATAATTCACTTAAATTTAGTTTTAATAAGAAAATTGCCTTGTTTTGCAGCCTCTATGTTTTTGTTTGTAAAAATTTAATTTAAATACATTTTCGAAACCACTTTGGAAGAGAATTTAAATATTTTCAAAAGAAAATTAACGATCGACTTTTGAAATAAAATAAAATAAACAATTACAAGTATTAACGATATTTATAATGGACAATATATAGTTAATTCTTGTTTTTGTAAAAATCGAATTTTCAATTTTAAAATGTTTGGGAATTGCTTTTATGTGATGTAAGTAAATATATAATGTGCTTACCTGCAGAAATACTTTAACTCTGTCCAGCGGAGCTGTGCAAGTTCGTGACACGGCACCAGCGATGCCACCGGCCACCAGGTGTCGCCACCAGAGACCCGTCTGCATTTCCTTTTGCGTGAAGTCATCAGGTACATTCATATCCTCGCCAATGTCGAGGTACTGCAAAGGATCAAGACAAGCAGAGATTAATAAAAAATACACATACTCTTTAAAATAAGCTAACACTACTAGGCTAAATGAAAGATAATGAATATGGCTAAATAATAAAAATAATATAAAATAAACTATATTCAGACCACATCCTTATTGCTTGCATTTTTGACTGAGAGCCACATCACTGAGATTAGCCAGCTTTGAACGCCTGCCTGTGGTAAAGTATTGCATTAGTTCTTATCATTCAATTTAAGTCCTATTGCAGCACAAGGTAATCAAATTAAGCGCTCCCTACCTCCCCCCTCCCCCTCCCTCTCTCTCTCTCTCTATCAGTGCGAAAACCAAAGAAAAGCAATGCGGAAACTACTTGCTACGTGTGTTTTTTCTCTCGTTGTTGTGTGTTCTAAAATAAGAACAAAACTGTTGAAGCAAAATACTCGCAAAGTTTTATATAATGCATGTGTACACTTGCGAGTCTGTGTATATAAAATACTACTAATTTTTATTTGCGTGATTTTCTATTTATCCCAGACGTGCCTCCTTCCATTTGCAAATTGCGTAATTTGGCAATTCTGTGTAGTGCACTTTGAACTCGAGGGCTGTTTGAGTTGTTCGTCGTTCGCTGTTGGCTGTTTCATTTCACAAGCGGATTCAACATCCCTATGTTGATAAGACGCAATGAGGCAGTTGATAAGCCACAACAAGTTGAACGTCAATGCTGTCTGAAGGTGATAAACAAACGGCGCGAGGCAGTCGTCTTGTGATCTTTAAAAACATTTTATAGATTCGCAAATTCCTACTCCAGAAGAGAAGAGAAGGAAATCAGGAAACCTTCAGCTTAAATATTCAACTACTTAAGTAAATTAACAATGCGATTTCAAGGTAAAGCAAACACGGACAATTTAATATAATTTGCAAAGTTCATTTGCCTCTCTCAGCCACCAATATTTATTGAAGTCAGCCAGCGTGCAATTAATTATAATAAAAAGCCAACAACATATAAAACTTAATGCAGGCACAAAAAGCAAAGTACGAGTTTTCAACTAGCTAAATATATTATACTATTTTATCAGTGCTTTTTATTTAAGCATATGCAAATGTATGATAAACAAAAATGTATATTTCAATTATTTTGTTGTGGTTGATTAAATAAAAGTATTTATTTGGCACTGCATTCACAAAGACTTTAGAATTAATGTATATTTTAATTAAATTTCCTTTTATTTAAGCACTTGCAAAGAAGAATGTGTAAATTATATATTTCAATTATTTTGTTGTTGTTAAATAAATAAAAGAATTTTTTTGGCTGCTGTCACCAAGACTATAGATATTTGCAAATGTATAGCAAACAAAATTGTATGTAAATTCTATATTTCAATTATTTTTTCGTATTGCTAATTAAATAAAAGTATTTATTTGGCACTGACATTGGCTGCAGTCTCATCTCAATGGGCATTGACTCGCGGATTTTTCATTTGCCAAATATTTATGTGAATACACACAATCGTATTCGCATTCGTATTTATTCAGCTCTTGGCCAACGGAAGCGAGCACATGACAAGTCAAGCAAAAACAAGAAATATGTTATTTTTTTCTATGAATTGGGTCTATTTATAAAGCTCTCGCATTTTTATCGCTAGCGATTGTGGAATGCATAAAGGCAATAACAATCAGTAAGCACACATACATATAAATGCACAAACACATACACAAGTCGGCTTACAACTTTAACAATAAGGCCAGTAATAAGACGCGCTTTGGAAACCCGAAGCCAAGGCCGAAACCGAAGTGGGCCTTAAGGTTAAGCGATCAATGCATAGGCATGAAGGTAAACTGGGCCAAGAGGGGGACAACAAGGCAGTTTGGAACGTCATCAGATAAATAAGTTAATCAGTTGACTCACAAGAGCATTTGTGGATCACCGATCATCCAGTCAGCAGTCTGGCCAATGACGCAAACGGTGAAGAAGGCGTATTAGTAATTTACTTGAATAAGCATCAACGATATTAAAAACAATGTAAGCATCATCAAGATCAACAAGTTTATAAACAATTGTTTACGCATTTGTCGTCATCGCAGCACATATCAAATGTGGGGGAGTAAAAGGGAAAGGGAGTATAGGCGCGCCCCTTCAGACACATGACTCAGCGCAGTCTATGGATAAAGTTTGTCAAGAGCAAAGCATAATGACGTCGCAGAGCGCCTAGCAACAGAGCAAACTGAAACCCCGCAAGGCGCCAACTTGTCAAAGAGAGAGAGAGATAGAGAGACAGAGAGAGAGTGGTAAAGACAAAGAGAGTAGGAGCGCCAAATCAGCTGGGAGTACAAGAGTGTGAGTGTGAGTGTGTGCATGTGTGGTAAAGTATGTCGTCGTCACGAATTAGCGATCGACAAAGACGAAGACACAAACGAAGACGAAGACGAAGACGAAGACTAGGGCAATAGGGAGGTCGACTGTTATGGGACGGTGGAGGGCGGAACGACCGGTTCCATATCAGCACTTGGCAATTTTTAAACACGCTGTTGCCATGCGCCCCATTGTACTACACAACGAAGAGCGAAAGGCAAGTCGAGCCGAAGTCAAGTCAAGTCGAGTCAAATCAAAGCATTGACAGATGCTACAACACGTACAGCACACAAGTGCAGTGATAGGCGAGAGGGAGTGTGTGTGTGTGTGTGTGGAGCGTGGACTGTGGAATGTGCAACGCTAGCAATTTCTGGTATATTTTTAGAGGCAATTGGCAGACTACTTTAAACAATGGCAACTGAATATTTATTGGAAGCGATAAGATTGAAATGGGAAATAGTCGCTTATATTAGTGACTCAGCAAACGCAACAAATCACTTCCAGTAATCAATTCCAGCAACTGGATGGGGAAAAACATGAAGCATGGGTAATTTTACCAAGTAATATAGCTTATCATCTAGTATTGAGACCACCTACCCGTCCCATCATGTCACGGAATATGACCACGAAATCCTCCATCATGTCGCCAGCGACTGCCATTTGTTGAATATTATGGTAATCGACTGGTAAATTATATTGGTAAGTGCCGTTCCGCAACATTTTCTAGGCCAACACAATTATTTAAACACCCCAACAGAGGTGTTAAGTCACAGAGTTATGTATTATTTCCGATTTCCGATATCCGCTTTTACAAGTGCGGCACGTGTATTTACCAAATGTAGGTATTTATGTATTTTTAATTTAAAGCTTTCACTATTTTGTTGCAGTCCGCGCTTGAAATAATTACAAACTTTCACTGTTACAAAATACTCAGTCTCAGTCTCTTAGTAATTGTTAATTAATAGTTATGATTTGAGTATATAGCGGTATTTGACATTTGCTTGATTCGCACACAGAACGCGTTACTTGATCAAAAATCGCGTTAACAGTTGCAACGAAAGAATGCAAAGTCGTCTCTTCGCTTCAGTAAGATTATATAATAATGCTACAGGGAGCGGATTGAATCTTTTTAACGCGCGCACAACCTACGCGTGAGCCAGCTGCCACAAGACTGAGAGCAAGAGCAGAAGCAACAACGATCATTGCTGTCGTTGTGCTCACGTCACCGCCGCTGCCGCCGTCGTCGTCGACGTTAACGTCAACGTTGCGAGCAACTGCGATAGACGCTGCAAAGTACAAATTGTCGTTCCGTTTGCTCGTTTATCAAAACAGCTGGCGCGTGGCTCTCTCCCTCCCCGCGCTCTCTCACTCTCGGCTCACGTGTCTCTCTCTTTGTTTGGCCTCCACAATTTGGTGGCAAATCAACACGCCGCCCTGCTCCCACCCACTGCCCGTCCAACCATCGAATTGTAAGAAAAGCACAACGAATAATGTCAATTAGCTGCTTGCATGCAGACAAACACAAGCTGAGATGTATGTTATGCAGGAATGTGTATTGTATTTAACTGGAAAGGGAAAAAAACCCCATATTGAATTTACGATATCTTCATTCACTAAACCAGACAGTCTGGCCATGTAGTAGTATTAAACTAGTGCCTGTTACTCGTTTTCTTTTCTTTATCACAGACTCAATTTTTCGCAAGTTAAACCGGTTCACACCGATTTCGCACTTAATCAAGGGCAACCTCCCCACAATTTGGAAAAGTGGGGAAGGCTTTGTTGTTAGACACATGACGGGCGTATGACTAGAATGACGCTCCGAGAACTGCGTCGTTATGGATCTAATGTTTACAACTTTATTTAAGCGCGCCTACAATTTATTTATCACTATGGAAATTTTAAGATTGCAATTTAACGTCAGAATGTTACAAAAGTCCAATGAGACTTTCATTATGTCATGGCAGACTATCTCTGACGCAGAGTATACCCTATAGCATATGTCTACAGAGTATAAAGTACACAAGCCAATAATATATTGGTTATCAGTACATGTACTATGTAATACAGCTTGGAAATAGCAAATAAATATAAAAACAAGCAAAATTCATAGATTATAGATCAGGTGGAAAGTTCCAGGAAAGTACAAAAAACGTTGACACACCCATTTATTATGACTTGGAATTGGTTTAGTCAACTTCTCGACTGCTTGCAATCACTCAGGAGGTTTTAATTAATTTACGACACCATTAAATATCGTACATTGAAATACAATTGGTATTTTTATGGTATTAGTCGAGGAAGTTGACACAACAATTACAACAGAAAGTATCCGAGAAATCAATAAACAAGAAATACGAGCTGCACGTCACTGAAAATGCCTATAATAGATTGAATTAATGGGAAAACAGCAGGGAACAATTGATATTAATTTCATTATTTAAAGATCTAATAATAACGGTCAATGTAAAGGTGAAGGACTTTTCAAAGAATATGTAATAAGAAGACACAAATTGCACTTAAGTTTTAAAGTAATGTGAAGCAAACCCAGTAATTCATTTATATTTTAATGGATAGACGAGAAATGCTAACCCCTAACACTTTAAAGAGCAGCTTAATCATAAAAAAAACAGTGTACAAAAATAGCTAAAATGTGGAATTTTACACTAAGTGTATTACCTACCTGAACTAATTATAGTAGTTTCAATATGTCATCAAAACTGAGGCCAAAATTGCAAAATGTCTTCAAGTTATACAAAATTGTGGAATGCTACAATTAAGTATTTTCTAGACAGGAATTATGGGATACTTGACTTTAATAAACATCGTTGTCCTATGATTACTGACAATGACAAATGATTTTTAGAGTAAACATTTTGCACATCAACGAACAACAAATATACTTTATCAGCGACCAATTACACTGGGAAACAAAAGCTTAATTTTTAAACAGTTATTGGAATATTTAAAAATGAAAAATACAAAAAAAAAAAGAGAGCAATACGAACGTTTCGAGAAACCCCCATTTGAATAGCTTTCCTCACTGGCAGACTAAGAGGTTCTTTGCTTTTTATTAGTATTATGGTCTTTAATTTGTTATTTAGTGGTGTTTGCAATTACATTTTCAACAAATAAGCTGTACCATAGACCTTAATGGCATTCCATCAAAATATCTAAGCCCAAAAATAACAATTTAATTATGGCAACGTCTAATTCATTCGAGCCTTTGAGTCTTCTGCTTAATTTTATTAATTCTCAGGCGCTTCTAATGTTAATGTCAAGACAACTAAAATTCGGGTTTCATATTTCATTAGTCTAATGAGAAACAAAGCAAAAATTTTGCGTAGCAACAAGAAACAAAACGAATATTCGGCTGCCAGACAGGTATATAGTATTATCTGACGGGTGTTGTATCTTTTAAATATTCGCAGACAGTGTGAACCGGTTAAGCTAATGAATAATCAATGTTTTTCGAATCAAAAGAACTGCAGTAAACTAACCGGCATATTTAAAAGCATTCCCGTGGGAGCAACTGTTATATTATGATGTGCCATAACATTACCATAATATGCAAAATTCGAATTAATTGAAATGAATGAACTGAGAACAACGACAAACAAAAGTGTAAACAAAATGATTATTCACAGACAACAAAGCCGATAAATGAATGAAAGTGTCAGTCCCCCAAATTGATATGGCAGCAGCAACAACAAATGCCAACGCATCATTAGATAGCTAAAAAGTCTGATAAGCGTTCTATAAAATATCATCCTAGACTGTGCTAGTCGCAATTTTTAACTAAATGTATGATGAAATAAAGCGATCAGTTTACGTTAGTCAACAGGTTGGCGAGAGCGACAAAGAGAATTCTCAAAAGAGAGTGTGTGGAGCAGTAAAGCTTTGAGTAAAGCTTTTTACTCTCTTAAGTGCAATGGGTCTTTGCTTGCATTGGATTGGGATACCCCGTGACTTGGCTAATGTGTTTGTGTGAGTGATCGAGTGTGATTCGGCACAATTGTGCAAGAGGAGCAAAAGAGAAATGAGATGAGCATTACCCTACTTAGCAGTTGACTAGAAACGACTACGAGTATTAATGGTAATTGTAATTGGTTAACTTTGACTTTGATATGTACCTTCAAATCATCCTCAGTTAGTCAGGAATTGTGTGTTTGCAGGAACTACATTTTAAGCATTATAGTACGAAAGTATGTCAAGTATAATAATATTGGTAAATAAATATGTTTGTTTATGGGCAGGGAGGTTAGAAAGGTGTAACAATTAGTTTTAAATGCAATACGATATTAACAAAAATAAACAACTATGTCTAGACTATATAGACAAAGGAACGCAACAGAGTACAAATTGCAGTTATTGTTTGGCTGTAACTGAAACAGTTAGCAAGTTTGCACAGGCTCCGTTTACAATCTAAACAAAGGCAAACGTCTGTGCAAACTTCTGGCCATAAAAGCATTATAGATAAATCTATTAAATTACAAACAATTCCATACAAACTAATGGGAACACTTGCTCCTCGACTTACAGTAGAGTGCCGCCAAAATTTGATTAGATCATGAATGTCCGTCGACGGAGCGAGCAGCATAAAGTCGCGCCATTCATTAAAGCTTATGTTGAGGCTGCCATCCTTGTCCATTCTAGCAATATATAAAAAGAGTAATTTAATTTTTAACTGTTTACATGTTGGAAAACTCTTTAAGCCACCTGCTGAGCAGTTTTCTAGCTTCATCTAGGTCCACGTCCAGGCCCAGATCCTTAAAAGCCGATATTAGTTCCTCCAAGTCTACTTTTCCTGTAAGTCAAGGTAGTTTGTAAATAAATGTGTTAATATATATAAATTTTATGGACAACTTACCATCCCGATTCTTGTCCAGATGCGAGAATTGCAGGCACAAATTCTTCTCATGCTCACGCACATAATGGAGAAACTCGGCGAATCCTACGTTACCGCTTTGATCCTTGTCCGACTGCTGCATGAATTTCTGTTGCAAGTCAAAGAGTAATAGATAAAATCAGTATATTTATATGCTTGACTGACCGCCCTTTTTGGCAACAGCTTTGCGAGGCCTTGGCTCGAAAAATGTCTGCCAACTTATGACTTGTTAGCGGAAATTAATTCATTGCATAAGCAAGATCGATATATCTATGTAAATGCATAATATTATAAATACCATGTTATTGTAAATGAAATAGACAATGGCATGTGCAAAAGATCACATATTTGCACAACAAAAACATTTGCAAATTAGTCTGACATATAATCCCTAAGATAGGGAAATAAATTCCCAGTTACTAAATGTTCCCAGCATTTTGGGTACTAAAATTTAAAAACTTAGCTATAAATAGTTAAAAAAAAAGTTATTAGAATTGATCAAAAAAAATGCAACATTCTGAAAAGGCAAATAAATTACAAACATATTTTACTTCCTATATTTTAACAAAAAAAAAATTTCCCAAAAGCTACTGCACTCAAATAAAGTAATGTTTTCCTAATCTTATCTGTACAATATTTTCCTCAATAAAATATACCAATACTTTGCTTATTCTATTTTTGTGACATTGATTTCATTTTATATAAAAGTCATCAGATATTACCCTCCTAGTCTCCTAGTAAATTCTTTTAGGGCCAGTTTTTCTATTTAAGGGGTTTGATAACTATACAACAGATATTTTGACGTAAAATGTATGGAAACCAATGTCAAATTCAATTTTATCTATTTTATAATATGTAAGGAGACGTTGACCGACCCTAAATTTAACAATTACAATATTGCAAAATGATGCTACTAAATAGCTTAAATGACAACAATGACAACTCACCACCGCGTAGACGCTCGAGAGTCCAAAATCGTGCAATGCCGCCGATAGATCGTGTATATCGATTTTTCCATCGCCATCGCGGTCCAGCTGATTGAAGATCTTCTCGAGCCTCTCTTCATCCTCGGCAGGTATCTCAGTCGGCATGATGGAAAGCGGCACGCTCGAGACGGCGACGGCGACAGAGACGTTGCTCTGCTGCGGCGGCAGAATGTTGAGATTGTAGGGCGTTGTGGCGAGTAAAGCATGTTGCTGATGCAACTTATGTGGCAGGACTTTCTCATAGCTTTGAGTTGCTGGTGACTTCAATGCTGGTGCATAAATGGCATTTGCCTGCTGTGCGTAATTAAAACCCTGATCTTGTTCCGGCGTCAAGTCGATGTCAATGCGTTGTTCTTGATCGAGATGTGGTTTTTGTTGTTGCTGCTGCTGCTGTTGTTGTTCCTTCAGTTGTTGCTGCTGCTGCTTAAGCTGCTCAACCTGCTGACTTACTTCTAAGGACGCGTTGTTTTCAAAACCGACTTGCTTTTTAACCATTCTCCAGATTCGTCTTAACGTTGTATCAAGTATTACTTGCTCTTGCAGTCGTTTAAGTAAAATTGAGTGCTTGTATTGTTGCTGTTGCAAGTTGAGGTACCCAGATGTGCCCCAGCAATTGTTGATGCTTCGTCGATTCGTTCTGTTTTATGGCTGGCACATTTTGATTTTTGCCTCTCAACTGAAACTGAATGTTGCGTCGCGTCGCTTCGTTTCGCAAAAGGTCTATAAATAAAGAAATATTCAATTTTCGCTATTTATTCACATTATCCTAAATGTTTACATACATACAGTTAGTCAGGTAATTGTTTTGACAACATTAAAAATGCACATATTCTAATATGCTTAAAATAACTTTTTTTGATTTTTTCTTATTTTTATAATAGCTACTCTTGACTCTTAATACAATTTAAAAACAAACAATTTAAAATAAATATAAAAACGCTCCATTGGATTTAGCTACTTTTAAAAATAAAAACAAATTTATGAATTTGTTGCTACTTTATGTGAATTAGTTGTTTTGACAAATAAAGTAAAGGCATTATTTTTTAATACGATATTATAAAATAAAATAAAAAAAACAAATTAAAATATGTGAATGGTTTTTTTTGTCAGCACAATTACTTTACGAACTATATATGCACTAGGGTGCATTGATTTGTATGGGTCTAAAATATTTTAAAGATGGTAACCCAAAGAGTATTTTTTCGAAATTGTTATCATGTTATTTTAAGCACATCCTAAGTGTTTTTAGAGCGATCTTGACAAGTTTGGTATCAAAAGTCTTGCTAGAACCAGTTTCATAGAATCAAAGGAACAATTTTCCTTAAAACATTATGTATGTCCATGCAAGGTCTAAAAGAAATTGATTAAAGAACTATGATTTTATGGTGAAAACCTCTTAGAAATGACCAAAGATTTCAAATTTGGGTTACGTTTTTTTATTAAATAAAATCGATGCACCCTAATATATACACAAGCGATAGTCAAAATGGCATTGTTTAAATATCTATAAAAGAAAAATTATTCAAATAAGCAACAATTCATTCATTTCATTCACGCTTCATTCGCTGGGTTCAAAAACAGACGACACGACCCATTAGGACTTCTTAATGGGGAACAAAATCTACAAAGTGGGAGGCAGTCAGCTATGTTTTTAGCATTTAAATTGCTCACTGCTCATTCCTGCATGACATTTTAATTTATCCTGATAGCGAAAGCGTTTTTTTTTTTTGTTCGGTATACAATCCTACAGCTCGCTCATCAGTAAATCCATACAGTTTTCAGGGCAATAATTCCCACAGGGCGTTGGATACGAATCAGCTGCGAAGACCGCAACCAGTTTTGATGTCATGGAAATGAAGTCATTTGTGGGCACTTTCTCTAATTTTTCTTTTTTTATTTTTCATTTTTCAGCATTTGTAACAGTTTTATTTGGCTGCCAGCTGGGCAGTCGCAATTGCTATTGAATCATTGATTTTTTTTTTGCTGCGTTTTCCCGGAAGAAACAGAAGCCTTGAAAATTAACAACTCCCACTGCACACACATACACACACACGCACACGAAACCAATACATGTGTCATGGAAGAGTGTGGCGTCGGGGGCGGAGGCTAAGGTGGGAGCAGTCAGGACGATGCTGGAACTTTCTTTAAACAAATGTTCAACAAATGTTTGCTGTTTTAATAGCTCATTATACTTTTCGCGATAGACATCTGCTTAGTTTCACTTTGCAGTGACTCAAGTTTCACGTAAATTTCTTGTGATTTTTGCCAAATTGGCAAAATTCAATTTCAGCGAAACGCTTTTTTCATGCACACACACACACATGCACGCTGTAACACATACGAATGGATACCAAAGAAATACGAAAATCAAAGTGAAACGCGTGGCGCTACATACTGTCGAAACTCCTTTTATTTTGGTTGTCCTTAGACACTTCTTTATATATATATATATTATTAACTTTGAAATTTTATAAGAACACTATCAGCGGAATTCACTTGGGATAAACTGTGCGCTCTGCCAACTCGTATGCTACAAAAACGATAAAACGATAAAACGCGTCCGTTCTGTTTGTTCAAACGAAAAAGAATGAAAGAAAAGAGAAAATATAACAGAAATGCTTATACTTTCTTATCGATATATCGATATTCGCACACCATAATTAGCAATATGATATCGTGATATGTAATACGATACCGATATTCTTTCTCCCACATATCGAACTTAAATTTTAAGTAATTGCAAAATGCAATAGCTTTGCAATAAATTAATAATCATGTATTTTAAAATTTCGAAATCAGATAAAATTAAGGTATTCCTTTAAATTAAGGTTTGAAGATCGTCATTGATATTTTTAACATTGAACTATTTTAATTTGTTTTCCGATACAACTCCTTAGCTCCTTTAGTTACTCGTTTATCTATTTTTTTCATTTTAATACTTTATAACAGTTTACTACTTCATTCGCGCCCAATTTCGAAATGTATAAAGTGTTTTATTTGAAAATACGTTGAAAGTTTATCCTTGAATGCAAACTTTCTCCCTAGCAACCTTGAAAAGTCCACTTTAAACCCAGTGGTGAATTCTTAGAAACGCTTGATTCATTGATTCTATAATATGCTTGTCAATTTTGATTCCATATATATATATTTTGGCTAATTAATTCGTTTTGTAATATTTTGTTTCATTTAAAATTGGTCTAGCCTGTTGAATTATTCGTTGGAAAGTTTGAACTTAATATCCGTTGACGATTACATTAAATGCGTTTACAAATAAATTGGGATTACATTAACAAAAGGACAAACAATAGTACAAAACAAATTAAATACACTTTGCAGTAGGTAGTTTCTGTTGCTAATTCATTAACAAATTCCAGGCATCATCTTCGGCGCTTGGTTTTCCACTCGACGATGCTGGAGGTTTAGCTTTTACATTTTTCACATCCAAATTATCGAATCCTTCGGTCAATTTATGGGATGTCTCCTGTAACTTCATGTTTCGACGTGCAGTTTGACCACCCGACGGTGTATTCTGATACGATGTCTCGGCATTTTGATAGCTCGATGTATTGAAGCCAGACCAATCATCATCATTGGTAAGACCGCTGCTGGGTGTGCTGCTGGCAATGTTGCTGCCAAGTTGGTTATGATATGAACTGGAGCTGGTTAGGTGCGATTTATTGTTGGCGTTCTCCTGCCAACCACCCCAGTCACTATCTGTGGCTCCACTCTGTTGTCCGAGGCCACCAGCCAAATTGCCGCCCACCGAGTTGGAACGCTGATAGGCATTGTCCTCCGAGCTGGGATCATTGTATCCGCCCTGGAAATTGGAATTGTTGCTGCCTGACAAATTATTCCAGCCACGTTTGCCAATATCTGACACCTACAAAAAATACCAAATGTTAGTCAATAATTCAAGCAGTGAATCATATACATAATAACTGATAATAGGAATGAACGACTACCGACCTTATAGGCCACGTCTGTAACACCGCTTTGAACAGTTTCTAGTAAGGTGCCTTCTTTAATCTACAAACAAATGAAAAGGAAACGAAAAAAAACAAACATACCAAAAAATACAAATAATAACAAATAAAAAAGGATGTATAATGAAGGACTACCGCATACCTTGGTTGAAGCCAGGTTTACAGTAGTTACGGCCTTTTCCTTTGCCGTGCTGGCCAGCTTGGAGGCATTCGAAGAGAAAAGACTCCAGCCGGAAGCTAAAGTTGTCAGCGTGGAGTCAATTATCTCCTGAGATTGCGTTTTTGGTGGCGCCTCTCGGGTAAAACCAAATCCAGCGTATTTACCGCCCTGATTCGGTGGCAAGTTTCTGTCAATGGGATTAAGATTTAGGTGGAAATATTTAATAAATTACATACGATTCATTTATCTGAACTATTTTGTGTTAAAATTTCAAGGTCACACAACAAACGGTTTGGCCTATTCCAAAGCTCAGTCAGTGAGTCAGTTCAAGCAATTTTGTATATATATATGCAGTAAGTCATATTCCGATCTAATTATTATTTTTTTGATTAATATTATTGATTATAAAGTTATGTACATACTCAGGGCGTGAAGCATTTTCCATTTGACGGCGACTGAAGAACTCTTCTTTCTGATCTTTAAACTCTTGTGTCTGGAACTGCTGATAAGCCGCATTATCATTATAGGCTCCACCTCCATTCTGATAGCCGCCTCCGCCTCCGTTTCCACCCTGGGCATTTCCACCGTAACCTGTTGTGCTTGAGCGGTTCTGCGAGTTGTTGTTGCCACCAGCTGTGGCACTGCCTCCATAGTTGTTGCCACTAAAGGAATTGCTGCTGCTCAGACGCGTCTCAGCATCCTTTTGATTCCAGCTCTTGCCCTGTGCCAAAGTTGATATCTTATCACGATACAAAGCGGCCGCTTTGCAGTTGTAACGTTGTGTTATCGGTGCACGTTCATTCCAATCATCCTGATCCTCAAGAAATTCGCGAGCATTTCGATTGCCACCCACCTTCATCTTCTCCAGCTCAATGTCCTTCCACTTATCCATCGTCACGGAGCGCACAAAGGAAAGGTGTACGCCCAAGCTGCGATGTTTGCCGGAGCATTCCAGGCAGATCCAAATGCCATAGGTGACTGACACCCACTGTGGATTGTGGGTTCCGCATTCAAAGCATTTCTGTGCAGAGGATAATCATATAGTTTTATTTAATTACTCAGTATTTACATATGTTGTACAGCTAGTCAAGTAATTGTTGTGACAATCTATTTAATATTTATTAAATCATAAAATAAACCAATAAGTATTACTTTTTTGGCTTTGTCGAAATAATTACTTGACCAACTGTTTGCTAAATATGTGCAATCTTTAAATGGTAGCTTACCGAATTATCGTCTTGTGGTTTGAGCTCCTGCAGCACGCGGCGTGTTCTCGGACTGGCCATGGCAACAGCTAACAACTAACAAAGGCCTTTTTAACTCAATTTCACACTGCCTTGACTTTTATAGTTGGGGTAAAACTTTTTTTGCTGACGTTGGCGTAGTTTGCAATCTTGTAGGCACTGTAACTCGACATCCATGCAAACTGGATCTGCGGTGACTCCAATTAACTCTTTGCACGTGAATTAACACATTTAATCAAGCTGTGCATTTGGTTTCGCAACTTTAGGTGCAGGCTTAAATATTAATTGACAAAAAAAATATCTTTTAACACAATTCAACTTGGAATCAGTGCTGCCAACTTATCTTTTTTTCCCTTGAGCTCTGACGTTTTTCGAATGCGAAAAGCGGGAAAAATTGTGATCCAGCGGGGGCGGTTTTTTTTTTTGCTTTTAATAAACTTCTGACAAAATATCGAAATATCAAAGCATGGCATCACTTAAATAGGTTTAATAGATAGTTGTAACAAAATCAGTAAATGTTGATATAGCTTTTTTCGGCCCTGAAGAGTTGGCAGCACTGATTTTGTTGTGGAATGATATCGAATTAAGCCAATCGATATATTTTAGGACAAGTGCTGTGAAATGCACCTATGTTTTAGTAAATATTTAATTTTTAATGCAGACACATTAAAAATTTGAGGAAGAATAAATTAACTGATTTTGCATAGAAATCATGTACAATTTGCAATGTTTGTGATTCAAGTACTAAAATAAACATTGTTAAAAATAAAACAGCTATAGAACTACTCTATATTAAATATTATATATAAAACAATTCTATATAAAACTAAACTATATATATAACAATTATATATATAACAATTATATATAAAACAATTATATAAAAAAAAACATTATTATCCATAAAACTTTAATATATATATAACTTTATTAAATATAAAAATTTATTATAAATAATACTTTATTATATATTATACTATAAAATATTACTATATATAAAAATTTATTATATGTAAAACTATATTATTTATAAGACTATATTATATATAAAACTATATAATATATAAAACTATTCTTATTAAATAGTTGTTAAGCTTACAAAATAATGGTTAATAATTTTTATAATTAGCTTATAACAATCTGCTTATAATGCTACGAAGTTGCCCGCCTTTGCTGATCCGTCTTCTGCGAGCGCCGAACACCGACTCCTGCCTACTGCTAGAAAGGCCGGCTTTTATATGCAGCGTGGGGGTCTGTTAGCAGAGCTCTGTTATCTTAGCAGTGCCAATGTGAGTTTAACAGTAACAAGGTGAGTTTAACAGTGCCAATGTGAGTTTAACAGTGTCAAAGTGAGTATAACATTCAACAATAACTTGATCAAAACTAAACCGATTTTCCAGCGGATTGTCATTTTAATCATGGTTTTGGCCTCTGAATAAATACATTTTTTCCAAATAGAGATTCTCAACTATATCTCGCAGTGCATATTTAATGTTTGAATTGGTAAATCGAACAGCTGATTTGCACGCGTGCCAGACTGTGCCCATCACTACTTTATAGCACACTTTTCGAACGCCAACATTCGACTTCAGCGTTTATAGCGATTCTACACTAGCGCCACTAGCGGCTTTTACAAAACACATAAGTAGAGTCATGGCGCGAAATTATGAAAAAATTAAATCCATATTAATTGTATAAAGGAGCAATAAGTTAATTAATTGCCAAATTTAAATTCAAAATTAGATAACATAAAGGTGGTAGATATTATAAATGTTAAAAATTTGAGACACGATTAAAAAAACTCCAATTTGCCCTTTGATCTGAACAGCGTTTTTCGGCAACCAAAGCTGCCACACTGTTTGCCGGAAAAGGCTTTTGCACTTTTCAAACCTGTGGCACCACACAGTCTATTTGGTAATTTTAAACTTTAACCGCCAACTGGCAACGTTACTGCAGTTTTGACACATATAAAATTACGTTGCCACTCCTCTCTAATTTGGGGACACACTGATTGCGAATATTGCGTGATTTTAATTTAAGTATCAAAATAAAATTGAAGTTGAGGGGCCTTAAATTTGGTGCGCCAGTCAAAGGATTTCATAATGGCGGGTAGAAAAAAGGCAAATCAGAAAAACGAGAGCTGGATTCCTGAATCCCGTGGCTTTTTTACGAATGTAATGACTGATACCTTTAAAAGTCTTCACGAGAATAAATTGCTTGATTTAAGCCGCAATGAGCAAACTCAGTTGGAAAAACTGGAGAAATTGTGGCTGATCAATTATAAACCCTTGGAGCGTCTTCCAGAGTCAAATACTTGTCCATTGCCAAAACCCAAACGAGCGCCAAGAAAACCTCGCAAAAGCACAGTAACAACAACAACAACAACAACAACAACACCGTTTGAGAAGACAGAGATGCAAGATGAACAGTATGTGGATCCGAGGACTTTGGATGACAACTTGGATATTGTGTATCGCATTAACATTCCACGCTTACGGCCTCATTGGCGCCACAGCAGAATTGATCTCAAGATAAAGGCGTACATATGCAAAAACAATTTAATAGAACCGCTGATCAATTGGCAGCTACTGGATACCGTAATGGAATTGCCACTGCAAGAGGCAACAAACATATTTCAGCGTCATGTTGACGAAATGCTGAAGACTGCATAAATATCCATATATGTAAATAAAATAGATAAATGCAAATGTTTTGTTTTTTGTGTTTCAATTGTTGCAGTAGCTTTATTTAATTGTATTTAATCGAATTTCGAATAAACACGTGCGTTCCGAATTCGAACATAATTAAATTAAACATTGTTAAGTTTACTTTTTGCATTTCAAAGTTTGCTTTAAATTTGACTCGTATTTTGTCAAGTGAGTTAAAAATTTTTGTTTTTGCTTAATTATTGTTTAATTTATGAAAAAATACAATAAGATTGAAACCACAAACGTCAGCCAAGAAACTAAAGCTTAAAAACTTGGAAAACTGATAATATATGATTTAATTCCGGTTTTAAATGATTGGGAACATAAAACGTATTTTAAATCGAAAATAATAAAGTTAAATTCTTGAAAATTTTTAAATTTAAGACGGAAAACATATTTTTTTGCTTGGTTGAAAGTATTCGTAATTTCTAACTGTCGGAAATATTGAAGTGAACTGAAGCAAATGTAATTAATTATGATTGGAGTGTATTTGGAATTTCAGTTACGTGTAAAGGTTGTGTTATTGATGACGAGTCTAACATATTATAACTAATCATGCTGATCTGATTTTCATATTAATTTCATTCATGTTCTTCCGACTCTCACATTTTCCGCAACGTCATGCCGAAAATTAATAAAAATCAGAGATTTATCACACTCTTTTACAGTAATCCAGTCGATTGTCGGTGAATATCAGACAATGAAATTACGAGTACCGTGAGTGATTTCAATACAAAAACAGATCGCGTGTGGGCCCCAAATGGAATTAGATGGAGATTAGAGAGTTTGGCGCCGGGAGCATTTCCTCTCCCTCCCCTCTCTCTCTCTCTCTCTCTCTCTCTCTCTCTCTCTCTTTCTCTCTCTCTCTAAAACCACACACACTCTTTGTAGACAATCATAAATATGGAATTCAATCGGAACATTAGCATATAATTATGCACAATATTTTTGCAATTCACAGATCCCGATAATTTCTTTTCAATTTTCAAACTCGCGCATTTATTTAAGTCAGTCGCATTGCTATAATTTGCGTCACAAATGGGCGTGGCTGTGGTCGTGGTCGGAGTCGAGTATAATTGGGCAGGCGACGCGACCCAAAGGATGTGTTGAATTGAAATGCCTGCCGGGTAATCCGATCGAGCTCCAGTCCACTCCATATCATTGCACTCCACTCCTCGCCAGCCTCTGTCTCTGTCTCTGAGTTATGACGCATGCCTGCTAAGTGAGCCCTGTTAACTTGGCTTTTGGCGGGGCTCGTTGGTCACTCGACGCTTTCAACAACTACTGCAGATGCGAATGCGAACTGAGAATGGGATTGGGAATGGGAATGAGATTGGGAGTGGGAATGGTTCTCGGTCTGCCTTTGGTGGTGGTCTTATCAGAAGCCGCTGTGTACTCCCCAAGCTGCCAAAAATGGCATTGCTGCGCATTCATTATCCATGCTCTGTCACTGCTCTCTCTCTCTCTCTCTGGGATCCGTTGGTGGGCAGCGACTTCTTGTGCTTCTACCTCTCCTTTTGTCCTTGTGCTTCTCGTAAAGCGCCACTGGCCATTTTGCACCACAGTCTGAGTTATAGTGTGGATATGATCAAATTATAGGCTTAGCTTTGGCATTAAACTCGCATAGACGTCGTCGTTGGTCTGCAGCTCCGAGGAGGATGTAGCTGACGTTAAAGCTGGACAGAGTGAGCATGTGCAGCTTTTGTTGGCCAACTGGCATCCGGTCAACATACACACATATGAGACCACAGATACATGATTAAACTTTAATGTTTTCAAATCATAATAAGGAGGAAAACATTTTTAAAGCTTATTTAGTTAATTAGTTACTAAACAGAACATTTTTAAATTGAAATTAACTAAAGAAAATGCGTTAATTTTGAATAGTAGATAAATAAATTGGAAAGAAAATAAATATGATAAAATGAACAATTATCAGTTTTAGTTAAATAGGAAAAAAATATATTAAGATAATATTAAAATATTAGAAAAATTATTAAGTTTAAATGGTAAGCGTATATTTAAAAAAATTAATAAATAAAATATGAATTTACCATTTGCTTTGTTTAAAATAGTTGCAAAATTCTTCTATTGTTTGTGGATCAAGTTAGATGATTATCTTAATTTGAATTTCGGAACATAAAACAATTTGGTGTTTTTGGGAAACTTGGATGGAAGGTATTTATAGGACACCCCTGATTATACGCAACATAATTTTGAATACAATATAATATTTCTATAAAATTAATTTTGAATATAATATAATATTTCTATAAGATTAGTTTTGAATATACAATAATATAATATTTCTATAAGATTAATTTCTCTTGCTTTTAAAACTGTAAGAAAATACGATTTCTTCTAAGTCATATTATTATATATACAATTTTTTTTAACAGTTAAATATTATTATAATTAATTTGTTTTATCTACCTGTGCACATATGCATACTTACATATATCCCTAAGAAGCATACATACACTGAGAATGAGAGGGGCAACTTTATGCAAATGAGGCGCAACGTAGTTCGCACGCCGCTGCCACAAAGTCTGCTCAGGCAGCAAGATCTTTTCGAAATGTGCAACACATGCAAATAAAACAAAATCGTTGAAAATTGCACCAATTAAGTGGCAATGTATGCCGTCCGTCCTGGCGAGAAGACTCTTGATATGAAGTGGGTTAAGGGAATAGGGATCAGAGGGGGATCGTGGTATTGCTTCGTATTTATCAGCGATATTAAAGCGTTAAGTGAATTACTTATTCTCGTCTCTAAAGCCAAAAGCAGCGCAATGCGTTACCTTTCATGTCTACCTGTCCCAGACGATTCCGTGTCGTCGTCGTTCTACAACACAACTTGGCATAGGTATAAATGTATCAATGTGTTTTTGAGTGTGTGTGTGAGTGTGTGTCAGTGATAGCCGCGATGTTGCATGCGACAATTATACGCGCTGAGCGACGCCAGTTTGGCTCCCGCTCCCATGGCAAACAAAAAACAAGCGGGAAAGGCTATAGTCGAGAGCCCGACTATTGAAATACCCGTTACACACATTTAAGAGATTGCATCGGTGTTATTAAAATTAAATCTTTTTAACCAAGAATTCTTAGCATTAGTTCCTAGTCCCCGCGCTTAGATTGAAAATATGTACTTTTTCATGTACATGCTATTATTATTATTTTGCTATAGCATATCTTTTGTGTTTTTAGTCCGATTCTGACAAGATAAGTATTAAGGACCAGGACTTTCAAAATGGTATAAAACTGATATAAAATCAAGGGACCAATTGTACTTAAAACATAATTTTAAACTAAAAACACTAAATTGTTCAATTTTAAAAGCAGTGACAACGAATTGAATTTGGAATTACGGTTTCTTGGTGAAAACATCTTAGAATTGTCCGTAGACTACGAATTTAAATTACCATTATTTGTGAACAAATCTATCTATCTAGGATCGAATATGTCTCCTTCTTCCTCTTTCAAACATTCAAGGAATACAATATACCCTTTCACTTACTTTTTAGGTAACGGGTATAATAAAGAAGAGGGACGGCATTTGAAGCTGCCGCTGAGTCAAGGATGCCATTTACACTTACAGATTCTACTGCTACTGCTGCTGCTGACTTTTTCCAGTGGCACTGGCATTGGCATTGGCATTGCCATTCGCCGATCGTTGCTGATCGATTTTCAATCGATCGGCAGCATCATGCAACCGCGCACAGCCTTAGTCTCTGCTACAGTCTCTGCCTCTGCCACAGTCTCTGCCTCACTCTGAACAGCTCCTTCTGGTTCAACAAATCGTGCCAAATAACACAACATAATGACAACAAAGCCGACGACAGGAACGACGTTGACTCTGAGAAGGCAGTCGGTGATTGCCATTTCAAGATTTTGCCCCTCATATACACACAAACGCACACACACACACAATCGAACTGTGTGAGGATTGCAAAAATTAAGAGATATTTATAATAAGCACGAAAACCACTTAATACTAACGCCTTTGGCAATTAAGAGCCACAGCTACGAGAGTGTATGGCAAGGATGTGGATCGAGGCATTCCAATGGGTCACACATACATGCACAAAACCAACAACATTAAGAATGCAATCAGAGCGCCACGTCAGCCACAATCTCGCTTACTCTCCCACTCTCTCACTCTCTCTCTCTCTCTTTGTGTATCCCATCCGTGTAACTGCGCACACAATGCTGCTTTTCAGCAACTCATCAAAAGCCGCAGGTAAGCGTATGTAAATTTCAATTGTTTTCTCATTTTCTATGGATCTATGGATTTTGATGATGAAGTTGACGCCTTCGGTGGCTCATTACAATTAATAATAGTCGTTGTGGCGCACTCTTCGATTGATTCTTTCAATTTTCTCCACAGTCGGACAGTGAAATGAATAACTGCGCTGCGGCTGCCGTTGTGGATATTGTGTGGATGATGTGTGGATGTACAGAGAGTCAAAGTGTTCGCATAAGCGAACGATTATACAAGTGATTTTTTGATTTGACAGGCGTTAAATTAAAATTTAATTCGGCCATCTATATAATTATAGTGATCCATCCGAGCATACACATTGACGACGACGACGACGACGACCACGTCGACGACTTCTCAGCGCATGTAATTAAAGCCACATTAATCATCCAGCCCCCAAACTCAAAGCCAGGCTCGTGAAGACTTTTGGGCTCAGTTCCAATTCCAGTCGCAGCCACTTCACTCTGTGAGAGTGTGTATTGTATTGGTGTGTGTGTATGTTTGCCTCGCTTGGTAGCCACAAAATTGTCCGATTTGTCCACTTGAGTTATTTTCGAATGCGCGTCGAGCTTCCAGCTTCACTCTGCGCTCTGCCCGCATCCCCTCTCCCTCTCTCTCTCTGGCCCCTGCTCTCTATCGATCCTCTTTCAATGGGTGTCAACTCTTGAATTCCCGACCAATTATACAAAACCCGTGAGAATTTCACAAACTTTTTATATTGTTTTAGAGACACACACATACAAACACACATATATTTATGTACATATGTATGACTGTATTTATATGTCCATTGATTCATTCTTTATTTGTACTCAGCACGTGTATTATTTATGCGTGTAGATATAGAAACTGAATAAATTACGAGTAGAGTTGTAAAAATTGCACTAAATTGCGTTAGGAAAATGGAACAGATAGATCCTTAAGAATATTCACATATTACAAATATATTTTCTAGGGTATATCATTGTAGTACAGTTGATTTTAATTGCACTGCTTTTTAGTTAGCCTCCGATTCGGTTTCCGTCTCTGCATCCACATTGATCTCATCCTCCTCCAGCTCCTCCGCACTCGGCTCCTTCTGCGGCGTTGCCATATGTCGCCACAAATATTGACGGGCAAAGTTCAGAGCAAATGCCGCAGCGGAGGCAGAAGCGGAAACAGAGGATGAGGCTGATCCGGAAGATGTAGGCAGAGCAGCACGAAATGCACTATGCTCACCGCCCATTAATAATGGAGCTGATGCTGTGTGTGAGGCAGGCGGCGGAGCTGTTGGTGTTCCTGTTCCTGTCGCCGGATCGGGGTCTCGGACCGTAGGGCTTATGCTGTTGGTGCTGGAGATAAGGTTGTTCCGAGTGCTGCGCTCTTGTGCCGTGGGCTGATAGGCGGCGGTATGGTGAGCAAATTGGTAACTGGACTGTGGACTGTGTTCCATCGTACTGCTCCCGGTTGGAGGCACTGCACCCAATCCTGCTGCGGGTTGGATTTGCGGCGGCGTCGGGGATGTCGATGCCGATGCTGAGGCCGAGTCGCGCTGTTTCAGCAGATTGACCCGTTGATGACGTCGCCATTTCGCACGTCTGTTGGAAAACCAAACCTAATTGATCAATCAATGGAGAGACAATTTGTTAGTTCATAAAAAAAGAGTGGGCTGTGTCCATGTCCAAGGTCTAAGTATAAAGTGGTTAGTAGGCAGAAGGGAATCAAGCATATTCTGTCCATTGTCCATCGGGAAACATAACTCACCTGGACTCTTGCCTCACTTAAGGATGTGCGTGCCGCAAGCTTCTCTCGCGTGCTCACGCACGGATAATGCGACTTCTCGAACTCCTTCTCCAGTTCATCCAGCTGCTCCGGACTAAACGTTGTGCGATTGCGACGAAACTTCGGCTGATCACTGTCCTCCGAGTCCGAATCTTCACCCTCAATGTCTGGGGAAAGCAGGCAGATTGTTTGTTATCCGCTGGAGAATCTCAGAGAGAGAGAGAGAGTCAAATAACTCACCGATCATGCGATTGGCATCCACATCCGGCGATTGACTGTCCCTGCTTCCCGATCCCGGCGATAGAGCTGGCAACGATAGACGTCCACTGCCGGCGCTGCTGCCACCACAGACACTGGAGCTGTGGTTATTCGTATTGGGATTCGAGTTGCCATCGGAGTTGCTGTAACTGCTTCCCGGCAAGGAGCTGCTTCCTGGCAAGGGCACAGCACTCCAAAGTGGATGGTGACCCGGCAACGTCGCTGGCCAAGTCGGAAAACTCGAATACGGATGTGGATGCGGATGTGTAGGATGCAATGCATATCCATAACTGGCAGCTCGTGCAAACTCGGCTGCTGCACGCTCTGCAGCCCGATTCCTCAGGATGCGGTTGATGCTGCTCACCGAGGGAGCTGTGGCATTCGTGCAAACACCTGAGGATGGGAAGATCGCAAAAGAGAACAGTAAGTAAAGAAAGAATATAGAGAGAACTGAAGAGAAGATCACAGAAGGAAATAATAATTAGGGAAATAATATTCATAGAGAAATTCTTAAAAGGAGAAGATTGTTCAAGGAGAGATTTAATACGGAAATAATATAGAGAAAATATAGAGGCATTTAAAAAAAAGAAGATCACAGGGAAGTATCACAGGAAGAGAAAACTAAGACAGAGAAATTGTAGGAACTAAAGATCGTAAAAGGAAAGAGTTAATAAAGAGAAATAGGGACACCTGAAGAGAGAAGAAGAGATATCTAATACGGATAAAATATAGAGACAGCAGACGACGGAAGGATAGGAATAAAGAGATCAAAGATATATAGAAAATATAGAGGCACCTAAAGAAGATCACAGAAAGTGATTAAGGGAAATATCACAGGAAGAGAAAACTAAGACAGAGATATTGTAGGAACTAAAGATCGAAAAAGGAAAGAGTTAATATAGAGATATAGGAACAACTAAAGAGAGAAGAAGAGACATTTAAAACGGATAAAATATAGAGACAACAGAAGACGGAAGAATACAAATAAAGAGATCAACTGACAATTAAAGAGAAAGTCATCATAAATTGAATTTCAAGAGATCACAAGCTGAACTTTTAATATAAGGAAGAATATATAGACACCCAAATGTTAAAAAATCTTGGAAAGGTGTACTACATTACGAATATCAAGACGAAGACAAAGACGAAAAGAGCACACAAGGAGACAATTAATACAAACTTTACATACAAATTATGTAGAGACACCTGAAATGCAAAAGATCACAGATGCAGACAAGTAATACGGGCCGAATACAGAGATAATATAGAGAGACTACTTATATAAATATAAAGAGATATTTCAACCGGATGCAGTGCGTCTTGAACTCCAAATGAACTCCGACTGACACAAATTAGATTGACTGTAATGAGCAGACCAGTTGCGATTCGAATCTACATTCATTCAGTTGCAGTTGCAGTTGGAGTTTGAGACTGAGTCTCCAACTTCTGTGTGTCCAAGCAGCTCATGTGAGCGATGGCAATCGGACGATTCATCGCACAGCGCGAATTCAACTGGGCCCCCCTAGAAATCGGTCGGTTGGTCAGGGAGTCGGGGAAGTCGAGGGATACCACATTGAGTGACACAAATGTGAGCACATTTACATATCAATCGACTAAGCCTGCAGCGGATGTTCATAAATTAAGCAATCGATAAATCTTGGACAAAAGCGAAAACAATACAACGAAACTTACAACATTAAATGAGGAACAAAACTTGGCCAGGACGCAAGCAGTTTGCTGTCTGGATCAATTTGCAGGCTAATTCGTATTACGAGTACAAAGTACTGACCATAAACACATCAATAAGATGCTGCAGATGCTGTCAGCTGCTGAAGTTGGAGCTGGACTTCAACTCAGAGTTGAAGGCGCGTCCAGACGCACTGGATGAACCATTGATTGTTGACTTGGCTTGTCAATGATTCTGCAATTTCGCTTTTGGGGGGTTCCCATCAGTTGCCATTTTAATTAGCTCTCTGAAGACTCTGAAGACTGTCCTCGCTCCCTTTTTGTCTGCTCTCTTAATCTGCATCTCTGTTCGCATTGTTCTCATTGTTCTATTTAGTTTACTCACTCACCTTCGGTAATCAGTCTCTCGCGTATTTCCCACGCGAATATCGTTGGATTTTCGCGTTTATATTGCTCGATCTTTGAGACAACTGTCGGCGTGGCCACCTTGGGCTTGGAGCCACCAATCAGACCCGGTGGACGTAGTGTACCTGCCAAATAGAAAGAGAAATCTTTTAATTGATTTATGCTAATTTCAATTTTCATTCATTCCAACACACAGGTGTGACCTCTGCGTTTCCAGCGACCTCTGCCTCAGGCCGAATCGCATAATTTTCGCATTATCAATCGCAGCTCCCGGTTTGAGTTGGAGTCCGCACTTTACTCAATCGTGTGGGCGTTATTCTCAACAGGTCAAAAGCCCGTCGGCTACCTGACAAGCTTACCAACTGACTGACTAACTGACTGACTGACTAACTAGCTAAACAATTAAACTCGAGTTTCGTTTTTCTATAGCGCGTTAATTTGAATATTTGTAAATGACACAAATACAACAACTACAATTCCATATACAATGTCAGCCTCAGTTTCAGCCCAGCTTGAATGATAATTTGTCGGAAGCAACTGACAGGCGTATGCTGTTTATCTTGTGAATTAGGCGTTGAGCTCAGAGTACACTCACAGAAAAATCATATATTATTCTAGAGACACTGATCATTGATTTACAATATATTTAACGAAATGTAGAAAGACAAATTTAAATAACTCTTCGATGGAAGAGAGAAATAAATTATATATATAATAAATAAATATATATATAATATATAAATATACAAATTATATATATCTATATTAGCTATATATTAATTCAAACTGACAATTTTTAAATAACTCTTATATTAACTATATACTCTTTATTTCTGTCTGATTTTACAAACTGAAACTATTTTATCACATATTTAAAAATAATTCATTTAATTAATTGAATAAGATGTTTCCTATAGTATTTGGTATCTTATTATAGTGATACAATTTGGATGAAATTTTAATTGATAACCTGTTGGAGACATAGTTAAAAAATCATAATTGATTTTTTTAAAAACTATGTATCACGACTATTCAATTTTGCTTTATTATGTTCAACTAAAACAAAGCTTATAAATAAATTAATCAACAAAATTTAATTTCTATTGTTTCGTGAAAAAGGAAAAAAGGAAACCAATATAAAAAAATAAAATAGTACGATATTGAAACAACTTTAAAATGAATTTAAAAAATGGTTAATAATTGTATCTTTGCAAACTAATGTTATAATCGCAACATATATTCTTATTGAGCATTCCTTTCGCTCAGTGTAGTCGCTTCAGTCAATATATGCATTTGTCGCTTTAGTGGCACAGGTAAAATACAAGTGTGTGTGTGTGTGTGTGTGTGTGTACTTATGTAAATGGGATTTTGCGCAAAACGGAAATTATTTATACATTTACACAGTTTAAATTAACCAGCTTCGCCCGTCTTCCTCTCCCCCCTCTCGATTCCCTTACCCGAAGGCGAGTACACTTTGAAAATGAATGAATTGCGCGCAGATCATTTGTGAGTATGATTCAAAGATAACTCAATGAATTGTTGTAGTGACCGAATTGAGCTGTGCTCAACAATCAACTGCACTCAGTAAATCAACTAGATACGCGACGTATCAAGGTATGATTACATTTCAAGTTCTATTGTTTAACTAGTTTTGTATACCTTAATTATAAATAAAGACTGGAAATGTAATCTAAAATTATCTGATTAATATTTTTCTTGAGTATTTGGAAATAGATGATAAAGTCAAAATAAAAATCTAAGGAAGACTTAGGAAATTGTTGATACAGCGAAGTACTTAAAGCAAAGAGGACTCATTATAAAGAATCAGTAATACTTGACGGCAGTCCGCGTTAGTGACGAAAGCAGCACAAAGGGAGCGAAAGGCGACTAGCAATGTCTACAGTAAGAATGGATAAATATGTCTAATAAGGTAAAATACCTAAAATAAACGTATACAAACATTAAACTACTTAAATAATGCGACCTTATGTTTAAGAGTTTTGAATGGATTTATACTTGAATGGAAGAACTAATTGGCTTCAACTTACTTCGCTCTTAAATCTTCTTCTCACTCCCAATTGTAATCTATAGCTATTTCTTTCAGCTCTAACCCCTGCTCTTTTCCAGTTCTTTCCCCTTGCCTCCCTGCTTCTCCCCACTTTTTATATTCTCCATACTTTTGTTACTGCACTTCATTGAGTGCATAGAATTCAATTTGGAGCGCTAAGATTTGTCTTAGATGGCAACAGGTGTGCGATTGCCGCAACCTCAATTACACACGCTGGAATTAGAGATTGGCCAGGTGTCACTTTGGGCATGGTAAGGTGCAATCGATTTGTCGTGTATACGTGACCCTGGTCTCGGACTCACATTCGCAGTTGCAGTTGCAGTTACATGTGCAGTTTCAGTTGCAGTTAAAGTTAAAGTTAAAGTTGCCGTTGCAGGCTGCACAAATCGATTACGGACGCTTGAGACCCTAATTTGGCGGGACACATTGGCAATTGCATTTGGAGCATTTGGAGCGCATGTTTTGTGGTTCCGCGTTATGCAAAAGATGTCGCTAGCACTGATTACATTGGTCAGGCTGAGCTTAGAACTACAGCCAATGCCTAAAGCTCCCTACCCCTAACTACGTTTCCCGTCTCTTCCCATTACTCTTGTTCTTCTAGTCTTTACTCCTACATCATTTACCCACCGGTGTAACTTCTTCTCATTTGTGCTTCGATCTTACTTTCTATTGTCTTTCCGTTTTTCCATTTCCATTTGTACCTTACCCCTTTAACCCCATTTCCCATTCTCTTTCCTCTGCCTCTTCTCTTCAACTTCTTTATTCTGTTCCTATTACCAATCTCTCTTATCTCTCTCTCTCTCTTACTCTTACTCTCTCTCTCTCTCTCTTACCCATTCGCCTCGCCTTACCTCTTATCCCGTTCATTTTACTCCCATTGCCCGTACCCTCATGCTTTACCGTTTTTCCCTTCGCCTTTTGCTTACCCTTAACCTTATCTCTTTACCTCTTTTTTTAACTCCTAAGCCTTTTTCACCGTTTGCATCTTCTATTAAACATTCCCCTAAGACCCCTTCAAAAGCTTCCTTAACCCCTTTTAATCTATTTCTTGCTTTTCTTTAACTTTTTATTCCTATTTCGTTTTATTTTTCCCTTCAACCCCTTATGTCCTACTAGCTTCTTTTGAGCATCTTTTCTCTAGCTCCTTTTGCTCTTGCTCTTCAAAATTTTCTCATTGCCGTTAACTTTTTTTTTTATTTCTTATACCGTTCTCCTTCCATTTTTTGACTTAACCCTATTTTGACGAGCCGTATGATCGTTCGCCTTACTACCTTACCCATCACTCTATTCTCTTTAGTAATTTTCGACTTTCTCTTTCTCCCTTTACCATATACTCTTCCTTTCGCTTTTCGCCTTACCACCTTTATTTAACATCTTACCCCTTCCTTTAACCACTTGCCGCCTTTCTTTAACCCCTTACCTTTTGATCCCATAAGTGAGGTGCTTAATTAAAGACTTACCCAGTAACTTGGAGACTGCACCTTGCTGTGAAAGCATATGCTGTGCCAGATCGTAGCCCCGTAGTCCAAAGCGTGACAGTTCAAGCAGACGATGCTGCGAGGCCAGGGCGCTGAGATTGGTAGCTGCCGCCGATCCCGGAGGTCCGTTGCCGTTGCCTGCGAAGAGAGCCAACGTGGAAGCGGGTGGTGTACCAGGAGCCACAGAACTGGACGAGCAGTGGCTGTGCGTAAGCGCTAAAAGCAGACAGAGAGCGAGAGAGAGAGAGAGAGAGAAGGAGAGTGAGTGAATGAGATGGCAAGAGAATCATTAAATGTCAATTGGAATTTAAACGAAGCTGCTGCCAGCATTCCGCGCATGGCACGCAAACACCAAGAAATTTGTAGTGAAGTTAGGGTCAGGGGAGTAGGAGTAGGGCCTTAGAGCGTCTAGGGGGTAGAAGGGCAGTGATGATTGGACAAATTTCGGTCTGTTTTTGATCGACGAAGCGACGAAGACATTGAAGCCAAGTGACGACTACAAACAAGCGCTTCAGTTGCTGGCGGAAGTGTCAACGTTTATGGTCATAATGGCGTGTCAAGTGGACGTGGTGTGGTCCATTACCACAGTCGTGAAAGACGTTGTTGTCGTGAATCAGTTGTGCCCAAGCCAATGACAGCGACAGACTACCGACTATCGACTACCGAGTGCCAACTGCTAATTTGAGTTGGAATTTATGAAATTCTTGATGTCTCCGTCTTCGTCTCTACAGTCAGCAAGGCAATTTGTTGCTGGGTTTAGTTAGGATCCGTTTGAGAATGGAATGGGCTCTGAAATCGTTTGTTGTGGCACCGATTACCAATTCCTCAGATGTAGAAGCTTTTATGTTCATTTTGACATTTTATCTGATCGCGAGAACTGCACACATTTTAACACCTCTTTTTTTTTGGAGCGTCTACTTCGCTGCTCTTCTCTCTTCTGTGTGTGGCATCTCTCTCTGAGACTGTGGGATGCCTTGGTATGCTCTTCAGCCACTTGGTTTCTTTTTTTTGCTGACCTCGTCGACCCCTTGGCAATTGTGCTAATTAAAAGGCGATGCGGATTCGCGGTAGTAGCTCCCGGTTAGTCGACAATTTGTTGCAGCCGCATGTTGCACCAATTGTTGTAGTCTCAGTTGTGGTTGTGGTTGTGGTTATGGTTATGGTTATGCCTGATTTATGCCGCACTCTGCACACACAATTGACGTTCATATTGGAGTACGCTTTGGCTGCGCTTATACCACGGATGTCAACTTGCTGCTTGCCACTGAATGTGGCAGTCGAGAGAGTTGGCGAGTTGGTAGAGTTGTAGTCGGAATCGGAATCGAAGTCCAGCGATGATTTACTACCGATCTTACCGGCAATGCGACAGCTACGGCTGCCTCCACGACGAACCTCAGTCAATTGCAAAATCGGCTTAAAATCGCACGACTTCACTGAGAAAAAAAAAACAACTTCGAAAATCAAGAACATTTAACTTAAATATTTTGTTCTTCAAATAAGAACATTTTAAAACCATATTAGTTATACCAAGAACATTAATTTCAAAAATCTCAGTTTTTAATACAAGATTAAAAACCCCGAAAATGTATAAATATGTACTATTTCATATTTAAAAATACAATTGGACCCGTGGCGCTCTGGTTAGAGAAACCGCTTCAATAGTGAAGCAGAAGACGCCGGTTGAAATCCTTCTCGTAAAAAGTTATAGTAACATTTATATCCCACAAAAAAACTTCTACGCGAGGTAAAAGTCTAGTGACGAAAGCAATTTCTAGCCCTTTATAAATTTACCAAGACAGAATATAAAATGTATACTAGTCAAAATTATAAAAAAATAAATTTAAATAACATTTTTTTTTTTAATTTTAAAAACATTTAATTAAAAAAAAAAAACTTGGTCACACTTAAAATATTTTTAAAATCAAGATGGGGTTTTTTTTATTATTTTAGATTAAAATTCTTAGTTTAGAGACCAAAATCTTGATTTTAGAAGATATTTTTTTGATCAGTGTTGGCGCTGTATCCGACTCTCGACACTCTGTCTGTTGCCGCTGCCACAGACAGAGTTGCCACTGCCGCAGTCGACGCACTCGCACGTCACCGTGCGACTTATAACAAGAAGCGACGCCGCCACAGCTACAACTACAACTACAGTCCACATCCACAGTCCACATCCAGATCCAGATCGCAAGATCGCGTATGTGAATTCGCTGGCCACAAGCACAAGTGATGATCGCCTCGGAATTCAATTGATAGTTTGATTTATTGCTACCGGTGAGTTTTTGCCCCTGCTGCTGCCTTTGCCAGCCGGCCAGCACACTGCATATAAATTAAACTTGCCCGCTTTTTTTTTCTTTTTTTTTTGCAACTCTCTCCCTCTTTCTCTCTTTCTCTTTCGCCCTCAAACCCTGATTCCCGCCGCGTGTTCGCTGATCTTGTTTGTCGCGCGCAGCCCATTTAGTCGTTGTCTAGGGGCTTCTGGTTTTCAATGCGTAATATTGTGATCTGTACTTCAAATAGGGTATGCATGACTAGGCAATTAAGTTGGCTTGATAAAACAAATCGGTTCGTCTTCGTCCTTGTCAGAAACAGGACTATAAATCTACCTCAGAAAATTTAAGCACTACTTTTGGATGGAATTTTATATCTAAATTTGCATGGAATTTTAGGAAGTCCTTTTGTAGGCTTCAGATATATAGAAATATTAAATAAGTTCAGAACCAGGACCTAGTTTTATTTTTAGTTGCAATAGTATAGTGTATTAAACTAAATTTGCTTTTTAAAAACTTGGAGAACGCAATTGTAAGGGAGATTAGTTTTTTTGTAGACGCTCCAAAAGTAGATTCAAGTTCAATCACCAAGTCGAAATAGTTTTGACTGTCAACTCGATCCTAGGGACTAGCTATAGATATTAAAGTAAGTTAAATTGATTTAAGGACTCTTTTTGACTTCATCCCACAATCGGGATTGCTAGAATTTTTCGTCCCATCTTTTACTTTCCTTTTTTGATACGTTATATTAATGTACTTTTATGATATGATTTTATATATATTATATATTATTTTTTTTATAAACGTGGCATAGATGTTATTCTTGGGTATTAGGAATCGCGACCATTTTGTGCAATGTCCCAAATGTCAGTCTATTTTAAAATTTAGAATTATTGTTTTTTTTTAGAGTAATTTATATGTTAAATATTGTATTAGTTTTGTATTAAAAATAGCAAATGTTAAAATCCATTTCATAATTGAGTTTATTTGTATACTAGAAATATTGGTGCATGGTAAACTTTTGTCACTAGACTTTCACCGTATAAAGATGTTTTTTATATAAGTTGGTTAAATAGAGGGTATCTTTAAATGTCAATACTATGACTTAAAGCATACTTATTAGAGCGGAATCATTTATTTCGTATGACATATAGACAAAAAGAGACACGACTATATAAGTGCTCTATGTAAGCAGTAGAATCAAAACCCAAAAGTTTAGATATACCATAGATATAGATCGTTGTGTTAATAAGTGTATAAAATGTAGGGAGATATACATTTGTAGTGTAAAGATCTGTTGTTTTGTATGTTAGATTGCTAATAAGATCAGTCTCTGATCAGACTCTACACAAGTGAATTGACATTTGTTTGTGTAGTGTAGTGTATCTTTGTAGTGTATCTTTATAAAGCGATGATAACATTTTGATAAATTTTTACGCAAAATATACAGAAGTATTATAAATGCTTAACTAAATACTCCTAATAAGTTTATATAAGCATATAAGTATCAGAGTCAAAAATATCTAGAGGCTAAGGGACTCCTCAAAGCCGTGTTTGTAGGGTTCTTACATGTTTTAAGTTAGATCTTCACAATTTTTGAGGCGACTTGCAGTAAGTCAAGTCAAGGACGCGATTTGAATTCAATTTCCGGGCTGCTTACGACAACCAAATACGGCGTTGACATACATCTACATATGGGCCATATTGTGAACGGTAGTGCTACAGTTACGGCTCAATCGACGGCAATGTGGCTAAGAGAGCACTTGAAAATCATTGTGGACACCTTTTATACGGTCGGCTTTCTAAGAATAATGCGAATGCGAATACACGTACACGTACACGCACCACGTAACCTGAGACCCTTAAGTATGGTTTCTGCCCAGTGCTTAAACTTCCATGTATGCCCCTCTCTCTCTCTCTCTCTCTCTCTCTCTATCTCTCTATCTGTATGTGTGTGTGTGTGTTGTGTGCTGGTTTTTTCTTGCCCCCTTTGCACTTTCCCCTTAGTTTCTTATAATTATTTATTTATTGTGCAACTTCCAACACCTTTTAGAGACAAGCCAAAGCTTTAGTCTGTTGTCTCGACCGCACCCCCCTCCCCCGACCACCGATCCGCGATCCCCGCCAGTGGCAGTGGCACTCGAGTCGCATCTTAACTTGGCCAACTCGATGGTTTGCTTTCGGCCGGACGACGTGAACTAATTTTATTTGACAACCCATACTTGTGCAAAACAAATTGCCACTGATGTGCGAAAGACCAAAACAGTTGGCAGTTCAGCGTTGCACTCATTTTAGCCAATATTGTTGATGTTGTTGTTGTTGTTGTTGAAATTTCCAAATCATTGCGCTTTTCCAATGGCAACGTCAGGCCCGAGACACAGCTTGAGACTGTAGTAGATTCACTTTTTGGCGGCGGCAGCAGTGTCAACAGTTTCTTCTGCTTCTTTTTTTTGGCCTAAACCCCATAACTCTGGTATCCTTGTCAATTCAGGGAATTTGGTCGAATGCGTCATGTTTTATGACTTAGACTTAAGAGGGGGGAGGGGCACTCACCTGTGGGTGCCGCTGCCGACGGCTGTGCAACGTTGCCGCTGCCCGTGGTCATAGTTTTTTGGCCAGCATAGTCAATCCCACTGAGCAGCGGCATATGATGTGGCAGATGCAACGTTGGCATGCCCACAGGCATGACCTGTGTGGACATGGAGGCTGTGACCTCAGTGGGCGTGGTCGTGACCGTGACTGGCGTGTAATCGGCGGCGTGACCGGCTATCGTTGTGATTTGCGTCGAGGTCCTTGTGGAGGCTGCACTTGCCGCAGTTGTAGCCATGCCACGCACAACAATTAATCATTAACTGATATTTGTTTATTATTAATATTTATTTTGAAAATGTATTTATTATTATTTATATTTATTTATTTAATTTGTTTTATTTTAAGCGACGGCAAATTGCCAGAGTGCAAGCGCGTTATCAAAAGGCGAATTGTTGCAGTTATGTGTAATTCGCCTGGGCGAATTTGTTATATGCTTGGCTTCTGCTTAACCGTCGGCCTTTTTGCACTCGTCTTTGACACTCACACGAGAGACACAAGAGACACGAGAGACAAAGCACAAAGCAAAACGAATGCGAACGGGAAACGTTCCCGTTCGACGCGCACTCACTCACGCTGTTGGCTGACGCCGACTGAGACTGAGACAGAGAAACTGACTCGGACTCGGTCTCGGACTCTGCGTTGCCTTTGTCGTTGCTCGTTGTCGTTGCCTCTGCTCTCTCACTTCGCCCCTCGAGAGCTGCAGCTGATCGGGGTTTGCTCTGTTTCTGTTTCTGCTTCTCTGCTTCTTCTTCTTCTGCTGCTGGTTTGCTTGTAGCTGTGGTTGCCATCGAGTGAGCATTGGATTTTGTCTGCATGCATGTATGAGCGTGCGTGTGTGTGAGTATTTGAGTCAAGCTGTCGATGAGCGTCGCTTCGCACAATTGAGCGCTTCGGCGAGTTTCTGTTTTCAAACAGTAGTAAAAGTTCAATAAATAATTGACTACCTAAGCAGTCGATGCTTTGTTGCTCTTGTTGTTGTTGTTGCAGTAGCTTTCTGCTCAAAAATGTTTTTTAGTTTAATTGATGAGTGACTTTGTTTTGTAATACGGGGCGTATGTGTGACTTGGTAAAAGTTTTCCAAGCCAAGTCGACTGCTTAGGAAAATGGCTCCAAAGATAAGCTGGATGTAAGGAGGGGAGAGGGGAGTTGACAGGCAAACGGAAGCCCGCGCAGTCGTTGCTGCTAATCGCACACTTTGATTATGATATATGAGGGCATTCATGGTCGCTGCTTGTCGCTTCGTCTTCGACTTTTTCTTCCTCGTCGTCTTCTGTCTTCGGTCTGTCTGTCTGTCTGTGTGTTGGCGTTGCAGTAGCCAACGACCGTGGGCGCAAACTGAAGGCTAGTCTTAGGGTGAGCAAAAAACGCATTAGAGCAGACATGAACGGGAAGCGCAGGCGAACAAAAAAGGGACAAGAATTCGCGACTGGCCAGTAACAGTAACCGATTAAACTTAAACCAACCCCACCACAAAGCACTCAACTCGACTACCATCCACAACGAGAAAGAGAGTGCAAGAGTGAGCGGGAGCAAAAGAGAGAGTGCGAGCAGACTGAAGCTATGTGTGCACATTTACTCAGCTCCTGTTTCACTATTGGTGCAAGCGAGACGCACTGAGCGAGAGAGGTCACCACCACACAGACTGTGGGCGAAGCGACGCGCCTAATTGATTTATTTGCCCATTGCCATATATATTCCAAGTATACCATTCTCATTCCAATTCCAATTCTCATTCCCAGTGCGCCAACACTTCCAGTCTTACATACAATCCACATACATATGAGAGTAGACTACATAAAATGGTCGTCCGACAATGTTTGGGCTTTGCTTTTGCTTTTGCTATCATTTTTGTTTTTGCATTTGTGTTGCCCTTCGTGATTGTTTTGAGTTTGAACAGGGAAAGCGACGGATATGAGAACGTGTATTTTTTAAGTAATGGCTGTCGGACAATCAGACAGCGGTAGCTGTCACACTCACACTCACACTCACTCACAGCGTGCGTGACTCTCTCCAAAATTGCTCGTTTCTAATTTGGGGATGAACGCACTTTGTATTTGTGATTGGACCGTTAAGCGGAAACAAGTGTCCAAGACGGAGGTGTCTCTCAATCTCTATTTCAATCAATTTGAAGCGCAGGTGTCGCACATCTGGAATACCTGTGATTCCAAAAGGGTCACCCTATAATCAAGCTACATACATGACAATTTTGCAAAAACTATCTATTAAAACACGAATACCTTCTCAAACGATAATGCGCCCTAGCTCGTATAATAAACAAAACAAAAAAAATAATCAATTTTAATGGTCTATAATTTGCCACCGCAAAGCAACAATAATTTAAATTAAAAGACAAACTTTAACCGGCTAAATGACACCGCAAACACAGGCATGCTGACTCGTACTACTGTTCGTATTAATAGATAGTTTATTTCAAAAGATAAAAGACAACAGAATGCTTAATTTGAGGCGAGAGAGATACCCAGAGAAACGAGATATTCAATTTTTGGTATGTGTTTCTCATTTTCGCTGTGAGACTCAACTCAACTTACATAATCGAAATACCGATGTCATAATTACGGCTCACTGCATTGAGTTAAAACTCAAGTTGAGTGAGACTGAGCGTATATAGCAGAGGCGTGCCCGTCTAACCACTGCACTGAGCAGCGTGTACAGCAGTTGTCCCCTTCTGGCACACACGTTTGCCGCACACAGTCAACAGCCAATGACCTGCGGCGACGGCGACTCAACGAGTCCCCCCTTTTAAAACGGTCTGAGACGAACGAATTACAAGTTCTCAATGAGCAAGAATATGCGTTCAAAGTACTTAAGAAAAATGATACTGGGTTTTTTATTTTTTATATTTTTTTGATTGCCACAGATTGGCAAATGGGAACGCAGTTGCCCTCGCGGCTGTTGATTGATTTTCATTTTGTTTTGGTCAACATGATTGATTACGTTAATTATGCGCCTAATTAAGCATTTATCATTGTATCTAATGTGTACACAAAGCGCCATTTGCATGCCAATTGGCGACAGCTACAACGACGTCGACGTCGACGTCAAAGTCGCAGCCAACGTCAACGTCAACGTCGACGTCGACGACAACAAATTATGCTTGCGCCTAATTGCGTTTCGTGCGCCTGTTTTTTATATTTTCGGGTATGAGGAATTAATTATGGCCGCCTGACAGAAAAGCCGCCGCCATTATTTTAACATTATTTCACTATTATTTCAGTAGCAGGGCTCCTGGTTAGATAGCGATCTAGTATCTACATGCAAGTCCAAAACATGGCCAATGTTAAAAGCCAAAAACCAAGCCCAAACTCAAACTCAAACTCAAACTATAGTCAAAGCCCTTCCCTTTGGACAGACCGCGCATATTTGTGGTAGCCACGCTTCCTGTTTTTGTTTGTTTGGCCTGTCCGGCTGTCCGCCTGTCCGGCAGTCTGTCTGTTGGCCTGGCCAAAAGCGGGCCCAACACTGACAGAAAAAATATAATAAAATTAAGATTTTAGTTTTAAACTAAGAATTTTGGTTTAAAAATGCGTCGAGAACACAAAGTTCTTAGATTAAGAAAACACATCTTGATTTTAAGAACATTTCCAACAAGACCAACAAGAAAAAATATTTTTAAAATTTAAGTCAAGAAAAAAAAATATTAAAAAATTTTTTTTTGTATATAAATATATTTTATTCTAGTTTGTAAATTTTATAAATGTTAAATTGACTGTGTTTTTTTTTCCTTGTAGGAATGGGATTCGAACTCTTGCCTGCTTTTATCTGAAGCATCGACTTTAGCCATAGCTCCACTGGATTAATATTATACTGTGATAAAAAATTACATATTTTTACTTTCCTAACAATGTAAGTTTTTTATGCTTGTATTAAGAACTTTGCTTTTTTAGATTAATATTAATAGAATTAGTAATGTGATCGTAAAATGGTCATATTTAAAGAATAAAATATTTAAGATGAATATTTTGGATTTTAGAAGTTAGTCTTTGTTTTCAGTGCAGCTACTTCGCTTTTTTAGATTAATATAAATAGAATTAGTAATGTGATCGTAAAATGGTCATATTTAAAGAATAAAATATTTAAAATGAATGTTTTTAATTTTAAAATTATGTTTTTTTTTCAGTGCAGCTACATAGACAAGAAGTGGCCATCGAAGGCGCCTTTTTTGTGGCTTTCGGTTTAGCGGTTTAGCGGCGCGGTGATGTTTACCCATATGTAGGCATATGCATATGCTGATTGCGATTGCGGTTGCGGGTGTGTGTAATGTGTGTAATGGGTTCTTTGGGGGCAAAACACAACAACAACAACAACAGAACTGAACGAAACTGAACAACCATCCGAGGGTTACTCCTATCCGTATCCGTAGTTCAACCATTAACACAATGGCCACAAACTTTCTGAACCGTAAAAATTTAAATTTAATAACTTGTATCACGCGGCCAAAACAAGCTGCACATTTGTTAGCCAAAATAACCAACGGCAATTAAAATTATTATATAGTTTTTGATGCTCTTATCAAGTTAACGAGCTGATAACGCATTTAAGTTCGATTAGAGAGCAAAGCTTTGTCAAATGTCTATTTCTTCTTGTCCTCAAAGCGGAAATAGTTTTAGGCTTTTCCTTTTTTTCTAAGGAAGTGCTTATCGCCTATTCAGAATTATATATAGTTCCGTCTATTGCCTTCATCCATAACTTTCATAAGAATTTGTATTTTCTAACTCTTTTATACAAACTAATCGATTTTACTCAAGGCCTTTTCTATACTGATAATTTTATTATTACAAATGTATAATAAATAACCTTACTCGTATGTATAATAATTGCATGTTTAATATCTAATAACATATTTAAATTGTTTAATATCGATAATAATAAATGCTCTATACATATATTTAACCCTTTTTATTTGTATCTATGTTTGACCTTTGTATCTGGCTAATTGACAGTCCTTGAATAATTCCGTTTGTAAGTTTAATTTTTCTCCACACTACAACTTTAATACTCCATCTTGAAGACTAATTTTAAAAGTAAGTTCTTATAAACGAAAATCAGTTGCAACAAATATTTTTATATTTATTTTATATTATTGTTAAAAAAAACATGAGAAATACCGACTAAAATCTATAAGTTTTACTCATTTATAAAAAGTTCTTCAAAAAGTTCAATGTTTAGTTAAGGGTTCAGTTAATTAACTGAAAAATGAAATTTGTGAAAAATTTAATAATATCTGTTTACTTAAGTTGATCGGTAGCGACAAGAACTCGTTCAAATGTCATACATTCTTAAAACAGAATTATTTCGTAACTAAATATATTTAAATGATTTAAAAATTCTATAAACTAACGACGTCTTAATTGAACTTGAAATGAAAGAGTTATTTTATTTATGATTTTTATTTATTTTTGGTCTAAATATCTAAGTATAAACAGCCTTAATTTATTACTTAATTTAATTTGTATATATTTTTTGACAGTATTGATTTAAGTTACATGAATCTATATCGATATTTGACTACTTTCTCTGAGGACTTCTTAAATAATTTGGGAATAAACAACAATTTTAAATTATTAAAAGCTAAGGATCATTTTACTTGCGGAATATTCTTAAAATTTGATTTGAATCATTTTAATAAACCTTTATTGGTTTCTTAAGAACTTTTGTTATAAATGTATTTGTTATTTTTTAATATACTTTTATTCCTTACTCATAAGGGTATAAATTATACTTAAATGATTTTATTGGCTAAAAACATATACAGGCCGGAACTCACTTCTTAGCTTATTGGATTTCAAAAAATGTAATTTTTCACGTTGGATTCGAGCTAAACATTTTAAAATTATATTTCTCCCATTTCAATACGCCAAATATTTCCAGATTATTATTAAAGCAGGCTAAAGATTTAAACTTCCGACCAATCTTGCCGAAAGGAAAAACTGGAACAGGTCTGATAAATATGTTTTATGAGAATCTTATATATTTTTTATAGCGTTCCTGGAAGTTTCAATTATTATTAAGAAATGTATTTATTTGTTGCATAAAATAAGTATACTCTAATAAGGTCAGTAATGAGGAAAGCGGGAATAATGGGAGTGGATGCTTCTTTTTCTTCTTCCCTCTACAATGCACGCACTCCTTCTCCGACTCCGATAGACGGAGGAATCTGGCGGCGACTGGCGAAATGTAATGATTAACTCCTTGCCGTCGCTAAATTAAGTGAGTTTTTACTTAACTACGTATCGAAAGGGGGAGTGAGAGGGGAACTAGTGGTAGTAGGGAGTGGGAAGGGGGGCAAGTTCTTAATGCTGTGCTCCTGCGACAAGCTAATTCTGCAGTTGCATTGCGTGTCTGGGGCCAGAAATGATTTCCACATACCACAGCAGTTAAAGCCCTTAAGTCAGGGAGAAAATCCAATTAAATTCGGTAGCGAAAGAAATAAGTCCGAACTGTCGGTAAAATGATTCTACATACACGTATTTGCGTCAACATTGATTTTGCAGACGATGATGGGAGACGCAGACGGAGAAGAAGAGAGTGACGGAAGAGAGGGAGAGGGAGAAGGAGAGGGAGACGGTGGCAGAGAATGAGACGTAGACATGGCCGGACAAAAGTAGTTCATGTGCATGTCGTGATTGAGGACGAACCCAAAGCTGAAGCTGAAGCTGAAGCTGAGGACAGCAAAACAGCAGCAGTCAAATCACAAGCTGAAGCTGAAAGCACACTAAAAAAAAAAACAGACCAACTTCTAAAATCAAGCATATTCATCTTAAATATATATTGTTCTTAAAATAAGACCGTTATAAGACTATATTAATAATAATACAAAGAATAAAAATCTTAAATTGTAAGGAAAGTATAAATGTGTACTATTTCATCAGAACACAAGGTTAACCCGTGGCACTCTTGTTAGAGACGTCGCTCTAATTGAAAGCAGTGGGCGCCGGTTCAAGTCCCACTCGGAACAAGAAAAAAAAGCTTTTAAATTAAAATCGTTTTAAAATTTTTACTTTTTAGACTTAAATTTTTAGAGCACTTACTCGGTTCCTAAACCCATTTTTTAGTTTAAGATTCTTAGTTTTAAGAACAAAATCTTGACTTTGACACTGAAAAAAACCAGACCAACTTCTAAAACCAAGCATATTCATCTTAAATATATTGTTCTTAAAATAAGACCGTTTTAAGACTATATTAAAAATACTAAGAATAAAAATCTTAAATTGTAAGGAAAGTATAAATGTGTACTATTTCATTAAAACAGAAAGTTTACCCGTGGCACTCTTGTTAGAGACGTCGCTCTAATTGAATGAAGTGGGCACCGGTTCGAGTCCCACTCGGAACAAGAAAAAAAATTTTTTAGATTAAATCAAAAATTAAATTAATATTTAAAACGATTTTAAATTTTTTACTTTTTAGACTTACATTTTTAGAACACTTACTCGGTTCCTAAACCCATATTTTAGTCTAAAATTCTTTGTTTTGGGAACAAAATCTTGATTTTGGTACATTTTTTTTATCATTAAATCAAAAAAATAGTATTAATATTTAAAATTATTTTAAAATTTTTTATTTTTTTGACTTACATTTTTAGAACACTTACTCGATTCCTAAACCCATTTTTTAGTCTTTTTTAAAATTCTTAGTTTGAGAACAAAATCTGGATTTTGGTACATTTTTTTTTATCAGTGCAGAAGCTCTTGTCCGAGGCGTGATGCGAGTTTAAGCGTCGGTTTTTGGCTCAATACTGACAGAGGATTCTATCAGAGAGGGTAGGAAAGGGGGAGGGGGGGGGAGGGAGAAGGGAAGGGGGCAACGGCGGCAGCCGCAAACCGTCCAAAAGTTGCGTGCCCATAGGTCTTCTGTGTAATTGCGCAACAATTGTCAGGCCTCAGTCGAAGACGAAGTCAGTCTGCATCAGTCTCTGTCGCAGTCGCAGTCGCAGTCGCCGTCTCTGTCGCCGTCGCTGCCTTTAAGGGCGCATTGCAGCAACCGCAATCAAGACACGGACACGTCATGGACATATTATAAGAAACAAAAAAAAAAAAAGAAAGAAACAACAACTCCTGCAGCTATGGCTACCTTCGTGTTTGCGTCAAACTTGCGGAAATCTGATTTTAAAATTATTAACAACATGCAATGGCTAAATAGTTTTGCATTCGATAACAAAAGGCGCTCCTGCACTTCCCTCTCTCTCTCTCTCCCTCTCTCGCTCTCCCCAAGATGGGAGATGGACTCAAAAACATGTTGACTGTTGAGTGGCAGCGGTAAGGGGCAGACAGAAGTTGCAACAAGCGGGGGCACGACACGACACACAACACAGACCAATTTTCGATTGATTTTTTCAAGCTGATCAGCAAAACTATTTGTGTTTGTACACTGAAAATAAGACCAACTTTTTAATCAAAAGCATTAAACTTAAATATTTTGTTCTTAAAATAAAATCATTTTAAGATCATCTTACTAATGCTACGAATATTAATCTACAAAATAAAAGTTTTTAGTACAAGAATAAAAATGTGAAATTGTTAGGGAAGTATAGTTGAAAGTATAGTATAGATTTAGTTGAAGGCAGTGGGCGCCGGCTCGACTCCCACTCGGAACAATTTAAAATAACATTTATTAAAATTACTAAGACAGAAAAAAATGTATAAAAGTCAAAATTAAAACAACAATACAAAAATTAAAAATTTTTAAATCATTCTTTATTTTTACTTAAATTTTAGAAACATTTATTCTTATAATAAGAAAATTTTAATATAAAGTAAGAACTTGATCCAATTCAAAATGTTTTATACTTTAAGAATCTTATGTTCTTGACTCATTTTTTTAGATAAAAATTTTTAGTTTTGAGACTAAAATCTTGATTTTAAAAATGTATTTTTTAAGAGTGTAATTGTATTTGTATTCAGTTTTGCTACAAAATTAGTGTGTACTCGAATTGGAATTCGTATTCGTATTTGAAATTTGCATTCACCTCATTGAAAACGTTGTCCAGTGACCGCAACGTATAATTCACAAATTCAAATTCAAACGATCGAAAGGCACTTTTAGCTAGCGAACCGTTATAAGGTTAATTAAATGCAACACAGCCGCCAGCTCCCAGCTCCCACTTCCAGTCTGCCTTTACACCCTTTACTCCTCTCTCTCTCTCTCTCTCTCCCTCTTTGCACTTTCCACACGGCAAGCAGGTACAGCTACGCTTTCATTTCCACGGCAGGGTGAAGCATTTCTCCAACTGCAATTAGAAGTTGCACAAAAAGCGCAATAAGAGTGACTGAAGGAGGAGAAGAAGAAGAAGGAGGGGGAAACGTACAAAAAAGTACAAAGCGAAACATGAAAAACAAAATGGCGATAAATAGCGCAATTTGCATATAAATGGACGTAGAAACGTCTTTAGTCACCCGAATCTTGAGCAAACCATAAGACCGATTAACATTGTTGTCGACCGCCTGACAAGCCGCATATCGTGGGAGGCATCAGAGGGGAGGGAGGGGGGAATAGAGATGGGGTTAACGGGATGGGAAACGACTTGTTACATTGTTACCAGCTACTAGTTAGCAGTTACGAGTCGCAAAGCGAGTGGCAATTGCCACTAACAAAGGACTGTGTGTGCCCAACGCGTCGCACAGTGGTGGCGTTCATTACTTTTCAAAGCAAAAATCTTATATTTGAAAATAAAATGTATTTATTTTAATTTATTTTCAGAGTTTAATACACATTTAAATTTATATTTGCATCGCAAACGTACTTTTTTAAAGCAATTTTGATTTTAATAAATATAGTATTTTTTATATCATTAAAATTTTAATATATTTTATTACTTACTTTTCAAAGCTAAAATCTTATATTTGAAAATAAAATGTATAAAGAAATCTTTAATTTATTTTCAGAGTTTAATACGCATTTAAATTTATATTTGTATCGCAAACGTACATTTTTAAAGCTTTTTTGCTTTTAATATATATAGTATTTTATATATCATTAAAATTCGAATATATTTTAAATTTACTTATACATAATACTCTGAGTCCAAAAATATAATTAATCCACTATTAGCGCTCGAAAATCATTAGATTTGCTTAATTTCTTTTGTATAAATGGTTTTAATTAGCTGTAGTGATGAAACCAAAGATTGTTACAATACTTTGCGAATCTAAGAATATTGTTGCCATAATTTAATGTAAATTAATGTACAATAAAGTTAATTTTTGAAATTACTTTATATTTTGATTTGTAATATTAAAGATTCTTCACAAAAGTCAGAAGCCGACAACTTTATTTCCATTTTAATTATATGTTTAATATTTTAATCAAATAAAATTGATATGGGGCAATTTTTTTAAAAAATATTTTAAATTTAGAATTATAATTTGATAAAAACCAAAAACTTTTCTAAACTTTTCTTAAGAAGTAATAAAAGTGGATTTGAAAGGCACATAAACATTTTAAAAAGGATTACCCTCTGTCTGACTAATATTTCTAGTGTTTATTATTTTTTTTTGCAAAGTCTAAAAACTGTGGGATCTACCATATCAAAATCCACTCCGATATTAAACTTTAAATGAGTTTGGTATATTTATCTAATGCATGCTTTACTCCAGTTCAAATACTAATTTTGACCACGCTTTTTGGTCAGCCTTTCCACTGTGCAGCGGTCACGTAAAATCTAAAAGAGCAAAATGGCGGCACAGCCGTCAGAGCGTGGCAGCAACAACACCCGACCCGAGGGAGGGGGCAGTGGCAAGTGGCAACTGCGTGTGTGTGTGTGTGTGTGTGTGTGTGTGTGTGTGTGTATGGCAGTGTGTGTGTGTGTGGCAGTGTGGTAGTGGTGCCATCAAGCGTGTTAGGTTGGTGGGCAACCCATTGGGATGGTTTGGTGTTGGTGTTGGTATTGGTGTTAGCTGATGTTAGGTGTATGAGTGTGCACGTAATTGCAATGCTCTTTTTTTTTTCTTTTTTTTTTGTTGTTCACCAACTTGCAGTGTACACAGTCTCCCACCTCCCCTCCGAGAGGAGAAGGAGGAGGAGGAGGAAGGAGGGGGGGTACATTTGCCGCCCTGTTGAGGTCTGCCTGCTATTATGCAAATGCCATTCATAGGTAATTACCACGCTGCACCGTTATAATTGCGCTCGAAGCCCAGCTACGAATCACGATTGCCGCTCCAACTTCAGTCAGCCCAACATTCAACATTCAACATTGTTGCCTCTTTGTTTGTGCCCTGCCACAAAAAACGGGGGCAGCTAAATTGAAACTGGCAACAAGGCACAGAAGAAGAAGAAGAAGGTGGCAACAGAGCGTCAAACTTTCCCATTGCGATTTCAGATCGTAACACAAAATGATTTCATCGCATATAAATTCTCAAGTACTCGCAATCCAATTCAAATAAGTTATACTCACGTATGTGTGTGTTAACAAATTATGGCTTATAATATTTAGTATCTCAAACTAGGTAAACAAACATTTGATTTTTTTCTATAAAGTTATAAATAAATTAATTTATTACTGTCCAAGCCAAATGTCATTTGACATTGAGTTTGTCAACTTAATTAGGAGTATTTTTCTTTGCTAAATTGTATCGAATACAAATTGAACAAATTGGTAACAGCAACAATTTATTTGAGCTTAGTTAAAGAATTGAATTGAAGGAAAAAAATTGTTTCGCTGTTTTAATTTAACAAAGTAAGAAATTATACTTACTGTATAAAATAATTTGATATTTCTCGGAAACTGTAGAAATTAAAATAAATTTTTAATTTAATTAAGCTTGGCTTGACTATTCTTAACATTGATTATAATGATTTTACCTTTAATTTACTTTAAATAATTTTATTTGTTTATTAAAGATTTTAATTCGATAACAACAAGAAAAAAACTGGAAAAACATTGGATGTTAAGCTTTGGTAATATATTTAGAAGCGAACTTTATTTATAAAGTTGAAATTATTGGGATTTTAATGAAATATACATTTTACTTTTTTGAGTATACTGAGCAGTGAGAATTTAGACAATTTATAAAGTTTTTTCAAATTATATTTACTTGTAAAAATATATTTACTCTTAACAAATTGAGTTACCGATCTTAGCACTTATAATAATGAATATTTTAACATTAATTTGCTTAAAATAAATAATTATTTGTTTATTGAACACTTGAATTTAAGAACAAAAAATAAAATGCAGGGAAAAATTGCAATTAAACTTTAAAAATACTTTTGGAAGCGAAATTTTTTAACAAAGTTAAAGATGATAGATAATTTAAGAGAAATTAATTTTAATTCGTTAGCTGCAAATCTTTCAGAAAAGACAAAACATTGGTCAGCAACTTATAAAGTTTCTTCGGCTTCAATTTAGTTGTAAAAATGTATTTACTTTAATAAATATAATTAATAATGAATATCCTAAATTTAATTGATTTTTTGTTAATTGAAGACTTTAATTGAAAAACAATATAGAATATGCTGGACAATCTTTGGAAATTAGACTTTAACAATATACAATATTTTAAAGAAACTTTATTAAAAAATTTTAGTATTTTGATATTTAAAGAGACAAATCTATTTTAATTTTTTTCGGGCTAATACAAAAGAAGTAAGAAGGCAGAAATCTTTTAGAATAGTTAAAAAAACAGCTGGTGAGCAATTTATATCTTTTCTTCAACTTATAGTTACTCGTAGTTACAACCTTATAGTTTTGTTTAAAAATAAATAAAAACAAACAAAATAAAAAAAAAAAAATAAATGGTTGTTATAACCTTAAATTAAATTGTATTTCTGATGAATTTGCAGATGCCAAATGAGGCGAATTCAAACTGAATCTGAACTTTACTAGACAGTTCTTCAAAGGAGCGGCAACTGCATGTCGTTGACACCTTTTGTGGCATATGGAAAAGGGTTGCAGAAGGAGGAGGATGAGGAGGAAGAGAGGATAAGAGAAGGAGCAGAAGGATGGGAGAGGCGCTGGTAAATTAGAGCAACTTAAAAACGCGGCAGCACACATTAGCGTATTTGCCAGTTGGCTGCACTTTGGACTGCCCCGCCCCCTCACCGCCCCGCCCCGCCCCATGTTAACCCCTTCTTAGCCCAGTCAGTGATGATATCAGCAGTTAAATCGCCATCGGAGCAGTCGAGGCGATTCCTTTCCTTTTCAGTCTCATTCTCAGTCTGATTCTCAGTGCAATTCTCAGTCTCCTTCTCATTCTCAGTCTCATTCTGTTCTCGCGCACTATCAAAAAGTAATAAATCTGCGGCTGATCTGTCGTAAATCTTTGGGTTCCCTTCATGATTTACCCACATAAATCAAAATTATCGAAACGTCGCGACCGCTTCGAATTGGGCCCAAATGCGAAGTAAACTTGTTAACCGCCGCTGGAAAGTGTTAAATGCATTCAACTGCTGATTTGTTCACGGCTCTTCGGACAGAATGTCCTCTCTGGACCCTGTGAAAATCTGTCTGTTTATATTTCGTATTTTTGGGCATTGCATTTAGCTCGACAATTATCGCCTTCAGCTTGTGGTAATGTGGCAATGTGGCAACTTCAGCTGTCCTCAGAGAGTTTGAGGCAATCAAATGGATCACCCACCCAGTAACCTGTAACCATCGACTAGTGACTAGCGACTGGTGACTGGTGACCTGACCAGGTCAGGTCACGCACCTCTCTCTGTAACTCGCAGAGTAGAGAATTCGTCACATGCAAAGTGAAATTACCTGCTTGGCTAATTTCATTTAATTTTCGGGACAAGTCAAGCTGAAGAAAGATGAAAATAAAAAAAAGAAGCGACCGCCACAATTATAGCATATTTTCTCCAATTAATAATTAATAATTTGTTTGGGTCACGAAACGTTACAATTCGTTACATTTTCACCCCGATTGTCGAAATGTATCTATGAGATACAAAATGTATCTACACACACACGCATACTACTTTTTAGGAAAAGAAAGGTTGTGACTGAGACTGTAGACTGTAGACTTAATTGCTGTCACTGGAAATCTTCAGCTATGCGTAATACTCTTAGCATTACCATTGTGCCACATTGAGAAACACGCAAACTCAGCCAGAGGTGCAGAACATATTTTGTGTGCGATTGCCGCTTCCTTCCTGCCCCTGCCACTGCCCCTGCCCCTTCCACTGTCTGTCCCTCTGTCTTGACAGTCAGTTGGCTGATGCTTAGTCAGTTGAGCAGATGGATCTCAAACTGTGCTCTGATTTTGCTGCCATGTGTTCGTGTCCAACGTGCCCCAATGTGTTGCAAGGGCATTCGCTTATGTCCTTCGGCAACAATTTGTGCGCCTAGCGCAGCGATAAATTAATTCAGACTACGCACACTACAGTGATGCCTCCAGATGAAGCACTGACAACACACACACACACACACACATACAAACACACGATAACTATCGCGTTGCATCGTTGCAGTATATTGTGTAATACTGAGAAAAATTAATTTTAAATATTTTGTTATTAAAATTTGACCATTTTAAGACCTTATTAATAATTTAAAACAATCAAAAAATTAAACTTAAAAATCTAAATTTTTAATACTAGAATAAACATCTTAAATTGTTAGGAAAGTACAAATATAAATATAGAACAAGTTAAGACGCCGCTTTAGTTTAAAAGCAGCAGACGCCGGCTCGAGTCCCATTCTCGGTACAAGTAAAAACACAGTTAAATAACATTTATAAAATTACCAACCCAAAAAAAAAATGTAAGCAATATAAAAAAAAAAAAAAACAATATAAATAGTTATAAGTTTCAAAATCTTTAATTTTTTTTTTTTTTTTTTGACTTTATTATTAAGAACATTTGTTCTTATAACATTTATAAATTTACCCACCCAAAAAAAAAAAAATGTATTCAATATTAAAATAAAAAACAATATAAATAGTTAAAAGTTTAAAAATGTTTCGTTAATTTTCTTATTTTTTGACATAAATATTAAGAACATTTATTCTTATAACAACATTTATAAAATTACCAACCCAAAAAAATTTATACAATATAAAAATAAAAAGCAATATAAATCGTTATAAGTTTTAAAATCTTTTGTTAATTTTTTTATTTTTTGACTTAAATATTAAGAACATTTATTCTTATAACAAGAAATAAATTACTAAAATAAGAGCTTGGTCTAATTCGAAATGTTTTTTAGCAGTGTACGAGTACTTGCCTCATTGCCTGCGGCAATTTGCGCAAAACTTCTTTTATTTTTCTTTACTTTTCTTTTATTTTAGTTTTCTTTTTTTTTTTATTTTTGTTTTTAAGTCAATGCGCCAATAGAGACATCAAACAAACCAGGCCAGACCAGTACGAGTTGCCCCCCTGTTCCCAAGATGGAGTCTCTGCCCCAATCTGTGTGCTCTCTTGCAACTTGAATTATGCTCGTCTCGGGCTGTGAATGAAGCTATGTGCGATCAGGATTGGCTAATGTACGATCCCAGTCTACCCCTTCCCCCTTCCCTCTGCCAGTCGCAATCTTTGCCACTGCCCACTCATGTTCGCCTCAGCCTCAGTTTCAGCCTTAACCTCGTCTCCAAGTCTTCGTCTTGGTCTCGGTCTCGGTATCATCAAAATTGTCGTTGGCTCGCAGTTAAATTAAGTCATAAATTCAGTATTTATCTGTTGAATGTAGTTTGTTGTCCGGTCATCACTTCTGCTTTTGTCGCTGCTGCCTCAGCCGAACCACGACATGTTTTCCTCTGTCCTCAACTCACTTTGCACTCACTTCGCATTTGTATTCGTATTCGTATTCGTATTCGAATTCGGATTCACGTTCCTCTAAGTTAACAGCCCCATCTCTGACACGGTCGTTGTTATCCACGTTTGCTGCTTTTATAGCAGCAGATAGTCGAGGGAGCAAAAAGAGCATGAGACGAGAGAAGCAGTAGAAAAAAGGAAGCAGAAAAGAGGGAGGCAGAAGAGAAAAGAGTGCTGCTTGGGGGCATTAATACAGACTCTCTAGAGAATCGCAGGTCGGTGGTAAAAAGTTGCAGTTGCTCACTTGTGTCAACTGGCGCTCGCTTTGGACTCAGATTGAACTTGAACTTGGAGTTAGTTTAACTCAACTTAGCTCAGTTCTCGATTGAATCTGAAAACTTATACCCATATCAAGTAAGAAGTATTGTTGTATTGTAGTAATATTTAGCACACGTAGTCATAAGTAGTATGTAAAACCGTATTATATTGTAAATAGTGTTATTTATTAAATATATTTATCGCACTGTAAATATAATTAATCATTTATCGATTACTATAAAGCGCCCTCTGGCGTGAATAAAAATTAGCTTAAGAACGCATGATTGTATTGGTACATGCAGCAAGCGTCACTTTTAAAAGCGACGGTGAAGACTGAATAAAATATAAAAGATCGGAAATCTAAGTGTTTATTAATTAAAATAACCCCTGACCATAGTATGATTTTACAAAATTGTTTTGTAAGTCGAACCTAAGTTCCGAACTCATATATTAAGAATTTTATTACTCAATTACTTACAGTAATTTTAGAGATTTGCTAAAGATTGTAAAGATTGGACAAAGAATTTTAATCCATATTTAAGTAATGCGAATCAATGTTAAATGCAAATATTATGTATCGAAACTATTAGTTGGAGTTCATTCGAACTTAACTTAAGTAATATTGCTCTGCATTCCAAATTTGAAGTGTCTAGCTCTTTGGGACTCTAAGATCAACAGATAGACAAAAGAAGGCGTAAAGTAATGCAGTAGTCGAATTTTAGAAAAATCTTATTTTATTTAAAAACAATATGTTTGTATTTTGATATATAGAAAATCCAATTTTTTATTAAAAACTGAAAGGTTAATAAAAAAAAAACTGATGAAAATAAAATTGTATAAAAGTATATAGATATAAATATAAAATTTTGTAATAATATAATGCCATAATTTAAAGAATCGGAGATGCATTCCTTTGTCTGTAATACCCTTTATATTTCATTATAAATGAGTATAACAAGTTGCGTAATACCCTTTATATTTCATTATAAATGAGTATTACAAGTTGCGTTTGCTTAAACAATGTTTGGTACTTTTGAGTTGAGGGTTTTCTGAATTGAAAGCATTTGGCAGATTTATGATTGCACATCAATTAGCTGCCAAAGAGAGAGATGCATTCACATCAAGCATATTTATTTATCCTTCACATCCTCAGGCAACATTTAAAACACGTATTTGTACAAATCGTTGATAATTCAGATCAATACGCCAATGTATCTGTCAGTTTGTCTGTCTGTCTGTCTGTCAATTTGTCACTTACAAAATCTTTATCAGTTGTACAAAGTCTTTGGTCTCTAGTCTTTCATCTTACATCTTCCATGTTCCATCTTCTCGTAGACTGTTTACTATTGCGACATTGTCTTGACGCTCATTTATTGAAACATAACGCATTATGGTCATTTTTTAATGTCAAAGTCAAAGTCAAAGTACGAGCAGAACTTGGCTACCAACTGCAACTTGGCTTAGAGCCTGCACACCTGACAACAGAGTCTGAGTTCTGAGAGTCGCACAGTTGCAGGTAGCCGAGTACCCAACGATTGTCACTCTCATTGTCATTGTTGTTGTTGTTGTCGTTGTTGTTGCTGTTGTTGTTGTTGTCGTTGTCAAGTGAAGCTGACAACGCCAACGCTGATGGGACGATGACACTGAGTACAATGTACTGATTACTCTGTGACATCGCCAGCGGCAACAACAACAGCAACAGCAACATCTCCTGCTTTCGCTCACGTGCGTCAATCTCTCCTCTCCCCTTTCTCTTCTCTTGCCCCTTCCAGTGACACACGACTTTGCCACTGGCTGTGGCACAGGCAGCGACTCAGCAAGCGTGAAATATTTTGACAAATCGCAGCCACTTAATCAAAAATCATCATCAAAAAGCGATCGATGTTTTGTATTGAGGTAGCATCAGCTACAAAGGACAAGCCGGCATGTGAGTGTATATATATATATATGTGTGTGTGTGTGTGTTAAGTAAGCTGCAGCAAAAGATTTCCGCTGAGAGAGCTGCTGATAATAAAAAAAGGGAAGGGAAAAATAAAGCAGGAGGAGAATAGTCGCTTGGATGCCTGGAAAATGGGAATTAGTTGACTTTAAAGTGTCTGCCGCACTTGTCGCTGAAACACGACTAAAGTGAGACAGCGACAAGGAGAGAGAGAGAGAAAGAGAGAGAGTGTATCAGACTGAGATAGCTAGTTGGTGTAACGTATAATGACAATTCATTTATGCTACCACATTATTAGGATTCATATCAATCTTCATAATGACGCTGCTTATGAGCTACGTGACAAACACACATCCACACACATGTGACACACACATACATATATAATGTGTGTATGTGTGCGTGTGTGGGTATATGTATGCTAACTAACCGATTGACGTTGATTACAGATGGGTCACGCGACTCTGACTACTTCGACCTCCTCCTCCTCCTCCTGTCGCCCCCTGTTGCCACTTTTCCCTTGTTGTTGGCCGATCGCCAGAGGCATAAATTGACAGGTATTTATCATTCAGCTGCAGACGTGACCAATTAACAGCATAAACACACCAATAATGGTTAGAACTTAAAAATACATCTAATTAGTGCACATACGTGTACATATATATTTATTATATATATACATATATATAAGCTGCCAGTTTTATAGTCTTTGATGTACTCTCTAAGCATTGAAATCCCTAAAAGATTCAGCATTCAATCAAATAAATTTTAACTATTGTCTAAAAATAATTTCAGGACAAATATCTTTTTTAAAAATGATACGCTTGTTTTTGGGTAATATTGAGACTTTTTAACGTGTACACATTGGGAATTTAAGAAATATACTTTTGTAAAAATGCATGTAAATGGCAGAGCAAGCTAATTTTCAGCCTAGAAAGTTTATATTTATAAAATCGTCACAAGCGGACAAGTCGATTTTGACAAAAGGACCGAGTTCTGTTAAGCTGCATCAATCTTAGTTTCTTGAGCGAGCTAGAGTTACTAAATTTGATAAGTGGCCTCCTGCAAAAACAAAGTTAAGACTAATTTTCTTAAATTTCTAAGGTATTTGTAATTATATACCATAACTACAAATTTCTTTAATTATTTGTGCTAGAGTGCGTTGATATTTGCGACTGCAAGAGCTAGAGTTATCAAAAAATATATATGGATTGCTGTTAAAAAAGTTTATCTTTAATAAAGTCAGCCAATGTTCTTACTACTTCTAATTGCTTATATTCAAATCTTCAACAATGTAAAATATTATATTTTTCTAAATTTTCGATAATTAACACAGACTATATTTGCGAAAATATTTTCCATAGTGTAGAGCAGAAGAAATAACGAAGACCTAGAGCAGGATATATTATGTACATACTGTAGCTTCCGATAGCTAGCTGTTAACTTTAACATTAAGACTGTCGATAACTTATCGATGAGAGATATCGCGAAACGAGATTCCGCATGGCATAACTTGGGAGAGAGCGGCGAAATAAAGACGCAAATAAGAAAACTAAAGTATTATTATTCGAAACGGTCACAATAACTTTTAGGAATGTTTTAACTCTTCCGTCTGTTATTTGTACTAAATGTGTGTATAAAACTGAAATAAGAAATTGTACGTCTCACAAATTGTATAAACTCATTAGCCACATGATTCTGCAGTTCATTGAATTCCATTTCAAATTCAATTCGTTCTTTTCAAACGAGAGAAAAAACTACAAAGCGCCAGGCGAGAGGCAACCTGTAATTAAAGTGCGAGTTTATCAGGAAACAAATGCTTAAATCACGCGACGCAAACTCGAAATAAATATAATCTTGAGAAGCAAAGGTCGATTGCTTTATCCGACAGGCAGGTGATGAGCCGTCATGCAAGCCAAGATCGAGACCAAGATCGAGATCGAGGAGAAGACCAAGAAGAAGAAGCAGAAGACCAAGGCCGACACTTGACAAGTAGCATGCTTAGATAGGTTATTAGAGCAAGCGATTGAATGAGAATGAGAAATGAGAAGTTGCTCATGTCACACTCTCTAAACTAAGCTGATAGAGAAGAGAAGACTGAGAGAAGCTGCAAAGAGAGAGAAGTTGCTGCTGGACACACGCGATTCCAGCTGGAGGCTTGGAAGGAAGGCGGGGGCTAATTTCCATTTGGGCACGCGCAGGATCTGGATAGGTTTTTTGTAGCCATGTTTATGTTCATGACCATGATGTCGATGGCGATGGCAAATCGTGCATCCAAAACTCACCTGTCTGTTTGCGGCATTTCCGCCGGCTACAAAAACCTCAAATGTTGCGTCATTATCAACAAAAAATTAAAAAAAGGAAAAGAAAAAAACTAAAACAACAAAAATTTATGCCATATTGACCTCATACACATTGCTCTAATTTTTTCCGCGTTGTTATCTGCCTTTTTGTTTTAATCACCAGGGCGCATGTTTTGATGAATTGATGATGGGGTCTGCATCTTCAACTTCAACTTCAGCTCTTAACAAAGGTGTGTGAGTGTGAGTGTGAGCGTGAACATGTGGAAAACGCTTTTGGGAACCCTTTTTAGTTCAGTTCAGTTTTTCTTAATTTGGAATTTATTTAAATCCACAGTAGCAAAGGGTACAGCTCCTGTGCCATGCCATTCAGTCAGTCAGTCAGTCACTCAGTCAGTCAGTCAGTCACTCAGTCAGTCAGTCAGGATAGGGAGTTCATCGTCTTCGTTTTGGCAGGTGCAATAGGCTCGCTGCTAATGCATAAATAACGCGTTCAGGGTTCAATTCTTGAGTTCGCAGCTCTTTTTTTTCCCCTTTTTCCCCCTTGTTTTTGTTTAGCCTGTTGTCCATCGTTGTCGTTGTCTTCAAAATTTTAAAAGGCGTTTAGCTTGTTACCTTTTAATAATACCATTTAATTTGGCCGCTCACTTCTGGCTTTTGCTGCGTAGGCGCACAACCATCAATCAGCCTCGAGTTTTGCCTGATATATATGCAGCCGTAATATTCAGCACCCTCAACTCAACTCAACTCAACTCAACTCATGAATACTACACTCGTAAACAGCACTTTGTACACTCACTTTCAAATGCAATTCATAATTCATTTTCTGCCCATTTTGTGGATCACGTCCTCTTCATTTTTTATGCTCGCACTAGACCATAGACAAGCTACTATAAGATACCATCACAACTCTTTTGAGTATTAGAGTGCAAAGTAAACAGTTTAAAAAATAGTTGAACAGCTACTCAGTAGCTACTTGCAGAGTTTCGACACAGTTGTAAAGATTTTTATGGTATTAATATTAAATTCGTATAGTATCTGAAAAAATTCTTGGTAATATATATACATTTTTGACGGACTTTTATGCAACGTAATAAAATGGGTCACTAATTTCTATAAAATAAAAAGTGAAAAGCGGAACAGGTCTGTATAGTTTTAGAAATAATCTTAGAATTTTCTATATTATAGTTAATACAAAATCTCAAGAAAACAATATATATAAAAATTGAATTAATTTTTTTTATCACATATAAAATACTTGATATAAATATTTTGTACTTGAGTGTGTATTTCTTTATTTTAATTTCTGCTCTTGATTTTAAAAAATAATATGTTCTAAATTACAATTACAAATTACATATTATATGTTTTTATATCCTTGATCTTTGATTGTAAAAAAGCTTTATTTATTTAGTATCGTAAATAATACTTTGTAGCTATAAAAAATTATACAGAGGTGTTTCACAAAGCTCTAACAGCGCCAAAAACAAAATTGTTGATTTTAATGAAAACAATCAAGCATTGCTTTTAAGTGTCTCAAAAATTGTAAAATTTATTGAATTAAAGTAAGTTATATATTTTAAATTAAATAAAATTGCATAAAATTCAATTTTATTGAATTTATTAATTATAAAAAATATTCCCAAACCTAAAAATTATGTTAAAACTGGAAGTTAGGCGATATTTTGTATTCGAAAATATGTTCAAAAAAAGTAAATATCTGACATTTATAGAACCCAGACATTCCGAACAATTGTTTTCATGAACACACCCAAAAAAGTACTTATCTTGTTGTTTTAAAATTTAAATAGATAGAAATTTCATTATTCTCGTTTTTAAGGTTTTTAAGGCCAAATCAAGACCAAGAATATTTCTACGTAAATTCCGTTTAGTTTTCTCAAAACTGTAAGAGCTATTAGAATTGTAAATCAATTTACATAATAAAATGGAACAGGATAAAAAGAATTTTAAAGCCAAATTATGATCAAAGAAAAAATGAATCAGATAGGAAAAATTGTTTAATATCTCTAAATTCTAATATAAACTAAACTTTACATGTCAAAGTTGTTCAGACTTATCACATGACTTTTGAGAAAAATATTAATTTTGATACATGGTATTTAGCTGATTCGCTGTAATTATTAACTATTAAATAGATTAAGCGCAATAGAACACAAGAAATTGATTAAAATTGCTAATTAATTTTTTGAAAATGAGTTAAGAGAAGCACAAAGCGTGTAAATTGTTAGCTCTAGCCGTGTGGGGTAGATCTGTGTAACATAACTGACAAATTTGAATTCCGAGATGTAATGCGACATAAACATGGCTGACGCATTCTAATGGCCGGTATCTGCACCCGCTTACTGCAACCCGCTACCCGCTACCCTGGAAATGAGGGTGAGTGGGCGCGGTATATGTACTGTGGTGCGAGTGGTGACCAGTCACAGGGCAGTCCGACAGTCCAATACTCAGGGGGTGGCTGGGGCGTGACGTGGGTCACTTTCGACCAGCTGGTCGCAACATTTACAAAATAAATTATGACAAACAGAGGCAGACACAGAGTGGGGTTTGGGCCAAGGAGATTACGAGTACTTCCGCTGTCGAACTCACAGTGAAAGGCGCCGAGGTGAGCATCTAAAGTTCACTGGAAATTGCAGTGAGGACGAGGGCAAAGGTACGTTTCAAATTGGCAACTACACTGATAGAAAAGATGTGCTTAAATTAAACATTTGGTCTCAAATAAGTCCAGAACATTAAATTCTTAAAGTAAGAAAAAACATCTTGGTTTTAGGAACAATTCTTATAGAACCAAGTTCTTGTTATAAAAATAAATGTTCTTGAAATGTAAGTCAAGAAATAAAAAGAAATTTTTTTTTTATTATTCTTTTTATATTTTAATTCTTGTATTAAGATCTTTGATTTCTTAGAATTATATTTTTAGAATTAATTAAATGTTCTTAAGATGGTTTTAAAATGGTCTTATTTTAAAAATAATATATTTAAGATGAATGTTCTTGATTATAAAAGCTGCTTATTTTTTTTTCAGTGTAAAAACTAAAAACTTGGGATCTTTGACGCAGATTGAGGGCCAAAGCAGCAGGAAACCCAAGTCGCAAATTGCAGGGTAGCGCACGCGGAAAACCAACTTGGCGATAAGCGGCAAGAAAAGACAGAGACCGACTGAAAGCGGCGACAGAGAGCGACAATTGGCAGATCGACGACCAGGAGCTAAGCCAAGTTAACACACATACACACACACACAGACGACCGAAGCGAGCTGTCTCTCTGTTTATGAAGTTGTGGATATTTTTTTCGGTTGGATTTTTATTTTCAACTGTTGACTGCAATTACAAGCCGTAAATTTGTCAAGGCGCGATAAATGTGCAGCGACTGCAGAGCCGGGGTGATGGAGTAAGGAGTGGGGAGTGGGATGGGGGAAGGGAAGGGGGTATAGTGGCAGCCTAATGCATGTAATCTGCCACTCAACACCCTGTCAGATCGTCCAAGACATCGGCTTGTTAAGGTTAAGCAATTTGGCACAAACATATGGCTTTGTGGTCGGGAAATCAAATCAAATTGCTTTTGGGGGCCAAGTTAGCCAAGTTGGCCATAACCATAATCAGCAACAAACTAACTACAAGGGCCAGGAATATTGGGAATCGGGAATTGGGATTGAAATTGTGCGGCCAATTCATGCTCACATTTTGGGCTGGTTAATTAAATACGGATTTCGTTTTAATGGTCGATAAAACTTGATGAGATACTTTAATGGCCAGATCGCAGCAACAGTGAGACAGAGATTGAAGCTGGAGAAGGAGAAGGAGCAGGAGAAGGAGCTGCAGTTGAAGGAGGAGCTACAGGCGGAGAAGGCCAAAAGCGGAGGCGGAGGCGGCGACGGAGACGGAGAGATTCTCGTTGTAGAGTGCTAAATCACCGTTAAAACGATAAGATTAAGATGGCCAATAAACGCATCTATGGCAACATCAACATCAACAACAACAACAACAGAAACCACGACGAGCATAATCTGCTTTTTACGAGCCAATTGGCAACACAATCTCTACCACTTGGTCTTGCTCTTGGTCTTGGCCAGACTCCATTCATTACATTGTTGCCGAGGCGCACAAAATTAATTGCTGATGAATGTCAATTTGGCGAACGCGGATGCAACAAGCACCCCCTCCCTCTCTCTCTCCCCCTCCCTCTCCCGCAACCCTCATTGCTCATCCATTGAGTAGGGATTGGAGGGGGAGGAAACCAATCGGCAAAGTCGACGTCGTTCAAAGTCACTGGCAAAAATGTTGTAAGCTCATTGGCAGCGCAGTTGCGACCGCATTTGCCACTTTCTTAGTGCCCCCGACCTCTCCCCTCTTCCCTCACCCCTCACTCTACAGTTTCCCTTAGCCCTTATATATGACATTCCCCTTCGGCGTTCGGTTTAGTTTGCGGCTTACAAGTCGCCATAACCATTCGACATTCAGTATGCGAGGCATAAAATTAAAATGTTGCACTATGACGTCCCACTTCCCCCTTCTACCCCCCCTACACACATCCCCCCTCGTGTAGTTGTTCTCCAATGTAGAGGTGCGCTCATTAAAAACGCCATAAATGCAATAAAACGTAGAGCAAACATCGATTAAACAATATTTATGGGGCTTCACTTGCACATTGTTCGTTGGCTCTGCGCCGAGCACGTCCGCGAATCCAATTCGTACCCAAAGCTGGTCCGGGACCCGAGACCGGACCCAGAATGGACCCAGCCCAAAGCCGCCCCCAGACTTGTACCAGTATTCGTATATATTCGACCAGTCTAGTTCAACGATTTATTCGTGTTCGCTTTTTGTGCTTTTCTGTTTGTTTTGACCTCTTAGATTATATATGTATATACTCATACAAGTTCTTACTAAATGTCTAGAACTACACGTAAATAAATGGAGAGAAAACACTCACATATGTACACTGAAAAAGGACAAGTTCTAAAATCAAGAACATTCATCTTAAATATTTTGTTCTTAAAATATGATTATTTTAAGACCAAATTACTAAAACTAAGATTATTAATCTAAAAAATCTTGAAATCTAAATATAAGAGTGAAAAATCTTAAATTGTTAGAAAAGTATAAAGAGTTACTATTTCGTATCAAAAAAATGTTGGCACCGTGGCGCTCTGGTTAGAGAGGCCGACTCAATTGTGAAGCAGTAGGCGGTGGTTCGAATCCCACTCGTATCAAATTAAAACAACATTTAAAAAACAGAATAAAATGTAAGTAAATTAAAAATAAAAATATATATATATAGAGTTGTATAAAATAATTTTTATTTATTTATTTTTTAGTTTTAATTTTAAGAACATTTATTCCTAAAATAAGGACATGGTCTTAATTAAAATGTTCTCAAAATCAAGATGTGTTCTCTTAATTTAAGAATTTTATGTTCTCGACGCATATTTAAGACCAAAGATCTTAGTTCTGAGACCAAAATCTTGATTTTAAGACATTTTTTTTACCAGTGTATATGGTAAAAACATTGATTGCATACTTTGGTAGGAAGTAAAGTACGAAAGTGATTCAGAAATAATTGTCTAGTAGAAAGATTACTCTTTGAAAATTATTGTTAGATAAAAATTAAAGATTGAAGATATTAGATATTGATATCCAGTTTTTTTTAAATCCCCTTAAGCCTTATCATAGAGATATTTAAAAATGACATTAATTTCTATACATTTTACGTCAAAATATCTCTGATATAGTTATCAAACCTCTTAACTAAACAATGAAAAACCAACCCTTAATTTAAAAAAATTTCTGCTTTAGAAATTTGTGCGATCCACATCCATATAAGGAAAGTTAGAGAAAATATACTTGACAAATTTTGAAAGTCAACCCTCAGAGTGGAAAATTTTCGATTTTTGGGATATATTTGCATAAACTCCAAGGTCACTATATAATTATAAAACAAAATAACCAAATATTCTACCGCCTTGATTGGAAACCAAAGTATGAAGGTTTTATATGTAAATTTATTTCTACGTCTGTATGTATGTACCATTAATTTTCTTTTTCAAAAAATGTGTCTCTACATAGATGAATTTTAGCATATGCCAAATCAACACTTAATTATTTTACAATCAATGTATCCCATTGATTTCCACTAAGCATTTTGTTGTATAGAAATGTTTTTAGACTTTAAAAATATTCTTCTTGATTCAAAAAATATTTATATATTGTAATTTAAATTTTTAAAGTTTAAAAACGTTACCATCATTTTTTAATGTAATTTTTAAAATTAAAAAATCAAAACTTTACTTTCCATTTTAAAGTTATAAATTAAAAATTAAATTTATATAATGATTTTTAAATAAAATGTAATTATTTTGTTATTTTTTTGAATCAAAAAAGGAAAGAATGAAAATTGATTTAATGTCGCTTTCATTCGTTTTATAGACTGAAGAAAATTGTACCTCTTCAGGAAACATTTTGAGAAAAACTCTCAAATTAGGCAACTATTACTGATGGCAAAATAATTAACTAAATAATATGCAATCGACTTTGGAGAACATTTCAATTTGCAATGGCCATAAATGGCCGATATGCGGCAATTTAGCAGACTTTGCGGTTTAAGATGTTAGCCAAATAAATATACAAACAACAAAAAATAAAAGGTTGCGGAACTGAGCCAAAAGGCAGATGGTTTGGGGTTGGTTCCGGCCAAGTGTTGAGACAATGGCAGAGTCGCGGCGTTCAATGAATAACAATTACAGCTATTAATCTTTGGCCCAAAGCGACGAGGTCGGGTTTTTGGCTTGTGGTTAACGCTGTTCTGCTCCTGTCTCGCTTCTTGGCTTGTTGCTGTTGTTGTTGTTGTTGGCTTGCTGCCTGGCAATTGCAAGCCATTTATTTATTTGTTAAGTGGCCGTAAAAACGGCAACACGGCAAAACGGCAAAACGCCACTTGGTTGCGTCTCTGTCACCTATTTTCTTATGCACATTTCTTTACATTTTATTTTTTTTTAATTTATACATATTGTATAAGTAATAATTGTACGGAAAACGGAAACAATGGAGGTTGTGTAATGCGTCAGGGGAGGGGCAACTCAACTCAAGTCAAGCCAAGTCGAATCGAGTCGAGGCATTTTGGCCATCTGGCGTTGGCCAAGTCAAGTCAGCCAGCCTGTGGCTGTGTGCATGGAAAAGGAGTGAAAATTGCACGTAATTACCAAAACACATACACACACACATACAAGTACATAAACACACACACACAGTCTCAGGTGAGCACATGCGCCATTGGTAAATGGTAAATGTGGTCATTATATGCTGCGACCACGATTACACGGTACAACCACAAAACCGGAGCAAACGTACGCGAATGCAGATCCAGCTGAGCCTCAAGCTGCGCCCAAATCCGCCATTCTATCTGCTAGATATACTTATATATACACCCAGAGAAAAATGCGCAGAAATTTAAGAATTTGCAACTTGATTTAACGATTTTTTTTAAATGATTTAGAGTTAGATATAAAAGTATAATAGTAGATCTAATTTGTGCGCAATTAAATTATAAATTAAATTATATACACATAGATAACATATTACATTCAAAATTCTAGCATATTCAGATAAATATATAAATTTATTTGATTAAAAATACTTTGAGTTTAATAAGTTAAATCTTAATATCAAATCTTGTTAAGACACTGAAAATGCTTTAAGTATCATGTAAAAAATAACTTATCAGATTTCAATTATTTGATTTGGTGAAGTTGAAATTTTAAATTATGTTTAAAAATATTTGACTTACATTTTATTACTAAATATTAGAGTGAACCACAAAAATTTTTAGCTGAAATTTGATATAAAAATAAAACACAATATAAAACACGTTAAAATAAATATACAAATCAATAAACTAAAAAAAGTTATTGAGAAATTTGACAAAATTTAATATTAATTGAATTGAATAAAATTATTATTTAAATTAACTAATAAAGCATAAAATACCTTTTTTTATGATTTTGTTATATAAAATATTCTTAAACCTATAACTGTTGTGGAAACTGGAAGTAAGATGACTTTTTTTTGATTTCGAAAATATATTTGAAAAAAAAACTAAATCTCTGACAATTTGGAAACACCGATATTTCGAACGGTTGATTTTAAAAACTCAAGAGATTTCTTCCTACGCGAATTTTCTCTGTGTATATATATATATAAAAATTGGTGTGTATGTGTGTGAGTGTGTGTGTGTGTGTGGCATAATAGCCGGCACAGGAAGCACTCGCGATGGCGATCAGAGCGCACTTACAAGTTTACAACAACAGAGCTTACGGCCATAAGCAGCTATAGTCATGGCCATAGACATGGCCAAGTTTGCAACTGCCACTTGCCACTGCCACTTGCCACTGCAGTAGCTGTTGCAAGTGTAATCATGCGCCAGTTATTTACTGTGGAATTTCAGTATTCATAAATTTGGCGAGATTGCGGCAATCAGTCGGAAAATCAAATGGGGATAAGACTACTCCAATTGCTGTGGCAAGTTGTCTGCCACAGTCAAATGCAGCACTTTAACTGAATATGTTAATGTGGCAAGCATTAGAAAGAATCCCTTAAATAATTCAGCCTAGCAGTGAACCGCAACCAGTTCATCCTCTCTTCCTATTCACTTTTCAATGTCCCTTCTTTGTTCTTTTGGACAATTACGTAACCACACATGCGACTGTTCAAATTTAAGAGGTGTTACCACCGACCAAAAAAAAAGGGTTGATGGCTTTCTGACCGAATTTCAAATAGCCAACATATCTGTCCTCCTCCTCCAAAAAAACAAAACGCAGGCGGAGCGTATAATTGAGGCCCAAATGAAAATTCGAAATGGTAACAAAACTTATTCCAGCTGACCACAAAACGAGACAGTTTTTCTTTCTGCTTGGTTTAATATTCGTTCCCAACTCTGGCCACAGTGTTTACCACAATTTAAAAACTTAATGATTATTTGCATTTCGAATTTATTAATTTGCATTTCCCCAAATCAAAACCAAGCTACTAGTTGAAGTTCGACTTGCTTTTTTGACTGCCAGAATGAGCTTACGTATCATTTATAATTTATGTTTTTTGTTGTTGTTGTTTTTGGGCCAGGTAAATAGCACAAATTATATAGTACTGTATAATACTTAGTTACACATGTCTGTACAGTGTACACTGTACATTGACTGTGGACTGTGGCTACAAATTGTGGGTTATTGCATCCGAGGGATACAGTCAACTGGCTTTGCCTTTTAGCAGGCGTCTTGTCTTGCCGCTTAAATCGTCTTCTGTCTTCTGTCTTCTATCTTCGTTCTTCAGTCTTCTGTTAACTGAAATGCAACTAAAATATTGATGGCGACTTTTGGTAATTATACGGGTCTAAAAAAAATAAAACGAAAAAAACAAAACACCAGAAGATGTGACTCAGTGGTCCCACAGCTGATACCAATTGGAGATAGATGGATGTTTTCCCATGGATATCAACGTTACGGCCAGATTTCGACATCGTTCAATACGCTCAAATGAGCAAATGAGCTCAAATCGAATCGCAGGCAACTTCTAAGTAAAACTCAAGCCAACTGAACGATGAATCTCCATAGAATTATAAGAAGAAAGCTACGGTTGAATGTGCCCGACTAGGGGATACCCAGTTAGCACAGTAAACGAAGTCAAATAAATAAATAGTAGAAAAAACATGTAAATATTTTAAATATTTATTTATATTCCATAAATAAATTCCAAAAGTTATCCGGCATTAAATTCTTTGTAGATAAAATTATAAAACAAACACTTCTACACTTTTATATTATTTATTTATGTTCAGTTGAACCAATCACATTTACACATTTTAAAAATATTTTCATTTTAATAAAATAATGTAAAATTAAATAAATTAACACAATAAATAATTGCAAGAATTTCGGAGACTCAGAAAACTCCAATCGGATCAATTAGAATTCACAAAATATTTGTGAAGATCTAGCTCTTTTAGTATCAGGGATGCTTTCTTTTGTCTGTTGCATGATTAAACTCAAAATAAATATACTGTTTTAAAAATCGACAATCGGCAAAATCATTTAAATAGTTTGAAATTAAATAAATTAAAATTATTAATTAGTGCAAGAATTAAGGATTTAATAATTGGTAAGTATAGCTCTTATAATATCTTAGATGAATACTTCTGACTGTTGCATAATTAAACATAAAATGAATATACACATTAACCAATTGACATTCGACAAAATATAGACACATTAATTAAAAAAATGTAAAATTAAATAAATTAGTAATTATAAATTATTGCAATAAATAAGGAAACTCAAAAAATTCCAATCAAATCAAATATTTGGTAGATCTAGCTCTAGCTAGTATCGGAGAAGCCATCTCCTGACTGTTGCGTAACTAAGCACAATATTAATTATTATTTTACCAATCGACAATTCACAAAAACTTTATTCATTTAATTTAAGTAATGTGAAATTAAATAAAAAAATATGATTAATTGTTACAAAAATGGAAGAAACTGAGATAAATCTACTCGCATCAAATATTTGGTAGATCAAGCTCTTGTAGTACCTTTATCCTTTTACCAATCGACACTCGACCAAAAAAAAGGTACACATTTAAATAAAATATTGAGAAATTAATGAATAATAAATATAATAATTCCAAGGATACAGGAAACTATCAAAGATGTCTTCTTTAGACTGTTGCATAAATTAACACAAAATGAATATACCCTTTTGCCCTTTGGTTGCTGCGCATAAACATGATTCGCATAATGGACACAAAAGGGAAACTTAGAGATTGATTTTGTTTTCGATTTCATTGGATTCATTTAATCCAATTAGGCTAGGCTGTGTGTTGGGGGATCAAGGCCCCGAGGCATTCAATGTGAGTTAGGTGAGTTATGGGAAAGCTTTGAAAGTTGAAGTCTCTGATCGCTGATCTCTGATCTGTGATCTCTGCTCTTGATCTTGATCTGAGCACCCTTTGCCGCCAGTTCATCTTATCAGCTGCAAGTTTGTCGCTCTGCACATATTTAATAAGCGTCAAGCTAAACATGAGCACACATCATTCAGGCTAAAAAGTTGAACGGAGACATGAAGACATCATGTAGAAAACTTACCTGGGGTCAGCTTTGGGTCAGCTGCCTTTGGCTTTGTCACAACTTAACAATAACAACTGGCAGGCCATTTGAGGAATTGCAACGCAGTACGCATTTAATTGAATTAAATTCCAATTCCAATTTCTGTTACCAATTCCTGTTACCAATTCTCCCCCCTATGCCACAGTCACAGCCACAGTCGGAGTCGGAGAATTGTGTTTCCCAGTTGTCGTCCTATCGCTTTGATCAGTCAATCCAATTATTTGCAAAATTTTGTCACATAAATAACTAGACGAGCTCTGGACTCAGACTGGGACTGGAATCGGGACTGGAAGTGGAACTGGGACTTTGACTGGGCGCCCCTAGGAGAGTAATGCTTGTGCTTGCCTCTCCCTGTTGTGCGTAGTTCATTTCCTTTGGTCATGTTTCACCTGTCGCCAGAATGCGACTCTTCCCGGTGGCCCTTCACCTGAATGTTTGGACATTCAACATTCAACATTCGCGTTGGCGTTAACGTTAGCGTGTCGATTACCCCAAAAAAGCAGCCCGCTGAGCTGCGATCCGGTTAAAGACAAGGGTGACGAAAGCCAGCAGAGAGACTCTTAGAGAGTGGAAGATATATATATATCTATAGAGATGGTGATGAAGGAAAGAAGAGCGAAAAGAAGAGGTACACTGTTAAAAATAAATGTTCTGAAATCAAGATTTTGCTCTTAATATTAAGAATTTTGGTCTAAGAAATGAGTTGAAAACAAGAAAATCTCCACGTAAGAAAACACATATTAAAATTAAGAACATTTCAAATAAGACTAAGTTCTACTTTTAAGAATACATGTTCTCATTATAAGAATATATGTTTTTCAAATTGAAGTCTCAAAATAAAAATATACAAAATTATTTTTAAACTTAAAAATTTTTTATCCTTCTTTAAGCCCCGCACTTAAAAAAAGTACAGGGATATATTAAGTTTGTTTAGATAGTACATATTAATTTTATTCTGTCTTGATTATTTTATAAATGTTAAAAACAAGAAAATCTCCAAGTAAGAAAACACACATTGATTTTAAGAACATTTCAAATAAGACTAAGTTTTACTTTTAAGAATACATGTTTTCATTATAAAAATATATGTTTTTAAAGATATTTTAAGTTTGTTTAGATAGTATATATTAATTTTATTCTGTCTTGATTATTTTATAAATGTTATTTTAGCCTGGTGTCGAGTGGGACTCGAACCCGCGGCTCTAACCAGAGCACCACGGATCAACTATTTGTTTCATATGAAATACTACTTACTATATTTATACTTTTCTTACGATTTATGGTTTTTATTCTTGCATTAAGAACTTTGATTTTTTAGATTCATATTCTTGGTAATATGGTAAAGAAATGGTCATATTTTAAGAACCGAATATTTAACATGAATGCTCTTAATTTTAGAGGTTAGTCTTTTTTTTCAGTGTACCTGCGTGCTACCGTGCACAGCATTCGTGGATGGTTTTGTGTTTTATGCTGAGGTGTTAATTGAATTGAATTCGTTTTGCATAAGTGGCTGAAGGAGCAGAAGGACCACCTGCACACACCACCACTACACACCACACAGTGGTGTGACAGGGGCAGGGGCAGGTTGCAACAACAAGAGGCAAGAGGTAAATGGCAACCCCTTTGTGTGTTAATTGTTGCAACAATAATGCCAAACAGGGCTAAAAACAAAGCGAGCGACCAATTGTCAACATGACAGCAACAGACAACAGTTAGCTGCGATCGTTGTTGTTACTGTTGTTGTTGTTGTTACTGTTGTTGTTGTTGCCACTTGCTGCATGCCGCCTGCTGCTGATGTTGCCGCTTTTGCTGTTTATTGTTTGTTCGGCGTGATCTTTATCGGCGCATACTATTTGCATATTCCACAATTCACAGTGCCGACTAAGAGAGAGAGATAGAAGGGTAAGAGCGAGATAGATAGAGGTGGCATTGTCTGCTTTGCTACTTGCCGCATGTCGCCGCTGTTGTCGCTGTCGTTGTTGTCGTTGTCGACTTTATTATGTCATTGCATCATCAGCGCCTCTTTATCGCCATCCGTCATGCACATTGTGTAGAAATTAGCACATAACCCAAATGTGTAAAATACTCCTTTAACAAGCGTGTAAATTAATTGCCAACAATTGATAGAGTTATATTCCATGCTGAAAAGGAGTACAGACAGACTGAGATATAGATAAAGATAGATAGATAAATATATGTACAGAGAGAAAGGAAAAGAGTGTGTGAGAGAGAGAGAGAGAAAGGGACATAAAAAGATAGAAAGAGTTACAAATAAAGAGAGAGTGATAGGAAGGGAATTTAAGAATAGGATGAGAAAAAGGTAGAGAAACTGTTTGATCAACAGAGATTGATATGATGAAATGAGAGGTATAGAGATAAAGAGAGATACAGCGTGGGAGTTATAGAGAAAAAATAAGAGAGAGATACAGATGGAGAGAAAAAGGAATTGACAGATTGAGAAAGTGAGAGATATCAGGAACGGCAAAGAAAAACAGAGAGCTAGGAATGCACTTAGGAATAGAATGAGAACGAGATAGAGAATAAAAAGAAAGCTAAAGATATACAAAGAGACATTCAGATAGAGAGGCAGCAGAGAGAAGAAGAAATGTACAAATTGAGAAAGAGAGATATAAGTAAAATTAAAGAAAAACAGAGAGATATGAAATATATGGAAAGATGGATACAGAGTTACCATAACAGAACACCTTCGGAGTGATCGAAAAAGGACAAAAAGGGAGATACAGATAAAGACAGCTTTAGTAAAGGGGAGATGAGCATGGGCGGAGAAACAGAGAAAGAAAGAGCAGAGCGAATAAGAGTAAGATCAATTAAGAGAAAAAGGAATTAAGAGAAAAAAGAGATTGAGAGAAACAAAAACTGGGAGCATTGCAGTAATCTAGACAAAAAGGATATCAACAGGAAGAAAATTATAGGGGAAAAGAGGTCGAGGTTCAAAGGTAGATAAACTGGACTGAAAAGCGAGAGATATTCGATGAACGATAAGCCAGAGACATAAACAAGAGAAAGAGCGAGAGAGAAGAGTGGGAAAAATATAAAAAAGGAAAGGGAGCGAGAGATAAGTATGAAAAAACGACAATGATAGAGAGAGTAAGCTAATAACTAAAGCGACAGAGAGTGAAAAATGAACAAGTAGGCGGTTACAGTCGAGCACGCTCGACAGTAGGATACCCTGAGCCCAAGTCCTCTACACCTAGGTTGAATTTCGACCAATTGTTCCTATGGCAGCTATATGATATAGTAGACCGATTTTAACCAAATTTGGTCAGGATGTAAAACAACAGCCCAGATGCACACTCTGTCTGTTTGGTTGTGGTATCTTAACAAACAAAAAACTTTTCAATACTAAAACTTCATTTTTGATGTACAGTTCCTATGGCAGCTATATGATATAGTTAACCGATTCTACCGAAATTTGGTCAAGATGTATAATACCAGCCCAGATGTACATTTTATCAGTTTACTTCTGATATCTCAACAAACAAAATACTTTTCCATACTAAAACTTCATTTTTGATCTACCGTTTCTATGGCAGCTATATGATATAGTTAACCGATTCTAACCAAATTTGGTCAGGATGTGTAATACCAGCCCAGATGCATATTGTATGAGTTTGGTTCTGATATCTCAACAAACACAAAACTTTTTCATACTAAAACTTCGTTTTCGATGTATCGTTCCTATGACAGCTATATGATATAGTGCACCGATCCAAAAATTAAAACAAATTTGATCTGCCTATGGTATCCAGGAACCTACATACCAAGTTTGAAGTCTCTAGCTTTTATGGTTTCTGAGATCGACGCGTTCAAACAGACGGACGGACGGACGGACGGACGGACGGACGGACGGACGGACAGACAGACGGACATGGCTCAATCGACTCGGCTGTTGATCCTGATCAAGAATATATATAGTTTTGGGGGTCTGCCACGCCCCCTTCTGCCTGTTACATACATTCTGCCAAACACATAATACCCTTTTTTGCCCATTTTGAATGGGCTCAGGGTATAAAAATAAAATAAATAGAGAGGGAGGAAGAAGTTTAGAAAGAGACTGAAGAATGAAAAAGAAAGACTGAAGAATGACAAACAGAGGACGAGAAAAAGTTAGCAAAAAAGCGATAGAGAGAGAAATATATAAAAAGAGAGAGACCGTAAAATAAATGAAAAATGTAAAATGAGAAAAAGACGGAAATGAGAAGAAGAAGAAAAGAGACAGAGGAAAATATATAGTCTCTATAGTGCAAGAAAAAATAAAATAAATGGAGAGGGAGAAGTTTAGAAAGAGACTGAAGAATGATAAGACAAACAGAGGACGAGAAAGAGTTAGCGAAAAAGCGATGGAGAGAAAAATATATATAAAGAGAGAGAGACCGTAAAACGAAATGAGAAGAAAATATATAGTCTCTATAGTGTAAGAAAGGGTATTCTTAATAGAGTCAGTGGAGTCTGGAGCAACTCGAGTCTCGAGCTTCGGCTGCCACATCAGAGAATTTCACAGGTGTCAAGGCGCTGGACAGCTGCGAGTGTGCAGCGGATCTGACAGCAGAATGCCCTTTAATGTCGCTTCACTGCTTGACTGGGAACTGTGAACTGGGAACTGAGAACTGGTAAATGGTAACTGGTAACTGGGAACTCTCGATTGTAAACGCGCGTTCCATGCAAATGTCAGTGTCGGCACAATGTTGTCACAGCACAAATAAAATATATAAAACGAGCCGTCGCATTGCAGCTACAAATCATGAGGATTGGCGCTGATCCTGAGTGTAGGCAACTCTGACCATGACATTTCCATCGTTGAATTTGGAAGCTGTAACTGAAACTGAAGCTGCAACTAAAACTGTGCCCGCTGGCCAGGCCAATTCCAAGTCCAAGGCATGAGATGCCCATTTGCCCGATCGCATAAATTAACAATCTAATTACCACGCCGATCCCGCCGCGAAATCTCACCGAAATCACGAAGCGCAACCGACACTGAGCACGAGCATTCACCATTTGTATGCAAATTACTTTGTTTCTGTCGACGCCGGCGCAGACGTCGCGTCGCTGCCAACGTCGTCGTTCAATTCGATGCCAACGATCGCCGAGGCGCAATCATAATCGACGTCATAATATCGTTACGGTGCCGTCGTTATCACCTGTCCGCCCGGGCCACGTTTAGAGCTTTGTGCCAGCTTCAGTTTCAGCTTAAAGCTTGGAGCCAGTGCTAAACCTATCAGACAACAGTGCCAACCGAGCCAACAGTGGGCCTGCTGCACAATATAAATTTGCATATAAATTGCAGCGACTGCGCTGCCTCAGTCGCCACCACAGTGTTTCATTAACCATTTAACATGTGACAAAAATCAAATATTAATTTAAATATTTTTTACTTTTGTTTTATTTATTAGAATTATACATCCTAGCACAACAAGTATATAAATACTTATTTTTTAAATAAATTTTAGTATAATAATCTGGATAGCAAACCGAAATTAATAGCGATTTCACTTAGGGCTTTGTCTTTTGGTTATCGATTAAATTTCGGCCTTGTAACAGTTACCGATTGTATGTATGTTGCAGTTTCAAAATACCGATATGATTTCGGCTCACTAAAAAATTCAATTTAAAGTAAATCGTTAAAATATAAACATATATACTTTGATTTAAAAAATCTATTTAATAACACCAATATTCCAATTAAAAGTCAAAATAGGTCTGAAATACGATGATAGCACCAAAATAACTCATTTAAATTTAATGCTTAATGTAACCGATAATAACCGTTATACCTAAATCGGTATAGAATAAAAAAGTTTTGTTTCTGTTACGGTATTCGTTATTGTTACTAATTTCAATCGGTTAATACCGTTCAAAGGTTGCGGTTTTGACAACGGCTTCAACCTCTGATAATATTTTCCTCAAATCAAATTAATTTTTTTTTCCCAGGCTATAAGCAGTCGACACAAGAATAAACAAATAAATTTATAAATAATATATAATTTAAATTATTAATTTGTTTTAAAATATAAATGATAAATATTTATAAATACAACTTTTAGGATGCCCTACTCTAAATTCTCAGCATCGGTTTCAAGCAATTGCACCACTGTGCGTTGTACTCTCTTGGCCGTTACTGTTCCATTTAAATCGATGCCCACCGTAAGCAATTTTGGAATTTATGTAAGCATTTCGTTCGCAGATTTAATTGACACGGTGCAGGCTAAAACCCTGGTACTGGCCCTGGTTCTGGTTCTGGCCCTGTTCCAGACCAAGGCTTCTCCGTGTCCAATAATCCAATTAGCCCAAGCGACGTTTCGTACAAGAAAAAGCACTTGTCGCTTGCCGATTCGGAGCAGACTCCGTTTCAGTTTCAGTTCCAGCCTCATTGCCTCCATCTGAATCTGTGTCCAATGCCAAACCCATTTCCTAATGAAGATGTTTTCGGTTTAGGTGTTGTTCCTGAGGCAATGTTGACGTCACTTTAAATCGAGCATAAATAACAGCAAATAACTTACTTATATAAAGATCAAATATATATATTTATATTTATAATGGATAGTTGGGACTAAGTACCGTTCTGTCGCCGTCTCAAATCTTTTTATGATGCGGCTATTTTCAAATTCAATTCAATTCACTTTGTTCGATGAGCATTATCAGACGATACCAGATAAATTGGGATCACTTCACGCTCTTAATGGGCATGGCATTTGGAATGGGATGGGATGGGAAGAGATGAGAGGGGATGAGACGGAATGGGACAGAAGCAAAAGTAGCCAAACATTGACTGCAGGTGACGGGCCCAAAGACAGAGACATGGCCAACGAATGAGTGGCCAAAAAGGTGAACACAAACGACATCGCATGCGCACAATCAGCAGCAGGAGTAGCATCTAATACACTGAAAAAAACCCAATTCTAAAATCAAGAACTTTCATGTTAAATATTCTGTTCCTTTAATAAGAACATTTTAAGATCATATTACTAATTAATTAATTAATCGAAAGAATCAAAGCTCTTAAGATAAGAATAAAATTTACAAGGAAAGTATAAATATGTGCTTTTTCATTTGAAAAAAGAAGTGGACTCTAATTCAATTCTAAAGTCAAGAACTCTCATGTTAACTATTCTGTTCGTTAAATAAGAACATTTTAAGATCAGATTACTAATTAATTAATTAATCTAAGGAATCAAAGTTCTTAAGATAAGAATAAAATTTATAAGAAAATTATAAATGTGTGCTATTTCATTTGAAAAAAGATGTGGACTCTGGTTAGAGTTGTGCCGGTTCGAATCCCACTCGTTACATAGTAACATAACATTTATAATATTAACTAGACAGAATAAAATGAATCTAATAAAAAAAATCATTTTCAATTTTTTTTATTTTTTGGTTTTAATTTCATGAACATTTATTTTTAAAAAAAGAACTTGGTCTTATTTGAAATGTTTTTAAAACCAAGATGTGCCATCTTAATTAAGAATTAAAATTAAGCCAAAATTTCTAGTTTTTAGACCAAAATAATGATTTTAGAAATTTTTTTTTATCAGTGTAAGGTGGTGAAGAAGAGATGGAAAGAAGAGGTGTCGAGTTAGAAGACAGTGTGTGAAGAGAGTGCCGAGTGCTGATGATGCCCGTTTGCCCAAACAGATAACACAATAAATTAGGAAACGAAATCTTTACTAAATAAAGACATAAATTACACACAGAATCGCACTAGGTCCCAACTATGTTCGGTGTTGAATGAACAAAAAAAAAAAAAAAACACGAGAGAAATACAAAAACAAATAAAAGCCCACGGCGAGCCACAATGGCGACAACAACGAGACCGACAATCGACAATCGACAGTCGACATGACAACCAAGTTAAGTCGAAGTCGAAGTCGAGGAGATGGCTTATAAAAAGCGCTACGATGCGAAGCGAGAGAAATACAAATAATCAAACGAAATGTATTTTATGGGGTGATAAGAATCAATGAAGCCACTGAAACCCTATAGAGACATATTGTATGCATTATGAGGCATCATCAGCAATTCCCATTCCCCTTATCCCCATTCTTTTGACCCCTTGTTTCAAGCCACATTTAAATGAAGATTTAGCCAACGGCAGCAACAGCCACAACAACAACAACAATGTCGATCGAAAAGTGTCGAAACGCTGCACAAACTTCTCAACTTCAAATTTTTAGTTGGCCAGAAACCACTCTTATCAATAAGATGGGTACGGCATTGGTTTCCGTGTCAATGCACTGTGGGGTCTAAGTTCGAAAAAACCAAACAAAAGTCTGTTTGCTGATTTATTTTATATAGTAGATTAATTCCTATTACCTATTACATAAAAAGAAATACAGCTTAAAAGTAACTGGGTTTCGAATCTCTGCTAGTTAAAAATCTGTAAATGTTCTGTTAACTCTTGAAATTGCACAGAAAATGCCTTATGTAGCATACAGCTTGCTCATAATATTAATAAAACGTATCAAAACAATACAAGGGAAGAGTACGAATAAAAAAAGACAGTGATAGGGAAAAAATATAATTTTTTAAATAAATAATATTTTGATGCAGAATAAAAGTAGAGGCCAAAAAATGACCAAAACGATATTCCGCATGAAAATTGGTCAAGTTTTGACAAAGTTATGAGAGTTGAAAGTTTTTAAGTAAGGGTCGAGGGACAAGTCAAGGGAAAAGTACGGATGAAATAGACAGTGATAGGGAAAATAGTCGAATTTTTGAAATAAATAATGATGCAAAATCAAAGTAGAGACCAAAAAATGATCAAATCGATATTCCGCATGAAAATCGGTCAAGTTTCGGCAAAGTTATAAGAGTTGAAAGTTTTTGAGTAAGTTTTAAAGGGAAAGTCAAGGGAAAAGTACGGATACAAAAGACAGTGATAGGGACAAAATCGAATTTTTTAAATAAATAATATTTTGATGCAGAATCAAAGTAGAGGCCAAAAAATGATCAAAACGATATTCCGCATGAAAATTGGTCAAGTTTTGGCAAAGTTATGAGAGTTGAAAGTTTTTGAGTAAGGGTTAAGGGTCAAGTCAAGGGAAAAGTAAGGATAAAATAGACAATTTTTAGGGAACAATCTCGAATTTTTTAAAAAAATAATATTTTGATGCAGAATCATAGTAGAGGCCAAAAAATTATCAAAACAATGTTCCGCATGAAAATCGGTCAAGTTTTGACAAAGTTATGAGAGTTGGAAGTTTTCGAGTAAGGGTCAAGGGACAAATCAAGGGAAAAGTACCGATATAATAGACAGTGAAAGGGAAAAAAATGAATTTTTTAAATAAATAATATTTTTATGCAGAATCAAAGTAAATGCCAAAAAATTATCAAAACGATATTCCGCATGAAAATTGGTCAATTTTCGGCAAAGTTATGAGAGTTGGAAGTTTTTGAGTAAGGGTTAAGGGTCAAGTCAAGGGAAAAGTAAGGATAAAATAGACAATTTTTAGGGAACAATCTCGAATTTTTTAAATAAATAATATTTTGATGCAGAATCATAGTAGAGGCCAAAAAATTATCAAAACAATGTTCCGCATGAAAATTGGTCAAGTTTTGTCAAAGTTATGAGAGTTGGAAGTTTTTAAATAAGGGTCAAGGGACAAGTCATTAGTTAGTAAATTAGCCATTAGTTTTATAAATTCATTATACTACGAATGTATATTATTTCAATCATTGTTTTAGAAATTCTCACACGGAAAATTAGAAAAATTGACCACTGTGCGACATTGTCGGTGTCGCTGGGTCAATTAGTGGGCGATGTAGGCGCATGAATACCTTAATGTTAATGTTAATGTTAATGTTAGCGTTAACGTTAACGTTGATGCTGATACCTGATGCCAGATGTTAATGTTAATGTTGGCGACTTCATTTATGCCTCTCATCTGTTTGGAGCTCTCTTTTGTTTGGGTTTTTGATTTGGCCGGCAGCAGCAGAAGCCAACTATCTACAACGGTCTGCTGTGATTTTAGGACAAGCAATAAATCTTGTGTCAAACTCAACCCAAAAACAAAAACAAAAATGCCATTTAACATTTTTTTTGGTAGTAGTCGACGTTGGGTTTAAACTTTAAAGACTGTCACCAATTCGAACAATAGGCGTTATTTAAAGATCATTTGAGTATGCCGCATTTTAATTACGCACTTGGACATAACTTTTGGTTAATTGCACCTTACTGTGACAATCAATCCAGATGCCATTCCAGATCCATTCCTTTCCATTCCATTAGAATGCCTATGTTTATGCCGCAAGCTAAGTGGTCAAAAATTGACCGAATTGTAAGTCTTTGATTGACCATTGTCTAAGCTGACTTGAGTACCTTATAAGTCCGCTAATAACTCATAGCTTGTTGCTTTTGTTCTTAAATAAACCGATCTGACTCACCTTATAATAAGCCATAATTCGGTAGCCATCCGTTAATTGGATGCTTTACAATACCAAAGAAATAATACAACGAAAAACAATATGAACGCAAATTTGTCAAATGCAAATCGAAATTTTCGAAATTCCAGAATTACAAACAAATCACAATGCCTGATGATCAATTTTGACCTTTGACTCTCTATGATCTTAATGTCCAAACTGCTGCTTCAATTTCAGATTCTTAATTAACCTGAGGGGCCAGGAGAATGTGAATGCATAAAATGTCTCTGCGCTCTTTGGACACTATCAACACCTCATTACTCTTTTGATCACACTCCTCGTTAATGAAGATGTCAGCTGCCGAAGTCGACAGCGACGTCGACGTCGACGCCACAGTGTGGCAACAACACAACACACAACGAAATCATTTTGAATTCAAAATCATTGTTTAGCATTTCCATATTGCTGTTGTTGTTTTCTTGTTGCTTGTTGCTCCGAAGCGACAAAGATTAAATATATAACTCTTCTCATTTTTTCTACATTTTTTTTGTTGTTGTTATTAGTTAACCCGCTTGAACCGTTGTCATTTAACTGAGTTTAGGTGGAAACTGAAAATACCCTACCTGTTTGTCTACTCTATACCACTCAGCGTTGTCAATATGCTCGCATTTGCAGCTCATGACAATTTCAAACCTGTATCTGCATAAAGTTATAAACAAAGAAAACAAATTTGTCTTATCGCCCGGATTCCTAATGAGATGACAACGAGACAAAATCACTCGGTCGCAGCGCGTTGAAAGCGCGAGCTCATTTAAGGAGCGGACAAATACAAATGCACACATTTTAATCACTTTGCTCATTAACAACCGCAGCAGCAACAACAACAACTCAGCAACAACAACAACATCTCAGCAGCAAGCGAAACAGTCTGACTATTGTCAGAGTCAGAGTCTGTCTCTAAATTATAATAATTATTGAAATCAATACCAAATCAATCTCTGACCATTGGCATTTGCCAACACTGTCAATTAGCCGCATTGCAGCACTTTTTCCCATCTCTAACATTTATCGATCGAAGCTTCCGTCAAAGTTTGCGTCATTTAAATAAAAGTCACCTTGCAAGTTTTTTTTTTTATTTTATCAAATTGACATATTAATTAATCGAATTTATAATTTATTTTTAGCAACATAACATGATTATAATCAAGTTAATAACTAACTAAAACACATGCTACTTTAAAGAATATGATATTTAAGCTCCAATATTGTGAATACTTACTACATAATAAGATAATAGGATTTTAAAACCAAAAGAATGATACTTGGAAAATATTTTGAATTACTTACCATATGCACTAATTTAAACATTGTACATTATATTATGTGATTTTTTATTTGATTTCTTATCTTAATAAATGTATTTTTCAAATATAAATGCTGTCTATATTGTAGCACCAAATAAGTTTTAATCAGAGATCACAAAAACTAATTATTTTTGTTTTTTTTTTTTTTAATTCAAAAAATCAACGACCAGGAAGAAAAATAGAAAAATACCATTATGATCGTTTCTATGAAATCTTTGTGTCTCGCCATGATTTACAATTATTGATTTTATGCATTTTTATCAATGATAATGTTAATTTTTGTGTAAAATAAATAAAAATCACTTATAATCATCACTCACTTCTTTTTTTATAAAAATCAATTGCAATTTACAGCTTACTAACTTTTTGCCAATTTATTTGCTTTGAGTGGTCCCACGAAATTTCGTTTTTAAATTGTTAAAAATGTTAAGTTCCATGCACTATATGAAAAGGAAAAATACACTCAAATCATCAATACAAATACAAATAAATCATCAAATCAAATACACTCAATCAAATGAAAAACTTTATATAAAAATAACAGTAAAAAATTTGTTCGCTGTGTTTTTTATATGAAGTTTTTTTATTCTGCAACCATTTAGTATCCACACTAAGTAGCCATTAAATTTTAAATATGTATTTCCCACTTATTTTTATGCTCATAATTGCTTGTTTTTCAGCACAATTTTATTATTTCTCTCTGCATGTTAAGCTGTATGAATTAGTCAGAGTGCTCGTTAAACATCAAATTTTCCTTTGATCTAACTTAACTTTCAACTTTCGAACTTAGTTTTATGACCAAATCAATAATTGGTAAGCAATTTGCAATGAAATTCGTTTTGGAAATTACAAAAACTCGTAGAGAATTTTACAGAATCGAGTTGAGTATAAACATTCGACAGTAAATCTATGATCTATTGATGGTCAGACTGTCTGCCAGTTAGGTCAGAACTGTTTTCTGTTTGCAGTACCTAAAGGCAGGTATGGTAGGATGAGGATGAGATAGGACTGAAAAACGATCCAGCAACATTGTTGTCGTATTAGTTAACGTAACTAACTTTAGTTATTGCTCGTGTTGCGATTTCGCGCTTTTATGGTCCATTTAAGACTATGAGATGGAAATGTTGTGTCGGCGTTCCCAACAGATTTATCACCTGGTTGGCGGTGAAGCCAGCGCCATGATGCGGGAACTAGAGGTCCGGTCCGAGTCCGAGTAAAGTTCATCGATTTCAGCCAACCCAAGCGATAAAAACTGTGCGCAGTGATCAACAGAGGAATTGCTAAAGATTTTTCAACATTGTTGCACAAAAAGCTCTGAGCAATTTTACTGTAAAACGACAGAACACAGAACACAGAATGGAGAATAAAGAGAAGAGAACAAAGAAGACAGAAGACAGAAGAACAGGCACATCCTGAAAGTGGTAACAATAACTGGTCAACTGTTGTCCGACTGTGACGACGATCGTAAAAATGTTTGACTGCGATTATATGGCGCTCATGAGAGCGCCACTTTGTCAGGCCTCTCTACTCAGGGCCCTTCTCCGGAGACTGATGTGATGTAGATGCTGATGGACGCGGCTCGTTAATCCAGGGGCGTACTTGGGGCCCAAAAAAGGGGGCTGGCACTCGAAACAAATTGGCAAAAGCAAAGCAGAGACACAAGTTCAACACATGCTACAAACATATTAACATACATGCAACATTGATACACACTCAAACACACACACTGAAATACATACTTAATGTATGTATAAGTTGGGTATAATTTATGAAGCGAGAGGTGAAAATATTTTCAATAGAAGGTGATTTAAATTTATTAAAGGAATGCTCACGACCAGCCCAGCACTAAATTAGAATAAGTCCGAAGACTGTGAGGCTAAAAAGGGGAATGGGAGAGCGAGAGGGAGAGGGAGAGTGAGAGGGAGAGGGAGAGGGAAAAAGGGAGGAATGGATAGCTGGCTCATAAAAACTTAAGCAAATTGAATTTGTGTGTGACTCGGCGCACGCTTGCACGGCTGAGCATCAGATTCGGGAATCTGGAATCGGGAATCGGGAACAGAATGGGACCGATCAAGCAACCGATCAACTGCATCTAAGTATCGACAACGTTCTCTTATCAGATTCAAAAATTTGGTTACGAGTGCACAAAACACATTCGACTCATTATACGTGTACTTTACTTATAAAATAAGTAAATGGGTATATTGTGTTCGTTGAGATGTATGTAACAGGCACAAGGAGATATATCTTCGACCCTATAAAGTATATTATTCTTGATCAGCCAAGTCTATATTCACTGAAAAAAGACCACCTTCTAGCGTCAAAAACATTCATCTTAACTATGTATATTCTTCTTTAAATAACACCATTTAAAGACCATATTAATTATACTAAGAATATTTATCCAAAAAATCGGAGTTCTTAATACAAGAATGAAAATATTAAATTGTTAATCCCGCCCGTTACAAGGAAAAACATTCAGAAAAATAACATTTATAAAATAACAAAGTCAAAATAACTAAAAGCAAGAATAAAATAGTTTAGGTTTAAAATTAGTTTTTAATATATTTTTATTTTTTTACTTACATTTTAAGAATATTTATTCGTGTAATAAGAACATTTATTTCTAAAATGAGAACTTAATCTTATTTGAAATGTTCTTAAGACCAAGAAGTGTTTTCTTAAATTAAAAATTGTTTGATCTCGACGCATTTTGTAAACCAAAATTCTTAGTTATGAGACCTAAATCTTGATTTCAAAACATTTTTTTTATCAGTATATCAAATCGCGAGAAACCAGTTTTAAAGATAATATGTTTTTAAAGTAATATACGTTATATAAAATATTTATCAATTATCCCTCTTAATCGCAGCATGATCGACTAAATATATAACGGCCGAAATATCGGTTTAAATTTGTAAAGCAATTCTCGCACAAAAGTATGTAACGGGTATCCTATGGTCGGGATCTCGATTATAAGTAGTCTTTTCGACTCATTTAAATCTCGCTTAGAGTCGAATCCAGAACCTGAACCGATCCAGTCTTGAAACGCATTCGAGTTTGGCTTTTGTTAACACCATAATTTACATTGATTTATGTGCTTAGTTGACTCTGCATTTTTAATCGGTTAGCCGGACCGTCACCATACCAATACCAATAATCCCAATTCCAATCTCCATCTGTTGTCCCCTCCCCATCCCTCTCTTCTCTCCCTTTTAGCTGATGTCTATGTTGGTTTATTTTTTTTTTTTTTTGTTGTTGTGCGCGGCTTCATTTGGTTATAATTAAAATGTCGATGTTATCAACCAGATTTGGACATATTGGCCATTACACTCGAAATTTAAGCGATTTCTATGCGCGTATTTTGATTTTGATTTCGATTTCAATTTCAATCTCTCTCTTTCTATCTTTTCCCCTGGTGTTTGTAGGTGTTTCATTTTCCATCTCTTTCGTGCGACACAATGAATATTGATTAAATTAATATTTAATAACGTTTTAAGAAGCTTTTGAGTGTTAAATGTTTATTTATGCCCATTGGCTGTGCTTTTTGTCGCTGTCATGTCTCTCCCTTTTCCCTTTCCCCTTTTGCCCCTTTTGTCACTTTTCTCTCTTTTTTATGTGAATGTCGGTGATTATTTGGGTTTGAATTTGAAATTAAGTAAATATTTAGAGATTTTTAAGTTGTATTTCTTCTGCTGATTAGTCGAATTAATCAATAGATTAGCTAGATCATAACCTTGTATATATGCTAGACTAATTCTACTTAATTGGAGCTATTATTATAAAATTAAATATAATAACTTTTCAAGTTCAGAATGCTTATTTAAGTTATCATAACTGAAGTGATTTAAGGGCAATATTAATTCGTTATACTCATTTTTGTATACCCTGTACTGCATGCTTTTCTTTTTTAAGCCTGCCATGATTTTGTGGTTACTTTTTTTTTAAAGGATGTTTTTCTGAAACTAATGAGTAGAAACATCTTTTCACAATATATATACCGAAGGAGTAGGATTATTAAGAATCGGGGAAGCATGCTTTATTTCTTTTATGGCATAGATCTATATATTTAAACTAATTTGAACAAATTTCATACAGTATTTTTTTCAGATTTAAATCATATAAAACACATGAACTCTTAGTTCAACCAACTTCTGAATATGTTTTCATTATATCTTTTAATCCAGTTTCATGTCTTTGAAATTATCGACAGAGATCTGTTGAAAAGATCATACCTCAGATATTTTATTTATTCCCAATCTATAATCGTTCCGTCAATATTTCCTATTTATATATTTTAAGTAAAATAAAACACTTTGCATATATATATTTTTTCAACAGTTTTTTTTTATTATTGCGTCTATAGTTTTTTGAAAGAGACAATTTAGTTAGTTTTGAGCCATTGCAAATGCAAAATAAAAAGTACCACGACAACTTTCCTTCGATTGTCGCTTTGTCTCCATTCCACATATTGGTATCAATATCAGTTCAAACAAACGCAATTGACAAATGCGGTACACACTCATACTGGTAGATAAGTATCTATAGTATATATATACAACTACAGCTTTGGCCGCACAAATATCAAACAGGAAATAAAAGAAGATGTGTAGATTTTTTTAATGTTCAACAAAACTTTTGTTGATTATTTTTATGATTATTAAGAAATAAGTGGAAATAAAGTTTTGTAATTTTGCGCTATTTGTTTGGCCATGACTGTAGCTGCTCGTAGCTCTCACTTAATGAGCATACATGGCTAAGCTTAAGCCTAGGAGCTAAGGGCTAAGTTACAGATAAATATTGCATACGCTATAGCCTTAAATGGTGATGAGGTAAGCCGGCAGCTATTTTAGAGCCTACGGCAATGAATAAATAAAGTATTGTTACGATGAGTACTATGAGTACTCACACTCACACTCACACTCATACTCATAGTCGTAGACGTAGTTGTAATAGAAATACATGTACTTGTAAGTGAACGTTGTGGAGCACCCGCTAAGTATTAGTTACAATTTCTGTTTAATTTTAGGCATTCACATTACGATACACACAATTGTTGTTAGTATTGTTGTTGTTGTTGTTGCAATTACAGCTTGCTACTTGCAACAAAGACACGGCTCTCCGATCCGCAGCCATGTGGGTGAGCAGCATTTTAACTTTGGTTTTCGATTTGTTTTTTTTTTCTATTTTATTTTTCTTTTTTTTTATATTTGCTGTTGTTGCCTACAATGTCGCAGCGTTGTCGTTGTCGTGTCTCAAGTTTCAGAGTGCAACATGAACAAGCACCTCTCCACCCCACCCCCCCTTCCCCCCTCTCCCTACCGCCCATCTCAGGAAGGGAGGAGGGAAGGGGAGGGGAGGGGATTGGGCATTGTTGCTGTCAATCAGAAACGCGCACACAACTCAAGTTTTATAATTAGACGCTCTCTCGCTCACTCTCTTCCTCTCTTCGTCTCTGTCTTAGTCTGTCACTAGTGTCTCCCTCTAGCGGTCATGCTTTAGAAGCTGCAGCGTCGTCGGTGCATCGGAGGATGACATGCGAGTCACTTTTGCCACCGACGACGACTCAATTTCAGTGTCGGAATCGTCGTGCACGTTGATCTCTTCATCGGAGTCCGACGACGAGTTGTCCACCGTCACCGTGGAGCCCGGAGTCATCAGCGTGGCACACTCTCCGCCGCCGGGATAATGCAGTCGGGAGCGTTGCTCCTCGGCCACGGTGAGGGAAGCAGCCACCGCATATTGTCGCGCCAATCCCAAGGCAAAGGCGGCCGCTGAGGGGGAACCGACCAAACTACGGAAGGCACTGCGTTCTCCGCCCATGGACAGACCGGACGTAGGACTGCCTCGGGATGTAGGAGAATGTTGTTGTTGCTGCTGTTGTTGTTGCTGTTGTTGCTGCTGTTGTTGTTGCTGTTGTTGATGGTAGTGACTGAAGAGCTGCAAGGCTGCTGGATGCGCGGGCAGATGATGATGATGTCCCGGCGGACCAGGAGGCAGCCCGTGCAGCGGATGCATCATAACGGAGGGCGGAGATTGTGCCGAGGACAGCGGCGAGTCCGCACAGAGCAGCGATTGATGGGCGAGGGGCGTGGTCGGGGCGGAGGTGTTGCTGTGCGTGCTGGGCGTGGGTGAACTGGTCGCGGGGCCATCATTGGATTGCTGGGATTGGTGCATGGGATTGGCGGGACTGGAGCGTTGTCGCTTCAGCAGATTCATGCGCTGATGACGACGCCACTTGGCGCGTCGATTCGAGAACCACACCTGAAGAAGGAGTCGAAGAAAGGATTCGACTTGGGTTAGTCCTGGGTCGCATCTCTAGAGATTTCCCTCTGTACTCTTACCTGTACTCGCGCCTCGCTCAGGCTCGTCCGACTGGAGAGCCGTTCCCGGGTGCTCACACACGGATAGTGACTCTTATCGAACTCCTTCTCCAGCTCCTCCAGCTGCTCCGGACTGAAGGTCGTGCGATTACGCCGGAACTTGGGCTCATCATCATCATCCAGATAATCGGAATCAATCTGCCGATTCTCATCCGCCGACTCAAGAGTCTCATGACTGCCAGAGCCGGGTGAGATGGCTCTATTCATGGACGCTCCTCCGCCGGACACATTGCCCAGCAGATTGGCCGAACTCAAGCTGAGACTACCTGGCGTCGAGTTGCCTGCACTCGGCGGCAGATTGGCCAAGGTAGGAGCAGCTACAGGCCAAAGGGCGGACGGTGGTGGCGGTACCGGGGAACTACCGGGCACATTGCCCGGATGCCAGGTGAAGCTACCATACGGATGTGGAGGAGGCGGATACAGACCATATGCTGCCGTGCGAGCAAACTCGGTTGCCACACGCTCTGCAGCACGATTCCTCAGGATGCGATTGATGCTGCTCACCGAAGGAGCTGTGGCATTAGTGCAGACACCTGCAAGGAATACGAGTATTGAACAATTACTTAAATGCATTAGATGTATCATTACCTACATTTCCAATGCATTGGTTATTTCATTGGCAGTCAATGATCATTAGAATTAAAAATAGTATTGGCAATGAAATAAATGGCATTAAAAAATGAAAATGTTCACATTTATTGAAAACGGTTTTTAATAACTATCCTTAATGAATTATCCGTTCATTAATAATTATTTTTGGGAGAAAATTTCAAATAGTGCCTAGTATTAAAGAAATGGCAATAAAAAATTTAAGCTAATGAAGTGACATCTTTCGAGATGTGAATAAAGACATTAAGAATTGAATTGATAAATTTAGAATTGGAAAATTTCAAATTTAATATTTCATTAGCGTTGAAAAAAAGTTAAGTACGTACGAAAAGTAATGAAATGAAATTTTTCTATAATTAAAAACTAAACTAATTTGATTAGAAATGATAACTTTTTGACTACGAATTTATAATATGACATTTCATTAGAATTCAAAAAAAAAGTAATGCCAATCAAAGAAAATTTCACTTGAAAAGTAATGAAATAAAATTTCATTATAATTAAAAAAGAAAAATATTAGGAAAATTATTAATTTTAATGGTCCTTTAATTTCATTAATTTTTAGAAAATTTATGCTAGTAAACTCTTGCCAATTTGAGAGAACTGTCTCACTTCAATTGTTGCCGCCGCTCTTGAAGCCGATCATTGATCAATGAGCTTAGCACATTTAAGATATTTAAGATGAGAGATCGAAGATAATCCCTCCGATTGATTTGCAACTGCAATTACTCCACTTACCTTCTGAGATTAAGCGCTCTCGTATCTCCCAGGCGAAAATCGTTGGATTCTCGCGCTTGTACTGCTCAATTTTGGAGACGACTGTCGGTGTGGCCACTTTTGGCTTGGAGCCACCAATTAGGCCAGGTGGTCGCAAGGAACCTGCGTTCAAAATAGCGGAAGCAAGTCAAGAAAAAAAGCAAAATTGTAATAAGACAATTGTTAAGCCACAGATCGAAAAGGGATAAGTTAAATGAGGCAACCCACAATCGTCAGCGAATCCTCTCAAGAAATTTCCTACCTCTCCCCTTATTTGAGCTTATCGCAGTCGTTTAATAGCTTTATCAAGGTAGCGTCATCGGAAAAGACAAGGAGAACCCCTTTCCCAACAGGTACCTAACCCGATCCCTCTTCTGCTGCCGATTCCCAAGTCTCAAGCCGCAGTTCTGACTACGCACACAGGCGTTTAGGCCACGTTATGATTAATGAGCCGCCGCCAGAGCAATCGCCAGTCGTTCGAGGCGTTTATGCAATTTTAAGTGCCCAAATTATGCAGACGGACAAGAGACAGAGGCAAAGTCAGCTTGAGGAAGGGTAAGGGAAGAAAGAGGAAAGGAAGAGGAACTAACTGACAAACTGAGGAAGGGGAATCATTATTAGCGTCACTGACATGCTTCGTCGCGTAGGGTAAAGGATATTAACATTAAGCATAATTGTGTTTATCACTGAAATTGGCAAACAAATCGAAAACAAAGTGTTTACGGATTAATCTTACCAACCAACTACTCGTCATAAAAACAGGACAACTAAAACTTTCAAAAATGGAAAAGAATAAAAAGTAAAAGTAAAGGACAGAACACAGGAGAAAAAGTATTTTCTTCAAATTTTTGAATCGGATTCAATACTTTATTTCACTTATAAAATAAGTAAAAGGGTATTTTGTGTTCGTCGAAATGTAATTAACAGAAAGGAGAAGGCATCTCTGATCCTATAAAGTATATACTATATATTCTTGATCAGTATTAACAGCCCAGTCGATATCTGCCTGTCCGTTCTTCCGTCCGTCTGAACATCTTTTTTTCAGAGACTATAAAAGCTAGGGCAACCAATTTTGACAATCGGACATCTTTATACTATACTTCATATAGATCAAGATTATTTTACACATTTTACACGCACTGCAAATCGGTGAAGACCACCACACACACATTATATATACCTTTTTTAAAATTATCTCTAGTTCCTTTCAATCGATTAAATAAAACGGGAGTTATGACTGTATTAATTTTTAAGGCAATACAAGCTTCTAACAGTATGTAACGGGTGTTTCCATGGTCGGGGTCTCGACTCACGCTTTTCCCGCTTTTTTTATCATACTTTGAAATTAAAAAAATTTGCTGTTTAGTGTTAGGTTCTTTATTTATTAAGTTTGTTTAAAAGAATATGTGCGTAACAGATAGATGGAGGCGTGGCGCACCCCATAAAGTATTTCTTATTCTTGATCAGCATCAATAGCCGAGTCGATATGTCTGTCCGTCTATCCGTCTATCTATCTGTCTGAATGAACAAATAGATCTCAGAGACTTTAAGAGCTCGAGACACCAAACTTGGTATATAGGTTCCTCTATATTGCAAGCAGATCAAGTTTCTTTCAGAGTTCGGCCACATCTCCCTTACCGCCCGAAAATCGCCATAGAAAATTTAAAATCCAAATTATAATATCAGTTTAAAAGCTAGAGACGCCAAGCTTGGTATGTAGATTCCTCTATCTATCAGATATCAAGCAGTGGATCGGACCACTATATCATAAAGCACCCATAGGAACAATCGGTCAAAATTCAAGATTTAGTATAAAAAACTTTTTTGTTTTATGAAATATTGTAACCAAACTTGATCTTATACATCCATACCAGTTCATATGGAACAAGTTTTAGATCATGTAATACAGCAGAAAATTTTTGAATTTTTAGCATCCCTTGCATTTTTCATTATAAGTACGGGGTCTCCGACAGACGAGTATGCTCGACGATGGCACCGCGAGTGGAGCGAGTTGGGGGCAGAGCTCCCTAGTTTTGTAATAATATTTTGTTCTAATTTAAAAAGCGACAAATCAATCCGTACCTAATAAAAAAGGCTATAGTGGAGAGAACCCACCTGTGGGAGGGCCTGGACCTATTTTGTAAGAGCTTATATACACAAGCTACAAGCTTTGCAACTTGTAGAATCTGGGCTCTCTTCTTCTTCTGTTGGTCCGACACTAAGCAGAATTGTTTTTTGAATAACTTCAGAGTTTAATATCGAGTCGTGTTGAAATTTGTAGGACATATCGACACCAAAATTCTATTAAAATATGCCAGTGACCTGGCTTATTAAACTTGATTTTAGCTCGAATTTTTTAAATATGTATTTGGGATATAATTCCTAAATTACGATTATACTGGATAAATTGGTATCGATATTAAAAAATAGGCATTAAAAAAGTGAAAGAAGCCTAAATTTTTTGATCTAACTCCTAACAAATATTACAAAATTAAAATATTGTTGAGAAAAATCAGGCTTGATTCAAGTATTTCATACTTGGTTTATAAGAATACGGGATTATCGTACTTCTGACACCGCTGGGCTTAATTTTAGCCCGGTATCCCGGATCTTTTTTTTCTATATTTTTATAGTTACTTTCCACTTTTTGCATGGTATAGCTTTAGTTCTTAGAGTCTTTGACATCTGGATTATATGGTAGTATGTACCTGATAAAAAAAGTGTAGATGTTGTGAGACTTACCTAACAACTTGGAGACAGCTCCTTGCTGGGTCAGCATGTGTTGGGCGATGTCATAGCCCCTTAGTCCGCCAAAGCGGGAAAACTCCAGAAGGCGGTGCTGCGACATCAAAGCGCCGAGTGTGTTGCCAGTTGCCGCTGCCGCTGCTGCTGCTGCTGCCGCTGCTGCTGCGGCGGCTGTGGCTGAGGCAGAGGCCGCTGATGTTGGTGTTGGACCAGCAGCGTTGTTGTTGTTGTTGTTGGCAACACCAAAACCTGGTGGTATTTGCACAGTTGTTGGCGCTGTTGTTGTTGTTGTCAGTGTTGTTGCTGCTGCTGCTGCTGCCGACACTGCAATTGAACGAATTGAATGATAATTGGCCATTGTTATCATAGTGTTGTTGTTGTTATTGCTGTTGCTGTTGCTGTCTGTCTGTCACAATGGTTAATTATGATAAATTAACGGTTAATTGTGTTGACGTTCACTAAACTGAGCCAAGATCCCAACAACTATCCGACAAAGTAGCCGCAACAATGGCGTCTCTCAATTGTCGTCAATCGCCAAAATGTTTAAACATTAAACATCAATTAAAAAAATAATAAAAATAAAAACACACACAACTGCCAATCGACACGTTTTGTTAAACTTTATGCTTGAATAAATTGTGATTCTGAAATTCTGAAATTTGGCTGAAATACACAAAATTTAGCGTAATAAAAATTAAATTAAAATATTTAAGCAGCTGCGCGACACACAATAAAAAATTGTATTAAGTATTGGTGTGTAGACTCACTTGTATTTATTTTCTTCTTCTTTTATCCACACATTTATTCTACTGTCGTTTTGGCATATTCCCCCTAATTGTTAATTAGCAATAAATAAATGCGCGCTTTGGAAAACAAATATTTTTCGAAATATTCTATTGTTTTTTAGCAAGTCGAAACAATTGTTCAGATATTGTATATTTACATAGATGTGTTCATTATTTTGCTTATATTTTTAATAGATTTGCAGTTTTATAGAAGTTTTGCTTAACCTTGGACATTTTAATTATAATAAAATTGTGTTTTTAATTAAATAAGTTTGGATTGACTATTTAATTTTTAATTTAAAACCGTTTACTACGAGGCTTAAGTTTTTCTAAATTTTGTCTTATTTTACTTTCTACAGTAAAACTATTAATTAATATTTGTCAAATCAGTTGAAAAAATAAAAATGTAAAAATAAGTATAAAAGCAAAAGACTTTAGCATTTTTTTTAGATTTTTTAATTCTATTTTTTAATGAGCTTAAAGTCAAGTAATACTGGTGTACTTATTATTTTGACCAAGACTGTGAGCACGCTAATCTTTTCGATTAGAAATCGATTGACAACTACCGTCGGCAATCATCGGCAATCGGCAGCAACTGTCATAGATATTTTGTGGTATTTGTTTTATTTACTGGAAGCACTCACCACTTGACGCGTGCGTTCCAAGCAATGGAAGTCGTTGAGGATGTGGCTCCATTTTCCAGTGTGCGGTCGCGATGCCAGAACCTGCTGCAGTTAGCGAGCCAAAGTCACGGTTCAAGCTCGGCTCTATCAACATGTCAGCAGCGTTTGAATCGATTTATTTTTAAATCTATTAACAGTTTTCACAGTTTAAGCTCGCAATGTAACTTTAGCACTGTTCACAGTTCACAGTTCACGGCGGCAATTATTGATAATGGTAATAAGAAAAGCGGAGTATGCATGGAGACACTCAGTGGCAAACGGAAACGCAATGCGGCCAATTAAATTCATAACGTTAAAACATCCGTACACCTCGCGACACCCGCATTGCACATTGCACAACCGATTAAAGATGATATTCTGTTGCCGTCTCAAACTCAATCGACGTTGTTCCGTTTTCCGTTTTAACGTTGTTCTCGTGAAAGCCGCTCTCAGCACACTGAGTGGCAGCCGCAAGTGGCTTTCATTTCACCTGGGCCCAAGTTGGCGACCACTCCACTCAATTCCCGTTTCACTCAACGTTTTGAGTGCATTTGGCAACGCCAACCGGTTTTTCAACTTCGGCGCACATTCATAATGGCGGCCGTATTCAGGCAAGTCGCATGCGTGCGAACGGGATGACACTATAGCATGCAACTCGGCGCACACAATTCAAGCAATTACATCCCTCTCTCCCCACCCCATCCCACTCGCACAAGCAAACCGACAATCGAACGGTGCTGAGCGCGCTAAGTAGGCAGTGGCCAACGCGCTCATGACTGCGTCTAAGCGTATAAACAACCAGCCTCAGGAAAAAGCAGAAAACTTTGCGAATGTCTGTTGAACTCGTACACATGTACATATGTATGTATGTATGTGTCTATGTGTGTGTGTTTGTGTCTGTTTGTATATGCTTGAGTGGCAGGGGAAGTGCAATTTATTTATGAAAAGGAAATGCTTATGCATATTCATAAAATAGTTTTATGCTAAGTACTCTTAGAGAATTGTCGCATACCAAATAAATCTCTGAACTTTACACTCAATCAATTGAGCCAACTTTAAAAGTGTAGTATTTAATAATATGTTTACAAGCATTAACGACTATGCTTACATTGTAAATGTCAAAAGTATTTGATTTATTATTTGTCTAATTAAGTTAACCAATATGCGGAAAATTGATATGAATAGTTGGGAGTAGTTGGAACAGACTCAGCCGATAATTATTTAAATTGATTTAATAAGTTTTTCGTGTCCACAAACAGTCGTTACAAATTAGGGAAATTAAAATCCTTGTTGAAATGTACACTCAAAAAAAATGCATATATATACAGATCATTCTTATTTTTATTAAATCATTGATCTAACAGATTAAAGAAACACCGAATTTAATACGCAGAGCGTGCTAACCAAAAGATACTTCAGTTTATTTGAATATTTAGACAACAGATATAAACCGATACCAATAAAAATGTATAATCAACCTTACTCATTTTTAACCCATGATTACTATGACATATGATGGTTTTAAAAAATATTATTAATATTGAAAAGGATACGATGCGATGGACACGCCTCCGACTTCAATGCATTGTGGTGAAAGAAAACACTATTGATATTGACCATCAACAAGAGTGATAAGATCTTATAAGAAGTGCTCGTATTTACCTCACCAAAGTTGTATTCTTAATCTCTTCAATAATCAACACCAAAGTTACTATATATAATCATCTTATTTCAACCAGCAAACGGAAAAATGTCTAATCAGTTATAACAACTAAACTTAATTTAAAAATTTAAATAAATTAATAAACTATTAAAACAAATAAAAATGAAATATAATACACTAAATCAAAACAGGTTTAAAGTTTTGGGTTGTTTGTTATTTAAATAAATCAATTAATTAAAACAAATATCAAAATGACTTAAGTGCAGGTTATTAGGTAAATGCTTTCAATTATAATACACGATTTAATTTATATTTAAATTATTTTTACGCAATTTACACTAAAAAATCAACAATATATGATACTACAGATTATTTTAACCAGTTTATCAATTTATTTGGAGAAATAGCATGGATTCCAACTTTTGGGTCACTTTTTGTGTAATTTTGTCCAATTTCTCTGTTATACAGCCAATATCAGCGCGAATTGTTATTTCTGCAGGTCAATCGTTAAAAAAATGAACATATTTTAAGCGCAAAAAAATATATATTTAGCTTTTTATTTTTTTAACATTTTAATAGTAAAATACTTTAAAAAAAGCACGATTTTTCTCAACAATATTTTGATTGTCGGTGTTCTGTAAGACTTGTTTCAGATAGATCAAACATTTTAGGCTTCTTTAACTTTTTTAATGTTGACTTTTTGATATCGTTGCTATTTTATATACGTATTATCTTGATTTAACAATAATATCCTGAAAAAATTCTCTAAAAATAGCTCCTAAAATCAAGAATTTTATAGCTTTAATTATTTATTTTCTGTAGAAAAAACATATTAAGCAATTATGAAATGTAATATTTTAGTAAAAATTTCCGAAAGAATTTATTAGATAACATTATCTTCTATTAAATGATATTGTATGTGTAGAGCACATTTACAGATTTATTCCTTAGAATTCCTTAGAATACCAAACCAGCTGCAAGAGATACATAAATACAGATACAGATATAAAGAATATGCATACTTATGTGATCAGGTTAGTGGACTGTATTTTCTTTGGTCTCTGTCTCTGGCTTCAACTCTTTCTTGGGTGCGTGATGAATGATTGATGCGCTGCTTGGGCAAGGCGACTCAAATCTGAAATCTGAAATGTGAAATGCGAAATGTGAATCGAAACTGCAACTAAGCTACACATGGCGTGATTGGCAAACCACACAGAATGCCAGCAATAGTGCTGGCTACACAGAAGCCAAATTGCACAGATCTTTGTGAATTAAATAGTTCCCGGCTATCGACTCTCTGAATAAAGCAAAGCAAAGAAGCAATTACACAGTTCCTGGATTAATAGAACATAAATTTGCACAGATAAAGAAAGAACAAATGCTTGAAATGTATAACAAGATGTCTCACTAACGGATCCGAAAATATAACACATTAGATATTTATGTATCTATATGTGTATGGTAAATGTATGGAGATAAATCAAATTTGTGAAAGGTAAATCATGAATGAACTGACGACGACGATGAAAGCTGACGATGACGTTCAAGTGTTTTCATGCCAGAGATCCAGAGCAAACGCAAACAATCGAACAGGAATAATTTACTATGTAAATAAGATGTGAATCGACGAAGACGAAGTCAGGGTTGGAGCAGAGAGACGGAGACAGGGTTGGAGAGTAGCGTGCGCCCTCGCGCCATCAAGTGGCACTTCAACAATCAAGCATTCACACAAGCAGATGGTTCGCAGCCGCAAGCGACCACCTAAATGAAATTTCATTTAGTTTTCAGCCTGTCATCACGGCGCAATCGCAATCCCAATCTCAATCTGACTTGCCTAAATGTATGTGTGTATATGTATATGTTTGCAAGTATATGCATACATATATGCATATGTACGCGTATGCACAACGAACACTCGCTTTATTGAGTGTTTGTTTACCTAATTCGATTACCGATCGCGTCCGTTCGCCATAATCCACAAAACACTTGACCATTTGGGTGGCACATATATATGAACATACACAAATATGCATACAACGACGATGAAGACGAAGACGAGGAGAAGGAGAACTGCCGTGGTCTTTGGGCACACAATCATTACTGAGTAATAAGGTTGCTGCCTTAATTTAAGAGCTTTAAAGTATGCAGTTGGTTATTCATCGATGAAGATACTTACGTTTATTCTCTGTGTTTGCTGTGAGTGCTGTAATTGAAATATTGACAGCACCAGGTGTGCGGCTTAAGTTCGCACAAATGCTACTTATTTAATGCTCTTCAATGATGCATGTAATTATTGAATGTATTCGCTATTCTTATAATATATATATTTTTGAAATACATTATATATCATTTATTTCAATTAATAATAATTTGCATCTTAAATTCAAAAATATAAAAACTTAAATTAAAATGTAGATATAAAACAGACCTTATGTCTAATGATATTAATTTAGTTTAAGTATTTTCTTTAAACTTGTATAATTACTTTCGTTTGAAATACGTTTTTAATTTTGTTTAACAGCCAAATTTCTATTTTCTTTATATTTTTCTACTTTTGATATATGTACTTCTCCAACAAAACATATTTATGCATTTTAACTTTAAGTGCATAATAATAATCGTATTCTTTCATTGATACTTAATAATGTCATTTAAGCTACAACTTGTTTCCTTTGCAATGCAATTTAAATTTAGTTTTGGCGCCATCGAACTGTTCTACTCTTCTTCTTGCTTTTCCGAAGGGTGCCAATATATGTATCGAAGCCACTACAAACTATCGATAACTTTAAAATTGCAAGTCGCTATGAATCAATTGAACTTCTATCATGATTTAGTTTGTTAGTTCGTTCACCTAGTTCACTTACAATAGTGAACTAGACAAGTTCAACCGAGCTGATTTTGCCGGGTGGCAACCTTCAGTCTCTACTTCAGAATTGACACATTTGTTTAGTATTGTTGAAAAATAAAAACGAATATAATGCGCACCGTGCTTTTGAGCAAAGCCGATGAGGTCTATCTGGAGAAGTGCGCTCAAGAGCACAGTTTCTCCTATGGCATAATCGTTGGACATGTAAGTGCAACAATTGTGATGCACCGGCCACCGCCACGTAGTTTATTTTGTTGACTGCAAGTTTCCCCTGTACTCCTCCACCCTCCAGCAAGCTGATCTAACAAAGAGTGTTGTGGTGCACTTGGCCCGCAACAACGAGGAAGATGCCGACCTAGAGGATCTAACAGACATATGTTTGACAACGAGCGACATAAATCCACAGGCATTGGCCACCCAATGGCTCAGCGCCAGCAAGATGTGCCCCGGCTCCTTTGACGTCATAGGTTCGTTCGTTCGCCCTATGTGACCTGTGACAACAACCTGTGACCCAAATTCACATTTCTCTCCCCTCTCTTCCAGGTATTTTTATAGCCTCTGCGCGTCCCGAGGTTGCCGATGAGCACACTGACGAATTTAAGAACGCCAAGAAACTGTTCTCCGATGTCTACGAGTAAGTTTTTTAAATTCTAAAAATAATATTTCAATACAATACAATACAAATTAGGAAATCAAAATGAGGAATAACGTTTTAAGAAATTTAAATTAGGATGAGAAATCAAACCTAAAGATAAAAGCCAAAAAGAAAAATTTGTAATTTAATCTTTATGACTTGAGTATTAATATAGTTTGCAACATTAATTTATAATCCAATTGTACTATATTATTTATAATATTATTGAAATTGATTTTTCCAAATTTGTGCAATCTACATATTTTTATTATTTTTATTTTCTAATATTTGTAGTTTCCTTTTTTGGATTTCCTTATATTTAACACTCTTTTATCATTGTTTCTGTAAATCTTACAAAAGAATACAAAATTCGACTTCGATAGCAATTTATGAATGCTTCAATAATTTCAAATTAAACTTTTTAATTACAGTTTGCTGCTGCAGAGCAACAGCTCATTTGGAGTCTACACCACAGACATGGCACAAACCGACTATGTGTTTCTAGCCTACTCCCTATCCGACAAACGTGTGCTCTGTAAAAACTATACCTACGGAAAGTAAGTAAAAAACTATTAAAACTATTTGTAATTGTTGAGTGCTCGGGCTTAGGGTCTTCACGGTATCACAACTGTTTACTCATGTATCTTGTATGTTCTCTTATTAATTATCTTGTTGACTACATTCGTAAACTCTTCTTAAGACATTGCAAAAAATCGTATTTTACGGCAAACATAAAATGCATCATATGGTAAATAATATAATCATATTAAAAATTATGTACTTATAATACCTTTGAATGTTTTACGCTCATTATTGCGAATTTGTTCATATTTACTAAGTTTGTAGCATTTTCGAATCTTAACTTCAGTTTAGTTTTATGGATTGCATTTCATGTCTTTCGGTTTATCTCTAGATATATTCGTATGTAGTATAGTCGTATGTTTTACTTATCAGGTATGTTCTACAAATCTCGAAATATAGTTGGGGAATTTGATAATTATATAAAATGTATTAAAAAATATTTAATTAAATACATTGTAACTAATTTATTTATCAAAATCACCTCAGAATTGTGGTACATACCTGTATAACATATATTTGTATAAATCATTCTATATTGTAAGAGTCATTGATATTGAATTTATATATATTATTCGCAGCGGGGGCACTTTCTCGAAAATGGAGCATCGCTTCGTGGAGAAGCCGTTTGAGTGGATACAGATTGAGTGCAATTACGATCTGGATGATGTCATACCAATTGTCGATGCAGCGAGACGTATTAATATTGAAGAACAGTTCCAAAACATCGTAATGACGATTCGTAAATATCTGATTGCCAGTGAGGTGTTTCTACAGAACGAAGTAGTCGAGGACACAATCGATTTGCAGACCTACATAAAAAAGAAAAAAGCGATGGACGTGGATAAGCTTAAGACATCAGCGAGCAGCAACAATGCAACATCAGCCACAAATACAACAGCAGTGCCTGCATCTACATTGCATCTGTTAACTGCAAATGAGGACTCCACTGGCAATGTGATACGTGCCAGCATTGTGATGCCCGTTAAATGTCAGCTAAATAGTCCAACCAACATAAAAATCAACGAATTTAATGGGACACTGCGTATGAGCGGGATGATCTTCTCAAGGATCTATTGCAATTCACGGAACACTATTGCAGACGTAAAGCGTTTCGTGCGGGATGATGTGCTACGTTCCTTGATTACGCGCATACAAGTCTACTGTGATGGCCTCACCGATCCTCATGTCTCCAACGAGGCGGTTTATATAAGCGAGCCCCCCAGACGTGTCTTCTTCAGCATTCCCGTGGATGGGGCCAGCAGCAGCAGTAGCAGCGCAACACCATCATCTAATCAGTCATCAATTCAATTCTCAGAATATCTTTTCCGTGGCGAAGCTCCCACCGTGGCTGTAGCCCAAGCCAAACAAGTGCTGGATGTAGATCTCGATCCGGAGGCAATCATGTTAGATGCCGAGGGCCTGCCCGAAGATGGCAACTTTACCAACAGTCAACCAGATACCGACCACATTGATGATAGCCGCAGCATGACCAGCTCGATGCCAAAGCGTGAACTGTCTCGCAGTCTCTACATGGTTGGAATTGCAGTGGCCCTCCTGGTGCTCCTTGCCTCGGTGGCACTGCATTATGCAATGGCTGGATAGTAGGGGGATAAATGTGCAACCTTATATAGATTACTTGTATGTGCGTACACATATGTATGCAGGTGAATCTTGTGATGGTTTTTTATACATAATACACAAATGCTATACTCTTATGTCTAGTAGATGAAATGTAAAAATGACCCGTTAAATAGTTTTATTATTGACGCCTGAACGGGCAGCATTTAATACTTATGTAATAAATCAAAGAAATACTAATTTGACAAGCTTACATTTATTATATTCGCTTTAAAGGCATTTATTTTAGTACATTTTATTGATATTGGATATAAGGTCTTTCAAAGCGAATAACTTTTATTTAGAAAGTATTTATGTTTGGCAAGGAAGGCTTATATTTATATATAAAATACATTTTTAAGATTGCAACATCATTAGTTCTTTATAAAATAAATCTTCGACTGAGCATCCGCAAAACAGCTTCAGTTTATACATATATTTAAATTATTAGTAGATAAAAGATTACATAATATCGTAAACCTTAAGATATTCTGCTAGTTAAGTGCCCAGCTTAAAGCTATTTACCAACTTTTTCCTATAAATATTTATAAATTTTCTCTAATTCTTTGTAGACCATCCAAATAACCTTGTTAAGAAACTCTAAAAATCTTTAGTTACTTGTTAAGTGTAAATTTACATAGATTTGTGTTGAATATACGTATCTTATTCGCGCTGTATCTCAAGTTAAAATCGTTTGGGAAATCTCCTTTATAAGGCCAAGCGATATACTCAAGTAATTCAGAATTCGTGTTTACATAAATGAGAAGTTTTAGAACTACGAGTATGTTTAATATTACAAATAAGTAGAATCTCACAGCCTCTGAAACATAACGAGCTTAACTCTAAACTTTATCTATGATTACTTTCGTAGGGATTCAGTGAAATTTGCAGTTTCCATCGCAGTTAATGACTGACCACACCCAGTCGACGTAGTTGGGCACCTTGGCATAGATGCCAAATTTATTGCGCTTGGCGCAGCCATCTCCAAAGGACGTTATGCCAAAAATAGTCCACGGATGGTTGGCCTTGGTAGTATCCCGACAGAGTAATGGACCTCCCGAGTCTCCAGCACAAGTATCAATACGTCCACGTTGATGACCGGCGCAAAACATGTTCTGCGAATTACAAATTAATCATAAATTTTTGTTTATTTCTATTTAAAGTTAAATTATTAAAGTGTTACCTTTGTGATGGTGTAATCGTGATAGACACTTCTGCAGTTGTCCATAGGAATAATAGGTAAATCTGCCTGCTGTAAAATTGATGTACCCATTGCGTCCCGATTACGTCTCTTTCCCCAGCCAATGACTGTGCAAACGACATTTCTGGGCAAAGGTTGATAGGGACGCGGCAAGCAGGAATAACCAATCCAGCTGGTTGAGTTAACGGGCTTGGGAAGCCTTTAAAAATAAATATGTATGTAAATCGAAATTTTAAAAATGAACTTGTCTTAGCTCAAACAGTTATAAGAACCTAATTAACTTTATTTAAGATGTTATTAAGAGCGAAAGCACTGAAATAAAAGTTATTTTAGGGCCTTTTCTGTACGTTCGACAGTAGGATACTCTGAGCCCAGGTACTCTTATAACTAGTGGGCGGTTACAGTGGAGCACGCTCGACAGAGGATACCCTGTGCCCAGGTACTCTGTACTGAAAGTTTATTTTCGATCGATTGTTCCTATTGCAGCTATATGAAATTTAAGACCGATTCTGACCAAATTTGGTCAGGATGTATAATACCAGCTCAGATGCATATTCTATCAGTTTGGTTCTGATATCTCAACAAACAAAAATATTTTCCATACTAAAAATTCATTTTTGATGTATCGTTCCTATGGCAGCTATATGATAGAGTAACCCGATTTAAACCAAATTTGGTCAGGATATATAATACCAGTCCAGATGCATATTCTATCAGTTTGGTTCTGATATCTCAACAAACAACAAATTTTTACATACAAAAACTTCATATTTGATGAAATCGTTCCTATGGCAGTTATATGATATAGTTAACCGATTTTTACCAATTTGTATTTAGTATATTCTAATTTGCATTGTATTGGCTTAACTTTAATTTTAAAGCACTAGATCGACGGAACCGGACGAAAAGGACCTAGTTATTGATGCTGATTAAGTCTGTTCCATACACTTGCACCAAGATATTCCACTCATTATTTTTACTCTGACGCAGAGTATTAAAAATCTTTACCTTAATAGAGCCACATCGCTGTCCACCGTTTTCTTATCAAACTTCGGATGCTTGAAGCTCGTCCTCACCCGCAATTGCACCTCAGTTCCATCCTCGTACTCGAGATTGTGCTCCCCAAAGCGCACGTAGAGCACTTTCCTTACACAATGAGCCGCTGTCAGGACCCAAAGAGGAGCGATCAGAGTTCCTCCGCAAAAGGCCTCTTTATAACGGTTCAAGATCGCCACTTGCCACGGCCACTCACCCTTTTTAGCCGACTTTCCACCAATGATTTTCAGCATGTTATACACGTTTCGTTGCCCGTTCCTCGCGATTCCACAGTGCAATTTCAGAGGGGAATATTCGGGTCCCCGATAACCTTTTCCACTCATGATCACATTCACATCATTTTTACTTAATGTGCCTGCACCTGGCTCTGTGTGCATGCGCCTCAAGGCGCCGCCACGACCAGAACCGGATCCTGGTCCTGGTCCTGGTCTTGTCTCATAGACTGGCGCCTTCTGGACTTGCGTCTGTAGCCATTGCTGGCAGAAGCTGCCCTCTGTGTAGCAGTAGGCGATCTCCCGAAGCACCTCGCGACCACACTGCTCACTCACTCGGCATTTTCTGGAAAATAAAAGGATACAAAAATATTAATCTCTTAATAATAATCTTCATATGACTCCATGTCATTTAAAAATGTTTCTTGACTTTTCGATTCACAATTAGTTTTTGGTAGATCTGTTTTTTATACACTATTACAGATTAATTTTGATGAGCACCCTTAATGATAATTAATTTATTTTCAGGATTTTTAACAGATTATTTAAAGTGGCAGTGTAGGAATCAAACCCAATTTTTTTACAAACTTAAGTTCTTATTATGTGACAGTACGTTCAAGAGTGACGTTTATATTAAAATATATTTATATTTTAAAGTAAAAAATGGTTTTTAAACTGCTTTAGTAATTTATTTATATTGATATAGGGCTAGTTGGACTGAAAGTGAAACGACTGTGAAATAGAAATTTCATATAAACAAAAAAACATTTTATATGAAGTTTTTCGTTTTGTTTCCAGTGTAACTAGTATAACAGAACCCAAAATTTTTAATTTGGAGTCCCTCTAACATCAACGAGCTTATACAATTAGAAGAATATACAAAATTTCGACACTTGATAAAAAAATATTTGTATTATGTCTCCTTGTTACTAATTTTCGGATCTGTGCTAAGAATTTCATCACAATAACTAGAGTTACAGCTTAAAAAATAGCTGGGTTCGAACCCTGAAAAAAAAGCTTTAAGTAGCAATTAAAATATGAAATATATAAATATTGAAATATAAAATTAATATTAATAAATGGTAAAAAAAAACAATCAGATAATAAATTTAAAAGTTATTCAAGAAACAATATTCCATAGCGATTTTGTCAGAAATGTAGAGATTATATTCACGGAATTTAGTAGCTCTACAAGTGATTAAAGTCTTTGGGCTAGACACGAAAAATAAACGAACTAACGAACATGGTTATATAATTATATCAATTACATAAATCGCCGCTGAGTTCCGATACTTTTCCACTCTTTGACTCGAGAGTATAAAATGTAAACTTACTTATAGCGACGTGTGGTGCACTTTGGGGAGCACCTGGTCCAACGGCTCCACTTGGAGTAAATGCGTCGATGTCGTGGCTGCAATTCATCCGGCGTATTACGCTCCTTTGTAGTTGACAGTAAGCTAATGTTATGATATTCCGAATACTCATCTGATTCGCCATATGCATTATCTGGCTCGAAATCAAAGTCCTCGTATTGGAAGACATCTCCTTCCAAGCCGGCGTCTTCAGCTCCTCCCAAACTCCGCTGCTGAGAAGTAAGCGATCTCTTCTCTAGATAATCCTCGAAATCATCATCATCGATATAGTGTGGTCTGTGCTTGGGCTTGGATTTTTTTCTATTTCTCTGTCTGGGATGCTGTCTTGGATTCGGTCTTAACTGTGTTCTCTCCCTTTTTCTGTTTCTTTTCAGCACAAAGAAGTCGCCTTGATCACCATGATAATGGGAGTCATCGTCCTCTTCTGCCTCAACGATGGGAAAGACATGTGGCGGCTTTCTGTGAACTACCTCAACAGAGTCTATATCCGAGTTGGAATATGAGTGAGATCTGTGTGGTTGAAAAGGTGATCCACTTGATGCGGCTGCAGCTGCATTAATGATAATGGAAGGCGTATTGGGGTTACTGTGCCTTAGGTTTCCCTGGAAATGATGCTCCTCCCTTGGCTCGTGCCACTTTACCGAGGGATTACAGCTAAAAAGATTTCAAATAAGATCAGGTTTCATTCCAAAATACTCGGTTGGAAACAAAAACAGATGTAAGATTCCTAATACAAAAATATTTGTTTTATGATAAAATAAAATCGTTGAATATGATAAAAAAAATTCTAATTTATAATATTTCGTTTAAGCGTTTTTAAAATAGTATAGTAGTAAAATAGTAGTATAGTACAAATTTCTTAAACTTGTTTAGAACCAAAAAATTATGTAAATTTCCTAATACGAAAATAGTTTTTTTGATAAAAGTTTAAAAAAATTAAAAAAAAAAAGATAGTTGTATATAATAAAAAAAAATTAAAATTTAAAAAGTTAGCTTTTTGAATCAAACCTCATGGTTTTTATCAAAGAATTAAAAAAAGCTTTACGTTTCTAAATGCAAATGAATACAAATGAATAAACTATTATAAATTAAATCGAGGAATTTTTTGACATATTTACCTTGAAATTATTCAAAAAATAATTAACAAAATCTGAGAAAAATATGTATTTTAAATGACAAAACAAAACACAATTTTTTTAAAATAAATCTGACAAATAAGATGTATTATAATCAAATCTAAATCTGTTTCAGGAATCCCACTATTTATTTATGATAATTTTTAGAAAAATTAAGTTTTGTTGCCTAGTGTAATGGACACTTACTGTAGACACTTGCGTTGCTCCATGTGCTTGGTGTGACCACATTTCCGCTTTGCACGACAATAGCGTTCCCTGTGTCTAATGCAGTCCTCATCGCAGGATGTCCACTGTGACCAGCGGCTGAAGGGATGCGGATGGTTAATGGCCTTTCGACGTCCACTCCATCTCTGATGGGAATGGGGCATGTAGATCCGATGCACCCGCTGTCCGTTGTGCCAATGTGAACCGTGATAGCTTCGATGACCCAGTGCATCATTAAACTCAGCACGAATGTGTCGCTTTGCCTCCTGAACAATGCCGCCCTGCGAACAATTGGAAAAAATGGGAGATATCGAAAATCTTTCATTGATCATTTCATTAAGATCGCTTGCTTCCCATTTGAACAAAGTCGCAGACATGTTAACGATTGCCAAGGCAAAATAAAAAACGAGTCCACAATTACACACATATATGTTATATATATATATATATATTTATATACATATATGTTTGCTCGTAAAGACGTCGCAAGTGTGGATAATTCAGGCCGTAGCCAAGTGAAAGTAGTGCAGGGGATGGAAGATGCAGTTGCAGTGTATTTCGAGGTGTCATTGCTCTCGTCTGACTTGGGACTTGGGACCAAGAAAACTGATGCATTTATGCTTCCAGCTCGAAGTCGGGGCTGCCTCCTAGCTAAAAATAACACCATGTAGCTCTGACGGCACGGGAAGACTCGGCAAAGCATCGCCATCGCTGGCGTATCCCTTTTTCCTGTGTCAGTCTCATCGAAAATAGGTTGCCGTCGTTAGAATTGGCACGGCAGTTCCTGTCATTGTCGATAGGTAATGAAAGCAGCTCTGATGATACCCTGTATTCAATCACGGTCTTAGTTCAATGTTTTTTTTTAGTTACAAATTCATGACTGGAGCTTGACTTTAGGTACAGAAGATCACAAAGTTTATGGCTAGACACAAATTATTTAAAATTTGTGTGGAAGCGGTGTTAGACGAGTCTTCTAAATAAAATAATCAATCAAACTTCCTTATAGTAAAACTTCTACAGAGAATTGGCTTGTCTTCTGCGTCTTCTTATATTTTATTTATTTATTAACTTCTTGTTGAAATAAAACGGCTTATATACAATATTTACAAGTTAAGCTAGCGTTCTGTTGATCACCCTCAAGTAACGAAAACCTAATAACGTATAATATACTTAAAATCAATGATTATTCATTGTACAGATTATATACCGTGGAAGTTTTCGGCAAGGTTATAGGCAAGTTGGACATAAAGAATCTTAAAGAATATCTACAAAATTCATTCAAACATTGTTAAGTATAACAAGCCTTCTTCAAATATTGCATACACTCCAAAAAAACGTGTCTGCCTCAAATTTAACAGATTTTTAACAATTTATATATATATTTTTAAAAAATTCAGATCCTATGTTTTTAAACCGATCTAAACAATTGATATCGTTTCGAAAAGCAAAAATTTAGGGCTAACTAAGAAAAATAACGGTTATATTTTATATTATCATCTTCTGCGCTTAAAAAACAATTATCTCGAATTATTTGAGTTTTGAACAGACTCAAAATAAACTAGTTCGTCGATGCGTCACATTCGGATGAACTCCAAAATAATTGACATTTTAACAGATATAGCTTGTATATCGTATTATCCATCCATACAGTGTTTTCGAAAATTAAAAATTTCAAATTCAGTCCACTCAAATGCATAGGATCAACATAATTTTGAAGCAACACTATAAATTGAAAAATATAGCTATTAAATAAATTCACAGTTGTCATACCTTCTAAATTCACTAGGTCACGCCAGAGTTGTCTAACCTTAACAATTTTGGTAATTCAATTGCGACTAACTGTAACACTCACTCATGCGGAAATTCAAACTGCACGACAATCAATCAAGGGCATTTGAGATACCGTTTGGTTGTCGGGGTCACAGATACAATATCTATGGGAATGTATTGACATATCTACATATAGTATGTATATATCAGAACATAATAGACCACAATGGGATTACTCAATTTGGGACTAAGATAATTGGTGCACAACTTGTGAGTAGACAAATTTGTAAATTATTCACAGTTTGCCAATCGTTGAATTGACAAGAGAATTGTTTTCGATTGACATCACGATTTTCGGGTTTGTGCCGTGTGTCAAGTGGGATTGTCCCATTGTACTCACCTGACTTTGGGCCAGAAGCTGTAAGAGTGCCAAGCATTTGAAAAAGTTGTAAATTAGCCACATGCTTTATATGGTATTATGTGTTGATTCTTTAGGCAATTCAACTCCTAACAATTGGAAATTCTGGGAAAAAAAGAAAGATAAAAAGATATAGATATTTATTCTCATTTAAAAAGAAATTTATACTTAAAATCTAGTTTAGTTGATAAAATTTAATGAGTTGCTCATACTTTTGTCAGTTTAATAGTTTATGTTGTATGCAGAAGTGATTATATTATGACCGTATTATCATATGCGAACATCTATGTAGATTTAGCACAGTCCAATGCTATTCGTCGTCAATTAACTAGTTTAATTTGCCCTAACTAATCGGCTAATTTGCGTCAAAAAAATAGTACAATCACAACTAGTCAGATCTTTGGGGCAGCGCACAATTAAACACAATTCCGATGCCTGATTTTTTTTATTTTTTATTTTGTGAATTTATTTAGAGCAGACTGACGCAGTCTGTTTGCCCACCAGGGCTAAGTATCAACTACAAAGCAAATATTTGAACTTGCAAGAGACCTTAAAACTCGACGATCAAACGCGTGGGCAGATCGCTCAAAAAAAAAAGTGAAATTATTTCATGTACTCATGTAATTACAAACAGACAAACAGATGAGCAAAAAATTAAAAACATAAAGATAAATTATTTTTAAAATTGAAAGTCTGGGGCGACTGCTGTTTTTTTTTTTTGCCTTTGACGAACGCAATGAATAAGATGAACGAGACTCACTCTATATCACGAGTACCCGTACTTATGCATTGGCTTATGGTCCGTGCTGATCTGGTCCGGTTCGTATCGAGCCTGAGCACAAAAGTCCCCAGTCTATTCCCCTACCCCTTCCCCTTTAATATCATTAACTTCAAGTTGCACTGTGGAATTTAAAGTGGCGACAGCAGCACTTGGTAAATGCTAAAAAAACACAATGTACATACACATGTATTTATTTTTGAGAAACATGTACAATGGATCTTACGTCAATGTTGAATATTGTTGACCAAATTCAGATACGATTAATGTGAAACTGCATTCGAATACAGTCTCATTACAAATATGGTCACAAACCCTTTAAGGATGCATACAAAAGACTTTAAGAACAAGCTAAAGCTGAAACTAAAATTATATATTGGCTTTGTTGCACTTTTGGTTCCTGTTTTTCCAGAAAGAATGGGACCATTCAACAATAGTTTGATAATTTGCATTCAATTGGCACTCTGACTTAACCATAGAAATCATGGAATTTTCTTAAAAAATAAGAGATGCATTTTCATTACCTTTTTGCTCTTAGAAGAAAGATTTCGACAGAAATCATTATAATACAAGCACTTCATTTTGAAAGTCAACTTTTGGCAATACAGAAAAAAGAAAAACTTAATTTACTCAAAGATGAATAAACTAATTCATGTGTAAATTCTTAAAAATGTTTCTGCAAGAAAATTTTACAAGATGTGACTGTTTTATCAATTTTAAGCTTTTGGTTGCGGTTGACGTTTCTGAAGAATTGCCCATATATTAAATCAGAGTTATGAAACTCAAAGTAAATATTTATAATCAATTTAATTAATGATAATATAAATTTAAAAAGATATGTAAATAATATTTCACATACAAATTTAATAATAATTCTCTTTTCGTTGACTTTATAATCATGATTCATGAAATACAATTTATTTCGATTCTAAGAAATAATTTCCAAAATGAAAAACAGATACACGCATTTCTGCCTGAATGTATAATTCTAAAAAAATATTTTTTTAAGAAACTATTCATAAATATGTTGGAAATATTCGAACTTACAATATATTATTTTAGCTGCTACTTATAAGATTGAGTAGTTGTATGAAAAAAACTGACATATTCTTGAATATATTTTCAAAGTTCCATAATTAATTTCTTTCTGAATGATTGCATCAAAAACTATTTTGATATCACATGAATTATATCAAAGTCAGAACATATATATTTAGAAACATAAATTATGTGAACATAAATCTTTGGCATGCGGAAAACAATGGGTTTCCCAATTTCAACAACATGTCAAAGAAAACAAGATTTGCTTTAAAAACTTTAATATAAGTGTTGGAATTTTCAAACATTGCCTAGTGTTTTTATGATTTGCTAGAATTTAGATAATAAAAAAAATAACATATGTTAATTGTTTAAAAGTATTTGCAAATCAAGTGTGAATCATTAATTAAATTTATATACTACACAATTATTAACCCATAAATTTCCTAGATGGTCTTTATTTATTTTCTTGATGCCATAGTGCGTGTGTTTATATAATTACGGGTGTATTTATGTATTCATAAGTACTGCGGCTTCTGATATACCCCCCATATTTTAATCCTCAAATTAACCCCAGTTGAGTCCTCAACATGGCTATCTGACAGTGCCATGATCTCTCAAATGGTTGACTAACTGTCACTCTGGATTGCCTACGGAATGTTCGTATACTTATAACATTATCAGAAAACAAACCACCAGAAACTATTCTTAAACACCTGACGACATACGCATACATACATATTTATGTCTTTACATACACACACACACACACAGACACATAAATATTTATGTACTTGTACATTCTTAATTTAGAACGCAGCGCGTCCGCAAAGCACCCACAGCAGCCCGATGACGTTGACTTCGACAGAGGCAGCGACAGAGGCAGCGGCAGCGACAGAGGCAGTGGCAGTGGCAGAAACGAAGACGCGGATGCGCTGCCGGGTGTAAACAAACCGTTCGTCATAGCCATTGTGGCAATCGCACCTCTTTAATACCCCACCGAGAGACTAAGTGCGATTAACATTTAACTTATTAGCGAGAACAAATGTGATAAACTCTGGGTATACCTTTAAAATACGTTTAATTACGAGGGGTATACCAGACTGACCAGAATCATTAGTTCCTTATGATCTTATTATTTTATTTATCATATCAAACTTAAGCAACGTCACAGCATCTTTTACAACCTTTAAAAATTCATAATATTAGTCTAGGATTTTGCTAGTAAACTAATATATTAATAGATTATCTATATACATATCTATACTATTAAATTACTTATAAAATGTAAGTGAGATCGACATTACAATAGATCTTGAATATAATAAGGGTTATTTACATTCAGAATTTGTATAATGTTATCTATCTATAATAATCAATTCAACAAGATCAATAGAGTGATATCAGATAACCGTTGAACCCATTACAACCATAATTATTTAGAGGTCTTACAGAAGTCGAAACCAACTGAATATTTCAAAAAGAAACTCCATACATTTTTGAATCTGAATATGATATTTCTGAAAAGTATCATCAAGATCGCTAAGGAAAATCATATAATAATTTATAATAGCAAGCCAAAAACTTCTCAAAGAAATGTGAGGTATTTACAAGTCGTGTACACTTGTAAAGACTTACACTTTTGCTACTATGAATGAATACTTATGAATGAAAATGTACACATTTGGTTAACCAAGGAAAAAACCAAAATAAATAAATAAAATCCGAGAGAAAAAAGTGTAACAACACGTTAGTTAAACGCTCGATAGTCATCAGATTGGTCAACAGCAACAGCTGCCAACTGTCAGGTGCACAGTGCTAGCCACAAAGTCTGGCGCAGTCAAATGGCCAACAGAAGCCGGCAATGGCTAAACGTCAGTCGGGGCATGCCTTCGGGCCTCTTTAACGAAATGCAATTTTAATGGCGCTTACGACAAAAAATTACGAAAAGCGAAACTCGAATTACAGTGCTACTGAGGGGTGGGGGGAAGGGAGGGTTGTCGGTGTTTGTTGTTGTTTACGTCTCGAGTGGGCAGCGCCAGTTGTTAGTGGGCAGTTCTTGTCTTTCTATTCGTGTTTACAAACACAAGCAAACGCTAGTATGTATATGGGTGTATGTGTGTTTATACAAATCGTGTGCAGATGGGCAGCGAACGACGGAAGTTGAATTTGTCAAGTTGTCTGGCATCCAGTTTTGTTATTTTTTTTACTTTAATTTTTATTAGTCGTTCTTTTATTGAAATACAACAACAACGGTTTCGATTTCTGTTGTAATACGCAAAATCATTAAGTTCATTTGGCGGCAATTTGATACACAAACATAAACACACACATACACACACATGTTCATATTAGCGGATGTTTGGTGTCCATAAATCTTGATTCGTCTGCCTCACACGCGGTTCGTCTCAGTCGCCGCAGCGATGCAATCGCAAAGAAGCTTCGATCACAGAGAGTAAGAGAGAGGGAGAGAGAGGCAGAGGCAGGAGAGAGCCTCCCCCTTTTCAAACCCACCACGGCAGCACATTTTCAACACATGTATGCGTTTATTGCATTTCATTTAGAAAATATAAACACACAGGCATACAAATATGTAAATATAGTTAGTTAAGTAATTGTTTTGACAAAAAAAGAATGCAAATACATACAGTTAGTCGATAAAAAAATCACATGTTTGGTTAATATTTTTATCATTTGTACTCTGAACTACACTCAAGCACAACAAATATATTTTTTCAAAGGAAATGTGTAAAGTGATTTTTAAAAAAAGGTTAAACTCAATGGATGTCATATTTAGTTTTTTTTTTCCTTGTAACGAAACCCATTAGAAACTATAGTAATATTAGAATTACAATCATACCATGAAAAGTTATTTTCATTTACAATATAAGATGCGAATATTTTAAACTATTAATACTGTTGTTGGAAATGTGAAAAAAAAATATATATCAATTATTTTTAGTCAGTAAACAATTAACACTTTATATTTATTTATTTTTGGTGATTAAAAGAAGTTAAGCAGCACAAATAATAAGATTCATTGAATTTTAAAATAAAAAAACAAGTACATCAAATTTGTATTTTGTCAATGCAAATACTGTAAGTACACACTGTTATTTGATTTTATGAATGAAAACGGTTATATTCATAATTGGCGCAGTGTCCCTTGCAGCTGCACTTGGAATGTATGAACAAATATGTACATAAATGTCATACAAATAAACATATGTGCATACTTATGTTCGTATCAACGTATGTATATTTCTAAAATCAATGGAACGGGATGACGACATCTAATAGAGGGCGACGCATTGCTAATGCTATTGTTGCGTTTTATCGCCTTTCAATTGAATAGTTTTGAGTACGCATACGGTTAATGATTTTTTATTGTTATTATTTGCATGTTAACCAATCGAAGGCACCTTTCAATTAGAGGCTACTGCTGCCGTTTACCTGGCAAACACAAATATACAGGGTGTCCCAGCAGTACGATAATTTCCTTTAACTTTCGCAAAAAGCCTAAAGTTTTGAAGTTTTCAAAGTACTTAAGTTTGGAAACTAAAAACGCACTCAATCATTTGAAACGACACTTTAATGCAATTTTATATATTTATTTTTACATTGAAAAAACGTCAAGGAAAAACTGAAAAGTGTTTTTCCCGATACGCCAGTTTGCAGCTTCACAACCGCACAACCGCAAAAACAACCGATCGCGTCGCTGTCTTCTCGAGAACTGAACGCCAACGCCGAGCGCTTCAAACTGAACAACAACAAAAAGGCAACAAAAACAAACAACAACACAAAATAACGTTGCGTTCGAGGCGACTATTTTCCACACAGATACACACACTCACACACAAGCAAAGTTTATGCTCTCGCACAGTGGGCTGAAAGCAACGTCATGTGGCCGAAAATCATGTGTAAAAACCCCTAAGCGTGAAATGGCCAGAATTTGACCTGGTTTGTGGTCCCTAAATAAACATTGGTCATGGTAATAAAACAGTTAACGGGGAATCCAAAACATGGTCATACACAGAAGAAAAAAATCTTTCTAAAAATTAAGTTTAAAATTATTGATTTCAGCAAGTAGTTTTTTTAAGATTTAATTGATAAAAAAATGTTAGCCCGAAATTACTTTAAAAAACCTACGATATTTAATTTAATTTTTTAATACAAAATTCTTATCCAAATATTTGGAGTGAAATAAAAATCGATAACCGAACTTTTAAAACCATACTATCCCGAAATTTCGAATTGTTATTTTCTGTATAATGAAAAATGGAATGAAATAAAAATTGAGCATTTTGTAATCGATTTAAAAAGTTCCGAGATAACCGAACTTTTGAAACTATTCTATTCCAAAAATTGGAATTGTTTATTTCTGTATAATAAAAGAATGATAATTTATTAAACGAACACGTAGAGAACAGTTAAAAACTATTGTTTTGGCATAAACTTGAGCTTATTCTTAAGAAATCAATGGCAATCTCAATTTCAACTCCTAATCCCCAAATTATTTACTGATAACAATGCCAGGCGGCAATGCGTTGATTGAAGGGGGAACTTTGTAGATGCCGCAGTTGATCCATTCCCGTGTCGGCGCTATTGTTGTTGCCACCGATTAGAACAGTGCCAAGTACGAGTTTCTTGGCCATTTTCAGCTTGGTCGCCAGCGTTATTCGGATCACAATATTCTCCAGCTGATCGAGAGTGCGCAGTGGGACAGATATGGTTGCCTCATCGCCGCCAGCGCCATCCCACTTGGTGGAGAGCGAGGGGTAGAAGAGCGGCGATTTCCAGGCATCCACATAGATGCCATGCTCAAAGACGGTTGTCTTCACGTACACTCCCCCGCCGGCCGTCGCCTCCAGTTCGTCCTTAACCTTGTTGGAGCAACGCATGCGCGATGTCGTGATCCGCAAGAGAAGTGTTCCCCCGGAAGAATTGGTCACATTGCTAATACCCATTTTACGCTTCACCTCGGCCGTCATGCGCTGCCAATTATTTGCTCCCGCTCCGGATGCCGCACCCTTTGCAATATCCTGCTGTGAATCGGATACTGACAGCACCTCCACTTGGGATTCACCCTCGTTGAGATCGCGCACCTCGAGGGCCAACTCAACCACACCTTTAGCTGAATTTGTAAGCTTAAAAACAAAATAAAAAGACAACAAAGGTTAAGGGTCATTTTCATGTCATGTCTTCTGCTTTCGTCTGTTTGTTTGTCTTGTTACGAGTCTTGTCGCAATTTATTATTATTATTATTATATTATTTTACTTGTACTTTCACTAGACCATCTTAATTTCTTTTTCAGTTAACACTTGGGTTATGACATTCAGTTAAGTCATTGTTGTTGTCACTGTCAAGTTGTAGTCTAATTGTACAGTTGAACCTGTTACAAAGTTAACTTACATAGTTGTTGTTATTACTGGGTGTCGTTTTGGCCACAGTTGTGGTTATATCTTTAATCGGTAGCCACAGTTCCTCTGTCGCATAAGTTCCAGTTCGCGAGTTACGCTTGAATATCTTTGGCTCTAGATAGCAGGTGACAGAGCCTAAAAATATATATAGGAAAGAATATTAATTTGATAATAATCTTATGAAAATCGGAGAATCATATAGTTCTATAATAGACTCTCACAAATTGGAAATGCTTCTTGTTCTTTTGAATAGTTCGAATGTGCATAAAAACTTAACTTATTTATTTTATTTTTGCAAATATAAAGATTTAAAAATCTAAACAGGGACCATAACTGTTATAAGTTATCAAAATAATCAAGCAATTATTTTAAAATTTTCATTAAAAAAAAAACGAAACAACACTTAATTTTCAACTTTAAAAAAGTAACCCATCATTATTTCAAATATAATTCTAAACTCCTAACTTTATTATAAAAATTGCAATTTAATTTTTATTTTACCTTTTTAAAGTATAAATTAAGAATTATTTATTATTATCCTATATTTATATAATTGCTTGCAATATATATAAATAGTAAATAGATGTTTTTGGGTGATATCATTCATAATTTATTTACAATCTTTGTTTGAAATACTTTTTTTTATTTTCTAGACTCAAGAGCAAGATTCATAAAAACTAAAACCTTATGAGTTTCCTAAATCATTAAATTTTTATAGTGCAATTTTAAATTCTTGAAATTCTCAAAAATCGATGGCAAATGCAGAACAGAAAGCTCTAGTTGTGAAAGCTTTCAAAACTCTCAAATATAATGACAAGTCGTATGTAGGTTAGTAATAATTTCTGACTATCTAGTGTATCACTCTTATTCCCTGATAACACTTTTAACAACCCCTTATATTTACCTATATTTCTGCGGGATTCACTTATCGTCAATGGCGGCATGGCATCTCTGGGGTTCTCCGACGACTTCTTGCCCTTTCCCTTTTGAGGAGTAGCATTTTCAGTCTGCGTTTCATTTGTCGCACCGGCAGATAGACGTTGCACAAAACTGGAACTCTTATCTTTTAGGGAGCGATATGTCTTGTTGAAACGATTGAAGCTCTGAAAGTGTTACTATAATTCACATACAAGCATTGATAAATGGCATAACTTACAGTGGAAGGTAATTCCAATAGAGCATATACGGTAAAGACCAAAAATTGGCCGGCAAAGAGTTCTTCCGGAGTGGATAATTCACCATTTACTGGATTTGTCTGACGTCGAGTTGAAAATGCCGATCCATGTTTCAAAGAAGACCTATTGAAAAATATGCATTAATATGTATTATATAAAATTTTATAGATTTCTTGACTTACTTTATATCTGGGACCAGGGGAAACTTAAAATTTTCATTGAACTTTGGCCAAGAGTTGGTTTGAATGCTGCTATCTAGGCGTTTAGTGCCTGGAAAAAGTTTGACCTGCAACAAGATAAAGAGAACTATTAGTGCACTCTCAATTAGCAATTGCTCTCTTTTGAAATTACCTTAATTAGATAGCCTTGAACAATCTTAAAACCGAATAGAGAGGGAAGGTGCCGCGCCGCAATTAGATGAACATTCAACTCGGGCACTGCAGTCGTCGTTCCGTTGCTTCGGCTTAAACCGAGCACACTCTCGTTTTGGTTTTGATTCTGTTGTTGCTCATGAGTCTCGATTGTGATCTGAAAGCCAATCTCTGGTTCCAATGTGACCGATTGGCGCGCCGACTCCTTTGACTGCTGACCCGGCAGCAAGTTGCGTAGTTTGTTCATCTCTTTCTGCACTCGCACTCGCACTCAATGCACCGTTACGCACTGAGCTTTTCCATTCGATTGTGTAAAAGAAAAAGTTGATAATATTTTTTGTAAATGATTTCAGCGTTCTTATCTATGACTCGCACTTCGTATTGATAAAGAAAGAAACAAGTTGCCACAGTCAGAGCTACTGCCACCAACCTCCCACTTCCAATTAGTTGGCTCTCTTACTTAAAAGTGAAGTACACATAATTTAACTTATCACATGCGCCGAGAGAGACCGAAAGAGAGAGAGAGAGAGCAAGGCTTCTTAAAAGCTGCGTTTGTTCGAACTCACTGTCGAACAGCTGTTCGGCAAAAGCTTTGCCCTCTCTTACACCTCTCTCTTTCTGTCTTACACTCTGTTCAAAGCTTGATAACGTGAGCGTTTGCACTGCGAGTGCGCCGACAGCTGCGCGCTCATAATTTGTTAGTGCCCAGTAGCGAATTAGCTAGTCACTTCAATTTAGCGCACTTAGCAAGTTTATCTACACTGTATAAACATGCATTTATACATGTGTACATATATATAATCTTTAGAATCTCACTTTGTTATTATCAATTACCAAAGATATTGAGATATTCAAGTTTACAGAGAGTTTGAAAACTTAAGAGTCTTTGAACCCACAACAAAAAAAAACAAATAAGCACATGTAGGTACAAAAGTACATACATATGTACATATATAATACATTGTTATAGCTGGTGACTAACACCAAATGTTGTGCATACGACATGTGAGCTTTACCAATGAGAATCATACCTTCATATATCAAAGCTTAAGTTATGTATGAATGGGAAATGCGCAGATGATGATGATGTTGACATGCTTAAGATCAAACCACAAAGCGATACATTTAACACAGTCACAAAGCGCAGAAACAACAACAACAACAATTAACAACAACTTGAGATGAGATCGACGATCGACAATCGGACGCTCGCGTTCACCAGCTGATCCAACGCTCAACTGAAATGTAAACTTGGAAATTATTTCGCTGGCAGCAATAATAATAAAATGTAATGCCGACAACCGCGGCGCACAATCTCACAATTCTCTTAAGAAACTCATATGTATGTGTATTGTACACAAGAATTATGTACACACACACACTCATACACTTGAACTTACGCTTCATACTTCGAGCTTTGATTGTCGTCGCTTTCTTGCTCAAAAATGCAATAAGATTCTCTCACTGCTTTCGTGTCGTTGTCTGTGTCACCGTTATTGTGTTGCAACAAAAACAATTACGGGAACAGCAACGATCATAACTTTAGGGCCAATGCGACTGTTAAATACACTACATATTATTGTACATATATCAATATTAGAAAGTATAACTTGGATTTTCTTAAATAATATACATATGTACCTTATTTCTTATCAAATATTTTTTATTAAATTTGATTGTTTGCTAAAAAAAACAATTCATCTTGAATTTTGCCGGCCACCTTACTTACAGTACTGTTAAAAAATTCATAAAAATATAACAGCATAAGAAAAGAAAAAAAGGAAACTATGAAAATATAATTTTCTTAATTGGCAAAATAGTTTGTTATCTAATTGAAACTATACGTTCACGTATCTGTTTTATCCAGGGATCGTAATCATTAAAAGTTTTATTTTTTAAGTCACACTTTAATGATTATATAATGATTTTTACGATTTTCTTCACCTATAATCATCAAGTGATTTTTGTATATAAAAAAATCATTATTTACGGTCCCTGGTTTTAACTGATATTCTAAACAAGTATGTTCACAAGCAAAGATATGTATATAAATTATAAATAAAGAAAAGATAATGAAATCAGATTTCACTATCATTAAAAATCTACTGCTAATGAAATGTAACGTCAGTAGCATTAAAAAATCTACTGCCAATGAATTTTCAATTCACTAGCACTGAAAAATAGTAGTGCTAACGATATGTCATTGAAGTGACCAATGAATTACAAAACTAGTTATTAGTCACAAAACTGTTGATAATTATGTATGTTATAGGCTAGCATTATTAATCAATTCAAAAATTGGAAAGCTTATGTACGCTGTATTTATAGTGTATTTTCCTGTCACACATTCTCCACTATCTTAATCTTGCTTCCATTTTATATAAAATGCCCATAACGACAACTAAAAACTGAAGAACATGCTTTAGGGTTATTCAACTCTGTGACATATAAATTGGGGGGTTTTCTAACATAGTTAAGACTGGCTTACGAACTGTAGATATCTTTTTCTAGGTAAGAGTCGAATTTATCACATATTTTAATTATAATAAATTGCTTTTGACTTTTAATTCATGCAGAGCAGCTCCCTTTAAAGAGCATCGACTATACTTTAAAAATTGTCTGAATTGTCCTATACTCGAATTTCTATTTCTGCTGAAAAAATCCTTTTATAAAATGAGAAATATTTATCATTAAGCAAACGTACATACACATATGCATATATTTAAATAAAATTCATACAAAATTAAATAATGATATGTATGAATATAATAAATGTATATATACCTCTAAAATTGGACAAGTCGTACAACTTCAGTTTTCTGGTACCTGTACCTGTGCCTTGTGCTTGGTGCCTTAGTTATAGTATAAGGTGTTTGCGTATAATTTTATTTATATTTCATAATTTAAAGATTCTGTGTTTAGAAAGAAATACGATAATTTTGATGATTGTGTGTGTGGGTTTGTGTGGGTTTGTCATTTGTATCAATGGTATTCTGACTTAGGCTAAACTTAAACTAATTCCAAATCTAATTCTGGACACTAATCCACCTCCAGTTTTCTAAAGCTACCCACGACGCCGGCATCGATGTCTCCGATGTCGTTGCCGGCAAAGTTGGCTGCCTCCTTGGTGATCTCAATGTGCATATCGTCCAGAGCTAGAATTGCGGCACGGCGTTGTTGCAACTTCACTTTAAACTCGCGAATCATGTCGGCAATGGGCATTGTGCCCCCATATTCCTTGGGAAGAATGGCGGGATCTATTTTCGACTTGAGCGCCTCCACATTTTTGTGAACCTACAGATGAAAGAGGAACTATGTAAGTGGAAGTTAAAGTATATTTCTAAAAACGTGGGCAACTCACAATGATACGCTTCTTAAGCTTGTCACTCAGCATGGATACGCCCAGTTCGATGATGCGATTGGCATAATGGGGTATATTGACAAAGTGCGTCTGCTTGTGACGCATGGGCGTTGAGTTCTGAATGCATTTGATAATGCTGCGCAAATCGGTTAATGACCAGAGACTGACAAATCCCATATTCATGCCACTCTCATCATTCACATACACATAACCAGACACCTGGGAGTCCTCGTCATCCAATAATGCCTCACAGATCAAACTGTGAACTCTCGCCATCTGCACCGATGTGAACTTGTAGGGATCGAATTTTCCAGCCACCGAAAAGAGAACTTGACGACCGCTTGCATCGCGTTGTGGCAACGGAACCAGATAACCCGCCTCAAAGATCTCATTGATAGCCGGATCATTAATGTCCAGCTGCTGGAACCATTGCGGGAACAACTGGCGAATGGTCAAATAACGTTCCAACATCTCACAAGCCGAGGGAACTGAGAACTTCTTGGTACGCAAGAAGCGCAACAGGAAAACTGCATCGGTACGGCACTTTTTAATATGAGGATGCTTGGCAATCCATTCACGGAACTGTGACAACGCCTGTCGCCGTATATTCTCATCCTCGTGCAGTTCCTCCTTGGCCACCTTCTTCATTTCAGCACTCAAACCGCACGTATAGGGAAACTCATAGTCTGTGGTACTTGACACGGGCCCGTCAAGTTTGGGTTGTTGTAGCACCTCAGTTTCAAGCACTAGAAAATATAAGAAAAACACATTTTATTTTAGTAAAATTCATTAACAATAAATAATGAAAGCGTATATTATTTGTAATATAGTATATTTTCAACAAATATTAAATATAAGCTACCCTTTTCATTAATCTTTTCGATTCGTTAAGGTTTTGTTGAAAAACTTTTGGTTTATAAGCGGTTCATTATAAAATTATCAAAAGAAAATATAGAAAATTGGTTAAAGAGTAATGAATTTTATTATGATAATATATTTTTTCCGTTAATCGTTAGAGTAATTAGTTTTTTAAATAACTATTTAAATTTTTTTCAGAGTATATAAATAGAACTTGATTGATTATTAAAATAAGATATTTTGTATGTATGATAAAATATTTTTTCAGATAATCGTTTCGGTTCCCTTAGACTAATTAGTTTGTTAAATAACTCCGGATTTTTTTGGTGTATTATTACACATTTTCAGAGTATACAAAAAGTGCTTGACTGATTATTTAAATAAGATAGTTTTTATGTATTTTAAAAAATATATTGACATGGTTATTTTTATCTTTACTCCTAAAAGCTTATTAAGCTTTTTATCTAATTGTAATCCAGTTTTGTAGATACATTTAATCTGTGTAGACTGGGCTTACACAGGGTAGAGAATGTATCTATATTATAGATTCTAGTGTCTATTGTCATGTTAAGTATTTTTACAATGCACTTCAAGTCGCATTTCTTTTGTGACAAATGGTTATTTTTCTGTTTTTGACAAATTAGCCTAAATGGGAATTCCCTAGTGCTGTAAGAAATGCAATCAGCATTAATAAATTACAAAACTTGAGCAATACTTGTGGTCGTGTACGTGTACGTGTACGTATCGTGTCGAATTGGTCATCTGCAGTAAACATACAATTACCGTTTATTACGTATACGTAATAATAATACGACAGTGTACACTGTACAGCGTGGTGCAGATATTACTACTTAATTGTGTGGTTGGCCTTGGCCAGCGTGTACCACTGAAAATCCAACGAACTCAACACATTGAATTCCACATTAACATATTCGTATGTACAGAGGTGTAGAGTCAGATTATTGTGTAGGGCGGGAGCACAGCAATGTGGGCATGGGTCATTGGCATTTAGTGAGGTCTGCAAAGTGTGGGCATCGATGACAACAAGTGAACTACCTGATGAACACCGCATAGCCAAGTTCAGAGACAAATAAAGTAGAGAAAAAAAACAATTTGAAATGCAGCTAAATATTGCCTCAGTCAAAAGCTCATTAGCTGTTTTCCTCTCTGTGTGCTCCGTTGAGTCAAGTGGTTACCGGTCCATTGACCATGACCTAAAACCAAGGGCTAGTCGCGTTTTGCATATGTATTGTATGAACACATCATCCGATCGTTTCAATTTCAATTTCTAAATGGTCAAAAACCCATTTAAATGCCAACGAAGGTCAGAAGAAAGATAAACCAAAGATTTCTGCAGAATTAAGTCAACTGAACATATTTGCATATAAATGCATGTATGAATGTATATCAAAGTGATGCAACTGCTGCCCTGTTGTGCTCATACATACAACCATACATACATATGTATATTGAGTGTAAAAAGAAAATCAAGCCTTTTTGGTCAACAAACTTTTTATGACCATAACTATAGACGTTTGTAGACACGACCGTCAACAGCCCATTGGACGCGAAATCAGGTTTATTTCACTTTCATGGCCTTCACACAGATTTCAGTGTACGTCGTGTTGTGTCGCTCCAAAATGAAATTGGTAACATGCCCTGCTCTGGCTATGCCCAGATTACATATAAGTATGTACATAGATACGCACACACACATACATGCAGCTTATTTGTAAACATATTCGCAGCATTTGGACGATTGCGTTTTTGGGTCACATATACATGTACACTGCTCATGTATGTATGACAGCTGACAGGAGGAGAGAGCTTTGAGTTGAGCTTAAAGAAACGTGCAATTTGTATTTTCTTTTGCTCGCTCTTTCTGCATCCGCTCTGCCAATTAGTCCAGCGATTACATAACAGCATAAAAACCGACAAAGCGTAGTATACTTAAGCCAACAACAAAATTTACATTTACGCATGTGTGTGTGTGTAAGTAGTGAAAAGAAGAGGAAGAGCGCAAGAGCGACGCAAAAAGCAAAAGCAAAGGCAGGAGAAAGAAATGACTCAAAACAGGTTTGAACTTTGGTTGGGGGGAGCTTTTCAACTCCCCAGGTTATCACTCACATTTTTAATGTGTTTTGTTTGTTTTGGTTTAATTTCAATTTTACATTAGGGGTTTTCTTTCCGGAAACTCATGTAACTTGCAATTTCCCCACAAACCTCTTGCCTCCTTTAAGTGCAAACTTAACGCTTGCCGCATGAATTGTAAATTGAACAAAATCTTTGTAAATATTTACATATAGTTAGTCAAGTAAATGTTTTGACCAAAATGGGAAAAAAGTTCGCATACAGTACGGAAAGTTACTCTTTTGACAAAAACAAAGTACATAATTATAACTATCTTAAAAATAAAAATGTTTAACACTTGAATATATTATGCTAATTTTATTTTAACTTGTTTTAAAAGTCAATTAACATAAAGCAAAAGATAAACAAATTTAAGAATCGAAATTTGTTAGTGTTAGTTTACTATGTTTACTTAATTTTTTATATAGTTAAATCAAAGGATTTCTGTATATTTAACTACAAAAAAATATGGAAAAATAATAAAAAAAAAGTTCTAAAAATAAAAGATTTTCTTTCTGAACTGTTGGTTTGTCAGAAAAATTACTTTACTAACTGTATATGTCGTCCACGTGATCTATTAGATTACAAGCTCATCATTCGAATGCAACTCAATGAACATAAAGAAACATCATCAATAACGCAAATCTTGCATATTGGATAATTATTAAGTCTCTTCACGTTTTAATTGATCATTTGCGTGTTTTCATTGGTCAAGATCGTTCCACAATTATTTAATGGTGTACGGATATACATATAGTAGTAAGTTAATGATTTTGAAACTGATTAAAAGCCATGTCTAAACAAAGTATGTTTCGTTATTATGGGTTTCAGTCGAGGTCACAATGTTGACCGTTAATGCAGTTGCCAAACTGTGCTTGCCATGAATATTTAATTAACAGCCAACTCATACGGTATCTAAGTATACATACACATATGTATCTAAGTATCTGTATCTTTAAATACTTGTGCACATACGATTTTCATTTACTTCGTTTTATGGCGTTGACCAACTTCGATGGACGAGACCTTGCAGTGGCTTAAAATTCAAAACTCAACGTTGGATTATTGCCTACTAGTTCGAAATTTTAATTGACTTTGCCACTGCAATTATACGAGTGTAAAAATTACTCAATAGCCCCTCTTTGACTTTATGACTTTTATAAAAATAAAACGAAATTGTTATGCCCAAGAACATAAACAATTATGACTTTACTAATTATCTAAACATGCAATAATTACTAAATATATCAAGCTAAAAATCCTTTCTCTAATTTCTGTTAAATATTGCGTATTTTCGCCTGGGAAATAAACCATGGGAGCCTCAAGGAAAAGCTTTTGCAATGCGATAAACAGTTGCGCATGCGCTTTGGTGAAAGCGAAAGTTTTTCTTCAGAGTTTCAGGCAAGTCACGACTTCATTTTATATCATTGTGTAGGTGACTTTAGTTTGATATCCTTTCCTTATTACGTAACCAGCTATTTGTACTTATATTGAAGACTGCAATACGATGAACTCACTTTTCGATATCCGTACAAAAACTCAAGGTGTTTCAATCGCGCGATCAATTTCACAACTTGCAAAACTTATATAAATATGATTTACTTTATACGGCGCGGCGTTGCAATATGCCAGTTTTAAATGATATCTTTTTTATTTATTTACTTTTTTTTCTTTTATATTTGGCTATTTGTTGTCAGAGCTTTCGAGCTGCGCAGCCGACGACGTTGTGAACGTGGTGACGCTTTGAGCGAAACTGCCTATTTTCGGTTACTGAAAACTTATTTAAGCCTCGCTCACAGCAATTTCACTCAATTGGGCTTTGAGACACAATGCCTCTGCCGCCGTTGAGCTTCTTTCTGCGTTGAGTTCCAAGGCGACAATTACAACGTGAGTCGGCTCACTTCTCATTAGCTTTCCTATTTACATATATTCCTGACGTAGCCAGTGTTGGGGGTGGGGGTGGGTTGGAAAACTTAAAGATGCAACAGGTACAATAAATATGAGTGTGAATCTGGTCTACAAATATACAAAGTAATTTCTGTAATTTACTGTAACTGACATCATTAGTATTGCTCTTAACTAAAGACTCAATATCTAACGCTATAAACTTAAAAGTTAACACCCTTGTTGCTCTTGATTAGGGCTAAGCTTTGATTCAAGTTTACATGCAGATAAGCAATAAATACTTATTTTTGTTACTTAATTACATTAATTTGAAAGTATGTTTATCTGAACGTCATTTACAACTCTTAAAACTTGCATTTTAGGAGTATATCAAAATAGATAATATATTTCAGAAAGTAACTTTGATTGACAAACTGTCAGTTTTTATTATGATAGTTTTAAGATATTAAGATATTATTTTTTTATATCTTAAATATTTTATATCTTTTTATACTTTCAGTTAAGGATTTAAACGTATATATATTTACTTTAATTTAAAATTACGTTCAATAAATAAGTAAAGTAATTTGCATGAAATATAATTTATTGGAATGAATTTCTTATCTGAATTAAAAAAAATAGGTATTCAGTGCAAAATGTAATGTGATATTAAGCGTAGTGTAGAGTATAGTGTAAAGTGTTGTGTAGAGTTCAACGAATTTTTAATATACACGTTCTCTAGTTTACAATTTAATCGCCAAAACCTGTCTCCAATTATAGATTTAGTATGTAATCAAAACATTATGAATTTCAAATGTCATTTCATTAACACTTCTAACAACCTTTAACATCGAACTTCACAACTTCTAAGAGCCGAGATGAATTTAAGTACTTCAACTGTTATGACGATCGTAGACACTGTAAATAAGAAGTTTGCCCTATAGCTTCTTATTAACATTGTATTAAGAATGCTTGCGGCTTACTGTGAAAGACTGTTTTCGTTCGATGTTAAAATATATAGTCATAATGTACATAAATAAAATTATTTTCTTGCTTTCTTTCTATCAAAATATCGATATCTTTGATGGCAACATAACATTATGTTAATAACATAACAGAGTTGATTAGAGTCCGTTGATATACATATATATATATATATATATATATATATATATATATATATATATATATGATATATTATTGCAATTTGGCTGAATAATTATATTTAGTTCTCCGAATAATCTGGAAATAATTGGTTTGAATCGTCCAATTCAACAATTTTAGATGTATTTCATGCATCATTTCAGCTCTTGGCGCAACTAATCGCAGTCACATAAAATTTTTATCAACTTTTTAATTTGACCACAACAATTTAGTACGACCATGTGATTACAACAGATTAATGTACCCTCCCTCGAACTTGTCCCATTAATGCACCTATTCATCGCCTTCGTCACCCTCTTGCTCTCCTGGCTCAGGCAACACAGTTTTTCGCTTTTGAGGTGCAGAAGACGATCTTCTAGACACAGGAGTTTCTGCCTCCCCTTGCTCATCCTCGTCCCGTTCGAAGGGATAGAACGGATGATCCTTGACGGGCTCGTATTTCATGATTCTTTCTTTCGACTTGATGCCACGCAAGGCGCGCGTATCTGATTCATTTAACTGAAAGTCAAATATATTCAGATTCTCCTTAATGTGCAAGGGATTGCCAGCCTTGGGTATGGGAACAACTCCATAATCAATCTGTTGAAAAAGTTAAGATCTTTAATAATGATATCTTTTGTCAATCCAATACAGTTATTAAAATCAAATTTAAAAAAATTTACTCAAATTGAATCATTATCATTGACGAAAATTCTTAAAAATTATTCATTATTGTGTAATTTTTATGATATGTGCTGCTTATTATGATTGCGTTCCCTAATATAAAGCGTCTTACCAAATAGCGCAGAACGATTTGTGAAGCAGTACGTTTGTATCTCTTCACCAAGCGCTTCATGCCCTCCGAGAAAAAGTAAATTGGTGTATGAATTTCCCGATTAGGTTGACCCAAGGGTGAATAAGCTGTAACAATGATGCCATTGTAGCGACAGTAATCAACTAAATCTTTTTGCATGAATCCTGGCCAGACTTCGACTTGATTTACAACGGGCTTTGAAGAACTGCATTGTATAATGCGCTGCACTTGCTCCATATTAAAGTTGGAGACGCCAATACTACGCACCATTCCTAGCTTGACAAGTTCCTCCATTGCCCGCCAGGTGTCAATGTAATCAATCTCACTTTACGGAATATAAAATTAAAAAAATTAAACAGTAGCCATATACGAAAGATATTTTCAGTTTATACTGGGTTTCCACTATGGTTGCGTTCACGTTTGCGTAAGGGAAATTTAAGAACGCTCGTCCATTCCCATACAAAATTATAGGCATCTAGGGGAAGGGAAATTTTTGCGTTACTGCGGACGCAGGAAAACCAACTCAGATGCCCATGATTTTGTATGAGTTATGAAAATAATAGGAAATTATTGATACCAAAATTTAAAACAAATTGTGAAATATAAATCAATTTGGAGATCAAACCTCAGTAGAATTAACATTTTTCATAAAAATCAGGTAATTTATTAATTAATTTATGATGAATTTGTGAAAGTTACAAATTTAAAAGAAAAATTAAGGTTCTAAATCTATAAAATACAGGAAATAAAATATATATTCAGAATCAATTTAGGTTCCAAACAAAAAAATTGATGCTAAATCGGTTAAATTTTGATAAGATTACGGCAGCTCGAAGTTTTTGAAAAATATAGCTGTCAACTAAGGTGCAAATTTACAAAAACTGGAAATTATTTTCTATACTAACTAAAACCGTTACTTTTTTCTTAAAATATATTTCAGGTGACAACCGTGTAAGCATAAAAAATAATTAATGTCGACAACTTACGTAGTTTGCATCTTTTCACCTTCCATGGGATAGAGAATCTCATCGCACATGTGTTTATAACCCACCGGGAAGTGCATAAGGTAGAGATCAATATAATCGAATCCTAGAGCTTCGAGTTGCTTCTCGCAAATTCGTCGCACATCGCGGGGATCGTGGTGCGTATTCCAAAGCTATATAAATGGAGAATATCATTAAAGATCGGGAAACTGTCGTTTTTTTACCTTGGTAGTCAAAAATATATTTTCTCTTGAGACATTTCCCATTTGCATTTGGGTACGAATCGCCTCTCCCACCTCCTTTTCATTTTCATAGTTATACGCCGTATCAAAGTGTCTAAATCCTGTCTCCACGGCGCAATGGATTGCCGTTAAGCATTGATAACCCTTCAACTGCAGGAGAATATAACCTTATAACTATTATTAATTCCATTTTCACTCGTATTTACTCCATATGTTCCAAAACCTAACACGGGCATATCGTAGCCGCTGCTCAGCTTTATCTTTGGGGCCATAAGCAAGGCTTTTTCCCCGCAGACGGGCTTATCGCCCAAAATCAATGCAACCCGGGAATTATCTTCTTCATCGTCCTCGCATGTAGTCAAACAGCGTGCTGGTATCATATCGAAATGGATTTAAAATAAAACTAAACAAATTTTTATCATACAAAGGCAAAAGAGAAAAAATATTTGAAAGGAATTTCACTCTGTACATACTACTTAAATGATTAAGAAATCTAGCCAGCAAATTCGGATATCTTTATATATTAACAATCAAAAGCTCTAACATATTTTAAAATATTTTTAATATTGTTAAATTGAAAGAAAAAAAACAGTAAATAAAAATATATTTGAGGTATTTTTAACAATTTTTTTTAAACTTTTACTTTTTCTCCTGGACAAAACCTGGCTTATTTTAAAGCTATTGGCATTTTTTAAGGATCGCCAAAAATGTTAGACACTATACTATATACTACTTTACATAAAATCACGAAATTGATACCATAAGAATTCTTAAACAATTCCATCAATTTAAGAAAAATTAAATTAAAATTATAAGTTTCTGTATAGTAACGTTTTATTTAAATGAGCAACTATGTTTTAACAAAAGTGCTTTTAAAATTCCAGCTCTAAAAGTCAATGGCAAACGGGTAATACTTGTGATTCTGCCCCTTGATAAGGTTTAAGGGAACCATACGCTCGCCGGTGTTGAAGCTGTCGAGCACACACTTCTCCTCATCGGTCAACTCAAAGTCAAATATATCAAAGTTTTCGGAAATACGCTTTGGTGTAGATGACTTCGGGATGGGTATAGCACCAGAGTCAATCTGCAATAAATATTTATTATATTAACCAGGTATTTCTTATTTCTATATTTATAATCAACTTACCAAGAAGCGCAGCGCAACTTGAGTCGTTGTCTTGTTGTATTTTTGGGCAATTTCCTTCACTTTGGGTGAGTACATAAAGTCGGGCTTCATTTCCTCGGGTCTAGGACGTCCAAGGGGAGTATAGGCGGTTAAGATGACACCGTGTTTCTTGCAAAATTCAATTAATGGCTTTTGGTTGATTGTTGGTGAGCATTCGACCTGATTGGTAACCGGCTTAATCTCGCAGTTTTCAAGCACTCGCAACAATTGTTCACTGTTAAAGTTGGACACACCCAGACTGCGAACCAGGCCACTTTTAACCAACTTCTCCATTGCCTTGTAAGTGTCCAAGTAGTCGACATCACTCAATAGAAGTGTTCCATTTTCATCCTTGGGCAGCAATGTTTCCTCATTGACATACTTATAGCCCACCGGCATGTGCATCAGGTACAAATCTATATAGTCCAGACCAAAGTTGGAGAGTTGTTTGCGGCAAGCTCCCTCAACGCGATCGGGATCATGATGTATGTTCCACAGCTACAAAAGTAATTGTTAGTACTAATTAAAAGTTTGGAATATTCCTACTCACCTTAGTGACTAGAAAAATGTCCTCACGCTTGACCACGCCTTCAGCAATCTTGTCGCGAATCGCCTGACCCACCTCCACCTCATTCTGATAGAAATAGGCGGTGTCTATATGCCGGTATCCAATATCAATCGCATGCTTCACAGCAATTTCACCTTCTTTGTTCTGGGACTGAAAGTAGCAATTACAATTTCAATATAAGTACATATAGGTAATTTAATCAATATGTAAATAAATATTATAATCTATTACATTGCTATCAGTTGTGAATAACAAATACTACTGTTCAAGTATTCAACAAACTGCACAATAAGAACTTTATGATTTACAGCAATCACATTTGCACATACATGTCTATATAAATAAGATAAGTACTGCTTTTGATAATATATACATACACATGTACATACCCATGTAACTTTGTATATTATTTACTTACTGCATATGTACCCAATCCCAAGACAGGCATTTCAAGTCCATTGTTCAACTTCACAGTCGGTGCAAGCTTCATGACTGATTAATGGTTAGGTAATATAAATAGAAAGAAATATAAATCATTACACTTACTTTTACCAACAACTCGGTTCATGTTCTTACCGACGAATTAATATGTATTTATTTCACAACCGGCAAAACCGACGAACTATCAAATACAAATATGTATCAAAAAAAGCTCTGAACTCCAGTGCTGCCAGTTTTTTTTTTTTTTAAACAATAGCTGTTTTTGGTGGGAAAGCGCGCAAGAACTAGCTAAAATTTCGATATAAATTAGCTAAAATACTAGTCAACTTTTTTAGCACCGTCCGAGACCGATACGGTAAAATAATAACAAAATATATGCCTACATTTTAAAAGTTCTAGTTTTAAAATGAATGAAAGATACACTACGGAAAAATTACTTAGTATAAATATCGCATTATATTACTTAATATATATTGAATATAAATGACAATTTAGTTTTATTTTTTTAACGTAAAGAAACACAGTTAAATCATTATTTTCTCTTTATGTTTTAGCTGCTTTTCTGCTTATATTAGTTTTTTAAATCTGGCTATTTTTAACGGTCAAAAATAAGTTCGAGTGAAAACCCTGCCGGACGTTTAAACCAGTGATGGGACCCATCAGTTGAGAATCTCTATTTTAATGCAAACACATTAGGAATTTGAGTTTGCATTAAAAATTAAAAGCAAATAAATAAATTTTATTTATTTAGAGGCCAAAACCATGTTATGATCCGCTGGAAAATCGGTTTAGTTCCGATCAAGTTATTGTTGCATGTTATACTCACTTTGGCACTGTTAAACTCACATTAGCACTGCTAAGATAACAGAGCTCTGCTAACGCAGCATATAAAAGCCGGCCTTTCTGGCAGTAGGCAGGACTTGGTGTTCGGCGCTCGCAGAAGACGGATCGGCAACGGCGGGCAACTTCGTAGCATTAGAAGCAGATCGTTATAAGCTATTTATAAAAATTATTAACCATTATTTTGTAAGCTTAAAAATTATTTAATAAGAATAGTTTTATATATAATAAAGTTATATATATAATAAAGTTATATATATAATAAAGTTATATATATAATAAAGTTATATATAATAAAGTTTTATATATAATAAAGTTTTATATATAATAAGTTTTATATATAATAAAGTTTTATATATAATAAGTTTTATATATAATAAAGTTTTATATATAATTGTTTTATATATATTATAGTCATATATATAATTATTTTATATATAATATTTAATATAGAATAGTTTTATAGCTGTTTTATTTTTAATAATGTTTATTTTAGTACTCTAGTACAAACAATGCAAATTGTGTCCATCACTGGTTTAAACTATCGGTAATTTGTTGTCTGGGATTCAAGGCTGCCACACTGACTTAAAAAACAGAAGCCGCTGATCAGCTGCTCTATAAAAATTTAGCTTTTTTCACAGACAGATCAGATTATACAATAATAATTAATAACTAGAGAAAATAACTAATTTTTATTATAAATGGATGAAAAATTTGATGTTAAATAAGTTGGCTAGTTTTTTTTTTTTTTTTTTTTTAGCTTTTTTAGAAGCCAAGAACAGTTTATTTTCCATTAAAAAGTGGGCAACACTGGCTATAGCAATAATAAATAAGCAGGACGCACCATGGAGGATAACGCAGATACGACACCAGATGCAGAATCGTTTAATGGCTACGGCTTTAACAACTGTACAGCTGCAGAAGCATTTATTCAAGGCCTGGCTGGAATGGTAAACCAAGGCGATGTAGAGACAATGATACGGGCACAAAAGCAAATGTGAGTTCATAATAACGTTCGTTACAAGGTGATTCAACCCACCACCCACCAAAAAGGAATACATACATATGCGAATTTTCTATAAATTGCACAATAAACACTTGCGTCTTTTAGGCTACAACGTTTTGAGAAGACGAATGAGATGCTGCTCAATTGCAATGCTTTGTCGCAAAGTCGTTTGAAAAGCGCAAGTGAGGATTTCAAACGTCACGTAAAACTGCTCAGTGAAATGAAGAAAGACCTGGATTACATATTCCGCAAAGTGCGCGTTATTAAACAGAAGCTGCAGCAACAATATCCTTCAATTTACGCCGAAGTGCAGCCTCAACGTAGCAGTTTGGCCGAAGAAGCGGAAGATGAAACGGAAAGTGCGAAATCATCACAGATTCCAACCGTGGAACCAGCTAAAGCCAAACCTCCGTCCGCCGAGACAACGTCCAAGAAAAGCGAAGCCACAATTGAATATGTACAAATGCAGGAGGCTATCGAAAATGGCATAGTCGAGGTAGAGAATGAGCTCATCAAGCGGGTATGCTCCGTGGAGACTGCGAATCCCAATGACTCATCTGATTGTACGTCAGAGGACACTGGCTAAAGACACTACTTAAATTCGAATACTATGTAAATATTTATATTTAATTATTAGTAAATTACATAAATATAGTTTAGAAAATAATTTGGTACTTGTACTGCTTTGGTACCTTTGAGATTATAACCCGTCCATCATAGCTTAAGGATGCAAAGATCCATGGATCCACATTACTCCATTCAGCACAGTAAACAGAGTCCTCGTGCTGGTCGAATGATTGCAACAATCCATCTGAAAGCACTTTATGTCGTTCCTGTGGAACGGATGAATTGCCTTCGCTAGGATCAGTTGACACAGCTTCTGAGCTGACAGATCCGGCACAGGTCAGCAAAACCTTGCAATCACTTGAGCTGGACAATATCAGTTGATCGTGGAATGTGTTAAACCGCACAGACCACACCCAATGAGAATGATCACTGCGTTCAAAGACCGGTGACTTCACCATGCGACAGTCCCAGACTTTCAGACAGCCATCGTCACCACCGGTGACCAGATGACACTGTTTATTGGGATTGCAGTCCAGATCGCGTACCAACTGCCCATGTGCATCATCTATGCTCCAAGCGCAATGCTGTGTATCCCGGACATCATAGGCCCTGACGCTGGTGTCGTGTAGCAGCAGAAACTGATGTCCCTGATGATGGTGCGACCATTTGCCAGTTGTGTATGGTGACAGGTTCTTTGCTCCACTCGAGCTGCTGCTGTTGGCTTCGGCCACAACACGAGTTGACGCTTCAGCTCGTTGCATGATGGCCACTTTGTTGCCGGCAACACAGGCTATCGTCTGGTCTTGACTAGGATGAAATTCAATTGTTTTTACGCGATCACCCAAACTGGCTGTGTCCAAGACCTCAACCTGGGCCCAGGGAATGTATTCGCTTTTAATTGGTTCGTTAGCGGCAGCTGTGGGATCGTCCACAGGTAACGTCAATAGAGCTGCCTGCGACAACACCTGAGCTCCTTTCTGGACATTATACACAGATGCCAGCAACCTTGCGTCGTGGGGACAACTGTTGAGTTTCCAAACTTCACCCAGAGCATGCTCAAATATCTAAAAGAAAATATATTATAATAGAAACATAATTTGTTAGTGACAATATAACTGACCTTCGATTGTATTGTTGCCTGCTCCTCGTCATATTGTAGTAAATGCAACTGATTAGTTGGCTTCAATGAATTTGTGGCAATGAAGAAGCACACATCATTGCTCTCCCCATATTGTGGGGTGAGAGCACGAGCTTGCAACTCCAAGCCATAAATCATGCTATTTTCCTCCATCACAAAAACACTGCGGATTGTTAAATCCTTTTACGCAAATATATTTTTACTTTTTTATTTATTCTTTTCTTTTGTTGCCACCTGGCAGAAAAAATGATGGTTAATTTGAAAGTCTGGCAACTTTGAAAACTGATATAGATTATTTTTTATTTCAGTGCCTTTTTCCAATAAGGATCTTATTGATAATTTTTTAAAACTCGAAGCTAGAATTTTAAGAATTTGGTCGAACTTCGGACTTTTGTTTTAAAATTAATCATACAACTTTTACCTTTAGTTTATTTAATTTTAATTAAATTTTTGTTTGTTGTTTAAGTTTGTAAATTTAGCTGAATTTGTATTGAAAATGGACATATTTCCGGCTAATAGATATTGTACAATTTTTATAGCTTCGAACTTTGAAAGTAAAAGAACTAGCTATAAAATAGTTAAGTTGGCAACAGTTTATTTGGTACTAATTCCAATTGCTACTCGTCGTTATTGAGCAAGCGACTCGTTACTTTTCAGCTGTCTTGAAATACAACTCTGTGCACGCTGGAATCAACACTGTGTTGTCTCCATCCATTTTGTTTTAGTGAAAAAAGATTCTGAAAAGTAACAGACGCGAAGTAACAAAATTTACATTGCAGTATAATTAGTGAAACATTTAGCATATTCTACAACAAACTAAATTCCCGGAGTGCAAAGCAATGGCACAAAACATCAGCCCTGAACAGAGTGGTGCTGGTGGCAGTAGCAAACACAGCGATGACTCGCTGCCTGTCAAAGACAATCATGCTGTGAGCAAAAGGTAAGGCGCCAAATTTTAATACATGTACATACATATTTCATTTACTATGTATGTATGTGTAATATATTCAATGGGAAAAATGAATTGCAATAATTTTCTTATATGTGTGCATATATATTCCAAACAGACTGCAGAAAGAACTCATGAACCTAATGATAGCCAACGAGAAAGGGATATCGGCATTTCCGGATGGCGAAAACATCTTTAAATGGGTCGGCACCATTGCGGGTCCATTGAACACTGTGTATGCGAGCCAGACATATCGTTTATCGCTCGACTTTCCTAACTCTTATCCGTATGCCGCGCCAGTGGTTAAATTCCTCACTCCATGCTTTCATCCCAACGTCGATTTGCAGGGCGCTATTTGCCTGGATATATTAAAGGACAAGTGGTCAGCGCTGTATGATGTACGCACCATATTGTTGTCGATACAGTCGCTGCTCGGCGAGCCGAATAATGAGAGTCCACTTAACGCGCAGGCCGCAATGATGTGGAATGATCAGAAGGAGTACAAAAAATACCTAGACGCATTTTATGAGAAGCACAAGGACACCTAAAAAGAGAAACACCAAGACCGTTTATCCTCATTCTATGCTCATATTGCGGCGTATTTATTTACATTTGTATGTATGGTGCATGCAACACCTACACACACACAAACACACACACCACTCATACTCCCCCGCCCTCACATCCTCTCTCTATATTAGTTAATGCTGATTTGGCACATAGGCATTTCTTTTCTTCAACTGCTGTCATTGATAGACGCGACTCGTTTCGATTCTCAAATTTTTTAAAAATATTTTTCAACAAATTAATTATATATGATGTAATGGTATATGTATGTAATTCTCAAAACCGTCTGTTTCATTAAGCTTAAGCCTGAGTTGTAGTTAATTGTTTTTATAAATGATTTTTGAAAATATGTAAACGGGCTTGTGCCATAAATTTGTACTGATTTAAAGCAATTATACGAGCCCGGGCATTATGTGAATGTTAGCTAATTTTATAGTAACCTCCCAGATCCCCCCAACTCACATCGTATATGTATTTACTTTAAAAATCAGCCGATTTGTCGACATCAAATATATAATAACAAATTTTTAGTATTTCAAAATGGATTGTACTTTTTACATTGTAACAAGTTTCGTTAGCAAGAAGAGTTATTGAAATTACATATATATAATACAAATAAAAAGCGAATAATGGATCACTAAACACTTGACTTGGAATGTGACTTCTTCATGTGAATGGACAAAGCACCGCGAGATTTAAAAATACGCCCACAACGCCGACAGCGAAAGGGTTGCTTATGACTATGACTCCTTAAGATATGATCCTGCCGATTTTGATTGGTATAGAAACGCTGATCGCAGTAGTCGCAGGCGAATTTGAGCTCGCCTTTGCTCTTGTGAACCCATTGATGACGAGTTAAGTGAGCTCTTCGACCATAAGATTTGCCACACTTTTCACATATATGTGCTGAAATATGAGACTCTTTGGCTTCTTTGGTATGTTGCCGCCTAACATGATAATTGAGACTGCGAATTGCCGTGTAAACTTTATTACAATTCGGCTCTACACATTGATATCTGGTTACCAAGTTATGATGAACTTCCTTCAGGTGTTCTGTTAGTAAGTTAGCGCGCGCATAAGTCTTCTCACATTGGTCGACTGTACATTTATAGGGTTGTTCCCCTCGATGCCTCTGCATGTGAGCCTCGTACAGCGACATTTTGTAGAATCCACGACCACAAATGTGACAGTCCATCTTGTTCCCTACTTTTCGAAGGCGTCCTTGTTTTCCAGATATGGTAATCTTCTCCTTTCCAAGCACTTCCTTGGCAGTTTCATCTTCTATTATATAGACTTCCTCCTGTAATAATCAAAGAGATCAGATAAAGCTTTTACCATTTTGGAAGATTGGTAATCAAACTAATAATATTAATTTAAACGAAAGCTTATTTTTGTCGAGGCATTGGTTTATACACTAATAGTTGGAAATTTTTGTTGAAATTGAGAATGTAATACAATGTCTCTTTTTTCTATTTTTGTTTTAATAAGTATAATTCAGCTAAAAACTATTATAATGTTGAGTTAGTAAACCTCCCTGGCTAACAAGGGATGCTTTACGTAAAAACGTTTATGGTTGAGAAATTTAGCTGTGTGTATTAAAGTGTGTTTAATGGACGGTGTAAATTAAAACAGATGGTGATAGAAAATACAGTACGTCAAAAACTTGTTTTGACATAGAAAGTATTTTTATTTCTTTTGTTATTTATAGGAACAGTAAACCTATATTAAAATTATTATTTCTTTTTTAAATTGTGAAATCATAAGCAATTAGAATAAAATATAAAAAATATATTAAAAGATAAAGTCGACATTTCGCATTCCACATTTATTTTCATCATGTCTTTTAAGTATTTTGATTGTTTTCATTGCATATTCATTAATTTTTTAATGCTAAAATAGATAGTTCGTTACATTATTCTAATACATACACTTCATTATTGAGGTACTTTCTTAAGAAAACTTGCGAAAATATAGAAAAAATTTATTTATTCAAAGATTCAGTCAGTATGCTTAACCTATAGAAATTAATTTAAATAAACAACTTTAATATGTTTTTGAAATAAAACTTCACATGATGTGAGTTTTTAATAAATTTTAAGATATCGGCAGATATTGCAGAAAAAAACCTTATCTTGTTATTTTTTTGTATTTTATTAAAGCTGCATTAGAAAAAGTTTAAAATAAGAAAAGCAACAATTTTTAAATTAAAAAAGCGGTTATTTAACATACTGAATGTACAAAATTACTTTCCAACACTGAAATCAAAAGTCCCAGATATCAATCCTTTTAAAAAGCTCTCCAGCTTCAAAGCTTCAAAAGCTGCCATAGCGGCAAATGCTGCCTATGTATGTATGTATTATGTTTATGTTTATACATTTCCATAAACTACATATACATATATGTAGATATATAAATATCAACAAACATTTGATTATGCTTAGCCGGCAAGTTCTGACGCCAATAAATTAGGTCTATAATGTCATACACAAGCATATGTATGTACATACATGTATGTGTATTTGTTGTCTTCCGTATCCAATATATTTACAGTTACAGTTTATGTATACATACATATGTACATTGTTACATACGCGATGCTAATCAACCAAATGTGATTAGATTATGCCAAACTGGCAGACAATCAAATAATAAATACACATACACACAAACAATAAACACTCACAATTTCTTCAATTGACTCCGATTGAACTTGAACATTTACTTCCTCTTGCTTTGTATCGAAACCTTCTTCGAATTGTGTTTCAAATATTTTTGGTTCAATTTCAATTCTTTTGTCTTCCTTGTCCTTGGCATATTCGGCCTTCGTGTTGACTTCCAGCATAATTTTCTCAAAGTTCCTAAGAGACTCCTCGCACATGCATTGAAAATCATGGAATTTCTGCACCATTTGATAACAGCACTCGCAGATGCATTGCAGCACAATTTCACAGCTCGAATCCTGATCGAGTGGCGCCTTCCAAAATGCACCATCCCTGGTTGCCATGCAGCCAAAGAATTTGTCCGCCAAGTTCTCTTCCCGGCTCAAGTCGTAGGCGGCATCTTGGGAACCGAGGAGTACCAGACACGCTCGGCATAGCGACATTTTGGAGGAGGAGGAGGAAGCGATTTCCGTGGTTGTAGTATCAGCAAGTGCCCGATACGCGCTTATGTTACGTTCTGAGTTGAACATCGTTCGGTTGCATTCCCATTCGCGGTACCGGCAATGTTATAAATTGACTTCAATTACGACAATACCCAAAACAAAAACAATAACAATTGCCCAGCGCTGTCCGCTCCCTTCGCTTCTTGTGCTTTCACTGTGCTGGATAATAAAAGCTCTTCAATCGGTCGTTAGATGCTGCTGCTGTTGATTTAACAAAAACAAAAAACTGTTGTTTCACAGGGTGGTTCTGTCTGGCGTAAAGCTTTGGCTCCTAGCACAGGTTGTTCTAACGGCTGCTATTCAAATTTAAACTGTTTATTTTAAGTTTTATTATGTTTATGCTTCTATTTATTAAAAAATCGCACAAAAATATATGAAAATATTCAAATTATGAGTATAAAATAACTGTTAAAAACTATTTAAATACATAGTCTGTCAAGAATGAGTTCACCCAACAAAAAGTTCAAAATACAAATAGATTTTATATAAATTGGATGAGTAATTTTCATTAATTTAAAAAGTGTAAGCTCATGTTTGTCAGACTTTATGTATATTTGTGTTATATGTAATTATGCGTATAATTTAAACGCTGTCTGTCGTCATTGTGGAGCCGAGTGTTACGGATGTTGCCACCGAGGATATTGTTTCCATGGACACGTTTAACTTATGCTTAAATGCCTGCAGAGCATCCAGATGATAAATCTGCTGAATGCCAGCTTGTTGTTCGATGGATAAAGTATAGACATTTGTATTGCCACTTGGAGTCAGCAAAGTGGGCATATAATGGGGCAAGTAGAGACGCTGCATTTCCGGTGCCTCGCTGCTGTCCGAGTTGATGCCGTTAGCAAGTTGTTTGCTGTAGGAGCGATGCAGTCGTATTATCTGCACGTACTGATAGTGGGATACATAGAGGAAGGGCTCGCGATAGATGAAACCAGTGGGCGCATATACCCAATTCAAGTCGTAGGGACGCGAACGGCATCCAAACTCATCCACAAAGACTCCACATTCGGCAAAGCAGAGCAGAAACTCTTGGCGGGAAATACGTACTGCCACAAAAGGCTGACACTTGGCCGTGTGTTGCAACGTATTATCCGACAGATCAATAAACTCCTCAGCCGCATAATTATCCAAGTCGATCTCATAGAACTTGTCCGAGCTCACGATTGCCGAGTGTCGTGTATAAAATATCGATGTCACCGGTGTGGCAGTGTCAAGTGCACGCAGTGGTTTAAATTTGTGCAGCTTAAGATCGTATTTGAGGATAACTATGCGAGATGAGGTCGCTGCAATTGCCACTGAATCGAGGGCATTTTCCGATTCATTTGATATTTGGACAAGTTTCCACTTTTCGCTGGCTGTACGGTTGGCAAACGGCAGCTCAATTACAGACGTTTCCAATGCCGGTTTCTGGCAGGGAATAGCGCTTTGGCAACGCGACTCCAACTGTCGATAATCGCATTGATACAGCTTCTCGCCATTTGCGCCTACCATGATGGCCTTGGACAAGCGTGGCGATATTGAAACATAGCTAACACTCTCCATTCCAGCAATGTGCAACAAACGCTGCGTCTCCACATTGTAAGCAAACAGTCCAGAGTTGCAGCCAAAGAGAAGAATCTTCTGTTCAACCACCTCAAATGCGCAATTGATTTCGATAACGTCATCCACAGAGTCCTGGCAGCCGCCATTATAGGCCAGTGTACCTATATAATCGCTATTCGAGCTGTTCTCACTCTCCACAATGTTGCTGTGGCTGTCACAACTTGAATCCACTCGAAACTCGCTGTTTTCTTCGACATTTGCTGCAGCTTTACTTCCGCATTCTTCGCTGACATTAGAACGACATTTGCGATGTGTCACCTCCTTGCATTCCTTGCAGCGCCAATAAGGTGATCCAACTATAATCAGTTGCTCACAAGCCAGACACGTGGCCGTATCCACTTTCGATTCCTGCAGCGCCAACTCAAAACGATGATGTTTCTTTTGTTCCGAAACCATTTTCTGGGGCGATCTCATCTTGCTCTTGGTATCCAACTGACTTGCTGAACGCTTCAGTTGCGTCTGCTCCTTGAGTGGGGAACGCGGAACGTCTGCAATGGTTACAGGTCTCGATTTCTTCTCTTCCAAGTTGCCATTTAAAGCAGCCGACTTTCGTGGGGAGCGTAAAATTGCAGTGCCTATTAAAAATAATATAAACAGTTTAGATACAATTTAACATAAAAATATTAAAAATTAATACCGCGAAAATGTAATAACTTTTTCCAAATTTGTAACTTAAATTAGTTGTTGATTTTAGTTTCACAAGTTAATGTGAACTCTCATTTTAGAGTACAAAATATGAATTAGAATTAGTTGTTATAATTAAAATAAAATTAAAGTCAGGGGATCAAACCTAATTGAAAATTGGCTTCAGTAAAAGATTTTATGTTTGTGTTTTGGTTTTCGGTTTTATCCGATACGAAAAATCTTTGTATATCAGTTTCGTAACGGTTACCGGTTTTTTCTAGTTGTCGGTTTAGAAATACCGGTATGATTTCGTTTCACACAAAAAAGGAGTTCAAAATGTTTAAAAGTTAATATATAAGCTAAAATTCTTTAATTTAACTATAGAATTATTTTATTTTATTGAAAATTAAAACTAGTTTTATAAACGATGGTTACACCTTAACAACATATTTGAATTTTGTGCTTGATTGAAAGGAAACTAGCTGTTAAACATGAATCGGTTACTAATTTTGGTTTAAACGATTTCGGTTTTTCGGTTTCGCTAAATTAAAAGGGTTTTTCTGGTAACGGTTTCAGTTACGGTTATCAATTTCCATCGGATAATAACGGTTAAGGGTTCCAGTTTCGTTTAAGGTTTTAATCCCAGGTTAAAATTAATTTTTTTCTTTAGAAATCATCTCTTATTTTGGAACCCAGACTTAGATACAATCTTACAATCTATGACAATCTTACCATTTAACTGCTCCAATTGTTCCTGTAATGTCTTGGAGTGCTTTTGCTCCCGACGCAATTCTTCTTTTAAAGCCCGATAAAGTATAGACGACTCGACGTCGCTGGGCGATATGTTCTCTTTGGAATTGCTGCTGGAGCCAAAGATTTTATCAGCCAGTGTTTTCTTCTTCTTGGCCGACAAGTCTTCCACCTTGAGCTGCAATTAAATATATTTTAATATATATTTTAACAATATCTAATTAATTGTAAATACCTGCAAATAATCAATCAGCTTTTTGTGCTGTGCCAACGTTGCCATCGCCTTGATATCCCGCTGCACAAAGAACTGCTCCTTCTCCTGAAGTGTGTTTTGCAGCTCATCGATTTCGTTGTGTAGACCGGTCTGAACATCCTGCAGGTTCTTCAGCTCATCCTGCAGATGACACACCTCGTCCTTGCTATGGAATAGCTCACTCAGGATACGCGCATTCTCCTCTTTTAGTTGGAAGAGTTCTCTTTCGTACTCCGTGTTCTGTGTCTGACAATTGGCGCTTTGAGCCTCCAGCTGATCCGTGCGCTCCTGGGCACCAAAGAGAGCATTTGTCTGCTCAACCAACTGTCCTTGTTGGGAGATTAGTTTCTTCTGCATCTGCTGAAGGTTCTGTTTAATCTCATCAAGCTCAACTGTAAGAATTTGAACACGTTGCTCGGCCAGGCGCTTGCCGGACTCTTGCACTGAGAGATCCTTGCGTAATTCACTCAGTTGATCATTTCTCTCACGCAGCTTAACATGGCAAGCTTCCAACTGCGACTGCTGGGTCTTATTTCGTTGCTGTTCTGTCTCCAGCATCGCCTCCACTTCCGTCAACTGGTTGTCCGTAATGCTACAAGCATACTTTAGTCGCTGAAAGTTATCCGTGAGCTGTTTAATCTCTGCCTGCAATGCCAGCGTGCCTTCTCCGGCTGTGGCAGTGCGTTCGCGCTCTTCTTGGAGCTCTCGCTGCAGACGCTTCTGCTCCAATCCCAGGCCATCGCATCGGAGCTGAGTCTGATGCAGTTTCTGGCGCAGCTCCGTTGCCTGCTGCTCGAGTCTGTGAACATTGGCCAAGTGTTCAATTATCTCCGACTTGCACTTCATGCGCTCCTGCTCGGCCTTCTCCCACATGCGATGCTCCTTCAATACATCCCTTTTGCTGGTTGCCAACTCGCCTTTTAGTTCCTCAATGCGCACATCCCGTTGACGGAATTCTTCCTGGGCAGATTTCAGCGCTCGTTGCGCCTCGTCACGTTCATTGTGTGCTTTCTTCACACGATCATCTGTTAATTCCATGCGCCGCGCAAGCAATTTCTTTTCAGACAGCGCCTCCTCCAGTTGCTTTTCCACTTTCCAGAGCGACAGATTTGCTGTTCGTGCTGCCTGCCTCTCCACAATCATCTGCTCTCGCACAGCAGACAATTTGTCCTCCAGTTTCTCATTCTGGCGCTCCAGCATGTCGCCCACAGCATTGTTGGCATGTCCCGAATGTGACTTCATCGGCGAGAGACTCTGCTCGTTGAAACGCTCCAGCATCTTCTCCAGCTTTGTAACCAGTTCCTGTAGCTGATCGGCGCGCGTCTTTTGCACGCATTCACTTTCCTTGGCGGCTTCCAAGTCGGCACGTAATTGATCCTCAATTACATGCAGTTCCGTTAAGGAACCCGGTGCTGTTTCATAGGGAGATACTTGAGATGCCAGCGATGATTCTGCGAGATTGCAGCGACATTCAGCCAGCTATAGAAATGGGAAATCATATGAATAAGTTAAATATTTACAAACTTTAATGTGAAGAAGTCTTTGCCTACCTGCAGTTCACGTTCCAGCCGTTGACACTCTGCCTGCAGCTCTTGGAATTCCTTTTTCATATCATTTAGCTGCGATTCTAAAGACGCTTTACTTGCATGTAGTTCATTATTTGCGGATATTTCGCAGTTGAGACGCTGTAAAATGTCTTCTATGCTACGCTCCGAGGCATGTTTAGCTTCTTGCGTTGATTTCCCCGAACTTATTGATTCGTCGAGCTCTGTGCGAATATCCTGCAGCTCCAAAGTCATGCGACGATGTGTGTCCTGTGACTCGCGTAGCTTTTGGCGCAGTTCCAAGACCTTCTGCTCATAGGATTCCCTTAACTGATTTCTCTGCTGCTCGTGATTTGACTCGGACTTAAGACTTTGCTCCTTTAGTTGCTTTAACATCTCCTTGTAATTGTCCAGCTTGTCTGCCAGATGCTTACATTCGTCATTCTTTGCCAGGAACTCCAATTCACGAGCCTCCAGCTTCTGTGTGGTGCAGACGAGCTCTTGTTTCTTTTCTGCTAACTGTTTTTCGTATCTCTGCTCCGAGGCGATCTTTGCCTCCTCGTACTTTTGTCGATTTAGACGCAACAAGTCCGTGATTGTGGCTTCTTTCTTTGACCACATTTCCTCGTCGATTTTGGCCGAACTTTGCAGCGTTTTAATTTGAGTTTTGCAGCTGGTTAACTCCATTGTTTTCTCTTTAATGATTTGCTGCAACTTTTTGATTTCCACTTTGGCCTCAAGCACAACTTGCGATTTACCATCTGTCTTTTTGAGAGCCTGCTGTGCCCTCAGCAGATCCTGTTTCAGCATTAAAATTTCAGTTTCATTTGATTTCAATTTCTGTTGCAGACTCCTCAGTTTCTCCTGCAGTTTTGCAGAGCGCGATGTGTCTGAATCTTCAGATGAAATGCAATCATTTTCCAAATGCACAAAACTGTAGCCAATGAAAGGCAAATCCTTGCCACTGAAATCATTTGATCTCATATTCGAAGTCAGCGACTTTTTCGTTTGTTGTTCTCTGCGCGCTTTGTGCCGAATTCCGTCCTCAAAATTGGATATATCGTCATCCGACTTGATTGTGGGTATTATGGGAGGAACCTGTGATCGAACTGTACTCCACTGGATGGTCTCAAAGAATGGATGCTTTACGATTTGTTCATATGAAAGACGATTTGTTGGGTTGGTGACCAACGAACTGATGAGATTCTTCAAGTTACTCGAAATTTTCAAATTGCTTGGAAAGTTAATGATTTCCTTCAGTCGATTTTGGCTCTCCTCGCAGTGAGAAAGTATCTTGGAGTACGTCTCGTGCACGTTATCTTCATGGAATGGTGTAATCTCACAGATGAGCTCATAGCCAATAATGCCCATTGACCAGTAATCACAGCTGACCTGCTCACAAATAATTAAAATTATAATCAAAGAAGAATATTAAGTCTTAGCATATGTATAATCATACAATTAAACTCACGTCATGCATGGATTTAGATAGTTTATAAGTTGATATAGTTTGCAGCAATTCCGGAGCAATGTAGTCTGGTGTGCCAACGGGTGAAAGACTTAAAACGTGACCATCCCGATCCAGTGCAGCAGCATTACCGAAGTCTGCCAACTTGATGTGACCAAAGCGATCAATTAGAATATTCTCCGGCTTGATATCGCGGTGAACGTATCCCAGAACGTGCAGCGTGTGGAGAGCCAAGGTCAGCTCGGATAAATAGAAGCGCACTAGATCCTCGTCGAAGGGTCCGTGACGTGACATTAAGCTGAGAAGATCGCCTCCTGGTAGATACTCCATGATCAAATACAAGTTATCGTTGTCCTGTAGACAGAACAATTTAAATTGAAGAAAAGTGATCAAGATAAAGTGATAATCTTTAACTAACCTGAAAGGCATACTGTAAATTTGTTAGCCACTCGGAGTTGCGTCTGGACATGATGTCACGCTCCACCTGCGAGGTGGTCACCATCGATTTCTTAATCTTTTTCATGGCATAAACATCAGATGTTTGACGTTCGACAACCAAATGCACATTGCCAAAATATCCTTTGCCGATGAGGGCCTTAATGACAAAATCATCAGCATTAACCCGTAGCTGCCGTGTCTCCTCAACAATGGGTCGAACTGAAGTTTAGAAGGATATCAAGTAGGTAGAAATACAAACAGATAATTATTAATTCAAAGTGTTTCTTACATTTACTAACAAACTCGGCTATATTCCGATCGCGTTTCTTCAGTGTCTCCTTGTCGCACTCATTGTACAACAGGCAAAATGCGTCCAGCAATCCCTCCCGACAGATGGCCTCTGCGACAGCTGCACTTGTGGTGTTTACGGGCACAATGCTGCGTCTTGAGGCGCCCGATGTTGGTTTTTGTACCGCGCCAAATCCTTTACCGAGTATTAGATTGTTAAGACGCGTTGTACGCACACTAATTGGATCACGTGGCGGCGGCATATTGATTTTGTCTTAACAAAACCTTATTTAAACAACTCCAAACAAAACTGTAATCTATATCAAGCGAAAAATGCCATCGAGAAAATGCAAGCGACGCGCATTTATGAATTGAACGTTTTAACAGGGATGCCAACTGATTTTAATAGTCAGGTTACAACATAAAACAGGTTGGCAGACCTGGATAGTTTGAGCCTCTGGCAGCCCTCTAATTTAAAAAAAGTGCAATAGCGAAACTTAGTAATTTTTCCTAAAAGTAACTCTTTTCTGTAATTTTTCTTAAACATTATTGCTGAATTTTTTTTTAATAATAAATCTTATTTTTCATAAATATTATACCCTTTATTTTATATAATTTCAAATTAAAAAATGTTCAGCAAATTATTATTTTATTGCAAATATATTGCATAATGAATAAAATAAGTTCAAATTTGAATTGTGTGTAAACAGTGTGAACGAATGTTACGAGCTCGTTCGCAAGTGCGCGTGTTTTACAGCACTGCCATAAGTAGCGAGTAGTGTTGCTCGTCCAAGTTTCTTCCACTTTCGACGGGTAGGTTTTTGCAGACGGAAGGTGAAAATTTTCCACATTACGAATTGCAAAAATTGTACATTTTAATTAACTCATTCAGTTGGTTTAATTAATTTTTCGAATTGTGCTCTATTCTGATAATATAAAAAAGCTGCCATTTGAAAGTTAAAAAGTTGAATTTTTCCATTGGAACTTTGGAAAGTTATTGCGTGCTTGTCAACGTCGAAAGGTTGAAACTGCAGCGCAGCAGAGCAGCGGCAGCAGGCAATACTCGCTCGGCAACGGAGCAACGTCGCGCTCGTTGTAATTGTTTGCTTTACTTGAATATTCCATTCGTCGACGATTGTCGACCGACCGAACGCAGAAAAACATTTCTTTTATTTCATTCGAAGAGAGTTTGGTGATTTATTTATTTGAATTGTATTGATACGCGACTTGAACAGTGAAACAAATTAGAATCCAACATGAGTGGCGGATTACCGGAGTTGGGCTCGAAGATCAGCCTGATTTCGAAAGCTGACATTAGATATGAAGGCCGCTTGTATACGGTGGACCCACAGGAGTGTACAATTGCCTTATCGAGTGGTAAGTAATGTACCAAATACATATATGCATATACAATAATAAATAAGTATGTCAATTTGTGCGTACTTTCTTTCTGACATTTTTCATTTTTAAAATACACACACACTTTCATGCAAATACATATACATATGTATGTACGTAGGTGTAGAACGTGTGCTTTAAAACTAACACTGAAACGGTAAAATGCAAAGGCGGGTGCTAAAAAGAAAATGGTTTCTTCCAAAAAATTTTTTTTGTTCACGTTTTTGGTTTCTTCAGTTAGTTTTTACAGTAATTTGCTGTGCTCATCGCGCAAAGAGCGAACACTCGAAATTCGTCGACTCGACTCGCTCTCTCGCTCTCCCTTATGCTTTTTGTTTGTCATGTTGTCGTCGAAGCTCAGATGCTGTCGGCACACACACACAAACACATACACAGATAGAGCTTCGGGTTGTACAGTGTTGTTCTTGCATCCCTATGCAAGCGCAAAATTACATTATGTGCCTGCCTGCATACATATGTACATACATGCATGCATATGCGAATGTATGTAAGTACATACTTTTCAATATAAATATGCTCAGACTTACATTGGTTTTTTACATTATCTATGCAGAAATAAAGTTTTCATGGGTTTTAATGCATGTAAGTGTGGCAAAAACGGTTTTGTTGTAGCCCTACATGTTTTGGCGCCAGGGCAAATTAACGGGTTACATGGTAACAACCGTTAGCGAAGAGAGCAGATAAAGTGGACCAAGGAAATAATTAGAAATGTACACGAGACTCACGCACGAACATTAATTTAGAAACTTATTTATTTAACTTTTGTATGCCATTACACAATATATGTTATTCTAATAAGTAACAGTTTAACTAGAATGCAAATTGGAAATCTATGTAAAATGAACTGTATTTGCTAAGTAATCACGACTCACGAATTACGCTCACATCACTAGTCGAACATGTGTTTACATACTTACATATCTATGTGCATATATTGAGGTTATAAACAAAATGTCGCCAAATTTAAAGCTACAAATAAAGTACATAATTTATGCTTGTTTTTATTTTTAAATAGTGCGCTCCTTTGGCACGGAGGATCGTGACACGCAGTTTCAAATAGCACCGCAATCGCAGATCTACGATTATATTCTATTCCGCGGCTCCGACATCAAGGACATTCGCGTTGTCAACAATCATACGCTGCCGCACCACAATGATCCGGCTATTATGCAGGCCCAGCTGCAGAACGGTCCCCAGGTGATGCCCCAACATTTCCCAATGAACGCACCGCAACAACAGCAGCAGCAACAACCGCACTCTGCTCCATCGATGACTGGTGGCAGTGGGGGTGCCTCGGGAGCACCGGGCGGTGCCTTCGGAAATGGCAATCCCTTTGGAGCCTTAGGTGCTCCGAGTCTAGGTCCGGGATCTTTGGCGCCTGGTGCCGGTGCACCTGGCAATGGTCCTTTTATGAACATTGGTGGTAATCAGCAGCAGCAACAGAAGCCTCAACAGCAGCCAAAACAACCAAGTAAGTTTCTAATTGATACAACCAACAATTTAATATCGAAAGAAAGATTATCTTTGGCATGCCAAAAATCTGATACCCTTGCAAAGTTCTGTATTCAAGTTTCGAATGGTCATTTTAAGACAGCTATAAGATATAGTAGGCTTACTGTATGTTAAGTAACATGTTATACACTATATGTGAGTTTGGTTAAATACCATAAAAAACAACAAAGTTTTCATACCGGTTTTCAACAACTTTGAGGTGAAGATATGCGATAATACCAAATATCAGGGATCGTAATCATTAAAATAGAAAATTACAAATATTAAATTGCTTGACTTTTGTCAATAAACTAAAAATATTAAGTTTTTTGGGAATGAGTTGGGAGTTTTTCGGTTGGTTTCGTTAATGTGTTACCCCGTATAAATAGCAAATTTTCTTATTTCAAGTATAAAAATAAATTTTTACTATAATGAAAAATTAAAAAGAAATATTAAATTCACAATTCTTTTTCAAGGAGAGCTGTATTTCAATAAGGGACTAATATATAGTGTCTACAACACCTTTTTGTTGATATACAAAATGTCCTTAAATGATCTATGGGTAGATTCCTTATAAAGTTTATGATAAAATTATAATATGAACTGCAAGAGTATAAAAACCTAATCTGCATAAACTTAGTGCATAAAGTGAACTTCCAAAGAAAAATATAGTCATTTTTTATGGAAGTTGGCTTTACACACATATATATTTATATATATACAAACAAACACACACACATGCACACACACAAACCACATTAATACAAACATATACGCACGTTCCTGTTTATATGGAAAGTTTCCGTTTTAGATATGCTGGCGAGCGCATCGCGTTCCACAACGCCTATTAGCCTGATTATCAGCCCGACGGCCGACATGACCCAACAGCACAACCAGCAGCAGCAGCAACAGCAGTTGCACCAACAGCAGAATTCTGTACAACAAGCTCTCGGTGGTGGAAATGCGCGCGATGCCGGACATAAGCGCCAAAACCACCAGCAGCAACAACAGCAGCGATCTGGACCGAACATGCAACAGCAGCAGAGAAACAACAACCACAACAATGATTTCTACAATCACGCCCACCCACAACAGCAGCAGCAGCAACAACAACAGCAGCAAGGAGGTGGACAACGCGATCGTCGTGATTCTGGCCGTCAAATGGATAATAATTACAACAATTACAATAACAATCAACGCAACAATCGCGGTGGTGTTGGAGGTGGCAACAATGCCATGCAACAGCAGCGTGGCGCTGGGGGAGGAAACCCTGCATGGAACATGCATCGCGGCGGTCCACAGAACTCGAACAACATGATGATGCGCGGTAACAGAGGAATGGGAGCTCGAGGCCCAACGCGATCCAATCAGGTACATATCTTCCACAAATATACAACTGCAATAATATCAATAGTTACAACTGGGACATTTTTAATATTGATATAATGTTTATAAATATGTTTAGCTATTTCAGGGCTATCGCATGCAGTCGGCTAATCAAAATAGACCTCGCAACAAGATTAAGTTTGAGGGCGACTTTGATTTCGAGCAGGCCAACAATAAGTTTGAGGAACTCCGTTCCCAATTGGCGAAACTCAAGGTGGGCGAAGAAGCCAACAACAAAACCAATGCTACTACAACAACCACATCAACATCAACAACAACAACATCAAATACCACAACTTCTGCCAATACTGATCAGGTATTATAATTTATAATTATTTGTAGAATAAAAGGATATTTTGTATATTTTAAGAGTATATATTCTTGATCAGCCTTAACAGCCTAAATCTCAGAGACTATAGTCAATAAAACGAGCATTAACATTTTTAAAATTTTGAATAGCTCCGAAAATCAAACAAAAAACAGGTTAAGAGGTGGTAAACATTCCATTTTATTATTATCATTTATCGCACTTAATCGATTTTCTGAAGAAAATATTTAAGTTTTTGGCTGTCTTAGGTATGATATTTTCATACCGTTCAAGTTTGAAATTCATAGATGCAATTAAAATACAGTCAAATAACTTTTTTTAAAAATAACATAATTTGATTTACCAAGAAAAATGCAACAAGTAAACAATTATTATTATTATTTTTAAACATTTTTTATAAAAATGTGTATATAAAAGTGTTGACTATAGCGCTTTTATTCGCTTTTTTTATTAAAGTTCCCAATCAACACAGACAATTAGTAACAAAGAAAACAAAATACACCATTTAAAAACTAATTCGAGAATATTTGTTAACATAAATTTTACTTGGCACAGTTGAATGGTGAGACTGATAAGAAGGATGATTCTGGCAATGAGACCGGCGCTGGAGAACATGAGCCTGAGGATGAGGATGTTCATGTGGGCTATGATAAGACCAAATCGTTCTTTGACAACATCTCATGCGAGGCTGCTCAGGATCGCAGCAAGAACAAGAAGAATGACTGGCGTCAGGAGCGCAAATTGAATACCGAGACATTTGGAGCTTCGTCTACCAGACGTGGCAGGTGAGCTCCTAAACTTTCTCTGTTGTGTAGATATATTAATAATTGGTATTTTATGTGTGTACGTACAGCTACCGAGGGCGCAACCATTACTATAATAATGGCAACACGATGGGTGGAGGTGCAGGTAACGGCGGCATGAACACTGGCTATGGAGGAGCACCTGGCTATAATCGCAACAATTATAATCGCATGGGAGGTGGCGGCAACTTCCGCAACCGCAGCAACAATCGTAACAATACTGGCGGTAATCGCGGTCAAAATAGTGTAACCAATGGCAATGGTAACGCAGCTGCTGCTCTTAAAGCGGCCAATAATGCAGGAGCTACAGGTACGGGCAGTAATACGGATACCACGGCATCCAATGCCGCAACAACGAAGACGGCCACATCTACGCTTACGGAGCAGACGCAACAACTGGCGGCAGTTTGTAAGTTGCACCATTTCCAATTACACTAAACTAGCTTTTACTAAAGTCACTTTTGGTATAATCAATTGAAAGTTTTTCGGTTGGTTTCGATCTCTGCACCACTCCTGATTTTTAATTCGAAAGTATTCATCTCAAAAACTATTAATTTAACTTAATTAAAAGGCTCATAAAGCCCATTTCGGAATAATAATAAATAATTATTAGTTTTAGAAAATACATAGGTTCCCAAATGTATCAAAGATGTATATTTTGTATTAGTGTTATTTGTTAAACAATCTCTAATCCAATTTATTTATTATTCTTCATATTTTAGCTCAATAATGTCGCACAGGTGGAATTTCCTTGCCCAACTTTACAAGATACAAAAACACTGTCCTACTCAAAGCTAGTTACCCGAAAGCAACCTAATCAAGCAACCGACCGACCGACCGATCGACGACAAAAAAGGCTCTTATCACCAACAAAATGTTATGGAGTTATGGATCTTAACGGAATAAACCGAATAATTGTAAAATTTTACTTAGTGTTGTAACGCTCATGACGTCCTGCGCGCACTTTCCGCCCGCCCACCGTGTTGCTTTGCTTTTCATCAGATCGAAATTGTTAAGCGTTTCCCAGCAGCCATAAATGATAATAGGTTTTATGTAAATGGCATGCAAAATAACGTCGTACCTAGCAAGGCAGCACTTGATAGTGAGAACATACACACCTCTACATATATATTTAGTAATAACTGTGAAGAAAAATATATTAAACATAAGTCTATGAAAAGTTAAAGAAAAACAAACTCTAGGAGTCGCAAATTATGAAATTAAAGGAAAGAAAACATTAAAAAAAATCCATGGAATTCCCAGCATAAAATAAAAAAAACGCAATTCACATGTTCATATATTTTAAATCAAGCTACAGTCTACATCAAACAACAAAACTATACAGCATGTGAGCATACGACATAAATAAATTAATTCAAAGCGTTACTAGCATTTAAACTTTTTTAAGAACATTTTAATGATGGAAAAAAATGGAGTTACATGCATATATACATGCATATATTAAAATTAGAAGCAGCACGTACATATATTGAACCCAAAAATTGTAAAAAAAAAGAAGAAATATATATATATAAATCACCTAACAGCAGTAGTGTGGGCAAACAAATAAATCTACCTAAAACTGGTGTTTATAAAAACGAGAACAACAATTATAGCGTGTCTTTAAGAGGATTAGTTCAATTCCCAATCAATTTCAGTGTCTATAGCCAAACAATCTAACAATACCTTAGTATGTAGTGTGTCTTTCAAAATGGGAGCTAAAATATATATTTTTAAATATGCTACGGCCTTTAAATTACCATTTGCAATTTACAAATGCATAATATTCTATGTTTCCAGTAATGCACAATAATATTTGTCTCATACGATTACCACACTTTAAGTTTAAGGCTATCATCAAATGTCAGCTATGCATTGTGTATGTTTGCTTAAGATTCCTATATTTGATCTTATTTTAAAAAAAAAAACTTTTTTTAAAAAGCTAACATTTTATTTAACATGTGTAATGATTAACTGGAATTTAACAGAGATTTTACGAGTATTCAAGGATTGTACATCAAACATGTTTTTTTTGTAAATGTTTCGTATAATTAAGCCATCAAATGCATATTAAAATCAGAGATAAAATTATGGAATTTCTTTTACGACTCTTAAAACAAAATGAAATGGGTTTTAGAGTTGCGTTAAATGCTTTAAAGCAGAGGGAGATTTACTTCTATGTTGAGCACAAATAATGTATGAAATTGTAATAAATATGTATATCTCGCTAATAAGTAAAAAAAACAACAACTAGAATCAAAGTCATATTTTCCAATAGATACAATGCTTACGCAGTCACCTTGTGTTTGTTTTGATTTCTAGAAACCTTCAGTTTTATTACGTAGATCCGTTTATAATTTGGAAAATTGTTCTATGCAACATTTACATGTTTCAAGCTATTTTCTATTAATAATAATGCCAAAAACATGATTCAAGCATTATAAAGTTAAACAAATTCAGTAGATTTAAAAGAAAATCACTTTTATTTTCCGTGGCATTTGAAGCATAAAGATGAATTAATCTACAATAAATAGGGATTTTTATATTAGATAACTTTGCATAAGATGTAACCAAAATTATGTTGTGAAGTTTTTATCATGTGATATCTGAAACAAAGTAATCAAAATACTTTATACATAGTAAGATATTAGGATATATTCAGTTCAAGCTAGATAAATGAGAAATATCATCATCACATCATTTGTCCCACAGTCCCAGTTCACGCATTTTAGTTTGGAAATAACGCTCGAGGGAGTTGGCACATCGGTAATACTCAGTTTCGGGGGAATTGTAGAAGCGACAATTTGAGAAAATACGCGCCATATCGGCCATAAATAAGCGACGTGTCTGATAATAACCCCTCTTTAGGCGCTCGCCCATTGTCTTAAGATCCATTGGATACTTGATATGATCGTAATAGTCTGGAACTTCAGCTGCAGTGACTGGGCGTAAAAATGGCCAAGCTGTAGCATGTTGACGCACAGATTGCAATACAGATCCAAATGAGGTGGCCAGCTTTTCTGGATCTGACGATTCTTCCAGAGGTCGGGAAGCACGCACTGGACGCATTTGCGGCTTCCATCCGATTTCCCGTAGGCCGGGTATAGATTCAACGGGTATCGATGGCAATCCTTCCTTGAAACATGTTAAGCCAGTACGAACTTTCTGAACTTCGTTATGTCGTTGAGCGATGAGTTCCTTAAGGATCTCACTTTGATTGCGAATTACTGAACGAAAGAACCAAATTAAATTGACAATTTTCAACAAAATATTCAAATTCTACTGACCAGCAATAAATTGTGTATTCACAATACTTGGATGAAGTTCACAGTGCATAAGTGTGGCACTGTCATACTCCTTGATATAACCAGCATAAACTGGACGAGCTAGTTTAATGTCTTTTGAGAAGCCTTGCTTTTTAAAATACCCAATGGCATCGCAATCGGCAAAAGTGAGCAAGTGTTTAATGCCACGCTGTATGCTGTAATCCTTCAAGTGATTCATCAGATGGGTGCCATATCCTTTGACTTGCTCCGCCATTGTGACGGCGCAGAACACAATTTCCGTGAATCCTTGTGATGGAAACGGTCGAAAGCATATTCCGCCAATTGGCTGGTTTTCCTTGATCAGAGCCAATGTCTTATGTTTGGTATCAAACACCAGCTGGCTTATGTATTCGCGCGGCATCTCGGGCAGCTGATGCGCGAAGACAAGCTGTAGTCCGAGGAGCCAAAGGATTGTCTGCTTACCCACGGGCTTTGTCAGCGAGTTGCCCACAACATGAAACTCAATGGCGCGCTTCTGCTCCTCGGCCTTGACATTCTCATCGCGTGAAACATTGACGGGAAATAGAATCTCAGCTTTATTGGTTGTTTTTGATTCCGATACCGCTTTCATGGCACGCGTTACAACATCAACAGGTAGATCATCCAGATTCTCACTTTAAAAAGAAAATATCAGAATTATAGTAGTAGAAATAATACAAATAAGTATAAGTTTAAGTTCTTACCTGCTACAGCGTTCTGGAACTTCCTTTTTTAGCCTTTTATGAAGTGGTTCCCCAACGGATGAACGTTTATTGGTGCCGGCGGAGGAAGCAGCAGCAGCAGCGGCAGCGGCGTTCGAAATGCCCGCTGTTGGTGCCACTTCTTGATGACGCTTCCTCTGTTGGATGACAAATGAATTTGGTGGCCTGTAGCTTGAATCCCAGATGGGTGAATCATCTTTCAGCAACTCGGCCCGCAATGCCTCCAGAAACTTGGGCATTTGAGTGATGATTGAACGTTTGTCCTCTGGAAAACGATCGCGTTCGGAGATGCATTTCTTTTTTAACTGCTGGGACATGGATTGAAAGACGGTGCGCAGAAGTGTGCGTCCAAATACCAATGAGGTCTCAAACTGACGCAGAGAGTTGCAAAAAGCGGGCACGTGACAAAATACCAACCAGCGTGTATAATTGATTTTATAGGTCGAAGCATCCTCATTGGTTAAGGTCAAATCGCCACGACGGGCGGAAGGAGACTCAAAGTTATAATGATTTAAGAAATTCAAAAATGTCTTGGCCACCTCAGTCATGGTCTGCAGCTCAGTGGGATTTAAATGGTTATACTTGTAGAAGACCAAGGATAACACTGCCTTTGTTATACACGGCGACTCGAATGGTGGATCTCCCAGAGGACCACGTATAACAGCCTGCTGGCGTGTCAGGACACATTGACGCAGCAGCCTAAAAAGATACAGATACACCTTCTTGGTATCCTCGTCCTCTACGCGCTGCATGGACATAAATAGGTTCTCCATGTCAATGATGGCGCCTAGAAGATCATCCATACTCGATCGCGAGATATCCGTAAGATGAGCGATGTGACTCCTCAATGGATGGCGACAACTTACGTTGCGGCACTCCTCACTGAATTCCGGACAGTAGGATGATTCCACATCGCGATGCCTGTTCTCTTGGGGTGTCTTCCATCCAGTGCAACGACAGCCTTCGGCTTGGCAGGCAGAGTACATAGACAGTTTGGCCAATTTCTGTGCCTCTGGCAGATTGAATACCTTTTGCTTTCGCTGCTGAATACGCTGCAAGCTATTCTGACGAGTTCCCTCCTGAGCTGGTGGTGCATTGGCAGCTGCACCTTGGGAAGATGAAGACGACGCGGACGCGGATGCGGACGCTGCTCCGTTCGCAGATTGTTGCTGTTGACCAGCGGCATTTCCACTATTGCTATTGCTCCCATCAATTGGTTGGCTCTTCAGGGTTATTGCCGGGCCGCCAGACATGCCTTTTAGATTGCTATTGGTTTTTTTCTGCAAATATTAATTATTTACTTCAGATTTCACAATATGCGAAAATGCTGACGAGGGATGGTGAAATAATGAAACAATTGACAAGACCAACAAAATATCGATAAGTGTTAGAACGCAATTTCTAATGTTGGCCACAATTCCACAATTAATAATGCTTTCGTATATTATTGGCTATTCAGTGCTATTGTCGAATGGAATTTAAGTTTAATTTTGCATTACTACAGATACCTATTATATTAAATAAGCAAATTTCACAATATGCGAAAATGCAGACGAGGGATGGCAAAATTAAACGACGGAATGTGAGAATAAAAGAACTATCGATATTTAAGAAAACATTATCGATTTCTTACAGTGCGAACACTGTTCAAAAAGTCACTGAAAATTAAAAAATAAGCAAACATTTTCTGGATATTTCTGGAAATGACTAGTCTGAGTAACGACGATTTTGAGGACCAGCTGGATAACTTCATCATTCGAAAGCCAAGAAACGAGCAACGAGTTTATTCAGCTGCACGCAAGGAATCAAAAAGCGGTCAAAAGATTCATGATCACATTCCTTTACTTGTGGGCGATATATTGCAATCAACTGCACATCCGGAAGATGAAGCCGTGTTTACGCTTTCCAATCCTAGCACACTAAGTTATCGCACTTGTTTAGTGTATGGCTATGTAGCTGGTCGAGGCGTCCATAATAAACACTATCACAAATACTTTATTGATGATGGAACTGGATTAATGGAAATCAGTATAAGCATTAAACCCAAGGAACAGAAACTAATCACCAATCTTCATAATGAAGCTGCCGCATTGGCTAGCACCTCTGAACTGAACTACAAGAAGATTTCGTCCATCATGAAAAGATTGCTTAGCAAAGCTATGGAATACATTGACAGCTCCTCGATATTACCAGGAAGTAATATAATGCTGTTTGGACGTCCTAATTTTTATAGAAATACAATATCCTTAGACATTATCTCATTCACAGTCGACAACGAAAGATCTCGCAAACTCGAATTAGCATTTTCAGACTGTTTGTTAGATTATTATCAGAGTTATAAGAATAAATAAATAATAACTTTTATAATGATAAAGATTTAGCCAACTCGAATTGGCACTTTCAGACTGTTTGTTAGATTATTATCAGCGTTTTAAGAATAAATAAATAAAAAACGGCAATGCATTGGTGTATATTGAAATTTTAATCATAATAGAAAATCCAATTTAAAATATATACCGATTTTATGTTGTTTTTGCTCGAATGGCGGCACGCTTGCCGGTGACAGCTTGGAAACCAGACTTAATGCTAGCAACGGAGCAACGAGAACCGCAGGATTCGCACTGCAGGAAGAATAGACGGGTATCCTTTTGCAGTATTGTCTCCGGCGAGCGGCAGGTGTGACAGGTGACATATTCCTTAATGTAGCGACGCAGCACATTTTCGATCTGCTTTGGCTGGAAGCGACCCTTGATAATCAGCTGCTGGTTACCGTCCATGGATCCGCTTGTGCCCAATTCCGCCAGCAAAAAGTCCAACAGATGCTTTGGCAGACGATGCAAAGTTTTCGCAATATCCATGAAATTGGCAAATGACGTTTTCTTGGTTCCCACACGTAGCACCTGAGGAGGTCGCATCACAAACTTGGGTTTGCGTCCAGCGGCCATGTCTGGGTTCTTGTCCAGGATAATTTCAAACACACGTTTCAGTAATTCGTCATATGTGTAGTCACGATCGGAACCGGCCCAAGTCGAACTGTTATCCTCAACTAAAAAACAAATATTAGATAAATATAAACAACAACTGGACAACTGAAGTCTATAAATATACCATTCTCTTTGTCCTCGCTTCTTTCGTCATCCAATTTATCGGCGAACAACTCATCCAAGTCCTTCTTTTTGCTCTTCTTCTTCTTTTTAGCCATTGAAAAGTCCATGTCCAGATTGATTTCCTCCTCTTCTGGATCTTCAGCCGCAACAGCGGCACTGACATCATCCGAGCCATCAGGCAAGGCACCTTCCAGTTCATCTAAATTGAAGGGCTTCTTCTTTTTCTTCTTCTTCTTGCCGAAACTCTCCAGATCGAGATTATCATCCATTTCGGCTGCTGCGGGATCAACAATTCCCTCGTCTGTAGGATCCTCTTTCTTGACAGCATCGTCGAGTCCCAATGCGGCATCCAAATCGAAGGTGGTCTTCTTCTTCTTCTTCTTTTTCAACAAAGTGGGATCGAAGCCCTATAAATGCATGTTAAACACGAAAAACGAATCATTTTAATAGACGCGTATGCACAGTGGAACACCCCGTGCACATAACCTCACAATCGGGAGCACAATGTTTGATTTGCACGTATAAATATATGTGTTACAAACAACTAAGTAATGCATGGTTTAATTCAAAACTTACGTCTTCACCTTCCATTTTTCAAGTTTTTGTTCAACAATTAATTAATTTATAAATTTCTGCAGTAATTTTATTTTTGCGTCAGAAAAAAGTACACATTTGTGACAGCAGGGCAGAGTTAAATGGCACCAGAGTTGCCAACTTCTTAGTCAAAATATTAGCTGCTTCTGGCTCACAGTTGCCAGCTCAGCTATTTTATAGCTAGTTCTGACTTTTTTTAGAGTTCGGTTGCTAGAAAATAATTTCAAAATTGCTATTAGCTTGGAATCTGGCAATTTCAATATATTTTCAGATGAGATTCGTATTACAAATTTTTTTGTACAACTGTGCAACAGTACCCACATATATAAATGTAGGTTTTTTTATTAGTCAGAGACAGCTATTGTTCCCCCTAAAAACTTGCCAGCACTGGTGTGGAAAGGGTGCCACCCAGTCCAATGGCTGCCCCCTGTAAAATTTTCCAATCTGGCAGCATGTGCCATTTTAATCAAATTGAAAAATTGGGTGCTCCCAAGAAAATTAGAGCTTAGCGCGCGATCTAAATAGTGAATATAAACAACAAACAATTGACAAAACCATTTTAATTCAAAATAAGATAAAATAAAAATAATTATTTTATAGAATATTGTGAATTTGACAAAATTCTAAGAAAAGTTTTGAAAATTTGTTTAAATTGTAGCTAAAAAACACGTAATTTAAAAGAAAAGAGCTTGATATTTAGGTGTGAGCATTATTGGGACATCAAATAAACTGGTCAATTTATTAAAATCTATCAAAATAATCACTTCAACGAATATGACTATAAATGCACTTGTAAGTGATTGGCTGTGAGCCAGCGTTATAAAAGTTATACATATTTAAATTATACTAAGCTCGTCAAGTAAATGCGCAGCTTTGTGAGCTTAAAGGATGACAGAAACATACACATGCATATATGTCTGAACACATCTAGATTCATAGAAATTCCGTCTACAAATGAGCATTGCTTGGATTAACTAATTCCGGTCCGACTCCACCAGCAAGTCGTTGAACCAAAAGTCCTACTTCGTACGACAATTGTTGCACATCCTAAAACGAAAATAGAGATTCGTTAATTCAGTTGATTTGAAAGTTGAATAAATGAAATAATTACTTCTTTCGTTGCGGCCTCAGCATAAACACGGACTACATCCTCTGTTCCCGATGGACGAACAAAGGCACGTCCCCGTTTATAGTTCGAAACGACCTTGTTGATCTCCTCCTGCAGTCCCTTTGGCTCCACGCAAACACGTTCTGCATCCGTCGTCTTGATGACATTTCTATCCTGTACTGATATCTTAAGCAGTTGGTTGGGAAGATCTTTATAGGCAGTACTCCAGTCCTTAACATCCCATCCCTTGTGGTTTAAAATCGTCTCTACCAGGAGCATATCCGAGATGGCGTCGCCAACGGTTTCATTAATGAGATCTATGATGAGCAATAGGGTCTTGGCATTGTCATTGGTCTTAGCCGCTTCGTTGATAATGCTCTTGGCATTATCACTAAAGACAATTGTGCCGTGGCCATTCGCCTCGAAATAAATGCCCACATCATATTCCAAGGCCTTGTGATGCAAATGCTTGACGCCCGTTGGCACACAGGAAACTGGAACTTTTAATTCGTTGACTATATAATCCGTTGATGCTCCATTGGCATAGGCAGTCTGTACAAGGCCAATTCGAAGATCGATCTCGCAGCTCTTGATCAAATTCATTAAGTAACCAGCCACCAATGTGGCAATCCGATCCCCGTCAAGTAGATTGAATTGTCCTTCCTCGTCCGTAAAGAAATAGACAACGCGATCAGCATCGCCATCGACACTCACACAACGTGTATTGGGTTCCACTGCCGGCATCGATATGGGCGATCTCTGTTGGACTTTCACGTGATCCGCTCCGCACTCCTCATTGATTTTCCCATTTCCGATGCCTTGATTAATGACCGTCACACACAGCGAGTTATTATGCATTCGCTTGATGAACTGCAGCATTTTTCTAGCACCAACGCCATTAGCACCATCGAAGATAAGCGTGTTACGGTAGTTGCCATTCTCGGGACGATCATTACGCAGTTTCTCAAAGGCTGTAATGAGCTTCTCGTAATAGTTCTCCTCCGTGGGTTTTCCATACGCTTCCTTCGTGTTCGCTGCAACGACGAAGTAATGCATCATTGGCGTTGTGACAATTCCAAACTCTCTTACGTTGCCCTTCAAGGCGATGACTCCATCGGCTACGGCTTTCAGCAGACGCGGACTGTGATACCGATTATCCATGCCAACGTACACGTGTGAGCTTGAGGTAACATCTATTTGATTATCCTTGATTATTTTCGCCACATGCTGCTCCAATTCCTGATCGCTAACGTTAACTAAATCTGTGGCAATTTTCTCCCAGCTGTATTCCAACATTTCACCTTTGGGATCAATAAGTTTAACACCGTTGTCCGGCTCCGGATTATGCGAAGCTGTGATCATTACACCGATGACAGCACCTTCCCGATAACGGGAACGTAGTGTGGCCAGGACTCCCATTCTGAACATTACACTGTCCAAAAATTCAGCCCTAAACAATATGTAGACAACAGTTTTTAATTTATTTAATGATTTCTTAAATATAAATAAGAAAAAATTTGAATTATAGGCATTTAAAATAATTAAATACGTTGAACGGTTTTCGAAATTAAATTTAAACCATCCTTTCAGATATTCTAGCTCGAATATTTCGAATTTTAAGCATCCGAATTTAAATAAAAAAATATTCTGTATATTTATAGACATTGAGAACAGTTTGTAATTAAGGTAGCGATTATGTTTTAGATATAAATTAGATAAGATTTGAATTACAAGCCAGGTACATTAAACGGTTTTCGAGTTCGAATTTAAACTTGTATTTCAAATATTCGAGCTCGTTAACCATAGTGTTTTTAAATGCAAGCATTTTTATATTAATGCCATTAAACAAAAGAAAGGAATTTAATCAACAATAAAATGTAGCAGTTTTAACCAATGTAATGATTCTTATCATAAACTACATACACACTATATTGTGGACGAACTTCAAAACCACAGTATTTCAAAGATAGCTGCACCCATACGTAGATACACTCGCATGTACATATGTATTTGTGTACCTTTCTTTGAAATGTGCATGCCGAACTGATAAACTGTATTCGTAAGTCATTCTAAAAATAGTTTTAAATGCCAAAATAGTGCACCCATCCATCGTCTTACTCATCTTCACCACTCCCAAAACAGACACACGCAAACATATTTCGATATCTGTGCGAGTTCGTATATGTGTATGAGGGTGAACCAACATACATACATACATACATATGTAGCAAAGTAATTGCACTAAATGGCGATTATGCTTTCATTAATAAACTTATGTTTACCCACATATTTGAATTTTAGGTACACTCACTTGCCGCGAAACCCAGCTGTTCCATACTGAATAATCTCCTTTGAATTTTTGGGATACATTTCCCTTGCAAAGGCGTAAACGGTTCTCAAATTAATCGACATTTTACAACAAACTTTAATACTACTGACTGCTTATGTGTGACACTAAAAATTTCCGCTATTGTGTTGTTGTTGTATTCAATCGTTAACCGGTTGAAAAACGTATTTCAGTCTTCACGCTGTTGTTGTACTAAAACTACTCCGCAGAAACCAACAAAAAGCAACGCGTGTCAGTGCCAGCCAGTGTTGTCAACTTTTTAGAGAAAAAAATAGCTGTTTCTGGTTGGAAATCATTTTTAGATGCACTTTGGACTAGTTTCAGAAATAAAATAATACCAATACATTGCTGAATATATGTTTAAATTTGCCAGATTTTCGACCAATAGCAATTTTAAAATGTTTTCCAGCATTTGAGGTCTGACAATAGCCAGAACTAGCTATAAAATAGCTTAGTTGGCAACAGTGGTACAAGTACCAGCTGAAAACGAAAAAATGCCAATACCATCGAAGCGCAGACACGCCAGTTTTCACCACGCCTGTGACGTCAGCATTGACCCAGCTGTTGGGAAATTTGATTTGAAATTCAACATGAAGATCAAATTTAAAATTTAGTAAATTAACGGTCAGGTAGTATCACATCGGTAAAAAATCGTTGTTTTGAGTTAGTTAATACCGGACCTACTCCAATTATACCAAGCTTGTCTAAGTTGATGTATATATTTTGTATATTTTATAAAATTGTAATTATTTGTTAAAGGCCTTTAGGTTAAATTGTAAAATATTTATTTAATATTGTCTGTGTATAATTTTGATTGTTTATAAAAATTATTCAATATAAATACACTTTAGATATGTATATAAATATGTTTGTATGGCTTATAAAATTCAAGCAAATATAGTCACTTTCATGGACGGAGAAGTTGTACGATTTGACTTATTAAAACATTTACAACAAAAATGAATACCTATTTTTAGTGTTTTGTCTTAGGCTTAAAATATTTTACATTTAAAGTAGAGAATGTTTCGCTTGGCTGTCACTTTAAAGGCAATTCAATTTCATTAAACAATGAAGATTCACAATATTAAATAATCTTGTACTGAGGACGGACATTAAGGCACTAAAGTCTATATTGCTAGCAGCTTAAATACCGCTAGCATCAAGATTTTTCCTATCAAATTGGGTTTGTTTTAGCTACCAAAAAGTAGTTACTACAGATATAGAGATATGTATGTTTTGTAGTAGAGTGTGAGATTCGTATTGGGTATTCGAAGTGTTATTAAAATTATTTGGATAATGTTATCCTGTTTGGAATGGATTTGGAAAATCTTCAAAAATGTCTTTAGCTATCAGAGTAGTGTTTTCAAAGCAAGAGAGCTTGTTAGTAGTAAGAATATTGAAATAGTTATTTGGGCAGCGCCAGCATAACAATCCGTAATTCGACGAGCCCTCATATAGTTTCCACCCAAATACGTATCATATCGGCGACTTTCTCGTGGAATTACTTCCAATTGTCGTGTTGCGTCTTGGAAGATTAAATCATAATGTCCGTAAGGCGATGAAAACATGCTAAAACTAAAGGCATCTACATCCTTCCGACCGTATAGTTGTTGAGCATAGGTCAACAGGTTAATATATGCATGCAATTGGGTTTCATTATAGTTGACACCTCCACGGGTTACAATAGCGTTGGCCTTAACTTTGCCCAAATTGCAGCGTTTATAATCTTGTAGCTCGGCGCGAGTTCCATCGGTGCAAAGGAGTTCAAAATCATCATTTAGAGCATTTCTTGCCCACCATTCCTTACGCTTTCCACCCGTACTTTCCATGACTGTCGTGTGCTTCATAAATGCCACATGGCCACCGCCCTCGACGAGGCAACGGAAGGCGCCCGTATGTCCATAATAATCCTCTGATGCATCACGTCGACAGTATCTGAAGCTGGTACCATGGCAAAGATCGCACATGCTGTCGTAAGGTACTCCGGTGTTGTATTCACTGCTAATGGCTCCCGGCACACAAGATTTGGTAAAGTATTCTGCTGCGGCACGAATCGAATCGCATCCGTACGGTCGAATCCAACCGTTTGAAATGAGGAAAGCCATTGGATAGGTCCAGCCAGCAGCAGTATTAATGCCAGTGTGACAAGTGTTCTTGCCCTTCAGATAAGTAAGCTCGGTATCCGGATCTTCCTCTTTAGCAACAGCCACAACATAATACTCTGGCTCACCCAAATTGTACACCTCGGACATGAATGGAATCAAGTCGTAGTTTAATCCGCCAGTATACACATCTCCGGCATCAAACACAGATATGTCTGCCTTTCCAGATTGAATAAGTTGCATACAGTTAATATGAGAATGCATCTTTTTGCAGATCAACTCTGGTTTTAATATTTGTGCCTTAAGTGCAGTCTGCAATATTAAAAAAAAAACAAGTAAAATAACTGTGGAAATATATAATAAAATATAGCAACTAACCCGCATCTTGATGCACTTCTCCAGTTCTGGCTCTGAAGTCACACAAAGAGTCATCGCGGAAACGGGACATTCACGGATGCCATATATATAATTGATAGATTTTTGCAAATAACTCGTGAAGGACTGATCGTCTTCTGGGATAGCAGTGAGAGCTCTGGAGGAATCCTATAAAGTGACAATAATCTCAAATTTAACAACTATAATAATTGAAAATTAAATGTGTTATACCTGGAATAACAAATTCGATCTTCCGTATCTTTTTGATTCAAATATGCGGAATTTTTCAAAAGGAATTAATGTGTTGTTGCCATCCAGTGGATTTCGCTCCGTTGTAAAGCTGTTGTCCAGTCTTTCATTTCGATAATTAATGTTGCCGAATTGATCGTACTGGTTTTGATTTGGGTATTTACTGTAAGGATTGTTATTGGTATCGTAAGGATTGATACTGTAGTATTGTTTTAAATCATAGTTGTTGTTATTTCCGCCAGTCTGCGCCTGATTGTTTGGATTCTCACGCACGGCATCTGAATACAATTCAGCAATACGTTTTAAAAACTGTTGATACTGCTTTCTCTCCCGGAAACTGCGAGCAGAGGATGTAACAATGGCATCCGAAGGTACTTGACCCCAAGTACACTGACGATAATCAGCAATAGCGGCTCGACGACCATCAGGACAAAGCAATTCAAATGTATCAGGTGATATTTTTTCTGCAATGTATTAAATAAATTATTAGTTATGTTATCTAAAGAAAATGAATTTTATACTCACGGAACTCGGTGGTTTGCAGCATTTCTGGGACTGTTGAAGACCTCAAAAAGGCAACGTCGCCCACTTCATTTAGACATCGGAAGGCGCCTTCGTATCCAAAATAAGGATCAGCCGCCAAACAACGACCTCCAGCAATTTTACCCGTACATAAAGCACAAAGCCTTAAAGTAACATAATAAATAAATACATAAAGATATTTATAAAGCAGAAGGTAATTTCACATTCGAATTGGTTCACTAACTTGTCGGAGTTGTCACCAATTGGATTGTATTTATCAATCAGTGAATATGCAGCGCAGGAGCTGTTGAAATAGTTGGCAGCGGTTTTGACCTGGTTGTTACAATCGACCACATCCATATTACCATGATGTTGCAACTGAAATTTTATAATAAAAGACTCAATACTATGTCATGTAGAGAAATATTAGACAACTGCTAACCATATAAATTGGAACAATCCAACCAGCTAAACTGCCAACCCAAGGGAAACAAGCTCTCTTATTACGAAGATGTCGCAGCTCAGTTACGTCCGGGAGTGTATTCTTCTTGACAACAGCCACGGAATAATATTCGGAAAATCCTCCCTCTAATTTCTCCTGCATTATGGGGATAAGAGAATTGTATCGACCAGCTGTGAACACATCTCCAGCGTCCAGCGTTGTAATATGTGCCTTTTCGCGATCCAGATGATGAATACATTCCTCAGCACTGTAGGCCATAAAGCATGTCAGATTCAAAAATACGTCATCAAAGAGTGCGCGGTCTCGTTCAATAGCTACAGTCAAGTTTTGGCATTTGTATTGCTCTTCAATGCTTTTTGTGCACCAGATAATGTTGCTAGTCTTATGTTCATCATAGTGATGTTGTGCTAAAAATAGAAAGGTTATAATTTATATAGAATAATTTATTAATCTTCCAAAATACGTCACTTGTTAGACAGAAATCAAGTATAAGTTAAACAGTTGATCAATTAATATTTAAACCTTTAAATGTATAACTACATTTTGATTTTATGCGTTATTTTATTTCAAATATAATTTATTAAAATTGTTTTTATTTCATTTAAATATTAACTAGAAATTTGTTTTTAGTTTTTCTTTAAATCTTCTTTCGATTTAAAATTAAACTTATTTGAAATATTTAATATTTACAAATAGTGAGTCAAATAAGCTGTGAGCCACTGTATGTATGTATGTATTGTATGTATTACTAATGTTATTCACTAATGTTTTCGTTATAACCGTTTGAATTTAATTAAATACAAGAAACAAAGTAAAATACTATGATTTATAATAACATAAATCTCTTAATACTATTGATTCATACGCATTTGATATAAATTTTAAAAAATTGTTTGCAAATGCATACAAACATACATATGTACACACTTTTAATAACAACGCCCAATGTTTAGTCAGCGAGCTGTGAATTTCAATTCGAACTTACCGTGAGTTACAATAAAGTGCAGTGTGCATAGTATGCTTAAGTTAAACAAGACTTTAAACATTTTTACACATACAAAGCAATACACATTTATTTGTTTTATATGGCGTTAATTCAAAAAATTAAAAATGAATGAATTAAAGAACGGCGACACGCCCGCAACACATAACTAATCGATAGTGTCTGCTTTTGAATTTATCGATATCCGAACCAGTGTTGAACAATAACCTTTGCCGTTTTGGTGTTTTTTAGAACATTTTAATTGACAGCAGGTGTTTTGTTTTATAATAAATTTTAAAAGCATTTGTGAATTAATTAAATTGTGTCTTTTAGTAAAATGGCAGTCCTGCGCGGCTGGAGATTCGTTGGCTTTGTGTCTTGCATAGTTGGCGCTATCGGGCTGACTTTGTATCCGGTTATTGTGGATCCCATGTTAAATACACAAAAATATAAATCGTTGAGAGAACACAACAAAAACTTAAAATAAATAAACACTTTTGAAGTACATGTGTAATTAATTATTATGTTGTCAATATTTTTACATAAACATTAATGTATTGTATTCATAAGGCCAACAAAAATTTGTCATTATATAAACACGTAAATACTGCATTTTTAATTGTGTATTGCATTTCAATGGCTTAAAATAATTTTCACGTTAACAGCACTGCAGCTCAGTTATCAATTTCGTAATCAGCTGATGTTTGTAAAGTTATCCACACACATACGTGGTCGATTTGCGGTACAAAGATATTTTTCTGTTCTGTCTTCTGAAAGATACATTCCAAAAAGGAAAATGACGGCAACAACGCCAAAACGTGAGGATATTTTGCTACTCTTTGATGTGGATGGAACCTTAACATTCCCCCGCACTGTGGTTGAACCAGAGTTTGAGAAATTCTTCTACGCAAATGTAAAGCCTCGGGCAACAATTGGAATTGTCGGCGGATCAGATCTGGAGAAGATGTTTGAGCAGTTGAATGGCGAAAAGATATTAAACGAGTTTGACTTTATTTTTCCTGAAAATGGCTTGGTTCAGATCGAAGCTGGAAAAGAAGTCGGAAAGCAAAACATTATACAACATTTGGGTGAGAAGACCTTACAGCGATTCATTAACTATGTGCTACGTTATCTATCCGAATTGGAGCTGCCCATTAAGCGAGGGACGTTTATTGAGTTCCGGAACGGAATGATGAACGTTTGTCCAATTGGTCGACAATGCACTCGGGAAGAACGTAACATGTTTGCTGCTTATGACGATGAACACAAGATAAGAGCTAAAATGATTGCAAAACTTAAGGAGGAGTTCACAGATATTGATTTGACTTATAGTATTGGCGGTCAAATTAGTTTTGATGTGTTTCCCCATGGCTGGGACAAAACCTTCTGTCTTCGTCACATTGAGGCCTATCATAAATTTAAGGAGATTCACTTTTTTGGCGACAAAACTGATCCAGGGGGTAACGATTATGAGCTATATATCGATCCACGCGTCAAAGGACATAAAGTTAGTACTCCTAATGATACTAAAAGAATACTTACTGAGATTCTAAATATTGAATAAAGCTTTTACATTTTTGTATTTAACGATTTGTTAAACATGTTTATACATTTATATTTTTACAAAAGTCAATAAAAAAAATATACAAAGATGTTATAGGACTACAACTAATTAATTCCGTCTCTAAATAGTTGTTATTCAATTCCATACGCAAAATGTACGTAATTTAAACATAAACAAACTTATAGAACGTTCTTTCATTACAATTCAACTGATCTGTTTTAGTATATCGTCATTCTTTTGGAATTATACTTATACATAATAATATTTGTAAGCTTTATAGACAGGTAATAATATTTTGCAGTTGAGTTTGAATTTTAAAGTATTACTGTTTAGAGTTTTGGCCATTAACAGACCAGTTTGAGTCGAATCCACACGCAGAATCTGAATCAGAATCAGCTGTAATAGATGCACCAATACTCTTGGGAGCACGTATTTGATTCGGAGTTGTGGGCATGCTACTATAGCCGGAATTAAGATTTGAACTGGAGTTGGATGAGCAAATGGAATCCCGTGGTGAATCAGTAGCATTAGAGGCATACGATGAACGTTTGGAAGATCTATAGCGTTTCGAAATGAAGTCCATTGATTTTGGCGGTGGCATTAGGTTTTCAGAACGCTGCGTTATATTGTCCGCTGAGCCCCATGACTTGTGAACGGCATCATATATATTCTTGTTGGGCGGTACACTGGATCTGGAGCCTAGTATGTTACTCATCCCGTAGGGTACAGTCGCCGATGCTCTCTGATTCTGAGAGATTCGATCCCGTGTCGTACCATTGACATGATGATGATGACGCTGATGAGGGTGACGGTGAGTTCGCTGGTGATGGCGATTGACTTCTGTTGGCCCGCCAGGTCCATACGGCATCATTCCACTGCCATTGCCCACTCCCAAGAAGTTGCTGAAGGCCTCTGTGGTTTTCTTTACTCGGACATTCAGTGAACCAATCCGAAGGAATCCCAAATCTTTTTCGACTGCAAATGAGAAATAATCTTAGTAAACTTCTCAAAGTGTAAAGCTCACGTTCTTCACTTACTAGTTTGCTTTTTTCGTGCCTTGATTTCTGCAAAAATTAATAAGAGATAAAATTAATTAATTAGTTGCTTCTAAATAGATATAATTGCACATGCTCAAAACATAATGAAATAGATGCAACCCAGACAATTTAAGAGTTTTTTTCACAAAGACAAATGAAAATGCGATAAACAAAACTCATTTAAAAAATAACTTACCAAATAAATGCTAAGTTTAACAGGCATCAAAATCAAATGCTTTTAATAAAATAAAACTTAAAAAGACTACAAAAAAGCGCAAGTTTTAAAAATGCTTAAAAAATAATAAATTGATTAGTGTAAGAATTAAAAATTGGTAACGAATAAAATAATTTTACTGAACGCTAACTGATTGAAAACAATCAAATTCGTTAGTTTTGTCAACCTGCCTCCAGGTGCCGTTGAGTCCGCTGCTGAATCGCATCGCTTGAATTTCTACACGAGGTGATTATGAAAATAAATAGAGGTTCCCCATTAAGATAATTGAGAACTTAAATACACACAAAATTACACCATTGATTAAACTAATATTATTCAATCAGAATCATTTTTAGTCAGTCAATGAATATTATTTAAAAAATGCAATGGCAACTGTATTATTATTTTGGTGGGAATACCACTATTGTTTTTCTTTCATGGTATTTAATGCGCACACATGCAGTATTTTAGTATTACCGGTTTAGTAGTTTAATTTAGTTTATTACTTAAATAAGTTTTCTTTAATTGCTGAAGTCTGAAATATTATTAATTAATTGATATTAAGTTTTATTTTTTCAAATGTTAACGCCAGTCTGATCTTTGCTGGTGTAGTGTTGGTAACCAATTTACTGCATTTGTCATTTAAAACGTCTTTGCAGCACTTAATATTTTTTTAATGGTGGGTTCCATGAAATCAGGGATCGTAACTGTTATAAATTTTAAACTTTTTTTTTATATACATATATTAAATATTCAGATTGCTTTTTTTTTTTTTTAGCAAAATAAAGCATAAACCGTAAGTAGTATTCATTACGTAGGTATAGTATAAAGATATTCAGAAATATATATTTAATTATAATTTTTTACTTTTTACCAATAAGCCGGTTGTGTAAAAATAAAATACATTAATTATTATACAAGCAAAGAGTTGTTCTTGTTGTAATATTGTGCAAATAGAAACGCTTTGCTATGGTTATAATTACAAAAGGTAGTTGTTGTTAATAAACACATGCTTGGATTAATTAACTAAGTAGTTGGGTTAGTAACAGGATCTTTATATGGTCGGCTTGCACCGGCAGCGGACCGAAAAGTTTTACGCAGAAAGCTCTCTTTGCGTCGAGCGGGGGCACTGCGATTACCGCCCACAGTTCTCGTCTCTTCGACTTTGGGCTCGCTTGTTGATGGGTTCGCATCCTTTTTATCAACATCGGAATCCTCATTTACCCCTTTGAATAATAAAGAGTGCACCGATGGCTTTTTATAGCGCCGCGATGGCGATGAGACCATTAGAGACTGAGAGCGCGACACAGTGCCCCCTTTTGGTGCGCCACTAACTGTGGCATACCGCAATTGAGAGCGTTTCTTGCCCCGTGTCAGTGCGCTGCCGACTGTACCGCCGCTGATCTCATGACCACCGCTTTGGATGTTGTTCTCAAAGTATTGTGATCCCAGCTGATAGTTGTTGTTTAGCTCCATGATGGGGAAATACTTTTGATACTCACTACTACAGGTTGAGGCCGATACACTTGGTCGCTGGCGACTGTAATCCAATGGTTTCATACCACTACAATCCATTATGTCACGATTGGCCTCTGAAAAAGTACATCAGTAGAGTTATTAATTATTATTTAAAATATTTAACTATAGATAAAATAATATAATAAATTTTTCTAAATCAAATCATTCTTATAGCATTTTTAAAAATTTGTATTAATAGTTTCTTATAAGTAAGACTTACTGTACACATTCCATAAAAGTTCGAATATATTATCCCTGCCAAATTGTGTAGCCAAATGAAGCGGTGTATAACCCTATAAAAGATTAAATTTGATTAAAAATCTAATATAGGTGGATTGGATAAAAAATAAATTTCTAATCAATAAGGAATTCATTCGACTAAATATAAAATTATAATTCTAAAGTTTTAAGAAAATTATGTTAAAAATAAGGATTAATCGAACGATTATAACTATTAAATGTTGTCTGAATTGTAAATTTTGAATCCTTTTTTGTTTTTCTTGTAAAATGCGTATCTAATCGGAAATTTTAATGGGGTGGGAGAGGGAATAGAATATAACACACTCGTCGTGATTGACAATTCACTTTGTCTCAGTTTTGAGAATGACATTTTGAAAGCACATTTGAGAGAGAATTTAATTTGTTTGGAACACGGCACGGTTCAATTTAAAATTGTGTAAACTCTCATGCATAAACCTAAGGATTTGAGGTTGGGCATGTTGTGGCACAATTGGATTTGCTCGTCACGATTTGTCACAGCTTGCCTGATGCCTTATGCCTCATGTGCCCCATCTTGCCTCTCGCCTCATGGGAAGGGTTAAAGGAAGCGCTTTTACAGTGTGACATGTGACGCAGATTTTCGCGTGATTGTGACTTGTGACAAGGCAATCAGTCGATTCGAATATTATTAAAAGTATTTCAAATAGATACACTTACCCCATGCTGCAGCAATAAGTCGACAGTTGTTGAATTCATCAGGGAATGGGAGTGAGAAAGAGAACAATTGAAAAGTTTAAATATTTATGCATTTTTTTTAATAATTTACAATTTGTATACTTTACCGTCTTGGCATTTACATCGGCTTTATGTGTGCCGGCAATTAGTTTAACCACATCCTCATTTCCATGCTTGGCAGCCCAGTGTAAAGCGGTCTATGGAAAAAAGAGACTTTAATTAGTATACTGTTAAGTGTATTAAGCCATATTCATAAAGAATCAATTGGTAACAAATCACCGAAGAGGGGCAAACACTACAATCAGCAGGGCGTCGATGTCCCAATAAGCTGCACTTCACCAACTATTTGTTCGACCATCAATTGCTGTCTCCACAAAAAAAAAAAGGAGAAAAAATTGAGAAAAAAAGGATTCAGTGCAGCCGAAAGTCTGTCCAAGATTTTACGATATAAATAAATTGGCCACGGCCACTGGTAGAATGCCGAATGGCGAATCGCGAATGCCTCTTGCCTCAATTATTTTCATGTTAACATAATAATTTAGTAAGGCGCAACGATTCGGCCAACTCAGATAAGCTAAGCCACAAAACTGAGACTGAGACTGAAACTAAACTAAACTGAACTGCAAGATCACCGCGAGTGCACGATGATTTTCTATAGAATTGTTTGCCACAGAGCACATTGCAAGCCAACCAAACCATGTGTTGACAATGAAGACGGTCAGTTTATTTTTTTTGTTTTTTAGTTGGTGAAACAGCGGCGACAAACAAGCAGCCGGAGAAGCTTCAGGTGGAGAAGCAGGAGGCTGAGAAGAAACAACCAGATCGGGGTACAACAAATAGAGTTTCAGCCAATTCCCGCGGAGGATCGGTATGTAATTCTTTTCAAGGGAAATTTGTTTCGTGTCTCCCAGTTAAAGATGTGGCTGACCGGTGGTAGCACATGGGATGGGATCCGATGCAGATGCAGATTCAGATGCAGATGCAGATGCCGACTGCTCCGACTGTCCCAACGACTGCCGCCTGTTACTGACATAGCTATTGCTGTCGATGCATCTTAATCTGCACTGTTTGGCATTTAATCTCATCCATTGTCTTAGCATTTCGTGGAGAAATGTTCATGAACAGAAGCTGCAAACCAACTCCGACTCCAACAATCTTATCAACAATGTCAACTGATGAGCGGATACTCAAAAGATACTACTCTACTCTCTTGCTGAATTGTTCACAGATGCATAAAATTTTGGAAGACAATTTTATATCATTTTTTAGACGATATTAAGCCGAATGAATCTATTTTTATTAATAGTGTTTAGAAATAATAGACATTATTTTGAAAATAGTATAATTAAATAAGCTGCAGTTTGCAAAAGTAGAATTAGAAATGCGAACATGAGCAGCAGTATTTTTCTGACCTACATATCTTATTAACAAATTCATCTGATGAAAAGTTTAAATTTGATTTAAGTTTATAACGGACATTTTATAAAAATTTTAAATAAAGAATATGAGAATAAGTTAACGGTTTCATTTGTTTCTATTTATTTGTTAAGAATATATCGCTGTTATCTAATAAAGAGAATTTGCTGGGATATATTTAATGTGAATTAATCCATTTAAATTTTCGATGAAAAATAACCTTATAGATTATAAGATGTCAATTTTATTTTATTTGATTTATTTTAAAATATTAGAAAAAATTGGATAAAAAAATTTGGAACATCAAACTAATATACTCAGAATATTTTAGAATTAGGAATAAAAAAACTTTTTCAATTTCAAGCCATAAAAAAAAGAAAACTACAACAAAATTATTTCCAAATAAATTGAAGGATACATTGTAGAGATATTTAAGCAATCCCATTAATATCTCATCTAGGAGTAATTTTGTTCTTGAGTTAAGTCTTTTTTCAATTCCAGTCGCAGAAACTAGTTGTAATTGTCGAAAAGAATGAATCGATAATATTTCCAATTTGATTAATAAGTTGTTGATAAGAAAATGAGATGAGGTGTGAATATGATTATCGCATTGTCATATGAGAGAATAGGGACTCTCGGATACTGGTTTTGCATTTACAAATCGTCTCACGCGCAAAGTATCCCTAAGAGTAGCGATTTTGTCCATTTCGTGAATGTCGCGTTCTACACAGGGAAGGAAGGCCCTGAGTTAAGGCAAAGTTAAGGCTCAAAGATCTGAGAGAGGCTCTTTACATATGGCATGTTGTCCGTCTGCACGTTTAAATTTATTGTCCATTCCATTAATGGTGGCAAGGGACAGAAATTCTGCGTCTCTGACAGTGAAATGCCATAAATTCTTGCGCCTCGTTCGGATGTGGCATTGTATTGCCTTCAGAAACAAAACAGAGCGATTTGCACTCTCTAGACCGAGCTACCATCCAAAGTCATGGTGGAATCCAACAACGACGACGTCGACGTCGACGACATCCGACGGTGTTGGTAGAGATCGCGGAAAGGAAACTTTAAGCTGCTGCAAACGCATTGTGCAGGAATTCCAGGAGTATGAAACCTCGAACTGGACAAGTACTGAGCTCAGGTCGTGAGACACTCAAAGCTGCACCCAATACTCCTCTTGTCCTTTTAATGCCTCACGATCATAAAAGGATGGTCAAAATATTTGTCACTCGTTTGGTCCAATGCAGCGGCAGTGAAGGTGTCACAGCTGGAATCCGATATGGTAAAAATGCGGTAGTATTTGTGTGCATCTGGATCATGATAATTCGTGTACTAGATGATTGAAAGCTAAGATTACACTTTCTGATGCTAATCTTTGTCCCTTAAAGACAATGACACTTGACAAAACTCATTGTTTTATATAACGTTTTTAATATCTAAATGTTATATTAACTTTCATTACTTATTTGTACATTTTCGATCGCCTACTTTTCAGAAATAAAGTACTGAAAGAAGTAGGGGCATTTGTAGTTGTATACAAGAATTTATCAGATTTGCTAGAAAGGGCTGAATAGCCATTTAATTTATTTAAATCCGACATAAAGAATAAGGTTTTAGTCTGTATTGCTCGTTGCTTTGGTTGATAATTCAGATAAACAACAATAGGATTTTTAAGAATTAAGTTAAATTTGGAAATTAAATCTGATATCCTGTCAGCAATATATTGAGAACCAAACAGCTTAGCAAGTTATTTAATTTCCATTAATTTGAATTATTAGTATTATATTTTTTTGGTATACTTACATACTGTTTGTGGTCCGTAGAGTTTTGGAAAGGGAAGAAAACATGTAAAAAAATAAAAACATTGAAATGAAAAAGTTAATTTAAATAATAGTGTTATCATTATTGCTAATTAGTATTTTTATTTCGAGAAAAACAAACTATTCTAAAGTTGATCTAGTTAAGCTTTATCTGTATTTTTCCATATTAAGTGCTAAATATAGCTCTCATGCTATCTGCCATTTCGCTTTAACAATTTAATAATACATTGGCAAGCCTCAACGGCAATTACGCTGTCCGATCCTGGCAGATGTATATGTACAATGTCCACCGTCTAAATTCGAAGTGCTCACTGTGCTAAAAATTATCTTCCCCTAATGGTGCCAACTATGATAATGAGGGTCATGTGAGCTGGAATGTGGGCTGGCAACGAGCTAACCGGGAAAACAACAAGGTAACAAGGTCTGATGCACTTCAATGCTCGTTTTGCGCCAAAAGTCGAGCGCCTGCGAATAAGAAGTCGCTCGAAGGCGTTTTGATCGAAATTCGATATTACGTTGATAAGACACGAGTTGCTATTCAAACTGGTAGAAGTGCAGACCAGCAGACTAACAGACTAACAGACATTGGGACTGGAATCTTTTGGATACTCTGAAATGCTGCTATCCAGAAGCTGTCGTTTTGATCGATCGCCGGGACATGAAAATTGTCATGTTTAACAAGTATTTTGCTGGTTGTAATTAAGGCTGCTTGCTTTTTAGCTCACTTCAGTTCAGATCCGAGCTCTTGATCGTCCATGTGAATGGTTTATACTTTAAAGACATTTTAGTAGGTGTCAATTGTTTGTGAAATTCATTTATCACTACGTCAACAACGCCGGACAGTCTGCAATTGCTCTCTTTCCGGTTCCGACTTTTACTTAGAGATATTTAACCTTAATGTGTATTTAATTTTTGTTTGTTTTTCTTTGAAATGCAACTACTTATTATAGTAATTTAAAATACTTGTACTTACGCCCTAGTTTTTTAGGTAAACAGTTCATGTTGACAGCGTACATCCATTTTTTGATGATCATAAAAAGAAAATAAAATAGTTTATAATTAGATACCTTAACAGTAATAAAATTCATATTCTTACTGTTCAATAATATTACGTATTATTAAATATAAATAGTATTTTATTACTTTTACAGCCTAAATTTATACTGGAAAAATTATAAAAATTAATACTTAAGCATTATGGAACGATGGCATCTCCATGTCAGTATATCAAGCACCATCATTATAAGACTTTGCAAACATGATATTACATGTTTTAGTTTAAGAACGTCAGTTTTCTTTTCGAAAAGAAAAATTCCTTTTCTTTGGAAAATAGGACTCTGATAAAGCTCTACAATAAAAGTTCTATAACTTACAATTTCCGCTGTTAACAATCCATACTTAGTTTCAATTGTTTGGTCTAATATAAGCAATAAAAAATCCTTGACTAACGAAACAAGAGCTTTATGCTAATTACCTAGTTAAATCTGAAATCTGATAAACAATCTGAGGCTATTACACCTAAAAATGTGTATAAGTTCCCATAGTAATCGAGACAAGCGCATTGAACATGAATGTGAAACAGAAACAATTATTTTCTCTTTATGTCCACCTGATTAACTAAATTGATTAGAAATTATACTGCAGGCTTTGACCTAATCGCAAGCACTGGCTAATATCCAGAGTTGACCATAATGTACACTTTGCTAACTTGGTAGGTCTACGCACCCCATTGTATATACTATTAAAGTTAACGTTAACAAACCAAACAAGCAAACGAAAATGGAAAAAAAAAAATAATAATCAACAACTGCGAGGTATGATAAAAAATATAAAAACAATAATAATGACAGCAAAAGTCCTCGCTGCGTTGTTATCAAGAGAGAACAATCTAAATGATATATTAAGCGCAAAGCAAATAACGCTCTTTTTGTCGCCACCATGCTCTTTTCCCTTTCCCTTTCCTTTCCTGTTCCTTTTCCCTTGCGAGTTAAGTTCTCCAATTATGCGGATTATTAATTTAACTGGGTCGCGTTCTGTCCTCCTCTGTCCCTTTGTCCAAGTGCATGTCTTTGGCAGCGGCAAAGTGTTCCTGTTGTTGTTGTTGTTTTAGTTCTTTACCAGCCACTGACCACTTGTCGTTTCACAAGTTGTCAAAACTTGTCATTTAACCGACAATGAGCCTTGTTTGCTTTAATCGTGGTTATTATGCGTTCGACTGAATAAGTCCGCTAACCGTTCCCCACGGTCCGTTCGCTCTGTCTACTCCCGGCTCCCGAACTTGAAATTATTAATGATACTCAGAGTTGGCATCGGCATCGGCAGGTGCTCGGGACTTCATGGGGAGTGCCTCTAATTAGTCGCAGTCGGTCTAAAGAGAGGCTCACACAACGTCGAATTGCTGACAACATGCGTTTCTTTTTTATTTGTGCTGACGTGCCATTTAATGGATTATTTGTTTGATAATCCAGTTTAGAAATTATGGTCATGATTTACTTTAACTACACACGATAAACAGTTTGTTCTACAATCGTTTGCAATTAGTTTACACCCATTACTTGCACTCGGAATAGTCTCTTGACGGTACTCCTATGATTCTTTGCTTCTGATCTGCATTTTTTTGATCCATCTTTTAATTGGTTTCACAACGGCAACGCGTCTCATTTGTCAATGGAGCAATCGATAAACTTGCGGACAGGTGGAATCCTATACGAGTTGCAAACTGAAACTGATGAGGGTTGTTTCTCTTTTCCTTTTGCGCCTTCGGACCTCACGATCACTCCGTAGATCAACAACAGGTGATCGGATCGAGGTGACGTGTTTTTGTTTTCTTATTAAGTTGTTAACTTAAATTATTGTTTCTTTTCATATTCTTGAACTTCAAGCCCGTCGGCGACATTTAACAGTTCATGCACTTATATGACCTGTATCAAAATTTATTGTACATATTAAAATGCATACATTGTATTGTCGCGGTCACGTCTTTCTCTGCAAGTTATGATCATTCAAATCATTGAATTTTCACACTCTTTACATTATTGTAATACCTACTATAAGGAATATTTTTTTGGTTAAATGGTTCTCTGGCATCGACTAGTGTGTAATCGATAAGTATTTAAATGAAGTACAATTAAAAACTAATTTTGGTATGTAAATTAGTTCCTATGGGTTTCATTCTTATTCCATCTTTTAGTAGCTCTAGCTCTTTATTTTTAGTCACATTCTTGGAGTATCTCTTGTTTTATTTCGCTCCTCTGTATTTAATTTGTTGGATATTAATATAATTTACTCCTTTGAAAGGTTTATTAAAATCTTAAGAAATATCATGATTTCATTCAAATGGAATATCGACTGTAACATTTATCATTGATCGTCATATATATTGTACAATTTCGGAATTACGTAGAATACAACTTACCGTCGCAGGATCCTGAAAATATAAAGAAAATTCATAATTAGTTATTTGTATTTTGTAGCTAAAGTATTTAAAGTTAAGTGAAGGATAATAACTTAAATATATATGTCGACAGATAACTAGTAATATTAAAATAATAGCAATAACTAATAAGCTAAATCTTACATATATTTTAATTTTTGTGTGGTTAGTTTTTTTTTTGTTTTGTCCTCAATTAAAATTTTTAAACATTTTTAAAGTCTTAGTTCAATTGTTTTATGTATGATTTTATTTTATTAATAAAGAAAAAATTTTTGTTACACTTTAAAGCTTATAGTTGGCAATAAATAATTAAACAAACTGATAAAAGGAATGCTGCTTAATTAGGTATTTAAGTTATTTTACAAACAGCGTAGCTAACATAATTAGTGTTGAAATTACGAATTAGAAATTCTAATTAATGTGGTTAGAAACTAACCACACAAGTAGTCGGTATGAAGAGAGCATTTGAGTTCGTTCAGTGCATAATGCATCGATTAAAAGAAACGCAGGGAACGCAAAAATATTTGACGTATGAAATAAATGAATGAAATCGGATTCATTTCGAATCGATTGCTGATTTAATTGTCTGACTAATTGAGAGATTTTTTTGCAGTGCCATCTGTGAACTCCCAGGACGCACATTCGGCCTAGTTGCAGCATTATTTGCTCCATTTGGCACTCGGCGAGCTTAATGACTTGATTTGGGAAGCTGATGAGGTGCGGGTCCAGTTGGTAGATTGTTGCCCGTTGATTAGTTCACATTGGGTAGCCCAACTACCAAAGAGGCACATACATATACATACATATATAGAGATACAGATACCGATACAGATACGGATACAGTCGGAGAGTCAAAGCAGTACGTGCAGAACCGTCAGCTTCACTCCGTAATACTGTGGAGCAACGACAATGACTTGCCATATATGCACTAGCTGGGCGGCTGGTCACAAAAACCTTAAATTTCATGCAGAATTAATTAACTTCTGGCTGGTGGCGTTGGCGACTGAGGGAGCTCTGTTCGTGTCGCCGCCGCGGTAGCTGCAGCCGCCCAAGTCGCGGGCGCCCTTCTGCCAGCCAAACAGCGAACGCACAGTGGGCGTGTTAGCCCATTTTAACTACAAATAATTGCCAATCTTTGATCTGCGTTCGATTAGCAATGCGCTATTAAACTATCCAACGATATATTTAATTGATATTTGATATGTGAGCTTTAAATTATGAAAGAATTCTGAATTGGATTGTAATTTTAAAAGTTAAATATTTCCAGGCACTATGATTCGATTTTGTAATATTAAAGGTATGTATTTTGCCGACCTGTCGACCTGTAAATTGTGGTAAAAATTAGCAATTGTACTGACAATTCTGATTTAGACGGTTATGTTACTGTACTGATTTTGGTATAAAACAACAACTATTGATTGAAATCTAATTTTTAAATAATAAATAAAAAAATTCCTTTTTTTTTTAAATAAGTTTACAAAAATAAGTTTCATCTTTAATTAGTATTCCAAAAAAATTATCTTCTCAAAAAAAAAGTTTTCGTTTTTTAGTAATTTATATTCTATCGGTTGATTAATATAATCTTACTGCAATTGTTAAATTTTATATGGTTAAAGGTACATAACCTGTGAATTGTGGTGAAAAAAATAGCAACTGTACCGACAACTCGGATTTAGACTGAACTACGGTCTCGGAATATTTTGATGTTGACATTTAATGTTTTGTTTCAATGATAAATCAAACGATAAAAATCTAATTTTCTATTTCAAATAATAAATTAAAAAATAGTTTTTTTTTTTAAATAAAGTTTACAAGACTGAGTTTCTTCTTAAGTTATTCTTTCGAAAAAAATTATCATTTTAAAAAAACTGTATAGTTATTGTAAGTAGGTCATTTTCATTCGGGAGATCAGCTCAATCTCCCACTGTGGAGCGCATCGTTTTTCAGACTATGATATTTGATGGCTGCCCAGACAACATGGGAACACACAGAAGTGCTGGCAGCGTTCAGGATCGCTCTGGAATTTCATTGAGAAACGTGCCCCGTAGTTTGGGACAACGGCGCAGGTCGTGTCCCCATCGCTCTGTCATGAATTGCACATGCACATTGCCATGGTATATGGTTCACTTGGCAATACATCCACGTCTATCCGTATATGTTTGTGTTCTGTGTGTGTGTGTGTGTGTGTAAGTGTACTTAGCTCAAGTATACTCGTATTTATTTGTATGTGGGGGGGATCGCTGTTTACTTTGCGGATCTATCTTGTGGCGCCATTTGCTACCATTGGCTGGCCCGTGTCGCAATTTAATTACAAGCATTACTATCAGAGGAGGCGACAGTAAGATTTATGCAAAGAATAAACGAGTATTAGTGCTGGTAAGCCCCTCGATATATTCATTTGGCCAATAGCTATCGAAAGAATATATATGTATTGCATTTGTAGATACTTTACTTAAAAAATACCAAAATTGTCTATCGAGTTTTAACAGATAGATCCAACAAACGTATAAATAGGTTTCTGGATATGCGAATTAAGCTAGAATTTTAGAATACTTAATGTTAGTTAGTTTAGAGCACAGAATAGGTACAGATTTTTGTTTATCTTTCCAACTAGTTTATTATAATTTAAATACCATTAACAGCTTTTATTTCATACACTTTATTAAATAAACGATTTTTTAAGCTATCGATAGTATTGACAGTGACTTCGATAATTTGTCATCTCTAGAGAGTAAATAAAGCATACATGCATAGACGTTCAACTGGTGGACAGATCCCATGGCTCCTTCAAATGATATCACGATGGCTCTTCATTGGATGTCATCGTTGCAGTAAGTCGCCTGTTTTGTTGTTGTTTTTCTGTTTTTTCTGATTTTTTTTTTAGGATGCACAACTCAATTTGCTGTTCGTATGTGTGGATGAATATCTCACAAGTACGGAATAGCCTATTAAGGAAAAGCACTTGTCGACCACGACCGCTGGAGCTTCTTAAAAATCGAATCACGTCTGCCCAATTTTGAATGGAGGACCACAGTTGTGCATCGAGTAAGTTAAAAGCCCTCTCCCCCTGACAATTTTAGCTCCCTTGTAGGCGATTAACTTAAATGCCACTAAACTAATTTAAAAACGATTGTAATAGCTATCTCGCTCGCTCGTTCGCTCACTTGGTCACTCTCTCAATATCTCACTCTCCGTTTCTCGTCTGCATGGCGATAGAATTTCTTGGTCACTCGCGCCACAGTTTCGCTGTCAAACATCTTGTCTTGACCATCCATTCAACCATTCACTGAACTGTTCACTGTTCACTGTTCTGTTTGTCACGTACTTTAGAATGTGGCCATCAGAGTCATCAGAGCAGATCTGCGTAAAATAAATACATACATGTGGCTCTGGGCAAGATTGCTTTTCCATATGGAATTTAATTTGCACTGCCCTCAAACATGTAATAACGATGCAATTTCATTTGCAATTTACTCCAATACCATTCACCATGGGACTTTTTGCACAGAAAACTCTATAGATTAAGCGCAGAGCGCCCTGCAGTACTTTATTCACTTTTAAGAGAGCAGGGCCGCTTTAATTTGGTATAGGCTTACCGAATTCTCTGCAGCCGGGTAAGGTACAAATTCCGCCACATCGAGGAGTTAGCAATGCAGCAGTTCGCGCTAGTGACGAAAGCAGCACGAAGCGTGCGAAAGGCGACTAGCAATATGTACACCTAATATGGAAAATTCGCATCGACTGTCCGATCAGATCGAGTTCTATACCAATCGAAAAGCCCCAACTAACAAAATGGCATACTAAAACTTTTGCTAATTCACCAGGATAATGAGATAAGGAGGTGTAAGTGGGAGGGACAAAATTTAAATGGAGCTGTTACGGCATTTTGTTAGATTTTTTTATTTTTTAAAAATTCTTATAAAAAAGCCGTCGATTAATACATTTCTTTGAGTAGCTTGTAGGATGTAAAAAAAAACCAGAGAATCAATCCGAACAAATATCGGTTTCGGTTTCGGTTCCGGTACATCCCAAAACAACTATTTCCGGGAACGGTTCTATTTCGGAAGCTTGCTTCCGCTTCCGGTATCAGAGCCGGTACGTACCGGAACAGAAATTAAATGAAAACAAAAAAAAAAAAAATAATTAAATGTTATAAAAAAAAATATATTATCAGATTTATACTGTACTGTATGTTCGAATTTTATCGAATAAACCTAACAACAAAATAAAGTTTTTTTTTGAATAGAAAGCAAAATTAGCAGAAAACAACAAATAGTTTTTGGAAGAGTGTACCGAAAGCATACCGCTACAAACATTTCGGCTTTCGGCTCTTATAAAAAAATTATATAATTAACGGTTCCGGTATTATTCCCTAAAAAATATATATTTTTATTTCAAATTTAAACTTCATTTCGTTGGTCACAAAATTGGATTTCAGATTTTTTTTTGGTGATTAGTAGCCAGGGGAATTCGGTTGCCTCAGGGTATCTTCTAAAATAAAGTATGTCGAAATAAATGCAGCGATATAATCTCTACTAAATAATTACGATTTTGCTCACAAATGACCAGTGTTGCCACACTGCTTTTCAGCGTATTACACGACCGATAATACTCATGAGTTCTAGCGGATGACAAAGAACTCTCGTTATGCAAAATACCTGCGAATATTACACAGTTAACTTTACGATTTGATATATTGCTCTTGTTGTAGTTGTTACTGCTGTTATTTTTATTGTTGTTGTTGTTGTTGTTGCTAGCGCTTATTGAATGCGATGGCGCCTAGAAAACAAAACACAGCCGCAGCAGTGGTTTGAGCGGTGGCGGTGACGGTGGCGGTGACGGTGGCAACCTGTTGCGCATATGGATGCCCCGCGGTTATGGGCATCATAAAACCTTACGAGCTGAATAACAAATACACGTACGGGATGATTAATTTAAGCACTTTTACGAGCTCTTTTCATGGCCCTGTCTGATTTATTGCCGGACCGTGCGACGAATTTGCGTCAGGAAAACGCCACAAGAGGTCCAACTGCCCAACTGTCTCTCTGTCTCTCAGTCTGTCTGTCTGGCGGCGTTCAATCCTTGCTTTATGATTGGGTTTAGGGGGCGATAAATGAAATTAGGGGCTTAGAATAACTTGGTCGCAGTTGGGTGCAAGCACTTGTTGGAATATATATATATTGCTTGTAGGCGTATGGCATCCAGCCAGCCATCCAGCCGAAAACTAAAGATACGAGTATCTTCTAACTCTCTCAGGCCAGGCCAAGTTAGCCAAGTTAGCAGTTTGTACATTTCACGTAAGCAAGTACAAGTTAGCAAGGCAGAGTCCACGAATGGCGCATGTTGCCATCAGACGCATTTACTATTTTGCATAAATCATAATGTAATCTGCATCTGGAAATGAAAACAAACCGAAGCGAAAATGTCCAAGCTTTTATAATTAACTGCGCGGCCACAAACTGAAGACATTGGCAGGCGACATGCCGGGCACAGCTGCAGGACCTCTCTCTCTCTCTCTTTCTCTGCATTGGTATATTGTACATTGGTATAACCAGCATCAACCAGCGACAACAACCGCATAAGTTTCTCAATGAAGCATGGACCTCGAGCATCAACAAATATACATTTTAATACTTATATACATATATATATATATATATAAATGCAACAAGTTAAAATGTGATAATTCAGTGATAGACTATAGGATACCCGTTATTCAATTTAAATATATCAGGGAATTTATTCATTATAAGCTATGATACGCTAATTGCTCTGTCAGGATAGTATTATGATTTTTAAGAAATCTTTCGATGATTGTTTTTTGATTAATTTTGAGTAGTTTACAAAAATGTACATTTTTCATTACATTGAAGCGACAAAAAAATAAATGAAAAAAACTTTTAGTTTTCGATAATATTGTTTCAATTTATTCAAAAAGGAGCTCAAAGTAGCCCCAAAACATACATAAAATTGATTTTGTATTTGTGAATTCTTGGTTACAATGTTAAATAAAAAGCCGTTAAAGGTTAAAAAATAAATAATATGCCGTAGCTAATAATATGAAATTCTCACTATTAAAAAGAGTGTTGTATGAAAAAAATCAGTGATTGTTACACAATTTTGCTCATGGTTATGGGTAAATTTTTATAAGCACTTCAATGTTCCTTGGTATAATACGCGTTTTTCACCAAATTTCGTTTTTTTAGTTTTTATATTTACTGAGATCTGTTAATTGAATTGATTAATTAATAGACAAATTTTAACAAATGGTGGTTTGTCTAGCTCTTAGTATCTGAGGTCTACGTATTCTATGTGTAGGGACATGACTCTATATATGAAGAATCATCCTATTGTATAAATTTTTGCAACAAATACAATATACCCTTGCACTCTAAAAGTAACGGGTATAACAACATCCCAACAGCAGCGAGCTGTGGTTGTTGCCGTCGCGGTCAGAGATTCGTACCGAAAACGAAGATGAAGCCAAAGACGTGAATGTGGATGTTTGGATGTGTGGATGTGGAGGACGAATGGATAAGCCCTCACTTTGTGCGCAATCGCGAAATCTACGCAGCGCGCGGTCAACGGGCGCCTGCCAAAACTACGGAGAAATAATTTATGCCCCAGTCAGCGAAGCGCAGCAACACATTGGCGCAACATGGTCCATGGACCGTTGAATCAGCGGGTTGGATGTTAGTCGCAGTAAAAATCAAACAAAATTATAAATTAATGAAATTTATGCACAATAAAATTGCTAAAGAAATTATTAATGCAGTCGTTCACGCTTTAAATGCACCCTAAATCAACAACAGCAAACAAACGCAAAAATTATTAATACGGCCAACAGACATGCAGCCTCCTCCTCATCCTCCCCCCTCTTCTCCTACTCCTCCTCCTGCACCTTCATCTTCTGGCTTAAAATCAGTTGGCGCTAGCCCGCAGGCTGTCCAGGCACACGATGAGCTTCTTAGGCGCCGGATATGTTCAACTTCCAAGACATGCGTCTTGTTACATTTAAGTACAACTTGCCGATCTCCTTGGCTTCACGTTGTTGAGCATCCACTACAAATCCACCTTCCCACCATTCCATTTTCCATTTTCAGAAATCATTCCCTCGTGTTGCCACATTTGCCACTTTGAACCGGTTGCGAGTATTGATGTCATAATGGCTATTTCTGGCAAAAAGATCCGGACAATTTACAGAAAGTAATGTGTTTTAAACAAATTACTGACGTTAATTTGAGACGGGCTTAAAACGTAACAACTGGAATCTAGATTTTTTCATTTGACTACTATTATGTACTAGTCAGTAAATTTCTATAAATAATACTATTTTTTTTACCACAAACAAATTGAAAATCGTTAATTTTTCATTAATAAATATAGGTAACTAAAAATATATATAAATTAACCTGTTAAAACTATAATTTAACAATTAAAGCTAAAATCACAAAATAGGTTTAAGGATCTACAAAAGAATTAACGGAAATCAAACCTAAGTAGATCTAATCTGCAATGAAAATAATGAAGCTGATATAATATAAAGATTTAAGCCATTTAAAGCACTTGCAGATACAAAATCAGATTACGTACATTAAACGCTAAATTAAAAAAAAAAAAGAAAAGAATACTGTGAATTACTCTTCATGAACTTGAGCATTTCTTAATTAAAAGGTTTACATTTCCACATTTTGTCAACAAATAAATTCATTTCAAGTGACAAATGACGTTTATTGCATGTAGTTGATGTCTAATAAACTAGTTTATGGGAATACGCGGTTTTAATTTCAATTTCGTTGAAATACGACAATCTAAGATCATCAAGTGGCCTGCTGTTGGTTAGATTCAATTTAGATTTCTCAAAAACAGTAACTCACCCAAAAAGCCCTTTCGCAACAAAGTTATTTAAATTTTACAGCGAATTTTTGTTTGTTTTTTTGTTTTGTATTATTTTTTTGAAGCGAAGACAGCTTTATCTTATCGCCAGTTGAGTTCAGCTTTTGAGTTTTGAGGTTTCCCTTTAACGAATACATTAAATACATATATTATTCCAGGAATTATATGTAAATTCCGCTTCTCACATGCATACCTCTCACCCCTCCCCAAAAAAAAAGCAACCGCTTGAGCTCTCCATCTTGTGCGATAGTATCGTGTCATGGGCAAGTTTCGTAACTTACGCAGAAATCTCCATAGTCGTCTCGACATCGTCGTGTTCAAGACAGGTAGCGCTCTATTGGGTCCATATCAGCAAGCTAAAAAATTAGTTCCTCAACGATGACAAATTAGACGTCATTAAGACGACTCTGACTTGGGGCCTCTTTCCTGCCCAACTTAAGTAGAGATAATGGTCAGCTATGGTTGGGTTTGCTTTGCTTTGCTTTCGTTTCTGACTGTGACCTCATCCTTTCTGAGGAAAAAAAAGAGTAAAAACGGCGCGGTACGTGCAACAAATGAGCATCCTAGGGCCACGCTCTTACGCGTGGAACTGTTACTCCATATTATTTATGATAATCTCGATTTTGTGTGGTAGCCAGCAAGCAAGTCCACTTCAATGCAGTGAGACAGTCATGAGAAGCAGAACACGAAGCAAACGCTGTGTGTGGCCAAGACTTGGGATTCGAGATTCGAGACTCGCGGTCTCTTCTACCTGTTGCCTGCCTGCCTGCCTGTTGTCTTCTGTCTTCTGCCCGACTCCCAGATTAATGTGAAGTGACATGTTTAAGTAAATGATCCAGAAGCTTATCCGATAATGGCCAGCATATTTGTTAAATGCTGTACTTCATTTTTGGCAAGGTGGCCTGGTCAACAATCTAATTGACCCAAAAAAAAAGACCCTTGTAAGAAGGGCTTTAATTGCGCAGACACGACTATAAGAGACCCTGTACTTATTCTGTAAACATCTTATACGCACGGGAACAAGCACGCAGTAAATTTATCTTTTTCCTATTAACCGAAACTGCATAAAACTGATTCTTCAGAGACTTTCAAATAATTTATAGGACCGATCCGGATACAATTTAAAGGACAGATCTATTAGTGCTATTAAAGGCTGCAGATTTAAAATACATCTTCTAAAACTATTCTTTTATTGCAAACTTTAAGACCCACTTCAACTTCTAAGGATATGGCGGAATCCATATACCAAGATTTCTGTTTCCAGCTCTGAGATCTGGATGCTTAGACAGAAGGACATGGTTATTTCGACACTTTTATTCGTGCTGATCAATAATATGTATACTCTTAATATTCAATCCTGATAAAAATTATAGAACAGATCTGGACAGATAAATTGTGCTATTCAAAGCTGCAGTTTAAAATTTATCATCTAATAATATATTGCTTTGATTTTCTTCGTTGCTACATTTTTAAAACCCTACTTCGGATAAGCAGGAATCAAAATACTAAGTTTTCTGTTTCTAGCTCTTAAAGTCTCTGTGATTTGGATACTCAGACAGAAGAACATGGCTTTATCAAAATGTTTATTCTTGCTGATCAATAATATATATAATATATACTCTTATTATCTAATCCTAATAAAAATTATAGAACAAATCTAGACAGATTAGTTGTGATATTCAAGGCTGCAGTTTTAAAACTGATAGTCTTAAAATATTGTTTTTTATATGTTCTATATGTGGTAAAATTTTCAAATCTTAATTAGGATATGCAGGAATACATATACCAAGCTTGCCGTTTTTAGCACTTATAGTCTCTGAGATCTAAGTGCTTGGACAGAGGGACTTAGATTTGTCGAATCGTTTATTCAGGATGATCAATATTAAATATACTCTCTTTCTGTTATACACAATTCTCTTTTTACCAACTTAATAGTCACCTTAAGCTTTTTAAGTACAGGGTCCAATGAGAAGCATAAATCTGTTGGTAAGAGAGATAAAGAGCTGCGGTCAGGATATTACACAACATCACGAAGATGCTAGACCAACACGAGTGGCAGGCTCCAGCAACAATAACAACAACAGCAACAGCAACAGCAACAGTTTAAGCTCCGTCTGAGACGAACACGATTAGCCTTAAATAGGCTCTACAATAATCATTTGTTTTGGGCCCTCAACAATGCAGTTTTGTATCGATATCGCCAGCAGACGACTTTTGGCCAGGTTAGCTCACTCTCTCTCTCTCTCTCTGTCTCTCTGTCTCTCTGTCTCTCTCATGGCCAAGTTGCGGCCACCGCCGTTGCAGACGCTCCAGACGGCGTTGTCGTCGATGTTGTTGTTGTTCTTGTTGCCCCAACCGCTGCCGCGGCTGCTGCTGCTGCTGTTTGCAACGGTTGCAAGTTTTGCGACAACACGAAGATTAGCATGCGTGACTAACAGAATTTTGTTATGCCTTTTGTGCCAAGGTTTCCCAAGTCGTGTGCTGTTCCAGACTTTTGCTCCGTCTGCGCTTGGGTAATCGTTTCTTAATTTTGCTAATTAATAATTAAATGCTCGATAAGCGAAGCTAATTAATTAAAGAAAGTATTCATTGGCAATTCCAAACCCAAAGCACAAAGCACAGAGATTGCAAACTAAATTTTTGATTACACCAAATAATTGAAAACTTGTATCAGAGCGCGGTCGAACAAGCTCTTTCACATAGTTTAAGATGATTTGCCTTTTTAATTTCTGTTGCGTTTGTTGTTTTGTTTTTATGCTGTTTCTTTAGTTGTTTTTTTTTTTTTTATTTTTTTTTGTAGTTTGCTCGACCGGAACCTTTTTATTGACAAGCAAATGCACTCAAGCCGAATATGTACCCCCGACTTGGCCTGGTCAATGCTTTTGCGCGGATCTTACAAACATTTTAGTCGGCGCGACTTGTAGCATTTGCCTGTCCATGGTGTTTCTTTAGACCTGGTCGGGGAAACTGCCCCCATCAACGTCCCTTTGGCACAAAGTTTATTTTCGTAATTTATGATGTCGCTGGCCCAACGTCGTCGTCGTCCACAGATTCAGATTTTTAGGCAAGGGACAGACAACGAGTAAGGCCATGGTAAAGGCAACCGAACTGCGTGGGACGATGCGTCGTTTTGGGTTCGTTCCTTTGGCAATCACACACAAATCGTATGGAAAACTATTATCAAAAGTTTTATGTTAATTTTTAAGCATGTTGCTTGCCTGTTTGCCTGCTTTTCAGCCTGCCTAACATCCTGTGCTCTATAGAGACGGTGGCAACAGCCCGCAACTTTGTCTTTTGTCATCATGTTTGACAGAAACGGTTGTCGCCCTGAACGCACCTGTTCAGATTCCCTCATTAATTATGCATAAATCCTCGAGTCGAATATCATATTGGGCCCAAGTATTAGAGTTTACGAGTTGAAAACAATCTTAAATGCCTTGTTTGTCACACCCTTTAAAGTCAAATTGGATAATACATTTGTCTTTAATCTACTTTAAATACTTTACAGCACTCTACAGCAGTACAGGTTGTAACAGTCTAAACTTAATAAACACAGCAGCTATGCAATAATTAATAAGACATTAAGTGCCAAGAAAATCAGTGCACTGCCACAGCAGGCAGTGAAATGCTTGCTGTGATTTTTATTACAAACAATGATCTTAAATGCTATTTTAATTAAAATTGGCATAATACAACTTTTATGCAAACACGAATGAATTTAAGAAGTATAATTTAAAATTATTTGTTTTAAAAAGATCTGGCAATGTTTATATTTAAATATTAAAATTGATTAAGTATCAGAAAATTCCATATAGTGACATTTGGCATTGGCCTCGCTCTGTTCATCAATCATCTATCAGACATCAACAAAAAAAAAAATAAAAATATGATTGTCTGCAGGTGAACACTTTAATAAAAAGTTTTGGCAAGATATCAATGTTTTTAAAAAAAGTTATCATTTTGTTTGCAAAATTTACTCACTTTTTGTTTAATAATATGAAAAAGTTTTTAACAAAATTAAATTAGTAAATAAATAATAGATTGGGAATGAAGAAAAAATGTATCTAAGATAAATTTTTTGCTTATGGACTCTTTATACCTAAAGAAAATCAATTTACTGTGAATGTTCCGTAAATTTGCCTATTAACTAATAATCCCAATTTAAAATATTGTCCTCAGAAAATCGCAAATAAAAATGTAGTATTTGTAAAAACCTTTCCAAAATTTTTGTGGGAGGGAAATATTTAAATAAATATTTAAATTTTTATTAAAATTATTTAAATTTAAATAAAATAATATTTAATACTGCATAAGTGTAAAATACCAGGAATTCTAATCACTGACACTATTTGAATTAAGTTCTTAAATGTAGTCCCAAAATATAAGTATTATTTATTGTCATAAAAAAAAAAAAAACAAAAACAAAAATTGGCTGCGGAATATTTTTGTTATTATAAACAAGCAGAGTCTCAGCTCATCTTGTAAATAAACTAAAAATAATGTGGATGTAAAATACGGCCTGTAAGCTAAATTTACAGATAGGTTTATAAATAAATAATGGCTTGCTTGAATCTCATAAGCAAACAGACAATGCGTGGATTTTTAACAAACTGTGCAAAACAAATAAAGGCGTAGCTATGGGCGTTTAACAAATGTTGTTGGATGTACTCGCATTGTGTTAGCAGAGTTGACCAAGGTAAACCAAACGAAACGAGGAGAAAGAAGGTGGAGAGATCATTGGGGGAAGTCAATTTGAAAAATCGATTAAATTCGAATAAATGTTGAAGGTTGGAGTTAGGCAGATTTAAAAACTCATAACAACGTGGCAACACCTTCTTTTGTAGCTGTCCATACGGAGGTGTGCAAAACCATGTGTGGGGTAATCCCCGGTATCGGGGCAAATACTAAAGACGCCTCTGCCGCTGGCGATTGGTCAGAGGAGGAAATATTATTTATATTTGTTTTCGCAAAAAATTTATGACCCAACTGTGGACAGAGGCAACGTTGAATCCAGAGACACAGAGAGAGATATTGACAAATTTCCGGCCCGGTGGACAGAGGACATTGTGTTCAGTAGCTGGCGCTAGTACATGGAACGGTGGCAGTGAAGACGACAGGAACATGGATTCGCCAAAAGCGAAACTAATCAATATATTCCTCCAATTAATGCGCGTCCCCGAATGAGCGGGGTCGATATGTCGACTGACGGTGTTGATTGCTTTGCATATATACCGAGGTAAATATGTATGAGGATATGCATTAATAACTACAATATCTGATTGAGAAGACAATTTAGGCAGTGGAGTAGCATACAATGTGTGGAAATCTCTTATACACATACACGTATATGCAATCACAATGCATTCCATTAAACGTGACAAGTTGCTTGTCCAAATAAAGCAACAGAGACCCCATCAATTCCAGATCGAGGATGCGACTTTGCTGTATCAGAAGGATCGTGTTCAATAAAATGCAAACGCCGTCTGCTCAAAGTCAGCTTCAGCTTTCATCGATTGTAATCAGCAGTTTTGTCCACTAACAATGGCCAGCCACAAGTCAGTCATGAATCCATCTTCGTCAATCCTGATTGTGTTGTGGTTTTATATAGCCAGTAAGTTAGTCAGTGACTTCTTGGTGGTTAACATGGCGCCTGAGTTTGTCGTTTTGGGAATTGCCATCAGATCATCAATAAGATGATCATCAATGACTTTGACGCTGACTCGAATGCGAACCCGAACTTGAACGCGGATGCTGATGCCATTGTCATTGTCATTGTCATTGTTTTTGTTGGCGGCGTCTGCAAATGCCCGTCATTCTCTGGCTCATGAAATGTCACTCAAGCGAGCCTTCGAACGATCCATCCATCCATCCATCCAGATCACCAAAGTAGGTGCTCATCCGCAGTGAGAGAGGCCAAACAATTCAATTGGAGTAGCGAATAAATCACCCAGAAAGACGCTGAGACTGCTGCTGATCGTGAAGCGTCGGCTTAGCCATGTCTCTAAGTATTTCCTTTTGTTCCCTGTACTTCATTTGCCAAGCGGTAGTATTGACTTATAGCTACATAAATAACAGTGCTAATATAGCAATATAGATTTTATTTAATTGCTTGAGAAATTCCTCAAAGTTCTGTCAGAAATTAAGAAAAGGCTGGCACTTTGGAAAAGAAAATTAAAAAAGAAAACCAAAATTGTGAATTTACCTTAAAAACGAAAATTAGGAAAAAATATTTAAAAATAGAAAAAAACATATTTGGAGTTTATATTCATAGTGAAAAGACAAAAAAGAATAAATACACCTCGTGAAAAGAATTTTTTATATTAATGTTTGTATAATAGTTAAATATTTTTAAAAATAACAAAGAACTTTGTTTTATGTACTTTTTTTTAGATATAGCGTATTTTATGGCTGATCCGATTTGAGAGGATCGTTGAAAGCAAATAAATGCACTAGCACAGGAAATGATCGCGACCATTTGAGCATTTTATTTTGTTTACGATTTTTGTCGTAGTTATCTGGGAAGTATTTCGAACGTCGCTAATTTGACGACTGCACGATTGCATCGACTTGAGTTTTCGAGCAGAGAGAGAGAGAGAGAGAGAGGGTGACTGGTGCCTGACTGGATGGTGAGTGGTCCTTGGACGAGCTCCCGACGATGCATTTACAGATAAGCTCAATTTCGTTTTTGCTGACACTTTAAGCAAGCGGCAGGTCGCAGGTAACGAGGTAGAACTCGGATCGGAGCGGAGGTGGAGTTGTTGCACGTTTTTTTTTCGGTTGGCAGCGAAATGAAAATTCCTTGCCAAAGTCACGGTTAAGTTAAAGTTTGTTTCACTCGCATTTATTTTGATGCGGATTGTTTTATTGCCTGAACAACTTTGCAACGGACAGTGAGCAAAAACTGGTAAAGTATTGGGAAGTTCAAGTTGAAAAACTTTAAAATTTTGGACAAGATCGGTTTTGGATTGAGTCTTACTTTAGTTTTTAAGCTAATAATAACATTTAATAGAAAAATTTATTACATTTTGATAGATAAAACTTAAGATAGTCATATTATTCTTATGATCATGAAGATTATAAAAAAAAGTATAAAATTTATAAAAATATTTTTATTCAAAGCAACCCATTTTTAAGAAAGGTTTTAACTATATTGCATATCGTTGAAATGTTCTTTTATTAACAATATTTATTATTTTCATTTTAACTTTAAATCGAAGGGTATTCACTAAAACAGCAAAACCCAAACAGATCTGTGATCTTCTCGTGTTGGGCTTGAAGCATGCGCAGGTAATTGTGAATGACAATAATTGTGAAGACATTCGATTTGACCCGGCTGGAATGACTGGACGAGCATTCACTGGAACGTGCAAGACATTGGCGCCAACAGCGCCACCCAATCTATACAGTGTCCAGACACAGATACAGACACAGACTCAGACTCAGAGTGAATGTTATTGTAATTCAACAAGTCCAAATACATTCCCAGAATGGCACAGCCACAAAACAAAGTAAAGCCTTCCTGTCGACAGTGGGCAGTTCTCAGTTTTGTGTGACGCCCAAGTATTTAATAACTTTCGCCTTAATTCATGTTTGCTGTCAGTGCATCGATTTTTCATAATTAAAACTGAATTGAAAACCGTGCAAACTTGTAGAAGGCGCACATCTCCGGCGTCTTTGAAATTAAATTCATGTAGCCCCAACGCTCTTCCGACTTCAACTTCAACTCCAACTACAACCCCAACTCCAAATCGGACTCAGATCTCGACTGGCAGCTACTGCCGACACAACGTTTCAAGGTGGTGCCATAATAAATGGTTTGGTAGATAAAATTCTCTAAATTCGCTTATCCCAATCGATGGGCACGTATCGAAGGTTTCGATCGTGATCAAAATCCATTAATCAAATCACTTAGTTCAGTAAATAAATTTTATAAATTCTGGTTCGATTTGAACGATAAATGAAAAGTGCTTGTATCTAGCAATAGCTGGCGATATTAAGTATTTTAGTTAGCAAAAATGACATTAAACGACAGTGCAATGAAAAAACAAAGTCAAAAATCAAAGATTCTAATTAATATTGATTTTCACTTCGCAAACTATGAATGGCTTAAAACTTTTCTCCAAGGCTATTTCGCATTAAAAAATTAAACATCTAACTCCAATAATAAGACTGATCGATTTTTCTATAGTATGAGACTTAAGCTTGTTTTTTATATTTAAATATTTGAATTTCCTATATATAGTATGTACATCCGTAGTTGTTTTTTTCTATTCTTGTGTTTTTTATATTATCTCGTACTTTTAATACAATTGTACATTTTTTTGTGTTTAGATTGCTTGTGGTAATTTTAATCTTTGAGCTATTTTTGTACACCTGGGGAATTATAAGGTCTTTCCATTTTTTCCAACTTTGTACACTCATGGAATATTTATATGGTTTTATTCCCAGCATTCCCAGAATGAATGTTCAATCTTATGTGATAAGCGATTTGTTTCCTATATATAGAGCGTCTCTTTCAAGATCCAATCTCACTTGTTAAAGACGCCACATCTCAAAAGATGAATTATATTGCGTATTTTGTTTGTAAATTGCTTGTTTTGCTTTGCTGTATTACAAGTTTTGCTCTTCCAACTTCGGGTAAATATATTAAGGGCTAGTTTTTCAATGTCGCATTTAATTTTTTTTTTATATTTTTAAATTTGACAGTAATTTTTATACATTTTACGTCAAAATATTTCTGATACAGTTATCAAACCACATAACTAGACATTGAAAAACCGGCCCTGAGTTGTTGATTTGAATTATATATACATTGATAACTTTCGATTTAGGTGCACCGTGCCGATTTCTCACATGCGATTTTGAAGAACCTTATGGCAAGGTCACTTGCAGCTGCATTGATACACCAGATGCCTAATTTTAAGATATTAAAGTATTTCAGAAAGCGTTTATAAATGTCTTTTTCAAATTTATACATTTTATACTGCTTTATAAGTTTATCTTAAAAAAATACATACTATATTTAACAATCATACAATATTTTACAATCTTTGTATTGTATTTTTCGAAATATAAATCGTTTTTATCGACTGGAAAAGAGTTATCCAATATTAGAATAGGTATACAGGAACCTAAATTAAAAAAATTTGGTGTCTTCGGCTTTTTTAGTTGCTTGAACTGTTCAAAAACATATATAAGTTATAGGGTCTGCCAGTGACATAATTTTAAGAGTTAACATACTCCTGAAACAGGACATTAAAAATATAAATTTTAAGGCACCACTGCAAGCAAAAGTGATACAAAAATTTAATATGTAATTAATGCATAATAGGGTTGATAACAATACAACTATGCAAATAAGTATAATCATATTAAATCTTTATAACTAACAACTAAATTCATCAGTTGCGATGACTGAACACTTTCCCAGAAGGGAAATCCCTTCGCATGTCAACTGACAATAATTTTAACAGCACTTGGCGATGCGACGGCAAATCCGAATAAGTCTCCAACTATAAGTGGCATTCATACATATAAATATATATATATATATATGTATGAATATAGTACATCCACAGGGAGCTAAATAAGAGAAGAACGTTCTCAAGATTATACGCAACAGGCGGCGCTATTTGAACATATATGTATGTATGTGTATGTGATTGTGAGCAGGGAATATTTTGGTGACATTTATGTGCCGCTGACGGCCAATGGCGGTAGCAACAAGAGCGACACAGAGCTCTAATTAAATTTAATAGCTGCGCAACGGCATAAACTTGAGCCAAAGCCACCAACGTGGCCAAGGGACGACCAAGAGGCGACGCAATGGGACGGGCAGACGAGTTAAGGTCGTAAACACATTTGATTTGATTTCTGGAAAGGATTCAGTCATTTCACAGCCAAGTGGCGGATGCGTTGATTGAATTGTCACCTCCATTTAATGACACCGCCACAATCCAGAAGAAAGACGCAAAATTCAAAGACAACTTCTATCCGTTTTTGATGTTTCTTGAGCGGCAGAATTATAAAAGACACTTTGGACTGAAGGCGCCATCGGTGACATTTGTTTCACTAAGTTTTTATTATACGAGTACTATATACGAAGACACTGTAGTTCGCCAAAGGTGTCAGACGTTTTATGGCTCTTCTTGACGACCTGTTGAAAAGTTCATGGTCACTGACGATTTTACCTTTGAGATTTCTCGACATTTACGATGATTCCCAATGGGGAATTTGCGGGCACAAGAAAACTGACGTCGGCATCGGCGATGTTCATCAAATGACGCCTGGCTAAATTTCTTTCGCCTTCTAACCCCTTTCTTATATGGAAAGGGGAATGTCTGAACAGTATAAGCATGAAGGAAACAGGTAAACGGATCATTTATAGAGATAACATTTTATACAGTTCTGGTATTAAACAAGAATTGCCTAAAAGGATAATTCGATAAGCTTCCGTCGATTGATCGCTATGAGAGGTCGTGACAGATGTTTACCCCTAACTATATAGCACTATATAGCTGCTTTTGATGGATTTTTAAAAACTTAATTAGTTAAAATAATGAGGTTAATTACTATTCGATCGTCTTTAAATAATTTTTTTAATTTTTACATGAAGAACGCAATAAGGAATTATTTTATAGGTTACGATAATTGGATTTCAACGATTGGAAAATTTTTAAGAAACGGAAGGAAATATATTTTTAAGTGACCTGATTTAGATTATTATATTTTACTATTTACTATTTAATAAGAGGAACATGAAAATCGCTTAAATTTAGCACAGAAAAAGTAGTATTGCTCACATTTGAATAACTAAATCTAATTTAGTTTGAGAATTCTATGAATATTTAGATGTAGATATGTACGCATCTAAGTTTAATTAAATACTACTTCAATAATTAACACGCACATTGCTAATGCGTGTTTGTCTTTAGTTTTATACACACTTTAACATGCCAAATCACTTATATACATATATAGAAACGTTAATACTCGGTATGTAAATAGTGGAAAGAGGTGAAGTAGAAGAAACATCAGCAACATTTGTGTCCAGTCATTGTCAGTATGCAGCAAAAAATATTTTTAATTTGAATAAGTAATTCGAACAAGAGCCAAAATCAAAAAGGAAAAAAAATACAACAACACACAGAAAGACAAAACAAAATAAAAAACAAGTCAAAACAAATGCGAAACAAGGAAAATTCAATTTACTCGCATGTCAAGCCGAATTGCCGGCTAGGTCAAACACGTTGATAGATGGATGGATGAATGGATGCATGGCTAGCTGAATGAAAGGGACGCACAACAACAACAACAACAACAACAAGGGTAGCAACAAAAATAACAAATACAAAAACACAGGTACAAGCTGAAAACGTTGGCAAAACGTTGCATGCTCGTCGATTGGGCGGTACAATTGCCCCACCTTGCTCCACCTGCCCCACCTAACTGACCCAACTGACAACCAACAACCTACAACAACAACCAACAACCGACGGCAAACAATACACATGTAGTGAAAACTCGCGCTTCATATGCACCGTTAGTTACATACATACATTCATACATTTATTTACATACATGAATTGAAACATAACAGAAAATGAAAATATAAATTGGTAAAAGGTACGAAGAGCTAAAGTTTTTAATTAATACAAAACTTGTAACATTTTATAAGCCGCTGCAACTACATACTATTAGCCAAGTCACATACATATATTTGTATGTATGTATGTTTAGGGTACATTGCATCAATCGCTTTGCATGCCATAGGAAAGTCAGTCAGAGTCCATTTGGCAGGTCAAGAGTGTAACTCGAATTCGAATGTCCGTTGTAAATGCCAGGCAGAGTGTTATGGCCATGTTTGTGTGTTATGGCCAACATGAATGCTGTGCTATGTGGCTAGCCAGGAGTCCTCGGCAATATAGCTGATTGTCGCCACGTATCAAGCTAGAAATTTAATTAAACTTGGAATGCAAACACAACATCTAACTGCAGTCAGAACAAGCATCCAATACCAGTTTTCATGCTGGATGGACAAAAGCAGAGAGGACTATCCCAGACAAACTGAGTCACTACGTGGTGGCTATAATATTATAAGATTTATGCGAAAAAAGTGAAGAATGTAGGCTAAGAAGTTAACTCAAATAATTCGAAATTATTGGCAACCAAAGATTTTGAATAGAAATAAACTTGTTAGTTATTTTTCTGGCATTCAATTTCCTTCTCTTTTTAAGACTAAATGTCTGTAACATAATTTAAGTATTTAATATTTTAATATAGCAAAATTTTTAATAAATAAATTTATAGTTTGAAAACATCAACAATTGATAAAATTAAAATAATTTCGTTGACTTACGGAAGGTTTAAAAAATCTTGGGTTAAAGGGTTCCTGAAACCGAATCACCAAAATAAACCTTATTCACAAATTGGATTATTTATCGCCTTGGTTAGAAGTGTAACTTTTGAAACAAAGAATTTAGCTCAACAAATTTAGAAACAATATAAAACACCCAATAATATTAAAGTAGATAAAATATATAATAACTTATAGACTGATTAATATAATTCTTTATAGATATATAGGCTTTTCAGAGAGACTACAAGTCATGGAAAATAAAAATTAAAGATAAGCTTGATCTGAGTATGATATGGGCACAATCTCCATTCATTATTTTAGTGACTAACTCAACGCTGATGGCCATAAAATATGGAATAAGTGGAATCGAGTGGTTGCCATGAAGTTGAGACATTAGGTTAAATGACAATTGTGGTCTGATTTATGGCTATTTCCGTCTCGTTGCGATTTCAGTGATTCGAGGAATTGCAAGCGCCGCTAATGAGCCGCCTTGCACTTGCTGGTGAGGATGATGATGACGATTGGGATGTGGATTTCGATGTGGATGAGGTTGAGAACGGCGCGTTTATTAATTGATTGCACTTATGGCTCTCAAGATTTGCATACTGGAAGGCGGTGTGCGGAATCCATTATTTCCGGGAACATTGCATTTGTACGGCAATTAGTTCGCATAAGTTGGAGCATAATGCTCGTTTATACCCGGGAATCTCCATGCTGCCACCGAAGTTGGTCCCAAATGGAACCATGTTCGCTTGCGGCTGGCATAAATCATCTTCCGTTTGTGCCGACGCCAGGGGCAGGGGCAGGGGGCAAGGGGCATGGAACTTGGGACATGGGGCATGGGACACAAAAATACTCGCACTCATGTTGTAACCGAAAATTTCCTCTAATTGAGAGACACCAGCATATGAGTCCCAAAACAGATTCTCGCCTCTTTTACACATATTTTTGGAAAGCCTTAGAGTTTCTCATACACAAAACACAGATCGCCCACCCGTAAGATTTAGAAGGGCATTTCTCTATGTTTTTCCCCCTACAATTCTTCAGTTTTGAGTATTGTCAAAAAGAAAAGAAAGGAATAGAAGTTGCATATAATTTTTTGGTTTTACTTAATTTATAGCCATTTAATATGACATTTATATACAACAATAAGTTACCACAAAAACTACCCCTCTGGGCTGTCACAATACGTCTATTCCTCAACTAAATTCTTAACAATTTCTGACATTTATGAAGCACCTCAATTCAAATTGTGGCCGACTTTTTAATGTATATATACATATTGCATATGCAAAGTATCTACACTATAAACTTAGTTAAACATGTGTTTTTAGCGACAATTGTCCCGCCAAGCGGGTGTACAAAAAAAAAAAAAAAAGAAGAAATCATTTTGATGAGAGTACAAATATAAACACGTGTTTGTTCTGTCAAATGCTTGTACTCAGTTGTCTGTCCCCGAAATGGAAATTACATGTACTCTGGCCTATCCTTTTCTTTTTCTTTTACTATTTCATTTTTTTTACGTTCGGTTATTTTTTTTATTTTTGGTCAAGTGCCGCCTTGTCTAATGGCGATTGGAGCGTGTTTAAGGCCCACGCGAGAACTACGAGAAACGCCGCCACTTCAGAAACATGCACTACAAGTGCTAAAAATTCTGAAAACATATTTCACAATTAATTGTCACAGCAACTGTGCCGACGATCCGTGCTATGCCTTGTTGCACGTTCCCCTCCCCAAGCTGTCATTATATATATACACACAGAGACACACACTCTTACATACAGATATGTACAATGTACATATGTATTTTTCTCGCATTTTTAAAAGTTGTTCGACATGGCAAAAACAACGCGTTGCTGCTTAATTTGTCGTAATTAATGCTTATGAATAGTTTGTACTTGTCTTTATTTGTTAGAGCAAATTCAAGGCAAATTCTCGCTTGATCTTTGTCTCGAATTAACCAATACACTAACTACTTATTTGGATATGTAGGATGATTCTAAAATGGACTTAGTTTTATAGTTTAGTAGATTTTTAATTGATTGTTTAAGGTAATTCAATTGTGTCCCAAATTATCATTTATGTTTTTGGTATTAAGAAACTAAAAATATAGTTCCAGCATTTTTTAATTTATCTGCAATTTTTTCGCTAAAGCTTATTTGAAAATATCTTTGCAAACTTTAGCATATTTCACATTGATCGAAAAATTAAATCTGATTATTATGATTATTTCACATTCTTGTAATGTAATGTTAATACCATTCTGCAAATATTAATGCACTTAAACTTGATAGTTTTTAATTGCAGCTTTAAATTTTGTGTTTTATATATTAAAATTAAATTGTCAATTTTAAATTTTATTTTCCTACTTTCTTTTAAAATATGCATAATTTTTGTCAACTGAATTTAAGTAACGTTTTAATTGAATACATTTATTACTAAATAAATTGCGTTTTTAAATTAAATTTTCGAACTTTAGACTTTTTGAATTTTTAAGATTAGGAATTTGTTTAAAACATGTACTTACTTGTAATTTAACTAGCACAGGATCATCGCTAGCTAACTTGGCCAGCTCCTGGTAATTAGCTTTGGCCATGGCGACAATCCATTCCTTCGCCTTGGGATGCGCAAGTGTAACCTCCGGTGAATCCTTTTCCTCAATTAATTGCTGTGCAAAAGACATAAAAAGCGGAACCATAGGGCATAAATTAATTATACATGTTACAGCCACAGCTTTTACGGATGGAGCAGGGAGAGGGTGTGAATTGGTAACAAAAATAAAACAAAAAAAAATAATAACAACGGGAATAAAACATAGAAAGCCCATTGAAAGCATTAACGCCAACACACTCGTTGCGTCTTAGAATTCATGTTTCCACCAAACACACACATGTGTGTGTATGTTCTCTAATGCTTGCTTCAATCTTTGTGGCATCTACATCCGAGGTTTAGCATTGGGGTTGGGGGTTGTGGGATGGGGGTGTGTGTTAAAGCTGGCATAATTATGCGCACGCATTCGACGGCGCCGTCGCCATGTTCTTCCCATAATTATGAAGGTAATAATTTTTATTTATTAGGCGCGTGCTTTAGGCAGATTGTGCGACGGGTTTTCTTTTAAATGAAATAGAACTGTAGAATCTTCCTTTCTCCCACAAACTCAAGCGTAACCCGGGCGTAAGTTGTTTCTCTCTCTTTGCGTTTCGAGTTTTTTGTCGGTGATTTACACATTGCTGGAACTGGAATTGGGTGTGGGAGATACGCATTCCTACTGATAATGAGCACTCTAATGAGCGAGGGGCACACACACACATGTGGCAACAACAACAACAACAACAATAGCTACAATGGGGGGAACAACAAAAGGCAAAACATGTGTGCCTTATATTTACGAGCGCGGAAAACATTTTCGGCAACTAATTATCCATTCGCATATTGTTCACGATGCTAACAAGGATGCAAAAGAAGAAAAAAAAGAACTTCAGAATAAATGATCTCTGTTTACCTTTGTATTACCTTTGTATATATATATATATAGATATATGCAAGGATACGCCGTTTAGCCGCAGGATGTGTGCAATGCGTGTGCCGCGATGCCTCTTCATATTTACACGCCACTTGACTTTCCCAAGTGCCTTCCGCATCACATTTTTCCAATTATTCGCTGTGCCGAGTGTAATCCTTGTTTACCACCCTGAACTCAGGTAGAAAATGCCGCCATTTGCAAAATACCGAATACGGTAATAAACGAGTGCGGGGAAATCCCGAATAGCACGACAAGGTGAGCGAGAGCGTTACAGAAAACAGAACAGAACAGCAACAGAACAGCAACATAACAGGACAAACATTGAAAAGTAAGGCCCCGGGCAAAGTGGCCATGTCAATGCTAAACAAAAGAACAGTCCCGCCCACAGTCCAGTCCAGCACACTCCCCCCAACCCCAATTCACCCCACAATCGTCATTGCACTGGGTATGTGTTGCCTTTAACTGACAGAAGAAGAAGAGGAGGGAAAGTTTTCTTCAAAATACCGAAGATTAAATGCCTTCACTAGTTTAAAAAAAAATAGTTATGTCTTTCTAAAGAAAGTAACAGTCTTTTTTTTGTTTAACATACAAGTATGTTGAAAAACGTATAATTTCTTCGTATATGTTGAAAAACGAATAAGTTTTTAAAAATAATTCATTTTTGTCATGATATGTAAAACAGTACTAGATTCACAACTTGTAATCTTGAAATATCTTGAAAAACATAATAGTTTTTTTATTCAAAATATTTATTCCGTATCTCTCTGAATTGAATCAGCATTTTAAGATTTGTTAAGATATCTTAAGAAACAACAATGTTTTTTTTATTAAAAATTGATTTTGGTTCCTTTATTTATATGGCAGCTAAATGATAAGTATATAGTTATACGATCCGGCTGACATACGATATACGATATATATATATATATTGTCTTCAATAAAAAGACAAAACTGTTCCAAGTCTCATAAACATAGCTCTTAAAGTGATAAATATCGTATGATCCTTCTGATCAAGAGTACTTAGGTATACAAATTTCGTGAAAAAATTAAAACATCTACAGCAAGGGTATAAAAAGAAATGGAAGAATGGGTAGCAAACTGAAGCGAAAGCGAGTTCGCCTGGAACCTTGTCTATTTTGCTCATTTCTCCCCAATCGCTTGTTTGTTGACTGGCTTTCTTATGTCCTGTGTGTCCCTTTATGCAAGATATTATATCACACTGCAGACCACGCCATGCCAGACCAGAGTCGACCAGACCAGACCAGACCAAAGCAGACCATGCCCATGTCCTGTACTGTGCTTGTGTCCTTTCTCTGTTTGCGTTTGCGTTTTGCCTTCCGAAACTTACCTTTGGCTCCCTTAAAACGGATGAAGCCACAAAATGGTCATGTTTGCCATTGTCCGTTCAGGAGCACAGTGTGTTTCCAATGCCAATGCCGGGTGGAGGCGGCACCATCATCGTCCTCGTCGTCGTCGTCATCGTCGTCATCGTTGCGTCGTTGTCGTCCAACGGGTCGACATTGTTGCTGTTGTAAATTTAACCGCTTCGGGACACAACTGCGTTGTTGTTTAACAGCAATAACAACTTTTGGTTTGTTTCCTTACATTTTTAATTGGGTCCTTTGTGGTTGGCCTGGCCGTGATGAGAATAGCTTTGCCTAACTAATTTCTATTGCTGCTTATTGGCTATGTTAACATGTTTCACCAACTTGTTTTTATGCAAAAGGGTTCTCTATCCCTCCCCCCCTCTCTTACTTACTCTCTTTCTCTCTCTCTCTCTCTTTCTCACTGTGTCCAACGTCCTCGGTCGGGGTTTTAATATGCATATTGGGACACGGATCTGGCCACCAAAGTACCTTCTGGGTTAATAAAAATATATGTGGTTTGTTTGATGCTGCAGTCAGTCTTCATTTCATTGTCCTTAAAATTCCCCCAACTCAGTATTTGGAATTTTATTTAACATAGAAAATTTTAAGCTCTTTTATCAGTTTATTCAGAAACGAATTTAATAAATAACACAATTCCTGAAAATAGATAGTAAAGGGCAAAGTGAAACGACCGCGGATTGAAAAACTTCATTTAAAAATAACAGTAAACACATTTTTTTCTGTTTTCTTTTATTATGTTGTTTTTTATTCCGCGGTCGTTTCGCTTCCAGTGTAACAATCCCTTAAGGAAGAACTTCCTTTGCCTTCGTAATTTGGCTATGAAAATAATAATTCCATAAATGCTTTCGATACAAAGTCAATAAAAATCATGATAAAATTGACATTCCGCATGAAAACTGATAAGGTTTTGATTTAGTTAGAAGAACTCGTAGATTATACAATGAAAATTTTTCGAACAGAATATAATTTGCACAAATTTTTTGGTACATAATAAAATTTAGAGGTCAGACAATCATTAAAAAGAGATTGATCATACCATATATCGGTTATTTTTTGACAAAGTTACGATAGAAAGAAGATATCGAAAAACTATAAAATAAAGAAAATTTTTTTTGCAGATTCACTTTCCAGTTAAAAACATTATCATGTGGGCATTTTGCATGGAAATTATTTCAGTTTGACAAAGTTATTTGAGTTTAAAGTTAAGTTATAAATTATAACTACTTACAGATTTATAAATTAGTTCTGAAAATGATTAATTTACTGAAAATTCAAGGGGTAAAAAAATTAATTTATTGAAAATGTAAAATTTAGATAAGGATTCAAGGAATAAACTTTAAATTTGTACAGAGTTTTAAGAGTATTTGAAAGTTATCAACGAGCTTGGGCAGCTGCAATAAGATCAGTTTCAGCTTGTCTAACGACAAACATTAATCAATGGATAACATGTACACTGTACAGTGGGTGCTAACTAAATGCACAAAATGCCAACTCATCGGGCTAATTAAAAACGCTCGAATCGAATTTAATTGATCAGCTAGATCGCTAGATCAGCCTGAAGCTATTACAATCATTACAGTTGCGGCGCCAAAATTTCACGGTTCATTTTGATGGATCTGATGGATACGTCAGGCAACGTCTGAAAAAATACTTGGTATGCAATGGGAAGATGATCGAGATTCCATTTCCAAACTCTTTCATGAATGATTTGGCACTTTCCTTTCGCTTGTCTTTTCTTCTTGGTGATTAATATTTTTTTTGATTAAACAAAATCCGTCAAGAAATTCGTTGGGTCGCTTCGTTGCAATATAGATTGTTGGCGCCGTCTATGTTTTTAATTTTTATTTTTTTTTTTATATTTTATGTTGAATTATCTTGTTAGCAAACAGATTTGTTAACAATTTTCATAGTTTACAGGTTATACGTGTACAATGATTGGCAGTATTACAATCGAACTGCCTTCTTGATGATAGAACATGTTTTCTGGTTAATATTTATTTGGAAAACAAATAAGAAAGTCTACTTTTTAAGGTAATAAAAATGGAAAAAATTATGGCATGATAAGTAGTGTTTATAAATTATGTTTCTTGTCATTTATTTTTTGCCAAAATTGGTAAGAGTTTGGTATAAATTGAAAAATTTTTGAAACTATGCAAAAGAAACTAAGAAATACTGCTTTCTTGTTCTCTTTAAAGTTTGACTGATTCGAAGAATATTTGACGCATGTAATTGAGGAACATTAATCCGGAAACATGAAAAACGTGAGAAACTCAAGATAAACACTGTGATTTTTAGATGCTGGAATATGTTTCCATATATGTATCTAGGCACATGCATGTAACATACTTGGATAGTGTACAAGTATGTGTATCTCTTCTCTTCACAAATAGCCACTTAAGTCTTTTCCTTAGTGTTTTAGTGAGTTTTTATAGCGTTTGACGTGCAGTTGACAATCTGATGCGCCTGTCGACGAGACTGAGTATTATGGATGTTTGTGCGGGGTAAAGATACACATACTTCTAGACGACGTTCTTCTCAGATGATTTATGCACTCGCCTATATCTTATGCCTAAACCCGAATTCTTTGATTGACAGGTCTGAGTGGATGACAGTTGTTTGACAATTCAACCCAATTGTAATTGCCGGCATCTTTAGCGCGGAAACATTTCCTTCAAAGCGATTTTCTCGTAACGCTTGACAAATTTCAACATGTTGTCGCCTTTTATTGCCAGGCATCTGTATTATTCATACACATGCAAGTAGGTATATGCAGACACAAACTCCAATCGATAGTTGTAACTCATTCTATATTTTCTAAGAATATCCGAAATTTTGTACGAAGCAAACTGCTCAACTAATTACCCAAAATATATATTATCCAAGTTGTTTTTGAACATTTGGGAGAATATCAAGGGAGACTCGTGCGTTTAAAAGTACAAGGAAAAATATTAAATAGTAGAAAGATTAATTATGAAAAATTTTAGGGCTCTAAAATCAAAAAAAGAACCAAATTTAGATCCTGTTAATTTTTGGTCAAGTTTAAATCGAAGAAGAACAAAGTATAGCTACAACATTATAAATTGATATAAACTAAAAAATTTTAATACGGTCATTATACAATACAGTTTTTACAAAATACCTGGATTTTAATTTTTATAGTCCTGCAATTCCACGCGGTATTTTTCAATTTGACATAAGTTATTGTACATTCTATCAGATGCATTCCGGTTTTCCCATTCGGCAACGTTTTTTACAGTGAGCCCCGATACAGACTTGTATATTTTTGTAATATCACTGTAAAAATGTGCTTACAAAGTTTTGAATGAATAGACATGTCTAGCATATTCAACTAACAGAAAATATAAGTAAAGCAGACAACAATGGGTCAAAAAGCCCCCGACTTGGGCTTTCCAGCGGGTGTTGGTCATTTTATGAATCCTACGTTTTTATGTCTACGAATAAAGTTAATGGATTTTCTTCATTTGAAATGTGCTGGTGGCAAGTCTCTGAAGTTTGGCCGCTGACCAAGCCAGCAGTTCCACTTGAGCAATATACGAGAGTTGGGAGACTTTACCCAAAACTAAATTCAGACCCTCATGCTGACACTTGTTGCAAACAAATTTAAAGATTTCAGCTACATAAGATTTGATCTTCAATTTGCACGATCGCATTAAGAGTCTAAATGTTTAATTAACAAATTTAAAAACTTTTTTAAGAATACACAAAAATTTTAAACTTTTTTGTATATAAATAGTTGAGATTTTCCGACAAAAACTACTGACATATTCTCAATACAAATATTTTCCACAGGAAATGGGGAATATGTAGAGATAGAGACGGGCAACTTGGATGTGCTGGGCAAGCAGCAAACGATGCGAGACCGTTTGCTTTGGGGTAAAGACATTATATGTAAGTAAGTAAGTATATACACCCGCATTTTATGATGGGAGACAATCCCAACCGGTTTTGTTAGCAAGCATAGGAGAGAAAACCTACCTTCTCTGGTTTCTTCTTGGCTGGTGGTGATATTATTTTAGCCTCTTCTTCGGATGCCATTCGGTTGAATTTGCGTGTAGCTTCTTTAACGCTCATGGGATTCTCAGCAACGTCTGTCTCCGTGCCGGAGACTTTCTCTGTTGCCGAGCTATCGGTTGAGGCGCCCGAGGAAAATGAGAATCGCGGAATGTTCTCCTTGTTAGCGGTCTCATCCACAGAATTGGCACGAGAGATGGACTTGGCACTGGCTTTAGTACTGGTGTTGGGTTCATTGTTCTTGGGAAGATCTGCTTCCGGGGAAGGTTGCAGCTCCAGACGCGCTGGATCAATGCGTTGCATGGCAGCTGTGAATTCGTTGACACACTCGCGATAGCTTTCCACCTGCTCCTGATGGACAGCCAGGCCAGAGTTGGCCACTGGCGCTGCCACTGCCAATGGAGATTGCTGCACCTCGGGCGGCGCCTTGTATGGCGGTGGTTGCCTCAGTGGGGAGACAATACCATCAGATACAGATACAATTGAGCCAGCTCCCGGGCTGGATGGTACCGAGGCATTACCAGCGGCTTCCACGGCACGTTCCACAACATCCTCTGATGGACACTCGTTAAGATACTTTTTACGCAGTATTAAATACTTTTGATTGTTTTCGTTTTTAATCGTTGACAATAGTGTTACGTATGTTTTAAATCGCTTTCGTGCCTCCGCCTCATCTGTAAAGATATTCCAATTGTTAAGTTAGCAATTACATTGTGACATCAACAGTTGGTTTTTAATATCATTCACTGTTCAAACATACTATCATAAATATTTCTGAACTCTGACTCACTTTGCGTATGTGTTAGATATTTCTTAAAGTGCTTGACAAGTGCGTGGTTTGTCACTTTGCCATCGTTCTGCAGCATGTAATTGCGTATATCCACAATCGATAGCTGTTTTGTATTATCTACTGCACTCATTTTTAAACAATTCACCGCTTATTGTACACAAATTAATAGCAAACACTTTTTATCGCACAAAACCCAAACAAATACACCGTCACCAGGGCTGCCGAGCATCAAGCGTCAGCTGTCTTGCAGCGTACAAAACGACTGTCTGCCCTGGTGCTTCATGGAAAAAAGCTCGCTGCTATGCGCTACATGAAACGTTTACATACAAATTTATTGGAGCGGCCAATGGATTAGATATTAATAAAATTAATTTATTTAATAACAATTGCAGATTGTGTATTATTTTAACGACTCATTTATTTAATTGGAAATAATTCTTCGTTTGCCGTAAGCTGAAAAAGTATTTTGTAGCATTTAAAACAAAATTTAAAAGTAAATATAAATTTCACTCAACAAAGTTGAAAGCACATATTAACGGATGAAATTAAGAACTTTAGAACTGATAATTTAAAAAAGTTAAGAACTTTGTCTCTAAACTAAAATCTAATAAGGCCTGGGAGAGGCACTGGGAGCGGGGCCTGGGAGCGGGGCCTGGGAGCGGGACTGGGAGCGGGGCCTGGGAGAGAGATTGGGAGCGGGGTCTGGGAGAGGGACCTGGGAGAGGGACTGCGAGAGGGACTGGGAGCGGGGCCTGGGAGAGGGACTGTGAGAGGGACCTGGAAGAGGGACTGGGAGAGGCACTGGAAGAGGGACTGGGAGAGGGACTGGGAGCGGGGTCTGGGAGAGGGACTGGAAGAGGGACTGGGAGAGGGACCTGGGAGAGGGACCTGGGTGATGGACCTGTGAGAGGGACTGGGAGCGGGGCCTGGGAGAGGGACTGGGAGCGGGGCCTGGGAGAGGGACTGGGAGAGGGACTGGGAGAGGGACCTGGGAGAGGGACCTGGGAGAGGGACTGGGAGCGCGGCCTGGGAGAGGGACTGGGAGGAGTAATATTAATAGTAGTATTTATAGTAGCAGTAGTAGAGAGGGTAAGAAAAACAAAGAGAAACTACGGAAGAAGTACGAGTTCGAATATAGAGAAATAATTCAAATGCTAATAGAAGTATGAATAGAAGTAGGACTAAATGGAATATAAATTGGAGTACAACATATTTTAAGTACGAAACGGTCTTGTACTTAGTATTGTGCTCTTGATTCTAGAAAAAGCATACTTATTTTTAAATTCAAGTACAATTTGTACTTAAGCTAAGTATTATTATTATTACGAAACGAACTTGAAATGTTAAGTACGAAAACATTCTTAAATCCAACCCATTCGGTATAGTATGCAGAACGAAATTTTTTTTTGAGTTGGAATTGAATTTTTGAGGAAAATAAAAACAATTTTTATCTGAAAAATTTACATATTGCTCAAATATAGCAATTTGACCGCAACTGATATGAACAAAGATACTGTCACAATCAGAACATGAGTTTAAGCATCCGAACGCTTTGTTTTGTGGGTGGAAAGTTAAATCTGTGTGAAACTAGTAAGTGGAAATGGTACTTGTACTGGATACCATATGAGAAAAGTGTTAATTTCATTTTCAATTTGGCAAATGCGATTGCCAAGGAAATTGCCAAAAGGCCGTCATTTATCATCTGCACATGCGAGCAGTAGATTCTTGGCTGACAGGCCACAGTCACAGTTACAGTTGCAGGAGCTTGAGCTTAAGCCTCGTTCAAGTTTTGGCCTGTTGTGGATGTTGTCTGGGCCCCAATGTCTCTGGCTGCGACGTCGATGAGAACGGCAAATACGACAATGGCTTATGTGGTTACACAGATTGGGATTGTATCTTTCACTTACATTTCAAGTTTCAAATGTCAAATTGTTTTGTTGCCTGATTGCGCCCACCCAATGTCCCTCATTCCTCATCCCTCATCCCATGCTCATGTCCAGGCTCAATCTCAGGCCCAGACGACAGACGACAGATGACAGGCGACAGGCGAGTTTACATTTGCATTTTGCAATTACCAACTGCATAATTTTCTATTAAGTCACAAACAGAAGGTTTTCAGAACGTTTTCAATACGTATGCCGATCTTATGTGTTTAATTAAAATTGTAAATTTTTTACTTGACTATGCTTGATATTTATTTCAGTCATATACTATATACCATAGTCTTAAGTTTGTTATTTACACCTTAAAGTTTTCTCTTGACTATTCTTGATACTATATACCTATTCATATACTATATACTATAGTCTTAAGTTTCTTATTTACGCCTTAAATTTTTCTCTTGACTATGCTTGATATTTATTTCAGTCATATACTTTATACTATAGTCTTAAGTTTGTTATTTACACCTTAATGTTAGATTGCTATTAAGTTATAATAATACCGAGTGAAATTTAGTTTAAGACTTTCGAAATATGTATTGTTAAGTTTTTAATGTTAAAATTCGAAATACATTATTTTTTTTTAAAACAGTACCTTATTTCTCTTATTTGCTTTCATTTAGCTAAGTGTAGAAAATTTCATGTTATAAATTTCAAATTTAATGTCATTTAAAGATCTGTATTTTACAAATCTAATAAGTGGATACAATTTAAAAATTATATTTTGTATTAAAATTTGTATCATTTTATTTAACTGATAATTTTAAATTTCATTATTATAATTGTCCGACTAGATGACGAGTGAAATTTAGCTTAAGACTTTCAAAATATGTATTGTTAAGCTTATTATGTTAAAATTCGAAATACATTATTTCTTTTTAATACAGTACCTTCTTTCTCTTCTTTGCTCTCTCTATAGAAAATTTCATGTTTTAAATTTAAAATTTAATGTTATTTAAAGATTTTAAAAAACTAATAATAATAATAATAATATTTAACAATAATATTGTATATTAAAATTTGTGTTTTTTTATTTAACTAATAATTTTAAATTTCATTATTATAATTGTCAGTCATGTTTTAAATTTAAGATTTAATATTATTTAAAGATCTATATTTTACAAGACTAAGTAAGTGAATACAATTAAAAAATTATATTTTATATTAAAATTTGTATCTTTTTATTTAACTGATAAATTTAAATTTTAAATTTCATTATTATAATTGTCTGACTAGATGACGTAAAATAAATTATTTAGCATTTTGAAATCAGAATGATATTTTGTAATCCCGACCATGTTTACTTTCTAATGTGTTTGTGTGTCTATGTCTTTGGTGTTGGTGTTGGCTGTTGCACGTTGCTTGCCATTCATTTGTAGCATGATTGAGCAATTGTCGCCGATTGTCCCATGAAGTGGCGCCTGATAAGCGCCACAAATTAAATGAAATATATATTTTACAAAAAGGCAACAGAGCGAGGCGTCCTTCTCAGTGCCAAATGCCACGATTCACAGATTCACAGAGAATGTAAACGTTGGCTGGCCAATTCGATGGAGACTGGCAACAACAACAACAACAACAACAACAGCAACAACAACAACAACAACTGTCTCTTTGGCGAGGGCGAGCAATGGAATCCGTCCGTCGTGAAGCTCCTGTGACTGCTTGATCCCTTCCCTTCCCACCTCTTACCCCGTCATTCTCATGGATTGAGGACCATGGTCTGTCTCTGTCTCTGACTTGGCCTTCTCTCTCGTCTCTCGTCTCTTGGCGTTTGGCGTTTGGCGTCTATTCCGAATGCTGAATGCTGACAACAAGAGCTCCGATCGTCGATAGCTGGAACGTTTGTCTTGTTATGGCGGGGCTGCTGAAGTATAATTGGCAATTGGGAATGGGCTTATTCAATTTTATGACTATTTTTTTTGTATACCCGGTACTTTAAAATAAGTAAAAGGGTATATTGTGTTCGTTGTCCTCCCACCCTATATGTAGTTGATAAGCATAAACAGCCTAGACGCCCTGTGTGTCTGTCCGTCTGTCCGCAGGTCAAGTTTGTTTTAAGTTTTTAACACATCCCTTTTACCGTATCTTACAATCTTATCTATTAACACACTTATTCGCATCAGGATCGGACAATTAGAACGGCAGTTATAGCTAACCAAAGCAAATAATAATTAATTCAATACAAGCACTCAAAAGTATGCAGTAATTTTTAGTTGAAAATAATTTCTATACAGTACTTTTATATCTATACAGTTATCTTACAATCTTATCTATTAACATACTTATTCGCATTAAGATCGGACAATTAAAACGGCAGTTATAGCTAACCAAAGCTAATAATAATTAATTCAATGCCGGCACTCAAAAGTATGCAGTAATTTTTAGTAGAAATTAATTTCTATACAGTACATTTATATATATTAAGTAAAGTAACGGGTATCCTATAGTCGGGATTTCGACTATAGTTTATCCGACTTGTTTTGTTTTTGTAGTTGTTTGTGTAGTCGTTGTTGCTTTTCTTCTTTCTAACTGACTTACTTGAGAAAAGTAACGGGTATCCTATAGTCGGGATCTCGACTATAGCTTATCCGACTTGTTTTCTTTTTGTAGTTGTTGCTGTGGCTGTTGTTGTTGCTTTTCTTCTTTCTAACTGACTGCGTCTAGGTCTATCTATTTCAGTCACATCGAAGTCGTGGCTGTTGTTTGAATGTTTCCTCTTTTCTTTCCCACTTGAGACCTTCTATTTTTTTGTTTTTATTTGTATCTTTAGTTTTTTTCTGTAGCTTTTCAAACGGATCCCTCGTTGACCCCCGGCGAGTGGCGCCTTAAGTAACATGCAAGCTATTTTTCCGATCCTTCCAGCTGTCACAAGTTAAAGGTTTTTTTCCCAAATCGTTGCGGAGATTTATTGTGCACTAAGTCCGATCAAGAAAGTCAAATGGTTTGGTTCAAAGTGTCGGCTGCAAGTGGTTTTCATGGACAGCTGTGTGGCTTTCCACACACCCAACACCGAATACCCAACACTGAACTTGGGGTTGACATAGTCCTTTAAGTACTGCCGGCCATCATTATCGAACCATTACCAAATGAGCAGTGCGCATTATAAATGAGCACATAAAACATAAACGTTGTCGTTGCGTTCACTGAGCTCAAGAGCCGATTATTGCAATTTACTCGTAACTCGTAACACCCCCGCTACCAAGTTCCCTCCTCAGGGTGTCAGAGCGGGACTCACACATCTCAAACATCTCACACATCAAATGTCCGTCGTCATATGTTGCTATTTCCTGCCCGAAAGCAGCCCGGGAATTCATTCAGATGCCAGGGAACAGGGAACAGGGAACAGGGAACAGGCAACAGGGAAAAGGGAACAGCGGCTGCGGTCAAATGCTTTAACTCTCCCCGGGATTTCGGCTCGTTTCGCTCGGCTTAGCCTCAGCTCCCAAGTGGGATTATGTCACTTTCCTTTCCTTCTCTGACATTTGCATTTTGATTGACAAACTCATTTGGCAATTCTCAACTCAACTCAACTCAATTCTCGTCCTCGTCCTCGTATTGTTTGTTAAGCGCTTAGCAGGATTTCCCAATTACACCTATATATAAGTATTATTCGAGCATTTGAGTATTTGAGAGCAAGGAGCAAACAAATACGTCAACATTTAATGTATTTGCACTTGCAACTGTTTAGCGCAATGTCTTTGGGGTTGAAGTGGATAACAATACCATCAGGCTATTGATTTCTTAATTGAGAAAACACTGATTCTAAGTATTTCAATTATTCAAAATTAATACACGACAGGTGACTTTCATTTGACTGTCTAGAATGGAAAAGACTTAACTTAACTAAATTAACTTTTTAAATTATTCATAAATAGTAAACCAAGAAGTCGAAAGTGTTATAAATCCTACAAAAAAAACTTCTACACGAGGTGAAAGTCTGGTGACGAAAGGAATTTCCAGCCCCAAAATTTCTGATATCCAATTTTGTGACGGACAAAGTTGAGATTAATATAAAAATTTTAAATAAAAATATAAATTATTAAAAAAAAAATGTCATTGACTTTAATTTAATTTGACTGTTTAGAATGGAAAAGACATTTTTTTTTACAAAACTTAAAAAAATTAACTTATTAAATTATTCATAAATATTAAAAAACCAAAAAGTCGAAAGTGTTATAAATTAATTAAATTTAAAGAAATCCAAGTCTTAACTCTACATCAAGTTAATCCAACTACATATTATTGAGTTTTTGAGTTCATTTCAAATTATTTTTAATATTCAGAAGTAACCGAACGTTAATGGTGATAATAAAGTCATTGCAAATTTAATTGAATCAGTTTTTTTATTTTAAAATTTTAATAAAATTAAAAATTATATCGGCTGAATTCTCGGTTTTTTTTATCTCTTTTGTTAGAAAAAATATTTCTTAAATTTAAAAAAATTATTTACCATTTTTCCTTTTTTTCAAATTCTTTTTGATAATGGAATAATAGAAAAATGGATATTTTCTCCTCAGACAGTTTGGCACTTTATAAAGTAGGTAGAAAAGAACACTTTTGTAGACCCCGAACATTAAGTTCTCAGTACCAATTCAATCAGTTATTCAATCTCAACAATATTAATTCGGTTCAAAAATATCTTTTAAGGGAAAATCAAAATTTTATATTGCAATCCATTTTATTATCAACAACTATAATATATATCGTGTCTAAAAAACAAAACAAAGTGAAGTGTATAAATTTGCTACTAATGGAAAATATTAACAATTTATATAGTTACCTAGCTGCCCAGATTTTGATTGATGGGTTCGATAAATATAAAAATAATAAACATGTAAGTTGTACAAGGTAATGTATATAATTAAATTTCTAGGAAGTAGAATTTATTTCGACCGTAAAATATTTGTAAATATCAGATTGTTAGCATGAAATGTGTATGATTTTTATTATAGATATATCTGGTATAAAGTATAAAGTACTTGCAGCACTTTACAAACATTTTAAATGTTATAATGGAAATCAATTATGTAACAGTGCCGACGACGAGGCTTCCATTTGACAATTTTTATGTATTGTGACATCCATTAAAGTCGTGCCCGCTGACAATGACAACAGCAACAACAACAACAACAAGTACAACAACAAGTACAACAACTGCAGCCAATGCCAAAAACAATGCTCGTATATAGTGCGTGTCCCGTGCTATATTGTTAATGCCCCTTCCCCTATTCCATTCCCATTCCCAGTCCTCTGCTCCTGTTTCTCTGCCTCTTCCCTTTCCCTTTTCCTTCCCCTCTGCTTTGCTGTCGCTCTGCCCTCGTCTTCATCATCGAAGTTGTCCTGGCAGTTCGTGTCAGCAGCGAGTGTTGTGACAGTTTTGCAGGCGAATAATAAAAATCAAAATAAAAATAATACATTTTTCATGGTGGTGCTACGTGTATATATATGATATATATTTATTTATTTTTTTTTACTTCTGGATTTTCGGCTAGGACTATGAAATCATTGGCAATGCCATTTGCTGGCTATTTTGAAATTGATATATGCATAAACCGCAGTGACAGATGTTGCAATTAAAACGGCATAAAATGACGCGTCCCTTAGCCCTCAGCTCTCTCAGCTAATGGCTGAAAGGGAGAAGGGAGTGGAAGGGGAACGGTAACTGTAACGGGAACAGGGACTCACCCCGTAAGCATCTGCATGACATTTATGCGAGTGGCGCGAAAAGTAAACGCTGTCAGCGTGAAGTTCTCTCTCTGTCCTTCTCTCCTTCTCTCCTTCTCTCCTGCTGTCCTTCTGTCGATCTGTCCTTCTGTCCTGCTGTCCTTCGAAACGACAGCTCAATTGTCAAAATAGGTTTAAGTGGCAGCAACTGATTTGTAAGTGAAGTACGAATGAACACAACTCTCTCTAGAAGATGCCCATTGAGTTGTTTGGAGTCGCTTTTACCCTGGTCCTGGCTCTGAGTCTGTTTCTGTTTCTGATTCTGGCTCAGAGGGTGGCCAAATGTGGCGACCGCAAATGGAAACGCCCCATGTGGTTGTGGCACTCACATTTGTTGCCGTTGTTATTGTTGCTGTTGTTGTTGCTATTGTACCGTCATGCTGACCCATTGATTGATTGCATTTGACTCAGCGCCTGTCCACGGACTGCAGAAAAAAGCAAGTAAGCAAACTGCTGATGAGTGTGCTCAACAGTTAGATACTCAGCAGACGTGTTCAAATTTATTTATAGTAATACGATAAACAATTTTGTAACCTTTTTTTTGCAGCTACTAATTATCCTTAGATAAAGTGTTTTTTTTATTTTATGAAATTATGGATCCAAAGTATGATTCAATACGTAGTGAAAAATTCAGTTTAAAAATATGCTGAATCAGAATTCTACCACTTTTCGATGCTATTATTATAATTATTTTTTAGCATCAATTTAAAACAGTTGATCAAAATTAACATAAAAAAACGTACTAAGAATTATGATTTATATTAATAAATTTGACTAGCGCAATAATACAATAGTAAATAAATATGTATTAAAAAAAAAAATTAAAATAAAATAGAGCTAAGAAAAAATTCAAAGTACTTAAAAAACAAATTTAATTAAATACAAATTATACAATTAAGTAATTATAAAAAAATACAACAATACAAATATAGTAAATATATTTTAAGAAAATTAATTAAATTAAATTAAATTAAATTAAGCTAAGAAAAAATTAAAAGTATTTAAAAACAAATTTAATTAAATTCAAATTTTACATTAAAATAATTATAATTGTTAGTCCCAATGATTAGGAAATAATTAAATAAATATTTTAATATATTTGAGTTGCATCATTCCATTTAATAAGTAAAATAGCAGGAACACGAGCAATTAAATTAAACTTGAATTTAAAATGGATATCGCCACACTATTGTCAAATAATGTAGTTTAGGTTTTACTTACAGCTTTAATATTTATTTTTTTATTTCAATCGTAAATATAAATACGATACATATGTAAAATATCGATAAAATAAATTGAATATTTTGAATGGTTTTCAATAAAACCTATATCTAAATCTACTGGAATTATACAATACAAATACAAAAATGCATCCTTCTGTCTGTTACATACATTGCCAGAAAGCTATAATACCCTGCTACCCATTGGGAGCTGAGCATAAAAAACGCAGCTCGTAAAACGCGCCACCAGAGCAAATATTGCACTTAACACCCAGAGGGACACTTTGAGTTGTTATTTCTTTCTCTCTCTTACTACACGCTCTCTCTCTGTCTTTTTTTTCGCGACTTTCTTCGCACTCTCCCTTTAAATTCGCTGATGCTTCGGTCATTTGTTGCTTAAAGTCAACAAACACGCTGTTATTCCTGCTTTCGCTCCCGTTCCCGCTCCAGTTCCCGCTCCAGTTCCCGCTCCCTTTCCTCGTTCCACTCGTCGTTCCCATCTCTATGGCTCATGGGTGTTGCCTGTCCTCATATATCTTTTTCGCAGGCAAGGACACGCCCAAACCTTATGGCACAATTCCATCATGTAAGGCACACTTTTTCCACTTTTATAGGTTAATTCACTTTTATTACATTATCATAAAAAGTAATCCACAACAAAAGCAACACACATACAACATGTTTGGCAACAAGGTTTCAGCTTCACCTCACCTCACGATCCAAGAGTGGACCTCACAGACCTCACAGACACTGGATTCAAACACTCTCATGGTTCCCTCTGTACAGTATATTATATTATATTATATTAGTTCTCGGCGTGTCGCGCTATAAAAACCAGCTCGTAAAATGATATTCCAAATATGTTTCAGAGCATCACTCACACGCTTTTAAGTGCGACATTTTGCAAATTTTATAAAAATAAGATTGTAAGACTCTCCAACAGTCCTAAAGTTATCTTCACTCCATTGGAAAAATAATGGTATATTTTCCTACAGTTATACTTTTCAAACTCAACATTTTTTATTTCTACATAGTAAGGTTTTATTTAAACCAACGCTGCAAATCGGTTCTAAACGGAACTCCGCAGAACCGGTTCACTTCGAATTATTGAAACGGGTCAAAGAATCGAACCAATGAAATTATTTACTCAACGAACTCATACCCGAATCGATCCTTACTTTCAAATAATAGATTCGGTTTGAAAAAAAAATAGTTTCTTATACTTCATACTTTCTAATGTCGTGATTCTATTTTGTTTTCTTTGTACTAAAGAATTTAATTAATTAAAAAAATCAAAAATTAAAAATAAAAATACTGTCTGTATTAAATTGAACCAGGTTCGAAAAGCCACAGAACCGAAACTTTTCTATTAACAAATATATTATTTTCACTAATTATATTTTCACTAATTGAAAAAAAAAGTTATAAATCTGAGTTCATAAAATTAATAATTATTAATAAGCATTTGGAAAATGTACAAAACATATCATTTTACTAAATTGTTCAAATATTTTATAGAAGTTATACACTTACAAAAGTATCAAAGTCATAACATATCTAAATTCAATTCAAGAAATTGAATTTTTGATAGTCTATAATCCCTTTATACCCCTGAACATCGCATTAAAAATTTGCACAACTTTACAGTGCAACAGTGGGTACATTATCTAAAAATGAGAGTCTCACTTATATAGATCTAATAAGATCGAGGATCAGGTCTTTCTCCAACAAGAATATATATTATTTTTAGGATAGAAAATTACTGAATTGTACCTCATAAACACAATTTTATTTTAAATTTTATTAATATTAGTACAAAATAAGTAGTAAAAAGTAATTAAATAAATAAACTTATCGGTAGAAAAAGTTAGCCACGATCTGAGTTCCTACGACGGTAAATCTGTTGTTAAGAAAGAAGGGAAAAATTTTACTTAAAAAGTGCTTGCTTCCATCCAATTTAAAAATTTCAAAATCAAGAAAACAAAACAATTTTCCGAAAAGATCTGTTTTTATATATATATTTTTATTTCATCAGCTTTTGATTTATCCTTCAAAAAGTGCCATAAATTAACAAAATAGCATTCTTTAAATAAATAGTAAATAAAATATGCGTCATAAATTGTGAAAAATATGAAACACGTAAACAACAATAAAAGTGATGAGCTATTGTCAGATTCATTAAGGCCGTTAATATTTTCCATTTTCCATTTCTCTACTGTAATCATCGTTTATCTGAGAATATAGGGCAAGTTATTGTTTTGTTATTATTGTTGTTGTTGATGTTGATGTTGTTGTTGTTGTTGTTGTTGTATGTAACGAGTATTTCCAGGTTGTTACGATCGTTTTGCGTTGAGTTGAATTCGGAATAAAGTCGGTCGGCCGAAAAGTAAACAAACATGCAACTAACCAAACAAAACAAATGGGCGTTACCAAAATCAAAGACTACCCCTGCCGCGGGAAGCGTGAAAATAAGAAGTAATTAATGGTCGTATTTCCATTTCGTTTTTGCTTTCTTTTGTTTGGCTCAAATGGCATTATGGTACTCTTGTACTAATAAAAGTCGCACCTGTCAATGCACACAATGGGGCGAGAAGACGAGAAATGAGAAACGAAGGAAGCGATGAAGAAACAGAAGTAAGAACGTCACACGAAACGAACGAGGCATTCTGATTGGTGCTTAACTCAAGCTCATTTCCAGGCAGCCGTCTCTGGTGTGTGTGTGTGTGTGTGTTCTCCTTGCTTAGGCGGAGAAACGTTACAGAGAGAGCGCATTACGTGTGCATGTATGTGTGTGTGTGTGTGTGTGCGTTGGAACGACACCACACACCACCAGTAGCACGATTACGATTACGATTACGATATAGAGGGCGTAGCCGAGGCGTCACTTCCAGCGTAAGTCAGTGGGAGCAATTTCCATTCTAGTTGGACTGACTGTGTGTGCAACTGTTCGAACAGACTTACGAGCGTCTGTAGCGTCGTCTCGCTCTCGCTCTCGCTGTGCACGCCGAGTGCAACGGAATGCGTGTGTTGGTGAGTGAGGCCAGAGCAACGGCATTCGTATTAGCTCTCGTGCCGGTTGTGAGTAACCATCCGCAACCAGTTCGTGTTCGAACGTACATAGGTGAACATCTGGAGCGCGCTACCGTCGTCCGTCGCCGTCGTGGTCGTGGTCGCCGACGTTTCGTTTGCGTTTGCGTGTGCATCTCTCTAAAAATCTGTATTTGTATCTGTATCTGTAGCTGTAGTTGTATCTGTATCTGTAGCTGTATCTGTTTCTGTCTGTGTGGCGATAAGCGTTGCAATTGTTATGGTTATGTTTATGTCGGTATTGTTGTCGTCAGTCGCTGCTACGCTCAATAATCCCAATGTTGATTCTGGTTTGTCGGTCGGTCGGTCGGTGATTGTTGTGAACTGAGCTCGTGTTTAGAATTTTGTTTACGCGTGTTCCCCAACGGTCAAATTGTCACATAGGACAACCCCAAGTTACGAATATTTCAATTCAATTCAATACAATTCGATTCAATTCGATTCGTTTCGAATCGTTTCGAAAACGTGTGTTTATCAATTGTTTGGGCATAAACTTAAAGAGGTTGCCATCATTTAAACAGCCTCCTCTGAACTTCATTTTATATCGGATTTTTGCTACTGCATTATAATAAATATTTAATTAACAAAAAAAGGAAAAAATTACTTGGCAATGGCCGCTTACACACAATTTGGATACGGCGGTTTCCCGTCGGCATCGCAGGTGGGTTATACAATATATAAAATATAACTTATAAAAATCATATATGCACTGAATATTAACTTAAGAGCCTAACCTAAGTTTTTTCCGTATTTTCATAACTCAGTTATATTGTATCAGAGAGATATTTTTGAATTCCACATTAAGTTCGATACATTTTGATTAATTGAAGACTTAAGAAGTCATTGAAAAAATGCGTGCTCAATTTATTATAATCTATCAAAATCATTTATTCGATTTTTCTCACTGTTTATAAAAACTGACAGTCTAATATAGTGCAATATTTTTTACCATCATTTGATATATCTTTTTTTGTATATATCCCTATTTATTCATTTTTAGTACAGATATCTATAAAACAATATATATATTAATATATTTGATCGGAAACAAGAGAAACCTTTATTGACCAACTACAGCTATATAATCTAGAATTAGAATTAATTAAACGAATTATTATCAATTAAGTAAAGTTTCAATTAAATGAACCGTAGAATTATTAATGAAAGCAGTGCGTGATCACTGCATAATTGCACTGCTTGCAAATTGATATTCTACCTGCAAGCAGTTTCCTCTAAAAGTCACTGCAATTTGCTGACACAATGAAACCATCAACTTTATTTAACATCATCGCAATAAAAGCCCATGTCCATGTTAAGATACGTTTTCATAAAATATCTGAGATGTTCGCCATTATGAAATGTTTGCCGAGATCTGCTCGTATAACTAATTGGAATCAACAGAGATAACAAGAAATGTGTAAAAGCGGCTGAAGATGCTGACAGAGTTGGCGAGAATTGAATTGAAGGAGTCGTTGGCGAGTCGAAACTGTTGAAAAATCAATAAAATGCAATTGCCATGATCGTAAATCATAAAATTATAACCGTAAAGTGACAGCTCAGAGCAAGCTCTGGGAATGCGAGTTGCGCATGCGCTCACGAGATACGTGAGCAGGCGATCAATGAAAGAGAAGCCCGAAGAAGCCCGAGGAATCCGAGAGGAAGCCGAGGAAGTCAAGAAACCTGAGCAAACAGAGAATCTCAGATGCTGCCACACCGATAGTGAAATCAGTGGCGGCTACTGGAGGTCCAACATCAGCAACATCGCTGACTTCAGCGACCCAAAGCAGCTAAAGTCGCTGCAAAAATGTAGAACTCGGCGACAAGCTGCCCAACCTGATGTGATCTACTTTCCATTGCACAGCAATCCCGTTCCCTTCCCATTCCCTGGTCACAGACTCGTACACTGAAGAAAAACCCACTGCTAAAATTAAGAACAATTATTTAAAACATTTTCTTCTTTAAATAAGACCATTTTAGGACCATATTATCTTATATCGAAGTTCCTAATACAAGATTAAAAATCTTTAATATTTAGAAAGGTATAAATATGTACTATTTCATATTAAACAAATAGTGGACAATTATTTAAAACATTTTCTTCTTTAAATAAGACCATTTTAGGACCATATTATCTTATATCGAAGTTCTTTATACAAGAATAAAAATCTTAAATGGTTAGAAAGGTATAAATTTGTACTATTTTATATTAAACAAAAAGTGGTCCCGTGGCGCTTTGGTTAAAGTTGAAAAAGCAGTAGGCGCCGGCTCGAGTCCCACTCGTCACAACGTTAAAAAAATTACCAAGGCAGAATAAAAAATGTTTATAAGTTTAAATTCAAAAACATTAAACAAATATAAATTAAATTAAATAATAAATAAATTAAAAGTCATATTCAATTTTTAAAATTTTTTTTTATTAAAATTAGAAGAACTTTTAATTTTGTAATAAGAACATTTATCTTAAAATAAGAAATTGGTCTTATACTAAATGGGATTTCTTACTTTAAGAAATTTTTGTTCTAGACGCATTTTTTTAAAAAAAATTCTTAGTGTTAATACCAAAATTTGTGTGATAGATTTAGAACACTTTTTTTCTATCAGTGTGGATACTTACTGTGGCTACATGTGGCGCTTGCAGTTCCACTATCAACTTGGTTATCTGTGCGCAGTCGCAGCGGAGGTGGAGGAGGAGGAGGAGCGGGAGGAGACTGGCAACCTTTGCCGGTTCTTTTTTTTCCTTTTCCCTTTTTTTTTTTGTTTTTTGCACTGGCCTCGCTTCTTGGCGCAACGCAGATGCAAGTCGAGATTAGATCAATGTGCTCAGCGCTTTTGCGATTCAAAGAAATTGGTAGTGCACACATGGCCAGAGCAAGGCCGCAGCGATCTTATCAGGCACTCGTCTGTCTTGTACGCTGTCCTTTCCAGCCGCAGTCCAAGTCCAAGATCGAGTCCAAGTCCAAGTCCAATCCATGATTTCACATGGCGCTTCCTTCGACTTTAACTTCAACTTCAACTTCAACTTGAGCTTCAACTGCAGCTTCCTTTCCACTGTGAATGCACTCATGAATAATGCATTTGTGGACGGTGCCGGCGGAATCTGCCATTCGCATAGAACTCCCTATATGGTGTCGCCTATCAGATCACTTGTCATAATTCTCATATTCTGTGTGAGAGAGGTCTTGACGTGGCCTCCATGGGAACGCCAAGTGGATTGGCTAAAGGTCCTTTATTGTCTCTTGTCTCTTGTCTTTCTCATCACTTCTTCGCCTCTCTCTTTCTCTCTTTCTCTCGGTTTTTTTTTGCCTTCTGCCTACATTTATACATATATTTATTTTTCACTAATTAAAAAAAGCGCGACACGCAACAAAAAAAAGAACATTGAATCAATCATTTGTTGGAAATTTGATAAATGGTTGTCGTGTCGCGGCCTCGAAATTCACATTCAGTTCCTGAGTCATCATCATCATTGAAGTCAACATCAAAAGTTCTATTTAATTTAAGATCAAGATCGATATCTCTTCTTTTTTACAAGGCAATATATTTTCACGTTGACATCAAAGTTTTTTTAAATCAAAAATTTGTATAAAATCAACAAGAACTTGAAAATATTTATTTAAAATTAAATTATAAGACATTGACTTTAAGTACTAAAATGACAAGACCTTTTAAATTATTACATATTTAAATTTTTATAAATTTGACGTTTGACAACCTTTTTAAACAAAAATTATAAAATAACTTCAAAATAATATTTTTAATTAAAAGTAAAACCATTATAACATTAAACTATAAAATATTGTGTATTTTAATATTCAAATTATAAAATTTTCAAATATACATATATAATTTTAATACCAAAATTGTTAAAATAATTATTAAAAATTATTTGAAGAATTTATTTAATATATACAAAGATAAAATTTTAAATTTAAATTTTGAAGTTATCAAATATTAAAAAGTATAAAATTGTAACTTTCAATTTAAATATGTTGAGGTATTTTAAAATATAGATTTGACATATTCTACAATAAATTTCAAGTTTGAGGGCATTACAAGTATTTTAAATTGACGCAAAACTTGATGCAAGAATAAAGGAAATTCAAAATAAATAAATCAGTTCAATATGAAATCCAGAAATAATTTATAAAAATAATACCATCTTTCACTAAATTAAAAATCTACATTTTTAAAAATTAAAAATATTAAATTTGTTGAAATCAAATGCACATTTTTTAATAATCGAAAATAATAATAGAACGGAAGAAAATACTAAAATGCTTACTCAAGATCGATTTATTTTTTCTTTCACAAGGCTATTTGAGTAGAGCGAATACCTACTGAGTGTATTCAGTTGAGTAACTACGATGTTTGTGCAGAAATTAAGAAAAAATGCGGTCAGACATCATTTTTGGGTGCAGCTTCAATCGACAGATTATGTTAATGATTCAAGATAATTATGAGTTTGTGGCAAAAACTAAAAGCTTGAAACTACGCACAGACTCAACGCAAGACTCAGACTCAGACAGGCGACTTCAACTCCAACTCCAACTGCAGACGGGAGCTGTAACCGTAAAGGAAAAATTGTTGCACGAGGCGTGTAGATATGACCTTTGGGGCACGACGGCATTCGATCAATTTGTAGCTGTTCATCAGCAAAAGTCTTCAGCTTAATTATAGGTTTATCGATATATTTTCGCGAAAAGGCAACCGAGGCAGCACTCTGAAATTAAAGCGGACAGACGGACGGAAGGACGGACGGAGTGAGGGACAGACGGAGTGAGGGACAGACGGAGTGAGGGACTCGTTTCGCAGATTGTCCCGCGGCAATTTTCAGAAGCATTCGATTGCATGTTCGTTTGGCTGAACGACGAATCCAAAAGATGCTTCAACATGCTGCAAGCGTTGCCTGCCACACCCTCATTTGATTTCAGGCATCTTGCAACACCGTCTCGAGGCCTAGTTGCAACTTGGGATGGGATGGGGACTTGGCTCTTGCCGCATTTTGCATATTAATTGACGTCCGCAAAACCTGGCTGAAAACCAGCTGAATGTGGCGCATGCTATTGGCAAAGAACCCTCCAAAGATGGAGGACATCAACTGAAATTCACTTCACTTCACTTCACTTCAGTTGCAGCTCCCTCTTCAACTCCAACTCCAACTCCAACTCCTTTTCCAGCTGCCTTTTTTAAATCGATTTCGTCGGAGGTAATTGATGTAGCCGACGACGACGATGACGTCCACAAAGTTACAGCAATTCGTCAACGGGGAGCCATCGATGTTGAAAATATGGCGGAGCGATTAATCGGTGCAGGATTATGGGGACAAGCGGCTTCTGTACTCCATTGAAGCCGCAGGCGATGATTGTGTGTTAACACCATATTCGCTTACATGTTATCGTACCATCGTGTAATGGGCACTCTGGCATTTTTTCAATACCTTGTAACCCCCATATCGAATGGGGTATAATAGACTTGTAAACCAAACAAAACCATCAAACGAATTAATACGACAATCCTAGAGATTATCAAATATAGCTATATGAAATTTGGTATGTTAACTCCTAGTGCGGGATATAATAGGGTTGTAAGCCAAAAAACTATAAAGGATTTAATTAATACGATAATCTTGGAGATGATAAAAGATAGGTTTATGAAATTTGGTATGTTCAGTCCTATATATCCTATACATATTGCGATAATGTTAATTTTGTAATATATTTCTCGCTGCGGGTTATAATAGAGTTGTAAGTCAAAACCCCATAAAGGAAATAATAAATACGATAATGTTGGAGATGATAAAAGATAGGCTTATGAAATTTGGTATGCTGAGTCCTATATATCCTATACATATTGTTGTGATAATGTTAATTTTGTAATAGATATAATTGAGTTGTAAGCCAAAAAACTATAAAGGAAATATTTAATACGACAATCTTGGAGATTATAAGAGTTAGTATTATGAAATTTGGTATGTTAACTCCTATATAAACTATACACATAGTGAAAATGTTTATTTTGTTGTATCTTTCGGCTCTCTCCACAATTTGCACTTTTAAAAATTTAAAATATTTTCCCTGTTACTGCAGTTATTCAAAAAGTAGGAACTACAGGGTATCGTTTAGTCAATTACACTCAACTACACTCTACTCACATGCTTAAATTAAACTTGCTACTACTCTTTCCATGCCTCAGAGGAGGAGTAATAGCCACGTTTCCGTCCGAGATGTGGAGGCTTCTCTACACAACGACGATCATCAGACTCATATCAATATTTATGAACTTTAACGATGGATCAGGTTCATTCACATAGCGCCAGTTGCCGTAAGCTCGTAAGCTGTATTGATTAAACGTTCTAAGAACACTTGTTAATTCCTGCTGTTTGAATTCCTGTAAACATAATAGAGGAAATTTCCAGAAATATGATGGAAAACCTTAGTGGATCTCGTGATATTTCAGTTTGCTGATCCTACCGATGGATATTTTATAATAATTTGTTGGGAAATTGAAAGATTACAGCATTTGAGGTTTGGGGAAAGAAAAAGCTCAAGAAACTCTGTAAAATAGATTTCTGTTTCATCAATTATTTTTAAGAATTTTAATTGAAGTTTACGTTTTCCTAAAAATGTTAGGAATGTTTTGTTTTGATAATCCAATATTCTTACATATTTTTCATTTTGTTTTTTTTTCAATACTTTAACGTACTATTAAAATTGTCAACCTTTTAATTTTCGAATCTAATCCGAAGATACTCACACTTTCAACAAGTATTGCTTCAAGTATTAAATAGTTTTTATAGAAAAGAAAAATAAATACAGCAGCGATTGAAGATTGTCTATAAAATGATATATCGATTGTATAGTTAGTTGTAAAAACTATCAACATTTTGAGATCTCATTTGAAGTGCTTTGAAGAGCGATTGTGTTGCGCTTATCATGATGAGATTTCCATTTGTGTGTGTTTCTTTTTTGAAATTTAAAATTAAACCTTAATCGAGTTGTTGATAAACATTAATTAATTATGTAAACCAAAGGCAGATAGATAAACAAAATACATACTTAGTTATGTATCTTTATTTATGTGTTTAATTAGTTTATCAGCTTGTGGGAAGTTTTTTTTGAGGGTGACAAATTTTCCACATTAAACAAAGCTCGAATGGGCTTCTGAATGGTTTACTTAAGATTAAATGATGAAAAGATAATGCTGAATATTTTTTTAATATGTTTTCTTTTGGTTTTTTGCAGCTTTTACCACCGAATGCGACGCAGACACCTGAGGACGTCTCGTCGAATGTTAACGCATCTTCATTGGTGATGACAAACGTGACGGCATTGAGCCCCACAGGTGGTACCGACTGCCAGACGTCTGCGGGATCCGTTGGTGCTGCCCCAACCGGTGGTGCTGGTGCCGCTGGTGCTGGTGACGCTTCAAGGGGCGCGTTAAGTCCAGACGCGCTTTCGCAGAATTCAAATGCGGCCACGGGTTCAGTTGGAGCTGTTGCCGATGCAATTCCCGGCGGTGGCGGTGGTGGCTCCCTGGACAGCAGCGCCGTGGGCACGACGCCTACGACGGGCAGCTCCTGCTGCGAGAACGGTCGTCCCATTATGACGGACCCAGTATCGGGACAGACAGTCTGCTCCTGCCAATACGATACGGCACGTCTTGCCCTCTCAAGCTACTCACGTCTGCCGGCGGCCAGTGTCGGTGTCGGTGTTGGTGTCTATGGCTCACCATATCCATCGACGGATCAGAATCCCTATCAGAGCATTGGCGTAGACAGCTCCGCCTTCTACTCGCCGTTGGTAAGTGAAAGCCAAGACGGTTAAATGGATTATCTCAACATATGACTTTAATTGTGTAGTCAGAGGCAAAAAGACAACAACAACAAGAATGTAGTAGAAGAATGTGAAGAGGGAGGTGGGACCAGGATCAGGACCAGGTAGTTGGAGCAACAAAAGCTTGTCAATGTATTGCAGTAAATCGAATTATCATTATGGCTGACTGAAGCTCAGTCAAACCTCATTTAGTCGCTGCTTCAACTTGTATCAAAGTTTCTGCAGCTCCCTTCTTCTGTCTCCTCTCCCCTCTCTCTCTTTCCCTCCTCCCTTCTCTCTTCTCTACTCGCCTCTTTGTTGCTGGCATTGTGATATTTGATACTTTGAGCAACGAAAGGCAAAATCATTGGAAACAAAACATATTGCCCCATGGCCTCAATTACACTCCCAGATGAAGCTTCGTATTCGCCATGTCTTTGCCTTTGTACTCGTATTTGTATTTGTATTTGTATTTGTATCTGTATTTTTGTATCTGTCTCTGTGTATCTGTATTTGTGTCTGTCTCTGTATCTGTGTGTGTGCAGGCTAATCGAGCTTATGCTTATGTTCGCCTATGTATCTTATTCGTATCCGCACACTCAAACACACACACACACACACACACACACACACACACACACACACACACACACTCACTAAATGCATATGTATGTGTGCCCTTTGTATTTTCTAAGTGACCACAGAAATGTACACAGGTAACATGCACACAGTTTTCAATGACATACTAGCTGTCCATACTCAAACTCAACTTCAGCTCAGCTCGTTGAAAGGAGAAAGAGCTGAACGAGAGCAACTGTGGCAACTGAGGGAAGCAGGGCAAGCAGGGCAAGCAGTGCAAGCAGTTAAAGGTAGCACAAACAACAGCGACAAGATACAAACCAAATATTTACCCGTTTGTAAGTGAACTACAAGCTGCCAATTAATAGTTCAATCTGTTAGTCGATGTCTCTAAATAATATTACTAAGTGTACGCTTAGTTATGCTAGTTAGTGTAGATAATATACTCTTCATTTACTACCAATATCAATTGAAAACTTGAAAGAAGCAGAGCTTCAAGAAGAAAATGAAATTTATTAGAGTATTTCGATTAATTAACCATACATTTTCGAAAGCTATAAACGACACGTATTTCTATGATTTTTAAAGATTCATAAGACAAATTCATTTCTTTAGGTTAAATAAAGTTGTAAATTATGTTCAAAAGGTCATAAAGTTATTTTTAAACTTCTAAAAAAACACAAAAAAATGCGGAAAAGTCTCAATTCAATTAACAATTTATTCTTTTAAATTTTTTTTTATCTATTTTGATATTTGCTTTGTATAACGGTCCCTTTCAAATTTGACTTTGAAACAATCTGCATGGCGTTTTAGTTAAGAAGCCAAGCTTGTAATTAATCAGACTATCAAATTCATATTTATTAAATATCTTCAGCTAAATTTTATAAAGCTCAGCTATCTAGATATTAATATTTATTTATGAAAAATATTGAGAGAATTAAAATATTATTTTAAATATTCTCGTCAAGAAATATATAGTTCTGAAGTCATTAGTGCTTTTTATTTGACATGATTTATCTGACATGATTCACACATTGTAAAAAAGGTTAAATACTCATATTAAAACTTCAACAACTAAATGTCTCTATATACATATAGAGCTGTCTTTTATTGCCAGAATGTGATTTTTATTAAAATAAGATCAGATTAAACGTATAATAAATAAATTTTATAACAGTAATTTATTTAATGTGCATTAAAACTGCTTCGATCGTGGGTATTGCGAATACAGATATTATTTTTATTATCTCATTGATTAATTAACATGGGAGGACAACAGATTTACAGTCTAGACAGATTGCCGAAGATTAAATACACTTGTGTTGACAGTTCGCATTTTAAATAATACTGGGAAGGGTATTCAAATTTAAAAACAAATACAAGAAAATAATTTAATAGCTATGCTAACTGTGGAAATTCAAAATAGAGAGATAAAACGACATTATTATGATTTCTTTATGACATAGTTCCTAAACTCTTTCCGGCAAATAAAATATAAGTAATGCAATAAATAGAGGAGAAGAACTGAGAATAAGTCTGAGATGCGGGAATATTTAAGTTGGTGAAGACAACAGCAGCCAAAAATGTGTCATGTTTAATTGTTATTTACAAGAACAGGAAATTCAAAGTGAAAATTTCGTTGTTTGTCTCGTTCCGCCTATCTGCTGTCTCGCTTTACCTCGTCTGCACCTGACCGATGTTCGCCCCCTTATCCAACGTTTCTTTTAATTAAGAAAATATCATTGGCCACCTTTCCCTTCCCCTTCCCCTTCCATCGCTCAGTTCCCTTCAAACGTTCACACATTCAGCATGATAAGATGTCGTCAAAGGTAATTTTGGGGCATGTTGTCTACAGTGGGTGCGACCCAATTCTCAGTTCTCAGTTCCCAATTGAGAGTGAGAGTGAGAGTCGAGTCGAGTTGGGTGTTAAAGTTCGAGATTCCCTGACATTTTGCTCGCTTGATTGCTGCACCTGGTTCAATCTCGTAAATCAGAGTTGATGTCTGGTCGGTATCGGTTTTGGTATCGGTATCGGTATCGGGGAGCTCTGCCTTTAATATGATTTGAAATGCGAGCAGAGACGAGCATGTAGATAGAGTTGCCCGATATCATAGCCGATACCTGTTTCCCTGTATTTCCTTTTGCTTTGATCAAAATGGCATTTTGATAAATATATTTGTCACTCGCCAGCGGCAAAAGTTAAAGGCAACGAGTTAAAATATTAATAAACAATGGCATACATGATGTTAAGCAATTAAAAATGTTAATGTCGTTTCATAAATCAAAGGCTCCAACAAAAGCTAAAATGGCCAACCAGATTTGGGCGCTAAACTCCCCACAGACCCCCGGGCGATCTGATCTGGCCAATAGTTGTCGCTCATAAATCCAACTGTCTTTTTATTTATTTATTTTTTTTTTGGGGGGCATAAATCGCAGCCCAAAACAAACTAAGGTCAGACGGCGGCCATTCATTCGATATTCAAATAATATTAAGAGTGTCGACCCATAACCAAAATTAAAATCAAAACCATACAAAATACATTCAATTCAAAACAATAATCGATGATTCCTCCAGCTTATTTAATTATTTATTATATTTTTTTTTATTTTTTTTTTGTGTGTGATTTTTGAAATGTTGTTGGTCTAAATTATGTTTTTGGATACACATCATTCAGTTCGGACTGTAAAATATGGTCTGCGTCAGCATTTGCTTGTTTCATGGCGAAATATGTTGCCAAATTATAAATTCCATGTTAACAAAATCGTCAACTGTGGGAAAATCATTTTGTTTAGCGCTTAGTCTAAGGCCAAACTTAAAACAGAATTGTATTTTGTAATTTACGACTATACGCCGTATGTTATATTCCGCATTAATTTTGACTGAAGATTCAATTCTACAAATTTACTTGATTTTGATTGTTTACCTTTTGTTTCAATCATTTCAGAGTAATCCATATGGTTTGAAGGACTCGGCAGCGGGTACGGAAATGGGAGCCTGGACATCCGCCGGATTGCAGCCCACAACGGGCTATTATTCCTACGATCCCATGTCAGCTTATGGGTAAGTTATAAATTTTAGTAAAATATTTGCCTAATTATTTAATATTAATTAGTTTGTCGCACATTAAAGTGAAATTTCTGTGTTGTCTGATTGACAAATAATTACATTGGAGAAGGTCGGACAAATCAAAAGCAATTGTTCGCCCATAATTAATTGTAAAATATTTGCGAGTACTTAAAATTGATTTGAATTTAATTGCTGCGGGGTTGACGTCGCCTGAGTTCACGGTTTCTGTGGTCACAAAGGACAGGGACAGAGAATGATGCAACTGGGACTTGGACAGAGACAGAGACAGAGACAGAGGCGATAATAATATTTGAATTGTGAAAATTGCTAGAGCGCGCGAAATTATTTATTTATGATTGCGGCGAAAATAATCGCAGTTAATTGCACGCCACAGTGCGCTCTGCAAAAAAGGAATATAAAATATACACACAGACACATTCGAGGGTCGACTGATAAGTCATTCTCCTTTCTGCAGAAAAAATCAACTTTTTTAATTAAATTTAAGTTTTGTTGGATAGTGTATTCCATATACCTAGACGACTTTATTTATTTATTTTTTTTTAATTTGATGACTCTGACAATATTTATAAATAATTAAAAATGTCAAATATATTGAATATGGGTAAGGGTTTGTTTCCGCACATATAAATCTCTCCAGATTTTGTTTTATATTAACAAAAATTTAAAAATTATGTAATTTATATCCAAAACAAATAACTAATAGTATTTCAATTAATTAAAAATGTAAAAATTTTAAGGATTAAATTTTACGTGCCTTACAAATATTTTTTTTAGTATAATGCAAATTTACACGCACATGTTTTATTATATCATAATAGATTAATAAGGGGAATGACTTGTTTCCGCACCCATAAAACTCTCCAGATTTCAAAAGATCAGATAATGTTAGTATTTCTGAAACAAATAATCGTAGAGGTACAATAAAGTAAAGTATAATTTCAAAATTTTAACAAGTATTACGTGAATTAAAAAATATTATTTTTCGTATAATGCAAAATTTAATTTGAAAAATATTATTTAAAGGTAAAAATTACAATATGCAGGAATTTGACCTAAGCATATAGAGAATATGAATATCTTAAAAAGACGATTATGTTAAAAAGTGAATTTAATTCAAAAAATTTCGTTTTTTTACTTGGAGCTATATCTCTCAGTTTACCGTCTTATATATATATATATATATATATATATATATATAGTATATGTATTTACATGCTTACATATATATTGTACATTTATACATATACAGACATTTATTCAGTTTGCGTACATACTCAACACAATCCACATATAGTCCACACACGCAGACATTGGCACTTGGCAGCAGGAGAATTGACACGGATACGAGAAACGGACGGAGGGACGGACGGACGGACAGTCGTCGGACATGCAACTGCAACTGCAACTGCCGTCGCGACGGCTGCGGCTTCCCCGTTGGACGTTGGATGTTGTTTATATTATAGTATGGATGGGGACGGCTTGTTGCGTGCAAAAAGCCCATGAAATCGAGCTTCAAATGCAACTGCAACTGCAACTGGGACGGAGACTGAGACTGAGAATGAGAATGAGAGTGGGACTGGACTGGAAGGTGTGAGTAAATGAACGCCATGTTGGACGCCATATTGAGCGAGAGAGCGACACACGTTGACAGACATTTAAAAGAAGAACGGTTGCGCTTTGTTTTTGCTCATTGTTACAGATTGGCGAGTGAAAGGGAGAATGAGAGAGTGAGAGAGAGCGGGTGTAACAGTGTTGTCAATTTAACAATTTCTACTATAGCTAGTCTTAGCTATATTACAAATGCAAAAGCTAGAAAATTTGAAGAAATACTATTTTTAAAGATGATTTAATTACTTTTTCAGATTGCCAGATAGCTTTAATATATGTTCCTAACAATAAATTAATTTATTCAAAAAATTGTAGCAAAGCATTAGTATTTGAATATGCACTTTTAGAAAATTTGGAAAAAATCAAGTCATTTTATCAAATGGAAAAAGGATTAGATTTAAGTCACAATTCTGAAATTTTTTAAAGTTTCCACAAATATAACATTAGAATAGTGTGTCTGCCATTACAGAGTGAAAAAACTTAAGATTTCAGCCAAGTGCAGCTCGTTAAGGCCCTGTTAAGAAATATAATGCATTAAAAAATAAAAGTATTACAATTTACCCGAAATCGGTTGGTAAAATTAAAATTAAAATTTTTACTTAAACAAGTTTTAATTTTAATTTTTATTTTAATAATAAATTTTACTTAAACAAATTTTAATTTTAATTTAAAAACCTTACAAATCAAGTCAATTCTTTTAATATTATTTTTTAAATTTTATTTAACTAACATATCAGCGCTATATTTATGACTTATCTGAAAGCACTTATCCTATATGAGCCATATGATTAAAAATTGATTAAAATATATTCAAAAATCTATACATGATGTTATTTATTGAGATTTTATTTAATTTAATAGATAGCTAATTTTCATTTAAGGTTTGGTAAAGTAACAGTCTTTCCATGTTGAATGATTTGTTGTAATATTAGCTATTTTAGCCATTGAAATTTTGGCAACACTGAAGGGCAGAAACGCTTACGGCAGCACTTTAAGCACAAAGACAGAGACAGAGAGAGAGAGAGAGAGAGAGAGTGTGGGTGGGGTGTGAATTGGCAATGGATGGTAATAACGTTGTGGGGTGTGTGTGGGCGGAGGTGGTGGGTGAGGGTGATGGTGAGGGGATGGGGTGAGTTGAGTTGGACGGACAGTTGACAATTGAGTCAGTCTGTTCATGTTCATGCCTGCTCGCCGCTCAACTGGAGCCAATGTCATTTTGGCGTGCTTGGCATTATTTGTTTAAAATGTGTTCAGCGCTGTAAATTGCTACTCACAGATAATAATAACAACAGCAGCAATAATAACAACAGTATGTAATTATAATTGTTGGCTAAAACCACCAAGTTGCATGTTCGCTCATACATGTGCTATATTTAAACAAACATGCATGTACATATGCATATGTACATTTACAAATATATATATACTTGATTTGAAAACTTAAAATCGGTTGTAGTTCAGTTTCCGTTGCAATTGCTTATATAGTTATTGTTTTTGTGTGAACAAGAATTCGATTTGTTAACAAGATTATGGGCCACAAACACACACACATACACATGTACCTACAAATGTACATATTTATATGTACAATACATGCAAAAATAGAATGCGTGGCAATTAGCTGCAAATGAAATGTTGTACTCGTCAAATTGTAAAACATTAGAGAACAAAAGCGCACTAAACACATGCTGAGGTTGCATCCACAAAACCGACGGACAGACCGACGGACAGACCAACCGACCGACCAACCAACCGACCACATTGCCACACTGGTTCCGGTCAACTTGCCACCCGCTAATTGCCACACGATAATCATACGGCGGGGCCTTAACTCGCATTATGCCTTATCGTCAAACCGTCCAACTCTTCAAGTTACGTGCACCAAATTACTGGAATCATAACATTTGTTTTTACCTTCATGAGATGCTTAAGCAAATTGCAGATGCCACTAAAACAAAAACACGAAATTGACGGAAGAAAAGTTTAAAACTTTAGCATGTCGAATTTTAATTACACTTGCAGGCAAACTTACACTATAGATAGAAGTTTTTTCTTTGAGATCTACTTCTTGCAGTTGCATCTTTTGGTAACTGCGGAAAAAAAGTTGTAAAAACATTGAAAAAATTAAAGATTATAATAAGTCAGTGAAATAAGTATTTTATATTTGCATTGATAATTTATTAAAAAATAGTATACTTATTTTCTATAAAGATTTGCTTAAATATATTATTTTTATATTTTGATTAGTTTAATTAGATAAAAAAAAAGTTTAAAAAATTGTATTTGGTTTGTATTATTTTCTTAATTAATTATTCAAACTTGTTGTTAAATATTTATAAATTTGATAAATATCAATGCACACTTAATTGTTTTACTTAATGAGGTACATGTTGAAGAAAGATACAACATAATTAATATTACTGCTGAAAGGAACAATTATCTGATTACAATTATTGTTTTCTAACTTTGCTGTATTGTATTAAACATAAGCTAGCATGAGTAAAATAAATTTTTAAAGAACAATTTTTAATTTCATAAATGAAATCTTTGCACATATTATATTTTTATCATAAGAATTTTCATAAGACGCATTCTATATGTTATACTGTTCCAATTCATCTTTTTCCGATATACCAACATAAAAAAAAGTCTACTGTATAAATTTAGAGTATCACTCTAGTGAAAAATATATAAACTTTATAGTCCAAAACGCCCTCTAATAAAATAAATTAAAATTGTGCAAAACTTTAATTTTGTCTGTTATTAAAGAAAAATTTATTTCCATTTATATTGAATAAAAGTGAAGAAAGTAGATCATCTAAAGAAAAACTCAAAAAAACTTTAATAAATTATATATGGCGAGTGGAGAGTGTCACCCAATCGATAACTTTAATGGAAGTATTAAGTCTGAAGCTAGTGCCTATCCTAACACAAAATAGAGATAGAGAATGGGGATAAAATGAAGTTTTGTGTATTCCCAACGTCCTTGTGCCAGACAATAATGGCAAAAACTCAAACATCAACTTCAACGCTGCATAAAAATCAGGCAGCATTTTAGAGAGAGAGAGAGAGCGATAGAGAGAGAGAGAAAGAGAGGAGGAAGAGAAAAAATGGCATAAAAAATGGGGCAGGACAACAGCAGGAGCAGCAACGAGTGCACAACTCCGGAGGCAGGCAACAGAGTTTCCTTCTTTATCTTGTTGTAAAATTCACCGCACAAACTGTTGATTCTGCGGCACCATAAAAATCCCATGAAAAATTTAAAAAAAAGACTATAGAAAAGGGAGCAACAAAAGTAAAGGATGTTGGGTGGAAAAAAAACGCAAGCAACAAAGATGGGAACTAGGAAAAGCAGGAAAGTGAAATGTGCGATGAGATGAGTTGCAACAGGATGCGAATATATATGTTATGGTATTGGGTTGGGGCCTTAATTTAGCTAGAAGAACTTTAGCGAAGAACAAGAGGGAAGTGGGGAGAAAGTCGGGTTTTGCATGGGATAAAAATGCAAACGCAATAACGCCGGATTCCGGTGGGAATCCCACCCCCTTTTTCCCCCGAGTTCCCAACAAAAAAATGACCATACGCTTATAACGTTGTTGTCCTCGTTATTGTTGTTGTTGTTGCTGTTGTTGTTGCGCTGTTTCACAACTATGTTTTACAATATTTTGACGTTGTACTACACTGCGAGTGGGTGTGGCAAACTGTGTGCGGTAGGTGGCGCTTTTGGTGCTAGCATCCATTTAAACTGTTTCGCATTTTTAATGAATTTTCATGTTCCCGTTTGCAAGACCACAACTAAAATCCTTAATCCAAATTTTTTTGTTCTTCTCTTCGCTTCTCAATTCTACAGCTACGGCGCCAGTTATGATTTGGCGGCAAGACGTAAGAATGCAACGCGTGAATCGACGGCAACATTGAAGGCGTGGCTAAATGAGCACAAGAAGAATCCATATCCCACCAAGGGTGAGAAGATCATGCTGGCGATAATCACCAAGATGACATTGACCCAGGTGTCCACCTGGTTTGCGAATGCGCGACGGCGACTCAAGAAGGAGAACAAGATGACCTGGGAGCCAAAGAATCGCACTGATGACGACGATGATGCTCTCGTTTCGGATGATGAGAAGGACAAGGATGATCTAGAGTCGAGCAAGGATGGCAGCTTGGCCAAAGGTAGACAGTTTATTCCTTTCCTTTGTTGACAGGCATATACACTCAGAAAAAATCAAGATTTCCGTACTTAATCAGTAGATATTTAAGGATATTATCTTAAATGCTGTCTAAGTTTGAAATTTCTAAAACTGAAAACAAAAATCTTATTTCAAGTCCAATTTTCGCAAGTCTGGTAACATTTCCATTAGATATTTCTAGGATACTTTAACAACGTTTTAGGTTTAATTCAAGTCGGTGAAAATTGAAAACATAAGTACACAAATAATTTAAACTAATCCCAATATGTATTTTTTTCTAGCACTAAACATTGTCATATTTAATTTAATTTAATCTCAAAAGCAAGCAAGATAACAAAATTAAATACCATATAATGATGGTATATTTTGTTGGTATATTATATTATATTATTAGCGATCCAAGCTTAACCAGTTGACAATTCTAAGAGGTAACAAAGAAAAAAGAGAATCTTGAGCAAATCCCAAAATGTACTTGTTTCTAGTTCAAAACATTCATATTCTCAAGCTCATTTTGCACTTGAAAAATACTATATTAAGAGAGAACTAAACTAGTTAAGTACAAATAACATTGTTGTTTCTGGAGGTAGCTGAAGGAGACTCATAGATTTTATTTTTACCAAGGTCTCATATATATATTCTGACTAAGTTTGGTTAAAATTGGTCGATTTATAATTAGTTTAAGATTTTTAGTACACAGCAAACTTAAAATTTTGATAGCAAAAAGGTATAAATTAAAGAATTCAAGATCGTACTTATTTTTAGTATGGCATATTTAATTAATTATTTAAGATTTTTAGTACACAGCAAACTTAAAATTTTAGTAGCAAAAAGTATAAATTCACGATCGTACTTACTTTTAGTATGGCATATTTTTCTTAGTGTAGCTTTTGGTTTCTCTTCCAATTCAGATGCGGCCAAGGATGAGGAAGAACTCATCGATGAGGACCAAAAGAATGTGGGTCAATCGAACATATTGCGTGCTGGCTTCGGTTATCCATCGGGTGGTTATCACAGCGGTTCTGGCGGTGCCCATCCGGCTGCTTACCATCCTTATCACCATCATCATCATCATCAACATCCCGCATATTATCAACCGCAACAAGCTGTGCTCCCGGCGGCCTTTCACGCCGGAGTGGACAGTGGAATGGGCATGGCTGGCAAGCACAGTGGTGAACATGGCGATCCAAAAAACCAGCTAGGCCGGGACTGTGGTGTGCCGATTCCAGCTACCAAGCCCAAAATCTGGAGCTTGGCCGACACAGTTGCCTGCAAGACTCCACCTCCAACGTGCATGGGCCAAGGTCAGTTGATGCCACAGTCACAGCAGTCTATGCAACATCAGCAGCAGCAGCTGCAACGAGCACATCTGCATCCGCAGTCCCAGCAGGACAGCTTGGGAATGATTCATCAGCAGCAGCAGCAGCAACAGCAGGAGCAACAACAACAACCCTTCAACGGAGCACCCTATGTAAGGGCGCATACCACGGCTTACGGGGGTTTTCTAGGGGCTACGACCCAACAGCTCCATACTACGAGCCCGAACAGTGGCCCTCCCTACGGCACCAGCAGCATCACCAGCAGCAGCAGCAACAGTTCAGCAGCAATTCAGGCCAACAACAATCCGCCTACCATGCCTATTACGGCGGTAAACCCAAATTCGTTGGGTCAACAACAGGTGCAACAGGTGCAACAACAGCAATTTCCAGCAATTCGATCACAGCAATCACAGCTGTCTCAGTCAACAGCGAATCAACAGCGGGCGATGTCGATGGGGATGGGGTTTCTCGAAGCCCAACCCGATACTCCACCCCAAACTCCACCGAATATGAAGGTCTTGAACGGGGCTTTGAGTCTGCTGCCTACCGCTTCTCAAATCCCTATGACCGCTACCTGTCGCAGCAGTAATGCCAGTAATGCCACCTACAATCCCGGCTGCAACTATCCCATGAACTTCTCCACTCGCCTCAGCGAATATGACTATCCGACGAACATGAATCGCGATGATTATAGCAGTTCCAGCAGCAGCACCTCATCCTCTCCGCACCTACAACGCAATGAGAGCCTTTTCAAGCCGCTCTTCAAGAGGTAAACTTCATATAAATCAGGCTTCAATATTTTTAAAACTTTTAGTTTGGCTTTATTATTAAGTACCAAATTATTTTTCCAATTCATTTTCATGTTTCCTAATTTATTAAGAATAAAAACATGTACGGCATAAAATTGCCAATGTTTTAAAGATTCTTAATGCAGAAAACGTTTTTCAAAATCATGTTTCATTTTTTTCCAAAAATAATCTAAATAATTTGTAAATACATACATCTATATTTTGGTATTACTATTTGATTTCCACAATTTTTTTTTTGCAATATTTCCCTATTTATTATGATAAAAAAAATAACAACATAGTGATTGTGAATTTTAAAAGATTTAAATTTATTTATTTTATTTTGATTTTTAAAATTCAATCGTTTGTGACAATCATTTAATTTTTTAAATACCAGGGATAGATTTCAAATGAAAACTAAGATTTTTTTAAATAATTTTTCATTTTTTTTTTTAAATAAATTAAAGTCAAATAGATCTTCTATAATTATATTTTTCTCTTCCAATTCATAAAGCCTGACGCCTGTGTAGATCCCCACAATTTTGGCATAGACCTTATATACAATGTACTAGAAAAACCGTCTGTACATATGACAATTTAGGTAAGATTTCATCTGCATTAGTATTTATTTTTATGAACTATTTATTTATTTCCAAATCTAGATTACCATTTTCTGGGCTCGTGCAACAACGTAATGGATTGTGTAATATCTAATTCTTAATGTATACCACATTGGTATGCATGTACCATATAATAATAATAATTATAACTTACTTAATAACTTTACTTAATAAAAGCCGTGCATTGTCTTAATAGTTTAAACATTAAAAGTATTCATTAAGACAGCTTCATTTGTAACAGGCACATTTAAAACTAGTGTTAAGATTATAAACTGTGATAAATTTTACATTGTTTAACAGAATTCAAATAATAAACACATTGTCTCCTTAAATGCATAATCTAAAACTAATTTAAATTCGTTCAACATAAATAAATCTTTGTAATCCTTAAAACAAACACAAACAACTCGTTTTATTTTGGGGCTCAGTTTTCAGGTATCGCTGGGAGTGCTGTAAAACACTATCTGAAAAGTATGTTGAGAAGTATAGTATACTGGATTTTTAAACGCATTGTCAAGAGTCCCTGCAAATTGGAATTGCAATAATGAAAATACCGAGCCGAGCTATAAATGGAAAAATTTACAAATCAATCTAATATTTCATTAGATAAAATCAGTTAATGGAGAATATTCTGAAATAAATGGAACATAAAGTGCAGAATTTTTCAATATATACTTAAAAATTATTCGAATGAAGAAGAGAAAAGCCTCATACAAAAGATTCCCCTTCTGGGGTGAACAGTCTGAAAATTGTTCTTTACAGTTTTTAACTACATAGATAGATAATATAAAGCTAAACAATATATCGCACATTAAAAATAGGAACATTTTTAAATCTTCAAATAGGCAATAGAATAACTGATAAATAACTTAAACGAAGGTGGAAAAATTTTAAATTTTAATTCATTTATTTACGAATTGAAAGTAAATGTCCCGAAGAGTTACAGTTTTTGAGTTCCGTAAAAATATTCGAAAAAAAAAACATTCCTAAGTATTCGAAACAAAGATGTTTTTAACATTGTTCTATAATCGGCTTTAAAGCCAAAAGGTACTAAAATAGTTATAGCAAAGCAGTAAAATTTAATTTGTTAAAAACCAAAAACTATTTTCACATTAATTTTCCATTTGAACTTTCGAATTTGGAATGCTCGTTATGTGTTTTAAAGCGCTGTGTGGGGTGTCCAATAGTTTTTTTTTTATTTAAATCAGCGCTAATTACCTTTTGAACAATACCTTGTCTATTTTTTTCTGCACATAAATGGAAATTAACATAAATTGCATATTATAATTCATGGCAAGCATGTACTTGTACTGGATTGTCATCTGTGGCAACTGAAAACAGAAAACAGAGGCATGTACATGGAAAAAATAGAGAAAAATTTCAGGAAAATATTTTATTTTAATAGGTTTTATTAATGTGCATACGGTAAGAACTTGATTGCTATTTAAGTATTATTATATGTATAAAATTAATGAATAAAACCTTTAAGCTCATATGAAAATATAGGAAAATATGTAATGAACTTTAATATATGTATGTTGATAAAAAAATTTATTTAATTTATATTGCGATTATCGGTTCTACATCTCAACAGCAATTTGTAAAGTTTTCAAATTTAAGGAATAAATAAGGAAATTCTTTAAGCTTCAGTAAACACTACGACCTGGTTTGGGCCCACAACGACAGACAAATTACGCGACAGAGAAAACGTTAACGTTTCTGTCAAAGTCACAACTACGAGCCAAAGTCTGTGACTCTGTGAGTGTGTGAGTATGAGTGTGAGCACTTGTGTGTGTGTGTGCGGTGGGAGGGGGGTTGTTGTTTTGCGGGGGGGAAAACAATTTGTAACGACTATCGGCGTTTGATAAATTAACATTCAGCAGTTCCTCGATTATGCAACAAATTGTCAATTGAATTGAAATTGACAGCACACCGAAGGCAGCATCAGTTTCAGTTTCAGTTTCGATGAGCTCTAGTCGATTAACTAAATGACGAAGACGCTGACGTTGCTTCTACAATATTGAACATAATTGTTTTTTTTTGTTAATTTCAGGTTTAACATAAAAAATCTTTGTCCTGACTAAGTATTGTGGTGTGGTGCTTAAACTGTAGGAGCAAAGAGGCTAAAATTTTCACAATCAAAACTCTACTTTGATATTTCGAATGCAAATTACGATCGGGACTTTAAGGTGGACAGTTCAGAGTTTTAGGTACAATTTTTGTAAAACTCTATTATATTATTCTGACAAAGCCGCTGACGCTGAAATTGAACATGATTTTTTTTTTCTTAATGGCTGATTTAATATATATATATCTTTGTCCTGATTGAGCATTGTGGTGCTCAAAATGCAAGAGCAAAGAGGTTGAAATTTTCGGAATCACAATTCTGATTTGATATTTCTTTTTCACATGTACAAACTCACTGTCCTGCCTCACTGACTCACTATTTCATTGACTCACTGATCATTGCACAGCCCAAACCGTATGACCTAGGAGGTTGAAATTTTCACACGACATAACTTATATATTTTTTTTAAGGTTGGCAACTCAGATCTTTAGGTTTAGCTTTAGGTCCAATTTCTGTATAACTTTTTCTGCTTATTATGCTCGTATAACAAAGAACGATATTCTGTCTTGGAGCTTATATTACTATGCACGAGATTATCGTGACACACTTTCTGACAAACAGGTGCAACTTTTCTACTACCTTTAGGCTGAAGTGATTAATTTAGTTTTTAGTTTGACACACTTTACATAAGCTTAAACATGCCACTCACATCATGTGGAGCTCTGTTTTAAGTAGTAACAAATTTCTTAAATGTTTTCCGTCTTTAATCCTCTGTCTTTGGAGTTGAGTTGAGTTGAGTTGAGCTGAGCAGCGGGGGATTACTTAGTTCCGTTCCCATAATAGTTCCCATAATGCAGTCGGTGCTATTTAGCTTTACGAGTTGTTTAACAATGCTAAACGACTCTTGCAGTGAGCATAAAATTTTCCCATTACAAATGCGGCCAATCAGTAAGCCGGGTAAATTAATCGCATCACATGCCATCGTCAGCGAGCGTCAACGAGTTGGCCAAGTAAACTGGCCAAGTAAACTGGCCAAGTAAAGATCCTTCACTGCGTTTGTGTAGCGATCTCATTTATGGGCTATAAACCATAGAAGCTGAATTTCCAGCGCCGTTGTTTGCCCTTGTGGTTGTTGTTGTTGCAACCGCAGTCGACAGTCGACAGTCAAGAGTCTTGAATCTTGAATCTCGAATGGTGCTCGGTATTGTTTTGTGATCGGTTGGTTGTGGCCACCAGCAGCGAGGATATATATACGACAGTTAACTTATCTTGCATCCACTTAACGTCTCGCGGCAATAAATCAATCCAATGCTCGAAAATCTCGTTGGCAGCCAGAAGGCGAATTAATCACTTTGAAAATTGTTACCCATTTGGAAACTTGTCGCATTAACTTCCCAGCTGCATACAACTCGTTCTCTAAATACTACTCTCCTTCTCCTACCTCGATCTACTCATACAATACGAATATATTCTCGTATATATTTCAAAGAGTACGGAAACCAGTTCGCGATCGCTTACGATCGTGTGTGGGCAATCCTTCAACATCATGTGAAAATGCATATAATTTATGATTGTCATGATTGAACTTTATTACATTATTTGACAGAGGGGATCTCTGAAAAATTCTACTGTTTTCTTTCACTCTTTCCTTTCAAAATGTTAGCCTATTTTTATTTGCTGCTTTCTTCAATTTTGTTTGATTTTTAAATACCTGTTCATTAATTATCGACTAACTATTACTTTATGCAAAGTTGGGAAAATTAGTTTACTATTGATTGGACAACAATTAAATTTTATGTTAACAACTGTGAGTTTCATTTAAGTTTACCACCCAGGCACAAATTTACAATCCGCCAATTTATTTCTATGTAACGCATAAAAAATTACAATTAATTGAACTTAATTTAAATTTTTGTTAAACAACTGTGATTAGCGAATTTCCGACTCACGTGTGTGGTTTTCCATGTGAGCTTAGATACTCGAAATTAATCTTTTAACTTAACTTAAAATTAAAGTTTATAATAATAATAATAATAATAATAATAATAATAATAATAATAATAATAATAATAATAAAAATAATAATAATAATAATAATAATAATAATAATAATAATAATAATAATAATAATAATAATAATAATAATAATAATAATAATAATAATAATAATAATAATAATAATAATAATAATAATAATAATAATAATAATAATAATAATAATAATAATAATAATAATAATAATAATAATAATAATAATAATAATAATAATAATAATAATAATAATAATAATAACAATAATAATAATAATAATAATAATAATAAAATAAATAAAATAAATAAAAAAAGATTTCTTTCTATAATGTCTGTTAATAAATTTTTAAAGCTTTCAATACGAAGGGCTGCAATTTTGTAGAAGTTGAAATTTGTATACCTTATCCTTCAATAAGCATAACTTCCATATGTCCCATTTATATTTATGAACCTTTCCACATTCCAATGGCTTGGTCAAGCTGTGTCCAGTGTAGGCTCAAAAATGTCTTGCTGTGTGGAATATATATAATATTTTATCTGCAAATTGCTTAAATACTTGTGCCTATTAAAACAATTAGTCACTGATGTTCGAGAGGCAAGTGCACAAAAGTTTTATTAAATTTTCACAAATTTTCATATTCATCGAGACGATTCACACTCAATTATAACATACCAATGAACACAAATTTGCTCAAAAATAATTAAAGGGAAATTCCTGAAGATGTGTTGTCGGGGTAAGTCCTGTTTGTTTGCCTGCTCATGCTCCACTCACTCACTTCAGGGACAGACAGACGGAATGTAGGGCCAGGGTATGACAAAAAAGGGGCTGGATGTGTATGGATGCCACAAGCAATGGTGGCCTAAGTTTCAAGATGCTACAAGAATGCAAAGTGTCATTTAAGTGAAACAAGACGAGAACAAATACATAGCGTTAGAGCAGACACAGTCTCTCACTTGGAGAGGCTGAACCCGTTGATGGGGTTTCTGAAGACTCAAGACCCAAGACAGGCCTACCCCAAACTCTACCTGCGTAGTATCTATGTGTGTGTATGAGTGTGTGTGTGTGTGTGTGCCTCATGTCGCTGCAACAGAAGAGGCATCGTCATCCTTAGCCACGCAGCTTGTGCTTACGCAGCAGCCTCTATAAATTATTGCTGCTGCTTGTCATGTACGGAAATCCTTGTGTCAGTGTAGCCGAAATGTGCCTGCCTCTTCCTCTCTCTCTCTTCCTCTTCCTCTTGCATCTGTCTCTGTCTCTGTCTCTGCCTTTGACAGAGCCATGCACGGCAAGGCAAATACGTTTTCAACAAGATTAGAATTTCGTTGCAACGCACAAAGCCTCAGAAACAATTCAAGCAGACACATCTCGCAACTATAACAATTAATATCCTCAAACTCACACTCAAACTCAAACTCAAATTTAGTCTCTGTCTTAGTAGTCTCCGTGTCAGTTCATGCAGTCTTGTGCCCTGTCTTCTGGCTTGAGTTTGCGCACATCGGGGCGTATACGTGATGGCTATATGTTAATTCCCTCGTACTCACAAGCTACTGGCATTGAAACAACTGTGTTTGAGTTATTAGCTAACAATGCTCTCGACCATATCAACACTTCCTTTACTTTTAACCAACTTAATTAATAATTATACTACATTTCTTATGCTCAAGTTTCAATCATTCCAACAAGGATTTTACGATTTCCATCCAGGGAGCATATTTATCATTTTAATTTGAGTCCAGATTGCTAAGAATCATGTTAAATATATTCGCATAAAAGAGAAAATTTTAAAAATTCATGTTATTATTTGATCGAATTTTAAAAAAACTTAAAAGCAATTTATATTTTTTTTTTATACCCATTTAAAAAAAACTATTACTTTACGATGAAAAAGTACAATTAATTTTTATAAAAATGTGTCACAAAAAAGAGCTAGAGACTTCAAACTTAGTAAGTAGATTTCTGGATACCGGGCGCAGATCATATTTATTTTTATTTTTGGATCGGATGACTATATCATATAGCTACAATAGAAACGATACATCGAAAATTAAGTTTTAGTATGAAAAATATTTTTGTCTGTTAAGAAATACCCATTTAAAAAACTATTACTTAACGCTGAAAAAATACAATTAATTTTTATAAAAATGTGTCACAGAAAGAACTTTAAGAATTTTTTAAATAATATCAAACGAAAGAATAATTTTTCACAAATTTTCGTTTTTGAGAAATATTCCATTGTAAGTTGGTTGGATAAAAAAATTATTATAAATTTTCCTAGTCATACTTAGCTGGAAATTAAGTAAGTTACATTGCTTGAGGTGTCTCTGAGTATATTAAGCGATCCATTAATTACCGCTGACCATGGACAATATTTCTTTGGCCATATTTGATTTCGGACGCCTCGGCTTAAATTCTTCTCTAATGGACGTACATTGTTATCCATAAATCATGACCACACGTGCACCGTTGACTCAGTCTACCTTAGAAAAATGTTTGAAGAAATACGGAATTAAGCGAAGCGAGGAACTCTAAAATATACAATACACATTTACAACGTCATGTCAAACGCCTACAAAATGTGGGACCGATGGCCACCAACCAACTTTGCGGAACTGACTTTTTGACATCCCCACGAACACTCGAATGTTTGTACACAGAAACAAATGTGAATTCAGACACTCAGGTTGATAAGATGAGTGAAAATAATTATGGCCATTAGGCGACCTATGCAGGCAATACAGTTTGTCTCTCTCTCTCTCTCTCTCTCTCTCTCTCTCTCTCTCTCTCTCTCTCTCTCTTTTAGATATTAGCTGTATGAGATCGTTGGGTGTGTGATTCCGGTGAAACGTCAGGCAACATTGATGGGTTATAAATGAAAGTTGTCTATTATTATATATATATATATATAAGTATGTGAATGTACATTGGTACTAGAGTTAAAGAAACTTATCAAAAAGGGATTAAAACTGAAGATGAACGCCTCTTTAATAAATGATTTGAAATTGGCTTTAAAATTCACACTTTTTGGTAATTGAGAGAGTTAGTTTAATATAGTTTTTATACCTTGAGCCCATTAAAAATGGACAAAAAAGGGTATACAATGTGTTTGGCAGAATGTGTGTAACAGGCAGAAAGGGGGGTGGCAGACCCCCAAAAGTATATATATTCTTGAACAGGATCAGCAAACGAGTCAATTGAGTTATGTCCGTCTGTTTGTCCGTCCGTCCGTCCGTTTGAACGCGTCGATCTTAGAAACCATAAGAGCTAGAACCTTCAAACTTAGTAAGTAGGCTCCTGGGTACCGGGCGCAGCTCAAGTTTATTCTTGTTTATAGATCGAATCACTATATCATACAGCTGCCATGGGAACGATACATCGAAAATGAAGTTTTGATATGGAGAAGTTTTTTGTTTGTTGAGATATCAGAATCAAACGGATATAATATACATCTGGGCTGGTAATATACACCCTGACCAAATTTGGTTAAAATCGATCAACTATATCATATAGCTGCCATAGGAACGATACATCAAAAATTAAGTTTTAGTATGGAAAAGTTTTTTGTTTGTTAAGATATCTTAAGCAAACTGATAAAATATGCATTTAACTAGGTTTTGTACATTCTGACCAAATTTGGTTTAATTCGGTTCCATATATCATATAGCTGCCATAGGACCAATTGGACCAATCAAGGAAGAATGTGACTTATTTCAAGCCCTTTTCAAGTATGAGTTTAGGGCAAATCTTAATCAAATAATCTCTGATTAAAAGACGCTATTTCTTTGATCCCTATTGACATTTTTATATCCAAATACAAATTCCCACTTGGTATATGAGATGCTGTAGATAAGTTTGAATATTCTTTTAGTTTAGGACAAAATTTCAGTCTCAGTCTCATTGGAGTTAAAGAATGTAAATGTTTTTGATTTTTTGTGATGTCCGTTGTGTTATGTAAATGGACGTAGAGCTGATAAATATTAATGAATGAGATATCCAAGCTCATGTTGATGTCGTCGCCAGAAAGTCTACGAGTTAGCACAGAGGTTTCCACATTTCGATCCACGTAATTGCGAGAAAAAGATTGTTTTTCATGGAGAAAGAAGTATTTTCATTGGAAATAAACCTTTGTCGCCAGCATTTAACGAGCGTGAGCGTTAAATGTGTGTGTGTGTGTGTGTGTGTATGATTCTCTGAGATGAGAGCAGGTATCTCAGATGCCCTATCAAATTTCGTTATCCACTTGTGGCGGTCTAATTAACATGACAAAGAAATGTCACTTTGGGAAATTTATGGGACAACAGGCACTTTGGTGCTTTGCTGCTTTGCTGCAAAGTTGCAGATGGCCAAGATAATATTTACGATGCCGTTTGATTGGTCTTCCAATCGATTTTCTTGCCGCACATATTTCAGATACAGGTATAGATAGAGGAAAGAGCGAAGAGCGAAGAGAGTTGAGAGGGATCCCAAGAGATGCTAGGACAATTTCATTGTCGTTAAAACAACTAATTTTATTATTCCGTTGACATTTACCATCTACAGGTTTGTCTTCTATCCACTTCCACTTGCATTCAGGAGGGTCAAGACCGGCCGAAAGACCAAGAGACTAACAGACATCTTGGACCCGCAGTGCTTGAACCTGCTTATCTTGTTCCAAGCCCGTTATGCTGTCCATTCTTTTGGTTTAGGCCAACTCACACATTCATTGGCCGTGTTTTGAAATAAATTTAAATAGTGTTACCGATTTTTTAATTCAGCTGTAGATTATGCGTTTTGTTAGACGATTTCTCTTATCTTAATGCGTCGCTCTCCCTCTCTCTCTCATTCTGCTTAGTTTGTTACCAAAAAAAAAAAAACAATTCTGGAGACAGTGTGTCTGGCCAGGTTCAGTTCAATCTGGTCAACAGGATGGTGGAGATGGGGTACTGAAATCGTTGCATTGGGCGATGCATTGTTTAATGGAATTTTCTTGTAATTCGTGCTGAAATTGGATTTTAAAGTGCGGGTCCAACATATAATTTGTTTGTTAATAGTTTCGAAATGCGAGCACACGCGGCTGCACATGCTCTTGCCCTCTGACCCCTCTTCCTACTTCCCTCTCTCTCCCACTCCTTTACTGCTATCAACTGCTCGTATGCTATCATGTCTGGTTGGGACTGTTTACATGGTTGGAGCCTGCTGCCTGCTGACTGCTGCCTGCATATATATCTGCCCATAAAATGGCCTGTTGTTGCTTAAATCGGGCGTAAGCGAATCAATTCTCATTTTAATTTATTGACACAAACACAAGCGCCCTCGCCAACAACAACTGCAACTGCCTCCTCCCTCCATCCTGCTCTCTGCTCCCTCTGCTTGGTGGTCCGGCTGACATTGCACCAATTATACAATAACTCGACTACAATACAATTTGCATTGTGCGGCAAATTGGAACTGTCCCAGCCGGTCCAGGTCCAGCTACAGCTACAGGCCAAGAAAGGCAAACGCAAACGCAAGCGCGTCCAACGAATTTCATTTAATAAATGCGCATACGCCCGGTGGGCAGATGACTTTCAGCTGCAGCTAAAATAGAGGCAACATTAACTGCAGAACAGAGAGAACGAGAGACGGAGAGAGAGCGGTAACGGTACATGCACCCACCAACAGATAGCAACGTTCTCTGTTCTCTGCATTGTCAGCCTGGGTCCAAAAAACCCACAGACAGACAGACAGGCGGACAGACAGAGTCACACAGAGCGAGTGCAGCAGTAATTATTTATTGAATTTATGGACGTTCGTTTCGTTTTATATCGCGGACTTAAGCGTTGTCCAACACCAGATACCGTAATGGATCCGTGTTCGTGTCCGTGTCCGTCTGATAGGCATATTCCTCCACGTAGAGGGTTTGAGTTCAGTTGGGCTGAAATGATGTCGCTTGTAGTTTCCCCATTTAACTGCCATTTCAATTTACCAAATGAGCACTTAACCCATTCATCGGGCATTGAAAGTAAGCGTGTCATCCAACATTATTTGTTTTCATTCAACATTTTTTATTACTTTTACTAATTTGCAATTAATACAGTTTCAGATCAGCATTAGAATGTTTTCATAAGGAGACTTTACTCTGCAAGCGGAAGCAGTTCAAGCAAGCAGTTTACAATTGCAAGCAGTGGACAGAGGGACTTTGATCAGAGGAGTAATTAAGGATCGAACTACTGGTCAGTTTATTTGGTTTATTTTTAATAATGTTTCAATTAAATAAAGGAAAAAAAATAATATTTATTTTGAAATATCTTAAAGTCGAGGCTGCTACCAAAATTCTTCAACAATTCAAAAATTAAAAAATATTAAGTAGTTAATAACCATCTTTCTAAAGTATTTAAAAAAAACAGTATGTTAATTAATCAATTATATTGGATTAAAAATCAAATAAACTCCATTACAAATTTGATTTTTTACATTTGTTATTTTGTAAAAAATCAAATAAGCTTAAAGCAACTGAGAAAAGAATTTATTTTTATAATTCAAATAAACAATTACGATTATAACAATTACAATGAGATACATTTAAATGGAAAAAGAAAACAGAAGAAGATTTCTTAAATAAATGGTAGTAGGTAGTACAAAAGTTACCCATAATGCTGAAATGTTTTTAAAAATGTTTTTGATTGTAAAAATTAAAGATTCTAAGAAAGACTTCTCAAGCTAAACATTGACAGAATGTTCTGTCATAGCACGAAAAATAAATTAACATCTAGAAAAGCAATTTCTTTTAACAAGGAAAGTAAAATTTCTCCAGCCAATGCAAATCTTCCCGTTTGAGCAGGAAACTTAAGAGATAAATTGCTTTAGCTCGAGGAAACTAATCACTAAACTTGATGCACTTCTATTATTAGAAAAGTTATGTGTGGTTTCTATAAAAATTTAAATAAAATTGAAAGCTTTTTTTTATAATATACAGACATAATTGTCGACATAAACACAGTCAGTAGTTGGTGTAAGTTTTGTAGTCATCGATTTGTCATGAGTATCCCAAGAATTGTTGGGAGATTTGAAGAATAATTTGGACATGGAACAAAGTGTAAAATGCAAGTACATATGTACATATATATGTACATGTGTAAATATGTTAGTGTTAGTGTACTGAGTGCCTTCTGTCCATGTCCATGTCGTCATTGTCGTGCCACGAGACTGTTGTCGGGTTTGTCCAAAATGCAGGAGGCCTACATAATTAATGATTGCTTTTAAACAGCGTCGACAGACGTTGAACTGTTGTCAACGTGGAAAACGTGGAAAGCGACGCGACGGGACGGGGGAAAATGCGAGGAAAAATGCCTTTTTACTGTATAAACATTTGCACTTGCTCGTAATTAGTTTACGATGTCAGCCTTGTTGCCATACTTAATTTGTTTGAATCGATTTGAATTAATTTTAATACAGAAATAATGATGTTACCCTCCGGCAGTTCAACTTTGCAGTTATATACACTACAATTAAGTGCTAAGGGCATTTGAGTTTAAGAGGAAGCAAGTTAGAAAGATAATTATATTTTCAGTCTACGTTTGAGTACTTTCGATTATTATTTGTTAAACATAGGTTAAAGTTCTACAATTTCTAAAAAAATATCCAAGCATATTTTAATTATCGGCAGTTCAACTTTGCAGTTATGTACACTACAATTAAGTGCTAAGAGCATTTAAGTTTTAGAAGAAACAAGTTAGAAAGATAATTATATTTACATTCCATTTGAATACTTTCGATTATTATTTGTTAAGAATAGGTTAAAGTTCTACAATTTCTAAAAAATATTCTAGCATATTTTAATTATCTTAATGACTCCGTCACGTTGACAAGTCCGTTCAGGGCCCGTTAAGATTAATTCGTATATGAATCAAGATTGTTAAGGGGGAAATTGTTGGGACAGTTTCGTGGAAGAGCGCAAACTAATTACCTGTGGAAGCATTCGGGGTTTCCATCTTGGGCTAAATAAAGACAGAAAAAAGATCTCGACTCTCGACTTGTATTTATTTATTTTTATTTCACGTAGAGTACACAAACTTAATCACTAATTACCGTGTTACGCATAAATAAATATATTCACTCGACTCTCCGGTTTGGGGTACTTGACATGGACACTTTGGTGTCGCACTTCGCAGCACTAAAATTTGCAAACTAATCTCCCATTTATCACCGGAAAACTGCCAACCAGAGAGTCATTCCCTGGCCCTGGCGACAGGTATGTACTTGACTGACGCTCAACATGTCGCAGACCGCACCAGATACAAATACAGATACAGATACAGATGCGGATGCGGATTCAGATACAAATACAGATTCGCACTTGCACTTGCATTTGCCTCTTTAAAAATGATTTATTTTTGATAAATTGCCATGGTCTCCGCTGTACGGATACGCTTAATTTTGCAAATGATTTACACGGAATGACATGGAATTTAATTTTGAAATTCTCAAATGCTAAACACGTTGGGTGGCAAACATGAATCCCCGACAACACGAGGTCGCCCTCTGACAACGTCAAGGGGAGTGAATTATGTGGTACCTATAATTATACCATCATAGGCTATTTGATTCTTTAGTGTTGTTGACTTTCTACTCGTAAGATGAATATTGCTCTTTTATAAATTTAAAGAAAATAGTTTTTAGTTAAGAAGGTATCTGTGTATTTTTGGTGACAAATTCGAAATCAGAGGAGTTCAACAAATCTCTAAGCAAATCAAATATCTTAAAAATTGTTGAAAGATTTGAAAAAATTCAAAATTTTTTAACTGAATAAAATACATTTTTTTTTAATTTTTAAGCCTAAAAATTATGTTTAACTGGAATTGAAATTGAGGCTGCCGACATTTCGAACTATTGCTTTATAATGCAATTCTATTCAAAAACTCTAGAGATTTATACAATAAACCTAAATAATATGGAAGTTTCGGTATTTAGATTCGGTATTTGATGCTCTAATTTATTTGATTCTTATACGGTTATGTTTTGATGAAAGGTTCCCAAAATTCGGCTGTCTATATTATATCCATAAATATAATTTTTTTTTTGATTTTCTGCTCTTTATTTTAAATTCAATCTAGTTTTGAGCTACAATTCTTTCTTGCTTGTAAGATATTTAATTTTGTCACTTTTGTAGGGGATAATTTTCTAATCTGCCCATTTGCTTCTATTTACATATCTATCATATTTTCAAATTTTATTTAATTTTCTCGCATTCCGGTTTAACAGTGTAACGCAATTTTGCGAAATGTAAAAATTATCCTCAGGGGACTATGGTTAAAATGTATACAATTTTGCATATTTTTGTGGAGAAAGGTCAGGTTGATTACTTTGGCTGGATGTGAATGAGCAGCAAGTGAACAGAAAAGAGCTCGTTGTATTCACAGCTCATATGAGCACTGGTATCATACATATGCGTACTTATTCCCAATTAAACCCAATCAAGCCGAGTCTCAACTCTCTGGAGAACCCTTAACTTTGCCATTGTTTGAGTAGAAAACTTTACCTGTCGACCTTTATGTTTGTCTCTAATGGCTTAATGTGGCTCTTTATGCTTTCAAATATGGCTTTAACTTGAACTGTATAATCTGCAATATTTCAGGCATTTTTAAATACGTTGCTTAAGAAATAAGTAAAAGGGTATGTTGTGTTTATTGAAATTTACCTTATAAAGTATATATATTCATGATCTAGATGGCTTTGCAGCACGACCCCACCCCATCCACAATTTTTAGGATCATTCATTTTTTATGATAGTTAACGTTATCTTGTACTATTATCCATTATCTCACTTATCCGCAGCAAGATCGGACAAGTAGAACGGCAGTAATAGCTAACCAAAGGAATTTAAAATTAAGGCAGTACAAACACCCAAAAGTATGCAGTAGTTTTTGTCAGGTAGTAATTTCTATACATTTTCTATACACTACTTCTATATATATTGAAATAAAAAGTGGGTATTCTAAGTATGCTCGGTATCTCGACTATAGCCTTTCCGACTTGTTTTCGCTTTCATTTTTAATTTTGTGAGCCGTACGTGGTTAAAATTCAAATAATCCCATATTGAAGTCGTGCCAAATTGAGGAGATACTGTCAGCTGGGAATGTGTGAAGTTGTCCAAGTCGTGGCTCATGATAGAGCCAGCTGTCCATGCTAAGCATCGACAACTAGTTGGTCGCATTATTGCCTTACTTCGATTCCAATTCCAATTTCAATTCCAATCCCAATTCCGATTCCGATGACGATGACAATTCCTCATCCTTTTCAGTGGCAGGGTAAAACGTGGGCCACTTATCACGCCGATAATATGAGCGTGTGTTTGTTTCAAAACAAAAACAACAAAATAAAAACCAATTGGAAATTAGAAATCACCGTCAATCGGTGCGGCAATCAATCGTGACTGTTGTTGTCGAAATGCCGACAAAAGAGAACGCACGCGCGGGGCAAACAGAGAGGGAGGAGAAGGAGAAGGAGGAGTAGTTGAAGGAGGAGGAGGAGGAGGAGGCAGAGAGGGCTACAATTCTGACTTTGACACCGGCTACAGTCCCCAGTCCAAGTCTCATTCCCATTCCCATTCCTGGTTTCGGGCTTGGACTCTGTGTGTCAACGGCACTTGAACCACAAAGAGCACCGATTTGTTGATTTGTTTTTGAAAAGTGAGTAAATATGTTTCCATTTATGAATGTTTGGAAAAGTGTTGTTGTTGTTATTGTAGTTGTTGTTGCTATTTGTGTGCGCTTGCGTTTTGTTTGAGCAGCAATACCATTTTCAAGTGGTCGATAAGATGCCAGGTGCTGATACGTTATCAACACTCAACACTCAACATTCAACACTGTGCACCCGATAACAGGCACAGCATTGATATGATTGGTGGCAACTCCAGAGCTTCTCCCAGTTCCAAAGACTCCACAGTGTCTACCTCAGTTTGTTGCATACAAAATGGAGGGGGAAAACGCAAGCAATTAGCTTGGCTAACACTAAATCTTAAGTGTAACTTGTTTTAATTATTTTTTAAAAATAAACACACGAACAGAAAACTAGAATAATATTTAAAGAAACTGTTTCAAAATGCAAAAAATTATTAGGTAACTAAATTTAAAAACAGCGCGGGCAAATTTAGAATATAATTAAAAGAAATTGACTCAAAATTAAAAAAAAATAAAATTGGAATAAAATTTCTTTCAAATAGTCACATATTAAAATGAGCCAAACTTGTAAATTAAATCGGTCTAAATAAATAATTTCTACATATTTTTTTTACTTTTATTTCATATCTTGATTAGCTTTATATTTATGTGTTACTCATTTTTCCCTTCAGTCTTTTTTCAGCGTCTCTTTTAATTTTATGAAAGTTATATTTTATTTTAAGTAAGTATTTTTACTGTCGATTTTGTTATATGAAAGAAGTAATTAATAATATTAAAGACGGAATAAATAATGAAGCAAAAAAAAAAATACAGAATTAGTCGACATTAGTAAACATTATTTTTTGAATAATTATAAAATATTCTTTATTATTTGAAATCTGTACAATAGTAACAGTCCCAACATACTCTATTGATTCTAAAGGATAGCAAATAAATTCGAAATTTTTGACTTTTCAATTTCGACATTCTTGGCACTATTTGTCAAATTTCATATGAAAAATCATGGGATGCAAGCAATTAACTTGGCTTATACATGGACTGCAACTGTGAAGGAATTTCTGCAATTTGTCACTAAATCTTAAATGTAACTTGTTGTGCTCCTCCAGCTCTATTTCTTCCTGTTCCCACCGGAGAGAGAGAGAGAGAGAGAGAGAGAGAGAGAGTGAGACTGTGTCCTAGGCGTAAGGCATAAACAAATTTATTGAAAGCAATTTGCATAAGAGTCCTTTTTGTGTGCGTGTAACGTTGACTTTATCATTTGTCCTTTTGCCAAAAGGATTTTATTTTATTACTTTTAGCAAAAGACACAGAGAGAGCGAGAGAAAGAGAGAGAAAGAGGGGAAAGAAGAGACTTCAATTTAAGAAGATTTTGTGAAGCACATCATATGCACACACACACACACACACACACACACACACACACACACATACACACTCACACTCATATTGATGCACATGTGTCTGTGTGTGTCATACACTGAAAAGCGACAATTTCATGTCCAATTGCTTTCCAGGTGACATGAAACAACACTTAAGTAAGAGGAAGCACTGTGGGCAGAGGGAGGGGGTGGGTGGGGGAGAGGGGGTGTGCACAGGAGCAACAGAGGCAGCAGCAGGAGTTGAATAAGGGGTGGAGGTGAAGGTGGAAGTGGGTTGCAAAGGAGATTGAGCTGGCCAAAGAGGAAAAAGAGACACAACCTGAAAACTCCCATTCGTGCAGCTGTTGTCATCCATCCCCCTTCCATTCCCCTTCCCCCTCTCTCCCACCCTACATATGATTGTGTGCTAAAGAATATTATCTCGTCACTCTTCTATTCTAGAATATCTACATTTAAATTGTTTTCAATATAATCTGCATGTTGTGTACGTTGCAAGTGGAAAAATGGCCGAGTTATTGTTTAACAAAATGAAAACAGACTTTCAATCTACAGCTTATGCGTGAGTGTGTGTGTGTGTGTGTGTGTGTGTGTAGACAGGTTTGTCCATTTCTTAAATGCATTGCAACATCTGCCAAGTTTCACAGGAACTAAAACCAAAGCTATCACCACAGGGATTGTTATGTTATGTGCAAATTTAAGGTCCATTATGGTTCATCATCGACTGCTCGGGGATTGGGATTAGTATTTAAAATTGAGATGGCGCCATCAAGTGCTATTATGATCACGATCTGCTACTTAGACTAAAGGACAACATCAAGTAAAATAACCCATCGGGACATGTGTTCTGTTCTCCACTTGAGTACGAGTACGAGTACAAACACGTCCTTCCATGTACTATATATATACTTCGATCTAGACTCGTATCCATCGTAAGTATTATAAATGACAGCACGTTAACACCCCCAACAAAAAGGAAAAAAAAAGAAATAGTGAGATCTCGTCTTACAAGAATTCCTACAAAATTTCTTCTCGGGCGACCTTCCATAAATTAGAAAATACTTGTGGACTTTCAAGTGTCCTTTGACCCTTAGTGGCATTCGATTACATTTCAAATTTCGAATTTCATATTGATTTGTTTGTTTTTCTTTCTGATACTTCAAACACACATTAGGCATATAACGATCGAGAAAAATCGATTAATGTCGATCCTTTGGATGTGTTTCTAAAAATGTTGCCTCTCTTAACACGTATCAAGTGAAAATTAACGAAGTATTCAAACAAATTCATTTTAATTTTTTAATTAGCTAAAACTGATTTGTTTGTGATCCAAAATTATTTGTAAATAGAAAAATTATAAATATTGTGATATTGTATTTATTTATTTAGCTAAACCATTTAATCAATTATTTAAAATTTGTTTTTGATTCAAATTTGTATTTGGGAACTTGTGAAAAACGTTGAACACATATGGAAATATAACAGAATTAGCTCTATTTTGTCACTTAGGGATTTTCAAAGAGTTAATTATCTGGTAGGAAATAATACTTAACAGAGAATAAATTGTCGCATACGTATTTAAGTAATTACTTTATTAATCTTAAAAAATAAGCATTATATTTGCTGCCCTTTATTTATAACATTGGAAGAGTAAGGTTATAACCAATTTGCATATATTTAATTAAATAAGTAAGCAAATTATTGTAGATTTCATATATATAGCATAATCCAATAAATTAAATGTATTCCTCTATCAAATATAAAAATATCTAATCTATCTATCTAATATCTATCTAATAATTACAGCTGAGATATTTATAATCAAATGATCGATTGAAATCAAATGTTTTACAAATAAATGACCTATATACCTTAATTATCGATATTATTCTCCGATTTATTTTAATTTCGTCATTAATATACTCAATTTATTGAATTGTTTATTGTAAGCTACACTCTTTTGATATAGTAACTTAATTTTAAATAAATATTTTCTTATAATTTAAAAATAGTGTATTTACTTATGGATATCAAGCAGTTACCAAAAACATATGGCAGGTATCAAAACATTGATTAACAGTTGCGGAAGAAAGTGAGAAATATGTGAGAAGCCTTTCGATCGCAGGCCGCCATAAAAATGTTTCCAACATCAAATGTTGAAGGGGAAGCGAAAGGACTGGAAAGTGTTGAACTGCGACGACTGCAGCTGCTTTTGATTCCAGTCGGAGGTGGGCGTATTCGACAGCAACAGCCCCTGTGCGCAATGAGAATTCAACGAATTCCATCTCACTCACACGCACAGCGAGCAGTCAAGTCGAGTGAAACGGCAAATGCATTACGCTCTCTGGTTGGAACGGTCGCTAACCAGAATATTTGTTTGCTTGCTCTCTTTCACACACAGCTGCCTGCTGGCTTTCTCGCTCACACGCTAACGTCGGCCTTGTGCCCCTGTGTCTATGTGTGAGTGTGTGTGTCTGTGTGTGAGTGTGTGTGTCTGTCTGTGTTTCTGTTTCGGTTTCTGTGTTGCTGTTTGTGGCATCGACAGACCAGTTTGTGTTTAAACGCGAATAGGCAAAGGCGCACATCTCAGCTCTCGACTCTCGATTCTCGGATCTCGATTCTCGATTCTCGTATCTCAGCTCTCAGCTGTCTCGAAAACTCGAAGCGAAGCGTCACTGTTGAGAGGCCACTGACAGGTTGTGGAACTCGTTTCATATAACATACGTCGATCGCTCCTAAATACAAGTACAACAACAAGCAAAGAGTTTTGTGCAATTGCCAAAGAAATTGTTTCTCAAAAAAGTGTCTAATTGAAAATCTATAAATCTCCTATATTAAACTAAAAATAAATGCCAAACTACGAAATGATAAACATGAGCAGAAACACATGTGACTAGTGACCTTTTTGTTGGTCCGGCTGTGTCAAGTTACGCGTCAAAGTGACCCGTAGACGGACCCGTGTTCATGTCGAAACCCGTAACCGTAACCGTACCCTTATCCGTCGTACGTCGTACGTAATCGAATCTGGAATCGTATCTGTATCTGGTGTCCAGCATCAGAGGACATCTGTTTTGCTCGCTGGCAAACATTTGTGTCCGATTTGTCGAGTCAAAGTCAATAAAACAAAGAAAAAAAGAGAAAAGAAAATAAGTAAAAAAATGAACTAAAAGAATAAAGCGCAAAGTCACACAAAACAAACAAAAACATTTTCCGGCTCCGGCGACATTAACAGAACTGCTCGACATCGACAATTTGTTTTATCAATTTTCAACAAGGCCAACAGCAACAACAGCAACAACAACAATAGCACAGCAGCCAAACAAACCAACAAACAACAAAAGCGCCCAGAGTGCTTAGCCGCGCTTCGCGTCGAGCACGCACGCCAACAACATCAACAACAACAACAACAGTAACAACAACATCTCCGTTTCTTCATTCACATCCATATCCGCAACCGAAACCACCTTCAACTCCAACTCCACCCACTCTCCTTGCCGCAGCAGCAGTTACATCCCCCAACCCTCTCAGCATCCACATTCACATCCAATACACAAACCAGCTAAATATCCTTGCTGGGCAACAGGGACACGGACACCCCACAGTGAGCACTCACACTTGTGTGACCTGCCGTGCCGGTTGCCCTGTGCCGTTGTCATTGCCGTTAACGTTAGCGATAACGTGGCTATTGCCGTTGACGTGGCCAGCAAAGAATCGGAGAATACGCGACAATGGCTGCATATGCGCAGTTTGGATATGGTTACCCGTCGGCAAATCAGGTGAGCACATTTTTACACTTTTTGTGGGTTAACTGATAAAAAAAAAATCAACACGCCACAATATCATTACAGTGATAACAATAATTATTATTAATACTGATGTTGGCCTCCACACAAATTGGTAGCAACTATCAGCAGTCAAAGTTTAAATAGTCTGTGATCACAACAATTGTGCGATAATAAGAGTGCGATTATCAGAGCGAATTTTGAACAAACTTTATCCTTTTTTTAGTGTCAACTTAAAATTAGAACTTTTTTGATATATTAAAGCAATCAATTTTAGTTGCCTATAGAAATGTAATAAATATTAAATTTAAAGTTGACAGCTCCGATACAAATTTGGTTCGTCTTTTTAGCATCAATTTAACGGGGCTTCGTTTAATATATTATTAACTTATATTTTGTGGAATATTCATAAACAGTTTGACAACTCCAAAGCAAAGCTTGTCAATATATGTCGGCTTAATCAGGGTTTATTTGATAACATGTAAAAGGTTTTTATATGCCGAATTTGTTGTTAGATAAAAAAAGAAGAGATTGGCAACTACAATGCCAATTTTTTAATATTTTAATAATATTTTAATAAATTAAACCAGTTAATACTTTTTCTATCGCTTGTGCTACGAAAAACGAACACTGATTTAAGCGCATTTTATTTTAAAAATTGTTGATATACAATTGATGTACAATTGAAGTCTTTTATTTATTAATATTGCAATGATATTGATAAATTTAAATGGGTATTGTAATTTAATAATAATATATTAATTTAATATTGTAATAATTAGCACAATGGTGGAAATTTATACTTGAATTTGTAATTTTAAATTTAAATTTTAATTGTAATTGTTTCTTATAAATTCAAATTTATTTCTTTGTTCACTGTGTATAACTTTCATACTTTTCAATAAATAACGAAATAACGAAAGTGAAAAAGAAAAAAAAATTAAATGCTAAAAAAAAGAAGGAGTTTTATATGGAAACTAGAATGTCCGTAATTTTTAAAGCATTAACTTAATCAGAAGTCTCATTAAAGGTAGATATTTAAATTGCGGATAATTTCTGATCTTCATAATGTTTCTATGTATGTGTGTGTGTGTGTGTGTGATTGCTACTAATTTTAGTCACATATGTACATATAATTGGCCATGACGTCGAAGCAGTATTTGAAATAAACATAAATTTAAATTTATGCCCAGGGAATGTGGCCAACATACACATTCACACACACACACACACACACACACACATGAACACATTGGCATGAATATTCAAGCAGATTGGACAGATTCTGGGCTCGGACTTTGGCTATATACGAGTATTCGTAGATGCCCCAAGCAAATGTTGCACAATTTAGGACATTTTGCAGCCATCGTCGGACTTTTGCGATGCGCTGCCTCGTTTCAGTTCTGACCATAATTACCCACGGGGCAAGGCAAGGGGAAAGGCAAGGCAAGGGGAAAGGAATTACGGCATAATGTGAAGCTCAGTAATTCAAATTAGTTGGCCGAGGTTGAAGACAACTCTACACCAGCAGCAGAGGCAGCAAAGGAACACAGTCTAACGTATCCTCTGTCCAAAAACACATACACATACATACACGTATACTGTTACATATAGTATATTGCCCTTAATTCATGTCGATGGTCTATTGGTCTCTTCCTTCGTCCTTTGTCCCTTTGAGTCTTCGCCGTCCTGCCCATAAATTTATGTCAAACCAAAACTAAATGCGAGCGCCATTTATTATAATATGCAAAACTTGGTAAATTGCAATAATTAAAATAATGTACGCTCAGATTATCGACCATAATTATGGCTCCATGTCATTTTACAAAGTGCGTTTTACTATTTCTACTTATTTACAACTCATCAGAACTCTTGTTGTTCTTGTTGTTTTGTTATTATTATTATTATTGTTGTTTTAGTTGTTGTTAATATACATACATACTCCAGCTGCCTTTAGAATTCCATTGCAGTTAATGTTGCTGACTCAGTTTTTTGTGTTTTATTTAGTCTTTTGTTTCTGTCTCAGAGTCAGTCGAGAACATTGTGAGAACATGTTTTGTCTGCTCCCAAATTATCTTCATTAAAACAAAGATCTCAATGCTGTGACAAATATTAATTTGGAGTCTTTAACAAATATATTTAATCCCTTAATATATGTGGTCACATTTAGCGAAGATGTTTCTGGTTATTTAATATTGGAATAGGTTAGTTTATTATTTACATTGAAGTTTCTGTTTATTACTTTCAATGTAGACAATTAAATTTATTTTCTGTTTTTAGCATTAATGTTTACAGCTAATTTATTAATTAGTAGATTGTAACATAAAGAAAATATAATTTTTCTTAATTTTAAATTAGGGATTTTGTTTTTAATGCTTTTTGTAGAGGCATGACCAAAGATGCTATTGTGAATAATTCCTTCAAGTCATATTTATAGAGATATATACAACAAAACAAATATTTTTCAGTGAAATGCCATTTAAATTGATTAATAGATGAAAACTAAAACCATTTGTCTTTGACACACCCAGTTATTACTTAAAAAATTACTACAGATAATTCTTATTCAAGCAATTTTAACTTTAATTTCCAATATTTACTTTAAATTTATATTTTTTTACTTCAAAGATACATATTAATATCTCTTCTTATCCGTTACTCAACTAATTATTTCTAATTTTGATTCAAGATTAAATTCATTACTATTCCCGTAAGTTTTCTTCCGTCAAAAAATAAACAATTGCAGAAATCGCATATTTTTTAAGGTATCATAATTAGCTGTGTAACGGAAGCGTTTTAATTAGCAAGTTACTACTGTATTATAACACTGTGAAGCACATGCTATATTCAGTACATAAATAACTGAAATTCATATTAATTAATTTAATTTATAATTTTTATTTCAACGCCAATTCGGCATGCCAAATATGACACACAAAAATCGCTGATGAATTCAATATGAGTATGAATTTAATCAACGGCTGCAACGGCAATGGGACAAGGTCTGAATTGTGTATCTGAGCCAAGACAATTCTGGGCATGGTTTGGTTTGGGCCATGAACAGAATTGTCAACTTCCCATGCTGAAGGAGTTGGAGTTTAGCAGTTCACGCATTTCATGGCAAAAATAACTTGAATTCCCAGGCTAAAGAGGAAGGCGGACAGACAGACGGACAGACAGACAGACAGACAGAGAGTTTGGTTTTATTTGGTCAGTGTCCTTTTAGCCATGTTGCAGAGCCTGCTACGTAGGCCGAATGATGCGAGAAAAAACTAATATTTTGCCGTGTGCATTCCATAATTGATTTATGAATTTTTAATGCAAACATTGAAAGGCGACTGCCACGCTAAAACAAAGAATTGGTCCACCAGAAGAAGCAGGAGTTGCAGTTGGAGCTGGAACGACAACCAACTACTGAAACTGAAGTTAATTCAATAAAAGGAGCGCCCCAACAACAGCAACAACAACAATCACAACAACAACAACAACTACTTCTGCAGCAACAGAGCAACTTATTCGCATTAGCAAAAACACGCATCAGTTCTATGTGTATTGGTTTTTGGTATTTGTACACTGATAAAAAAAAAATATTCTAAAATTCAGACTTTGGTCTCAAAACAAATAATTTTGGTCTAAAATTGCGTCGAGAACATAAAATTCTTGATTCAAGAAAACAGATCTTGGTTTCAAGAAGATTTCAAATAAGACCAAGTTCTTATTTTAAGAATAAATTATCTTGAAATTAAAATAAAAATATAAATAAATTAAAAAATAATGTTAAATTTAGAATTTTCATTTTTTAAATTTGATTTAAAAAGATTTTATTCTGTCTTGGTAATTTTATAAATATTATTTAAATTTGTTACGGGTGGTACTTAAACCGGCGTACAATACTACATATATACATTTCCGAACATTTTATGGTTTTTATTCTTGTAATAAGAACTTAGACTTTTTCTATTCATATTCTTAAAAAATAGCAAAATGTTCTTATAAAACAAAATCTTTAAGATGAATGTTCTTGCTTGTAAAAGTTGGTTTTTTTTCAGTGTATTGGTAGTGGTAAGGGTATAGTCTGCATAGTGAAGTAAGGAGTGGGTAAGAAGGGGGAAGAAGGGATATTGCTTTGCCTGCACTCCTGACTGTTCGATGAATGTGAGAATATGCCAAATGCCACGACGCATTGCCGTCGCTGTCGCCGACGCCGTCGCCTCGAGTCTCTGCTCCGTCTGCAATGCCCAGAGCCAAAACTAAAACCAAAACCAAAACCAAATGTCGACAGTCCCAGGCTCGTCTTTTTCTCAGCCCTCTCTGTACTCCCTACTCCCTGCACTTGCCACCAAAAACTACTCCTCTCGTACTCTCTTTATTTTCGCTTATTGTTTGTCATTGCTGTTGTTGCCGTTGTTGCTGGCGGCGCCGTTGCTGTTGTTGTTGCTGTTGTTGTTGCTGTTGCCGTTGGTGCTGCAATACCAAGTCGACTGGCGTCAGGAGCAACCTTCTATTGGCGTATAGCTATCACTTTTTTGCTGCAGTCTCTTTGTTCAGTTGTTGTTTGGAGTGCAAAAACAAAAAAAAACCATAAACGCATCTTCCAGCAGTAGCAGCAACAAGAGCGAAACGGCAGCAACAACCCACAACAAGCAACAGACAACAGCAACAACAACAAAAACAACAATACACCGCAACAACAATAAGAAGCTGCAATCTCCTTTGTTGTTACATACGAAACGCACTGAGCAATTGGCAATTGGAATTGAAATTGGCAAGGTGGGACTCGGTACCGAGCCAAAACGAGCCGTACCGAGGCCGTACCATTTGGGCAGGCGTTTCGTGAGCTTTAACATAAATCATAAAATTAATAACCATAAAGTGACGGCACCAGTTTTTCCAACAATTTGGTCTGAGCGGGTGGCCACAGACGGTAAAGTAAGATGGTAAACAAAAGGCCTTACTGTACGGTTGCCACTCGCTAACTGTGCCTGTCTGCACTTCAAAGGGCCTTAATACTTTTTTACATATTTATACAGACTTGGGAAGCCCGTTCACTTCTACAATTACACTTGATGAGTATTTGCCATTTACACGTACTTTTCGTTTGTTGTCGATTTGCTTATTTAACATTTGTTGCTTTACTCGCGTTCTCTTAGGAAAAGTTCGTGGCAAGGTTCGTTGCAATTGTGGCATTCGATTCTTTTGAACTTGTGTCATGCAACAACTAGCGCACATGACATTCATCTGTTGCATCTACAAATATATACGTTATATCTATTTCTACTTTGAGCTGTATTTGAACTCGAACTGAGAATGGAAGAACTTTTAAATGGGAGATTGAACGTCAAAAGAGACGATCGATGCAGCTATAATTATTTTTAAAATATTGAATAAAGAAATATCAATAATCTTTAATCATTTTTAGTCATTCCACACTATTCTCAACTTTTGGTTGTTACAATCACCAAAATTACAAAAAATATTAATTATTTCGCATCTTTTTTTCCTTCTTAGTTGTTTTTCACAATATTTCAAACATTTAGCGCATAATTTTTATGTAGATCTATGAATATAAATAATTCTATGTCATATTGACTTACTTTTTTTTCTACTAAAGGCCTTACCCATAACTGTGAAACACGGGTAAATTATTAGTTTGAGACTATTATTAAAAAAAAGGTCAGCTTGAGAATATATGATGAGAGAAGAAGAAGAATTCTTGAAATAAACGGTCCTTGAGTTTTTAAAACGGTGATCTATTGAATTTTTTCTTTTTTTCCTAATAATGTCTTAGAATTCTGATACTTTCGGAAATAATTATAAAATAAATTTAATTTATTTTGAGCATTGCTTATTAGTAAATCAATTAAATCTTTGGCAAATTTGCCAGTTAATAAAAGTTCTGTTCTAAAATTTAATTATACAATATAGGATTACAGCTTGAATTAAAAGTACTATTAATAGCACAACATAGTAATTTTATTGTAAGTTTAGAGCATTAATAAAAGGAATATCTGCCGCTGAATATCCTTCCTATGACATGGCAGGCAGCAACATTTTTAAAACATAGGACGCTTCAAAGCCGTTCACACCGTTTATCGTAATATCCAAGTCATAAAACAGGCAACTATAAAGCAATATTTAATAGTTGCCAACACTTGCCAACATTTGCAACATTTCCGCATTGTGAAGTGAGAGATATAGTAGCAAGAGAGAGAGAGTGAGAGAGATTGGCTTAAATCGCCTTTAAGCCAAAGCGAGAACCCCTCGGGGCCATCGTATGCTATCCTGTCTGTGTCGAGCTCACGATAAACCCGGCAGCGGCAACTTTACAATGCATCCATCCCCGAGTGGGTGAGTGAGAATCATTAAAAATAAACTGACTTGCGTGCCGATAATAAGCCCTGGCTCTGACTCTAACTTCGACTCTGGTTCTGGCCTGGTCAGTGGTCGGTTGCTGCTTTCGACCAGTCCAACAGTCCAACAGTCCAGCAGTCGGGTCCTCAGTGTCGTTGTCGTCGTTGTGCTGATATGTGTTTTTTATGGACGACCACAAAAACTGAAATTGATGTTCGAATCGCATATAAAAATAAAGAATAATAAGAAATGAGCGCGCGCAGCGTTTTGTACATTAGCAGCCAGAAAGGAGTAGATGAGGAGGAAGAGGTGAGAGCTGAGAGGAGGAGAAAGCAGGCATGCACCACTTGTTGTGGTTTTTTTTTTTCATTTTTTTTTTTTTTTTTTTTTTTTTTTTTTTGGAATTTGTTGCCTGGTCGCCGTCGCCTGGTCGTTACAGTTGGTCGCTTCGTCGCCTGCTCTGGCTTCTCAGTTGGGCAGTGGTCATTCATTCAGAATTCATTAGATTTCATTCATGAAAACGCCTTCATTATGCAATAATTTCAAGTTTGCAGAGAGCAACCGTTCAGAGAGTCCAGGGCAGTACCGGGACTGACTCTGACTCTGACTCTCTTCTCTGAGACTCAGGACGGGTGTCCGCACGAAATTGCCTTGCGATTAGATAGCCTGCAGGAGGTGTTGAAAATCAGCTTGTTCAACTGGCGAATTACCATTATTATTTAAAGCATAAATTTGACTGCAGTAGCTGTGATTTGATTTGGCCAACGTTGTGAGATGTGGGCCCTCCCAAAACGGTAGCTGGCCAACAGATGAGTGATAAGTGTGGGTTGATGCATTGATTTGGCAGCAGGTATTACTTACCAATTAGAGACAACGCCCAGTTAAGAGTATAGACTGATTGTCTGGCCAAGCGTGATTCAGAAATTCTTTAGAATTCGATAGCTGAGTGTGACGGATGTCTTCAAATACTTTCTTTTTTTTTTTATTAAGATACTTAACGGTTTATTTACTTTTTCTTAGACTCGTTTGTAGATCAGCTATATCTGCCTCTCTCTCTCTCGCTCTCTCTCTCTTTCTCTCTGCCTCTGGGTAGCACTTGCCTGGGAGGCTGTTTTATTTGGATTCGGAATCAGAATCACAATCGGCAATTCGTTGCGGCTATCGTGCAAGCGCATACCTGAGTGCCTCATTCAATTTCGAGCCCTTTTCGAACGGTCGGTCGGTCGATCGGTCCGCTGATACTTCGGCTGTACCCTCTTCAAAGATCTGCCGGGGTCGGAGAATCGGAGACCGGAGACCGAGGCTGTAGAGACAGAGACAGGCACAACAGTATCTTAAATCTGACTGTGATAAATTGAAAATTAATGAAGTGAAAATAGATGGAACGGATCGCAAAATGCGCCAAGCCAATAAAATATTTTGACATTTGGAGTTATCGTCTTAATCTGTTTTGTTGTTGTTTCAAACCCAAAGGTTTCGAGTCTCTGCCTCTACCTCTGACTCTGTTTCTGCCCCTATTCCTACCTCTCTCTATCCTTTACTCCTGCTCCTCCATCTTCAGTTCGCTTCTCGTCCTTGAGCGTATCACCTGTTTATAAGAATGGTTCCATTGCAAAACCTTTTTTTTGGCTTTAAAGTTTTCGTGAAATTTATTCGATGTGCTTTTTTCTTGACTTGAGTTTTTTTGTTGTCTTTTTCAGTTACTTGGCGGTACGGCAGCCACAACCGGCGACAGTCAGAGCGGACATGGCGGGGGATCGGTGCCGTCGCCTTTGTCGGGCACCAACGAGGCCTCGTTGAGTCCCTCGGGCGGTTCGACCACCACAGGCATCACCGGTCCCGTTAGTCCAGGTGCAATTTCTCAGTCGTCCAACAATGCGGGCAACAATGCAACAGTTGTTGGTGCAGCCGGAGCAGCAGCCACATCACCGACGGACATCGATGCAGTTGCAGGCAACGAGGTGAGCGGCGCCACAGATGCAGATGCTCCTGGCGGTGTCGGTGTCGGTGTCAGTGCTCTGGAGGCCCATGTCCGTGTGGCCAACAATATGTCCTGCTGCGAGAACGGACGTCCGATCATCACGGATCCCGTATCGGGACACACCGTCTGCTCCTGTCAATACGATTCGGCGCGTCTAACGCTTGGAGGATATTCCCGCATGGCATTACCCTCAGCTGGCGTGGGCGTCTATGGCGGACCTTATCCCTCCAATGAGCAGAATCCCTATCCGAGCATCGGTGTCGACAACCCCGCCTTCTACTCGCCTCTGGTAAGTGAGATTTTGGCTAATTGGATTAAGGCAGCGAGCAGAAGTCCACGCTGAATGTAAGCCGACAGGAAATGCACATCTCAATGGATTGCAATCGGGTTTTTGTCGCTTCTCCAGTTGGCTTACAAGCGTGTTGTCAGCTTTGCCTGTCCACCTGACGCTACCTCATAATAACATACTCTTATCAATTGCCTCATATTTAGAATAATCCCTATGGCATGAAGGATGCCAGCTCGGGGTCCGAGATAAACGCCTGGACCTCAGCGGGCCTACAATCGACTAGCGGATACTATTCCTACGATCCCACTCTGGCGGCCTATGGGTAAGTTCAAAATCCCAGCAGTACAAAAGTTAAGCGAGTTTCAAATGCTTTTCTGGGCCAGCGACTGAAAACTTTATGCAATGTCTGCAGAGTTTTCAGTCATCTACACTGAAAAAAAAGACCAAGCTTTAAAATCAAGAACATTCATCTTAAATATTTTGTTCTTAAAATAAGATTATTTTAAGACCAAATTACTAAAACTAAGATTATTAATCAAAAAAATCTGAAAATCTCAATAGAAGAATAAAAATCTTAAATTGTTAGAAAAGTATAAATAGGTACTATTTCGTTTCAAACAAATGGTAGTGGTTGTGAAGCAGTGGGCGGCGGTTCAAACCCCACTCGAATTAAATTAAAGCAACATTTACAAAATTACAAATTACAAATAAAATGTAAATAAATCAAAAATTAAATTAAAAAAAAATATAAATAAATAAAATAATTTTTATTTATTTTATTTTCAAGTTTTAATTTTAAGAACATTTATTCTTAAAATAAGAACTTGGTTTTAATTGAAATGGTTTTAATCAAGAAGTGTTCTCTTAAGTTAAGAATTTTATTTTCTCGACGCATTTTTTAGACCAAAAATCTTAGTTCTGAGACCAAAATCTTGATTTTAGAACATTTTTTTATCAGTGTAGAATGTCCGCTACACCGCTTAAGCCTTGTCTCCGACTTGAGACTTGGAGACAATTTGCAATGGGTACAACTACCCCATATCTTCCCTTCTCCTTCTCCTCTCTGTTAACCCTAAGCAAATGGCGGCGCGTCGCGATGCTTTTAAAAATATACTAAACTCAATAAGTTTATGGTCGAAAGAGGAGGTGAGAAAAGGAAAAGAAGGGAAGGAAGCAAAGGAATAGATGAAGAGAGAAGTAAAGGGACTTTCGGTTGTTTGTGTGGTGTGGTCTGGTCGGAAGGAAGTTACAAATGCACAGATTAAAAATTCCCAGGGCGTTTCTCCTCTCGCGGTTTTTTTCATTGTGCGTTATTTTAGTTGAAGCGCTATGAAAAAGAATATTGCGAATCGAAAGTGCAACACGTACTTGCCCAAGAAAATAAAGAGAACAAAAAAAGGGAAAGCCGTCTTTAGCCGTTTTCAATTTGAGATGACTAAAAACAGCTTAGATTTAATTTCTTGTTGCCTTACTCAGACTTTCAACAAATTTAAATTAATATAATTTAAAGCGCTTTTAAAGGTTGAAATTATTTTTGTAGCTGCTTGTATAAAATTTATAAATACGTATTTCAGAGCGAAAAATATGAGGAAAAATCTCTAGAAAATTGGAAGGGATAAAGTAGGAATATTGAAAAAAGCAGTGTTGTCCAAATACTTCTTCTAAGCATATGTGATAAAAAAAAGTATTTTTAGTTTTACTTTGAACACCACTGTAATAAAGACTGTGTGTTTCTTCTGTTTATTATGACTTAAGATGATACTTAAACCCTCAAAAATAATATAAGATACCTGATCTATTCAAGCAGCTAAAAAGTATATATTACTTATGATTATTAAAATATGTATCTCTCACTGCAAAGTTAATCCAATTTATAAGTAAAAGTTAGTGAAAGTACCGGGAATTTTCTTAAGATGATACTTAACCTTCCAAAAATAATATAAGATACCTGATCTATTCAAGCAGCTAAAAAGTAAATATTACTTATGATTATTAAAATATGTATCTTTCTCTGCAAAGTTAATCCAATTTACAAGTAAAAGCTAGTGAAAGTACCGGGTATTTCCAAGTTGAGAAATTGTTCTTTAAACTGTTAAAGTACGTGCAAGTTTTGTTCAATTTGAACCACTGTGCGCACTGTGTACTTTATAATCTCAGTTTCATTTGTCTTTTGCCTTCAAGTGGCGACCTAGCTTAAACGTAAAGTGCTTGACTGAAAGGTGTGGCAGTCAACAGTGCTATTAGCCAAGTTATTGATAAGACTAAGAAGGTAAGGAGAAGTCGCATTTACCGGAAGACCCAATCACTCAATGTTTATTCAAAGGCAGGGCGTAGTTCTGACTTCACTGAGACTAAAGAAAAGTCAAGCCAAGTCGTAAGGCTAGCCTAATGAGCTGATAGTTGATAGTTGTATTTAACCAGATAATTCTTATCTTTTCTAGATATGGCCCCAACTACGATCTCGCCTCACGCCGTAAGAATGCAACGCGCGAATCAACGGCCACATTGAAGGCGTGGCTGAGTGAGCACAAGAAGAATCCGTATCCAACAAAGGGCGAGAAAATCATGTTGGCCATCATCACAAAGATGACACTCACCCAGGTGTCCACGTGGTTTGCGAATGCCCGTCGACGTCTGAAAAAAGAGAACAAGATGACATGGGAGCCCAAAAACAAAACGGAAGACGATGACGACGGAATGATGTCGGATGATGAAAAGGATAAGGAATCCGGCGATGGCTCAAAGTTGCCAGTTGCTAGTGACACATTTGGTAAGCTGTCACCTAATTTTCTCCCCTTTCTTAACTCGTTTTCCAACAAAGTTATTGACCTCAGTCCCAACACAACCGTTCTCATCCTTTGCGAGGGTTTTCTATCATTTTTGGACCCGACACCTTAGATTTACATAGGGTGTTCTTTATTTTTTTTTTATGAACATAGGGTGTTCTAAGTTTTTTTTTTAATGAATATACATATGTCTGTCTGTCTATTAATTTTTTAAGTCAGAGACGATAAGAACTGGAGCCATTAATTTCATTATGTTACGATATGAAGATTAAGTTTTAAATTTTATTTTTAATTTTTCCACACCCTTTTATTTCGCTTAATATTTAAAAAAAAAATGGTTGTATGAGTATTTTTAAAGCTAAAGGCTTGAGTTTCGGACCATATATTAGTTATTGTAGCTTTAATCTGCACTGAAAATTTCAGTAAGATCAAAGAATATTATGGAAAGTCATTCAAGTAACTATTTTAGGCAATATCGAGTCAAAGGAAGGAGGAAAGATAACCATGACGCATCAATTTTAATTGATCTGTATCTCTTTACAAAATAAGTACAGGGTCTCTTGCAGTCGTGCATGCTCGACTGTAGACTTTTCTGCTATTTAAGGTCGTAAGGTTTATACTCTACATGCATGTACGAGTATATTGTTTATATTGGGTGTATTGTTTTGTAAACGCCAAACGCCCCTTACTTCACTTGATTTGAATGCCTGGCCCTTCTTGGCTTTATGCCAAAGAATCCACTCCAGAGTCGTCCCCCTTCATCCTCTCCTTTCTCATGCCCCACCCGAATGGTATGTAGTTACAGATTTTGTGGCAGCGGCCTTTTAAGTACAATTTATGTGGCGAAACGAATGTTATGCAATCTCTTCTGTCTGCCGTCCGTTTATTTGTCTGACTGCTTAGGCGACATCCTCCCCGGAAGTTGACAGCACATTGTTGGCAAAGTGGCCTTGCGCCCGCACTTTGCTCTCTTCATATGGCCTTGCTCGACTTGGCGACTTTTACCGCTAGGAAAAGTGAAGGGAAGGGAGTGGAAAGGGAAAGGGGAGAGAGGAATATGGAGCGGGGAGTTGAAGCGGAAGCTAGAGCATTTTGTTGCTGAAAGCTTTCGCGAGGGTTGCACGCATCAACGCCCACCAACAATTTCAAGGGTTTTTGGCCAGCGCCTGCCACAGACTGGCAAACGCCCAGTTGCCACTTGCCACTTGCTACTTGCCACTTGCCACTTGCCTCTAACAGCTGGCAACTCGCAAGTTCCAAGTTTCAAGTGCCAAGTTTTGCCCTTACTTCTCCGGAGAACTTGTGTCTAACTTCCGTTTTGTCGACTTGAAAATTAATTAAATTTATATATTTTTTTATTTTTTTCTTGTTGTGTCCGTTTTTTGAACTTTAATCGCCAGATCCTGGAAATCAACGTATTAAATCCGAGCTGGCCAAATCGGACAAGGAGCTGGAAATTGAGGAGAAGCTGGAGCGTGAGCCGCAGAATTTGTTGGCCATACGAGGCTTGCCACCCTATGGGGCAGCTAGCTTTAGTCCGCATCCCTCGCACGCCTACAGTCCCTACGCCCATGCCCATGCCCACGCCCATGCACAGCATCAACAACAGCAACAACAGCAGCAACAACAACAACAGCAGCAGGAACAGCAACAACAACAACATCAACAGTCAGCGGCCATATATTATAATCCTGGCTACGGGCTGGGTCAAGGCCAAGACGCAGGCAATCCAAGTGGCAATGGAAGTGGCAGTGGAAGTGGCAGCGTCAGTGTGAGTGTCAGTGAATATGCCCTTCAAAAAAACCAGCTGAGCAGAGACTGTGGCATACCGGTGCCGGCGAGCAAGCCCAAAATCTGGAGTGTGGCCGACACAGTCGCCTGCAAGACACCGCCGCCTGCGGCATATCTCGGCCAGAACTTTTACCCCCAGCCCCAGTCTCAGTCCCAGTCGCAGTCTCAGTCCCAGCAACAGGTGGGCGATACCTCACCAGCGACACCACAGCAACATACGGAGCAACATCATCATCAATCCCTGGCGAACAACATGACCATGGGGCCGCAAGTCGAGCTCGGTTCGCCGCTGAGTATGATGAGCAGTTACGCCGGAGGATCGCCATATTCGCGGATACCTACGGCGTACACCGAGGCCATGGGCATGCATATCAATTCCAAGACATCCACTATCCATATGCATCGCGATCTATCCCATATGAGTTCGACCCAAGCGCCTCCCTATCTGCCACCCAATCTGCAATCGCATCAGCAGAGGGTGGGGTTTTCCGAGATTCAGCCCGATACGCCGCCACAGACACCGCCAAACATGAAATTGATCAGTCACATCAACAACATCCACAACAACAACAACATCAACAGCATCAACAACAACAACAACTCCAGCATCAGCAGCAACAACAACAGCAACAGCGGCAGCAACAACAGCAACAGCTCTACACTGCATTCCGGAGTCGGAACGGTGGCGGTGGTACCGGGCTCGATATCGGTACCAGTAACATCCATGGGTTCAATGCTTTACAATAATAACATCTATGGCAACTATCTGACAAGCGGTCGCTCCAACTCGTAAAGCCTTACACTATGAGTGACCAATTGGGGCTTCGATAACGTTAACGATAACGATAACGATACCAAGAACGGCTCCAACTTGTAAGGCTTCCAATTTAAAAGGAATGCCCATACCAAATACCAAATTGAATAACCAGGCCCAAGGGGAACAAGTGCAAAAATCGCCGGCATCACTTATAGAAAGAGAAAGAGACAAAAACAGAGACAGCGATAGAATGACAGATTGAGAGATGGGAGATGCCAACGATAACGATAACAGTAACAGTAACTAACACTAATTATTTTGCAATAAATGTAGCTTAAGTACGGCAATAAAACTTTATTTCCTACCATGTCGTAAATTATTTCACTTTATAACTTTAATTAGCATATTTACACTCCTCAATTTAAGCTGCAACTTTCAGACTTCGTCTCGTTGTTGGCGGTGACTAAACGTCGCTTCCAAAACACGACAACAGTTTATCATGCAGTGGGATTTGAGTCATTATCATCTTGCCAAGTTTAATGACTTGAAAACACAACACTAAAGTTTAAAGGCACGCGTAGAAAGAACATTTGGCATTCATTCATAACATACGAGTATGTCGAGTGTGTCTAAATATAAAGTTGTTTCATACTTCGACAGCTCTGTAATCTATATAAATAATTATCACTTGAATTCTAAAAGTCAACAGCTTGAAATCCTAATCAAATTTGTAGATAATCAAGTTAAATATGTAAATTTAAGACACTTAATAAACTTATACTTCAGTTAATATATATATATTTACCATATATATGTATAGTGTCTTGTGTATGCTTTTGTAATCCTACTATATATGATAGCCAGTTTTTCTGTGATATATCCATGTACTTGCATGTGCATGTTAGTGATGCACAGACTTAACGATAAATACTTAAACTTAAGATTAGCCCAACATTTGCCGTTAGACATCACATTTATGAGTAATAATCGTTCAATACCCTATATTAGCATGGGTATACCCACATACGTAAGTATGTTTGCGTATGTATGTACGACCTATTAACCGATTCCTAGCTAGTTTCTATAATTTATATAATTTACTTTACAATATGTATGTACGAATATTTAATACACTTTTAAAATTAACTAAAAACTTAATAAATATGTGTGTAAGTTCATAATATAAAAAAATGATTATTAAAATAAAGTAACAAAAATACATCGAAAACATTTTGGGAAATTGCTATAAGCCTAAGTATTCTACAGTATTTCAACATACAGTTCTCAGTGGATAATTGAATAATTTGGTAAGTTAATATAGTTACAGCCTGTACACTGATAAAAAAAATGTTCGAAAATCAAGATTTCGGTCTTAAGGAATTTTTCTAAGAATTTTGGTCTAAAATATGCGTCGAGAATATCAAATTCTTAAATTAAGAAAACACATCTTAGTTTTAAGAACATTTTAAATAAGACAAAGTGCTTATTTTAAGAATAAATGTTCTTATAATTAATATAAAAATGATTATTGAATTTAAAATTTTTTTTTTTAATTTTGACTTCTATACTTTTATTCTGTCTTAATGAATATTCTTGATTTTAGAAGTTGGTCTTTTTCATTGTACTCTTTCTTTCCTAGCAACAAATCAATTTTTAAATAACTCAATTTAGTTTCCCTAAATATAGTTAGTGGCATGAACATTAAAGTCTAGCCCTACTTTATTCTCTGCCTGTTACATACACTTGCACAGAGTTAAAATACCCTACTTTAAGTAACGGTCAACAAGAGCACATGAAATGCAAGTTAGGCTACTTTTATGAATTGTTTATGATTTGTTTGAAAGGGTTAACTGTCAAAGCGGATTAAACAAGACATGTTTCGATTTCTTTGCAACTATGAATTGTTGCTCCCGCTGATAATTCTATTTTGTCATCAACGATTAATGGATTTTTTCTATTTTGTTGACACGCGTTACAATTTGTATCATGATCATGACGGAGTGTCTGTTTCTTCAAAATCGAAATGAAAGAATAATGTGCTCAATGCGACCACACCCAAAAAAAAGGCACATAGCTATCAATTTAAGTAACTCCGAGACTGATGGAAATTGTGATCGTATCTTAAGAACCATAAATAAATTTAATACATTTTAAGCATTAAGTTCTCTAGTTGAGAATACTTTACCCGTAATGGCATTACCTTTACTCTCTGTTAAAACTCTAGAAACGTGAAATTAAATGAATAATACTCAACAAAAATAACAAAAGTTGAGCTGCTGATATAAAGGATGAGCTATGTAGCTTAAATTCTGGCTCTGATTAAACACTGATCATTATATCATCATTAGGTTTTCTAAATGCTTAGTAAATAATTCCCTGATATCAATGGTTTTCAAGATAATCATGAAAAAAAAGAAACAGTTTTTAGCTATATTTTATTTTGGTACTTACTGCCTGTCTAACTGCTTATTAATTGTCAGAAACCTATCTTAGGTTGCATCTTAAGTGACACATAGAAACTGAATCAACTAACAGGTACTCATCGAATATTCAAACAAATTTCAGCAGGTGCAAATATCTCTTGGAGGTAAAATATCAAATGGCAAGCTGTTGGACAAACATAGATAACACACTAAATTAAAACTGCCAGGAAACTATCTTTAGTTTCATCGCAATTGTGGCTTATCTGACATTGAGATACATTTTTAGAAGTCGATACTAAAGGATAATAAATAAAATGGCAATATTTTAGTAATGACTATTCAATGTCAATAAAATTATTGAAATTAAATTTATATTCACTTTGAATACAATTGATTTTGGGAATAATTAAGGAGAACTTGAAATTTAAACATAGAGAAATGCTTTTACTAATACAAAATCAATATCAGTGGAATTAATGGAATTAAAGTCATATCTACTATGAATGCAATTGAAATAGGGATATGAATGCGTATCTGTGAAGGGAATTAAGAGTTCAAGCGTGCAACGAGAAAACTGCATGTGAGAATCATTAGATAAATTTCGAAAATTTCAAATTAGCAGTCTGAATTATGGCGCCATCTGCATTCAATTGCACATTTTGCTAAAGTGCAGTGCAGTCTGTTATGCAACTGCAAATGTATGCGTATGTATGTGTATATGAATGTGTGTGTGTGTGTGTGTGTGTGTATCTGTGTATTTGCTAACCGTATCCTGATCAACCCTATAAACGCGGCTAACTAAAGCTCCACATTTGCATTGGCTTTTGTCTGACCGTTGGCTTTTTGCAATTTTATCCAGCGAGTGGAAAATGTCAACATTAATTATACCCTATACTCATTGACCATAATTAAGCAAGGGAATATTAATTTTTGCAAGCACTGTTTAAAGTTCAGAGCGTATAAGTTCCAATTTAGAGATTTGTAGCGAAAAGCAGTGTTAAACAAAGATTCAAAACAAAATCTGTGCTGTCTTGAAATTCCTTTTAATCTCTTTTTTTTAGCTGCTTAAAGGGTATCTTTATAATCTATATTAGAGCACTGTTGTTTTGTCTTTTATTTGTGCGAATCGAGGTCGGCCACATTTTAAATTAACCCAAAACATGTTTAGGGGTTTTCCGCACAATTGCCTCATCGGTCCAAGCGCAGCCATGTGCTATAATGGTCTTTCCAAATGTTGCAGCACCTGACGCCCCTTTTTTGGGGGGTTGTTGTCTGTTGTCGTTTCTATTGTTGCTGTTGCTGTTGGCCATATTCTATAAACTGCATTTAAACGAGAATGAATCGCTGTTTTCTGTGGCATGAAATAATTATAAATGGCTATCAGAAATAATTACATGCAGAGTCAATGCCTTGAATGAGAGGAGCAACAATGTTTTAGACAGCAGATGCACTGCTTGCAAGCAGTGCAATTATTTCAATAGTCATCACAAATGAACTTAAATACTATAAACTGCACATATAACTCAGATAGATACAAGATGATACAGATATAGATATAAATACAACTTATGAAATTAAGCATTAAATAAAATCGTGTATTACATAAAATGTTTTTTTGCTTATTCTATTTAATAAGTTTTATTTTAAAATTGACTTTGATTTGGCAAAAATGAAAGGAACTAATGAATTATCCCATATAATCACCATACACTAAGCTTTCACTCAAGTATACTCAATATTAATCTCTATTCAGCTATTTAATGAATTTTAAATTATAGAGATTTATATGGTTATTAAAGTCTTAAATGCGATTATAATTTCTAGCTGGCATTATGGAGGAGGGTAAGTGATTAAAATTTTTTGAACAGGACTCTAACATTTGTACAGATTCTTTTATACTTGTAAAAGTTGAACATAACCGCAGTCGGTTGGTCAGTCTGTCCGTCTGTCGGTCAGTCGGTTGCGGGCGTGTGTTGGCGGGCAATCCCGGTCCCGATGTCGATCCCGAAACAGGTCCACTTGGAGACCGGAGTCCGGAGTCCGGACGCACACGTGGTACATTATTCGGCAACAAAATGGCCAAAACAACAAACCGCTATAATTTACCATATTTTATGGGTGCGCTGTGGCAATAAAATCGCCAACAAGCGCTATAACTCATTCGAGAGCGGCGGCCCCATTGCCGCATTGGACGCATTGGCCGCGTTGCAACGCGTTGCAGTTGCACCAACAGCAACAGCAACAACAACAACAACAGCAATAGCAGAAGCAGAAGCAGAAGCTGCCCCCGGCGCACGTTACACGGTTGACGGTGACGGTGACGGTGACCGTGGTCGGGCATGGGTATGTTTTGCGTACATCCGCGGTTGTGCAACGTGCAACATACACACACACACATACACGTACATACGCATGCCAGTGTTGTCAAAATATTAACAGCAAAAATAGCTTATTTTATATTAAATAGCAGTAGCTTGAAATAACAAACAAAATTTATAATTTGTTTTAGAATAGTATATTGAGTATATTAACTTAACTTTATTTTATTATTTATTTTTATATTTTATTTTTAGTCATATAATAAATTCTTTTGTTAAGTTTTATTATTTATTTGTCAATTTAATTTTTATTTAAACTTTTGTTTTATTTTATGCATAATTTAACTTTTTTCGACTGATCTTAGTTGACGTAAATAAATAAATAAGTAAATAAATAGGTTGGTAATAGAAAAATGCAAACCAAAAATTGGTTATAAAAATGTACTTTGTTTTCTTTCTCTCAAATTGTTTCACGCAACAACGATATTTCATCGTTTAATTTTATTTTTAATCTTTTATTATAATATGATTATCATTGTAAGTGTTATGGTAACAATACTATAACTATACTATATTTAATCGATATCGACAGCATTTCATAAAAACCTTATTACTTTCATAAAAAACAATATATTGAAAATTTTACTGTGTTTTGCAGGTATATTTCTCATGGCCAAAATAGCATTTATGAATTTAAATACAGTCTTTTTCTTAAGTGGTCTTAACGAGTTGCACTTGACTGAGAACTCATTCAATGTCAACCTTGACTCTCACTGGCCTTTCTGAATTTTATATTATCTGCTTTAAACATTGCTGAATCCGTAACATTTGCTTATTGACATGAGCACAGCGCTGTTTCTTCTATTTATATTGTAATAAAATATTTGAGTACCATATACTTTCGACAGAAATTATATTGCTTAGTCTGACAAGCTGGAAAATAAGTCAAATCATTTATTAAATTTTAAGATTCGTATCTAATTTAATTTAATCAAATTTATATTTTATTTATAATTATAAATAAAGTAAGTCACTGAAGATATAAAATAGCTTAAATAGAAACACTGAAACTTTGGAAAAAATATATTTCTTAATCTGGCAATCAGGGAAATAATTCAAATAATTTTTTGAAGAAATTTTATAGTATATAAATTCTTAAAATTTACTAGGTCTTCCTATTAGAAATAAAATAAGTAACTCCAGCTATAAATGTGCTCAAATGGCAACACTGACGGATAGATAGATATATGTGGATCTGTATATAGTATGTGTGTATGTTTGTGTGTGTGTGTAGTAGATGAATGGTCGCGATGATTGGAGGTGCACTAGGAGTATACGAGTATACGAGTATAGGCCTGCGGCTCTAATTTGTATCTCAAATGGTTGTGGGGCTGCGTTTTCTAATTTATCTATGCAGAAATGTACATTGATAGGGTACAAGTTTATGGCTTTGTTGTCGTTGTTATCCTTGCGGTGGGAATTGTTGCTGTTTTTGGCCATACTCGTATCAATTTCAATACCAATTCCAATTGCACTGACCCCACGCGTAAAAACGCGTCAAATTGCCCAATAAAAGTTTTGTTTTGTTTATTTTTTTCAATATGCAATATGCAAGGAAAGCCTGCAGGCGTTTGTCGAGCAATTCCCAGCGAAAAGCAAATTTAATTAATTTTATTTAAATTCATGGCACAGGACATTGCAAGGACACTGTGCGCTGCCAGTTAAATTATTGCCGCTATGTGTGGTAACTGTCCAAATAAAATAAAGTGAAATAAAATGAAATAAAATAAAATTGTTTTGTGGTTTTTTGCCCAAAGGACGCGTGTCGCCATTTTTCATTTCGAGCTGCAAAAACTTAAAAAAAGAGTAAAATAAAATACGCAGATCGAACAAGGCACACACCACACACAACTCTTGTTGTTTTTGTTGTTGCTACACTGCTAAAAAAAAAGGTTTAAAATCAAGATTTTGGACTCAAAATTAAGAGTTTGTGGTTAAAAAAAAGCGTCGAGAACATAAAATTCTTAATAAATTCTTAGAAAACACGCCTTGGTTTTAAGAACATTTCAAATAAGACTCAAGCTTTTATTTTAAAAATAAATGTTCCTATAACTATAATCAAAAAATACAAAAAAATAAAAAATAATTTTAAATTTATCATTTTTTTTTACTATATATACATATTTTCTTTCTTGGTAATTTTATAAATGTTACTACTACTCCACTACTTTTTTTATTTGAAAAAGTACATATTAATACTTTTTTAACCATTTCAAATTTTTATTCATGTATTAAGAACATTGAATTTTTAGATTAATATTCTTAGTATTAGTAATATGGTCTTGAAATGGTCTATTTTAAGAAGAAAATATTTAAGAAATTTTCTGATTTTAGAAGTTGGTTCTTTTTTTTCAGTGTAGTAGTAGTCTGGCATACCCGACAGATAGAAAGGGCAAGCGAGACGTAATTTCAACTGGGTTGTCTCGCTTGTCTGTCGGTCTGTCGATCTGCGACTGCAACTGAGGGGAATAATTTAAATATTTAATTAACACATTCCGCCGGTAAATTGAGGTATGAAATGGGAATCTTGGTAAGCAGGCAGGACTACTCCTCTATCCTCCCTCACCTCCTACGGGTTATCCTCTTTCTCCTCCTGCTGCACTCGACAGGCGCTGACGCCATGCAAATCGTGAGCTCAATCGCCAGTCTGTCCACAGTTTCCAGTTCCCAGTTCCCAATTCCCATTCTAGGGTCTAAAGAGACTAAAGAGTCTGAAAAGTCGCCAGAGTCGTCTCGCGCGTGTGTGTACAATTAATGCAGGAATAGGCGCAATTAAGTTTGTCACAGTCCAACTGGCGACTGGCAACTTGCAACTTGCAACTTGCAACTTGTGACTTGTGACTGGAAGAAGTCTTTCGCTTATCGCATGATTCTGATCGAGCTTTAACTCCACTCCAACTCCACTCCAACTCCAACTCCAGCTGCTCTTGGCCAGCATGCAAAACGCACTCGCACTTGTTGCCAAAGCTTTTTGACTTGTTCAAGTTTGGTCAGAGTATGCTTGGAGTATGGCGGCAACCCAAAGATTTATCTGCATCCGGTGTCCAGTTACCAGTCCTCGACACACACACACACACACACACACACACCATCACACACATATAGATACCCCTTGTCCAGTTGAATGATGCGCACCTTGGCCATTTTGGGAGTAAATTTGTGTGCAAATGAGATTTTTATTTGGCTCATGTTTCTCTTTTCTTTACTTTTGATCGTTTCCACAGCGTATGCCGATTATGCAACATAAACCCAAGTTAAGATCAACGATTTATGTAAATATTATTTCCAGCCGGATTCAGTAAATATTTTAAAGATTATGCTTACTTGAAAGTTAGACAGGTTCAATTGGAAATTATTGTTATGGTGTATTCATTGACTTTCAATATGAATTTTCATTTGACAAATCATAAGATATTATTGCTTAAACTTTTTTATGTGTTCTGTTAACATAATTGTTTTAAAGTTACCATATGCATACACTAAAAATTGTTTCACTTGTTTTTGATAAGTTTAATCAACTGAAAAATTGTTTTATTTGCTAAATTGTTTGCTCTTTAAATATTTCGTTTAAAATTCCTTAATTTCAATAACATTTTAATGCGATTCTAATTTACTTTTTACTTTTAGATAATAATTTTATGTTTTTATAAAAAAAGTCTACATATTTATAACCAGGATAATCTAAGTCATTTATATCTTGACATTTCAAAATGGATCAAAATAATTTTCATACTTATACAATCAAGTTAATATAATATAATAAACATATCGCGGTCAGAATACATATCAATGAATATTAATCTGAATTTTAAAGACTGAGTCAATCTGCAATTTTAAGTTCACTTGGAAGAGTGTGTACAGGTTATATATATATTTTTATAAATTAACAGAGGAGTCCGAAAGATACTTACAAAGACTTTTAAACACAAATCAATTTTATTTAACATTTTTGCAAAGCCCCATCGGCCAATGCATTTTGCGAAAAACCATCACACCCAGTTTTTAAAATGAAAATTAATTTTTGGTAATTAAAGTTATCTAAATTAATTTTAAAATTACTTTATCGCAAAAGCATCGATAAAATAAACCTGCAATAATGGCTGTTAAGAAATCCAAGTTTTACTACGAAAAACAATTTTTTCTTAACGTATTTTAACCAAACTCACAAAGTATGCATCTGGGCTTGTCTTATAAATCCCAACCGAATATGAACCAAATCGGCTTACTATGTTATATAGCTGACATTGGAAGAGTCAGTCATTAATTTAATATAGCTTCTGCAAACTCAACACATCTTCGGCGTTCTGAACAGCATTCAAAAGCCTGGGCCAATATATTCTTTAGTCGAGTATACATTATATTTTTAAATGCATAATAACAAAATATCAATTTTAAAAAACCCATTTTATAATGAAGTTTATTGTTTTTTTTTTACCAGTATTTTCCTATTCTATTTATTAAAATAAAATATATAATTTTTTTAAAACAACTACATGAAAAACTGTAAATAAAATTATGATTATTTTCAAGTTTAAGACATTGATATTGACTATGATTAAGGAGGTGCTTCCGCTATATAAGTTATAATAATAATAGCTCAGATCAGTCCCGACTAATGTTTTATACATTTTGCCATAGAATGAACTTGGAACTCGGGCATATCAATTAGAAGTAATGATACTGGTAAAAACAATAAACTCTTTTCAGTTTTCGCAGTACAGAGGATAACTGCGTATACAAAGGGATTTGTAAAATTGTACAAGATGTATGTTGTATGTTGTATGTTGTACTATATGTTGATGGCAAAGTCAGCCTTTTGGCGAGGACGAAAGAAAAAAACGTGTTGAGTGTTGAGTTTTCGAAAAAAGGACCAGCTGAATGTTAAAACCAGCAAAGCCATTTGTTTCCTAGTCCAACAAGATGTTTGCTCGTTCGGCAAAAATAAAGTACAGAATGCCTGACGTACTCTCTCTCTCTCTCTCTCTCTCTCTCTCTCTCTCTCTCTCTCTCTCTCTCACTCAATGACTCGCTCTCTATCACTCTGAGTGTTGCCGTCTCTGTCGTTTGGCTAATGTGCAGCGGGTGCATTTGGGGCACTCAGAACATTTGGGATAACATGCGAACACGGCATATTTGCAGGGATCCAAAACGCCAAACGCTGTTGTCCGGCCACTCAGCTCGTTGTAGGTAATGAATGGATGCGAATGCATGACATGGACGCAATTTTCGACAGTCCATGGCAATCCACAGGAGCAGGTCCGCAGGGGAAATGGAGAGACAGAGGGGACTGTCCGCAGTTTGAGTTCTGCTGATTAGCTCATGTTCAAAGTCTATAGAAAGTACGAGTAGACATAGGCTTGTGTTCAGACTTTTTGGTCGTCATCAACATGAACTGATACATACACACACACACACACACACACACACATATGTACTACATATAGCACACGTGCACAAACAAGTCATTGAAAACCTTAAATATACCTGTGCAAATTTTCCAAGTCCAAAGCATCTTTAACTGAATTTTAAATTAGAAAACTAAAGTGAAATCAATTCGAGTGATATATATTTTTAAATTTAGAAACAAGTCATTGAATACCTTAAATATACCTGTGCAAATTTTCCAAGTCCAAAGCATCTTTAACTGTAGCTTAAATTAAAAAACTACTGTGAAATAAATTAGAGTGATATATATTTTTGAATTTAGAAATACTTGCAATGTATTTACGGCCAAGTTTCTTAAGTATAAAACATCTCGGAGCATTTCTTTAAATGTACTAATTAAAATCTTAAAACAAACAAAACCCAAAGTTAAAAACTTAAAGCCTACTAAACTTACCTAGGAGACTTATGAGAGTTACGAGTACAAGAAGTCAGCATTTTTGCACTTATCAATGGGCGGAGCAATTTCCCCTTTTTTGGGCCTGTTGTTGTTCCAATGAACCAGCCCCAACTCCACTCGCCACACACACTTGCCACTTGCAACAGCTGGAAAGAGCAGTGCTGACATTGTGTTATTTATCCGTCTCATTTGCACTCGAGGAGAAACCAGTTTCAACTGCTCATGCGCCAGCGAAACATGCACAACCCCTGACTCAACTCGACTCAACTCGACTCGACTCAGAGCGGAGCTGAGCGGAGCTGAGCGGAGCTGAGCGGACGGAGCAACCGGCGGCGTAAAGCACAACTTGCAACGCAACTAGTATGCGCTCGAACACGGCATTGCGCACATCATGTGGCAAGAGTGAGCGCGCATTAAAGCCAAAAGTCGGAGTGTACTTGCCACACATCTACATCTACATCTACATCTACTATACATACAGTCTGCTCCCGCTATCAGCTATCAGTAGCAGTGTCTTGGCTGGAATGGGTCAAGTAAGTAAAACGAAAAGTGCGTGAGTTATTTAAGCGTATTCAAGAACATCTTTTGACTTTTAAAAAAAAGTTTAAGTTTTACAAAATGTGTTCGTCTTTGAGGAAATAATGAAAATTATTCAAAGTCTTTAATCTTAATAGAGTCACGTGGTATGTAACTTGCTTTTTAATGTTATTTAATGTTATTAAATGTTATTATTATATTTAATGTTATTTTGAAAAAAAAGTAAATATGCATTTGATATGAATACAATCAACTAATTCAGATAAGCAACCATAATTTCCAATGTGATTACATGAGATAATCATGACAAGTACGAGTTCTCTTATCGAAAGTGCTTCACAAAAGTACGCAAACAGTTACGTACTTATTAACACACATACACGTACGTGTATATGGTATACGGTTTTTTGTGTTCAGTAAAATTTTATCTGAGAGTTTTTTTTGGATTAGATATTAATTTTTAAGGATTTTACGTAAAAATTATTAACTAGACATTAATAAAAATCATTTTATTAAAGTGAGACATATAGCATCATATGATACCCTTTATAACGCTATACAAACAAATAAACCTGACAAAAATCAAGTTAATTGAAATTTTTAGAATTATGAATAATGTTCTACATCTTCTCGTAATTTATCATTGTAAAAATCATTATGTTTTATTAAAATTAACATTATATATATTTTTGTAAGGGGCCGGTTAGCTTAGGTGTAACTTACCTAAATAGTAAAGTGAATTGAAATTAATGTCAAATAAAGCTTACTTTAGAAGTTCGGCCCTAAGGGTTAATTACCGGAAAAGTATAACACAATTAAAAAAAAGTAAAGTTAAGTTTTCTCGTAAGTGGACAGACTTGGCGGCAAAAATCTGGTCTGTCTATCAGTTAGACACAAGACGAATATGTTATCATTCGATGGGAACACTGCTTGCCTACGTTCATAAGTCAATTCAAGCAGTGCGTACGTTTTTTGGGAACAGTCTCAACTAGAGCTAAATGTTAAGTTTCAACATGTTAAAGATGCAGTAGTCATTTCGTTCAGTCAGCTGCTATAATTAACTAAGTAATATCTAAATAAGCTGATGGGATTCGCATTTATTTACTGTCATAGTTAGGGAATAACTGAAGTTTGATATAGATATTTAAACAGGTGTATGGTAAATAGCTATTGTAGATGTGTCACTTAAAGTTGCAAACTTTCTGCCTATCTATTAAAGAGAATTTTTAACGAGTGTAATATTTTTAAAGTTTTCAAGTTGATGAAAGAGCACGCAGGTTCATATTCGTATATATGTATGCATACTCGCAGATCGCGTGACTGTGACCATAAACAGAAAATAGTTCGCAAAACGCCTCCGTCGCTTTGGCAGGCATTAACAATATTGCAAGAACCTATCGCAGGCAGCGAAAAACGGGAAAAAGCAGAAAATTATCATGAAACAATATAATATTATTCATAAATGCAGGTTTTTTTGCTCAAGCACAAGATCCTCTGGCCACATATACACATACATATATATAAATATATATATATAGTGAGAAGAGAGCGGTCGGAAAGTCTTACACCCGCCCTCGGTTGGGCAGCTATCCATCAGCTCATCATGTTTAAGCGTTCGTGGCGCCGATAACAAAACAAAGATAAGAAACCAATTTTGCAATTGCCTTATAAGAATTTTTAATTAGTCCGACTAAGCCACTGTCGTTGACCATACAACGGAAATACGAGTGTGAGTACGAGTATGTTTCATCTTGATATATATATATATATTTACAAGTACCACAGCTACTCGAAAGGTGGTTCGGAAAACTCAAACCAGTTGACTTTGCAGCACAACACACATGACCCTAATTTGCATACTTCGATATGAATATGTATCTCAAGAAGATAATAAAAAGTATAACTAAATATGTGCTAAGTGCATGCCACTTACCCTTCTTTTCTCTTCTTTTTTATGTTTTCTTTTATTAAAAATACAATATGCATACGAAAAATAATAATTTAGTTGGAATAGCCTTGAACTTGGAGAACACACATATTTTACTCCTCTAAGTATTTAACCTATAAATTTCAAAAGAGACACAAATATATTTGAGGTGGGAAAGTAGAAAGTAAGCTACAGAGCTTCACAAAATTTTAATAAATTTAAATAATATTTATTTTTATTTAAATATAAAACAATAATTAATTTTTTAAAATTTTTTTACAATTTTTTTGGTTTTAAATAATATGTAAATTTTTGTGACGGCTGCAATAGATAAATAAATAAATAATAATTTAAAACTTTTGGGGGATATAGATAATTCACCCTAACAGCTTAAATCGTATACTTAAATATATTTTTAATATTTATTAATTTATTATTTATTTTCAAAAAAAAGGAACACTTTTGAATTGAAGAAATTAAAAAGTTCATAAAAGTAATTCGCTTACCATGCAAAATAATAAATAAAACTTATAAACATATAAATATAAATCGAGCTATAAATATTTGTTGCTTTCATTTTATAAAATGTTTCGTTTTGTTTTCTAGGTGTAGTAAATTTTGTTGGGTTGTCACCAGTGCTGTGTAATGTTTTAGAATTCAGCATTTTTAGGAGGGGAATCAACTCGAAAATTGAATGTCTCACGAATAACTTTAGACTTGGTTAAAAGCAAACTGTTTGTGGTTATGAAATAATGTCGGTTGCCGACGAAGTGTAGTATAATGAAATGAAAACAATTCAATTCGCAATTTGCACCATTATAAGCATAATTATTCATTTATGCTGAATTTAACCGCTAAATTATTGTAGCGTAGATCGTCGACGGCTGTTGATTTCCGACTGATGAGGAGAGGAGAGTAGAGGAGAGTGGAGAGTGGAGAGGGGACATTGAAAGTCAGTGAAACGAGACTGTGGTCCTACTTATAAAAGTACTTACATGAAGGGTCGACCAAAACACTCATAGTTTTATTATACAGGGGAACAAAAAGATAACATTAAAAATACTCGTGTTCAATTGCCTACTGAGAAGACCTGTAACATAATCCTAATTGAAACAATAGTGCAATGTATCAAGATTAATTAACATTTTCCATCTTTCAATATTTATTAGTTTATTTTGTTCAGATTGTTTCGTTGTTATTTACCACCCAAGTAAAAATGGGAGTGTCGTATCTACTGGTCGATTAACTTTAACTTTTTCAATCCAACTGGATTCAAAAATGATTTTAATATTCTCCGACAACAAAAAAAAACAAAAAAACGCACTAATTGAATATTCATATGGATTTCTGAATATGTTAGTACTGAGTGCACATTGGCAACATGCAACTTTGTTTCGTGATTAACTGACATTGTGTTGTTGCACTTTGTTGTTGTTGTTGTTATTTCTTTGTAGGCCGTTTTGGAAAGGGGAGCTTTATTTGCTGTGAAATTCTTCAATTAATTTTGCTACGAAGTTTCCAAGCTACACGCACATTTCACTTCAAGTCTACAGTCTTATTAAAAGTGCATATAATTGTAAAAACATTTTATTTTATAACAATGTTCCGTTAAATCAAAGTATTCATTAAGAGCGAACGATATTATTCTATTCAATAGATACAACAAACTAGTTAAACTTATTCTATTAATATTTATATTTATATATATTTACTAACTGCTTTTGTTGTCATACAAATATAATTGGCCACCTTCATTTCCCACTCATTGGGGTGGAAAATAAATTGTATAACAATTCATAAATGTAAATACAATAATTCCTATGTCAGCTATGTGTGAACATTTGGAGCTAAGCGATTAAATGCATTTCGTTATTACATTCCTGCTTATAACTTTATTACGAAGCTAAAACTACCACGCGACTTCCTCGACAAACGTAAATGTAAATGTACTTGTTTCACTTCTATTCTCCCCTGGGGATGAAGTGCTCAATGACACCTGCCTCACCTGTCTTACAGGTACTACTTTTGACGGCCTTCGTGTTCACGTCTTCAAGCTCGCTTTTAGCTCCTACCCCATTAAGTTGATCAGTCAGTTGGCACGCATTTTACAGGAGTCAAGCCAAAATTAACATAATAATAAAATACCACAAGTCAACTTTTTGCTACCAAAAATTCCTATATAATGTCCTAATTTTCTTTTCTGCCTGCAAAATAAATAAGCAATCATTGCATTTCATACAAATTATGAACCCTTTTCACTAAAAAATATATTTATTTTTAATTATTTTAAGTCAGACAGAATTTACTGTTATATTATTAAATTTTATAAGTATTCTTCCTTCTTAAGATACACTGCTTGCAGGTTAATGCTGTCTGCAAGCAGTGTTTCTAGAGAGATACTTAATGTATCTTAAATGCATTTTACAGCAGTCAAGTCGAAATTAACATAATAATAAAATACCACAAGTTAACTTTTTGCTACCAAAAATTCCTATATAATGTCCTAATTTTCTTTTCTGCCTGCAAAATAAATAAGCAATCATTGCATTTCATACAAATTATGAACCCTTTTCATTAAAAAATATATTTATTTTTAATTATTTTAAGTCAGACAGAATTTACTGTTATATTATTAAATTTTATAAGTATTCTTCATGCTTAAAATACACTGCTTGCAGGTTAATGCTGTCTGCAAGCAGTGTTCCTAGGGAGATACTTAATGTATCTTAAACGGAAGTACAGAGTATCTCATAATCGATTTCTGCGTTCCATCCCATGTTTTTTTGCTATTTCTAATAAGTGTGAGTACAGGGTAGAAGAGTTTGTGTGATATGCCTTATAAATAGTTTGCAATTATTTTTTGCAAAGCTCCAAAAAATAAAAAAGAAACTTTATTCTATGCTTGGTTAGGAGCAAAGCGCAAACGCAATTGCAATAGATTTTACAGCAACCGCTTGGTAACCCTTTGTCTAGCAGCCATTTTAAGAGCCATAAAAACTCGAAAAGTTGTAGGAACAATGTAGACAGCGTGTTTTCATTTTATGCGAATTAAGCTGCCACTTGAACAACTTATTTTGCCTGAACAAGCGACTGGACCGCCGAGACCGTCAGTAACTCTCCAAGGAGAGAGAAGGCACTCCAATGCATACCCAAATATGTAGACACATACATACATACATCAGTGTTTGAGTGTGTGTGTGTGTGTGTGGTGTCTAGGCATGTGTGTGTCTGCAGACCAGACCAACCAAGTGCCAACAAAAAGGACACTGTTGAAACTAATACGATATGAGAATAAATTATTAAATAGTTATTTATTTACACTTAGGCTACAAGTGCAATTTGCGTTGCTATCGTTTATCGAATACAAAATTCATGATAATTTAAAAATTGCAAATACTCTAGTCTACTTTTAGGCTGATGTCAGGAGTCTGAGTAAATTTCCAACAGGGCATGCAGTACGTGTTGTATGTATGAGCGATGTCGTCGACTTCCATGTCAGTTTTGCGAGTGGCGACGAGCTCAAAAGGGATACAGTTGTTACCGTGCATAGCTGGAAGCACTTGCTGCATTGCAGAGGACCAGGACTAGAACGGGGATGGGGATGGGGACGGGGATGAGGTCGACAGTCTGACACTGTGACACTATGACAGTCGGACAGTCTGGCCAGAGTCTATGTACATTGTACATTGAAGAAATGTGAACACGGACACATTCTCCAGCGAACGTGCGCATGGAGTGAACTTGTTAATACTCGTACTGTGAAAACGCAGCATTTCCCTACAAGTTGACCCACCATGTGTATACATAAATACTATGTAAGTATATGAGATATATACATATGCGTACTTATCCCGCTTGAAAGAGGAAAGCCCTGCGATAAGGATCAACTAAACAAATTCCAGTAAATGTAATTATTATATTTGTCTTAATCACATATATCTTTACTTATTTAGGAATATTTCTTCTTAATTTACTTCATACAGGCGATGAGCAACCGAATTAAATTTAAATTTCTATAATACACGGCTTGTGGTGCAATCTGATAATTATCTATGCGTAAGTAACTATAAATAAATTGCAATATTATGTGTTTAAAATCTGATAGCCAAATTTATTCTTGTAATAGTTTTGCAAAAATACATAGATAAAATTCCAAAACACCATTTAAACGAATTTAAAAACAACTAGTACAATAGAAGTGTTCTCACTCAATTTAAATAACATTTACACTGCTTGCACTGCTTACAAGGACTTGCATCACAATGCAAGCAGTGCGATAGGCAAATATTATATTGCAGTGCAAGAAATAGTAGTACTGTAGTAAAAAGAGTTATGCTGTCTTAGAAATACCCTGTAATTTCGAAGTGTTTTGAGTCATTAGTTTTACCTATTATTAATACATTTTTATGGTGCATTTAAAACGAGTAAATAATATAGATAATTTTGCCTCTGATATTAAGAACATAAGCGTGTTGAAATACATTCGTCTATTTTACATATGTATACTTATTATGTATTTGATGGCAATGTATATATGGATTGTTATATACATTGGTGCTTAAGCATATATGTACTTATTTGGACGCATGCACATGTGTACTTCCGATTTTGCGATTGAAACGCACATGGGTTGATGGCTCATTTACCATAGAAAGTCGTTGGATGGCGGTGTCGTTCATCAGTCGGTCGAGGCGACGCCAGCATCCTCTCAGGCTGAACCCGAACCAGAACCAGAAACAGAAACAGAACCGACCCTAGGCGCGCAACGTGCGCACATTCGTCAGAATTTGCATTTCAATTCGAATGTCAGGATGACGGAGCGTTGAAATTGGGTGGCGGTGACGGTGACGGTGACGGTGGCATCAGCATCAGCATCAGCATCGGTATCCAAATGAAAATAAATCACGTTGCTACTGTGGCAGACGGCAAACGCACCGCGTTCTGCTCTGCTCGAAACATAGCCACCATTAAGCCAAAAAAAAAATAAAAAATAAAAAAAAAATACGCCTGGGGCGTGGGCTCAGTCAGCGATGAAGCGTAGTCCCCATTTTGAACTCATTTATTCGCATTTTTTTTTTGTTGCAAAAACGAATGTGAAAAGTTTTCTGCCATCATTTTGAGTGATGTCAATTAGATTGATTTGATCAGCGAAAATATGTGATTTATCAGACTGTAACAGTGAGTGGGCGTTCCCGAGGCATTTCCTGAACCACCCTCCACCAACCAGCAAAAGCAGCACACTGGATGCTCAATTTCGAATCACATGAATATCTAATGTGCCATACTCGTATTCAAACTCGCACTCGCACGCATTCGCTTCATCACCTTTTCATTCATTTGCGCCATCAATCCGTCATCCAATTGGGAACTTAATGTTCATTGATCCAAGCTCCCTATATGACTATGAATTTATAGATACATAAATGTCATATGTATATAAAACTTTCCATGTCCGTATCAATTTTATCACAGAGATATTTCCAAGTTTAACATTTATTTGTATATATATCTCTAAAATAATTATCAAATACATTTAATATACATTGAATAAGAAATTAACCTTAATATTATTTAAATAGTTTATTCTTAACTTCTTTAAGCTTTAAAAAAAATTGTTTTGTTTTTACAATTTTATTGAAAATGCTACCAAATTTTCTTTAGTGTACTCTTTGAGGCTGTTGCACAAAGTGCACTGCTTGCACTGCGAATATGTGCAAAAGTAAGCAGTGCATATGTTACATGAATTCGAGCGTTTGCTAAATGTATTTTAAAAAATGTAATAAGAAGTTATCACTAAAACAAGTTTAATATCTCAATAATTGTCTCAATTAAATTTAAGATGACTGTATAAACATATGCTTGACCACATAATTAGGATAATTGATTCTATTTATTTAGCATATTAAAAGGATTTACTAGCTTGGCAATTAATCAAGCTATTAAGTTTATGGGATTAAGAAATCCGACTGAATACACTCATTATCACAAATCTTTAGTCAACATTGATAATGACCATATAATTTTGGTATCGTTGTGTGTGATTACAACTGTTAGAAGTCCATTTGATTAACCACTCCCTTTTGGCCTTTGGCCGTGGCGTGGGAATATAAATATTATATCTCAAGTTAACATTTTACTCTCCATTTCGCTTAACGTAGTACGAGTGTAAACGCTTCTGGTTTTTGTGGAAACGCCTACAAAATTAATATACCACAATATAGCAGTGATAGCCGTGATAGCTGTGAGGTTTGGGGAAACACTTGCGGGTGTCATACAAAACAAATAAAATAAATCAAATCGGAGAAGCGAATGAAAGGAAATCGCAATTCGAATGAACGCATGTGTGTAATAGCTTGGGAGTGGAGGGGGGAGACGGAGAGTTCTATACAAAACAAAGGGGAGCCATACTTGGCACCCAAAAATTTATGCGCCTCGCCCACGCCCATATTCTCGACTTGGGTCTGCGTGTTTTGTAAGCTGCCTCAGTGAATGAATAGTGAATGTTTGTGTCTGGACATGGCTCAGAGCCGTCTTGCCAGTTGCAGTGGGGATGGGGGTGCTTTTAGGGGTTGTTACCAGCACCAATAACTCATTTTCAAATGGAAATAACATCAAATAAAATTCGCGCTACTGTGTCGGCAGTTGCCCTCCACTTTTTCCGGCCTTGAAATACCCGTACCATGTGTGTCAGTTGCTGTTGTTGCTGTTGTTGTCGTTGGTCGTGGTCGCAACGCGGTCGTATGACTAATGAAATATCGTGACAGGCAGTAGAAAAGCTATTAAAGCCGTGTGTAGATGGCGCTACTTGAATTTGTCAAAATGTCTTTTTACGCGCTTGCGACGCAGTCGGCGTAACAACAAATACAATACATTTCCAATCCCAATCCCAATTTCAAAAACCCAAACCCAAACACACAACTCTCACATACAAACTCATACATACACTCACACACTAAACGGGTGAAACTTTGATTGATGCCAAAGTGTCACGCAGGCGCGCATGTGGCTAATGGGCGGTTTCGTTACCAACGCCAATACTCGTATGGCCAACATACTCTTAGCCATAGCCAATAAATCCCCCCAATACTCGTACCGCCGCAACGCTCGAAATTCGTGCATTGTCTCATAGAAATGCCACAAGCTTTTCAGCCTTTGACAAGCGTTTGACAAATGTTTCGGATTTTGTCATTGTTTTGTTTTTTTACTTGAGTGAGGGTTACACATACTCGTAACAGCTAATCGAAACACAATTATTAATTTAACTATTACTCCCAGACATGGCTGCCTTCTCAAAATAAGAATATTTTGTAATATCGAGCAGAGTTGTTCCTAATTAACTACTTTTTTAATGAAATCGTCTTTTCACTAGCATTGAAAAAAGTAGTTCTAATGAAATTTCATTTCACTAGCATTGAAAAAAATAGTGCTAGTGAAAAATTATTTAATTGGCATTAAATTAAAAATTTTTCGTTGGCATTAAGTAATGCCAATGAAAACCCATTTTAATTAGCAATGAAAATAATTTTTTTGGAAATTAAAATAAAAATAGAAAAATTTGGAAAATTGTTTTTCCGATAGCTTTTCCGATATTTATCCGATAGTCTTACCAGATAGTCTTATCCGATAGTTTTATCCGATAGTTTTATCTGATAGTTTTATCCGATAGTTTTATTCGATATTTTTATCCGATTGTTTTATCCGATATTATCGAGAATAGTTTGTTGTTTTTCAAATATACTGGAAGTCTCCTATAGCCCTTAAATTTTTCAGACAACCTTGAACTCTCACAGATTTGTCAAATCCTATAAAATACAATTTATAAAATTGAGTTATTTGATGATTTTTATAAAAAATAATTAAAAATATGTTATGTCTTACATTCGATCAAAGAATATATATTTAATAATATTAAATTTAAATTTTTACTTTGAAATCATTAAATAACAATTATTCTTTAATTTTTAGTATGGTTGTAAGTATGTCTCCTTCAAGGTATTGTCATGTATCTTATAAGAGGTATTAAGAGGTGTTCGATTTTGGAAGCACACCACTTGGTTCAAAATGTTAAATGGTAAAATCTACCATTTATTTTAATTTTTAAAAACAAAATATTTTTTTTACAAAGGTATTTTTTTTTAAATTAATACATACCATAGCTTAAATTTAAAATTTATAATTTACAAAACGAAAAGAAGAATTTAGTTCTGATTTTTAAATACAAATTTAAATGGATTAGTTAGTCAATTTTTTTTTCTTTAATATTTAAAATAACTTTTATTTGCGATGTTAAATCAGATCTATATTATTTCAATGAGCCATGTCGTTTTAATTCTGTTTAGTCTCTAATTTAATGATCCATATGATTCTTTTTAATTTAATACAAATAATTTTTTTTTTTTAATTTATTTACTTTTAATTTTTTTTGAACTGTCATAATTTTGTCAACACTTTACCGATTCCAAATAGATATGTCAATTTGATCATGGTTCAGCCTCAAAATTTATTCTGAATTTACATGTTCTCTATTTGGCAAATTAATTTCTTTAAAAAAATATATATATTATAAAAATGAACTAAGTAAATAGTTTGCTACTGAAAAAAACACTGCAACAATTGAACTGTAATACAATTTGATACTTTGCGTTAGACGAAATGTGTAAACAGCTTTGAGTGATTATTTATGAATGCGAAAAAGAGCACAGAAAATATGTCCGGATGCTGGGCGATCAGATCGCGAATGGAGTCAAATGGAGTCAAATGGAGTCCCGCTGTTGCGTCTGACGCATCCACAAATAAACGCGCGGCGCAAAGCGTCTCAAATACATCAAAGTAACAAGCTCCAGCTGTGCGCCACAGTAAGCTCAGCCCATACTTACCAGACAGACGGACGGACAGACGGACGGACAGACAGACGGACGGACGGACAGACAGACGGACAGACGAGGAAGCGTCAGACTCTGTGGCCATTTAAATGTTGTGCATCCAACCAGGACACCGGCGCCCACAGTCACAAAATATGGCATTGACTTAATAAAGAAATGAAATATCGCGAATGAATGAAACCCACTTGCAACAAGCAAATGTGCAAAAGGAAGAGTCAACTGCCTGGCGCTAGTTTCCCAGTTCTCCAGTCATCCAGTTCTCCAGTTCCCCATGCTGTGATCTTGAAAATTGTAGCGCTTTTGAGGCACAACGCTCGGTTGGAGTTTGGGATTCCCCCCTGCGACAGCCAGAGGTGTCTCTTGACTGACCCATTGATCTTGTCGTTCTGCTTTATTAGTTACGATTTCTATCGGTCGCATATCTTATTGGTAAACGTTTTGCGAGAGTGGAGACACCACTGTCATACACTGACAATTTAATATTACCACATATAATAATGAATGCAAAAAGAATACACAAAATCAGCTAGCAGAACCTTTTATTTATATGTTTAAAATTCTTAAGTCTAACCATTTCTCTAATATACCATAGGGTATAATATAAAGTCTCAGTCATCTTACCTTTTTCGTATATTTTCCTATATTTAATGTGGTAAAACAGATTAATTATGAAAAGGCTAGCTTAAAGTAATCTTTAAATTTTTTCAAAAATTCTTTCTAACACTATAAAAATAAAAAATAAATATACATAATTTATTTTAATCATTTTCGTATTATTCTCAATATTTTACCTGGTTTAAGAAAGTCAATATGATAAACCAAACTATCCGTAATATTTCCATAATCATCTTACCATTACTCTACGAATTTTACAGGGCATAAATTAATGAATCACAATAATTCACAGTCATCTTCGCAGATAGACATTCAGCCAATTAATCTATTCTATTTGAAATATTTTACGTGGTATAAACAAGTCAATAACCATTTTTCACAGCCAATTGATTCTGAATATATATCTATATATAGCTCATAATTACAATTAAAAAAAGTGCTGTTTAAAAATATAGATAACTTTTAGAAATGATGCTCCTTGAACTTTAATCATTTGAGTCAATTTCCATTAGCTTAACAACACTCGACAATAGCTGTCGGTTGGTTAAGAACTAAATGGGTTTAATGGGGCGCAGGTCAGGGTCTCGATCTGTATGTCGGTGTCGGTCTGAGTGTCGGTCTCGGCTTAAAGTTAAAACCTTTATGCTGTGATTGCTTGACTGGCTTTGTACGCTATTGTTCAGCTGGCTGCCATTGTCTGATATAAATTAAGCAAATTTTGTTGGGGTACCTTGCATAGTTTCATGTGCAAATCAATTCCCACCTCAAGCCAAAGCTCCATTCCTTTCCATCCCTTGTAAGAAAGGGGGCAGGGGGGTTTTCGAGTTGAGGATTTAAATATATCTCATATACTCATATACTCGGTAGGTTGGCTCTTCGGGTATTAACTTTTCACTCTAAGCCAAACGTGCAATAAATTACGTTAAAGACGCCAAATTCAGGCAAATTTGCATGGTGCATGCAGCATTAACAACCCCTCTGTGAAAAGTGCCGTTGCGGAAGGCACACGACGCATCATCATAATTAATAAGAGACAATTTGACAATGGCCCTTTAGCGTTAACAGCGATATCATTTTCAACTGTACAAACTCAGCAGCCAAATGAGCAGACACCCAAACCAAAAGGGGGAAGCATGGATTGCTGAAGGAGACAAGGGAGGGGAAAAGGAAATGGAAAAGGGGATGGCATACGCACACCCTCTTGCCATTTTGCGCCAAATTAAGTTCAACCTCAATTGAGGGGTTAATTTCTATCACCACGCAAACAAAAACAAAACCGCCCAGGCTGCAGACACTACGCAATGAATGGCGAGGAGGGTTGCCTGCCTGCCAAAACAGACCATGAGGGTACAGAGGGGGGGTACAGAGGGGGTGTACGGATGTACGGATGTGCGGGTGAGAGTATCGCACCATTATCTGCATCGAGTTCCACATAGAAAATCATTACGCCATTCGCACCATGAGACGTATTCAATTTGAGTGTCGTTGAGCTCTTTATTACGTTAGTGTGAAAGTCGCGTGCGGCAAAAGCCCGATAGAGGGCGCCACCCTCTCTTTAGGGCACAACTGTGCTCTTGCTAACAACGCATTCATTCACGGTGCGTAAGTCACAGCAGCCGGAGCAGGAGTCGAAGCAGGAGCAACAACAATAACCCAAAACCCAAAAAAAAAGGGGGAGGAAGTGGGAAGTGGAAGTAAATTGAAAGCATGCTGCCGGGCGGGCTATCAAAGCGTTCGCAACCCTTCAACACACACTGAGGCTGAGGCTGTGTGGCATCCACAGAGAGTGGCAGCGGTAACTCTGAAATCCATTAGCAAGCAGCGTGCGGCAACTGGCAAACTGGCAACGTCAACGGCTATGAAAACCTTTGGCCAGCGGCATGTGGCATGCAGCTTGAGGCAAGTGGCAAGAGGCAAGAGGTAGCCAGAGGCATGAGGCTTTTATGCGCAACGCGTCCTGCTTGGTTTTTTCGGTTAACCATGCGGCATGCCCCTGCTGTCTGCCGCATTCTGACTACTCAATCTCAACGAGACTCATAAACATATGCGCCTCACGTCGTTTGGCGTAAATCTAATGTTGCCATAGTGCCAAAGACTGCGAGTGCGAGTGTGAGAGCGAGTGAGAGAGAGAGAGCGAGTTTTCGTAGACGACGACCCACTCCTCCCACTCCTTCCACTCCTCAGAGAGGTACGCCCCACAAAGGCAGAGCAGTCTAAAGCAAACGGCTAGTGCTTCTTTGATGAGGTTACTGACTTTGCCGAATTAACTCCCACTAGCCAGGATGTTTTCTACCTCCCTCCCTCACTCCCGCACCTTGGAACGTCTCGTCCGGGGCGTTGCTGAACCGGAAACCACTGCATTTTGTTGGTCCAAACCAAGAGGGTGCCACGCTTTAACGCCTCAAAAGATCTCTTGGGACATTTTAGAAACACAATGTGGCATTTAAATGAACAACAAACCTGAGAGGTTCATTTACTTACCCCAAAGCTATAAGAGTTATATACGTATAAATTAATAGATTTAAAAGGTCCGTTTTTTTCATAGTACAATTAAAATAATAGTCAGAGATATTTTTAAATTTAATAAAAAATTTTTAAAAAATTTACCTAAAAATATCTATACTTAGGCATTGAAAGATTCAACCTGACACTCTGAATCTTATATTTACTTAATTTCAAATACACTTAATTTCCTACTTTTAATAATTACTAAATCCTAATAGAAAGTTTGGTATTAACATCTGTGACTTCAAAAGCCTATTTATAAATTTAAATATATTACATGCAATTCAATATTCTATTACAATGCAATGGAGGACTCAACAATCGGATTAACCTGTCAACTTCAACTTACTTTAATACAGAATACTGACAGGGTTAAGCCGGCATTGTCCGTGTTGTTATAGTAAAACAAATGAGATCACTGTAGTTGAGTGAACGAGGGTGAAATTCCCTGTAGTCAGCTCTACATCTACATCCTATCAACTATTTACACTCACACATATTCAATTCCAAACATGCTACACGTTGCACACGCTAGATGGCGCCAGCTGTGCATTTCCTGAAAAATAGTTTACATCGTTAGGAAATTTGCGGAATATATAGAACGCGTTTTAAAATATGTAAATATCAAACGACAAGATAAGATGTTAATAATTAGTTTAAGAAAATACATTCAATTGATTTTTTTGGGGAAATTTCTAGAAATAAAAAAAAAACTTATTTTCTGTTGAGTATACAGAAATCTATCGACCAAATTTGACATTGCTTTTGAAATAACTGAGATTAACGCAATCAAATAGATATAAGTACAGAACGAATCGACTGCTTCAGAATATCTATATTTTCGTATTTATTTTTATTTCTTAGGATTATTTTCTCAAAATTTTTTTGGAAAAATTAAATATTAGCTAAAATGGTAAATATTTAACATCTACAGTTACGGTAACAAAAGTTTCTTTTGGGCTTCATATATAACTTTGATCCTTATTCATCTATAATAAAAGCTCAGATTTGGGCCTTGTTCATTATTCCCATCTATTTTTATATGTGTATCATATATTTAGGCTTATTGTGAACATCTTGTAATACTCGAATGTGAATCCCCTGTTTAATTGTAAGATTTACTTACATTTAAGTACAATTATATGTAATCCATATTTATAACGTGATTGATATACTTCTGTTTGAGCAGAATTGACTTTAGTCAGGAGTGGTTATCTGATATTTAAGTTGTGAAATCTCGAAAGCATCTACCAAATCCGAAATCCCAGTTGTACACAGTACATAAATTTTATTTATTTATGAAGTAGAAGTATGTTCCCGTTTTGCTAGATGCTTTCCTTTGCGTTCGTTTTTTTCTCCACGCAGAAATCGACTATGAATATCAATGGGGGATTGTGGCACGACGGCACGCGTCCAAACCTAAATCCAAACCCAACTCCAACTCCAAACCCAAGTCCAAGTCCAAGTGTATCGGTATCGACTTCGATGTCGGAGGGAGGAGAAGCGACTAAGTGTTCATGGCCCTCAGTTGGTCCAAAGGCGAAGGCGAAGGAAAGTAAGGGAAGGCGATGTCTACCGGACTTGCCTTGGGTATAAATACATACATATATGTACACTGCAAAAAAAAGAACAACTTTTAAAGTCAAGAACATTCATCTTAGAATTTTTAATTCTTAAAATAAGAACATTTTAAGACCATATTACTGATTCTAAGAATAATAATCTGATAAATCTAAGTTTTTAATACAAGAATACAAATCTTAAATTTTTAGGCAAGTATAAATATGTCATGTTTTATTATATGACATGTTTATTATATGTATATAAAAAAAATTATAAACTTAAAAATCGTTTTTTTTTTATTTCTTGATTTAAATTTGAAAAACAGTTGTTCATATAAAAAGAACTTGGTTTTATTTGAAATTTTCTTAAAACCAAGATGTGTTTTCCTAATCTACACCCATTTTATAGACCAAAATTTTGAGAGGAAAATATTGATCTTAGAACAATTTTTTTTATCAGTGTATATGTGTATTGATATTGTTTTTATCAACATCAACGTGTGCAAACCTCGGGGCCGGATTCGGGCCACTTGTGCCCCTGATGAGATTTTAATTTTATTTTATTTGGGATTGGGATTTTGTTTTGCTGTTGAAACTAAGGGAAGTAAATCACCACACTTTCAATATTGCCCGTATCGAACAAGGACATTGGTATCAAGACGCCGACGGATTGCGGCTCTGTCGGACATTTTTTTTTTTGTTTTTTTTTTGTTGGGGTGGTTCCCTGGTTCGGTTTCATCAACGTTTATATTGAGTCACTTTAGATTGCCCCCGGCTGATCCTGATGGACTTATGCTTGAGGCTTACACAGACACACAACACACACACAAACACACATGCACATTCGTGTAGAGACGTGTAGAGACGTGTTCATTCCCCGGCTTACACTTGTCCGTGCGAATAAAGCGGAAAACACGGAACAAAAAAAAAAATGATTGCTCTTCCTGTCGAGTGTTGATTGTTTGCCATATGATAGATAGATGGAGATGAGCGGGAAACTGAAACTGAAGCTACAGCATCTTTCGTATTAAATTCATGAAAGTTAAGTGCTTTGTAATTGATGTTATAAAATATTTATGACAGGCAGTCCTTAACTCCCCCTCCCCCATTTACAGCTACCTGCAGATGGTGGTAACAGGTCGAGAGACCTTACCAATCAGACTGAATGGCCAAAATTAACTTTTGTCTCTAATTGACATTAATTATTTAAAAGGATTCCAAGCGCTTCCACTCGAGAAAGTGTTTTATCCTGTGGTCCCGGGACAAAGTTGAAGCTGTTAAATAAAAGACACCAATACAAGATACATAAAATAAAAAAAGATACTCTATCTATCTGTCATTCTAGTCTGAACTTGAACTGATAATAATGCTCTGTGCTGCTGTTGACGGACTCACTTGGCCTTGGGAATTATTGTCAGGCTTTGATGCATCTACGAATGATGAATTATATTTGACATCTATGTGGACTTTGAACTCACACTCCTCTCTCGGAATGAAACTGAATGAAGTACGAGTACGTATGTGCACTCATTTGGTACTTGGTACTTGGATATGTTTATTTTACTGTCAAAACATTAAAGCAAAACTCTCAGTGACCAAAAATGCAGGGGATGATTGTCATTGAAGGGCGGCTTACTTTGATAGGTTTCCACTTTTTGTGAGGGTGCAAACAATCCACACACACACACACACACACACACACTCACACACACACACACTGACTACTCCGGCGTCACGTGGCGTTTGTCTACTGTGTCTACTGTCTGCGTACTTGGGCACATACATGCCACCTCAGTACTCCCTCCCCCTCCCTCCCTCCCTCCATCCCTTCTCTTCCCTTCCCTTCCCTTCCCTCCCTGCTTGTGACTCTCTTTGTGGCAGCCTCTGCCTTTTGGCTTGTGTAGACAAACATATTTGCATATGTTGGCGGCATATTTTAACAAATCCTGCTGGATTTCCTGCTGAACAGACACCAGATACACACACTCACATACACACACACACACACACCATCACTCACACTCGCACACACACCACTTACACTCACTCACACACACTAGGGCAACATGCCTTTTTGACAACTCATAACAATCACTCATCATAAACAAAGCGTCCGGCCTCAAAGTTGGCAGCTTCTGGCTCAGCTTCTGGCTAATGGCAGACAATGTATCTGATGTATGAGTATGTAACATACATATGTAGTCAACATACATACATATGTAAAGCTTACTTCATTGTTCATTTGAAAAGAACACTAATAATAATTAAGCAGCGAACTCTCTTTAAGAATAAATTGCACCTGATAATTATAATTGTCCTCTTCAACTTTGAATAGTTGTAGGAATATTGTTTAAAATTAAGAAGTGCATATGTCCTCTTAATTTAGTATAATTCACAAAAAATCATCAATTTCTTAATTCAAAAATTTATGACTATAAAACTACTGGCTGTGCATAAATGAATTATAGATATATTCATTAGTTTTCAGAAAAATTGAAGATTTTGAAAATTGGCTATAACATTGTCGATAAATGCCGACAAATGTGGGCGTTCCTCTAATAAAAGTAAGAAGCAAAATCCAGATGTTAAAAAAATTTAAAAAAAATTCTGCCATAGAAAACAAAAAAATTTTTTTTGTTATATGGCGTCCTAAATCTATCCAAAAACGTGGGTTTCGTTTGTTTTGACAAAATAAATGTTAGCATATTTTTTTTTTAAGATAACATAATTTTTTTTGTTTTGTATTTTTTTAATTGAGTTATAATAAAAATCGAATCTCGAAAAAAATTTAATTATATTTATATTTAGTCAAATTGATGTTCTGACATTACAAGTGTTAACCTATTTATACAATTTTTATAATGAGATAAACCATAGTTAATTAACTCATTACATCATATTTGTTTATTCACAGACAACTTTTTATATTACATCTTAAACATTTTAAAACATTGTGTTACAATGGAAAAATCTATATTTCTAATATTATTTCTATTTCTATATATTTGTGTAAATAGCTTTTATTTATCATATGCATCTGAGAATGTATGTTCTTCTATAATTAAAAGAGATATCATTCGATGCAGGTAAGCAGAGAATCAGAATTTTTGTGAATTCGTTTTGTGGCCAAGTCAACTGTTTCCTATAATTATTTAATCTGCTGCAAATTAGTTACCCGGCAACAGAAGCATGTTTATTGCCTTTTAGCCAACCATTTATCCATTTATCCATTGGCCTCCCGGCCAGTTAGCCATCTTGGCCATCTTGGCCGTTTGGCAGCTTGGCAGCTTGGCGTCTTGGCGCATCTTCAGTTGAGTTGAGGTCAATTAAGAGAATCCGCAAAATAATTGCCAAGAAATTTATTCGCTTCATTAACTTGTTAAAGGACGTGGACATGAAAGTTAAGCACAAAGTCAGCCACATGAAGTCAGCTAGAAAATTAAGTGAAATAATTAAATCTCAATCGGAATCTATTAGATTGGCCCAGCCTCAACCCTTGTCAGCTGAGGAGAGCGAGAAAGGGAGAAAGGGAGAAGTGGAAGGGAGAAGGGAGATGAAGTGAAATAAATTGTGGAAGGCCATCAGCTAATCTGGCAAGGGGTTAACGAGTGTTCCCAGGGTTGCAAAAGAGCAAAAGAGATTTTAACATTTTGGGTGTCTATTTTTGGAAAATGCAACAAAACTAAAGATATGGGGTGGGAATCAACTGGAGTCTGGCAGAGTCATTTATCACCCACGCAGCATCTTTCATAATCAGGCCAGGCAGTAGGCAAAAATGCAAATGACTCACGGGGTACAAAGGACCAGCCGCGGCTTTTAATTTACAACATCCTACGAGCCAGTTGGGCACCAGCAACAACAACAACAACAGCAACAACAACAGACCCTCATATGCATCTGAATCTGTATCTGTATCTGCCGCATACGAGTTGTTGTTGCTTGTCTCTTGTCTCTGTTCTCGATTCTCTGTGCAACATCCGCCATTGCATGGCAGACGGTCGGACGTCGATATTGCCTTTGCCTTTGCCTTTGGTTTTTGGCTTTTGAGTTTTTGGCCAGGCCAGACAAAAGGTCGGCACAACCACACACAAACACACACACACACACACACACATACACATTCCGGCCGACTTAATTAATTTATGCACTCAGTGAAAATGCATCGGGGTCGGCTCGACTCGACTCGACTCGACTCGACGTTTCGGGTCTGGACAGTTTATTTGGACTTTAGCTGGACATCATTTCATTTCATTTCATTTCATTTCTTTGCTCTTCTTAAAAACCCGCCTAATTTCAAAATTAATGAGCGGCATCTTGATGGCCGATGGAAGCGATAAGCCTCATGATTTTGACTGTCACACACACACACACACACACACACACACTGAGAGAGACACGACTATAAGTGCGGCATCCACCCCGCATCTGTTTTGACCATGGCCTGAGCCGAAGTAAATCACGTGTTTATTGGCACTTCACTTACGACACCGTCGTCACCAAAGTAACCAAAAATGGCACCGCTCTGAATCTGACTCTGACTCTGGAACTGAGTCTGCGACCTCAACGACGTCGACATTGACGGAGCACGGATCGGTAAAGGGAACAGGAACGTTAAGGGAATGGGGGAATGGGGGGAATGGGAAACGGGAATGAGCAGGGCAACGTCATTAATTAGCCGGTTTTTTGAAGTGTGAGGGGAAACGGATGGCAAGCGACGTGTTTATTTGGTTTCTACTGCCGTCCAACATCTTATATATGTATTGGGACTTCATTTACGAGGCTCTTTCAGTTTTTGCCTTTAATGCCGCGCACTACAGACGTGGCCAATTCTATTGACATACATCACAATAAGCGTCTAATAAGTTTAAAACCATATTCAAATACTCATAACTACAAATAAGTCTATTAAAAATAGTTTTATCAAATGACTTTATTGTAAAGTACTTGCAACACAATGAGGCACGACTACCAGCAGTATTAACTTTTAAAAATAAATATTTAAAAAATTAGACTATCGTCATATAATTTTAACGTAATGTTATTAACAAGAGTTAATTTGTGTTTAAAATTGTTGTGTTACCTTTATTTCTGGCCACCAGTGTAAGCAAGATACTCTTGCCTTTATTTGGTTTTGACCGGAAACTTCTTATCTTGTGGCTAATCTTATTGATGTTTCAGATGACGATTTGGGTTTAATTCTCAACTTAAGACAAGCATAAATTTTGTGTACCGTATAAAATTGATTCATTTAATATCATTCCATTGGGCAAGATATGCATTCGATGGAAAACCACTCACCTCAGCTTTGGAATCAAGCCAGACAAACAGTCTGCCTTTGCTAACCCGGTTGTGATTTCCATACACTTCTTTTATACAGTGAAGAAATATATTTAAAAATTTCAACAAATATGATCTTTTTAAACTCATCATCATATTGCTATTTATTTTTTTGCACTCAAATATTTATAAATATCTCAGTTCTTATTTTAGTTAAAAATAAATATTTGTAAATTGTTTGAATAATATTGCTTTCTCTATTATATTTGCAGCTGTAAATGGAGTCTTAATAATTGACCACAATCATCTGGTTTGCATATAATATTATACCATTTATTTATTTGAAAATACAACTAACAGCATTTTTATTTACAGATGCATCACCGGTCAACGCTCCCGAATATAAAGATATAATCATTTGTTAATACGATAATCATTAAAATGCAATGAATGCTTAACACATTGCATTAATTATTTTTAAGCTAAATAAAAATTCAATAACGACATAATATAAATAAATTATTTCAATGAAGATCAATTTAGAAAAATCAAGTTATTTTCTTGATATATTAAAAATATTATAAATTATATTTTAGCTGATGTACTGATCAAACTAAAAAATAATTCCGTAAAATATGTCAGATGTTTGTCAAGAATACATGTATTTTATAAGACTAAAGAAAAACTAAATGAAGATCAAATTAGGTCTTAGAAAAGAATATAACGAAGAAATCAAGAGTGATCTAATGAAGACTGTCCAAGAGGTACCATACATATGTGTATGCCCAATTAAATTCCCAAAAAAAAAAACACGCCATATTGTACACAAGAAGTCAGAATCTTTTAATTTATGAAATCGATTTTTATATTAAATTAAAGCAGATAAGGCAAAACAAAAGATCTTATTGGGAATATCAGTAGCTGAAAAATATTCTATTTTTAATGAGTTTTCTTTTTAAGTTAAACAATGAAAAAGTATGTATATAGTCTTGCATTGCGTATGAATAAGGCTAAAATTACATTATGATCGCGTTATAACCACAGAAGTTTTTAAAGAAACTGTTCCCAATAGACGGAAAACAAAGCAGTTCTGAACTTACCTAGAATGCACTGCTTTACGTTTACGTTTATGGTTGTATGTGTTCTAATAGGTGGTAGACCTTAAAATTAACTCGACTCGACAGAAATATAATTTTATTAAGAGACACCTGATTTTGGTAAATTCAGTCAAAGAAAACTAGCCAACATGTTATGTATAAAGTTAACTGAGAGTATATATGTATATAACTAGACAGTGTCCCAATTGGTACTTTGTACATCAGACACTTTTGTGGAGGATATACTAGTATGTATTGTTATAACCATTAAAATTGTGACTTGTTATTTTATTAGTTGTTATTTTAATGGTAGTATTATCTGTATTTCTATTAATTCCTCTAGATTTAACACTTAAGATTTAATAGTGTAAAATTTCAGAACATATCTAAAAAGTTAAGTTTCCAATTTTGTGATAAATAAATCTGTTTTCCAAGAAGCTATTACAAATAATCATTGCACAATTCGTCCGACCCCATTAAACTGATTTAATGCAGCTTATCTCATGATTCTTGCTGATCTAATTAGAATCTACTCTAAAATTCACCATAGATGAAATCTGTAAATAAAATGATTGATTTCATGAAAGCATAGTGCTAAAATAGCAATCACATAAAAAATACCAAAATTCAAGATATTATTAATGTGAAAGTTCTGATAAAACAATATTTCCAAAAGTCTCCAATTTTGATCTGATTTGTTTGTTCTAATTTGAAAATGGAAAAACTTTATAAAATTGGTGTGGTTGATGAGCTTAAAAACAATTATTCCACAATATCACTTAGTGACAAAATCTTAGCTCGATATTTCGTATAAAGTTTCCTGCTTAAACTAATTAAATGTTGATCAAATAAATTATTATTTTAATTAGAACATTTTGTTCTATTAAGCGCTGTGTTTTCTGATTAGATATTCATTTCTTATCGAAATGGACTGAATATTAATATTTTGTTCAGCCTAAAAGTATGCAACGATTTTTTTGTAACTCACAATCTGCTGCATACTTTTGTAAAATGTTTAATGTTCTTGCTTGACATTTGATGGCAATAATTATGAATAGATATGTTTAAAAAATTATCATTTTGAAAGTTAAATGATAAAAATATTTATTTTTATTAAAATGTTTTCCATAATTAGGTGCTTGAACAATTACCAATTTAAATATATATTGATAACATTATTTAACTTTATTAAAAATGTTTTCCACAGATAATTAAAAAGCTATTGTATTTGATAGTCCTCTATCTCTTATTATAAGAGCTCTCACTTAGTTTATTCTACGAAAACGAAAGAAAACAACAATGTGGCTATTGATAAATGCTATTGAAAGCCACCCTATTTTGGCCATTTATTGTCCAATAAAATTAAATATCTATTGTTGCCAATTTTACTACCTGGAAGTGGTGGGTAATATGGGTCACATACTCAATCCTCAGCTGAATGAGAGATGGGCAGATGAGATCTATATAATGTGGGGAAGTTGCCAAATCGAGCATCATAAATCATGCCAAACTGTTTTGGGCACAGAAAGTCAAACAAAATACGATCACTTAAAAGTATTCAGGCATTTATTTATGTCAAAACATGGTACGTTAAGCCGACTGCCAACCCTCCAAAATAAAAAAAAAAGGTATCACCAGGGGTCAGTCGTATAACTCAATTAAAGACGAAGACGAAGACGAAAAGGAGGATGAAGAGGGGGACGAAGAGGAGAAAGAGGATGTCTCTGCCCTCACGCAAAGCGTCGCAGCGGGATGTCGTCGCATTAGCCACTTTTCTACATCTTCGTCTTCTGATTTGAGCAGATTTGCTCAATGGACAAACTAAAGAGCTAAAGAGACTCAAACACAAATCCAAACAATGCCTAAGTATATGACGATTGTCGATCGCTGTGGATCGTTGTGGTTTAGGACTGCAAAATAGACGCCACAGAAATAATATCAAATGAAACTTGAACTGACCATTCTGAATGAAACAAACTCCCTCTCCCTCTCTCTCTCACACACTTACTCTTTCTCTTTCTTTGTGTGTTCTCATTGTTGCTGGTACACAGCTGCCGTTGTGTGGCCCAAACCGATCCGAACCGAACCGATCCGCCTGCGCAATTGAACCCTGGCCACGACCGACCTCCAAGGGCAAGCGCAGAAAACATGATTTTTATGTAACGAGAACATTGTTCTCGCAGTTTTTTTCTGTCTCTGTCCATGGCCACCTTTGCAATTGCGTCGTTGGCGATCCATGGCAATTGCCATTGGAGGCTACTGCCTCCTTGGGAGAATAGGGAGAAGACTCCACAGATATCGTACACGACTCCGACCGACGGATCGTGCAAAACTACAACTACAACTACAACTACAGCTACAGCGACGGTCTGACAGGTGGCGCCACGGCGCCAATTTAAATATGACAACATCCAATGATTACGAGTATAATGCCGTTTTTTTTTTTTTGAAGTAAATACAGTTAATATAATGCAAATTGCCATTACAAAAATATTCTGATATTGCTTCCTTCTTTCGCAAATCAATAAGAACAGTACAACTGATACTACATAAGTACTACTAATAATTACATTCTGCAACTGCTTCTGCCAAATATACTATTTATTTATTTAGAAATTTACAACTTTTAATTATTCTACTGTAACCATTTATTAATTCAACGATTAAGATTAGTATTTTGCAGTTTATCAAAGGCTTAAGAATCACTTTCAAGTAGAGACAGTCAATGTTATGTTATGTTATTTTAAAACTGCAATAGTAAAATATAATGACATTTCTTCTTGCTGATAACAAGATACGAGTATAAATACCGTTATTCAACTGATACTACTACTTATAAAAGTACTAATTGTGCATATGCTAATAAACTTAAACCGGACTAGACTATAAAAAAATATGAATATGAACACAGAATCGTTTAAACCACTGATACTTCTACTGTTACTACTATTTTTTGTTTGATATATCATACTACCACTATTACATACATTAAATTAATATTGTTACGTACCTTATTGTTATTTATTTGCTACTATTGATACTACTAATTCCACAACTACTCCTCCTAATAATTTTACTGATACAGCATATTCAACTGATACTCCTACTAATACCACTATTACTACTTGATACTGCTATACCTACTATTATTGCAATTATTACAGGTTCTTAAATTATTTTTAAATATCTAAAAATAAATTATTAAATTTAATTTGATATTTAATTTGCTTAGCTTTAATATTTGTTTAACGTTCAATTATGAATATTTACGAATACTGGGTTTGCAGTGCTTGACTTTGAGATTCACTGTAATCAACCTTGCCACATTTAAATATATATATCTATACTTACTTGTTGCTTTTGCCGCTCGTATTGAAATTATGTTCCTAAATTACTTTTGTGCCTATTCAATTGTACTGAAAGTTATAGATTTTATAGAAGTAAAATAAGTGAATAACAAAGGTCGAGGTGATATCGTTAAAAAGTAATATTTTATTAATTTCATCTACTATCAAATGTAATGGTATTCGATTTTGAAAATACACTTCTTGGGTAAAAATAAATTTTCATCCTTTTTCAAATTTAAAAGTTATTTTTAATTTTTATTGGAAAATAATCAATGGAAAAATCATTTTTATTTTTGTTTCATACAATATAATTTAAGAAAATGCTTACATTTAATTTGAAGCTATAAAGATATTTTTTATTGTTTCAAAACTTATTAGCAATTTTTTTATAATTAAGATGAAATCATAAATAAATGTTATATTATGACTTTTAAATAAAAATGGCAACTGATTTATAATTTTTTTTTATTTCAATCGAAAAATAAAAGTTAAATAAATTATTTTAATAGAAAAAGGTCATACAGGAACAGATAATATAAACCTTCTGCTATTTTGATCCAATAATTATGTTCTTTCTGGGGTCTGAAATGTTTTGATCTGTCTAATAATCACATATTTCTGTTTGGGTACAGAAAAAACAATTGTTACAAAGAAACAGCAGTAATTGAAAAGAAAGCCAGAATTATAGAAACAGTAAATTTTATCGTGATGCTTTTCCAATCAAACCTACTATTTATTTAATCTCATTAATCCCTGAGATAACTGAGGCAAACTTTGGCTGAGTTTGGGGCGTGTGTCTATATGAAATGCTTTTGGATGCGGTTCGGGAACATATAAGAAAATGTACTATCTTGTGAGTACACGGCATAGAGTTGTAATCTTGAACACGTGATGTAATTTATGAGCTCCCCAAGTATCTTCATTGCAACCCTCTAGATTCTAGAATTAATGTCATGCGCCTTAAACTGTTTCATAAATTTCATTTAAGGGTAGAGAAATGTTGAGATAAAACTCGCAGATTTACCTAAAGCATTGGATATGCTCGTTAAGGGTCGCTTAGCTAAAATGCAAACACCTTGCACAATGTTTGTTAGGGTATCTGAAATACTTGACAGGAGAAGCATTTGATTCTCGCTAATTAGTACAACTAAATTTATAGAACTGCTGCAATAGCTAACCAAAGCTATTAATAATTAAGGCAAAACAAGCATCCAAAATGATGCAGAAGTTTTTATTAGAAAATAATTTTTATACAGGTCTCTAAGAACGATAAAGCAGTTGTTGGTGTTCACAAAAAAAAGAAAACATTGCTTTAAAATGTCTAAAAAATTCTTGAGAGAGTTGACAAAATTAAATATTTATTAAATTTAATTAAAATATCTTTAAATTGAATAAAAATGCAAAAAAGATTTTCCAAAATATTAAATATCTAACATTTTAGGAACACCAACATTTCGAACATTTGTATTAAAAAACATTTATCTTTAAATCTCTAGAGATTTTTAATACACACTTTAATGTATATTGAAATAAGTAACGAGTATTCTATGATCGGGATTTCGACTATAGCATTTTCGACTATTTTTTAATTTGTGAAAATTTCAAATTTATAAAGTTATTTTTTTTAATAAAAACTTATTAATTAATAAATGATTTATTGCAAGAAAAATTAAGATTAGCAAGGCCACATCTCCTTTATAATTTTTGTATTTAAATGAAATAGTGACAAGCTTAAGCAAAATAGAATAAATTTATATATAAAAATAAACAATAATTATTTGAATTTAAATTTATTTATTTACGCACGACTAAAAGATAGAAAAAGAAATTACCAAGCATAAAAATTAAGTTACAGATAAAAAATAAAAAATAAATTAACTATAAAATATGAACTGTACAAAAAATAAAATTATAATTATAATTAGATCTGGGGTATGCAAAAATTATAGATAATCCAACATTTGTTGCAAGATTTGGTGAAATCCCAGAATGCACTTAAATCCCCATGCAATAATTTAAGGACTATTCGATATTGTAGGAGCTCTTATTTGCGAATTCCTACAATCTACAGTTCGTACTCAACATTATATTACCCTTTGTAGGTAGCTTAAGGGGTATGACCTACATCGCCTGATGAATGAAAAGGATCTTTGGAAAGTGTCCCTTGATGAGAGACACTGTCAACTGGCGACCGTCAACTGGCGCCGATTTTCATTCTTATCAATGTTTTTGTGTCCTTTTTTATCTCAGTACGGAGTCAGTTACACAGACGCGACACTTGTGAATGAGAATTTAGATGACAATAGCGCTGTTGTGGGTCGCAGATGAGAGAGTGTGTGTGAGAGAGAGAGAGAGTGAAGAGAGAGAGAGAGATGGAAGATGCGTCAGGATGGCACCGTCGCCAACTGCGAAGATCTTATTTTAATTGCTTGACCGATCGATCGATCACACGCAGTGTTGACCTGTCTAGGTCAGAGGACATCCATATATATATAACTTGTAACTTGTAACTTGTATCTGGTAACTGGTAACTGTTGCGTATCGGTTACGGCAGACTAATGAACATAATGTTGTACAAGTATCTTTAAGATGCTGCCTTTCATAAATATTTTGTACGCAAAACTACCTGACTGACTACCTTACCTGTCCATGTCTGCGTCTTCGTCTTTTGGGTTAGTTAATCTGTTGCATTTGCGATAACATTTTAGTGCTCAATTTTAGCTCCTCGCCCTTTTGTGGTTTTGGCTCTTTACAACTGTTTATGCCTCTTATGATTGTCTGTCTTGACTTGGTTGGAACAGTCGTGACTTTTGTCCTGCCGACACACTGAATTTATATTTATTCACTCTGCCTCTTGTCAATCCCAAAGTCGTTTTGACTGTAATTTAATATCCTAGGCGGTTGGTTGATCGTATTCATATTGGTTTTATTTTTTTTTTTTATCAGACCAGCTTAGTTTGGGCCCATGAGCATATCGAGAAATGGAAGTTGTTCACACATTGACCATGTCCATATTCATGTCCATGTCTATGCCGCCGCTTAGATACCCTACCCCCTTTGTTTTTTTAAGGGGAGTGCGTGCTTGCGGCCATTAAGTTCTCTGGTTTCTTACCAAATGTGCCCACTGTCTCAATGTCCCACTGTCCGATTGCCTTTTCTGAATGCGTCGCTCATTTAAATATTTTATCATTGATGCGCTGAGAAGACACTAAAGAGAATTTTATATCTTTTCAGTTCGCTACGTTTTTATCACTCGAATGAACAAAAACATTTGTTACCAATCAGAGTTCTTAATTTTACGGCCCCGTCTTTGTATATATATTTATATATCCATCCATATAAATGTGTGTGTGTTTGCGACAAAAGTGCCGCTGAGACACAAAGTGGTTCCAGACACTGGACACTGCTACAGTGGACACTCCGACAGTGGACACTTCAACATTGGAGAGTGGACACTGTGGATCTTTTGTCGGCTTTGTCGCAGAAATTAGTCGTGTATTCCTTTAAAGCTTGTATTCAGTGCCAGTATCTTAATTGGCTTTGATGCTGCGATGGCCTTTCATAAATTTCAATTCGTCTCTCCTCTCATTCTCACTCTCTCTCTCTCTCACACACACACACACACACACACACACTTATTTAACTTGTTTACATTAGCTGCTAAAAGCCTTAATGAAAATTCTGTCTGAAAATAAACGACATGAACTCAAATGTTGGAATTTGAATAATTGTCGTTATATCTAACAAATGATAGCTTCAAATTATAAATCATAATAAACAAGCAGGCAATTACATATTCATATGTAAATTGATTGCGTATACCGAAGATTGAATACTCTAAATATTTTTTCTATATATAAAATAGAGCAAATTAAATTCATTAAATTATTATTATTGCCATTTTGTTTCTTGGTAACAATTCTATTTCCGATTGATGTGTAGTATAAATAATACTTAGCTCTGATGTGCTTCCATATTTGACCTGAAAAATAAATATATATTTATTATTAATTAAATCCAAATAATTTTTACATATATGAATTTTAGAATTGGTTGGATTTGCAGATTTAATTAAATTGTCGTACCATATTTATAATCTTCTGAGTGCAAGAATTGAGAGTGAGCTTGATTTATTCTGAAGAAATATAATCTTCTCTTATCATTTCTTTCGATTTCTACGTATTTAAAAAATTTAATTAAATTTAATTTAAGCTTTGTGATACATTTTACTTGAAATGTATCTTTTTTATTGGTCTATTTTATTATGATTATTTTTTATTTTTAGTTATTTTTTATATAATCTTAAATTTATTATATTGTGAACAATTTACTTTACCCAACAAATTTAATAAAGGCAGTGTTACTAGAGACCAAAATTCTTAGTTTAGAGACCTACATCTTGATTTTAGAACACATTTTTTTTATCAGTGTAGAGTGGAGTGAAAATTAAACTGGAGTTGGGACTAAAATTGTTAAAATAAAATAAAAATTGCTAAAAATAGCTAAAAAATAACAAGTATAATCTTATAAAAATCCTATAAAATAATTACGTAAATTAAACAAACAAGCTTTTAATTTATTTTATTTCAACAGCAATGTTATTTTGACAATATCGATGACATCTGAAATCCAGATTTCTCATAGAATTTCATTCAATTTTGCAGTTTTTGTAATTATACAAATTATAAATCCAACAGTAAAGATAAAAAAATTGTGGTAGCTAAATCATATTCTAAATAGCTAGATTTATAGCTAATAGCAATTTAATAATTTTTCTAGCTTTTTTTTTCAATAAATCTAGCAATAGAATTGCTAAAATGGCAGCACTGACTTAAACAAATATCTCTCTGTTTAGATAGTTAGTTCTCCTCTATATAGTATAGTCATAAATGGAATAATTGATAATGTAGCTAACACTTGTTTGGGTCTTTAAGGATTGCACACACAACTGACAAATTGCAACGCATAAATTTGGCTCCAGGTGAAGCGGAGAAATGTCAAATGCTCAACTGCCAAATGTCATGGGTCTGAGAATATGGCCAAGAATATGGAGCAGTTGTGCTCTTTACCATAAAAGGTAAATATGTTAACTAACGGAAGAAGAAGAAGAAGAAGAAAAGGAGACGATCCCACTGCGATATCAAATTTATGCAGGGCAATAATTTATGTGTGTTGTGTCCCTCTCTTCTCTCTCTATCTGTCTCACTTTTATCCTAAGTACACGCTGTTCCAATACTTATGCATGCCACTGTCTGTCCGAATTGTCATGGTCATAATGCTAAATGTCTAAAGAGGGTCTTCACTTTTTCCATCCCCCCCTGCAAAAATAAAACGCAGCATATTGGTAAAATTTCACGGTCATTTGCCCGCTGGCCAACTGACAAAGTGACAAAGTGACTAACTGACTAACTGACTGAATGGTTGGTTCTATCTGACTGTTTGCCCCGTCAACTGACTGGTCATCGGTCAGTGGTCAGGGGCTAATTTATAGAGCGGAGCGTTACGGTGGGTGTTTGTTTTGTTTATATACATGCTATGAGATTCAATTTATGCGGGATGAAGGGAGTGGAGTACACTGAAAAAAATGACCAAATTAACTGATGAGTTATATTTTGAGCGAAAAAAATAAAAATCATTTATAATCATTATTTTTAAGTTTTATTCATTTTTTTTTTTTTTTTTTTGATCAAAAATAATGATTATTGGTAAAGAAAATTAAAGCGTGATTTTTTAAATAAAACATAATGATTCGGTCCCTGCCTAAAATAAGAACATTTAAAGCATTTAATCTAAAAAATCAAAGCTCTTAATTTAAGAATAAAATTTTTAAATTGTTAGGAAATTATAAATACGTACTATTTCATATGGAACAAATGGTTGCCCGCGGCGACCTGCTTTAGTTAAGAAAGAAGCAGACGCCGGTTCGAATACCACTCATAACAAATTTAAATAACATTTAAAAAAATACAAAGACAGAATAAAATGTATAAAAGTTATAATAAAAAACATAAAATATTTAAATTAAAAAAAAATTATTTAATTTTTTTATGTTTTGAGTTTTATTTTAAGAAATGTTTAAAAATATTCCCATATCCAAGATGTGTTTTCTAAACTTAAAACCAACATTTGTAGTTTTGAGACCAAAATCTTTATTTTAAAATAAAATGTATAAAAGTTAAAATAAAAAACATTAAAATTTATAAATAAAAAAATAATATTTAATTTGTTTTATGTTTTGAGTTTTATTTTAGGAAATGTTTAAAAATGTTCCCAAATCCAAGATTTGTTTTCTTAACTTAAGACCAAAATCTTGATGTTAGAACACTTTTTTTTTATCAGTGTAGAGTGGAGTGAAAATGAAATTGGAGTTGGGCAGGTAAATTGAAAAATGGACATTTGTTGTTACAGATCTGCATTGACTCATTTACGAGTAGCGGTAAATACATTTGTGGCCCGTTCCCGTTCCCTTCCCCTTCCCCGTTCCCGTTCCTAGTTTCTCGTTCCCCGTTCCTTGTTTCCCGGAGGGAACCAAGTCCAATCCAAGTGGTAACAATCCAAGTGGTGGGTCGACTTTGGCTTTTCGGCTTAGATAAGCCGGCTGACGCTGCCACTTCTGTTGCTGCCTCCGCTCCTGCCTCCTGCCTCCTCTCTTTGCCTACACAGAGAAAAAAAACCAACCTTTAAAATCAAGAACATTCATCTTAAATATTTTGTTCTTAAAAAAAAATTATTTTAAGACCAAATTACTAAAACTAAGTTTATTAATCTAAAAAATCTTAAAATCTTAATTTAAGAATAAAAGACTTAAATTGTTAGAAAAGTATAAATAGGTAGTATATCGTATCAAGCAAATGGTGGCACCGTGGCGCTCTGATTTGAGAGGCCGCTGCAGTTGTGAAGCAGTAGGCGGCGGCTCGAATCCCACTTGTAATAAATTAAAATATCATTTAAGAAGTTACTAAAACTAAACAGAATAAAGTGTAAAATAATAAAAAAAAAATAATAAATAAAAAAAAAAAAAATACAAAAAATTATTTTTATTTATTTTGATTTGAATTTTAATAACATTTATTTTCAAAATAAGAACTTGGTCTTATTTAAACTGTTCTTAAAATCAAGATGTGTTCTCTTTATTTAAGAATTTCATGTTCTCGACGCATTTTTTTGGACCAAATATCTTAGTTCTTAGACAAAGATCTTGATTTTAGAACATTTTTTTTAGCAGTGTACTCTCTTCCTGCTGCTATCTCGGCTGTGACAGCGGGTTTGTCTGTCTGTCTGTCAGTCTGTCGGTCGGTCTGTTTCGGGGGTTGTTCGGCTGCTGGTTTGACATGCAGATGTGACGAGCGCGGATTTGTTTCGTGTATCTTTTCATTTATATAGCTATGTATCTGTAGCTGCCTATGTGTATGTATGTATCTGTGTGTCACAACGACAACAACTTGATTTTTTTTTTTTTGGTTTTGAGCGATGCGCTTTTTTTTTTGCTGCTTTTGGGGCGAAATTTGAAAATCCTTTTTAAGCTTGACGAGGTCCGCGTCGCACAGGACAACAACAACAGCAACAACAACAACAACAATAAGAACAACAACCCAAAGTAGACGAAGAAGCAGAAGAAGAAGAGGAAGCAGCGTGTTCGCGAGTGCATTTGACACTTTTGTACTTGATGGATTACGCTTAATTATTGATTAAATGGGCTTGTACTTGTCAGCTACGTTGAACGCCGAATCCATTATAAAATTTGAATGTATTTGAATACCGAGTAGAAAATTAGATTTAAATTTTGTACGAATTTATAATTTGACATGCACACACTTGATGGATGCTGACGAGACTGAGCTTGTGGCAAGCGGCATGTGGCAAGTACAAAGACAAAGCCAATGACTGGAGGCTGGGAATTTTTTACGTCAATGTCAATGCAACTTATTGATATCGATGCGAAGCGCCTTTTTACCAAACATTATTTACAAACACACACACACGCACACACACATATGTGTATAGGGTGTGTGTGTGTTGGGAACAGGCAGCGGGTCTTGGCCATGGTCACGCACTTGGACCAGAAACTGAAACGGAGACTGAATCGGAGACTGTGCGAGAGAGAGACGGCTGAGTTGTCGATTAAAGCGATAACGCAAAGTCTTTTTAGAGATGCCGCGTCGTTATTTTTCGGTTGTCGCTTCATCTGCTCTGATTAATTCTCTGTGATGAATGCCGCTCAGTTGCTGCTTGCCACTTGCTACTTTACCTTTCAAATGGGATCTGCACAGCAGACCAAGAAGAAGAAGAAGCAGAAGAAGCAGAGGAGCTTTGATTTATCGACATTCCGATGACCGTGCTGACGCCATTTTGAGTGAGGAGCCATTGCCTCTGGCTGTACTATATATGTTATATATGTAGGTGCAGCTCCTGTCATGTGTTGCAGCTTTTTAAAGCTTTCGGCATCCGACTCGAAAGCTTTTACACAAAGTGCAGGCCAACGATAGATATACTTAATAGTTCCCTTCAAAATGAAAGCTAAGCTTCGTTTGCTTAGGCACTGCATGCAATACTGGGAAATTGTTGGCCTGTGTCCCGCCTGTGCACTCTTTAATATGGGGTAATTTTTTTATTTGATTTATTTGCTTATTGGATTTTTCATGCTTTTAGCATTAAATAAATATTCTTTTTTGCTCTGCTCTACTGTGTTGTAGTTGGAAATTTCCCAGTATTTCCCCTGTATCAAAGTCTCAGAGCGTAGCCAAGCACCGCCTGTTAAAAAATGGCTGCGCATTTATCTGCGGCCTGCACGCCGTGTGCAAGAAGAGCGCAGCTAGACTGACGTTACACTCAGGCTCTCGTGCCAGCTCGCTCGCTCTCTCTCGGCACATTAAGGGGAATTGCCACCAACACAGAACCACGCAATTTTCTTTCTGTTTCTGCTTCTTTTTCGTTTTCGTTTTCGTTTCTCGCTTTTCTCTCCCGTTGTTTTTCTTCGGTCGCTTTGATAAGCAATACAAAACTTTAATCGTCGTTTTACAATTCTAATATGCCAGTCATCGGCCAGCCCAATCCCGGCATATGTATTAAAATCAATGTATAACAAAGAAATACAAATCTCTGTGTTGATTCCACAAATGGATAACAACAACAACAACAACAACAACAAAGCGTTGCTTAAAAATGTATCTTGGAATTAATCTATGTAAATGTGTTAAATATGGACTATTTCATTATTTATTTGGATTATTAATGGAAAAATCTATTGTGAATAATCAGAATAGGGGTTAATTTTATTTTATTATCTTTTTAATTAATTTGTAGTCCGAAAAATACTTTAAAGTGTACATTTATTAATATAATGAATGAACAAACATATAATATACATTTTATTGCGGTGAATATTCATTGAAATATTTTGACCAAATTTGAAAAAATTAACTATGAATGAATCGATATGGTGTGAAATTTTTAATTATTTTTATTTTATTTAAGCAAACAAATATTCTTTTTTCGGATAACACATTATTTAAAAGGTTAATATAAGATACAGTTTGTATTTTTTGTTGTAGTTATGTTAAACAAAGTTCATTTAGAAATAAACATAACATTTTATATTAAAGTCGCATAAATTATTTATGAACTCAAATTTACAATTCTAATTTATTTCTGGTAGTAGCTAAAACCACGATTTTGTCACAATTTTAGCTTTTACAAATATTTATTCACTCAAACATTCATTCATTTTTCAGTATATGTGTTTTATACTTTGATACATAGATGAATAATAATTATTAATAATTATAATTAATCTAATAAAACGATAATCAAATATTGACAATCATATTCAGGTTCAATATTTTGTTTTGAAAGAAAAATATTTTAACTCGAATTCGTTTTCATTTCATTTCATTTCATTATTAAACACGTTTAGTCTAGTCACATGTATATTTAGATTTATTCAAGAGTATATTCCATCTTCATAAAGTTTGAATAAGCAGTAAAAATGGTTTAAAAATTGTGAGAGTTATCAGAGTATATAAAAACACATTTATAAATCTAGCATAATTGGTGTCTTATGTTTCCAGAGTTTTATTTTAAGGAATGCCAAGATTTAAGTTTAAAGTTTAATCAGTATTGTTGTAAATTGATCAAATAATGAACACAATTGTTAAGGGTCTAATGTATTTACATTTTCATCAGGCAATCCTGTTCCGGTTTTCATTCTATATATTACAGCAATATTCAACTTGAATTTAAGTGTTTAATATATCGTTTTTCACATTATCCGACTCAAATTCACCAGCTCAAGTTTAGTTAAATTCTAAACTTTCTTACAAAATTAAATTAGAACAGACCGAAGAAATATCCGTTAAAAGTGAAAACCAAAACATGCCTTTACATTATTATTTCCAGAATTTAAATTATCCCGACCTTCGCATGGGCCTAAACATTTAAGTTGGTAAAATGGTTAAATTAAATAAGTAGAAATATTACTTTAAATCTTAATTTGGTGGCTATTTATTACCAGTATATTTTTTTTAAATTAAAAGTGCTATGAAAATGTGTCAAATAAACTGTTGAATAAGTAATTTTATAAATATCCTACAAAGAATATATGTGTAAACAACTTATCTGAACTACTTTCCACCTGATTTACTTAATAATTTATTAATTTATAATATATAATCATAATTATTATAATAACAGTTTATACAAATTTATACAAATTACAAAATTCAAAATTATGTGTACATTTAAATTTAAATTTTTAAGTTGTTCATGTATCGAAATTGTAGTCATGACTAGCACAATAAATTATAAGTTTTTCTTGTAGTGCTAGGAAGCCAAATAAATAAATAAATAAAAATACATTTTTTTTCTCGGCAACAAGCAAACTTAAGTAGGTTAAGTAACATTTTAAATGACAAAATAATATAAGATTTATTTACCAGGAGAAATCTTTATTTCAATTGTAATTATCCAGAACTAATTGAGTTTTTGTAATGCATTTTCGGAAGTCCATGACGAAGTTCACAAATGCTTAAACTATTAACTCTCCAAAAGGGAAAACCAAGACCATAACTACCCCAAACCAACCCCAACCCCAACCCCTGACTTTTCCCTGTCTCTTTCCACAGTGAACTCATGTGTGGGCGTTAAAATAATGTCAAATCATAACTATGGTCAAAGCTCCGCCCAACCGCTGCCGTAACGGAACTATTGTCCTGAAAGTAAGACCCAAATTCCTTTCCCTTTCCCTTTCCCCTTCCCCATTCCTGTCCGCCAGGTGGATTCACACCCGGACACCTAAGCTCGTTGGAAAAGCCTGCAACATATCTAAAGTTTTAAATTTCGGACATTTGTCCGTCACGGCCAAAAAGGCCAAAAAGGGGCAACGATGCGCATCAGATCGAGGGTTGAACTCCTGAATGCCTCGACCTGAACATGAACAGGCAGATACATATATATAGGTACATGTATGTATGTAGGTAACATACTCGTATATGTGTAAGGATATATGTTGCACATACACTGATAAAATTAAGATACGATAAAATGAAGAAATTAAAATAAGATTTTGGTCTAAAAATGCGTCAAGAACATTTAATTCTTAAATTAAGAGAACACATCTTGATTTTAGGAACATTTGAAATAAGACCAAGTTCTTATTTTAAAAATAAATGTTCTTAAAATTAAAAACAAAAAATAAAAGAAATAAATATTATTTATTATACTATTTAAATTTTGTTGTACTTTTAAATATTATTTTATTTTTTATTTTATTATTATTATTATTATTACGTCAGGTATACACTTAGACATACCCATAAACATAAGCATGCATAACTTTGCCAAAACTTGCCCGATTTTCATGCGGAATATCGTCTTGGTCATTATTTGGTCTCTAAATTCATTCGGAATTCAAAAGTAGTTAAAAAATTTTTTTTTTTAGGTAGAGACTTATTATTATTATTATTCTATTTTATAATTTAATAAATGTTATTATATTTTGTTACGAGTGGGATTCGAACCGCCGCCTACTGCTTCACAACTAACGCAGCTTCTCTAACCAGAGTGCCACGATGCCTTCATTTCTTTGATTCGAAATACTACCTATTTATACTTTTCTAACAATTTAAGTTTTTTATTCTTAAATTAAGATTTTAAGATTTTTTAGATAAATAATCTTATTTTTAGTAATTTGGTCTTAAAATAAAATATGAATAAATGTTCATGTTCTTGATTTAATAAGTTTGCTGTTTTTTTTTCAGTGTACATATATGATACATATACATATATGCAGCGACCGCTGACTCGAGGGACTAAGAGAGAGTGTGTGTGTGTGAAAGAGTGTAGATGTGTGTGTAAATGTGTGTGTGTGGAGGCCTAAGACAAATGTGGCAGTGGCAACATGAGCAGCCTCAACAGTGACAACGACAGTGAGAGAGAAGAGAGAGAGAAGTGTGTGAGAGAGAGAGAGAGAGAGAGGAGAGTGTCCTTGTAGTTAGCTGAATGTAGTTTGTTTGACATCTATTTAAAAGTTTAATCGGATGAGTGTAGTCTGCGTGGTTAGGCTGACCAAAACACAATGTTTTACATTGTCATTGACTTTCGGCATCGGCACCAAAAGCGACAGGTGTAACATTCACGTGTTGAGAGATTGCTCCTCCTTTTCTGACCTTTCCCAGGACACTGTTTTACTCATCCTGGTTAAGGGGGATACTCTGGATACTCTGGATTGTCTGGATAGCCTGTCATCGGACAACGCTTTCAACACCATTTACTTTTGAAGCTCTTGCAACAGAAATTGAGGCGCAATCGAGCCAAAGTCAAATGATAAGAGCAACAGATACCAGATACCAAATACTAGATTACCAGTTACCTGAGAGATGGTCTAATGTCAACCTGTCGCCAACCAACACTTGAGCATTTTGATCGGCAAACATATCAAACAATTCATGACTATCCAGATGATAGGCTGCTCTACAATACAATGTAAATACAACAAGCTTAAACGCTACTCTCGAGTCAACTCGACAGTGAGATACTCGGTATACAAAGTAACGCAATCAAATGTGAATACCCTTAATTATTAATTAATAGTAATATTGTACATTGAAATTCAAAATAGTAGTGACTAGTGTAATAATTTAATAATTTAAACTCTCTAATTGTAACACTAGAAAACAAATAAATAAATATAAATATAAATAATTAAATAGAAAAAAAAATAAAAATCGAAAAATTAATATTGATATGCCGGAAATTTTAAATGCCAATTTTGTAATGTTACTAGAAAGTTCTTTAAATAAATATTCAATTGAAAATCCAACCGATATGAATATTATGTAGTAAAAAATTACTTTCCGTCTTTAAACCCCCAAAACTTTCTTAATACCCAATCAATATCCTTGCGATTTTTGTGTCTGATCTATATTAAAAATTTAAATCCAACTCCAATAAATGATATTCTGCTTTCTCTCAGTTTTAGTAATTGCCTATTTATTATTTAACAATTCTCTAACAGTGCAAAAGCAACCCAAAAGCAATTGATAGTGTTCCTGAAAATATGCAACCATTGCTTTAAATGTCTAAGAAATTTTTGAGGGATTTGACAAAATGTAATTTTTATTAAATTGAATTAAACTATTTTTTAAATGAAATAAAAATGGATAAACTATTTTTTTAATGAATTTGTTTATTATAAAAATTATTCCTACACCTAATAATTTAATTAAAGCTGTAATTTTGTTAAAGTAAGTAATAGATAGCCGATATTTTTACTTCAAATATATGTTCGAAACACTTATTGTGTACTAACATGTGTATCTTTAGATTTTTATACCCTAAGCTCATTAAAAATGGGCAGAAAAGGGTATAATGTTTGGCAGAATGTATGTAACAGGCAGAAGAGGGTGTGGCAGACTCCCCAAAGTCTATATATTTTTGATCAGGATCAACATCTGAGTCGATTGAGCTATGTACGTCTGTCTATCTGCCCGTCCGTCCGTCTGTTTGAACGCGTCGATCTCAGAAACCATAAGAGCTAGAGTCTTCAAGCTTGGTATGTAGGTTCCTGAGTACACAGATCAAGTTTGTTTTTATTTTTGAATTGGACCACTATTTCATATAGCTGCCATACGAACAATACATCAAAAATGAAGTTTTAGTATGAAAAAGTTTTTTGTTTGTTGAGAAATCAGAATAGAATATGCATCTAGGCTGGTATTATACATCCTGACCAAATTTGGTTAAAATCGTTTGCTTAATCTAAAATTTGAAAATATTTCACTGATTATTTTAAACTATTTTTCAAAGCGATAGAATATGCATCTAGGCTGGTATTATACAGTCGATCAAATTTGGTTAAAATCGTTTGTTTAATCTAAAATTTGAAAATATTTAACTGATTATTTTAAACTTTTTTTTTACAAGATTAAAGTTGATGTTTTAAGTTTTTGGTCGAACAAAATTGTTAAGAAAATAAATAAATAAAAGCTCTACTTCTGTTACATACGTTGCCATTAATTTATAGTACTCTTCAGCGAGTATAGAAATAAATATATAGTTCTAGCTCTATTCAGAAGTGGCGCACAACTGCGTTAACTGGCAACTGGCAGCTGGCAAGTAATAACTGGCAACTGGCAACTTCTAACTGACCATGGCTTATCTGTGGAGTCGGTAAGTAATTGTCGGCAAATGTTTGTGTTTGCTCTTTGCCGCTATCTGGAGGCGGAAACTTGAAATGCATGAATTCGACACTTTGTCCGAGTATCGGACAACAAGAATGCTTATTCAAATGTTATCAATGACAACAATACTTCCCCCTGTATCCCCCTCTCTCCCTCTTGTCTCCCCTTTTGGCCCACTCTTGGCCGTGGTAAGTGCGAAACTTTTAATTAAATGCCTAATAGATGTTTGTCAATCTTGTGCGGCGGTCGATTAATAGACTTCAGTTTGATTTCATTCAGTCCCGTGATCTTTCGTGTCATGTCTATATGGTAAGCAATTAATTTCAATCAACTCGACTCGACTCGACACGCACTCACATGCACTCACATCGAATATTGGCTATTTGAATAACTTGGCTCGAACACTTTCTGCACTTTGTACATCAACCTGTACGCAACTGTCCCATTTCATTTTCATTTCATTCATTTTCATTTGATTTGCCGACAATCGGATAAGCTGGCGCCGTAACTGTTAACACCTCCCATAGATATACTATTCATTCAATTGATATAATATTGTCATATTTATATTCATTCAACTGAGTAAGAGAAGGAGGTTAGTCTGCTTACGATAAATTTAATTTCCTTTACCGAATTGATTTGGTATACTTTTAATTTAATTAATTAAAAAATCCAAAGAGACAACATCTACCAATTAGTTCACTAAAATATCATTTCGAGTATATCTAAATGTGCTGAAAATACACTTTACTCACTTACACTTTGCTCAGAATAATATTATGATTATATTATGAAAATACTGTGATTAATATTATTTTCTTAGATACTTATAACTATAACAGCAAATTCGGCAATTCCTTTTTTCTTTTTGAGAATTTCCTAGTAAATATTATTTTCTTTTGAAGATTGATTAACATATCTTGGAATATGACAAGATATGTTAATCAATCTTCAAAAGAAAATAAAATTAGAATATTGAATATTCCCATTTTGAAAAATAACTTAAAGTATTGTAATTATTGTAATATTTCTGTTTTTCTTATTATATATTATAGATAAAATATTATATTTAATTATTATTTTCGTTTTTTATTAACTTTGCTATTTTTGTACCATATAAAGTTGATGACTTTAAAAAATATTATTAAAATACTATATATATTTTTGTTCTACTTTTTTTTCTAAAAATAAGTGCACATTTCCATGCTTATTATAGAATAAAAGTTCTATTATTGGTAGTAAAAAGGGGCCAGCACTTCATAAATGCTGACCATCTTTAAATGAAAATCTGATATATTTTCGTATGTACATATATATATTTTATATACTATATAATAATTGTAATATTGTACTTGTCACCTTTCACAGTTCGCAGTTGTCGGTTTAGCAAAGCGCCGATCGCAGCTGATGGCAGCAAATTTACGATACGTTAACTTATGCCTAAGAATAAGTATAAATATATATTTTAATACAAAAGTGTGTAAATTTTGTGAATGTATTTGCATAAAGAGCAGTACTGAATGGATGGTTGACTGGTTGCTTTGTCAATTAACTGAATTAACTGACTCTGCTGACAATGAATCTTACAGCAACAATGCTTTTATTACTAAAACACTGCGTTTTCTTCAAGAGGGGGGAGTAAATGGAAGGAGAAATTGGGGGCTGTTTAAAAAAGCGCAGTGCTGTGATTTCATTCAGAAAAACAAAACGAATGCAATTTTTGGCACTCACATATATATTCTTACTACAAGTTGCTTTTTATTTATAAATAAATAAGATTTTTAGTTTTTAATTATATGATGACTCTCCAGGAATATTTTAGAATGAATGAGTTTATGGTATATCTTACTACACATATATTCTTACCACAAGTTGCTTTTTATTTATTAATAAAAAAGATTATTACTTTTTAATTATATTACTTTTTATTTATAAATAAATAAGATTTTTAGTTTTTAATTATATGATGACTCTCCAGGAATATATTTAACTTTACGTTTAGAATGAATGAGCTTAAGGTATATCTTACTACACATATATTCTTACTTCAAGTTGATTTTTATTTATTAATAAAATTGATTTTTACTTTTTAATTATATGAGAGTCATCATATAATATATTTAACTTTACTTTTCGAATGAATGAGTTTATGGTATCGAACACTTACTACAACATTTTAAAGATAAACTAATGTCTGCTTTCAAAGTATATAGCATCAAATATATAAATGATAAATAGCCTCAATTTTTAAACTTAAGAAAAAAGATACTTACAACAACTTGTTTGGTTGGCAAATGGCAAAGCGATTTTCGCTTATAAATGATATGGCATTTCCTTAAGCTGATACTTCAAGATTATATATGTGTATTGTGGCATCACTTAGTACTAATTAGTAACATATCAGAGCTGAGGGTTAATTTCCAGTTCGCTTGTGATAGAATTACAAAGTGTTTGCTGTTTACAAATCAGATGCAAATACATTGTACTCGCAATTAAAAGAAAATTATGTGAACACAAACTGGGCGGTCGGACCCCACAGTAAGTTGACTGAGTGAATTTTTCCCCTCCCTCTCCCCTCTCCCCTCTCATTCCCCTTTTCTCCTTTGCCCCTGCTGCTTCTTCTTCTTCGCTTGCAACGATTGAAATATGATCGGCGATCGCATTTACAAACACAAATGTAATCGCGGACGTGGAGTCAAAGACGGCGACGAAGAAGAGAAAGAGGAGAAAGAGAAGGAAGAGGAAGACAAAGTCAGTTTGCAGTGCAACGCTTGCAATTCTTGTCCGGGTTGAATGTTTTGCGGGTTGCGGATTGTGGATTGTGGATTGCGAATTGCAGATTGTTGTTGCTGCTTTGGTGGTCTCAATAGCCCATCCGGTCGGAGAGTCGAACAGCAAGAGGGAGGGGAGAGGGGGCGGCCAGTAAGGGGAGGGGGAGGGGGTGCCGAAAGTGTTGTCGACGCCCCAGTCACAACTGTTGCCTACATTGAGATTCCGGTGTGGTGTAAGAATGTCGCCAATGACTTTTGCTTACGACTACAAAGTATGAATACTCATAAGCGTACACTGATCAAAAAAAATATGTTCTATAATCAAGTCTTTGGTTTCGAAATGGTTAGATTTTATGGAATCGAGAACATAAAATGCTTAAAGTAAGAGCACACATTCTGATTTTAAGTCCATTTCGAATAAGATTAAATGTTCTTTCTATAAAAATAAATGTTTTTAAAATTTAAGTCAAAAATTTTTAAATTTTTTTAAGTTTATAATGTCTTATGGTTGTTTTAATTTTTATTTATACAGAGGTGCTCTACAAATCTCTTACAACCCCAAATCAACCCAAAAAGAATTATTGGGGTTCCTTACAACAAGCAAACATTGCTTCCAAATGTCTAAAAAATTGTCGAGTATTTAACAATATTATAAAATGTTAAGTTAAACTAAATAATTTTTTAAATTGAATAAAAATTCATAAAATACATTTTAATAATTATGTAAATTATGAAATATTTCTTAACCTAAAATGATTGTTGAAACTGGAAGATAGCCGTTTTTTTTAATTTCGAAATATATTCGCTAAACCTAAATAACTGACATTCGAGTAACAGTGACATTTCGATCGGTTGTTTTCAGAAGTTATTCTCTTCCAAAACTCTAGAGATTTCTGGAACAAACCTGATATTCATGTTTTTCTGTGTGAGTAAATTTTATAATTTACGTGAGTAGGATTCGAACCGGCAGCTGCTTCTTTTAACTGAGGCGGCGTCTCATATTAGATCATACTTTTTTATAATTGCCTAACAATTTAAGGTGTTTATTCTTGTATTAAGAACTTCCTTTTATTTGAATTAATAATATACAAAGTATTTTTAACATATTCTTAAAATGCTTCAATTTTAAGAATAAAATATTTATGAAAATTGTTTTAGATTTTAGAAGTTGGTCTTTTTTTCAGTGTACGAGTACTCACATACAAATACAAGTAGATATATGCTTAGCATGAATGCGACTATGCGATGTATGAATAAAATTATGATTTTGCTTACGAATTTTGCCGTTTACAACGGATCATGCTTAATTGGCAGAATGTGATTCATGGCGTTTTGCACTTTCGCTTTGCAGTTGTTGCTGTTGTTGTTGTTGTTGTTGCAGTTGCAGCAATTGTGCTTTTTTTTTTGCTCTCTGTTTTTTGTCGATTGTGAACAATCGACTAATGGACGGACTTTTGTAACCGATTCCGCAGTTCCGCCGTATCGCGTGTGCTGCCAACGCTCTTTTAACAAGGCATAAATATTGATAGCACACAGCAATAATAATAATAATAATTACTTGTATAAACACACACACACACACACATATATGACGATTACAACGGATATGTCTATATACATATATATTTATATACATACCTACACGTAATGTGCGATTTTCACGCAATTAACACTCAAATGGCGAATTGTCGAAATTGTCTCCAATTGAATTCGCGACTGCTCTGAGTTTTCGTTGTCAAACTCATAAATACGTCATGTTCAATTATAATCGACTTTAATTGAAAGTAATGAACATTTCAATGCCTCCGATTTGCATGCAACATTTGCAGTTGAGTTGCAGCCACATTGACAGGCATTTTGGCCAAATTGCTTTAACTTAAACTGACTGAAAAGCTAGCTAATTATTTCTGCAAGTACAAATCAAATTAATAAGCAATTAATTATTAGAACATCTTTTGATTTCAATATATTTTCATTATTTCAGTTAGTCTTAAGTTTGTCTTTTGTTGAATGTATTTGTATTTAATGTTTTGTCTGACAACATTTCCTTTACTCTGGTCAAAACCAACGGAAAGACAAACAAATTAAGCAACTTAATTGTCCATTAGAAGCACAAATAGTTTTGGTATTTTGACAAATAAGTAAAACTGAAACAAACATTTAAAATGTATGTTTACTTAAAGCATTAGAGTAAAATAAAGACTACTTGACTACCAAAATTATGAGTCTATAACTTAAAATTGTAAATAATATTAGCAAGAAAGAAGATGGTTAATCGGTCTTTGAAAAAATAATAAGTACGATAATATTATAGTATTTGCATCCAAACGATATCTATTCAACGTCTCTTGGTTCTTGATTAAATTATAATTACATACATATTGTTTATAATTAAAACACAAGAATTTATTTATTTATTTTATTTATTTATTTAATTCATTTCAACTAAGAGCAATTGACCTAGTTTAGTTTTAAATTTAATAGATTATAAGTTAAAAGGACTTAAATTAAAAAATTAAAACACAAGTTTAAATGCTTAAAATTATTACTGAAAAACAAGAACTTATTAATTATTGAAAAATTCTGGAACTATTAAAAAAATAAATCAACTGTCCAAAATTTTTTTGCGTGGATTGGGGCAAACTCAGAAAATCCCAATCAGGTCATTAGGTATTATTGGTAAGGCTAAATATTAGTATAACTTTGTAAAAGGTGTTTTAAATAATATTGGTAATACAATTAGTACAAGCAGAAGAGTTAGAATAAGTTAGGTAAAGAATCTATTAAAAGGAATCTGGGAAGTAAGAATTTTAAGGAATTAGTTTGGATCTAAAGAGTAAAGACACGTTTTTCACTATAACATCATAATATTATTATAAAGGATTTACAAAAAATGTAGGATATAATAGAATACTATTCGTAATTAAGATATTAAATAGCAGTGCACTTTTAATGTTGGGCAACTCAATAAAATCGTACATACAACAAATGACACTAAGTTAATCTTTAATTATACAACTTTTGTACAAACGAACTAAAAACCAAAACTTGAAAGTGATGAGCGAAACGTGAAGCTGAAAGCATTATTTGAATAAACATTCAAAGTTCCTTAAGCATTTGGCATTAACTTACTGTCGGAACTGTAAATATGTATGACTTTTTTTGTTTTTGGAATAGGTCTACGGACTTTGAGCAAACATTGTGGATGGAAAGTTTCTTTGCGTCTGGATTCTTAATTCAACAGAACACGCAAAGTTAATAAATTTCAAAGTGAATATGTTTTCACCAACATGCACTTAGTCCGCTTGAACGGCAGCTCTGTTGGACAAACGGACGGACGGACGGACAGACGGACGGACGGACGGACGGACGATTGGACTTGGTCTTGGACAAGAAGAAGAAGAAGAAGGAGTGTGAAGAGGAAGAGACAGAGCTGAATGGAAATGTTGCTTGCGGCGTGGCTACATTGTTTGCAACTACAAGTAATTAATTTTACCACTACAAGGTTTTAATGACTTCTAAAAAGTTTTTAGCACTGCTGGATAATCCGGGCCTGGTCCGGCTCTAAGTCAACAACAGCCTGTAGTGGTCATGGACAAAGAAAGAGTGACAGAGAGAGTGAGAGAGAGAGAGAGGGGGGGAGAGAGGTCTGTCGTGGGCGTTCCGACAAAAGCCTACGAATATTGTGCTACAAGCTTGTAAAAATAAATGCAGACCTAAGGCTAAAGCTAAAGCAAGTGCCAGTTGTAGTCGAAAGTCGAACCTGTCTCAGTCTCAGTCTCATTCTGTGGCTGGACAAGGACAGAGACAGAGGCAGCCACAAGGCCAAGAAGCGGGCCCAGAATGTTGGCCAGATTGAGTCATGCCGTGGACACAACGATGCGGTTTTGGTTTGTTGATATAATTTGAATTTTAGGGTGTAATTACGGCCATAAATGTACGACTATTTGACTCTGGAGTGGAGTGAGTGGAGTGAGGGCTGCCCCAAGGCCACCCAAGCAGAGGCACACGTTGCTGTGGCATTTGCAACATTTTGTGGGGCGTTTCACATGCGCTTTTTATGCAACTTTTAACATGGCAATATGGCTAACAAAGTGCGAGTTGAAGCTGTGAAATCGAATAAGCCAAGTCAAAGGAAAACAGACGCACAGTCAGACCTTTTAATTTGCATTTATTGGCGTAATCATAAAACTAAATGATGCCTGGCATAATGATGATCATGATCATCTCGATGAACATTGTAAGCAAAAAACAAGTAACTTTATTATAGTCGACATACAGATATACTTCCTTTTTTTTAAAAAAAGTACGCATTCCATTAAATTAATAAATATACATTACATTAAAATAAAAAGTATACATGATAAAAAATCATTTTTAGGTATATAAATAAACTTGAAACCTTTTGCTTATTAAATTTAATTGTTTTTACATGTTAATTTTATTTTACTTACAAAATTCCCCTATTGTTTTAAATGCTAAAAATTTTATACACAGGCAATGAGTTATTTATAATATTAATAAAATGGGTTTTTACTTCCTAATTACAATAAACAAATCAAAAAACAAATTTAAAGTATTATAAAAGAAATTCGAAATTAAATTCTTATATAATAATAAAATGCTTATTCTCCTACATAATAAAATTAAAAGAATTAAGAAACAAATGTAATGTTAATTGAAATTTTATATTAAAATATAATTATGTCAAGCAAATTTCTTACAATTTTTATCACAGTTATTGGGTGGTATATTTTCATTGTGTAATTGTATAATTTAAGATATTTTGGTATAATCAAAATGTAAAATGGCGAATACCTGTAGTTTAAAACAAAAATAAAATAAACAAACTTAGTAGACTGTACGTTTTGTTAAGTTCGGCTCTAAATAATTTAACAATAAAATAATTTTAAAAAAATAAATGCATTAAATAAATAAAATAACAAAAATATAAATAAGAATTGCAATGTTTTTTAAAAATTTATCATACTTATCCAAAGAAAAGAATGAAAATAAAACTTAATTCTTTGGGGGTAAATAAATAAATAAAACTGAATATAAAATATATTTCTTACAGAGTTACAGGTGACTTTTCTATGTTAAATACATAACCCTTTATTGGCCAGCTTCAATGGGATCCAGTTGGACTAACATATAGTTCTGTGTGTTCAAGTGCGTGTCGTGTCTATATCTATGTCGATAATGGGCTACAATACTCCGATACATGCTCAAACTGAAGCTGGATTGGTTCTGTGCTGTTAGCCAGGCTTTTGTTTCGCTTTTCGTGTTGGCAAAAGTGACGACAGCTTCGGCTCTTGTTGTTGTTGTTGTTGGTTGTTGGTTTTCGTTGTTGGTTGGTTGTCGGCAGCGAAGGTGGTAGCAAAAAAAAAGAGCAGAGAACACACTGAATTATAAACATTTTAAATTGAAATAACGTGTCGCAATTTTTTTTTGTCGCTGCGCTCCTTTGCCATCACCAGCAGCAGCAACAACAACAACAACAACAGCAGCAACAACAACAGCAGCAACAACAACAACAACAACAACGCCACAAAGTGGAGTTGAAACTTCAAAAACGTCGTTAACGCTTACCTACCGCGCATTCTGCAATCGAATTCGATTGATCTCATACTGTGTGTACTGCCGAGTGGGTCGGGGGTCGGGGATCCAACAACCCCAACATCAGCAGGAATGACAATAGCACCACACTGAAAAAAAAAGACCAACTTCTAAAATCAAGAACATGCATCTTATCAATTTTGTTTTTAAAAAAATGCACATTTTAAGACCATGTTTCTAAGTTTAAGAATATTAATCTAAAAGATCAAAGTTCTTAATGAAAGAATAAAAATCTTAGATTGTTCGGAAAGTGTAAATATGTACTATTTAAATGGATTCAAAAAATCAAGAACATGCATCTCAAATATTTTGGTTTAAAAAAAAAGAACATTTTAAGACCATGTTACTTAATTTAAGAATATTAATCTAAAAGATCAAAATTATTAATGAAGGAATAAAAATCTTGAATTGTTCGGAAAGTGTAAATATGTACTGTTTAAAAGCAAGAACATGCATCTTAAATATTTTGTTTTAAAATAATAACACTTTAAGACCATGTTTCTAAGTTTAAGAATATTAATCTTAAAGATTAAAGTTCTTAATGAAAGAATAAAAATTTTAAATTGTTTGGAAAGTATATACATAAATGTACTATTTAAATTAATTCAAAAAGTGTGCCCGTGGCGTTTTAAAAAAAAACGGCTTTGGTTGTGATGCAGTAGGCGGCGGCTCGAATTCCACTTGTAACAAATTAAAAAAACACTTATAAAATTACTAAGACTAACACTAAAATATGATAAAATAAAATCTATGTTAATCAAAATTTAAAAATAAAAAAAATTGTAAATTTAAAAATTATTGTTAATTTTTTTATTTATTATATTATTTTTAAGAACATATATTCTGAAAATTGAAACTAACACTTATTTGAAATGTTCTTAAAATCAAGTTGTGTTTTCTTTATATAAGAAATTTATGTTTGCGACGCATTTTTTAGGCCAAAATTCTTAGTTTTAAAACCAAAATTTTGATTTTCGAACATTTTTTTTATCAGTGCAGCAACAGGACAGAGACAAGGACCGAGGACAATCGGACAGCAGAAACAGTCGCAGGAAGTTGGAGTTTGGGGGCCTAAGCTATAGTCCCACTGTCCCGCTGCCCATCTGTCCATCTGTCCCACTGTCCGTCTGTCTGTCCTCGCGTGTCGCCAGCCAAGGAGACAGAGGAGTAGAGGAACAGAGGGGAAGAGAGGAACAGAGGTGCCAGCAGCGGTGCCATAGGTGGCAATGACAATCGCGACCGGATGCTTCAAATCAGATATTGTTTTACTTTTGCGCCTTCATTCAACATTTTGGATTTCGATTGTCAGCGTGTCTGTGTCGCAGCTTTGCCTCGTTTTTCCTTCTTTTTTTCACTTTTTGTTTCCTTATTTTTATTTTATTTTTTTTGTAGCGCTTTTGTCTCCTCACAGTGCCTGCAATTTGAGCAACTTGCGGATTAAATAAATGTGTCCCGACTCTCGACTTTGACTCTGGACTGCATTAAGGCTCTTGTTGATGGAGCTCAATGAATGGAAGGAAGAACCATGGAAGAACTCCAGTCGTAGATCTAATCGAATTTAACACCATCACAGTGCGCTTGGAATATGTTTAAGCCTCGCAGTTTGACAAATTCCAGCCCTTAATTAAAATACATTGAATCGAATCAAATACATTTGATTCCCTTTTTTATTTTATTCTATAGTCTATGATGATGAAGTTTGTCAGTTAGTGAGTCTGGTTGTCTACTTGTTGTCTAAGTACTTGAGCCCAAAAGGAAACATACGATAGATACTTCTGGCTTTGGTTATTGTCTCAATTGAAGCAATGGCTTCAATGCTTCAATCCTTCGCCAACTTCCGCTTGTCAATTGAGAAGAAGTCTCCGTGCGAATTTATCCAAAGCCGAGGAATGTACCGCATTGGGCTTTGGCTTTAACATTGACTTTGGCTTTCATTCATGAAGTCTCTGAAATCCCAGAGGGAAAATAAGGCAGCCAAACAGACATAAAAATAAAAATAAGCAAAAGAAATGTGTGCTCAGACACGATCCGTAAACCTTTTGTGTCTGAGAGAGCGAGAAAAGCGAAAAAGGCGCAGAAGTGTCAACAAGCCAAATTGACAGGCATTGGCAATGGCAAACAGAAACGATTTTGGAGATTTGTCATTGATAAGTCGGCCACAGTGCCCAAAAAACCAAAAAAAAAAAACAGAAAACAGAAAATAAAACCTCTACTCGACACCAAAGTGGCCAAAAGGGAGGCAAAGTCTTTGACTTTTCGCAGAATTTCGTACAGAATGTTGCAGGCCAAAAAAAAAAAAGAATTGAACTAAAAGGGTGGCTGTGACTTCACTCTGGATTTGACTTGACTTCGATTGCTGTGTGTGGTTTTTCTTCTCAACATTTGACTTTTGGCGTGCGGAGCAAATTAATTCACACCTTGCCAATCCATTGTTGAACGACAAGACGTACATACATATGCAAATTGTTTCTTACGAATCAAGTCCCCTCTACCTCTATCTGTCGCAGTCCCTTTCTGGCCAATTGATGGCCCAAAAGTGGCAAGCTGCTGGTACAAATAACTTCTCGTGTTCCACGAACCACGAACAACAACTAAACAACATCCCAGCTGAGTCCAAGATATAGATAGAAAGCACATGAGTTGATTCGAGTTGAATTGAGTTGACGACAATGTTTAAGCAATATTCATTTCATTTCATTTCATTTCGTAGGCAGCTCAGCAACTGCGTATAATAAATTACAAACAAAATATGCTCATGTCCCTTCGTGAGTAGACAAAAAGTGGCACACACATTGTGGCTACCACACGACTCCATCAACTCCATCAACATTCAATTCAATTCAATAAGAGTCTCATTGGAACATTACAATAATATTATGTCAGTAATTCGGCCCAAGACGGACTGATGTATACTCGTAGTACATGTACACGTACCTCACTTTGATATCAATTCCCCTATCCCCCCTCTTTTTCCTGCTCCTCCCTCCACCTTAAACCGGTAACCGGTTCGCGTCGGCGTTGAAAACAAAACTATCGATTCAGATATGTATGCAAAGTGTTGGAGACGACGGCTGCTTTGTAGCGACATTTTAACCGTGCCTTCCCTACCCCTTCCTCCCCACCTCCCCCTCTACCACTTTGTCTTAGCCTGGCCCGAACATTGTGTGGGGTCAAAAAAATAATTAATTTAAAATTCCCGCAACGCACAGCGAAACGACACATTGAAAGCTCTTAAAGTCCCAAATTACGACCATTGTACCACAAACAAACAACAGCAGCAACATTGAACAACAACAATAGCAATAGCAACAACAACAAATAAATGAAACAAATGAAAGAGAGACACTCGGAAAACAACAATATTTCTGACACATTTGCTGTTTGTCGTAATGCTATTGTCAAACTGAATGCGACGACAACCAAATTCGGTAGTTCGATTTATCTATGGAATGTTAAATCTGAATCACGAATCTACATACTACATAAGTTAGGCTTCCAAATAAATATATTTACATCTAAATTGTATATATTAATTTATATATAATTTTTTATTAATTTATTTAATGTATTTCTTCTATTTTAATGACATTTAAATCACATATAAATTTTAAATGCCGTTATTATTACTAAAATATAAATTTAAAAAATGTACAGGGACTCATTTTTTTCACAAAAAAAGTCATTCTCAAATTCAAGCTTAAAATGATTAATTTTAACATTTTGTTTTTTTGATATTATTGTTAATTTCAGACAATATTAGGATTAAATGGCAGGGACTCAAGATTAAAAAAGTAAAAATAAAATACTCGATCTTAACTAAAAAAAGTCTTACAGAACCCCGAGAATCAAAATATTTGCTGAAAGCCAAGTTTACAATCGTGGTTGAATGAAGTATTTTATATTTGATTCAAGAAAATCCGGGATTATCGTACTACTAACACTCTTCATTTTTTTTCTGTCAAAGAACTATTGTTAATTCATTTTATAAGTTAAAATTAGAGAAAGTATTTTTATTATATTATAATTTTTTTATTCATAATTACTTAAATTTATTTCTGAAATTATGTTCGTTGAAGTTTTAAATTTAAATAAATTTTTTAAAGGTTTTTAGAAATTTATTGTATGTTTTAGAAGTAGAGAATTTTTTTTATTACAAATACCGCCTAAAAAGAAACAAAAAATAAAATCCGATATATATTATAATAAGATAATTATATAAGCTAATAATTTTCTTGTGTATTAAAGGGAATAAAACTTTTGATGAAAGAGATTTTTGAGATTTTTGATTATATATCTGTGCTATCTTTCTTCTCTTTCTGTGATTTTAATACTTCTTGTCTTTCACAATCTTTTTTAATTATATTAATATATTTTATCAAAACTTTATTGATAATTCAATTGCTATATCCTATAACATTATCTTTTCTTAACTATTTTTTTGTTTTTGATTTCATTTCAGATTCATTTCCAATTAGGCAATATTTTTTTATGAGTCATCAATTAATTATGAAATTGATCGATATGTTTATTAGATGCAACTAATTAAAACGGAACTATTTTAATATAAAAAATATAGTACTGAGCACTTCTTAGCCAGAGGAATGTGCCACATCTGGGGAAGTATTCAATTAAGTCGAAAACGAACGAAATGGGAAGAAGTCTTTGAGCATGTTTGATAAACACAACTCGTAAATCATCGGAGGCACAAGAGTGCGGGAGAGAGGGAGAGAGAGAGAGAGAGAGGGAGAGAGGGAGATCCCTTGAAGTACCGCTGACGTTTGCCACGTTGCAAGGCAGGTGCGGAAAATTACTTTTTATATGCTACCTTTTAGTGGTTTATTATGACAAAACAAACGCGATCCCACATTTGGACGCACATGCGACGAAACGATGATGAGACGAAGCGACGGCTCATGCGCAGCGGCAACGGGCCAAATACAGCGAAAGAAACTGGTAACTGGTATCTGGTAACTGGTAACTGGCCAACTCATTGTTAAGACCGACAGTAGCGTTATACACATCGTATGCGAGCGCCAGGCAGCAAAGTCAGGGGAGTTAAGGTTTGCCGATAAAGACAGAAGAGACAGACAGAAAGCGCTATAAACATAATAAAAGAGCTATAAAGAAGACCAAACGAAACAACAACCGCTAGGTGAACAACATAAATCATCAAATTGTTAGGAAGATCCATTATGGGCCATTACGAACACCAACACTAAAAACGCGACCTCCACCTGAACTATCGCCGTGGAATGAGAATAGAGAGGAAGGAGGAAAGAGGAAAAAGGAAAGGGAAGAGACAGCAGCAGCAGCAGCAGCAGCATTATTAAAATGCCGTTTTGCTTAATTTTATTTTATTGTTTTTAAGAAATATTCAGCCACGAATACCAAACGAGCCTTACACACACTCGAAATGAGCCCAAAACTAAAGGCAGCTCCTCTAATCGGGTGGTCGTACCCGCTAAAGAGCATACAGAAGCACCAAGGGCGACACCAAACACTCTTCGCTCTTCGGTGCTGAAGAAGGCAGCGCTAACGAGCACAATGAAAAGCAAGCAAATTCAAATTTATGAATGTGAATGAGAGATACGCTAAAGATACGAACACGTATACGAATACGAATTCGATCCCAGGCTCGACTTCAACTTTAACTTCAACTTTAACTCCAACACCAACGCCAAAGATGGTGACCGGGTGTGCAACCTTCTCCCTCTCTCTCTCTCTCTCTCTCTCTTTCTCTCTTGGTAGTGTCGGATCCGTTCCGTCTTTTGTCCAGCTCTCAACTGGAGGCTCTCAACTCGCGGCTCGCATACCGATTCCTTGGAAGTGGAAATGAGTAATTTTTTTCAATTTTCATTTTTAAATTAGATTGAAAGGCGTTGATAATGGTAGTCAAGATAAAGTTAATGCGTGTCATGAAGGCTACCGTTTACCCAAAAAAAGAAATTCTTATTAACAATGAAAATATTAATAAACCTAATTATCATCTTGATGGCAAGATAGACAACTTTCGGCAAAACGGTTCGTATGCATATGAAAGGGTACAAAATTTAATTATGAGTTGACAAGTTTACAGTTGTTCCTTTATCCGATCTAATACTATACTTGGTAACTTATAATTAATAATAAAGTTTAATGTTAAACAGATCATATCTGATCTCTATTAAAGGCATCTTAAAAGAATACTTTAATCTAAAAAAAAATAAAATTAACAATGAAAGGATAATTGACAACTTTCCTGATCAGGATTTATGAATATTTGGACAATTTATTGATTAATAACATAATATCAAGTTTCATATTTTGATTTCAAGATTATTGAAATTTGTGCTAAATAGATAATATGCGATCTCTACACAAAGAATTTATATAAACAATAAGAATATATGTTAGAATATATATACTATAATTCAATTAAAATTCTAAATAATAAGATTCCTTTAGTGATCATATATCACAATCATTTCATAGATTCTTAACTTGAAATAAATATTAATTTTTAACAGATGGATGAATGTGTCTAACTAGTAAAAAATTAAAATTAAAATAAAATTAAAATTCTAAATAATATGATTCCTTTTGTGATCATATATCACTATAATTTCTTAGATTCTTAACTTGAAATAAATATTAATTTTTAAAAGATTGATGAATGTGTCTATTTATATAATGCCAATAGACTTAAGAAATAACTCCAGATACCAGACGTGCTTGCTAGTAAAAAATCTAATTATCTAATGCTCAATCGATGTACTCTCTACTGTCTACGGGTGAAATACCTTTATAAAAGGGTTTGAAGAGCGGCAGTTCTTTGAAAATCATTTGGTCCCGAACCACGAATGCTTATCTGGAGTTCATCTATGGTAAGAAGTCATTGGGCCGTCGTCATAGTGTCTGCCGGAATGACTTCTGTCTCGTCGACCCGACAGCGTGAAGTTGCCGGGAGGTCTTCGGACCAGCGACAGAGTCATAGAGAATGGAGAGTGGAGAATGGAGAGTGGAGAGTGGGGGATGATGGTATGTATGGTAGATGGTCAAAGATTGTTAAATGATACTCAAACAGCAATTTGGAATTTATTTGATGCGATATTAATCGCCATCTAAGGGTTACACATTGTGTTGTGAGAACACACCTTGCCTTCCTTTTGTTCTTCTGCTTCTTCTTCTTCTTCTTATTCTGCTTCTTCTTCTACGTTGCTCTGAGATATCGTTAATTCGGCTTATATACATATTCAGCGTTCTTCCACTGATCATGTCAATCCCCTGCGATTCCAGCTTAAATTCCGACATTACTTTACACCTTTTTGTAGTAGCAAAGTTTTTATATTGTTTTCATTTACTTATTGTTCTTTTTCTTGTCTTAAATCTATTTTTAATCCGCTAGAAAAAAGGTACTTGATATAATTTTGTCAAGAAATGCGAACAAAAAAATGTTTACTGACAAAAAAATGCAGATTCTAATGCAATACTTAACAATAATTAAAATTCTTGCATTATTCAAAAGAGAATCGCATTTACTGCGACATTTCGTACATGTGTAACCCTTGTTAGCTAATCAAAATTCGATTAATTCAGGTAACATTATTGCATGTAAAAATAGGAATACACGTTTTGCAGCTGTCTGCACTGTTGTTCTGGGTTCATGCAATGGAATATTTTAAAAATATTGAACAATTCGTTATCCAATCGATATATTGATGTATGCAAAAAAAAAAAAAAAAACGGAAGGAATGTTTTGGTTCACATTTAGTTGGTAATAGGCTCATTTAATGCATTCAAATGAGGGACAAATTGTAAAAGAGTGAATTTGATAGCTTTAATGAGTTTGCTGTCGAATGCGACGCATTCTTAATATTATTCACTAGTCGGATATTCTGATATTCTGATATTTAAATGAACACATGTTCCGTCATTGTCAGTGGACAATTTTGCATATCCACAAAGCGCAACTGTTGGGCGCCATTGGCAATTCATGGGTTAACTCACTCTGTGTGTGTGTAGTTATAGTGTATATACACATACATATACATATTTGGGAACACATGTCAACATTCCATGAACACATGTACCAAACATACACACACACACACACACAAACATAATTTCAGATCTGTTGTAGTGTGCATTGTGGGCGTCATTTGCTGAACTTCAAAATAGGCAATGTTGTGGGTGGTCTCAATTAATTAATTGCCTTTAACAATGCGTCTGTGTGTGTGTGTGTGTATGTGTTTGTTTGTGCGCCATTTGGGCAAACTGCAATTAAAACACTTACTCGCAAATGTGTCTGCTTTGTTGTGCGTGTGCGTGTGTGTGTGTCTGTGTGTGTGTGTGTATGCGTGTTGAAATAATGGTGTGCGAACACAAACACTGCGCCAGAGGCAAGAGGTCGCCACTCTACACAAATAGTTTGTGACCTTTCGGTTGTTTTACAAACAAGCCCCAAACAGTTGGCGTCGACGCTTGCCCGGTTTCGCGCCTCAATGTCACACGGCCGTGTACATAGTTGTTGTTGTTGCTGTTATTCTTCTTCTTCTTCTTGTTGATGCTCGCACTCAGAACAAGAAAGAGTCCAAAAAGACGCCGCTGCCTCTGTCGCTGCTGACGTCGCGCCGTCACCGGTGTTTGGAATTGCAAATTGCCAACGGCGCGTCGCATCGTTGAGCCCAGGCCCATTTTAATTGTTTACATTTTATTTTGCTTTCAGCGCTTATAATTATTAATTTTCACTTTGCACTCGCCACTCACTCTCCGTCCCTCCCCCTCCTACCCATTCCAACACCTACTACACCCACCCCTTGTTAGCCCCATCTCTCTCGCTCATAACGTTTCATCGTCGCTGCGTCGCCAACAACGTTTTTTCTTTTTCGTTTTCTTTCTCTTTGATTTTGTCTTCTGTCTCGTCTTTTGCTTCTTCTTCTTCTTCTGCTTCTGCTTCTGCTGCTGCTTCTGCTGCTGCTTTGGCTCTTGTTGTGGGTGTTGTGTTATTGGCTTTTGCGAATGCAGCACAAAATTGAATGCAAGCCGAAGCACAGTGGGAGATGCAAGCACAGCCATTTACACCATTGAGACTTGTGGTAAGCAAAAGCAATCAACAAGACTGTCTGTATAATTCAAACCAAAATTTAAATACACTCACCGGTAAAGAGTATACAAAATAAAACTTTTAAATTTGTCTAAAAACTTACTACAGACCTACAAATAAATTATTTAATTTGTTAGGAGATACAACAGTCATTAGGTATTAATTATTTATAAATATTTTTAGAATATTTTTATTTAAATTTTATTTACGAATTGTATTACTGATTAAATAAAAAAAAAAACGTATAAGTCATAAGGATTTATCTAAGTAGGTATACTTACCTACAAATAAACTATTTATTAAGTTAGGAAATACAACAGTCATTAAGTATTAATTATTTATAAATATTTTTAGAATATTTTTATTTTAATTTTATTTACGAATTGTATTACTGATAAACAAAAAAAAATTAATAAGTCATAAGGATTTATCTAAGTAGGTATACAACATATTCTTAATAAGCTAATGACCGTTCTCTGGTAAAATCAAATAATATTTAATTTTTTAAATAGGAGTATTTAAAAGAAAATCACAAAAATACAATGTTAAGTAATAAGTATATTTTTCAAAAATATAAATTTTTGTCAGCTACATTAAAAAGAAACCACAAATTTTTTAAAATATATTATTTTTTTGTATTGGTATTTTTTAATGATTTTTCAAATAAATCCGTTATAAATATTTATTAATTTAGTAAGTTAAGTTTTTATTTGTAGCATTTCAGACATTAGCAACATTATAGTAGATAACTCTGAATTTTAATTAATAAATGCATACAGTTTTGCATATTTAACGTTTTTTATTTTTTACTACTACTTTTAGTATTAATTAATTTTAATTATAATTTTAAATTTTTAGTATTTTTTCACATTTATATTATTAAAACATTTATTGATAACCAAATCTAAGTAGGGTATGTAGACGCCAACATGCTCACCATGCCCAGATAGGTACATATATAGTATTCTTCTCAATGGTATTTGCATTTCTACTGGAAGTCTACACAGTTGGAGGCAATGTCGCTGTTTCGTTCTTTATTCATTGTATCGTCTATGCACGCGACCCGCACTCTGCCTATTGCTCTGACTCATAATCAGACGAGATACTTGTACGAGTACGCTATAGAGAAGAGACTGGAGGCCCCACAGTCTAACTTAGATTGTCTACACGAAACTGACTATCACACTTTCATGCTTGTTCTTAGCTGTCCACCGTTATTAAGTCTGCAAAAACATATATCTTAGTATAGTCTATGCACATTCTATGCATATTGCTTGTGCCAAATAGATAGTACTCTCTTCTTCGTTCTTCTTGTTCTATGTGAAACTCAGTGAATTGAAATCTGAGTACATGGTGTGTACACTGTACATGTTTTGAACCGCAACTAAAGTGATAATTGCCAGCTCATTATTAGCTTTTGGCGTGAGATGTTTTGAACAGGGAAGAAGCACGATTACCAACTACCTCAACACGTACTCATTCCCCTACATTTATTTAAATATATTTACAATACATATACTATATGTCCAAAGAGGATAAGCTGCACAGATATCGTGTCAGTCATAATATATGTATACATATTAGCTCTACTTATGTCGGCCTTGTCCGTCTTTTTGTAGCTATAAAATACGATTTAACTATAGATCACCAAGATAAAGATAGCACAAAACGATATAAAGATTCGATAAAATAAATATCTAATTTTTTTTAATTATAACGAAAAAGTTAATTTGTATTTTTGGAATAAACTTCTTATAGTTAAATCTAGTTATAAATCAATACAAATTTCTTACTATACCTGTTTTGCGTATAATTTTTAGTATTATGGTAAACCAATTAGACAAATTACGATAGTCGCAATGTCTTACTTTACCACATTGTAGATTCCGACTTTTTTATAGGTGTGTTTTCAAGTATGCATATAAGAGTGCATCGAATCAATAAAAACGGTAGACCGAATTTGTAATCTATTGACAATTCTAAGATGATTTCACCAGGAGACGACAGCTCTAAATTCATTTCCTAGTGCCCGCTTATTGACTTGAAATTTTTGTGTACTTAATCCTTGGATGGACGAAAACTATGTTCCAAGAACAATTGGTCCTTAATTTTGAAAGTTCTGGAGATACAAAAAAAGTTTTTTGATACTAATCTTGTTCGGAACGGACCTAAAACAATAAAGATAATGCATGCTAAAAATTAAGAAAAAAATCTATTTTTCAACTCAAAAATCAGGACTATGAATTGATTTTGGAACTATGGATCTACTATATACAAATTTGGGCTACAATTTTTCAATTTTTGTTAAGTCCATACAAATACAAATACATACAAATCGATGCACTCTAATGCACATCTTCAAATTTGGTTACTGTTTTTCATTAGCGTTAAAATATTCGAAATTAACTAATATTTTCTATTCCTAATTAAGAAACTTTTAAATTATTAATATTAGTAAGTTTGAAAAGACTTACTAGATATTATTTAGTTTTAAAATAATTGTGTAAATAATTTTAAGTATTTGAGAAATTTTTAAATTCTTAAAAGATTAAAGATCCTCTTGTTATTAACTGATTTTTAAAATTTTTTTTCACTTTCAGGTGTAATTTTATCAGAGTTACCTAAACTCAAAAAAAATTTAAAGAAGGAAACAAATATTTCGAAATGAGATCGCAGTGAATATATATATAGCCCCTGTGGTCTTTTGGGAAATAAGAATGCTATGCACATGCGCGTGGGGCTTTGTCAGCGACTCTATCCCTATCTCTTTCTCTGACTCTATCTCTGTTTCTGTCTCTGTCCCTGACTTTGTCGCTGACTGGGACTGGGAATGTGACACAGGCGAGTATCGTACGTGATTACAGTGTGGTTTCTTAGATTTGGGAGGAAAACATGTGTAGCTCAACTGTTAATGTTAATGTCGATGTCGGACTGTAAGAGCCGTTGAGGTTGTCGCCGTCCTGCATGCGAATTAGAAATTAATTCGCCCTTGAATGAATATTTAAGTAGAGTCATTGAATCAGCTTGCGTTTGCCGCGTGTGCAACTGCATTTGTGTGTCCATTAAGAAGTGCGAGTAGTGCCAATTGCCAATGATTTATTCAACCTTTGAAAAGGTCTACCCACTCCACTGTCCCTCTGTTCCCTTCCCACCTTAAACTGTCAATTGACGATCGCATTCCAAGAGCTCAAGAAGCTTTTGTTCTACAGTTTTGACCGTAACGCATTTGCTGTCAACCGCATTATATTTGCCTTCCTCATTTTTTATTTTCTTTTCCCGTTCCCACGACATTTTACAAGTGGCAACAGTGAGTTTAAATTTGAGTTTGAGTTGAGTTCAGTTCAGTTGAAGCACCTGGGGCATCCCGAGTGCCTAAATCAACCGGGAAACGCAACTCAACCATTTGGCAATTAACAATTTTATTTCTATGAGCCACAAACAATGTTACCGCTGCCAAGTTGCCACTCTACCAAGTAGCCAAGTTGTTACCATCCATGTACTATGGAGTGCGGTACAGTAGCTGGAAGCAAACTGGCGCGCGTTACGCCTCCATTACACCTTGTTGCAGTTGTTACGCCGTAATTTTATGTCTTTTCTCGGAACAAAGTCATACAAAACGGCGCGGAACCATTCCGGCCTACCATTCAAAGATACTTGTACTCTGAGACTCTGAGACTCTTGTACTCTTGACTTCACTTTGACGTTGTCGAGGCGATAATTGCGTGTTTAACTTAACGTTCTTCTTCTTCTTCTTCTTGCGCTTGATAAGCCCACTGATCTTTAAAGACCAAGCGGTACCAACAACATTTCGGAGTTTTCTTATCAACACAACTCTACAACTGTTAGAATAACACTTTCTAATCTTTTATTGTACCATTCACTGTAACTGGATGTTACCGAAAATATTTGAAACACCTTACAATTATTTATTACATACATAATTAGATTATTGTGATGAAAAGTCTTTAGAGTCTTTTAGATTGATTTCTTTACTATGTAGTATTATTTATTCTTTATATTTGAGAGATTATTCGTATTTTTAGACGTCATATGCATAAAAATAATATAAATTTTTCTTAACTGTCGTTAAAGATCATTAAGGAATAAAATCGCAGATTTTCCTTTGGGATCTAGCAGACAAAATCTTTTACTTAGTTGTTTCTATATACTATATAAAATAAGCAAATAGATTTTAAGGCAGAATTTTACACAATATTACTTTGACGGATAAAGAAATTCGTATTCTGCAAGAGTCTCTAATCGAATTATTTTGAAATGTGACTTACCTATATTAAAAAATAGATTCAAAATAAATAAAATCAATAAAATAAATAAAATAAATAAGATAAATAAGATAAATAAAATAAATAAAATAAATAAAATAAATAAAACAAATAAAATAAATAAAATAAATAAAATAAATAAAATAAATAAAATAAATAAAATAAATAAAATAAATAAAATAAATAAAATAAATAAAATAAATTAAAAAAATAAAATAAATAAAATAAATAAAATAAATAAAATAAATAAAATAAATAAAATAAATAAAATAAATAAAATAAATAAAATAAATAAAATAAATAAAATAAATAAAATAAATAAAATAAATAAAATAAATAAAATAAATAAAATAAATAAAATAAATAAAATAAATAAAATAAATAAAATAAATAAAATAAATAAAATAAATAAAATAAATAAAATAAATAAAATAAATAAAATAAATAAAATAAATAAAATAAATAAAATAAATAAAATAAATAAAATAAATAAATATTGAAAGGATTTTTACATAACAAATGTAATTTTTGTAAATATAAATAATGTAAAAAGAATTTAAAAGAAAAAATCATTGTCAGTTAAAATACCTTCAGCATAAATATCCGTTTAATTTTTTTTAGTTAAAGCTGTTAAAAAATATTACAGAAAAAAAAAACATTAAATAAAAGATATTTATTTTAAAAGATTTTTTGTTAAGGTTGGAAAATTGATATTATTGTTAATTCATATAAATAGTGCTACACAAATAATTATAAGATTTTGATGTACAAAATAAATGTATTATATTGCGTGAGTCAGAGAAGGATATTTACAAATTGAGTCTCAATTGTAAAAGCACAGTTTAACATGCAAATAATTGTTAGTCACCGTTTCAGCTTTTCCTATAAGGTATCTCAGTAGGAACACCTGCCTATGTTGTTGGTTATGGGCAAAGAGCTCAGCATAAATACAATTCATTTGTGCTAAACTTATGGCCAAAGTTGTAACTGGGCAAACGGTTGGACGATTGATCTTTGGTCAGAAAGCGTTTAGTAGTTTTGATTGTTCGATTGCTTTGATTGCTTGTCCCACAAATTTGCATAGACCATTGTGCGAGTACGCATTCTCAAAAGTGGCAAGCATGTTGTGGAAGGCGGTGGGGGAGGGAGAGGGGGAGGGGGAGGGGAAGTGGTGGGCTGGGCTGGGCGCCGCATTTTGTCGGCTTGTGCGTCATATGGATTGAGTCGATGGTTTGCGACTTGCATACATATGCCACACCTGCGCCTCCATGCCAAATCCAGAAGTCATGCCAAAGAAGGCGTTTTTTTTAATTGCGTCGACATGCCCGAACTACCAATGAGACTTGTCGTCGTCGTCGTTGTCGTTGTCGAGTTGGGCGACTGCCCGACTGCCGACTGCCGACCGCCTGACTGCCCGATCGACAGATAACGATAGCTAAAGCTTCGTCGTTGTCACATTCATTCGCAAAAAGTGGCAGCCACATGTGCGATAATCCACTTACAGTGCAAGTGCACACATTTGAACATATATCCACTCATACTATACATCCTGTACACATTTCAACTCGTAGATACATCCATACCTAGGCGTCGCACAGTGGCTACTTTTGTACCTTTCTATTGCAAATATATATTTTAAAACAATTAAAATATTTCTAATATTTTAAATTAAAATTGCGAGAGACGATATATAATGACTATTTTGTTTTTTATTTTAATTAAAAAAATTTTTTTAATTTAAAAAAGAGTGTTCAATATACCAATGTTTTTCTTTTAGGGTAGTTTATGCATTTCACCATGTTGTTTTTTATTGTTTTACTCATAAAATATTGCTTATTTTGGAGCAAAAACAAAAATAACACTCAAATAATAATCATTATTTTTTTAGTTTAATGTTTTTTTCTCAAAAATAATGATTTTTTTTTCAAATTTATGATAAACTTATAATGATTACAGTTAATCCTACTGGATTAATATTTAATTCTAATCGACCAAAGTTATAAAGTTACTCAGATAAATTATAGTTTTTATATTTATTATATCATTTTCTGTTAAGTATAGATTTTTAGGCGAGATCAAATAAAAATTATAATTATAATTATAAACAAATTTGAACATTTTTTACCAGTTTTTTGTCCGATTTAAAAATTATTTGGAACTCTTAAATATATATATATTTATATATATATAATTTTTATAAAATTACAACATTTTCTTGCACTTAGTAAAAAGAAAACTTTTAAGAATCTTTATTACTCATAATATTGATCCGATTTCGAAGTGTCCTCGAGTTCCCAATTTTTAAGAAATTCTCTATTTACTACTGGAACATATTCGGTTTGAATTTCCATAGTGCGTTGTACAAAGCCGTCTAAATATTTGTCCCGCTTATTATAGAGCTCTTGTATGGACAAAAACAGGTCGAAACAGGCAACTGACAATCTGTGGCAGCTTCTTAGCTTGTGGCAGGAGTTGTATGCCACATTAGATGGTTTGATGCTTGTGTCTATTGTGGTTGATGCTTCAACCATTTAAGGGTCGCATTGTTCTCGTATTACCAACAACCAGTTATAGTTAATAAACATAGAGAGAGGGAGCCAATCAGCGGATCGGCTTTTAAAGCTGGAACCATTTCAAATATTTGCACAGCCGCCATCGACAAGCAATCGATCGATCGGATGGATGGTTTAAGATTCCATTACGAGTATGAGTGTGACTACGAGTGTGAGTATGAGTTTAAGTCTGAGTATGACATTCGACACTGTTTACCTATTTGCTCACATTTAACGGATTACTGCGTTTTTGGCCCGACGGAAACTAGCCAAGATCGCACTTTGCTTTGCGTTTGGCAAACAACAAACAGTTGAAACGGGGGAAAAACAGAGAAAACAGGGAAAACAGTCAAACAGTCAAACAGCAGCATCTCTCAAATGATCATCATCAACTTTACCCAAGGTGCTGAATGCTTGTATATACATCTGTAGTGGCAGCTCTCTCTCTCTCTCTCTCTCTCTCGCTCTCTTTCTTTCTCGCTGTCTGTCTGTTTGTAAAGTTGCATCTGTGTTTAACAAATAGAAATCAATGGCCGCCTTAGTCCATGGATCAATGGGAATGTTATAATCATGCCAATCCTCCGCTAGCTGTGTTCCGACTCATTGGTTTGGTTGGCCAAGGTAAATACACGCTCGTATTCAAATAGCGACAACGACAACGACAACTGCTTTGAATACCCTGTGAATAATTGTAAAATGGGTATAATAATATTGTGAAAATTAATGTTACTATAAGGAGGAGTTTTCTTCGACTCAAAAAAAAATATATTATCTTCCTCAGAGTCCGTCTATCTTCGCTTTGTAATCATTATTTTCTTTCCCCGAAATTTAAAAAAATATTATTTACTGATGCAGACTATTTAAAAAATTATGTCTTTGGTCTATTAGCTACATATCATAGCATAGACAGGTAAGCAAAATTTCATTACGATCGCATAAAAAACACAACTGTTACTCAAAAAACTACTGGAAATTATAGTGTGGCTATAAAAGAAAGAAGAAGCAGTATTAAAGTTACACTTTAACAACGCATCGTTTTTGTTAGTTATAAGTCATAAGTACACTTATTTAAAGAATTGTTTGAACAATAACCCAACTTTAATATTCGTCTTTTTAATTTTAAATAATAGTTTAACACAATAGTTATTATTATTTAATATGGCATTAACTAGGTGTAAAAAATAAATAGAAATAAATTTCAAAGACTTAAAATAGATTTTTCTTTGCAAAATAAAGTGTATTAGTTTTGTTGATCAAAACATTTACTTGACTTGCATAAGACTATAAGTTATTTTAGGTATGAGCACAGGGCAACTCGTAGTCGAGCACTCTCGCCTAGAGCCATCTCACTTGTTGTTGAAACTGTCAGCGCTGTTTTGCTATTACCTCCTTTTATCATTTGTCTTATTTACCCATTCGCTCTGGGTGTTGTGCATGGCCAGAGATCTAAGCCAAGAGTTCGAGCTGACTCTAGGCACTTGGCCAGATCGATTTGCATAGTGCGCCGCGGCGAGTGGCGAGTGGCAAGTGGCAAGTTGGACTATGGATCGAGACGCATTAGTCGTGCCTCTTGGCGACACAAGAGCCCGGGACCAAGTTGTTGTCGTTGTTGCCGTTGTTGTCGTTGTTGTCGATTCCCGCTTGCAAAACAGATGCCGCTTGGTTTATTTAGTGCGCGTGCGCATGCGCTTGGCCCATCAGGCTAACCTGGCCAAGACAGCCGGAGACGTTACCACAAAACGCCGGCGACAGCAACAGACCAACAGAGAGAGAGAGAGAGAGAAAGAGAGCGAGAGAGACAGAGTTAGTTGCATTGCGGCACTGGCAAAGGAATGCTTGAAATGTTTAGGCCAAGTTGGGATTACTGGCGTCCAAACATCGGTCGACTTCAAAGAGTTGCCAACATTTGATGGTAATTGCCGCTAAACGATTTTCAATGTTAGCTTGTAAAAACGTTAACATTTTTAATTTGTGTTATATACTCACGGGCAGCTGTGTTCTGTCCCCGGACAGATACTCGACTTCTCTACTCTCCATTCTCCACTCTCTACTCTCCACTCTCCATTCGTATCTGCATACGTATCTATAAATGGCAGGCTCTCACAACAACCAAACAACTGAGATCTTGGGACATAATTTGCGTCCTTCATGAAATACATATACTTAAACCACCGCAGAACGATTCACTATCTGAATAAAAAACTCATTTAAGACGTTCTTTAAGATATCGATGTTATTCATACTCTTATTCTACACTTTAGTATCAGTATCAGTTTTATTGAGAATATAAAGAGAATGATTGACTTCGGTTGTGTTGAGTTAGATATAATGTTCAAACCAAAAGGATAATATTTTTAATATAACAGGAATATTTAATAATTACTAACTCTGTACAATTAAATAGAAAAATATTAATCTAATTTTAATATATTAGAAAAATTTCTAAAAGTTGTTTCCAATATATAAAATAAGCTAATATTTTAGAGAAACTACGAAGTATGTTCGGTTAAATAGGAATATATTTATTTTTAAAATATAAGCTAAAAAAAATGAAGCGATTGAATTTCTAGCTACTTTTCTTGTGACAAAAGAAAAAAAGATTTCACACTTGCACTTTTTGAAGGATCATCCGCTAAAAATTATGATTAAATTGTAATTAAATTGTGATTAACGAAATTAATTCCGATAATAATCAGATAACCATGCTAGGCTGCAATGGAAACTACAGGAAACAAGATCTACAGGTTTTTCAAGAGATCATCGAGTCTGGCAGTCAGCTATTTTTAATGTTTAAAGTACATAACCCCATAGTAAGAAGATCGAATTGATGACTGTGCCAGTTGTGAGCATAATGATGATGCTGATGATCATAACGACATTGTGCATAAAGTGGAATTCTCGAATCAAAATCAGCTCATTACGGAGGCTAATGTAAGCACAACAAAGCCATTCTACGAGATTTATTCAACAGCTTTAAGTGTCTGGAAGGAAGGAGGATGATGCAGCGCTAATGACATTATGCACGATTGCTCTGAAGGAAAAGGAGGAATAGGAGGGGATCTATATAACAATTCGTATTCGAATTCGTATATCGATTCAGATACAGATTCGAGTTCAGTTTCAGTTAACGAATGAATCAATGCAGTGAAAAGAAGTATTAATAAGAAGAGGAGGCTAGTAACATTTCACAATATGAAAACTACAGTCTTCAATCTCCAAGTCTCTCCATGTCTCTCTGATCTGAGGTCAAACGTGAAGCGGTGTGAAAAGGCTTTCATTTCAAACGCAAACAATCGCTCGGAGGTTCAGTGTAGGAATTGAAATTAATTTCATGTATCATCATTAATCAAAACACTCAGTCGCGAGCAGTCAAAGTGCTTTGTGAGTATGAGTATGAGTATGAGTATATACAATATGTATTCACTAACATTCATGCATTCATCTGCGAGTAGAAAGACGTCGAATGCATTGGATTGGAGTAAGTAGTCATGGTCTGGTCTGGTTTAAGCCTCTTCACACACACACACTTACACACACACACACACACACACATCGAGATGAGTACTCGTATTCTTACATATATTTAGTTATGAATGTATAACGATATTCATTCTGCACTGACAATTTCAATACAGCTGCAGAGCGAGCGAGGGAGGGAAAGAGGGAAAGAGAGGGAGCGAGGGAGTATCGAGGGACATTCCCCGAGCTCAACTAATCAGCATGCAAAGAAAACAACATTAAGAGTCAACAACAACGACTGGCACTCAACACAATTATGAGAACTGACGTTGCAAGAGTTTCATGTTTAATGACAAGTCACTTTCTGCGCCCCAGTTCAGTCATCGTCATTCAGTTAAACTGACGAGCTCTCTGACTCTTTTGACTCCGTCTCTTTCTTCGACTCTAGCTCTGGCTCTTTGTCGAGCTGCCTCTTTGGCCCCTCTGGCTCTAACGATGTTTTCTTTGGAAAGTTAGAAGCCGTTTCCAGTAGTTCAATTACAACTTCACCTCACTTCAAGCGTTTTGTCCAGGCCACTCCTCATCTCTTACCTCTCCGCCCCCAACTACTTAAAGTCATACTCATACTCATAACCAATACCCCTTACTCATACTCATATTCATAATTATAACCGACAGTTCAAGCAGCATTCTTCTATTCCAAACAAAATATAATTGAAAAATGAAGACGAACATTTATCTTTTGCCTGTCGAAATTTACATAACTTTGTTGACTAATTAATTAAGCGATTGCTAACGTGACTAAACAGTCTATTAGTCAATTTATAATCATAATTATTTTCATAGCTTAAATCATTAAAATGATCAGATACTTGGGAATACATATAAGTACTTTTGAATATTTTAAATTTTCAACAGCTGAAATTCTTATAAAAATTCAATTTAAAGAACGAATAATAAAGAAATGTCTTGTAATTCTTTTAACTATATACTGATTTCTAGAATTGTGAATTTCAATATTTATTAAATGATGGCATTGGTCTTAAAGACATTACTAAGAAATCCAAACTATTTTTTAACTTCTAATTGAATATAAGTTTTTTTAGAAATGATTTTAACTATTGATATTATTTGAATTTTATTTTTAGATTTCTAAAAACAGTCTTTCTTTTTCTGAATTAATTAATTAAAGTTAAGTGTATCTTCCTCTTATATTTATTTTATCTTTCTCTTGTAATTTTGAATATAATCTCAGCTGCTTTTTATCTTTTTAGAAAATGTTCTTACTCTGTCATTATTCCTAAAAAATAACTTTCATAACCGCTTCAATTACAACCCTACCACTGGATTTTAATAATATTTCATTTTAAGAATGTTCGTTTTAAATATTTATTAAGTAAGAATAGAAAATCTCTGCTCATTTATAGCTCTATTAAACAATAAACTATTTATATGAGCTTTATTTAAGCATGAATAACAAATGTATTTAGCATATTTGGAATGAAAGTTATTTTTTTGCACATTATACAGCACTATAAATCGATTTTGAAAAGGGTTGCCAAATAGGAATGGGACAGCTACTATATACTTCTACATGCCCTGAACTATGCACAGTTCATCACGGTTCAGGTCGAGGTTTTTTTTTTATTTTTGGATGGAGTCACAGAAAACACATTAACAAATCGTGTCTCAAATTAGAGCTCCAACAACAGCAGCTCTGACACCGACAACAGCAACAACAGCAACAACAACAACAACAGTAACAGTAACAACGACAACAAATGTTGTCGCTTTCAGTGCGTTTGTGTAGGTTGACAATTTTGGGAACGGTTTCGGCCGTTAACAAAACATGGCATTTAATAATACGTCTACAATACCCATACATAAGTGTTATCGCTGACTAAAAAGCTTTTTGTTGCTACTCACAGGCTTTTGTTGTTGCTGTTGTTGTTGTTGTTATTGTTCCTGCTGCTGCGGCTGATGTTGTTGTTGTTGTTGTTGTTGTACAAGTATGTATTTGTATCTTGTTGATATTTCTGTATCTCGGACTCGTTGCTGCCGTGCGATATTGTTGTTGTTGTTGATTGGCCGACGAAAGGTTGAAACAAATGAGGTCGGAACGTTTTTAGTCTGGTTTTATCAGCGTTATTAATATTGTAGATTCAAAACAAAACACATGCACACACGTGATGCCATTAAATGCCATGTTTAATGGTTAATACCAATTTCGATAAATGTCCCTTCCCCTCCCCCTCCCATTCCCCCTCCCACACTACGAACTCTCTGATAACTATTCAAATTACACCCATCGTCATAATGATCTAAGTCATGGTGGGATTTCAGTTAAGTTCTAATTCTCTACTCTGGATGCCATTCAATTATTTGTTTTTATCAAACAATTCTATTTTGTTGTTGATTAAGGTTTGGCCCTAATTGCCAGTTAAGCTGTGGATAAGACCAACATTGTCATTGCGACAACAGAAATTAATACTCCCATGAGATGGAATTATGCTCCAGTAAAAAACTATAAGGTTCTTTTCGTAATTATTAGCATATAAATTCGGAGCGAAAAAACTTATATTATTTTATTCATATATTTTATTTAATTAATTTGTTCATTTATTTTATATATCTGTTTTTATATAATATCTGTTTTATATCTGTTCAGTCTTAAATTTCTTTTTATTATAATTTTATATATATTTATATTATTTTATTATATTTATTATTTTATATTGAGCTCTTAATAATTTGTTTGTCTAATAATTTTTTAGTAATTAGCGCAGTAACCCAAAAGTTGTATACTTGTAGTGCTAGGATAGGCCAATAAATCAAATTAATTATATTAATTAAAAGAATTAGTTATTGAATTATTTAATTAAAATAAAATTATTTTAATTAAAACTAAGAATAAAACAAGATAAGAAAGAACACAACGGAATCATAAAATAGGAAATTCAATAATCATAAAATAGGAAATTCAACTAATAAATTACAACTAATTGTTTGAATTTTATTTAATACAGCTCAGAACTATGTCAATTATAAGTCGAAGTTAAATTAGCTCTTAACCCCTTGATTGAAAACCATCTCATATTTTTCAATAAAACGTTAAAATTTTTTGATTTTGATCAATTTTAAAATTTTTTTTAAGCCCTAAACAATAAATTAACAGATACTTGATAACATATATATATATACAGCATTGTATGCAAGTGAAGACTATATATTATGTCTACTGCACAACGCTGCATCGCTGTGATCAATTTGAATGTGACTAAGGAAAAACGAGAGATGAAAATATGGCCAAAGAATAATAATTCGGCAATTGGGAAAAATCCGTGACATCATAAATTATCAATAATCACAATTTGTTTTGACAGGATGACGACTGTCGCATCTGAACCGCATTGTTGTCTCTATTGACACAACACACACACACACACATATACCAACTATACACACACATATATATATATAGAAATCCTATGTATATAAACGGCTCCAGGGAGGTAGAGGTAGAGGTAGCGGAAGAGATAGAGATAGAGATAGAGGCTATTGAATGCTCATTGTGACCAACAATACTTCGGAACAGCACACGTCCTTGTCAGGGTGTCAGGGTATCTGGGGGGTCGAAAGAGCCGAGCAGATGGAGATACATAAATGACAGGATGCGGATGCGAATGGCGAATGAACCTGGAATTCAGTTGATTTTTCTTTTATTCCGTGTAGTTATGCCACTTTGTATAGACCAGACCCAGATGAGAGACGAGCACTACATATAGAATATTCTTAGGGTTGAAGTTATCAAACTCGTTTATTACTGTCAATGCAATTTGTTGACAAACATTCGAAACACGAACGAAACCACATAAGTATTTCTAATATCAATATCCTGTGAGTTTCCTTTGTTTGTCTGTTCACGGATTTGCTCATAAATGGAGATTGTTTGAAGAATAACAAATCAATACGTATTTAACATTCTTATTCGTAGTTGCTCTATAGCAAATAAACTCTAAATGAATGTTCGAATAAAAATATTAAATAAAAACAAGTCGCAAAAGACAATATTCGAGATCCTGACCATTAAATACCCGTACCTTTTTTCAATATATATTACAGTACTTTATAGATTACTAATAAAAACTACTGCATACTTTTGGGTGTTTGTAAGGACTTAAGTTTAAATGACTTTGGTTAGCTATTACTGCCATTCTACTTGTCCGATCTTGCTGCGGTTGAGTCAGATAATAGATCATATTAACAGATATCGTTAATAACCATAAAAACGTATTATCTTAAGAACATTGGGTTTGATGGATTTTCGCGATTTCGGAGTCGAAAGTGGGCCTGTCAAAAATTTAAAACCAAATTGACCGGCGTGGGGTCTATAGAAATCTGTATGCCAAATTTGGATGCCCTATCTCTTATGGTCTCTGAGATCTTGGCCCATGGACGGACTTGGCTATATCGACTTGGATGTTGATGCTGATCAAGAATATATATACTTTATAGGGTAATAGACGCCTACTTCTCCCTGTTACATACATTTCAACGAACACAATATACCTTTTTACATATTTTTAAGTAACGGGTACTATATAACTAAACATTACTTATATATAGGTTCTAATTAAAAATTATCTTTAAAAAACATTCTATTAACTCTCGTAAGAAAATTTAAAATAATTTAAGAATAATTCTGAGTAGAGATCTTAATCAACAAAAAATAAAAAGATGATATGTTTTCGAATGAATAACAAAAAGGATCACACATTTTCCTCCCTTACGACTGTTTATACTTATTTCCCAAAATCCCATCTTGCTGCTCACTTTTAAATACGTAATGATCAGTTAACTTGCCACATGCCTCATATCCGCATAATAATTCACATCTGTTGAGTTGAATGCTACTTCCCTGCATTCGACCAGCAAAACAGTTTGACCTGTAATTGTGATTTCATAGTAATGCTATTAGCAGTAACTTTTCACTCCGTACACCTCCTTAGAGGTCTGCGCATGCGGAAAACCATCGAACCGTCGAATTGTCGAATCTCGGAACGTATTTGCCACGTCCTAAGCAAATATTAGCTGAGAGTTGCAATGTTATGCTTAGAAGTGTTTGTTTTAGGGCTGTTTAGCTAGGGATTTATTTAGTGGTTGCCCGACACTGTCATACTGTGGTTATTGTGTGAAAATCTGTTATTGTGCTCAGCGCTCAAATCTAATGACCAAGTAGGCATGTAAATAAGCAAAACAATAGCCTCAAAATGCCGTCGTTATGTGCCGTGCCGTAAATCAAACACTGCCCGGAAGTAATGCTAACAAATTGACAGTTGAGAAGCCAGTATGATCATTTTTGGGTATACATATGTGTAAGTATGTATCCCTACAATTTGTATAAAATCGCAACTAAAGAAATTTTCAACGAATTTTAACTGACTGATAAAAATTTTGATCCCTCTATGGAAAAAAAATGGTATGCAAAACGGTTTCGTAGCACTTTTTGAAGTTTTCCAATAAATCAAATAAATTATATAATCATAGATAATCTAATTATATATAATTTTCTATATAAATATTTATTAACACATCTTATTTGTTTAACCAAAAAGTAAATAATATTTATTTTCCAATCTTAATTAAATTCTTAAACATTTCCTGAATGGAAATTTGCAATTTAGTGTAATTTTTTTAACAATGCATTCAGCTCATATTTAATAGATTTTTAAAAATGTAATCTTTAAATGATTACGCTTAAATTTTTTAAAAAAAAAATTATTATATAATGTTCGATTAATCGATTGCTGTATTTTAAATTGTTTTGAATCTTTATTCGATCAGAATAAAATTAATTTTTATTAACAAAAAACCAAATAAACTAAAATTTAGTTAATTTTGCCAGGTACAAAAAAAAAAAGAATTATAAATTTGTATTACAAAAATCTGAATCTATGCTCGATCGGAAAAGAATTGAATTTTAAAGTTGAGCATGAAGAGTTTATCTAAATTCAGTTCATTGATGTAGGGAAATTAAATACAATTGATGTAAAATAAGATCAAACACTCTAAATGTATAATAAAAGTTTTAAATGAAACCCAGAGGATTGTAGAGTGCATCTGATAGTACAGATAGCTCCGTATCTGATCGTGGCCCCTATTTGCTGTTGGGTGTATTTTCATTAATTTCAATTCTACGAGTGGAGTTTGGGAGGCCATAATTTGTAGCGAATGGAGTTGCGTCACTTAATCCATTTAACTCACACGGCCAGGCGTCAGTTATGACGGAGACTCTACTGTAGTTGTTGCTGCTGCTGTTGTCGTTGTTGTTGTTGTGTGGCACAAACAATGCGTTGACGGCAGCGTGGGGCACGCGACGGGACACCGGACACGCAGTCCGCAGTCCCGTCTCGAAGGCTTATTAGGTTAATTACGAGTTTTTGATTGGTAAATTAAGACCAACCGACCAACTGAACGGCCTGCCACATGAGGCGGGTAGCGACTCGTAATGCGGCACGCGGCAAGCCGCCTGTCTGACTCTCTGTCCGTCCGTCCGTCTATCTGATTGTCCGCCAGTTATTTCGAAATCAGTTCTCAACTCACTGCCTCAATTCAAATGCGTAAATAATTAATTTAGAGCCAATTCATGAGCTGCTGTTTGCTCTGCTCGTTGTCAGTCCCAAGTCTGAAGTCGGGCCTATCTACTTGCTACTTGCTGCTGCCACAGATAACCCGCCACCCGCCGCGTCCCATAACTTATCCGCGCTTCATTCTCCATTCTTCAAACCCATCACAGTGGGTAGTCCAAACTCAAAGAATGGTTTCAATAGCTTCCAAGTTGAACTTAAGCACGAGCTATGGGAACTTGAAAATTCCACTGCTTTCAGGGGGGATTATTTAAGTAAGATTTTGACACACAGCTCTAAAATATGATATATTGTATGAATAATTTACAAGGCTTTCTTAGAAATTTGTTAGAATTTAGCTCAGCGAATTGTGCCACATTCATTTCCATTCATTTATTTTTGGTTTGCTTATTTGGTTTGCAATAATCAATCTGCAGCCCATTTAATGGGAAGGTAATAAACAGCTCAGAGAGATAGCAATATGTTTGTATGACATTGTTATCAGCATTTGATAATGCATACACAATTACGAGTATTACCATGGCGCAACTAAATGTACTTGCATAGAACTTGTAATCGGCAATTCGCTGATAACTTGGCTCATTTATTTATTATCTATTCTGTTTGCGATGGTCATATAACCCAAAAGACCCAGTTAGGCTCAGTTAGCTGAATTAAATGTAATTTGCACTTCACTGCGTCTCATTTGAATACGACAAATAATTTACTAAATTTTATTTATAAGAAAGGAAAACAGAAAACTGATTTGTCCTTAGATTTAACACCTTGGACTGAGCAGATAGACAACTCAAAAGAAAAAAAAAATAATCAATAATAAACTCACGTTCAAAATTAATAAAGTTTATAATACATTTTGTGGAAAACTACACACAAAAAAAAAATCCGGGATTCCGGACTAAAATTAATCCCAGCGGTGTCAGAAGTACGGTAAGCTCGGATTCTTATAAGCCAAGTATGAAATACTTAAATTAAGCCCGCTTTTTTGAACAATATCTTAATTTTTGGGGTTCTGTAATATTTGTTATGATTTAGATCAAATAATTTAGGCTTCTTTCACTATTTTAATGTTGATTTGTTAAAATCGTTGCCAATTTTTCTTCATATTCTTTTAATTTAGGAATTATATCCCATTCAAGTTAAAATCAAGTTTTTTATATAAAACCAATGTTGTATAACGATTTTGTTGAAATTTTTTTTGGAATGTCTTACATCGAGTTTTTTAAACTTGATTTTTAGAATGGATTTTATTTCCTGTGTAAGATTGCGATAATTATAAAGACGTTATCTTGAATTCTGCCGAATATTTCACCTTCAGAGGAATTATAAATCCTAAGTTCGATGTAAGACTTTCCAAAAAAATTTCCACAAAATCGTTATACAACGTTGGTTTTATATAGATTTTTTACTATCATATGACTAATATATATCTTACTAATATGTAACTATAACTACACCTATAACTATATTTTTGGCTGTAACTGTAACTGTAACCGTAACTGTACATAAGCAGATAATATCGAGGACCTTTTTCGCATTTCGTGTTTACTCGTTTGTAATAACAAAGTTTCGTTTCAACCACAAAAAGGATAAACGACTTAGCTCGTAAATTCCTGTCTACGCATCGCAAATGTTTGTATGCTTATGTATATAACATACATTGTACAATTTATGATTATTATTTTGGAATGGAATACACACACACACACATACACACACACTAACACTGACATATGTAGACATACGTGTTTGCAGTACTTGCCTTGACACATAGAGGGCGTGACATAAAGCGAATTTTATTGCTAGATTGAAGAAGAAGAAGACGCTGCGCTGTAATTTGAGTGTCTGTGCCACACTTATCTGCAATCGCTTCGACGTCGATTGAAAGCTCGCCAACTTGCAATTACACTACAAAACATAAAGTCACGCACCCACACACACACACACACACTAACAGACACACACACATAGATACTCCCTCACACACTTACATATAGTTTCTCAGAGCACGCAATGACGAAATAAATCAAACAATATAATTGCTTCTGTTTCAACACCAAATACACTACTTGGACTTGTACTTGTACTTGGGGCACAAACAAGGGGCATGCCTCGCACCTGTTTAATGGAGTAGGAGGAGTTCCATGTCGCAAGTAGTTACACTCGTAGAGAAGCTTCCACTTTTCTGCAAACTCAACTCAAATTTACGGCACGCAACTTTTGCACCCAAGCTACGGGCGTGAACTTCTCTGTCTCACTGTCTGTCTCTCCGTCTGCCGTTTGTTGTCTTCGAAGACGTTTTCGACAGGCCAACTGTCCTTTTAGGCCGCAGTCGTTGTTGCCGCAGACAGAAACAGCAACAACAACAACAACAACAACAGCACCTGCGGCAAGTTGCAACCTGCGGCAAAACTGAGGCAACTCGAACAGCTTGCAACTAACAGCATTTTGATGTTTAGTTTTGTTTTCTTTCTACTGTTTATGGACTTCGACTTAGAACAGTATCGATTCCAGCTAAAGGTACAAATAAATTGCTACCAAATTAAATATATACGGTCGAACATCCCTATAGTAAACTTTTTCACAATAAAATTCTTCTTGTTATAAACTGATTAGAGCTTAGCACAAATGTATAAAACAAACAATAGGAGCTATCGTATAAAGTCAAATAAGCCATTCAAAATTTTTACTAAACTTTACCTCAAGTAAATTTAGTTTATTTCAACTCTATTTGTTTTACCAAATTAAAAAAACATTAATTTAAAAAAGGTTTTCCCAATTGATCTTTATATTATTTATTTTTGGCTTACTCTAAAAACCATAAACAAATATCGTAAATAAAATATATGGATTTATTTGCGAAAGCAAGAAAATTTATTGTTTGTGTTCAATAAAATCATATTTTGCAGAAAATTTTCTTGAAATTAAAGTGAGTTTCACTTTAAACTCTATTGAATCAATTGTAATATTAAGAGCTATTAATTGAAAATTCTTTCGTAAAATTGTGCAAAAACCTACAGATAAACTACTCTATGTATAAAGAGCTTGTCTAAAATAAAGCCAACCTTTTTTGAAATTTATTTGGTTTTTCTGCGATGTAGGATGTTTTGTACAAATTCATTGTGGGACAGTTCGACTGTACACACACCAATTCTGTTTTCATATAATATGGCGCATTATAAAGGCAGGATTGATAGGCCGAATAATGGCAAGAATTACCCTAGTTCTCTGGGCATTATTGTCGGCCATTATTTTATTGGCATCTTTTATTTTGAATTGTCATTGTCAAAGTTTATGTTCTGTTTCTCCCTCCCTCCATAGTTGCCTAACAACCCTACACAGCCCTACCTCCCTTTATTTCTCCCTCCTTTGGTTCTCTATCTCTATCTCTCTCTCTCTCTATCTCTTTCATTCTCTTTCTCCGCACACAATGAGAGCGGTACCTCCGTGTAGCACCCGTTTATTCGATCAGTCTCATTAACGGTCGCGCCGCGGGGAGCGAGAGTGAGAGTGAGAGGAGCGGAGTGAAGGGTGCGGTACACGGATCCGGGTGTAGCGTGCATCAAATTAGAGCCGAGGGCAAGGCATGGCTGCGGATAAAGCGGGGTGGGTTTCCGAGCTTCGGGTTTTCGGGTTGGGGGTTGTTACGCCTGGCCCAGGCCAATTTGTATATAATTTAATGCAACTAGAAGTATGTCGATGTCGATGTCGATGTCGTTGTCGCGTTATTATGAAACAGCCTGCGTATATATATATGAATCCATTATATACCATTCATAATGAAGCACATAAAACTCACTCGCAGTTCAATTGAAAGATGGCCATAATTACACTTATCAGAGCTCAAGTTTTGGTGTCATGCACCTGGGGGGCATCTGAACGATGACGAGCGAAACATCAAGAGTAACCAAAAACAACAACAACAACAACATTGACGCCTATTCGCATCCTGCATCCTGTACTCTGTATCCTGCATACAGCATACGTCATCCCAAAACCCGTATACCATATCCATATCCTTGTGGACTGCAAATTGAATCTGTTATCGTTTCTCATTCACAAAACTCGCACCGTAGACGGGAAATGCGATTGGGATTGCCTTTGACACGTCTGCCTCTGCCACAGTCGCTGCCGCAGTCTCTGCCACAGTCGCTGCCACAGTCGCTGCCTGCAGGATACGTGTGCGAATGCTTGCGTGTGTGTGTGTGTGTGTGTGTGGTTGTGTGTGTGTTGCCATTGTTCCATACAAGTTAACAGCGCTGTTCAATTTTTCCGCACTAATTAGATTAAGAGGAGGCTGGTACAGATGAATCGAATCGAATGGATTGATGACTCCACGGAAAATCTCAAATGGAATCTGCTAAAAAAAACAACAAAGGAAAACTGAGATTTGAACCGAATTCCGGCATCCGCAACGACAACGACAACTCGACATCGGTAGGCGACGATAAAATGCCCAACGAAAAACAAAAACAACTGGGGAAATACTTTAATCCTATTAGACATATAATTCAACAGTTCAACAGCAACAGCAACACATGTTGGGCCCGAACAGGAAGGATAAAGCAGCAGTCCGATTGTCCTTTTTGCGCCGATTTCGATACGAATGCGAATGCGAATGCAGTCAGTCAACCATAAAAAACAAAAATATAATGTTTGCATCAAATGCAAAAGGATAATGCAAACAGGCAAAGTGACATGCTGCCAATTAAATGCAAGCTTAACATATTCTTAGAAGCAGATCCTTCGACATCCTTGCCTCCTGCGAGATAGTATTAATCAAAAAGTTAAATAATATATATTAAAAACAAATTATATGTGAGCTTACTTGGCTGACATTTTAATAATTTAAAGAAGAGCAGCTAGAAGTGAAGTAAAGAGAAGTAAAAACTCTGACATTTTAATAACTTATAAACGAAAAAGAAGAAAAAAATAATAGAACTGTAAAGAGAATCTCGCCTACTGTTTGATCATATTAATTTGCTCATTTCACGGTTTTCAACATTTTCGGACATTATCCGGATTTTCACATATGTCTCTATCGAGTTAGTTGATTGTCTGATCGCTTGACAGATCCATTGTTCAAGTTGTTTGTCTCTTTTTCCAGTCTATTCGGAATTCAAATGTGCTGACTGCCTTTTCAAATCCCCTACACAATAGGGATGATGCACACACACATCGGATACAGCAAAAATCCGCTTATGTTGGCCATATTTGTGCACACACAGTAAATACCTTAAATTTTGCAACTTTATAATCATTCTAAGCGGATTTTCACTGGGGAAACCTGTTATGATTCGACAGCCTTTTTCCGTTTTTCCTTTTTTTGTCGTATTTGTTTATTTGAGTTAAGTAAATGAGATACATTAAACGAGACAATGACGTCGCTTGCCAATTAAATTTAATGCCAAAAATAATGCATTGTTCAGGCCAAACTATGCCGTACGTAACGTCCTCGTTTTAGCCACATTTCACATTTCAGTCGCAGACATATGAGAATTTCTCTTTGCAGTCGCTGCATAATATGTAATAAGCATATAGAATAGCTTATTGTTAGAAACTTTTTTAATATAAACATGAATATGCATACAGGATGAGGATGAGGCTAGGAATGAGGACGTTTTCCTGCCATGCGAGTTACTACAAAAATATGGCTCTTATTGTTAATCAGTTAACAAAAAGTGCGGCTGTGGAGTTAGCCTGGCTAAAATGAAATTTGAATAGCATCCAAAAAGTTGGCGGCACAAAAAAAAACCATAAGCAAAAAGCAAAAAGAAAATGAAAACGCAATATGAGCATTGAGTAAACTCCTACCTCGTATGGGAAATGCACAAAGCACAAAATCTGAACAAAACCAAAAATATTTTAATGACAACACCAAAAACGAAAAGTACGCAAACAACCCCACCAAAGGAAGGCGAAAGCGCCAACCACCAACACCAACACCACAAGATACAAGATACAAAAGAGCAGTACCAAAAATACCCACAACACAGCCATACAACCATACAACCATACAACCATACCAAGAGCCGTTCCAAGAGCCGTACCATACCATCAACCGACACCCGTTTCCATTATGTGCTCGTCGGTAATTATTTGCATAAAAATATATGCAGAGGGTCTAAACAAAACAGTTTAGCAATCAATTATGAAAACACGTTAAATAGGTGAGTGCGAGTGCAAATGTCGCCGCCAGAGGCAGAGAGTATGGCATAAGTAAGCATACGCATCGGAGGCATCGGAGGCATCGGAGACATACAGACAATGCCACTGACGACCTACAGAAATCCGCACAACAAAGAGCGGTATGAGCAGAAAAACAGAGAAACACATAGACTCTGTCTCCAGAGTTGCTGAATACAGAATCGACAGATGCATACGAGAATTATCTGTATTCTGTACACTGCTAAAAAATCACTGTTCCAAAATCAAGATTTTGGTCTCAAAACTAAGAACTTTGTTAAATGAACATAAAATTCTTAAATTAAGAAAACACAACTCGTTGAGAACATTTTATATAAGACCAAGTTCTTATTTTTAGAATAAAAGTTTTCAAATTGAAATCAAAAAATTAAAAATGATTTAATAAATTTATAATTTTTTTTTTTTATTTTGACTTTTTTATACATTTTAATTCTGTGTTGATAATTTTATAAATGATGTTTTAATTTGTTGAAATAATTTTAATAACTTGAATAAAAGTTCTTAAAATTGAAATCAATAAATTAAAAATGACTTTTTACATTTTTTTTTTATTTTTGACTTTTTATACATCTTAATTCTGTCTTGATAATTTTTATAAATGTTATTTTAATTTTTTACGAGTGGGATTCGAACCGGCGCTTACTGCTTTACAATACTGAAGCGGTCCCTTTAGCCAGAGCGCCTCGGCGACACCATTTATTTTATATGAAATAATACATATTTATAATTAAATTTTTTTATAATTTAAAATTTTTATTCTTGTATTTCGAGCTTTGATTTTTTAGAACAGTATTAGTAATATGGTCTTACAATGTACTAATTTTAGCAACAAAATATGTAAGATGAATGTTCTTGATTTTATAAGTTGGAATTTTTTTCCAGTGTAGTCTCTAGTCTCTCTAGTTGGGAAAGGAGAGGCCCATCACAGGGTTTAGGTTTTAGTCGTACGCACATGTGGACGGTACCTACATACGTAGTACGTACTCTTAGAGTACGCGTAATGACCGGCCACATTGTGTCTTGTCTGTCCATGTGTCTGTTTTGAGTAATACGATAAGTGAAAACAAATATGTTAGGCGACAAAGGTTTGTTTACACAACTAAACACAAAACAGAAAACAGAATACAGAAATAATGCGTAATGTGATGTGCGGTGTGTAAATGTTTGGCATATTTTCAGAGATATCACTTGCTTACACACTCACAAAACGCTTCTTCAAAGTATCCAAAACACTTTTTTTCTATTTGATTCCCAATACTTTCAATGTAATCTAATGCCACTTACACTTGTACGAGTATCTACCAACTGAGTATTATTTGAAATTAGAAGACATCAACAGCGATATCACTTCCATTGGCTTCAGAATTTTAAAAACAAATTGACAATATTGACATATTTCTAATATCTATTTAAAATTTGATGTTACAAAAACATCGCTGATACAATCAAAGTGCGGCAAATATACTTATGGTGTAGAAATATCTAGACAGAAAGTTATAGAAAGCTTTTTTTAATGCTGAAATTTCAATTTCTATATATTTTAAATGATAATTCGCTATTTTGCGTTGTTATTTAGCATTATTTTATTTTGACTAAAAAAAATTTGATATTTTTAAAATTAATATAATATCAATATACATATATACAATTCTTTGACCTGACTTACTCACTCATTGCACATCCCAAACCATAAGAAATAGTAGTCTGAAATTTTCACACAACATAAATGAGACAATTTTGTCATGTAGTAAGTCGGCGTTTTGAAAAAATGGCTTAGTATTTAATAAAAACTTACTATCAAATAACTGGATTCCTTTCATTTTCTTTTAAATTTAATCTTGTTAAATTAAATTTGCAATCAAATCAATTATGAAAATTGTAAAAAAAGAGTATTCTTTTTTAATCATGTTTAAATTATTAATTTCTTTTATTCTGGTGTTGTGATATTAAGTACAACTAGTTAATAATATATATTTTAGGTATTTAATTATACAAAACTATGTGCTACAAAAAATATTTGTTCTTTTCTATGTTTCGGAGTAAATTATTGTAAATAATAATAATAATTTTAAAATCTATTTAAACTGATCATTAGTATCTACATCTTAGAAAAGGAGCACTCACATCTGTGATAAATTCGGATCATTTTTTATAAACTATTTGACGCAAATAGTTAAAGTTCACCTGGTGCTTTAGGTAATTCAATGTCTACATGAAAATAACATTAGATGGGATGTGAGAATTGGTCACGATGACACTTCCATTTTACTGAAAAAAAGCTAACGCAACAAACCTACCACGATTTATGGTTCTACATAAATCGTTGAAATACTTTTTTGGCTACCCACCGCAGTTAATCCGATTATAAAACAGAGAGAGACAGAATATCTGGCTGTCCCTTTTGTATGATGGCGTTGATAATACGCCACATAATTTTGCATTGCAGATACTTTTCATATACCTAGTCAGAGTCAGAGTATCTGCGTATCTATAAAATGCTGGCCATCAAACGTATCAAATTAGCATGCTGAAAATTATAAGTACATTAAACAGCATTCGAAATGAGTGTGGTAAGTTCAAGTAGACACCATGCCACATAATAAACTCCACACCAGGATGACGACTTTAGGTATAACTGTGAAGAGGGTGCAGTATTGGGGGGGAGTATTATACTTATATACATATACATAAATCCACAGCTCAAGTTGAGTTGTTATGCTTGAGTTGAGTGTTGGCAAATATTTAACGTAGTATAAATATCCCTCCCTCTCTTTCACTCTCTTACTGTCTCCATCTGTATCTGTATCTCAGACCCAACTACGAATCTCCCCATCTTTACGTCTGTATCTCAGACTCCGGTTTTGCTAGCATTGTTATCTGGTCCAATGTACATATTTTTGGGGGTTGGTAAGACCGACCCGCGTTCGTTTGTGTATAACACAGAAAAAATCTAATTTTCCAACTTTTTACGACATTCGCTTGCGAGTTCTGCGGCAATTTCATAAATATTTTCCGCTTCTTTGCGTTTGCATACTTTGTATGCAAAAAAACATGCCATCATCAGAACATTATCCCGCCGCGTGTAAATGAAATTCCCATGTCCCCCCTCTGGTCTCTCCCTCTCTCTCGCTCTCTCTCTCTCTCTCTCTCTGTCCAACAGCTTGCGTCGGCAAAAACCGAAGAGGGAAGAGGAGGTGGATAGAGGGAAAGGGAAAGGGAAAGGGAAGTGGCAGCAACACCACAAATGGGGGAAGCATCGCGGACAAGGCGACTTCGAGGGTTGTTGACTTATATCATTTATCATAAGGAATTAGGTTCAAGCTTGTTATTAATATTAGACGTGGTCTTCCACTGCCTCCGCTTCCCCCCTTCCCCCCTCTTCCGCCCATCCACGCCCTCCTGGTCCTGTTGTTGTCGGCGTGAAGCCGCTAACGTGCGAAGAGCGTTAATAAAGTTCATAAAATAAACAAAGTCGACTCCGAGTCAAGTCAACATGTGAAATTAAAATCTTTGCCAATGTCAATTGAGAGTTGAACGAGCTGCGTTAAGTGTAGAGCTTTGAGCACTCAGAAAGAAGTCTATTAAATAGACGCAAATAAAGTTGAAGACTTAGCTCTTCATCTGGCAATTATCTGGCACTGAATTAACCCCATAATATCCAAATCACTGAGTATATTAAATTCTAATGAAAGAAATAGATTTGTTAAAACTACAAATGTATACTATTTTTAGACCCCGTACTTAAAAAAAGTACAGGGGTCTATTGGGTTTGTTTTACCGAATATGTGCGTAACAGGCAGAAGGAGGCGTGGCAGACCCCATAAAGTATATATATTCTTGATCAGCATCAATAGCCGAGTCGATATAGCAATGTCCGTCTGTCTGTCTGTCTGTCTGTCTGTCTGTCTGTCTGTCTGTCCGTCTGTCTGTATGAACACCTAGATCTCAGAGACTATAAGAGCTAGAGACACCAAACTTGGTATGTAGGTTCCTCTATACTGCAGGCAGATCAAGTTTGTTTCAAAATTCGGCCACGCCCCTTTTAACGCCCACAAATCGAAAAACAAAATTTCATATCCCAATTATAAGAGCAATTTAAAAGTTAGTGACACCAAATTTGGTATGTAGATTCCTCGATATTGCAGGCAGGTTAAGTTTGTTTCTTTTTTGAATCGGACCACTATATCATATAGCGCCCATAGGAACAATCGGTCTAAAATCAAGTTTTAGTATGAAAAACTTTTTTGTTTTATGAGATATTGTAACGAAACTTAAAGAATATGCATTTGAGTTAGTCTTATACATCCTTACCAAAGTTGGTTCTAATGGGACCACTATATCTTATAGCTCTCATAGAACCGATCGGGCGAAAATTAAGTCTAAGTATGTTTCATGAGACATCGTAATCAACCTGATAGAATATGCATTTAAGTTAACTAAATTATTTTTAATTTTTTTCCATTATAAGTTTTTTCCATAGTAAGTACGGGGTCTCCGACTGTCGAGTATGCTCGACTGTAGCACCGGCCCACTAGTTTATTTTGATTAAGTTCTTTTCATGTTTCTTCCACTTTGTTGAGAAAAAAAGGAATACAAAAATTATTTTAAAAAGTTAAATCTTTATTTATTTTAAATTTGTATATGACATAAAAATACAAAAACATCATAAAATTAATATGTTTAAGGTGAAGTTAATCTTTTATTAAATTCTACCTTTAATTTCAATTCATATAACGTGTACGTCTTTTATCATTATTATAATACATACGATATCAACTTATCATCATAAATTCATAAATATATTTATTCATTATATCTTTAAAAATTTTATAATAATGGTTCGAAAAAAAGTTAGTGCTACCGAAGATAACTGCGATATCATTTAATTAGTATTTTTTTTTTTCTTTATTCTTAAATCGAAAAAAAATGTTGGAAAGCATTGATAAGATACACTACAAAAAATACAAACAATGTAGAAGTTCAAAGGAACAACTAAATTAAACTATAGAAAAACTTTTAATTTAGGTTTTAAATATTTTACTATATTTATACACAATTTCTTACGTCAAAACAGTCGAGGTTAATACAAGTTTTCATTAACAATCATTAGTATATAAATGTGAGTATTCTATCTTATTCGAGTTTTAAATCGAGAAAATACTAACACATTTTTAAAGAGTTGCCACAGAAAGAGAGCTTTCAAAAATTCAATTTTTCTATATTAAAATTTATTTTTTTATTTAAAATTAAAGGATTTAATCCTTTATACATCACACAAAAAATATATTAAAATCAAATTAAATATGGATTAACTACGACATATGTTGCTTTATCGAATATCTGTTAATTAAAATTTAATCCAATGCCAGTTTAAATTTTAACAGCTTAACAAAAGTTAAATAAACTTTCAACGATTTATCTCTCGCAAATATTTGAAAATTTTCAACTGATTACAATTTAACAACATAAATAAATTCACCAGATGCCTTAAATGACGAATACTTTTAAAAAAATTAACGTGCTCGTTGAATATAATGATGAATATCCGTACAACTCGTTGTCTTGTGTATTTTGTTATTTTGCGAACTGTTTCGGTCTGAGAATTGATTTTCTTTGATATTCGGTATTAACTTTGTCCATCTGTCCGTTTGTCTGTCTGTCAATCTCGGCAATGTTTGGGGTTCCCGTGACGCGACGGCTAGTTGTCTCATTATGATGTGTGTCAGCTTTGTGCCAGGACAAACAAGGACATTGGATTCGAATCGACTGACAGCGCGGGACGGAAGCACTTATTTTTTTATTTTTTGTCGACCTTCGCGAAACGCTCTACAAGCTTATAGATGCCTGACTCGCTCTCTCTTTTTCCTACGCTGTCTCACTCACACCCTCTCGCTCGCTCTCGCTTGCTAGCAGCTCTCTCGCTTACATGGCGACAGCGGCAGAGGCAGCGACGGCGGCAGAGGCAACCCCCTAAGCGCCTGTCTGAATTGCTCTCTGCTCGCTTCCCCTATAAGGAAATTTTTTTATATTTGCTGCCTTCCTTGCAATGACCATAAGCCACGCCCTGTGCATGTCGAAGCGGTGCAACAACACGAACAACTGTTAGATACGAGTCCAAAAAAAAAAAACAAAAACAACAAAAAATAGAAATAGAAATAAAAGAAAATTGAAAGAGCCAAGATAAACACTTAAACCTAACGAAAAACGATAAAAACAGCCACAAAACAAAAAAGAAAAAAAAATACACGAAGGCCGAAAAGAAAGTTGCCAAAGGTAACAATCTATGTACAATGTTTTATGAGCGAACCGGGCTCGAATCATGGCCAAAAGCAGAGAACCAGGCTAGTGCTATTATAGATAGGGGAAAGGAGAATGGGGAATGGGGAATGGCACATGTCCAATATTCACTTAACGCGATAAAAATGAACTAGAAACAACGAAATCTGGCAACAAGGAAGGTGGCAAGGATGCGGCGTGCGGCATGTGGCATGTGGCAAAGTGGCAACGGCAACAGTCCGCGTTGCGCTGTGGCAAAAACACACAAAAACATCAGTTACACTTTGTTTAGTCGTTTTTCGACCGACTGGACCTGCTGTCGAATGTACTGTATGCAGATACAGATACGCATACAGCCATAGATACAGATACAGATACAGATACATTCAGACATACGTGTATCTTTATGTGCTGCGTGTATCTATTGAAATGCCATACGCTCCCCACTTAAGTGTGAGTGAGTGAGAGGTGGATGGAGAAGAGGTAGAGAGAGAGAGAGAGAGAGAGAGGGAGTGAGGAAGGGGGGTAGAAAAGGTAGCTGGAAATTGGGTGGTCAACGTAAAAAAGATAGCGTGGTTAAACGCGCTTATTTTGGTTTATGATTAAATTTATTACTTGTACGCCCAACCACAACGAACCGACAACCAACGGCAATAACAACAACAACAACAACAACAACAAGAGAGCGAAAAAAGCGCACAGGAAAAACAAAATGAAAATTAAGGGAGCTTGAAATACTTTGTTGTTTTCTTTTTTTTAGGTTTTTTTTTTTGTTTTTTGGGCTTGCCTTTTGCCTGAAATTTAATTAATGCCTAGACCCTAAAAAACAGCAAAGAAAATGGTAAGTGGTAAGAAGAAATGAAATAAAAAGTATGCTAACTTTATATAATTGGCCATTCTTTTAAGCTTAGACTTGTTACTTGTTTTATGTTTGCAATGCGTCTAATTAAACAGGTCAACGGGTTGTTCAATGGCTAAGCGAGACAGAGAGAAAGAGTGAGGGAGTGAGAGAGAGAAAGAGAGAGAGAGAGAGAGAGAGAGAGAGAGATAAGTGGGTTCAGGCCCAGTCTCCAACTGACTCTTGACTGTTTGTTGTTCACGTTAACTGTTGCAGTAGCCGACGACATGGCAGAGCAACTGCAACTTGTCCCCTGCCCCCTGCCCCTTTCTCTACCCCATCCCCCACCCCCCACAGATTGCAAGTGCGAGTGAGATGCAAACAACAGCCAACAGTTTCAAGTACCTACCTTTTTTTCTTCTTTTTTTTCTGTGTGTAACGACAGCTACAGATACAGATACTGGCTACATGGCAAAAGTATCTTTTTATCTGCTTGCGCTGTGTGTTTCTACGATTGTGTCTGCAGGGATGTGGCACGACTCTCGACTCGACTCGACTCGACTCTCGAGTCTCTGCTGCTTCTGCTGCTGCTTCTCTTGTGGCGCTAGCTCGTGCTTATCCCGTGTCCTCGTCGACATGTTCGTGCTTGCTCGCTCTGCCTTTAGCTGAACCTTTATTCTCGTTGCAGTAAAAAAAGGGGGGAATGCACCCTTCTCTCTGCTCCAGTCGACAGTGCTTGCGTCTCGTTTATTTATGATTATCTGTGTACAACTTGTTTCGTGTTCATCGCATGTCGATGCCGAATGATGGGAGTATAGGCCATGAGCATCTATCTGGTTTGTTTGTTACACCCCAGCATTAAACCCTGCCCCGAAGCGCACACATGTATTTGCCAATGTATATATGTATCTACAACCTCACAGATACAAGTACAACTGCAACTGCAACAACAGCAGCAGAGGAGGAAGATCATGAACACAACTCACCTCGGGATCTTTGCTTTATTAATGATTTTTCCAGAGTTTCTTGGTTGGCTCACGAATTGCAGCTGAGCTCCTCCCCTGCACAGAGAGAAATTAATGAGTACTACAATTAAATCTTAATGACAGAACAAAGAAACTTGAATTAAATAAAATTTAAGTTTTAATACAAATAAGTACGAAACTCAAGTTTGTAAATCTTAGTGATATACTTGATTTTTTTGCTCTGTGTTGTGGGTTCTTCTTCGTCCCTTTGTGATTTCGTATTTACCATATTTTCCAAGCAAAAGTCAGCAACTTCAACTGTCGTTTATCCTAAATTCTTCTCACTCTATAAATATTTAATGCATGTCCTTTTCTTGTAGCTATATCAATAACTGAAAAGGGAAAACTACGTTTGCTATCAAGAAAAATCAATCAAATATCTTGAATAAATACTAACACACATCAACACACACACACAATCAAATACAGAGGAAAGCGTTCTCGAGAGAACAGCGCACGTAAAGGACGAAACCACAGAGAGACAGCAGGATACACAGAGGGAAACTTTGGGGGACAGATATTGTCAATAGGGCGGCTGGGAACAATAAAAAACGATGGAAAACTAAGTGAACAGGCATTTGAAAATGAATCAATATACGCTCCAAAAAAAAAAAAATAGAAGTCATATGGAAAAATCCAACAAGCAACCTTATCCTTCATCCTTTATCCTGACCGCGATTCCTTGTTCCACTTGGAATTGGAAATTTGTGTGTGTAAAAGTCAGAGGTAAATTTACAATCAATGGGAAGCAGAAAACACCTTTTCATTTGTATCTATTAGATTAAAATTCATGTCGACGCACTCGCACTTGCACTCGCCATAGATACAGATACATATGTATCTATGAACTCTTGTGTTTCTCACAAAAGATACAGTGTTAAAAAGTGGCAAGAAAATTGAAGCTCGAAGCTCACAATCATCATTGGCTTTGTGCAAACACACACGCACACGCACACACACACGCACACACACAGGGGGATTGACAACAACAACAACAAGTAAAAGAAGAAGAAGAAGAGAAGATACAATAACAACAATAACAACAACGATTCCCGCTGCTTCTGCTTTGCTGCTATCTACAACAGAACACGAACAAGAACAAGAACAACAATAACAACGGTGGCAAGTGGGGGAAAGGTGTGTGTGGAGAGAGGGGGGAGGGGAGGGGAGGGGAGGCGTGGCAAGGCGAAATGATGCGAGGCAAGTTGAAGCTTGCCACCAATGCGAGAGTACGAGTTACAGATACACAGATACAGATACGCACGCTTGTGCAGTTGTTGTGGCAACAAGAAAAATACAAAAGATACAAATGTATCTCGTGTTCGAAATATAAAAATCGTTAAACAAAGACTGACGTTGTTCCTGAATTTTCGATCGACTGCGACTAACGACGCGACGCCGACGACGACGTCGCCGTTGACGTCGCAGCTGACGTCGCAGCTGGCGTTGCACGACTCGAGTCGAGGCGAGGCGAGTCGATTGGAGTCGAGTCGAGTCGATTGGAGTCGAGTCGAGTCGAGTTGAGTCGAGTCGGTCCGCGGGTGGCAACCTCCCGTGGCATAATCTAGCCTTCCCGTTTTTGCTGCCGCCAGTTGGAAGTCAGCCTTTTTGTGGCAACCAAGCTTTCTCTTTCTGTGTCCCCTGGTGACGGCCCCATAGCGCCACTGAGCGCCCGCCTCCTGGCCTCAAGAGATGTCGCTTCCTGCCACTGCTACTGCCCGCTTGCCCCCTTTGCCTCCTTTGCCCCCTTATTCTGCACCCATTTATGTCGCTGCGGTGGAAGCTGCGGCTGTTGCTGTGGCTTCAACAACTGCTGCCGTTGCTGCCACCTCCTGCGGCAAGTGCGACGGCATTTTGTGTCCCTCACCAATGACTTAATGTGATCTGAATTTGTTGCAAGCAGGCCAATTACTGCCACACAGCATACTCCATATGCAAATCACGTCGGTTGCAACGTCGCGACGCTTCGTGGCAGGTCGACTATCGTACAACAACAACAACAACAGCATTGTTGCCTCCTTGCCCCTTGCCCCCAGTCACTTGAGGATCCGTTCAATATACGATCTTTCTTAACTCGGTTGACTTCTACTTCTTCTTCTTCTTCTTTTTAGCATACACACATCACAATAAGTTTCGGCTCGGATTAAAAGCCATTCTCTGTTTTGTATCCGCAATCATTATCATCCGATTTTTAATAAGATACTCCACATCAATGGAGTCCACTTCGATTCTAAATTGGATTGTATTTGGAAGGCATCGAACTGAAGTGGGGAAATTGTGTGAATTAGATACATTATATATATTTTTTATAAGACAGATCCATTCTAAACTATAGAAACAATACTAAATTGTAATTTTATATATTTTTTTTTTTTGACTTAAGTATTCTAAAACTATAAACTTTCAAGTTACAAAAAAATGTATTTATTACAACATAAAAAAATGGATTAATAGATGCTCATTTTAAATACTGATGATAATGAAAATTGGAGTTAGGCTGAAAAAAACTTGGTAACATAATTAGCAATCTATATTTCTACGAGTTTTTATATTCAAAATATTTAAATTTAAATAAATTTCAAAAATTTTAAATTAAAAAAAATCATTTTTTGGAGCGATTTGATGCAAAAATTTGGGATTAGTCTAAACTCTGTGTTGTAACTGTTTCTGTTAATCTTAAAACTGAACTTAAAATGCATTAAGTAGCGTGCCCATAATATTAATAAAACGTATCAAAAAAGAAAACTAAAATCTCTAAATATTATATTAATATTAGTTTGCTATGAATATTCTTATTTATTTTATTTCAATTTTTTTCTATGTTAAGTTTACTTATCTTTGCAATTAAAATTTATATTTTTATATTTTATTTTAAATACAAAGATATAATTCTTATATTTAAAAGAAATATTTTTTTTATTTTCTACATAATTCAAAAAATACATTAAATAAAAAAAATCTACCAAATAGAGCATATTTTTTGCAATATCAGTTTGTTTTTAAGTTTTAGAGCCGAAGTTGGGATTTGATTTAACTGTAACGATATTGGATTGGCAGGTAAAATAATATGTAATGGTTTATTAGCATTTATTTGTAGTAAATATACTGGTATGTAACTTGTAATTCCTAATTTTGTAGTAAAAAAAATTAAATTTCACTTAACCAATAAATTTTTTTGTTTATTTTCCTCAAAAATATATTTATATATATTTTTTTTTTGTAATAATAAAAACAACTTTTTTGGTTATTAAATTATGATGTGCAGATTTTCAAACAAAAAAAAAATAATTTCTTTCTGAATAAGAAAATAAAAAGTAAAAATGAAATAAAAAAATGAATAAAAAATATACAATCCAAGTTGGGGATGTATTTTCAATGGTGCAACATTATTATCGATGATATGCACCTCTGTACACATCATCAAACAGTTGTTAAATGTCTGTGAAATCAAGCATGCCTTTGAAAGGGGGTAGCAGTTGGAGGAGGGGTAAGGAGAGGGGGCGTGCCACAGGCTGTGGCATAACCAACTCACTTACATGAAAGTAACTCGTACAACAAAGTAACTTCATTTAAATGCTGTAAGAATTTGTTTTCTGCGTGTGCGACACACGCTGCCAAGGGGCTGGAGAGTAGAGGGGAGGGAAGGGAAGGGGTAGAAAGAGGGGGTGGGGGCTGGCAAGGTGGCAATATAATGCTTTAAATGAAATTTCAGCTGCAGCAGCAGCAACAAACGATTTCCATTCAAATAGCATACATATGTTCATACATCTCTACATACCAAATGAATCTATGTACGTACAAGCGAGATGTGTGTGTGTGTGTGTGTGTGTGTGTAATTATCTTTGTATAAATGTTGCTACAAAAATGATTCAACTGCGCTCTCAGTCACTCCACTCTCTTGCACTCGCTCTCTCACACGCGCCAAGCCATTTGTTGGCCTCCCTTGATCTTGCGCTCTCTCTCTCTCTCTCCCGCTCTCTCATTCTCGCTCTCACACGCTTACGACGCGGCGTCGGCGGCGCCGTCACTCCTTACGAGTGGCGTTTCAATTAATTAGAAAAAGTTAAAGAAACCCCCTACCCCTCCCCCCGCCCACTGCTTACAAAAAAGAAAGAAAAACAAAAACAAATACGAGTGTATCTCCGTAATAAAATGTAAGCGCGCATGCAATAGCAGCTGCGGTGGCGGTGACGTTGGCGGTGGCAGTGGCAGAGTGGATGTGGCAGTGGCAAAGTCGGCGCCAGCGGCGGCAGCGCGGAAGATGCCGCCAATCCAGCAGCGTGGTCAGCAGGCGGCAGAGGAGGCAGCGCCAGCAGCAGCGGATGATAAAAACTGAAGCTGAAGCTGAAACTGAAGCAACAGCAACAACAACAACAGCGGCGGCAGAGGCAGCGACTGAAACTGAACTGAAACTGAACTCAAACTGAACTGAAAACGGTGGCCCACCCCTTTTACGAGTTTTGTTCATGTTCATCAAGTTTTTTGCTTCTCTTCTTATTGCCATTACGGCGAGCAGTTTGCAGTTTTCCAAACGTGTTGTTGTTGTTGTTGTTTATGGACCCCCCCCCCTCACTTCCCCTCTTCCACACCATGCCTTACAGTTCAGCAGCAAGTAGCAGCATTGCAGCAGCAATAACAGCAACAACAGCAGCGGCAACAGTAAGAAAATAATAAAATAACAACAAAGGCAACAACAGTGCGTACAAATACATACATCGGCATTTACAACAACACGCAATAACAGCCATTTTTCTAGTTGTTAAGTTAATTTTTTCATGTTCTGCTGGCTCGCTCGCACTTAACACACGACAACGACAACGACAGCGGCAACGACAACGACAACGACAACGAGAACGACCAAACCAAATGAAAACCAGCACTCGGAGTCGCAGTCCACGATGTTGACAACAGCCAACAGCCAACAGGCAACAACCAACAAGCAACAACATGCTGAGCAAATGCGATTCGTGGGGCACACTGCTCACCTGCTATCTCGCTCTGGCGCTCGCCCAACACAATATCCCAGATACTTTATTTATGGTCGCAGCAGCAGCAGCAAAAGCAACAGCAGCAGCAGCAGATAATTTTTCTGCTTTCGTTGTAGTTGTAGTTGTAAATGTAGCTGTGGCCGCTCTGCCGCTGTCGCTGCCTTCCCCTTGCTGCTGCCATTGTGACGCAACCGGTTCTCGCCTGTTGTTGTTGTTGCTGCTGCTCTTTGCAGTAGCAACTCAACATGCAGCCACCCATCTCGCTTGCACTCATGCACTCGGCGACTAACAGCCAGCCCACTTTTAATGATAATCATTATTGCCGTTGTTACGGTCGCTGTTCGTCGTTGTTTTTGTTGTTTTTGCGTTGCTCTTTTGTTGTTGATACTTTTTCTGCTCTTGCTGGGCTCTCACACAAGCACACACGCACACAGACGCAAGGCAAAGAGAGCACAGCACACACACACACAGCACAGACACTTACGAATTTGGGGGAGAAACGAGTTTTGCCAACCGTTGAGCTGCTCTCTCGCTCTCTTTCACTCATACAGCCGCAGAGATTCGTATCTGTGTGTATCTGTGCTTAATTATTGTTGTTGCTGCTGCTGGCTCTGCTGCTGTCGCTGTCGCTGCTGTCGTAGTCGTTGCCGTTGCCGTTGCTGCTGTTGTTGTTGTTGGTGTTTTCGCTGTTTTCGATTGTCGGTTGTCGTGTAATTCCCATTTGTCGTACACTTTGTAGTTGCTCAAGAAACTCATGTTAGTCTACTTTTGGCTGTTACGCAGATTGTTCGTATCGTTCGTTCGTTCGTTCTGTGTGTCGTGTCTGTCTCTGGTCTCTGCTCCGCCGCTGTGCCTGCTGCCTCTGTCAGTTGCCAGCAGTGCCAGTGCCTCTGTCAGTGCCAGTGCCATCGCTAGCGCCTGTCGTGCCGCTGCTTCGCCTCGAAATATCCATTCAGTGTGCGTTCGCATTGCATTGGCTCGTCGTCTGCGTTTTCGTCTTCGTCTTCGTCTACGACTACGACTTCGCTCTCCGCCTCCACCTCCGCCTACAACATCAACATTTCTCGCCTACGACAACTTCGTCTTTGTCTTCGCCTTCGCCGCGGTCATCCAGAATTTAAAAAAATAAAAGAAAAAGAAGAAAAGTCTGGGCATCAGCATAAACAACATATAAACAGCAGGCGCTTAGATTTCTGGGAGTTGCAAAGCTCTCAATTCTCAGCCAGCAATCGAAAACTATATACGACTCTGGGATTGTTCAAAACGTTCAATCGTTCAACCGTTTAACCGTCGGCAAATGCAAAATGTGTCAAATCGGCAACAAAACGGTTAAAAACGGTTAACAACGGTTTTAAAAAAAATAACAGTGCACACCAATACATGCATACACTCACACATACACGACCTTAAAACAGTGATTAATTAAAGCAATTTTTGTTCGATATCGAAATACAAAGCAAAAAAATACAAATATAAAAAAAATTACAAATGAAACAAGTATATTATTTAATGTAATTAATTAAATACTTAAAACACAATTAGGAGACCAGCAAACAAATTAATGCAAAAGTTGTGCCAATTCTTATTGAATCGTATTGAATTGAATTGAATTGAATTGAATTGGGAATTGTGCGAGTTTTGAGCTTCGAGTGCGGTTTTCGATTCGTGTCGTGTCGTGCGCTTTAAGAATAATTATTAGTTCGACTTGAAAAGCAAATCTAAATTAAATGACAGTGCACAGTAATGAAACCGGTGTCTGTTTAGTAATGGTGCGTATTTAAAGTATATCTGTAGTATTAAGAAGTCTTACAATAAGTCTAAAGTATGTAGAAATTGACTTGAGTATATAGGATTATCCGCTAATTGCTTAAAGTTAATTTTAGTAAAGTTTTCATGAGAAATTCAAAGATATATTTCTTATTCACAATTGGTAAATAAGTGGGAACAGCAAAGGATCGTTTATTGTTCGTTTTAGGATAGTGATTTCTTGCTCAATTGGAATTAAAAGGGAAATACGCGCTTTAAATATCGTAAGACAATCGGAATCAAGATGAGTTCCTTTAATTAATTTCAACTTGTTGTACAAGGTGTTAAATGCAACGATTGGACTTGACAGAGTCAGATCGCGGATCGCAGATAGAATAGGAGTGAAATACATACATATTGTACTCGCATGCAGGCATTTTAAAAATAAATCGACAAAAAAGTAAAGTAAACTAAAGAAATTTCAAATCGATGTCTGCCAAATCCACTTTGAATCCCAAAATGTCAGCCATACATTTGTGCTACATTTGTTTGGCGTGCCAGAGAGTGTGTTTCTGCATGTATGTGTGTATATGTGTGTGTGTGTGTGTGTGTTTGTCGATTCCTTTGTCGACACATGTATACTATACTAAACAGTACTCCCCATATAACAGTGCATACAGTTGGTCAAGTAATTGTTTTGACAAAATAAAAATAATCACATATTTGTTTTGAATGCTTAAAAATAGTTAAAGCCAATGAAAATCTTTATTTCTTTTTTTAAGCTTGTTCTAAGAACATTAAGCAACTATCATTATATGAGAAAAACTATTTAAAATATTTAAAAATTTAATTTATTTTGCTAAAGTTGTTGTTTTTATTGTTTTGACAAAATACAAAATTAACTTATTTGTTTTTATGCTAAATGTGATATTCGCGGTTCATTCTGAGAACATAAATCAACCCTTAAAAATAATAAAAATAATCAAAATTTACCAAAAAATATTTTATTTTGCAAGTTTTTGTTTTGATAAAAATAAAAATATCACACATTTGCTTTTATTAATAAATGGATCTTATTATTATTTTTTATATTTTCTCTTATATTGCTTGAAGATACATAAGCATATAATTTAAAATAATAACATACCAAGAAGAGATTCTTTTGCAGTATAAAATTGGTGAATTTCCTTAAATTATCGAAACAATTACTTGACCAACTGTAGATACAAGTATATAGTATCTATATAGGAACTGCTGTTGTTCGATTGTATCTTATATGCACATGCACACACACACACACACACACACACACACTTACTTAGATACATACTTAGCATGTCTGTCGATGCTTAAAATCAAAAAAAGGCCTTTACATACTTGCCTGGTAATCTGATCTACATGCTGGCAAATATGGCAAGTTAATGTTGCCTCTTTGCTCAAATGTAATCAATTCAACATATACTTGACACTTCAGCGCCAACACACAGTACTTGTACACACACACACACACACACACACACACTCGCTCACTCTAGCGCAGACATTAATTACAAATAAGTAAAGCGGCAAGAACAGCAACAAAGCGCTATGAAAAGAGCCCCATAAAATGCTTGCGATAAACAAAACAAAAACAAAAACAAATAATGTGAAATGCAACTTGTAGAACAACAAAGAAAACTGAAACCGAAACTGAATCCGAAACCGAACACCGAAAATTCGAATTGAAGTCGCAGCGAAAAATGCAAAACGCTGTTTAGATCAAAATTCCACTGTGCAAGACAGGGATAGCTATACTGTGTGCATACAAATTTGTGTGTGAGTAGTGTGTGTGTGTGTGGATATTTAACACTTTTGATCAATTCCCAACAAGAACAAGATGAACTTTAACTATTGTTTATTCAAATTCTTGTGCACTCACTTCGATGTACAGATTTTTGTATCTCCAAAGAATTCGAAAGCGATTTTACTTAAAACTACAACTCAGATAGAAGATAGGATCTTAAGTTTGTCAAAAGCGATACATTTGTAATAAGCAACAGGAAATATATATCTTTATTCTTGATCAGCTTCAACAGCCGGGTCGATAAAGCCGTGTCCTTCGGGCCATCTATATAAACACTTAGATCTCAGAGTCTTTAAAAACTAGGTCCATAGATTTCTCTATATCCTCAGACAATCAATTTTTTTTTTAAATAATTTTGCCAAGCCCTCAGCAAATTGACCGTTACGAATTTCTAGACCAATTTTAAATATACAAATTTTAAATTGGACGATGGTTAAATAAATTTCTTTATTTACATGGACAAATAATTAAAATGAAGGTATAAAGCATAAACATTTTAGTGCGGGTTATGTTAAAGGTGGGCACAAATATTTTTTATTTAATAAATAAAAAAAAGGTCACCTTCAGTGCGAGCTGCAATTTTTATTTTATTAGAGCAGCATTTTGCTTATGCGTCTTACTGGCGCATATATTTAGTTATTGTAAATTCGCTTGAGATCAAGTGCTTGTGCGTCTTTCTGGCGCGACTTAAAAGGATTAATAACAGTAGCTGCTGATAGCGGAATGTATACTTCATGGATAGAGTACAAGTTTCTTTTACTATTGATCCAAGGCTTGTTTAATTTGTATTACTTTTATTTTCATAGTAAATTTTCTTTTCTAGCCCAATAAGTACAGGGTCTCTCATAGTCGGCTCTCTCGACTGCAGCACTTCCTACTATTTTTAATTTTGAATTGTCCACACATGTATTGAAGAGTTAAAGATATGTCCAATGGACAACATGGCCGAGTAGCGAGTGATAAACATCGGGCGGCTGATTCAAAGGCGCCAACTGATAACCCAAACCCCACCTCCAACCCCTTGCCCATACCCATACCCATACCCATTCCCATTCCATCTAAACAACATCGGGAGCCGGGCCCCATATGGGTCATAGAATTAATTTTTAATCGCGTATGGCCACTTGAGTTGTCACTTGGACGCAGTGCATCCGTCTATCTATCAGCGACTGAGCGAGAAAGAGAGAGAGTATATGTGTCTCTCTCTGTGTGTGTGTGTGTGTCTTGGCGATAAAAATCCAATCTTGCAGCCTTTCGATCATTTGTTAAAAAAAGAAAAAAATATATATAAAATGGGGAAGAGAGTGAGCGCCGCCGCAAAGACAAACGAAAAACGAACGTACAAAAATCAAGAAAAGTTTACGAAAGCAAGCAAAGAGATGATAATAAATAAACCTGAAACTTGTTTGTGTCTGCATGCCGCATGCCGCATGTAGCAAGCATATGTGTATGTGCGAATGTGTGCGTTGCAGTTGCAGTTGTTGTTGTTGTTGTCGCAGTTGTTGTTGTTGTTGTTGCAGTTGCAGTTGTTGCTTGACTAAAAGTGTTGACAAAAGTGCGCGATAGGCTTATATGCACACACAAGAAACATGGACACAAGATCCACACAAATACAAACACACACACACAAACAACACACATACACAGATACGCTTAGGACAACGTTGTCGTTGTCGTTGTTGTTGTCGTTGTTGTTGTCGTTGTTGTTGCCGCTCTTCGTTGCAAGCAATCGGCTGTGTAATTTAAATCAATGTTGTCAATCGAAAACATGATTTGTTGTTAATGGCGGCTCCACTTTGATGATCATGCCAAGAAGAACCTAGAAGAGCCTACGCCAGCTGACTGAGAAGAGAAGAGCAGGCTATTAAGAGGGGGTCTGTTCTTGAGTAGGTAGAGTAGGAGAGCAAAGGGGTTCGGAGGGGAGAGGCGTGTGTCTACAGAAGAGACGCGCTTATCGCATTGATAATAGGGGCAACGATTTTAATTAAGTTTCTTGAAGCCCCTTTCTACTCCTAAGGCTACCAGGTACAGTAGGCACACAGATCATTAAAAAACCAAAAAATAAAACACATATTTTTTAAATTCAAATATACAAATCTTAATTTTAGCATGCATATTTTTGGGCTTATTTAATTTCCGAATTCGCGAATTTTATTTTTTAAATTCTTTCATCGCAACGCCAGATACTATTGATGTAAAAATATATCGAAATATCGATTATAGCGGTTATCGAGTACTTCAACTCGATGATTTTTTTTGGCGATCCTATTCTATAGATTTCCATGTAAAATCGACAACAGACTGTGGCTTGTATACATCACAGTTAAATTGCAGAATTCATTTAAGTCCTTCAATTTTGTAAGGGCGTCCGTAAAAAATAAACTACAAAGTATGAATTAGGAATAAAAAAGTTCGCATGTATTTTGTAATTTTAAATTCGTTTTTAAATAAAATTTTTTTATTAACTCGATATTTTTATCTATTTTTCGATATATCGACAACTCGATACTTATTTTTGTCGATTTTTTATTTCACTATAAAACTCGATCTAAAGTTTGGATTTACATTTTTACTAGATATTAATTGCACTCTTTTTCTTCTCTCCTGTTTATTTGTAACTCTTACAGAATGCCGTTTCAACTCGCCTTGCTGCCTCATCGCCTACCACACCCTCCACAAACGCCGCACAGACGCCACATCCACCACAGCCGCCACAGCCGTCATCGTCGTCGTCGACCTTGCCGCCGTTGCATTCATCGTCCGGCTCAAGCCACGGGCACGGCCTCGGCATCGGCTCCGGTCCGGGGCCAACGCTCACCGCCGCCGTTGTTGCCGCTGCCGCCGGCTTGCCGAGCAGCGTGCCCCTGCCATTGACCGTACCCGGTACCGGTTCCAGTTCCGGCATGGTCACCTCAACCGTACCGCCGGGCGCACGCTCCGGCTCTCCCTGTGCCGCTGCCGTGACGCCCTACGGCTCAGCCTCGGCGGGAAACAGCGCCGGACCAGGTCCATCATCGTTACCCAATGTGGGAGTTGGACCGCCGCCTCCTGGAGGACCGCCTGCTCCTGGTTCTGGTAACCCAAATCCAAATCGCTGCTGCGACACTGGACGCACCATCTACACGGATCCCGTTAGCGGACAGACAATTTGCTCCTGCCAGTACGACATGCTGAACTATCAGCGTCTGGCCGCCGCCGGTGGACTTGTTCCTGGACCCGGAGGCGTACCGCTCGGCGTCTATCCCGAGGGCATGTCTGCCTACCTCTCCGGCATTGCCGCCGATCAGCCACCATTCTACGCCAATCCGGTAAGTGAACGTGCCACATGCAACATGCAAAACGCATTCCAAAACGCAGTTTATTGTCAAAAAAAATAAGTAGAAAAAAGAGCAGAATTAAATATAACTGAGTACTCGACTCTAAGATACCCGTTACTGAATTGATTAATATATCAATTTTATCTTTGAAAATTGAACTCCAACAAAATAAAAATTACAGCATACTTTTAAGCAAAAGCACCCTTTTGATTCAAACTTAAAATAGCCATATCTGATGTTATATTTGTCCAATCTTGATACGATTAAGTAGAACAATAGATCAAAATTAAACAAAAAGAGAACCTGTGACTGCGGTAGATTTTGGTGGCAAATGAGGACAAGAAGAATTTTTTAAAACACTGGGATGTGCAGATTCTAGCCGTTAGTACTAAATGTTTTTTATTAAATTTCCAACGTATCTAAAATTTGAAAAAATATAACATTTGATCTACTCAAAAAATATTGTGCTTATTTTAGACAAAAAGCTGATCAAGAATATATATATATTTTAAAGGATCGGATATGCCTTCATCTTTCAGTAAAATACATTGCTACGAATACAATATACCCTTTCACTCCTTTAGCAATGGGTATAAAAAGAAAAAAGTCAGCAAAAAAAAAGAAGAGGAAAACGAAACGTTCCTCAGGCTGTTCATAAGTCATGAGACTAAACAATGGTGCAATAAATTTCTGAATTTGTCCAACGTCCGTGCTGGGACCACCGTCATCGTCGTCATCGTCATCGTCGTCGGTATGGTCGTTATTTGATCGTGTGCCAGGGCCACGCAGACAGACAGACAGAGATAGAGAGAGAGAGAGAGAGAGAGAGAGGGACAGCCAGAAACGGAAAGAGAGAAAGAGAGCATCAACTTGGTCCGTTGTGCTTCCGAACATGTGTTTAGAGTTTTGGCTTATTGGCGTTCTAGGCAAAGATTTGTCAAAGACTTTGGAGCCCAGTCTGGACAGTCTGACACTATGATCATTGCCTGGTACCTGCGACGGTACCACCGTCTGTCTCTGCCTGACCTTTTGAGACTGGTCATAGTGATATTTCAAGTCGCATTATTGTGAGACTAAGCGAGTCTGGTCACGGCCATGTCATATGCCTTCTTTTACAATGCCATCCTTCCGAAGAGTGTTCTCCGGTCTACGTTCTTCGTTCTTCCTTCTCCGTTCTTAGTGCTGTTACAGCATGTCCGGCGCTTCATTCATTCAGTCCATTGTTCGCCGAATTATTTCTAATAGCAGCGTGTAATTTGCTTTTGTTTGCAAACAATTCTATTTGGTTTCACTTCCCGGACCACATGCCGCGTCTAGGGTCAAGTCACTGCCTGGTCGAGGGTCAGGGGCAGGGGCAGAGGTAGGGGTAGGAGTAGGGATATTGGACTCCCACTGTGACTTGGCCATACCAAAACAGACCGGATCTTGTGTGGCTTTCAGTTCGCTTGAATTCTAAACAATCTTAGTGTCCATTACTCGACATATGCATCTGAGGACACTCAATTAGCACAATCTCTGGTTTCTAATCTTCTTCTTTCCCACTCTTAGCCTCAATATATCATAAAGACTTATTTTAATTGTAAACTAATCTAAAAACATTTAAGATTTGTTTTCTTTTTGTTAAACTATTGATGTATTTGTTTAGGTCAAAATTGCTAGCTATATTCTGAAGAATATATTCCCTATAAATATGTCGTTCTTTGATCTGGTAATTCTCGAAGTGAAATTTTCTTATTATAAAATATAATGATATTGAAAAAATATTTATAGAAATTTACAAAAGCCTGAAACCGATATTAATTCATGAATTTAGCTGTATTTTTTCGACTAAATTTCCTACATTAATATAATATTATAATATAGATAGCAACATTTCAACCGGTTATATATGTGCCACTTGCAACAAAAGGAGGAACTGAAGGAGAAACCAGCTAAACACATAATTCCTTAGCCAGTACAAAAAGAGATTGCCACAATAAATTTTACATTTACATTTCATGATAACATTATAATTCTCTTTACAAAGGGTATATTTTCGTAAAGGGTTATATATTAACATTGTTAAGAGTAAACATATCTTTATAGCTTATGTGTTGTTAAGTTTGGGTTGCATATCTCGTTCCAGTAGAATGTTTATGATATGAAAGCATTTGCATCGCGTGCAGGTCGCAGTTTATGTCTAAAAGGATGTTCAGTAAAACAGCTCCAATAATTTCTATGAAAACTGAAACTGTTGTCAATTTACTTCTCCACATTTGGAATATCATAAAGAAAAATGTAGAATAAGTTACAGCAAGCGATATTCAAATTTATTTAACTCAAAATTGTTTTTAAATTAATAAAATTATTGTTGTTTAGGCGAAATATTTAATTTACTATGAGAATTTAATAAAAAATATTTAATTTTCAATTATATAAAAATTTAAGTTAAATTAAAAAAAAAATTAAGATAAATTAAAAATAGACAACAAATTAAAAATTAAATATTCAAGAACATTGAGTGTTGTAGATAAGTTATTATCATATTTTCCTAGAATCAAGATACAAATATGAACTTATTTAAGTGAAAAATGTTGTAAAACGTTATTCGACACTCAGTTCAACAAATCAGTGAAAACTTAATAACGAAATGTTTATTTATTCAATTGGATTGAAAACAAACTCCATTTATGGGAATTGGTTAACTGGCTGACTGCAAAACACGGGCAATGCCGCGCATCCATCAATTATGTAAATATTTACATCAAGTGTTTGAAATGCCCGCAATAATGACGAACGAACCGAGTGACGATCGATTTCGTCGCACTTCTTATTGTAATTCCATTGTATTTTTCGCTTTTTTATTTTCGATAATCGAATGAATATAAATGTACATATGAATATATGCAGGGTATAAATATCGATTTGTATATTGAAGAAGCTTAGACTAAAGCTCAGACAAAAGACAAGTAGATGAGATGAGAGAAGAAAAAAACCGGAGCCTGTTGCCAGTAGCTGTGGTTTTGCATAAATTTCATTTTATTGCCGGTTTCTTATTGTTATTGAAGATACACATATGCATAACTATATATATATGTGTGTGTGTGTCTATAGATTTATTAAAAATAAGAGTCGTCTCATTTGAAATTTATCGATTGGTGATTTAACACTGTCGCTCTCAAGTTGAAAATCTCGCCCACGCCAGCGAAATTTCGATGTGATAGGCGTACGTATATTTTTATGCGTAAGTGTACATCACATGCACATTTGTCTTAATATTGATTGAGGCATTTAAAAGGCAAAACAGTTTCGAATTTTCCGACGCACACAGCTGCATAAATCATCCGGCGATCGTAATTAGTCAACTGCGGCATTTTCAAGAGCCGCCGGCGCTAAACTGAAGCAATTTTTCTTAGTACCATAGCATCTAGCTATCGTATATATACATATATATATTTCGTTTCGGGCCGGAGTTGTAAAAGTGTCGGCTCTGTGCGGTGGATTCATTACTTTGACACGAGCTGTCAAGCGGCTGTCATTTTGCCGCAGCACGTTCATATATATTCGTTGTCTTCAGACTCGACGCATGCTAAATGGTGGATGATGGCTTTTGAAGGTGGATGTGACGCTGCCACAGACTGTAAATGTGGATGTGGATGTGAATGTAGATGTTGCACCAACGTCGCTGTCATTTCAAATGGCAAAAAGAAACATTTGAAGAGCGCCGCCTGCCAACAAATAGGCCAGGCAAGTTCAATTTCGTTCTGGCCGCGCCCGGTGTCGTTGAGGGCATTGAGGGCGTTCAGGGCGTCGACTGCTACTTTTCGTACCTTATTAATAAATTTGTCAACACGCAACTGACAGCCTGTCCGCCTGTGATCCGCCCCCGCCCCCGTTCCCTGTTCTGTGCCCCTGTCCCGTGCCCCTGTTCTGTGCCCCTTGCCCCTGTCAGTTGTCAGTTTATCTGTTTATCCTTGACGTTAGCGCATATGTTGCATCCTGACTTCAGCTGCTGCTGCTGCTCCAGCTCAATTAGACAATAGAAGAGTCCTGTTGCTTACGTTACGATGAACTTGGTCCGAGTCTATTAACTTTTCATACTCAGCAACCAACATTTTGACAGGGGTATTATAACTATATGGCAATTTATGGCAGATATTTTTGACTCTACAAAGTATACTATATGAATTACTAACAATTTGAGCAACATAGATAAAGTTAAGCAAATTTATTTATTTATATTAAAAGTATGTTTTGTATTAATGATTATTTGAACACCCAAATTGAAGTTAATACATTTCTTTATTAATTTATTATCCTAATTCCACTGCGAGTTTATTTACTTATTTCACAATTTTGAAATTATGAACAAAAAATATTTGTATTATTTCAAAATGTGTATAATAATGACAATTGTAAAAAAGATGACATTCTTTTGTTATGAAATGACAGTATAAATAGGCTACGATTCACTATAAAATTATGGTTCATCATATAAATTATTTACTTAATAATATTTCTTTTCGTTTGTGTCAATGGTAGATTGTAGAGATTCTTAAGTTGTCAAATTTTCGCAATTTTTTTTTGGATTTCATCCTTATTAAAACATACTTATTTATTATTGATTTACTTGTAATTATTCATATTATTAAAAAAAATTTAATGTTAAATATTGTAAATATACGATTACAAAGTATCTTAATGTCGAGCTAGTAAGGTTAATTTCTTTAAAGTATTGCCAAGCCTCCTTCTGAGCTAGTAATAATTATTTGAAGTATTTTCTTAAATTATTTTCATTTTTTTTTTTATATTATTTGCTTACCTTTGTTGCAATTGAATGAAGCTGCAATAAAAATACAGCTGCTGAGTATCTCACAGTTTAGCACACTTCATTGCAGTGTTTTTGCTTGTTCCGACTCTCTAAGTGCCACAACATCATCAACAGCAACAACAAGACCAACAGCAACAACAGCAACAAGAGAAACATCAACATCAACATCAATGTCAACTGGCAACTGGCAACAACAATGCATGAGGCATGAAATTTCGCACTCGACAATAATCTTACTCGGGGGCACAAGCACACAAAAGCCAACTACGCACAAATGTGTGTATGTGGCATATCCATATCCACATCCACATCCACATCTACATAGAGTGCCACTTTCCGTGTCCATGTGTCCTGTGGGAGCTACAAAAACTTTTGCCGCTGGCAAAATTGACTTGAAAATGTAACGAAAAAGGCAAACTACAAATCGAGTCAGTCGCTCTTGCACCAATGACGAGTAGAGTTGCCACCCTCCCACAAAGTCACAGAAACACACTCACATGCGACACGAAAACAACCCTAACAAAAGGAGCAGAAACAGGAGCTGGAGCTGGAGCTGGAGAGGATTCTCTTGCTCTCAGTACATGCACTGATTTGTCAACTTTCAAAATGTCGAAGTGTTGTCGTTGTTGTTGTCGTTGTTGTTGTCGTTGTTGTTCCATCTCGGGGGTTGTTGCCTCACTTTCCTAATGGGTAAGGTGACGTCTCCTGAAGCTGGTCTAAGTACTAAATACATTTACTCATGCTCCTCATCAAACTCCCTCTCTCTCTCTCTCTTTTTCTCTTTCTATCTCTGTCGTTTGGCATTGTTGTTTTTTGGCTCTAAGTGTTGTGGAAAGTTTTTGTGTTGTTGCCATTGTTGTTTGGCTTTTTGGCAAAGTTGAAAATGTACGTTAACAGTAAATTTTGCACTTTTATACACACACACACACACACACACACACACACACACACACACACACACACAGTGAGAATGAGGGTGTCTACGAATATGTCTGAATGGGGCTGCCTACAACAAACAAATTAGCAGTCATGGCAACGAACAACGGGCCAAACAAACAAGCAGCAAGAACCACACTTACAACTTTCACATAACAACAACAGCTTCAGGCGCCACCTCGTCATCCTCCACATCCCTCTCCCGCTCCCCCTTCCATCCACATCCTCTCCAGCTACATGTACAACTTTATAAGCGCCATACGCAATAACTGTCAACTACGTGGAAACGTTTCCATCTTTCCATCTCCTCAAGGGATTTCAGATGAAGTAAAGTCAATGCCAATGCTCATCGGTTTTAGATTGAGATTCCGTTTGAGAATCTGATTCTGATTCCATTCATTCTTAAACTTCAACTCACTGTTGAGTACAGACAGGAATGCGATGCGATGCGTAAACGTGCGTTTATTTTTAAATCGAAGCAGCAATTAATTAACTCGACCCGTCATTACGCGCATCATTCACATCGCATCGCATCAGGCGACAGACCACAGGCAAACCACAACAGGGCAGCACCCGAAACACACACAGGGTGGACAGGGAGAGGAACAGAGGAACTGGGAGAGGAACCCAGAGGAACTGGGAAAGGGACAGAGGAACTGGGAGAGGGACATAGGAACTGGAACAGGCGACAGTCACCACATCACATCGCATCGCATCGCAATGTGTCGACCAATTGTCGGTGTTGGGTTATGTCCATGGGGCATCCATTTAGTTTTTGGCGTGAAGCGCACACAGCGTTCCACAATTTAGTTAACAATGAAAATCCAATGAATTTCCAGTTCCTTTTATTTTTTGTTTGTTTGTTGTACACAAACTCATTAATTTAGTTGCCTTCCATCAGCTGGAAGCTGCGAAATCACAGTTTGCAATGCGTGAACCTGCACACTCCAACAAAAAACTTAAAAAAATAAAAACAAAGGCACAACGGTTGTCTAATATACATAACTCTTTGGGTTATACCCTTCAGGGAGGAACGTGCATAAGAAACTGTTTAAAACAACTTTGTTGTTCTGCATTTCGTTTATTTGAAATTTATATGTTGAGCTTAAATTGAGTTGGCACATGTAACAGGAATTTTAGAAAATTCAACTCCGTAAATTTTATTATTATTATTTATATTTAATTATATTTTTTTAGTCATTCGACTTGAAGCTAATTTTTGTAAAATGATAAGCATACTACGTAATTTTTATTGACAGATTGTATATGAATCACACGTTTTTAAAATTATTTTATTCATTTTATTCCCTATTTTTTCTGTATCGATAAAAGGATTTTCGGCTGTTTTGTTTTTTGCCATTGGTTTGAAACTTAGTTTTAGAGATCAATACTAAAAATTAATGGACACGTGTTTCAACGATTTCCAAAAATTTAACTTTTTTGGAGGTAAATTAGCGGTAGTGCACTGGTAGGGTTGGGTTTTGGGTGTTAGGCTCCTTTACATAAATAATAAAAATTAGTTTTTAATAATAGATTGTAAATCAAGTATGTATTTTACATTTTTTAAAATGAAAATGGGGTAACCATTTGCTTCAAAAGCAGATATAAAAATTCTTAGCTATTTTATATAATTTTAATTTACTTCAATTGATTAGCTTGAAAATTATTTTTTGGGATCTATGACAAAAAAAGTTGACACGAATGTCAGGAATTTCTAAAAGTGTAGCTTTCTTAGTAGAAACGAGCAGAAAGATGAATAAAATTATTTAAAGATTTGCTATCCTCTTTCCAAGTACGTGTATATTCCTCTCGCAACATGTCTTCTTGGATGAATGTTTGTGGATGTAATGAAGTCATAACTTATCATCACAATGCTGAGCTACTCGGATGTAATATTAGGAGTAGATACCAACTAATAATGTGGAGAGAGAGAGAGAGAGGATCAGGTAGTTGTTGGCAGTACATGTACTTGTAGTTAAACTCGTATTCGAAGCTGTAATAATAAACGCAAAACGTAGTTGCACACTTGTCGAGTATTCATGTTGTATTCATATTTTTTGCATCACACGCAAAAATCTCGGGAGCTGTTAAACGGTAGCGAAGGCGGAGAAGGAGACGGAGACGGAGAAGAAGACGGAGAAGGAGGAAGTGGAAGTGGAAGCTGCAGAGAATTGCATACTGTAAGTTGCTCCTACTGTAAGTGGTAGCAAACGCAACAATTTATAGGATGTTGCACTCGCATGTTGCACTGTCCATGTCTGTGCCCATGTCCATGTCCGTGGGCAGCACGCACTATAACACGCTCCATTCGGCGACTGAGAGACAGACAGAGAGACAGACAGAGAGACTGAGAGACAAAGAGACTATGTTAAGACCATACAGATTTGGTTGAGTCTGAGGCGGATACTCTTGATGTTAATGCTAAACATGGTGCTGATGCTGTTGCACGTTTGATAGTTGAATGCGATTATTGTAAAAGTTGTAAAAATTGCATAAACCGGTTCGGCAATGCAACAACAACAACCATAACAACAACGACCTTTTCTGCTTCATTGAGGAATCGGATTCGGGAATCGGGATTGTGCAACTGGTAATTGATCGCTCGGGTGCAAGTTGCGACCTTCCGATGCGCAGACTTATTTCCACATTCGGCAAACTGTAATTTAATATTGTCTTGACTTGGTCCAAAAGGTTGTAAAACGTTTTGCTAAATGACTTCTGCGAACTACAAACTGCGAACTACGTTCACGTTACGAATGCTTTCCTGTAGGACCTGTCCACAGCTAAAAGGTACAAAAAAAAGGGCCAACAACAACAACAGATCTCTGTCGCCGTTTATCAGTCTATCGCTGACTTGACTTGACTCAAAATATATATATATATATATATATATGAAAAAAAAAAAAGAAAACAAAACTTACCACATGCTGAGCATGCGAACCTCTTCGACGAAGGTTTCCGCTAGTCGTGTTTTATGCCGGAGACTTCGATTTGCCGTTGATATTGCAACTGCAACATTCTCGTATTTGTGGCGACACACAAAATATTTCCGATTTGGCAGCAGACCAACCAAACAACCGACCGACAAACTGACCGACAGACCGTCGGCTCATGATAACAGACATTGCAACAAGAACAACAACAACAACAAGAACAACAACAGGCGAACAACTTGGCAACTGTCTGATGTTGACAACGAGTCCCAAAGTCAGCATGCGTTTCGAGATGTATATCGATCGCAGAGTTTACATCATCGTCTTGACCTTTGACATTTTTCCAATGTCCAATGGATAATATTCTCATACTAAACAGCTGCTTCTGCTTCTCAACTCCCATTGTAATCTGTTGTCGTTATCACGCTTAAAACACGGCAACACAGCTGACATTAAACAACGACAACGACAACAGCAACAACAACGTTAACAGCAACAACATCAGCAACATCGACAGCAACAGCAGCAGCAACATCTGTCGCTTTGAATTTAGACAAGACTAAATTACTAAATGTGTATATAAGTAATTGTCATGTAACACTTAATCAACATACATACAGACATAAATACAAGTACATACCTACAAACATTTATGTACATCATTTTGTGTGCGATTTTAATTACGCGAGTCAAGCTTCGCATCTGTTTCTAAATGCCAACTAAATGTGAATATACCTATATATAATTACATGTGTGTGTGCGTCTGTGTGTGTGTGTGTGTGTATGTGTGTGCAAATGTGGCATTTACGTGTATTCACTTGTATTCATATGTCGCTCATTATCAAAAAAAAAAAAAAAAAAAAAAAAAAAAAAATGAATCCCAATTGAATATAGCGAATAATACTCGTTGTACACAGCGAAAGCTGAAGCGATTTCTGTCACGTCTTCTACTCATGATAGAGCATCGATTGCTGCTCTCTCGCTTATCATTGACTCAAGCTAACAGTGGTATAAATTCAGTTGAATCAAACACAAATTGCTGGGCTAAATGTTATACAACAAATATACATAAAACTAGCAGGATTTGCCCATCATTAAAGATGATAAGAAAAACTGGCATCTTATGTAGTATACTGTGGTAAAAATTTAGGATCAGAATGCACATATATTTCCTCAACTATATATATTTATATATATATACTCAGTAGCGTCTTCTCTGCTTCTTTTTTTTTTGATGATAACACAAACTTACCTCTTGTCATAAGCATCAATTTATTACTCTTTTGCTTATCGCTGGAAGCAGCTGTACAGTGGGATTAATTATGCAATTTTAGAGTGAAAAACACATATTATACACATACTTTTATTTCCCCAAATGCTTAGGAAGTCTATAATTTTCTGTCTTGTGTATTGAAGCTATTTTATTCAGTTGGTTCTCCCTCTGTCAATCAAAAAAGAAATGTATATTCTTTTTTATAGAGAGTCAGCTAACTAATTTTATTAAAGAAAAAAAAAGAATGTTCTGGGTTTTTAATCTTTTTCCCATTTTATTGTAGTTGCTTATTGTTTAATAAGATATATTGGGCTTATCTAGTTTTAAAAATAAATATGTAGAATTTTTTTATGTCAAAAAAATTACTTGTCCAACTTTATATATTTGAAAGGATATTTTCTTTCTTATTTTTTCTTATTTTTTTTATTTCACAAACCAACTTAAATTCTATTTTTGTGGGAGAATCAGAATTTACTTGCATAAAAGCGACATTCTCCCATTGTCGATATTTTTAATTATAGCGACAAGCAACAGAACTGAGCTCAAAATCGTAAAATGTGTACTAATCATTTGTTTAACATGATTTTTAAATAATTTTTGGGTTCAAGGTCTTGCTGTTTGGTCAGCTGGTTCAATTTCGAATTCATGTTTTGAAAAAGATTATAAAAAATATATTAATAATAAATTTTATTTTATTTATTTGCAGGCTGGCATTGATTTAAAGGAAAATTTGGTAGCTGGCGGTGCGCCTTGGCCATATCCCTCCATGTATCATCCATATGATGCGGCATTCGCTGGATATCCCTTCAATAGGTAAGAGTTGAAGCGTTAAATGAATAACAATAATTTTGACAAGAGAGTGTGTAGTGTGTGTGTGTGGTGTGTGTGTGTGGTGTGTGAGTCTCTTGGCGAGAACATGAACGGTGGTCCGACAGGCGATCAACGCCAACACATCAGTCTAAGGACGTGACCAGCAAATGAATCAATGAATGAATGAATCAAGTAGGGCGCGGCCAACAGTAGCACTCACTCGACACTCAAATTGTTGCAAGTAAATTGAAAGTTGTTGCAGTTGCAGTTGCCTTTGCAGTTGTTGTAGTTGTTGTTGCAGACAGAAATTCGGCCAATTCGTTTGAAAAGTAAAAGCCAATATGCATTTACGTGTAAATATTGTTTGTATTGTATATTGTTTTTTTTTTATTGTATTTTCTATTATCATTAACGACAATTTATTTGCTTGTAATTGATCGCCGTCGGCAGAGTGGCTGCTTCCGCTGCTGGACATCGACATCAACAGCGACAGCGACATCGACATACATCGTAAATATCCAAACAAAGTTGTCGATTGAACAACATCGACAACATCCCGTCACGTCACGTTCCGTCAGGTAGAGTGCTCCTCTCTACCTTCCTCTCCCTCCCTCCCTCCCCTTTGACCTCCTCTGCTTGTTGCTCTTCTCATTGTTTTCAGCTGTAATTGACACCCATAACAGAAATTTGAAAGTTGAGTCATGTCCATAGCTGTTGTTGTTGTCTATCAATAATATTCACAATAAATCAATTTTGAGTTATTTTAGTGTGACGTGCCGCCAGTTAGCCGACTATAGCGAATTCGATTTCGAATTCAGCAAGTTAACTCAACATCGATATCGAATTGTGGATGCCGTTGTTCCACACAATGTAGGGGAACTAAAAGCCCAACCCTATTGTCATAGTCAGTATGTTTAGGGGCGTGGGTGTTTTGCCATTTGTCGTTGCATTGTTTTCGACATCCACAAACGGCATCCACAAACGGCATCCACAACTGGCAGGCAGGCAGCATCGGTATCGGAATCCACACGCGTTGATAGTGGCAAAATTATAAAAATTTATTCAACTGTCATGTGATCAAAGGCAGAAATGGCTGTCGACGCAGGTGTTTTGCACTCGGCGACACTTCGCTTTTCAAATTTAAATTAATTAATGCAACGCACACAGCAACAGCAACAACATCAACAGCAACAACAACATCAGCAGGCAACTGAATGGACATCAGCATCAGCCTGGAAATACTGTGCAGCTGGTCGGGAACTACAAATGGGACAGCAACACATGTATGGTTGTACTTATGTATTGTATTTATGTACGCACATACAGTCACGCACAAAAGTCTTGGACAGTTGATAATGACTCACTTTAATGCCCAATTAGTTACCAAAATTATGGAATGGATTATTCACTTTTTTTTTAAATAAATATTAGTTAAAACAACGAGCTAAAATATTTAAAAATATGAGCAAAACCTAGCAAATTTCCTAACCGAACTATTCTCTATTTGACTACGTCACTGCATTTCTAAAAATTCTAAAAATTCCTTTAAAGATTAAAAAAAAAATCAGTAAAACAACATGCTTTTTAATTAGCAAAAACATTTAAATTATACATTGCTATCTATATGAAATGAATACATTCTCGCAAATATTGTTAAATATTTATTAAATTAAAATTATTTCACATTGATATTTTTGTGTTATTTTTGTTGCTGTCGGCTTTAATTGGCTTTCAAAACTGTGCTTAATATTTTTCTAAGTTTGTTTAATTGTTCAATTTGTTTCCATAACAATGGAACTCTTAAAACGAAAATTTCTTTTGTTAATTAATATGAAATTCGTATGCTTAATTATTTTGAATTTGTTACAAAAAATTAGAAACATAACAATTCTATTCAAAAACATTTAAAATTTAATGCCAAAAATGTTGAAGTACTTTTGTGAGTGACTGTAAAGAGCTGCTGTTCCGCTCTGCGCTCTCGCTCACTCCCTTGCTATCTCCCTTGTTCCGCCGCTCATGTTCAGGATAACTGCCCACAAAAAGCGATAAAAGACAGTTGCTACGCCATGTCGCGTCCAATGCCTATATGCATATTATCCTGGTCGTATTCGAGCAGAGGCTGGAACAACAGGAGGAGGATGAGGCGGAGGAGGAGTCGGGTCAGTTTGAAAATATGTTGCCAGACCGCAAACTGCACATGTGTACAAGCATTAATGTTGCAGGGACACAGACATGTCGCAAGTTGCCCAATGGATTTCATGGCTGGCAAATGTGTTTATTATGAGCAAATGTTGCACACAAGTGTGTTGTGGCAAGAAGGGTTGGGTTGGGGTGCGTCCAATAATGCTCTGCTAATAGATACGCAACCAGTTGACCAGTTTAATATGCTACACATTTAAAAAGCCAACCAAAATGAGTTGGCTAACAAGTGTTTCAATAATATTCCCTTTCTAATTATTCCCTTTTTTTTATAATTGCAGCTATGGCATGGATTTAAATGGAGCTAGACGAAAGAATGCCACACGGGAGACGACATCCACATTGAAGGCTTGGCTCAATGAGCACAAAAAGAATCCATATCCCACAAAGGGGGAGAAAATAATGCTAGCAATTATCACAAAAATGACGCTCACACAGGTTTCCACCTGGTTTGCAAATGCGAGAAGAAGACTGAAAAAGGAGAACAAAATGACATGGGAGCCAAGGAATCGTGTCGATGATGATGATGCCAATATCGATGATGACGATGATAACGATAAGAATACTGAAGATAATGATTTGTTAGGTAAGTCACAATACTTAATACAAGTACCCAGATTTTCTGTTTTAACTGAAAGGGAGGAAAACTTGTTTTCCTGAAAGGAAGGAACAGAATTAGTTCGAACAATCATCCCCTAGTTATAGGAAAGAAGTTAACTACATTTATATCGAATGTTAGGGAGAAAAACGTACATCCTTGAAAGAAGGACAAACCAATATTTTTCAGATTTATATATGAATCGGGTGGGAGGAATACTTTCCTCTTTTTTTGAGGTTAGTTTCAACAGGTTGAACTATATTAAAAAGTGTTATTCAGATTAAAGTTTTATAAAGTGGAGAAAAACTTTTTTGCTCGATAGGAAAAAGCTAGCTCAAACTTTTTTTATATTTCTTGATGTACGTAATAAGTTTAAAGAGAAAATGTTGCGTGCGAAAGAATAAAGTGGGAGAAAGAAAGTGAGAAAACAACCACTTAGAGAGGTGGAGTTTCCTACGAGTTATAAGAAATAATTGTTCAACATTATATTACATGGGAGAGAGAATAATTTGTTTATTCCTGGGGTTCTATCACCAGTTACGGAAAAAAGTGTTTAATATTAGACTAGAAGAAGAAAAACTTTATTATAATAGAAGAAGTTATGGAAAATATGTATTTCACTTTTAAACACATTTCTAAACTTAAATAGATTTATATATTTGGTTTTAGCCAGGTTAAATAAAATAAGATCTATACTCTTCCGTAATTTTAAAGCAAACCTCACTAACTTTTAAATGTATATATTTTACTTGCAGATGCAAAAGACTCTGGACTGGGCTCAAATGACGACAAGGATCGTATGGGAAGACTGGGTGACATGATGACCGATCGTCCCGGCGAGAGCAACAACAGTGAGTGGTCGGAATCGCGGCCCGGCTCACCGAATGGTTCGCCCGATCTTTACGATCGTCCTGGCACGCATCCTCTCTTCCATCCCGCCGCCCTGCATCATCACTTCCGGCCTCCGACAGGCTCTCCGCCGGACATCGCCGCTTACCATCATCATCAGCAGCAATTACTGCAGCAACATCAGCAGGCACAACAGAACTCCCTGCAGACGGCAGTGGGCGGAACTGGGGGTAGTCTGACGGTGAAGCCAAGGATCTGGTCACTGGCCGACATGGCCAAGGATGGCAAAGAGTCCAACTCAGCTCCGAAAGATAACTCTCCACTCTCCGCAAGCGAGTTGCCACCGACACAGCCCGGATTCTATGGCCATGCCGGTCAGCATCAGCATCCGTCTCCTGGCAAAATACTCTCCCCACTGGCGGCACGCATCCCCAACTATGCGCCCTATGTGCGTCCCGATCTCTATCGCGGCTTCTATGGACCCGCGGCAGCAGCTGCCGCCCATTTGAGTGCGCCCACGCAGGAGTTCCTGGAGCATCAGCGGCACTTTGGCGCCAGCTTGGCTGCCCACAATGGACTCGGCATGAATCCGCTGCTGTGGAAGGCAGCGGTGTCTGGGGCAGCCACCGGACAGCACTTTGCCCCACTCAGCTTGACGACCACGAGCAATGCGGGGCAGGCACAGGTGGTGGCGCCACCGCCGGGTGCATCGCCGTCTGCCTCGAGCTCCTCCTCGTCGATGGGCTGCGATGTGGTGCATATTCCCACCAGTGGAGTGCATACGACGTCACAGCATATGATTGGTCCCATTTCCAGCAATTCAACATCCTCGTCATCCTCATCCAATTCGGGCAAGATCTCGCCTGGCGTTAATGTCACCTCGCTAAGCGGCAAGCCATGACCCTCATCGCTATCATTATCCGCATCAGCATCCGCATCAGCATCCGCATCAGCGTCCGCATCCGCATCCGCTTCCCCAGATCCGTATGCATTGCCGCCGGCGGTTGCAAATGGAACAACTGCTTCTCCGATCTCGGCATTCCGATCGCTCTCGTTGATCGCTATACGGGAACATCACCTGCAACAACAACAACAACAGCAGCAGCAACAACAGCAGCAACACCAACAACAACAACAACAAGGACCTAAGCTGGCGTTGTTAAGGCCATAATCTGATGAATTGAACCAAGCATAGATCAGTTGAAAGAGAGAGAGAAAGAGAGAGAGAGCATCGATCGGTCAACTTTCGGACAATAATTTACATGTGATTATTCGGTATTTTGATTAACGCCGCTTACACCAAATAGCAAGAAATCATCCCGCTCAGAGGAGCAGCGGTACCATTGGCATTGACTAAAAGCAACCGCATCTGCAACCGCAATCGCATCTGCAAATCGCAATCGCAAGGACTTTGTGCAATTTTTGTGGGAATGAAAAATCCTAAATCTAATTGATAATTGATAACTGATAATTGAAAATACATTAATTTTAATACATACAACTTATGCAATCAGAGCTTATAGGAAGTAAATTTGTAAGAGTTAGTGAAAAACGATCCCCCAATGACATCATCAGGACCATTTTCCACCCCCCTCACCCTCCCTGAAAAACACTTCTTTAACAATCTGATCATACAACATTTACGAGTAATTCTTTGTTAACTTCAATTGGCTTTCAATGCGATAGAGACGATCCTTCCTTCCTTTGGGTGGACATATAGCAAACATATCAATGTCGAACACGCTCTAAAATCTTAAATCTAAAATCAAAAATCCCTTCTCCCTATTTACCCCCCTTGGGCCCTTATCCAAACCAAATATGCAAGTAAAATGCGAGCAATGATTGATTTAGTTGTTGTAGTTTTTGTTTTTATTGTCTTAAGTTATAACTTTGTTCCTGTCGTTTGTAAATTTAATTTATTATTATTATATTGTATTGTAATTGTACTGTACTCTGTATGTATTTATTTGATAAATTGGCAAACACACGTTTTACCTAAATATAATAGTGTACGAATATACGAGTATATATTAAATAATATATTTAATAATTATTGCTGTATTTTATGCACAAATCGTATGTAAGCTCGCATAATTTTAGCGCCCTAAGCGGATAGTGTAATATATAATGCAACTGTATATAACTACATATATATTAATATAAATAAAAACTGAAAACGATACATATAAAAAACAAAAAAAATACCAAAGTTTTTTCATTCTATTAATATGGAAATAAGTGGATAACATTTAGTTACACTTTACAGAAACATAAGGTAACGTTCTTGGTAAATTAATAATAAATTTCTGATAATGACGATCGATTTTTATGTATCTTTGGATATGTGAGTTACCCTTTCTGGAGCGAACGGTCCAAAAATAAGTGAAGTGAAGTTAAGATATAAAATAAATTTTCGCGTCACATGAGATAGAAATTGTATATTATTACTTACTTTGGACACCACTGATCCAAAAAGTTTTGTTGTCATCATATAAATGATTCTGTCTACAAATATTATTGAAACTTGGTCAAAATGCTTTAGACATGTTAAAACTTTTATATGGTGATTTCAAACAAAAACAATTAGTTTTTAAAATATAAACTTTCATTTTTGGACCAGCTAGTTTTCCAATTTTTTATTTAAGATTGGTCCAGATGTAAAGATACTATATGTATACTTTGATATACAGAATATTATCTTACGAAATTAAATAGTAACTTATATAAAATATATGCTGTCAACCGATTGTTTCGAGTCGATTTTTATTATAAAGCCAACTGATCGGGCTGTATTTACTAAAAAATTTGGCGGCGCTTCAAAAAAGAAATATTTATAAAAAAAAATAGCACTTAAATTTGAATAAAACAAAAATCAAAGATAATTACAAGAAATATTATAAATGATGGGATATCTGAAAATTTGATTTCATTTCAGCAAATTGAAGTTGACATTTTCTTAATACATGTTTTTTGGGTGCGTATTATATTAATATTATAAATAATAGTAAGAATATTAAAAAAATATTTAAAAAGAAATTAAATTGAGCTTATTAAATAATTAAAATATTATAAGACGTTGCTTAAATTTATAATTGTAATTGTAATCGCTAATCGGGTACAATGTCAAGTCACTTTACAGTTTACAGTTTACATTTTACAGTCATTGATGATGGGCCTTGGTTCTCTTATTGCTGTCGTCATGTCATCGTCTTTGTAGTTGTCTTCGTTTACTTCGTTGTCAAGGCGTACAATTTGGTGCAATAGCGACTTTCGACTGGCGAAAAAGCTGAAAAGCAAAAATTGCATTTTGCTGGAAACGTGTTTTCCTGTAGCTCAGACCGGAAACAGCATTCGCAAACCTAAACAGAACCAAAAACAAACTGAGACAAAGACATACGACGTTGGGCATGAATGAAAGTAATAAACTAGTGAAAAGAATTATCGACATAAATACATATATACAGAGTTTATTAAACTTGGACAAATAAATATACAAATGAAATACAAATATTTTTAGCAGAGACAGTAATTATTTTAAGTATTAAGTATTATAAAATTACTATAATATAATATGATTATTTTTAATTTGTAATGATTTACATACAATATAAATATTAATTCTGATCATACTTTACATATCGAAATATAATCACTATTTTTGAGCAAAAATTGTAATTACTTGAGTTTTATGTTTTCTTTAAAAGTAATTATTTATTTTGATAAAAAATTTAGTGTAATACTTTTAATATGTATAAATATTTTTACATCATATCTGTCTAGTCGATCAGTATCGATCTTAATTCTTCTACCTGCATATACTCAGAAATTCTTTGACTTTACAGTGAGCTGAAAGTGATTTCGTAAATGCACACTTTATTTTGGTCTTTGTTCCGCCGACCAATCAATAAGAGTAATGCTATAAACCGATTAGTTGACTAGAGTTGTAAAGCAGCAGAGTTGCCACAAACTATTTACAAAAAAAAAATAAGAATAAGAAAAAAAGAAAAAGAAAAAGTGAAGAATCAATAATTTGTATAAAAGAAAGTTGTGGGCCTACCGGACTCTACATAATTAAATCATTGGACTGAAAAAATACCAGACGATACTCTCCACCGATTGAGTTAATCTTGTGACAAACGTTATCCGTTCCAATTTCAAATGACGACAGAGTTTTAGCGGCGCTGACAATACACGCCCGACATTTTATGTTTAGGCCTTTGTTTGGAGTCACAATGAGGGACAAGAAAACGACAAAGTGCTCGGCGCATGAAATAATAATTTACTTCATAAAAACAGACGTCAGCTTAATATTTGAGAGCTCTTTTTTTGACTACTGCTTCATTTTTTGTTCTTCTTTTACTGTTGGGCTACTGGTTTTTTATTTTTTTTTGTAAATTCAAGACACCAGATTACGCTGCTTGTGTGGGATTGACAGACACCTTTGTGCCTTCTTCCAATTTAAGCCGATGCGTTCAGTTCAATTGGTACATAACATATGTATATCGTGGTAACTCCTCAATCGCTGTTATAACTTTGTCATAATATTTCTGTGGCATTTTTACGCTGAAACACACACAGAATTGTTGCTGATAATGTGACGACATCAGAATTAGACACACAATTTTATAAGTATTATGTTAATTTTAAAAACACTGCATTTAATATATGTACATCCATTCACAGGTGACTTGAACTTGATAAACAAACCTGATGATAATGACACGTCATTAATACAGACTAAGAATGAATTTGAAAACAATGCTGGGAATTGAAAGCGAGGAGTTTATTATTTTCAGTGGAGCAAGCAAATTGAAGCTTCCGTGTTTAAGCAACTGGAACCGACTCAAAAAAAATACATGTGCAATTTTCGGATCCTACACCAAAATTATTAGTTTATTAAATTTGTTTTAGCATCAGACAAAAGCGGTCATTAAACCGTTACATTGTCTATATGGGCGTGTTGTTCTCAAAAATGGTAAGAGCTGATGATATTGAAAATTATAAATTTACATAGATGCTTTAATTATTTAAATTTTGTATAAATTTAATAAAAATTCTAAAGGGTTTTTACCCTAACAATAAATTATTTAATCTTATCACAACAATCTCCAATTTTTTAACATTTTTATTGACATTTTTATAAGATAAAAAAAAGAGTTGAGAGGACTACTTACAATACAATATATGACACAAATATATGAGAGAATTAGACAACTTGTTGTCAAGAGCTATCTTATACCAACACTATTCTATGGAGTGGAAATCTTTGTCATCTGTGATTCTAGGTGTAAGCAGAAATTGAATGTGGTCTTTAATGTCATTGTATGATAAATCTTTAATATCAGAAGGAGAAAACATACATCAAGTTATTTTAACAAAATATCTTACCTAAGCTTGAAAAAATTGACAAACTTAAGAGTTTTAATTTTACTTCACAAAATGATTTATAATAAACAGCCGAATTATCTGTTTGATAAGATTCAATTTACCAACATACATACATACATACAAACATATAGTAAGTTGGCCAGTTCTGACAGGTACTTCTTCATTCATACTGTTCGCTGATTAAATCAGTTACCAAAAAACTTAAAATCTGTTTCAGGCGCAGCTCAATTTAGAGCAAAACTTACTACATATCTTGAAAACCAAACCAAATAAAAAAAAAAAAAAATTATTTATCAATTTCTGTTTTTATATGAAACTTTAAGCTTTAATATTAGTGACAAGCGCCTTTATTTATAAGCTTTGTTTTGTAGCGATAGGAATCATATGGTAAATAAATTAATATGATAAAATTTCAATCAAATATTTATAATTCCAGCTGTTTTTTTTTTTTTGGGCTTTCTGGAAAATATACATCGTATTTTGTGAAAGCATTGTCAAACAATTTAATTCTTTTAAATAACTTAAAATTTCTGTTACATTGAACTTACTTAAACAGATTTCAAATTAAACCTACATTTTTGCTAAGTTATTCTCCTCTTGATAAATTTTGGCAAAATATTTTAAATATAAAAATGATAAATGCTAAAAATTAAAAAGAAAAAATCAATATATTTAAAAAATGTAAATTTTACTTTAACATTTATTAATAGATACAGTTTATCACTCCCCTCAATTACCAAAAGCAACTATAATATTTCAATTTGTCCTCTGGAAATTCCAATCTCTTCAATCTCAAGGAATGCTCAGACAAATGAGTCTTAATTAATTAAAGGAAAGGGCAATTGGCCGTTATGGATATCATCTGAATAAAGAAGTCCAACAAGATAGTGTTGATGTGTCCTTTCAACAGAATTACTCTTCACACATTCGGGTACTCATACGAGTACTTGTATTTATTTTGACACGTGTGGCCCCCCTGCGTAATTCGTAATTCGGAAGACATTCACATCCGCGGTTGGCCTTTGATTTAAAAATTGTGTTGATGCAGCAAATTAAAAGATCAAAGTGAATTCAAGCGCATCCCAAAATGTAATAAGATACAAAACTAAAAAAGAATATTTGCATTAAAAAAAGGTGATGTATGAGTATATTCATGAATACTTGCGACATCCGTAGTGCAATGACAAATGTGCGAGATGATTGGATTGAAAAAGAAAAACAAAAACGAAAACGAAAATGAAAACGAAGAGAATAGTGCGTATGACAATGGAGGCAAAAGGAATCACACTTTAGAGACGTTCGAGTACTCAAATAATAAGTATGAGTGCAGCAGGAGATAATCTCGCTAGGTCGTGGTCTTCTCAACAACTTGAACATGTGAATCAATGAGGCACTCACATGTGGGTGAAGTGTTTGTTGTCAGGAAGGTACGAGTGCCACCTTTTGGTGCCAAAAGATACTTGCACCTCAACTCTCTCTCTGTGTGTGTGTGTGTGTGTGTGGATTTGAGGCAAACAACGTTGCCAGCTCAAGTTGTTGTTGTTGTTGTTGTTGTTGTTGTTGTTGCAACCGGCAACCGGCAACTGAGATCGGTGTTACAGATAAAAGGCACTTCGGATGTTTCTTATTGCATGTCGTGATTGTGTCAGTTTGTATGTTCCCACTGGCAGCACTTGGAAAAATTAAGCAGCAACCAATCATTGTTAAATATAATGCTTGCCCGTTTGTTTAAATTGAAAAGTTTTAAATTATCACGCCACAGCATCAAAACCAAATCATTCCAATTAAATGTGAATCCATTTCAGCACTCACCACAGTGGAGCACATTTATATAAATATATAGACTTACAGTGGTTTTTCTCTTATTTCTCTTTGCAAAATTAACATGTGCTGAATTGAACAAGATCATTTGGATATTGTGAGTAATCGTAGTACTCATTAACTATTACAATAGTTGATCAAAGCTTTTACTTCATTGCGATTCTCATTCAGCAAGCGCACAGTGGGGCAAATGCTGTACTGCATCGAAAATCACTTATTCTCAATATTTAAATGTGCTAAAATTAACAAATTCATTCTAATATTGGGAACCAATTTCAGCAAGCGCACAGTGGGACAAAGGTAGACGATCATTGTTTTAATCTTTAATTAATCTTTGCAAAATGTAAATCTGCTAAATTTGACAAGATCTGTTTGCTATTCTGAATACTACCACTATTCACTTATTATTCAAAAGAGGAAACATTGAAAATTATTTTTTATTTTTTTTTTTAATTATAAATTGTATATATAATTTATAAATTGTAAATATTTATATTTAATTAGGTGTTTCAATTAGCATCGAGCGAATAATGCACAGTTAATATATTTAAACATTAGTTGATTCAGTTTCTTAAATTGAGATGAAATTATTTTAAAAGTATCTAATTCTTGGCAATATTTAAATAGCAAAATAGTAAAGATATTTAGTTCAGAAAAATTTTACCAGAACAGACCTGATTAGCACTTGCAAAAGTCATCCACTATTAAAATGTACGTGATTTGATACAAAGATCGCACAGTGGAACAAATAAACTCTAGTACCTACACTTTTTTATTGGGTAAAGCGTTGCCTTACAAATTAAAAACCATTCATTATAATGTTATGAATACTCGCACTAATCATTCACTCTTCAAATTGGTGGCAAATAGTGTAGATTCCACCTGGGGATTTGAATTGTTGACAGTGATCGCGCCACATGAGATGACGATATGCACACGTATGTAGACAGAGAGTCGACATCGAGATCGGAATAGGGATAGGGATCGAGATCGAGATCGGGATCGTTAAGTGGCTGCTTACCCATATCATCTCGTTGTCTGTCAGTTGACTATGCCGAGGTGTGCGTCAGATGCTTAATTTAAATTACTCGAGGGGCGGGAACGAACGGGACGGCGACGGCGACGGCGACGTCGACGGCTCTCGATGCCAGCAGCGAGAGAAGCGAAAAGCGACAAGCGAGAAGCGAGAAGCGAGAGAGAAGCGAGCTCAGCATGAGTAGCTGCGATTTGACACCTCGACTGACAGCTGAAATTGTGGAAAATTATTGAGCGCATTGGAAGTGGAACCCAAGAGGGCGCCCATTAGATCCCTGCTCGTTTTTTACTTCTCTCTCACTCTCGCTCTTTTCTCTTCTTCATTTCTTTAAATGATTGTATATAAAAACAGAACGTCTTTATTTTGAAAGCCCCTCGCGATGTACGCGTTGCATATTTGGAAGTTGTGAACAGGGAACATCGTGGCCAGACCTCTAATTTATTTCACATCAAATTGCCGTATAATTAAAATGTTCTTGCACTTGGTTGCTGTTTTTACGACTTCACAAACTAACAAATAATCATATATTTTGTAACCGTATCTGGCAATAATTTCCAAATGCAAAGTCGATTCTTAAATAAAGTCTTCATGGAAGTCAATTAACTCCCAATTCTTTTTAGAGTCCCGAGTGGATTGCTGGGCGGGGAGAAGGATCTGTAGAGGGGGTGGAAATTTAATTTGAAAAAAAACATATAAATTAAATAACTTTTTATTTAAGCACAACATTCAATTTTCAGGTGTTAAGTTTTTTCTTATAATATTATAATTAGGTTTTAAAATAGATGGATTATCAGGAAAAGTAAATAATTTGATCTTTTAAGATAAGACAAAGGATTCTTCTTGCTCCAATATTAAACTCATTCCATAAAGTTATTTATCATTAAGCTTATTTTTTATTCTTTTAAATTCGTTAAACTTTTCTTATAATATTATAATTAAGTTTAAAGAAAGATAGATTATCAGGAAAAATAAATGCTTAGATCTTTTGAGATAAGACAAAGGATTCTTCTTGCTCCAATATTAAACTCATTCCATAAAGCGATTTATAATTTAATATTAAGCTTATTTTTTTATTCTTTTAAATTCGAGTTGATTCTTAAGTATACATTCTTCTCAATCTGATGGATCATTAGTTGGAAAAATGATTGTATTTAAAACGAAAGTACTCAAGTGGAGACTCTGAACCCCTTTTACTCCTTATTAAACTCACTCGATGACGGGGTTATTGAGTTGCCTTTTTGAACATTAACTATAGCACGGCCAGAGCTCCTTTTAAGGGAACACAGTACAATATGTTAACAATAATGAATTCAGAATCATGTCTTTTGTCGCCGAAAACATTTACCGCAACGAAATGAACATAAAACTGTCATATTTTCTGATGACTTTATATTTATGAAGGCCAAAAATGTTGATCGTAAAAACGAAAACAGAAAAACAAAAAAACAAAAGCAAAATAAAGAAACCAGTTGTTTTTCACCAGTGTGTGTACGAGTATATTTTCGAATTATCATTATGAATTCATATTCGTTCAAAAACGAAAGAATCCTCGGCAACTCTCGATGAAGGTACATCAAGGTACACATCTCGACTCACAACTCAGAACACACAGGCTGTACGTGCTTTACATTTTAAACGATTGGCAAGTCTGTCCACACTAATTGATCGCTTCCGACCGTGGAACCCTTAGAGACGATTGTCAAACTGGACCAAATGAAATGTAATGATGTTCTCCTGTCACTGTGACTAGATTATTTCCTTCCAACTGAATTGATGCTTGACATTTGTCAATGATTATTATGTTCATATTTTTGGTAGCAACAGTTTTTATGATGTCCACAGAAATAACTCTACACTTCTACCTGTAGGCATGTCTCCTTTTTTTCCCTTTATTCACAATACAAGCAGTTCTTGAACTAATTGCTTATTACCATCATAAGCAAGATTTTGTGACCCATCTAATATTAAGTTATACATACATAAACATGTATATACGAGTATGTCTAACTTGCTTCGACTAGCAAACATTTTTCAGCTGACAATGTTCTTTTTGTTTTATTTTTTTTGGTGGCCTTATCAACAGGGCTCCTAAGTATTCGACGGAGCCACGAGTAATACGTGTCTGTTTTCGCTTCAGTCTGCGCTCATATCCGATTTCCCGTTGTAAGTCGAGTCTGTCGCAACCCGAGTGTATTCAATATGCGCTGGTTATTCACTGTTGTTTAACACCGAATTCCGGAATATTTTCTTGGAACTTAATTTTCCCAAGCTTTTTGTGTAAGCACTGTTACCTGAGCAGAGGCAGCAGATACTCATACTATGTAGACAGTTTTGAGACTTTATTATAATGTATGTAATTTGTAGGTCGTAACTTCGACATTATTTATATATGAGTATATAAAATCTTCTTCAGTAGTGCTCAAGATGTGTTCGGTTTCATTTGATTTTGCAGACCAAAATTATACATAATTATTGATATTTTATAATTTATTATATTATAATATTATTTATGGTAAATGTCTATTATATGGGCCACATCTCAAAAAAAAGAAAAATACAAATAGGGGGTGATTTTTGATGAATTTAGCAATCTATTGAGATTTTTTAAAATAGAATTAACACGACCATTAGATGTTAATGGTAAAAAGATCGTAAAATTGACAAGTCGAAGAAAAATAGTGTTGGTAAACGGACCACAATAATGAAAAGTTGCACAAAACAACAATAAAAGAGTTCATTTTGTATGGAAACTTCAAAGATTTTTTAAAATTAAACCAATTGAGTCCCCAATCTAATTTTTTTTTGCTAAATTCATCATAAATCATTCCCTATTTGTGTTTTTTTTTTTTTTGTTTTTGAGATGAGGCCCATATAATAGACAATTACCTTATTTATAAATAAGTTTTCATATCAGTGAAAAATATTAAAGTTTAACTACAGAAGTCATTTAGAGAAACTTTTTAATTTATCTACTTTTACGATCAATACTTACATTCAAAGTATTCATCTAAACAAGAAGTTAATTATTTAAAGCAGTTATCGAGAAACAGTGCGAGAATTTACTTTACAGGGTGGTTGTTACTCCTAATGCTGATTTCATTATCAAAACATTATTTCCCATTCGAATAGGAAGTGCTTGAAACTTGTTTATGATTCGAAACTACGCATGTACATAAAACACACTCATACAAATCCATTCATATTCACGCATACATTCGTGAGCGTGTTGAAAATTTGTAAAGGATTGTCCGGACGGTTGTCGTTGCCACGCTTCTGGGGAAATGTTAAAATGGAACAATCTGCTACATTGTGTAAAGTGTACACTGTACACACTGAACACGGGGCAACCACCGCGCATTCAGCATCAATAAAATCATAGCACGCCCCTCGAAAAATGTGAAAATGTGGAAAATGTGGAAAATGTTTCAAATAGTCGTCATACTTTGTGGGGCTGTCGACAGTTACAAAAGGAACTTGGGCAATGAGTGAGAGGCAGACGTCGAGGTTCCACGACAAAAGGACTTTTGAAAATAAATGGCCCCAAATATCAAATGATTATTGACGCTTTTTATGTTTTAATAATGTGAGAGAAATATTGTATATTAAGGGTTAAATGAACCACCCACGTCATAAACACTCGTCGCCTTTAACACAATAAAACTTTCAAATTCGTTTTAAAACGACACCGGCTGTTTCAAAATTTATGGCAATTTTCTTTTGTAACAGCCGTTAAGTTCTAAAGAAAGCCGAAATATACTTATAAATATATATGAATATGTCATGCTTAGACTTTTTTTACAAATGTTAAAAAACAAGGAAAAGACTAACAAAAGGGTTGACGAAGATAAGATACCCTTGAAGAGGGTATTTTTTTATTAAAGATGACACTGCTTGCGGACTTTTCTTAACTGAAAAGTTAATTTGTAAAAATACAAAAGTTTTTAATAGAATATATTTTCATTCTCCGAATCGGCTAATTACTAAAGATTTTGGAAAGTCGAGTTACTTAAAATAATATACATACATAAAAATATATTTTAGGCACTACACATCAAGTGACTAATTTCTAAGATATAATACAGGAAAATCTACCCTTTCCCGAGGTAATCTGATGTATGCACTGCTTGCTTACATACGCTCTGCAAGCAGTTCACTTAAAATCCTTACTCTGTCTTATTCTATTTCATTCTAAAACACATTTCTAATAAATTCATCATCTATTTATAATTACAAATCAAAGCCGATGCGTAATTGTAATTTATGATGATGTATTTAAACGGATGTTAAAATTACATTTATTAATGTTTGCATCAATAGCAAACAAATACTGAAGTGCGCATAAGTTTTCCATCAAGGATTTCTACCTCTGTGATATGCAACATATTAGCTAAAGGAAATAAATACATTTATCATTTCTCATCAGGAACCAAGACAGACCACCCGTCGCCATTAGAGAGCAACAGAGTAAGAGTAAGAGTATGAGTAAGAGTAAGAGTAAGAGTATATCCTGTAGTTTAGTTAACTGATGCGTCTGCGTCTTCTTTTGATAATAATGCTATTGCTACCGCTGTGGTCCTGCATGAAAGTCTTGTTTTCCTGTCGAAATTGCCACAATATCCTTTATGTCCATCGATATAATAGACAACACACACACAGCGCACACACACAGTGTTTTTGTTAAACTTATACACTCGTATCGACGACTGGTTGTTGTTGTTGTTGTTGTTGTTCGTGTATAAATCCCCCAGTGTAAGGCTCTGTGTGTCCGCCAAACTGTATTAAAACGAATACAAGAATAATACCCAAGTCATTTATCACTTGGCATATTGTCCGGCTCTGCGATTGGCGTAGTCCTAAACCCATTTCCCGCTTCAGTGCCACATCTCCTCCTTACTGACTTACAACAAACATACAATCATACAATCGCACCATCACATGCGTTTCGCACTATAATAATAAATAAATATCGAGCTCTCTCCGGCACGAGCAATGGTCCTCGATTGTATAGGATGACCTTTTCACTGTCATTTAATTTCGAGCATTGTCTATGCGCTTTGGGAACGGAAACCCCTAATCTACCCATGATGTTATTCGAAGTGCTATCATTTTCATTTTTGTCGACTGAACTACTATTGAGGGATGGAAATTGAATTGAGCGGTGGCGAAATATTTTCCTTCAACGATGGAATTCATTGTCATTTCTCTTTCTTTTCGCTCGGAACACATTTTGAGGTCAAAATATTTACGGTCAGCATTTATCTTCCTTTATAAGAAATTGCTGCAAGAAACGTTACCAAATTTTATTAATACCCTTGCCAAGGATATTATTACATTGTCAAGAAAAGTGAAACTCCTGGAAAGTGTATATTATTTTGATCAAAGTGATAAGCTGAAGCGATATAGTCAGGCATTAGAATACATTTCGAAAGGAAAGCGCAACATAATAATTATTATGCTTCTAAATATACTAAATATTATAAACCACCCCTAAACTCCCGCAAATGTATTCCATAATGATGCTGCTAATATTTTTTGCCTGACTTAAAAGTGATTTCGTGACAGTTTGACTTTCTGTGGGATAACGAAAATTATAATATGACTGATTACCCCGTAGCATGTCTTCGATCTACCCACAAATCAATTCATGTTCATTCACAAACAAGCCTAAAATATACATGATGTATCTGCAGCTGAGAGCAGGGTTGATTTACCGAAGTTTTCCTCTGAGAGTAGAGAAAATCGATGACAAGCTATCGAATTTAGTAAGTAGAGCATAATGTTTTATTATAAAACTTTTATATACAGTAAGTCAAGTAACTTATTGACAAAATTTATATATTTCATTAAGCAAAAACAATACTTAAACTAATTTTTTTTAAAATTTGTTTCTTGGTTTATTATAGTTGGTTATGGTTCTTAAAAATGCAAAAATAAATAAGAATTATCGACCTTAATTAATTATTTTGTCAAAACATTTACTTTTTTAACTGTACATGTATATTATTAAGTACTATTTTTAATATTTTCTATTTGATTTCAATTAGCTTAACCAATCGATCATTTACTTTTTTAACTGTACATGTATATTATTAAGTACTATTTTTAATATTTTCTATTTGATTTCAATTAGCTTAACCAATCGATCATCGCTATAGTGGGAACAGCGTAAATAGGAACAGAAATTATTAGCAGAAATGTGCACTGCTTGGACTGCAATGCAAACTGTTCCCTAGGCAAGCAGTGTCAAATGAAATCTAACGTCTATTTCATACACACATATGCAAACGTGAAAATAGAAACATATTAACCTAAACATGTGACCACAACAAACTCAACAGTTTCACTTATTTAAGTAATTTCTTTAATATGTTCATAGAGAAAGAAAACTGGCAACGGTTCAACGATTGCCACCACATTGCTGGTATATTAAAACACGTGTTGACGCTACCGCAAACGCAACACGGCATTTACGAGCATACTCGCATACTCGCTGCAGTGGCATGCCCCAAAGGCTGATACTACGTGATACTGCGGTGGTGGTTAAGGATTCGCATATCGCATATCGTAAAATTGCATTCGATGCTGTGAGCTGGCTGCATCCTCATTAAAAACAAGGCAGGCGTTGACGTGGGTGTGCCCATCAGAAATTTCCATATTGAAATTGAATTTTCGCGACGTTTGCTGCGGTTTGCTGTGGGCGGTGCCGCTTTTCCTCTTTTCCGCAGCTGCAACCGATTTAATGCAGACAATGCTCATACTTATGCAAAAATATAGATGCTGATGTCAATTTTCAATCCACTTGCACTTGCAGTGACAAATAAAGCAACAGATATATAACTCAACCAGAACCACAATAAACTTATGTACGTGTACAATTTACATAAATATGTATATATTATTGTTTGTTTGTATGTACTGCGTTGGGTAGTGTTAAAAGCTCGGGATAATTTAATTAAAATTGTAAAATATTTGGCGGATTTTGCATAAGCTTGCAAAATCCCATTAATTCAGAAAGCAACCCATTGTTGACCGCAACACAATCAAAATATGCAAATTTATCGCATTAACTCGTGAAACTTCGAATGCCGTCAACGAATGGGATAACAGCAAAGAAAGCCAGCCAGCTAACAGCCCAATGCTGTTAGTAAACAAATACCAGAGCTATTTAATTGAGAAACGACCTCAAGCAACTTAACGGCCTACGCCCTAGCCAAAAATATAAGATACTCGTACTCAGATACTCAGTCTGCGGCTGAAATGGCGCGAGATCATAGTCCAAAGTCCATGGTCCCTTAGACCGCGTTCTCCATACCAAATAATTTAAATTTCTTTTTCAAATCTTTCGGCAACCCCAAGAAACATTCAAAAAAAGGGCAACAATCCGCGTGGAATAAATTCGTTTTCATTAATTTTACGACTGTGTGTTGTTGCGAGTACTTTAACAAAAGTACTTTTACATAAGCATTAAATATTGTGTTTTAAATACATCATTTGATGGAAGATTACATTTAATGTTTGTTTGATCAGAAATGTAGCTTTATCGTTAAGAATAATTAACATCTAACAGTTTATCAAACTTAACGAAAGAAACTAACGAAAAAATAGTAGTATTTTTGACACTTTATTTAGGCTATTTAGGAATTGCAAAAGCTAGAAAACTTAAGCTATAATTTTGGTTTTATTATTATTAATAATAGTTAGATTAAAGTTATAAACTAGGAACCTAACTTAAATTGTAGCATGGCTCCTTTGTGTCCTTAATTTTAAAAAATAATATGTTATTATTATTATTATTATTAATAGTAAGATTTAAGTTATAAACTAGGAATCTAACTTAAATTGTAGCATGGCTCCCTCGTGTCCTTCATTTAAAAAAAAAAAAAAAAAAAAAAACTAAATAACTTATATTATTATTATTTTATTCAGTTATGCACGATTAAAAGCAGGCAGCAAAGAAAATATTACTAAGTAAAAAAATTAATTTTTGAAATAAACACACAATTAATATTAAATATAAATTATAAACTGTAAAGAAAAAAAATTAAAATTTGATTATTATTTCATAGTATTATCATTCATAGTACCATAATTTACATTTATAATTATGATTTAAATAAAAATTGAATCTTTTTAAAAATTATTTCTAAATTAGAAAATTATTAAGACTCTGACAAGGACGTCGTTAATATTGACGAAAGACCTTTATAAATGAAATATAATAAAAACTAACATAAAAATGCGCCATTTATTTACTAACTTATAATCTGCATTTGCGTATTTTAACTTCTCTGGCATTTTACAAATTTTCTAAATACTTACTTCTTTTTATTTATTTAGCTATTTTAGTTGCTAAAATTACGGCAACACTGGATCACTTAGTTTGCATAGGCTCAAAATTAGTGAAACTTAGATGAACAACTCTAACACAAAACTTACTCCAATTATAACATTACTTATCATAGATATTGTCTGGTTAAATGAATGTAAATGTGTATGAACTAAATATTTTCGCTTAAACAGTTGTCTATTAGTCGATGGAAACAAACAGACAAATAAGAAATATGCAAATTTGTGTATATTCAACAATGGACTAACCGTTTAAGTAATTGAATATCCATTTTCTTCTGTTTACATTTCCACATCGCCAGCATCGTCGGACACTTTGGCTAAGAACACAATGATGTTGAGTTGAAATCCCCTATTCTAGTCTCATTGGCATGTCCTGGGATACCGCAATTGAGCATTTGGCTGGCACATTAACAGCCATGGAATGGAATGGGGCAAAGGGGATGGAACGACTGAAATACTTACCCATAAATGGGTACTGGGTACTGGGTACTGTGTCTGGTTTGGCGTGACAAAGAGTGGGCGTTACTCTCGAATCCAATTTTCGGATTTGACTCCATTTAGATGAATTGAAGGATTAGAATAGGCAAAAAGGTTTTTCCAAAGCCAATAATGGCCATGGGGACAATTCAATTTTGTCTAGCATACTTAAAAATTTAAAAAGGATTTATAACGTTTTTCCGAATTGATGATGTTTTCTAATTACATTTACATAACATTATTTTCTGTTAGATGCTCATTATGTTTGATTCGAAAATACGAACACATGTTTACATATCTGGTAAAACGATACACACAAATATCTAAACTTTTTTGTATACCCTGTAAATTTGACAAACTGTTACTTTGATTAAGCAAAACATGCTTAAATTACGCAATTTAGTAAAGACTACTCACTGGTAGATACCCTGTAAACTGACTAAATTTAATCTTTTTCATGTTTTAATGTTTTTTTGGAGAAATTGGGAACCTGTCCTAAAAAGTTTTGAATCATTGTCTTTTTTATCAATTCCAACTTCATTTTTATCTTTACAATCTAGAGACCTATTTTTTATAAAATTAAAATTCTAGTTTATTCCAATCCAATGCTTAAATAACGCAATTTAGTGAAGACTTCTTACTGGTAGATACCCTGTATGCTGGCAAAATTTTATCTTTTCCATGCTTTAATGTCTTTTGGGGAAATTGGGAACCTGTCTTTAAAAGTTTTGAATCATTGTCTTTTTTATCAATTCCAACTTAATTTTCATCTTTAAAATCTAGAGACCTATTTTTTTTAAAATTAAAATTCTAGTCTATTCCAATCCAATGTAGTTTTTGGATAAAAAAATGTATTTTCCTAAGAAAAAAATTTGAATATGAAAATTGTTAAAATTCCAAATACTCATTTTCATATTTCTAAATTTGATTACAGGGTATAATTATTTATGATTGTGGTGCCGGAGCTTTACCGAATTGGTGTGAGCCTGTCGAAGTCTTACAAAAAAAAAAAAGAAAAAAGTTATGAAAAAAAGAGTACGTCATACTGCGCAAGTTGTGTCTGACCTGCACAGCAGGCGCTGGCGGAATTCAGTTCTTATCTTATCCTCCTGTCGTGCTTGGATACACAGAGAATATGTTCTTATTTGTGAAATTGCTTACTTGCGCCGATCTCTGACTAACTAGTTTCTACCATGAATGCTGCTCCTGCTGCTGTTGTCTTCAGTCTTCAGTCTTCTGTCTTCAGTCTTCTGTCTGTTGTCCAAGTCCAAGTCGCAATTCCTTGTCATTGTAGTTATGTTGATAATGTATAACAACAATATATGAATGCAGAGACAATGAAACAAACAAGAGATTACTTGAAAACTGCTGAAACTGTTGATGGCTTGGTGCTATCCTCCTTCAAGTATCTTGGCCAACAACAAAAAAAAAGACCCCCTGGCGTCAAACACAGCCACATCCGATGTTATTTCACCTACGAAAGGATGTTTGCACTCCGATATCAAAGTTTATATCTGACAAAATTATTTGTTTGTACCGCCTACAACATAACATGACTCAAAAATCATAACAATCGAATATGCAAAAATACATACGAATATAAGTATACGTATGTATGTATTTGTCCCTAAAGCTCATCCACTATAGGAAGTTCTCCAGCAAATTAGAGAAGCAGAGATTTTTTATAATCACTCAAATTTTTTGGAGCGAACAAAGTGTAATAGAGTATTTTTGTAGTATCAAAGTACAGTATTTCTTTAAGTCCTGAGCGCTCACAACTTTAAATGAGAATAGTTAACACCCTAATAATTCCAGGGTATCAAAATAATATTTCGCTACAATTCCATTATTTGCCGCCCAATCGATTGATGACGCTACCGAAGCTTATTCCATTTAAACCCCTTGGCTTCCTTTTAAAATCTCACCCAAACGAATTAAGACACGTGTATAAAAGTGACTTGATTTTAACACGAAAGAATTCCACCCTTCTGCTGAGAATCCCCCACAATGAGAATCCTCTCAGTGAGCCGATTCCATGCTGTGAGTTAATTCCTTTCGATGTGGTTATGAATTAGGCACAACTCATCATTTGCAGCATCTGGGAGTGTGTATGTGTGTGTGTGTGTGTGTTGGCAGGGTGGGCGTTACCGGTTCGCCTTACCAAATATCGAATCAGACACACAAAGTTTGTGTTAACACCCGACCATTACATAGCCGAAAGCCATAGCCATTGCCATAGCCATCAGGAAGAACAATATGGCACGTGACACGTCCTTTACTGCTGCCAAACGTCGCTATGTGACAACAAACAAATAAAACGTGCCGCCCATGCCCCCCTTTCGTTCCATATGATCCAAAGATGCTAAGTAAAAAACCATAATGTGCAGTATTTGCCCGTACTCTTACTTACTCTTACTAGGGGTTCATTTTTTTCCTTACTATAAGATTTATTTCAGCATGAACTATAAACTTAATCTTACATACGATACAACCATTTTCCTGCATAGGAATATAATTTACTATATTACAAGGAAGGGAGTAATTTCATTTAATTAAGAACTCATTTTCATCTTTACCAATCAATATGTATTCATGTTCATTCATTCTTTAAGAAGAATATCATATTTTATAACAGTTACGATGTTATGAATTTTCAAATCATTTTTTCAACATAACAAGTGGGAAAGGCAATAGTCAAGATCCCTACTATAGGATACCCCTACATTATTTCAATATAAATAAATAAATAAATTATTTCAATATAAATAAAAGTATTTTATAGAAATTACTGATTAATAAAAACTTATGCATACTTTTAGGGGATTGTATTCAAATAATACGAGTAGCTTTAATAATAACTTTGGTCAGCTTAAACTGCCGTTCTACTTGTCCGCTCTTTCTACGATTAAGTGAAATTATAGATAATATTATGTATTTCGCAATTTGCGGTGGCATAAGGGGGCATTTCAAAAATTTAAAACAAACTTGACCTGCTCCAACGCGCTTGGAGTCTGTGAGTGAAAGTTTGGTATATCTCTTATAGTCTCTAAGACGGACAGGCACACATGGCTATATCGACTCGGCTGTTGATGTTGATCAAGAATATATATATTTTATGGGGAGATGCCTCCTTCTCATTTCAACGAACACAATATACCCTTTTACTTATTTTTTTAAGTAACGGGTATAACAATTATTTTTTAATTATTACTTTTCAATATTTATTTAAAAATTATATTTTAAATTTTTAAGTTAAGGCTACAGAATCAGAGGTATCTATTATTAAAATGGGTAAGTAAAAAATTTAAATATAATTCTTGTCTGGAATTTTAAATATTTTATTATGCTTTTATTATAGGGTATCCTGAATTTCGATAATCATAAGAAAAAATGAAACGTTGGTTCCATCCATGCTACTGTTTCTTTAAGATTATTGGTGCTTTGCTGATGTAAGATTTAAAATTGATAATGAAATTTCAAAATATATTGAAAAATCAAAATAATTAACTGGAATAGCAGCAAAATTAATTATTTGCTATGCGCATTTTACTGAAAGTAAACCAAGATTTTGTAGAAGCTATAGTTATTAATAATAATGCTAAGAAAACAAATTTTGGAGAATTTTCTGCTTACATAGTCATCTCATTCAAAATATAGGAAATGAGAAATTATGGAATAACCAAAGGAGGCTTAAATATGCTTAATCGAGTACGTTTCCCACAAATCAGACTGACCGAGATAAGCTCACAGGATACATATACGAGTATAATAATGTATCAAAATATTGTTGGTCTCTCTGTTAAATAACATTATTTGATTCCCACTAATTAAGTGTGTTGAAAATTTTCCGAACTACCAGTTTATTTAATGAGAACTCTTGTGTGATTGCACATACATACATAGAACACACTGTAATCAAAAGGGGGTGAGTGAGCACAGGGGGTGACTGCTGATACTATGAAAGTCACATCAGTGATTCCCGGATTCCTTAAAAGCCGACGGGCAACGTTAGCTTGCTTGATGGGGGTTTTATGAAGGTAAACAAGGACCAACGTTCGCTATTTGTGTTTGTTTTTGCATCACTGTCAGTGCACTGAGCACTGACTTTGACACGTTTTCTGACTTAATTTTAGTTTATTGCTTTTTATGTGTGCGCTGTGAGGGAGAGAGAGAGAGAGAGATAGATAGAGAGCGAGAGGGAGAGAGAAAAGGCTATTCATATCATAGTCGAACCACAGTTCGACTGCAGTTTATGTCCGACAAACAATTGGCGTTCTTAACTCGAGCGACGCCAAAGCGGCACGTGTTGCGGATGAGACCGGCACTGAAATGCCCACTGCGTACTGCTCCTTTGAAGTCGCCCACAACCCTGCCACCACCCTCCCACTTCCCCTTGCCAACACTTCTAACCACCCACTTCCATCGCGACTGACTCTTCCGTTGACTTTGCCAATTGGCGGGGTCGTTGTTGATCCTAAGACGTGAAATAAGTCAGCATCCGCAGGCAGACGACAACATCATCAGTTTAGGGTTGTTGTTGTTGTTACTGTTGCTGTTGCTGTTGCAGGGTTACCAAAGTTCTCTCCACTTATGCATGTTGCAGATACCAAGTTTTGTGTTTACTCTTCTCACGCTTGTGACTACCAAATGACGGATTGAAATACATATGTAAATATTTGTTTGTGGGCCGCTGGTCGCTTTTTATACTCGTACTCGTATAATTCCCCCGGGTACCCTTATTAGATAGCAGGCACAAGTTGCCTGATTATACCCCTGTGATAATGATAATTGTTTTTTTTTCTTTCTATTTTATAATATATTCATCGATTCTGTTCCTTATTTCACCAAAAGTGACAAAGTCTGGCACGTGGCGTAGTTTATCGAAATGATGAGATGATAAGGTGAATGAATGGATTAAAATAAGTATACATCTACGCTAATATAGACATTATATAGGTATGAAACGGAGTTCGGAAGTTCAATTATAAATTTGGGATTATTTGTTTGCATTTTGTAAAGCATTTGTTATTTACAATAATATAATATTTTTTTTCAATCAAAACGAACTTATCTTATTGGCTAAAAGGTTTTATAACCTTATACCACTTTTTTACGTAATTATACTGAATATGTTTCTTAATTATTTCGATTCGTAAAAATAGACCAAACGTGTTTGTTTGGGAACGATTTTTTAACGTTTCGACCAGACTTTTTTTTGAGTGTTCCTATAATAGATTTTTGATGTATGTAAAAAGTCGTCTGATTTGATAGAATCTTTTTGAGAATTTATAGAAATACAGTTTGAACAAATGCAATTTCTCCATGTTTTCTATGGTAGCTACTTAAATTTCATTGTCGCCTTATTCTAAATAAATTATTGAGTCGTCTGCAGTTTACCTATGCTAGACAAGCTTAAGTTTAAACCAATGATTAAAACCGGAGCCATAGCTGAAACAAAATAATTTTATTATAGCAACACCGATATTAATCAAACCGATTCATATACAAAGTAAATATCGGTTCAATCCAGCATTACATTAACTTATGTAACTAAGTTTTCCTAGTTTTTAAACCCATTACTTAACAAAAAAAGTAAAAGGATAAATTGCATTTGTTGGATTGTATGTGACAAAGAGAAGGAGGCATCTGCAACTCTATATATATATATATTTACAGAATACAGAAGTGCAAGACTAATTGATATTGAAATATAGTACTTGGATGGGGCAGGACAAAATCAACTTCATCCTCTACATCTTTTCATTCACCAATAACAATTATAAACATTACAAAGTCTACGAAGTCGGACACCTGCTTCTGTCTGTTGTAGATATTTGTACAGTTTCAGTTAGTAAAAATGGGAAATGAATAAAAAGAATCATTAAATTTTCAACATCGTACTCGTACAGGCCGAGTGGCCATTCACAAGTGTTTACACAAGTCTTCAGTTTTAACTGAAAACATAATTTTCAGCTTGATGATGAATTTAAGTGGCAACCAGAACGAGTATTCTCTGATTCTGACATACAGAACGTTTCTATCCACCCAACAATATTTACTTAAAAAAGTTAATTAATGTAATGAAAGGACTGCTAGGTCGTAATGCATATTTTTTTAATGTAATGCAGCAAAATTTGTACCTCTACGAAGTAAGTGACTCAAAATTACATTTGAAATTCCGACTTAGGAAAGGAAAATAAATAAAAAAAGAAATAAAATAAAACTATTTAGTTGTAAAATTCAATTCAAAATTTCAATTTGTTTTTATATTTTTTTTTTTACAAATTAATTTTTAGTTCCCTTTGCTTTTGATATACATAATATAATCTGTGCCATGTTAATATTAGCTTTAATTAAAAACTAGTCGGCCGGTGCTACAGTCGAGCATACTCGACAGTCGGAGACCCCGTACTTACTATGGAAAAAACTTATAATGGAAAAAACTAAATATAATTTTGTTAACTTAAATGCAAATGTTATCAGATTGGTTACGATATCTCATAAAACAAAAATGTTTTACATACTAAGACTTAATTTTCGCACGATCGGTCCTATGACAGCTATATGTTATAGCGCTCAGATTTGAACCAACTTTGGTAAAGATGTATAAGATTAACTTTTGTGTGTCTGCCTCGAGTCGATATTATCCTGTCGTCGTTTGCGTTTACGTCTTTGCTCTCTCTCTGTCTCTCTCTCTCTATCTCTCTGTCTCTCTCTTAGTCTCGTAGTCTCTCTGTTACTCATAAAGTTTTAATGCGCGTTAAAAATGTGACAGTTTGATTCAATTAATGCGACTTGCGAGTGAGTCGAGTTTCATTGATCCAATTTAATGAGAGTCTGTTTGAGGTAAGAAGAGAGCTGAGAGATCTTACGGAAAAAGTACACTTGTCAAGGAATAATCCTATTTTGACATATACTTCAATTTATATTCCATTTAGTCCTACTTCTATTCATACTTCTATTAGCATTTGAATTATTTCTCTATATTCAAACTTGTACTTCTTCCTCAGTTTCTCTTTGTTTTTCTTACCCTCTCTACTACTGCTACTATAAATACTACTATTAATATTACTCCTCCCAGTCCCTCTCCCAGTTTCTCTCCCAGTCTCTCCCCCAGTCCCTCTCCCAGTCCCTCTCCCACTCCCTTCTCCCACTCCCTTCTCCAGGTCCCTCTCCCAGTCCCTCTTCCAGTCCCTCTCCCAGTCCCTCTCCCAGTCCCTCTCCCAGGCCCCGCTCCCAGGCCTCGCGCCCCGTGTCTCTCCCAGGCTCCGCTCCCAGTCCCAGTCCCTCTCCCACTCCCTTCTCCAGGTCCCTCTCCCAGGCCCCGCCCCCAGGCCTCGCTTCCAGTCTCTCTCCCAGGCGCCGCTCTCAGTCCCAGTCCCTCTCCCAGGCCCCGTAAATCTCCATAAATCTTGAACTCTCAAAAAAGGTCTGTACCTTTCTTAAAAGCTGAAGAAAAAAGTAGGTTTTCTTATATATATAATTAGTATACTGTAAGAAAGTTAAATTATAGACCCAACAGTAAATCCATATTCCATAAGCATCCAGTAATTTCGATCTTCTGCTGCGTGCTACATAAATTGAAGATAATATTTAAAAACACAAAAATAGGGCTCATCTCTTAAATGTAAAAGATACATATTTTATTTATTATTTTTTTACACGAAATCTTATAAAATAAATTAATATACTTCCTTTGGTAGCTTTATCAATATATAAATACGCACATACAGACATTTACATAAGCATCTGTATAGACACATATATTGTATAAGATTAAAAATATAATGGTAAAAAAATGTATACATTCGGCGCATTCAAATACTCGTACATACTATATGTAGTTCCATGAAATGTACATTTTTATAATATCTATGTATTTTATGTGTAAAGTTCCCTACACTTATCTTATGAGTAGACACACAATATTTCCTTAATCCACAATATTTTCCGATAATTTATGTAGATCTGAATAGTTTATAATGGCGCGATGTAGGAACTCGTATTGTGCCTGCAAATAAACCCATGAAAGATTATTAAAAATGATAAGTAAAATATTATGAGAAATGAAAAATAAAAACTATTTGATTAATTCAATATTTTTAGTCAAACTGAAAACACATATTTTTGTGGATCTCCCGATTTTACTGATTATTCCCAAAATTATGTTGAATAATTTAAAATACAGTGGGGAGCAAAAATTAGTACATGTTCACAAACTCTGTCTTTCGGCATCTACAATAACAAAACTATAATAGCAACGGGCAAAAAATGATTTTTTCCATGTTTATTATATTATTTGTAAGAAATAATACTAGCTAGCAAACAAAAAATAGTTATTTTCAAGAAGTGGAAAATAAAAAACCAAAACAACTCGCATGTACTCACTTTTGCTCTTTTCGTGAAAACTGAAGATATTAAATATTTTATATTATTTCGACACAGAAAAAAAGTTTTGTTGACTTAATTTATATATTTTGGTACATTCTCTATCATATTCTCAAATATTTGTTTTGGAATTCGATTCCACTCCACTTGTACATTGCTCTAAAGATCGTCCTTGGCGGATGGGGCTATATCATACTATGCAAGTCGTTGTTCAACACTTGACCAAAGATTTTCAATCGGATCGGGCTCGGAATATTGTGCTGACTATTCTATGAATCTAAAATTTTACATTCCAAGCCATTTTTTAACAGTTTTGGCTTTTCACATTATGTCGCCACCTAGTTGAAAAGTACAAAATTGTTCGAAATAACCACATTTCTTGACTAAGGAAGCTCAAAAAAAATTTTTTGGGTATTCGTCAGCAAAATTACTTTGAACCCTACTGAAAATGATTAAATTCAGACTCTCAGTCCAGACAATACGTTTACAATCATCGTCGGTTCAATTTATATGCGTTTTTGCATATTCTAAGAGCACATTAATTATACCGACGATGATTGTAAACGTATTGTCTGGACTGAGAGTCTGAATTTAATCATTTTCAGTAGGGTTCAAAGTAATTTTGCTGACGAATACCCAAAAAAATTTTTTTGAACTTCCTTAGTCAAGAAATGTGGATATTTCGAACAATTTTGTACTTTTCAACTAGGTGGCGACATAATGTGAAAAGCCAAAACTGTTAAAAAATGGCTTGGAATGTAAAATTTTAGATTCATAGAATAGTCAGCACAATATTCCGAGCCCGATCCGATTGAAAATCTTTGGTCAAGTGTTGAACAACGACTTGCATAGTATGATATAGCCCCATCCGCCAAGGACGATCTTTAAAGCAATGTACAAGTGGAGTGGAATCGAATTCCAAAACAAATATTTGAGAATATGATAGAGAATGTACCAAAATATATAAATTAAGTCAACAAAACTTTTTTTCTGTGTCGAAATAATATAAAATATTTAATATCTTCAGTTTTCACGAAAAGAGCAAAAGTGAGTAAATGCGAGTTGTTTTGGTTTTTTATTTTCCACTTCTTGAAAATAACTATTTTTTGTTTGCTAGCTAGTATTATTTCTTACAAATAATATAATAAACATGGAAAAAATCATTTTTTGCCCGTTGCTATTATAGTTTTGTTATTGTAGATGCCGAAAGACAGAGTTTGTGAACATGTACTCATATTTGCTCCCCACTGTATGTTTAAACAGTAGATCTTTAAATACATATAATATAGCTGTTACTTACGAATGAATTTAGAAGTCCTGGTCGCTGAGATCGCAATTTCCTTGTTGTTGAACATATATCTACGCTCTTTTCGAATCGCAGATGCTGAACCAAAATGCACATAGCAACAAAAATTGAACTTCGATCAGTACCCAAGCTGTGAAAACAAATTGTTTGTATTTAAAACGGGGTTTCTATAAAACTGTATGATTAGCAGAGAATTACCTGCAATGAACTGCAAGAACAGATCGGCAACCATTATTTTTATTGCTTTTGTAATGTTTGTGCGCTTGGTCAACAAGTTCAATTATTCCTCGACAGACTTCAGGAACTTCTCCATCAACCGTAGGCCACCCATTATATTGAAATTGGGTAACCTTGAGAGTATCATCAATTTTGCAATTTGTTACATAGAATTCACGCCGTGTGTAATACGGGCAATTTTCACTGTGTACGTATTTTACGAGTATTTGATCGTATTGAATTTCATCATCTGCCCAATAGCGTGGACACTTCCTTGGACCGTCGCCAATCTGTAAGAGTAATTTTATTTAATATTTTCACTCTGGGATGATCTAATATTTTCTATTAAACCTACTTCAGAAATCATTATAAGTGTGGTCACACTTTGCTCTGAAATCATTCTCCAAAAGTCACCAATAGTACTTTCTAAAGGATCTTGTGCAATGATAAATGATTCGGTATTATCATATCCTTCAATGAACGAAGCATTAATGTATGTGGAATTATCCCTCATTGGTATTGGACTTAAAATAACCTAGAATGGATTGGATTGGATATAATCAATTTGTAATTTATTTATATAAAAAGTTTTCATACTTACTCTATTACGGTCATATGGAATTACTTCATGGCTTCTATTTTTCTGCATATTCTCTTCAACTTCGCCCACGCTGCAGGTTTTATTTATCTCATCAGTTGTATTAATTAGTTTCTATGATTGATAATAAATTAATAAATATTAATTTAATAATGAGAGTGTAAGACAATTGTCTTTATGGTGCAAACCTCAAATTCGGTTTCTAGCAAGCATTTTCCGTCATTAGGCTTAAACTTAAGAGATTCAATGGTCGATTGCAGCAAAGCTAAGGGTATATCCGTGTTTCCATATGTCGCAGTATCCAACAATGCACGATAAAGGAAAATGTATTGTTTCTGTAAAAAAGAAAAGTAACAGTTGATTTAATTTATTTTAAAGTTAATTAAACAGATTATAATCTCACCAGTGATTGAACCAAAAAGTTACGTTGATGTCGTAAATCGCACACGGTATTGAAGATTGACACCATACTTTCTTCTTCCAATTGTTGTACCAGAGAGTCAAGAGCAACGAGAGTGCCAGTTCTGCCAACACCAGCACTGCAATGTACCAATATTGGACCCCTTTGCACCGAGTAGACGGAATTAATTTGTCGTATAAACTTTATGATACCATGAGGATGCTCTGGAGCCATAAAATCTTTCCATGTTAGGTAATGGTACTGGGTTATTTGTCGATGATCTTCCTCTTCACCAATTAGATTTGATTTTGTGATATCTAAGGATCGTATAATGTAATCACCAGTTTTTCGTTCTGTTGTAAATTTTACTGATATGTCTCCAAACTGCTTGGAATCGAAAACCCTTTCGGGCCAATATTTAGCGCATTTTGATTTATTATACTCCTCCAAATTCGTAAGCATTACGATAATCTCTAAATGTTGTTCCCATATCATTCGCCAGAAATCGTTTATGGTGGTTTCCATGGGACCTTGAGCACAAATAAACTTTTTCCTTTCCTTATATCCAATCACAAAGTTAGCGTTAATATAATCAGTACTTTGATTTCCATTAGTTGGGGATAATTTCACTCTAGTTTGATCATATGCCTTAATATCAGGATATCTATTTTTGCATGCATTTTCCTTCATGTCACTATTTTTCGTCGTTCGATCGCTAAAACGAGTGGGCAACATCTCGTATTCTCGTAGAAAACCATAATCTGTATCCTTATGTCGATTTTTATAGGCTGTAACCAAATCTAATTTATGGATAGGTCCAGTATCAAATCCTTTCTGATTTCCAGATCCGATGAATTGACTATGATTATTGATTCGACGGCCAAAAAGCGCTCTGAAAATAAAATAAAAATATTTAGCATAAAGTACTTAGCACTCAGTAAAGATAAATACCTTAACGAATCTCTTAGGGTTAATGTATCTTCATCAGGCATTGCGTTCTTAGTCTTATGATGATGAATAATCCATAAAGTTACAAAGATGACAATAAATCCGAATGAAATGGCCAGAACTTTTATGCCAGTATTCAAATAGAACTTTGTATCATCAAGGGTTTGAATCTGTTCAGCTTGAGTTGCAGGAGTAATTACATCAAAGTAATCACTATATGCCCTAAGAACAGCATCTTCGGATCGTACTAAAAAGTAAAAACGATATAATATTGTTGTAAACAGTAAATTGAATCATAGCACTTACCAATAATTTCAATGAATCCAGTGTAGTTCGAGTTTATATCTATTTCCCCGTCCCATATGTCTGGATAGATATTTGAAGCAACTTGATCTTGATGATTCAATGGAATGTCAGTGCTTAAATTTGTATCCTCTTTTCCCATGGCAACTGTAGGATTACGTCTCCTACGTTTTCGACTTTCTAGCATTTTAATCGAGTTCTCTGTTAGGTTACCAAGCTTGTTTATATCTTCTTTTTGAGGCAGAGCAGGATCTGTAATTAACAATCTTTGATTAATAACCAAATAAAGATTTAATTAACATTTATTACCTATTTTTGCTATAGTGTCTTGTGTTTTAAAAAATGGAGTGCCCTTTAGACATTTGCGACACAAATCATCATTTTCAATTAGATCGTCGCGTTTGGCAGTAAATCGCATTTCATCTCCTAAGAATATTTCCGATTTAAAGTAACGACTGCTAAGCATTTCTGCTAAATATGCATAGTCTTGTGGTTTACTTATATTATTAAGTTCATGATAAGTAGCTTTATTTAACTTTTCTGGATGTGGTAGTTCTTTGTTTTCATTTATAATTTTAACCAAATAGATTCGATAGCAACATATAGGTCCATTTCTTTCGCTTATTTTGGGCAAGTATAGTTTCAAAACATATTTGGGACCATTTTTAACCTTTGTCCACATGGTTTTTCCAATGCTTTCAGGCGAGGAGACAGGCATAAAACAATTAGTTACCGCTGGTTCTCCAGTCTTCTTGTGCCTTGTAATGGCGGAGACTGTTACAGTATAGTTTGTATTGGGACTGACGCCTTCGTAAATCGTTTTGTGACTGGGTTCATCTACTCTTCGAATTTTTGGTCCCCATTTCTCACTGAACTCATTTCCTCCTTGGTTATATGTATAATTTCCTTCCAAGTTTATTAAATATGATATTATTTTTCCATTTGGTGTTTTGGGCACGTTCCAACTAATAGAAATGGAATTAAGCCTGGAAATGTTTTGCTGATTGCAATGAATTTTCAAATTCGTTGGTTTGGTTGAGACTCCATCCATTGTTGTACCATTTACAATTTCTGACCATGGACCACATGTCTTTGTTAGATCACTACAAGCCCGAACTTGAAATTCATAGTCTGTTGCGGTTTTTAATTTATCAAACATATATGGCAAATTTCTCGAATTCTGTTGGTAAATGGCCTTTTCAATTAACTTGGGCACATCCCCAGATTCGGATACAGTCAATTCATAGTATTGAATGAATTCAATTAAATCTTGGGATGGTGGATTCCATCCAATTGTAATTGTCGATGCTGTGCTTCCAGTTGTTTCAACTTTAGGAATGAATGTTGGATCATGATCTAATGTGGTGACTGCCAATGGATATTTATTTGGCGATCCATCACCAATCGAGTTTTTTCCAGTGATTCGTAAATGGTATGTTGTATTTGGCTTAAACGTGTCCAAGACATACGATGTATGGTTGCCATTTATATAGTGTTTATAATATTCGAAAGTCGGTGAACCTTCTTGTGAATACTGTATAAAGAATTTTTGAATTGGATCGTTGCCATCGTATGATGTCCAATTAAGGAATATTTTGTTGGCCCCAACAGCCTTCACATAATCAATACTGATTTGTGGCACTTCCATGACAAGTAATGTTATTTCATTCGATACGATCTCTTCGCCGCCAGATCCATATAAAACACATTTGTAAGTTCCATTCTCCTTTTTGTATACTTCAGTGAATTCCAACGTAAAATTCAAACGTGTTTCACTCAACTGAGTTACTCCGTAAAAGTTTTCCAAATCCGCAACATGACTTCCATCTCTTAGCCATTTCAATTGCTTATTTGTCGTAGTATTTTGTGGATAAATATCAAATACACAATACAATATGGCACTTTGTCCAATCTTTTGTTTAATTTTATCAACCGTACTTTGAATGATTTTTGGTTGAAGGAATGCTTGCAAATTATATTCAATTGAATTGTTACTTTTAGGAAGCTTGCATGTATAGTTTCCAGTGTCCGATATAATGACATCACGTACGTGAAGTACATTATTATATTTAGTTATACCATTGCTGCTGGCACTGATGTTATCATCCGTTATAATATCAGCACTAATTGTAAATCTGTAAGTAATAAATAACAATAATATTAATAAGAGTATTAATAGTCAGTCAGTTGTCGGTTGTAATAAAAGACTATAATAGTTTCAAGTTTTAGCAAAATAGATTTTTCGTTGCTAAACAATTATTTTAACAAAATAATTCTGGCATTGCTTACCTGGTATCCGTAGTATTAATGCTTTCATTATTAAAACTCCAAGTAGCTGGCTCGTTATCAGATAAACACCCAAGGGAAGTGTTTGTTCCAATTTTCACCCATTCTGTAAAGCAATTAAAACAAAAGAAGTTAATAAAGGAAATCAAATAAACTATTAATATCACATATGTGGCTAGCATATAATAAGAAAAAAATGAGCAAGTCCGTTAAGTATAAAATGTAAGATTTTTTGATTTAACAAAATAATATGATTGAATTTATTAATATGTCAAAACAATTCTTTGTCTGTAAGTAATTCAATATCAGTTGAAAAACTATTCTACCCGGTCGATTGCAAAAGAATATAATGGGCCACCGGGTGAGTAACTCAACTGTTGACGGGGGCCGGTCTGAGATACCCCTCCCACCATAAGACTATGTCATACATTCGCACAATGATTAGTATACACTGGCTTGGCCATTTTAAGGGTGCACTGCATACAAAGTTTGGATCAAATAAATACACCTTTTTGCAAGTGTCATTTACCATTCTTCAACTATCGTTTTAATATCCATTTTATTAAAACAACTAAGGCGGTATGTGCACTCATTTATGTATGTATGTACTTGCACAAATATGTACATACATAGGTAAATATTATATACATACTCCGTTTGTATCTCAGTCGATAAATTTGTGTATGTGTATGTGTGTATTATAATAGAATAAAAACGATTTAACTAACAAAACCAAGACTTATTAAAAGAACTTGCACATATTTTAAAATAACTATTGAACATTTTTAATATTGTATTTATACCTCTAATAGATTCTTGCCCAAATGCATTGGTAAATAAGAAAAGTAAAAGAGTCACAAAGCCATATATTCGGTGTTTGTAATAACACGCCATCGCCTAATAACTATGTGAATCCTTTTCAGTATTTAAAAGGACACAATGAAGTCCCCTTCCTTTTTATTAATTTCACTTTTGTACACCTTTATAAAAACATATTAATTTATTTCTGGTTCTAGTTTATTAAAAACTGGCTAGACTCTATTTGGCACAGGGTGTAAGAGGAGCAAAAAAAATTTTCAACAGTTCCCAGACATTGCGAAAACGTTTGGGCACTTGGGAACAAGAGAAATGGAACACTTTCGGATAAATTTTATATATCGATAGCATTTACACATTTGTACATGTGTATGAAATGATTTAAATTAAATGCGTTTATTCAAGATTTTAGTATCATTTGAAAAAGTTTAGGAAAAAATCTGAATACCTTAAATCGTAGTCAAATAGAGGAGATTAGAACTTTAGCATAACTAATTACTTATAGAACTTAAATATACAACAAATACTATAACTCTAACAATAATAATGATTCTTTGTTAATATTATATTTCTAGGTGTCTGACAATAAAAGTTTTTTTTTTACTTCTTGCTTGCAAACTGTTATCAAAATAAAACAATATTTTTAAGTTTATAATCGGAATGTATGAAACTTTGATGCTTTTTTGATCAAGCACACTTGTAGTGTAATCGATAAGAAAAATGCGACGCTATGTTGTATACGTATATTTTACCAGTAGATGCGGCGTTGTAGTTTAATAATTTTCGTTGCCGGCTCAGATTTTATTGTATTTATCTAATTTTTGGCACAGTTCTAAATAAATAAAAATGAAGTTGGTTAGGTACGATAAGTATATTATTACAACAAATGTGATATTATAACCTGAATGTGTTATTTACATGTGTGATTATTAATTTGTATACTCATATGCGTGTGTGTGTACATGTAGACATACATGCGACTGTCAACATGCATATTCAGAATATGACGATAAAAACCCCGCGCAATGTTGAACATATTTTTTGTAGACAGCTATATTATAAAAAATGCACCTTACATTATCTTTTAGATTCTTAATGAAGCTAAGTCACGAGACTGTTACAGTTGAATTGAAAAATGGCACTCAAATCCATGGGACAATTACTGGAGTCGATGTTGCCATGAACACCCACCTAAAAAGCGTTAAGATGACCATTAAGAATAGAGACCCAGTGCACTTGGAATCCTTAAGCATTCGTGGTAACAACATACGTTACTTTATATTGCCGGATAGCCTGCCATTAGAGACTCTGCTAATAGACGACACTCCCAAATCGAAATCAAAGAAAAAAGACAGCGGTCGTGTTGGAAATCGTGGACGAGGAAGAGGAAGTCGTGGACGTGGTGGACCCAGGGGTCGTGGAAGAGGCAGGGCACCCACCAGACGTTAAATATGTAATACACAATATAATAAAAACTTCAATACTGAATAAACTTTCTCATGCTTTTGGTTCATTAAGTGAATATAACCAACAGACACTTCAGAAACTTTACAATGGCTCCCATCAAGTCAACAAAGTGGGTAGAGCGTAGAATGATTTATTTTTACTGAGATGTCTTCAAAATTCTTTCATTAAATCAGATTTGTAAAATTTATAAACAAAAAACAATTTTGTAGTTTTTTGAAAGAAGTTGCCACTGTGCAGAAAAAAGTTGCCCCTTATTTTAGCGTTGTGAAACCTAGAAATCAGATCTAGATTATATAGCCAACTTTTGTAGCACCGGCCTTTCGAAAAATTATTGCTTAGAAATATTAACTAATTCTAGCTTCCAAATCAAGAAATTGTCTAAAACAGGCCAACAATTTTTAAGTACCATTTTTGTTATTGTTGCCATATCGAGAGTTTTGTAGTGTGGCAACCTTTGGACTGGGTGGCAGCATTTGGGCCAAAACAGTGTTTCCACACCAGTGTTGCCAAGATTTTAGGGGGGACAAAGCTGCTTCTTGCTGGAAAGCATCTAAATTGTTCAACATTTTAAGTTTTTGCATTTGCTGTTGAATTTGGGTATTATGCCACCCCCAAGACCAAAGGGGATAGGATTTAATACAGGGGTCACACCAGCTAGGCCCAGTTCAAACACCCCCATGTCAGAAAGGCAACAAATGGCTTTATTAATCCAAATGACAGCAACCTCCTCAACAGGTAAGCCAAATGTAAATATGTATGTCTCCAAGTACATACAACATTCCTTGTTGCTGTGTAATTGCGTAAGTATAAACTGGAGTTTTCTGCACGACAGTGTTTATCCTAAAATAATAAGTTACAGTGCCGTACGAAACATCTGTTTGTGCGCGTAATATGTACCATTCAACTACATACATGCATTCACATGTACATGTTGTATGTGTGTGTGCATATGTAAATTTTTTCATGTAGATACATATGTATGTATGTATGCTTACAATTTTCAGTGTGATCTTTTTCACGCCGTGAGTGGTAGAATTGTGCAAATGTTTGTAACATGCAGTGGAAAGTAATTCATAAAGTATACACATTTACTACTAATGAGCCTTCGTGTCTGTAAGTGCGTAAAAAGTAACGCAGAAAAGTATTTTTCTATGGTGATAAGAATTTAGCAAACATAAACGCTGCGTTGTTGTCTGTTGTAAATTTGTGTTATTGCCTGGAATGCACATTTTGATATAGATTTGTGAGCTCTAAGTGACGAACTCCTTTTTCCCATTAAATACACTTGCACAAAGTTGTACTCCTTTTACATATTTTCAATCGTAAAAAAAACCAAGCAGCAACACTGGCAATGTAATAATACCCTCTTTCCACAACAATGCTTAGGCTCTTTTTCTCCATTTTAAAGAAATTGTACTATTATACTAAGAATACCATAATTATAAACCAAAACTAGAAGTCATGTAATTTGGAATTAAAAACTCGAAAACCGAAATAAGGAATAATGTGATTAGAAAATATAAGTAATGCTTATAATTAATGAAAATTAAGGCACATTTTCCTTTATTTATACTTTACTATATCAATTATAATATTTTAAAGCTTTTTTCGAACTCTGGATGTGTTTTTAATAATAATATCTAATATTTTTACTCTGAATGATTTTCTTAGTCTAATTTTATAATAACTGCTCCCCTTTTTATCATTATTTTAAATTCCAAATCATTTTTTAAATCAAATAAATATCAATTTTAGGGAATCGTATAGGCAACATATGTACATTATTATTATTGTTAGGGTATAATTTTATTAATCATATTTAAAATTAATAAGTTACATTTTACATTTCTTTTAGAGACATCCCGTGCGCATTCAAAGAAAAATGATAAGAAAGGAGATGCAGATATTGACGAGCTCAATGTTACGGAAAAGCAAATAGAGATTACTGAAGGTAAAGACAAGCCAGCAATCGACGATGGTACTCAGGATGGCAAAAATGTAGAACAAAATATAGTTCAAAGTGTCACAAGTACAAAGCGAAGTTATTCGGATATTGAGGAAGAGTTCGAGGATCATGGAGATGATGTGAAAAAGAAGAAAAGGAAAGATTTAGATGGTGTGAAAGATGCGAAAAATCCTTCGGTTAAGATATCATCAAAGATCGATAAAAACTCCAAGCTAACATCTACAAAGAGCTCACCTTCAGGTAGTAAATTAAGCACAACTGTTGCTGATAAGGAAGTGGACGTCAATAAGATTGTTGAGATTGAAAATGAAACTGAAGGAAGTGAAGATTATAAGAGCAATGATAGTCTGTATAATGGTGGTCTGAAAGTGCCACCATTAAAAATTGTAATTCCCCAGCAGAATTGCTCAATTGATACAGATGGAAACGTGCTGCGAACTGGAAAAGTAGCTGCATCCCGTAATGCAGCGCTGCCTTATGTGGTCAGCTCTAATAGCGATTCAATTGATAATATTTTATCGAACCAATGCCTTAGTCCTCATGAAAGTCCACAAAAAGTTAATATTGCTTGCTCCACAATTTTGGATGATAAGAATATAAAACTCTTTAATGACGAAAAGAATTTAAGAGTCCTGCGCAGTTCTTATCGAAGTGGCGTGACAAGCGCTGAACGCAGCTCCAACAATTCATCTCCGCAAATGCAAAGTAGTTCTCCATCTCCAGCATCGTCGAATCATGCTAATGATAATGCTGACATCAAAGTATCATATTCAAATATGACATCGAGTCCGATTCCACAAAATCAATTTGACCACGACGTTTTGCCGAACGTGCCGAGCCCTTCAACTTCTTCAACATCGTCGTCTAAGGAGATAATCTCGTCCTCAAATGCTGACTTACATCCGCGAAAACGAAAAATAAGACCCAAAAACGCAAATGATGATAATTCAAAGACTTCCCAAGCTGATACATCAATAGCCTCTGGCGAATCTCATCCACATGATTATCCCTTTACAAACGGATTCCAAATGTTTTTAAATATTCGACGACAAGTGGAAAAGAAGTGGAAGAATTTATATCCTGTGAAACCACGTCCACCACAGGGATACAATGATTATCTTCTGACTAAACGATCATACCTTTTAAATGATAATGTGGACACGCCAGAAATAGAAATACCGGACGCAATACCGGAGAGTATGAGGTCATTTTACCAACAACAAGAAAAAGCCAGACGAGAATTGGTCGAAGAACATACGGTGGAACGAGAAAAACTTTGTTTAAATGTTGAACAAGAAATAATCCGAGTACACTCAAAAGCAGCCAGAAGTATATCTGGCCAATGTGCGCCATATTCTGTTTGTACATTCTTAAAAGATGATGAAATCTATAACATGATTACGCCGGAACAAGACGAAAAAGAAAAAAGTGCCCGCTGTCGATTTAATGGTAGATTATTGCTAAGTTGGCTACAAGACGTTGATGATAAGTGGGAGAAAATAAAGGTAAGCTTATATTTCTAACTCCAATATTACTGACACTAAATTTGATGACTTTTCAGGAATCTATGGTTTTACGACAACATAATGAAGCGGAAAGTCTTCATGCAGTACAAGTTATGGATTGGAATATATGCCTAAAAAAAAATAAAGAGTGTGACTACATATTTGAATCCACTGTAGACAAAAATCATGTACCTATCGTCCATGTCGGAGAAGATTTTGACACATTACCAGCATGAAATTGTTCGGAAATTAATTTTAGTTACAATACTTTATTTTTTCACCACGTAAATGAAAAACCCTTGTATTGATACGATTACTCGTAAAACTTGTTATAATTATTTTCTTAACGACACACATTTATTTATTGTATATTTTCTCAATAAACGTAGTCTAAGAACTGAGTATTAAAGTTTGGAATGCCATTGAATAGCAAGGTTTGGTAATTGTATTTATGCACATATATTAGAAATAATAAATAACTAATCGGAGAGCTCGCTTAAAATAGAATCTATAGGAAGTGAAGTAGAACAGGATACTGCTAAAAGAAATTCGGTGAGAAAATTTTTTTTGTGGTTTAGATTGAGCTATTTATTATTTTTCCTTACATATGTCTATTGTTTTTAAAATAATGTGGTAATAACAACAGCATTAATATTATATAAAGCAATTAAATGAAACCGTTTACTGTTAAAGTATATATCTCAATTTATTTTGTTATCGCATTCAAAATATTTCGCGCATACTTGATCATCTCCTGAAACAAAAATCGAAAGAATTACATTTTAAAAGAGACATAAATGATTATACCAATATACAAACTTACTTCACAAGTCTCCGATAAAACTTTGTTATTAATTATTTGTTTTAGAATAACTGCAACTTCCTTTTGTTGCAAAGGAGTAATTTTCCAATTACTATTTAATGAAAGGGCAGATAAAGCGAATAGTGTTGCTTCGAGCTTATCGTCATATTCATCTTTAGCCTCCAGATTACTTAAAAGGATTTGTGCGGCATTCTGTTTATTAATAAGATCTGTAATGGAAAAGAATTTTGTAAATATTTTATTCCAAAATCTTATTATTATTCTTACCCCGGAATGAACTATCATTTGATGATAAAGATGCTATCAGATATGCCGACTTTATATAGACAGTGACATGAGTGGAGCTTAAACAAGATAATAGAGTTTGAGTTCCTTTTGCTCGAAGAAACTCTTTCAGTCCTGCTGGAAAATTTTGAATCAACGATGATATAGCGTAGATCGAACCCCGAGCTAAATCCTCATCAGCATCATTCATGGTTGAAGTAAGTACCGGAATTATCTTCTCGTTTACAAAATAGTTTTGACAGAACTCATTATTTTGTGACATTTCTGCTACTATGTAAATAGACTGCGGTCGTAAGTCACGATTTGGTTTTCTGATATATTCCAATATTGTAGTTATTCCTCCAGTTTTAACAAAAGAATTTGCAGCATCAATATCATCAATATTATCTCGAATAATATCCAAACATTCCAATTTTTCTGCCGTGCTAACAGATTCATTTTTTAAGTTGGCCAGTGCGTATTGAACATCATCGACTTTCATTGTCATCGACTGCAGTGCTCCCTGAAGGAATTCATTTCTCTGGAAAGGTTTTTAAATATTGGTACTTTGGAATTTTTAATGCATAAGCATTTCAATACCTGGGCATCCATTTCGCTAGGATCTTGAGTTGGCTGGCTGCCTTCTTCCATATTTTCAACAGCTAATCTCAGCAATCCCTGCAAAAGAATAAATTATTAACAAAATCTTTGTATCTGTTATCATGAATTTGTTATTACCTCTAAATTTTGTTTTCGCTTGGGAGGTAATCTGGCAGAATCCATTTTATATTTGAATTATTAAACAAAATTATAAAGTCAAAGAATTCGTATATTTTGATGACTGTAAATAAATAAAAACATGTGGGGGCGCACTAATATTGGAATTTAGGGATGTAAATTAAAAGAAATCTATCGATGTGTATCGAAAATTATCGACCAAGTCATATATCGAAATTTTGCATCGCTACTTTTAAATTTTGCTCAAAATTTATTTATTAAATTATCTACATTTTAATAAAGTATTTTCGGAAATCCGTGTGTTCCCCATGCAATTTTTTAGTCAATTCGGTGAACTATTTCCTTGACATTTGACTTCATGGGAAATCTTCATGTCACTTTCAGAGCTTTCACTTATGGCAGTAATTTAAGTAGAAAAAAAACTAATGGATATAATTTTTTTTTATATAATTAAGAAACATATTAATGCTTTTAAATTTTTCATTATTGTTTCTCTGCTAATTTAATTTTATGTTCCTTTCCAACGTTTCAATGCACATGTTAAGTTTGTAGTTCTGTTATGTGTTTTGGTTTTACAGCTGATTTGTGACTACATTGGATTAAGTGCTTGCTTTTGTAGATTGCTTGTAAAATACAAATAAAGATAAATAATATTGAAAATTTAAAGCCGCAGTGAAACTGTAAGGCTACAATAATGTTAAGAGACTTGATAACATGGGTTTTAAATACTTACCTCGGAAAGTATTTGGAAAATTTGAACTCTGCGCAATTATCTGTTGCGCTGTTATCAGGTAATGATATAAACATGTATTTTAAGAATGAATGAATAAACAAATTGCTTTTGTATTTTTTTAGGGGAAGTAGAGCTTGAGAACATTCCAATTAGGAAGGATGCGTTGCGGTCGTTTGGCCTACCGATTGAAGTATCATCGGGGAGCATTGGTAAAATTAAGCTTCAAGTGCCGGTTCGTCAATTTCGAACGTCTCCGTGGTGCATATCCATAGAAGGATTGTTTTGTGTCGTTTGCCCAAAGGATTTCGAAAATTGGGATGAAGCTAAAGAGAAACTCCTCGATTTAGAATACAAGCAATCTGTTTTGGACACTGCAGAAGCCAATTGGCGGTCCGAAAAAGGAAAGCAAGTTGAATCCTATTACTTTTCGTCGTACAATAATTGGCTAAAATATGGCACAAACATGGCAACAAATATTATTGACAATATTGAGCTTAAAATATTTGATGTCCACTTACGATATGAAGATATCGTGGACGTGGGTAATAGCAAAATTGCCGCTGGCATAAGAATCGGTTCCCTAACTGCACAGACCTGTGATTCTAACTGGACGACTGGCACAAGTAAGACGATTAATAATGATATTAATTATAAGATCGTCGAATTGAAAGAATTGTCATTATACTGGGATATATTACATGACGATATTAAATGTCAGAAGTTCTCCAATCTAGAACTTCTAGCAAATATGAATCCGACGTGTCAATTACGTCCCCATGACTTTATAATAAAACCCATAAGTGCAACAGCCAGATGGAAACGTGAGAAATCACCACAAGTTATTCGCTCCAAGGAAAAGCCCAGAGTCTCTTGCGATCTCTTAGTACCTGAAGTTATTGTTGTGTTGTCAAAAGTAAGTTAAACATATATTTCATTCCATAATTAACATAAAGTATATATGATTTAGTTTCTTAGACTTCTTAGTAAGGAAAGTTAAATTTATCTTTCTGGTGATAGGACAATCAATATTTACGATCTTTATGCCGGGGGTTTAATTAAATGATAAATAACAATTTTTTAGAATACCAACAAGAAAAAAGATTATTTATTTTTACTATAATTTTATTAATTACATTTCAGGCGCAGCATGTTCAAATACAGGATAAACTTGCCGGAATCCGCCAGATAAGGGAAATATCGCAGTATAGATTAAAACGACCAGCATTCAGTATTTTGGAGAATCCCAAAGCATGGTGGAAATATGTTCTCGTTTGTCACGGACGGGCACTTAAAAAGAAAGATGAAAAGTATCTAACGCTTAAAGAGAACCTAAGATATATGAGAATTTATCAAGCGGTAATTTTAAATCCCAACGAAAATTTGTCCACCGAGGACAAGGAGCTTAAGTCTTACATTGAAAGTGATAGAGCAGTTTCGGATTTAATCATACTGCGCCGGATATGCTTTGAAAAAGTATTCACCAAAGGACTGGCCATTAAATCGTACAATGCAACAGGCAAACGTATGTTATTTCATTGGTTTCCAAACTGGATGGGATGGTACGGTACGAATACTGCAACCAGTACGGAACAGGATGAAACCTTGCAAAATTTAGAAGATGATATTTTGGTTGCCTTAGAGCATTCACTACAAAATCAATCAAATTTTAAGTGCGACACTGTTTTTGGATACTTTACCATTGAACTCCTTAAAGGATTTGTTATCTTGCAAACAGAAGAAACTACGAAAAGTGAAAGCAACGCATGCATTGAAATGCAGTTCAATAATTTATCATCCTTCCTTCAATTAAATCCATTATTTACATCCTATGTAGTAGGAATATCTTTGGGTGAAGTTTATTTATTGGATAAAACAAACAATGATTCAAAGCATTGTCATTTAATCAAACCACAGACAGAAAGATCATCCTTAGCACATCTGTCTGATTTGAAAATGACATCCAGCTCCACAAATAAACAGGATCCATTATTTCAGTTACAATATGAAAATGACGATCAGTTACAATATCGACTTTTAATTAAATCAAAGAGCTTGGATTTAATATATAATCCAGACGCCCTTGACTGGATCTTGAAATTCTTTACGAAATCGAATAATGTGCGTCCCATAATTGAAAATAATAATCAAACTGAAAAAGAAAATAACTTTTTCAATTCTTGGAATCAACTTTTTCTTGGAAATGAGGTTAGTATCTATTAATAAGATGATTTTTTTATTCGAGTAACTGCCTATATAAATATCTATTGATAAAAATGAAAAATCGTCGACAGTTAAGTTAATAGCACCGCTGAAGTTTTAGTTTCAGTACAAACTATACTGATAAAAGTCAGACACATATTTTATAATTGAAATATGATAAACAATATTATATTTTATTTTGTTTCTCCATTTTTGATTAAAAATTAATTAAATACATTTTTCAAAATACTTCGTTGAATTTTGATTAGAAGTCACCGGGTGTGTTTGTCTGCAAATGCTTAATTCAGCTTAGACAAGCTTTCTTATAATTATGTGCTTGCCCATTTTAAATTCATACACTTGCACCGCTTCATTACACACACTTTCACATTCTTTTTTATCAGATCGACTTCAAACTCAAATATGAACTTTGGCACGCCGAACTTATACCTCGTATCTTGCTGAAATGTATATAAAGAAACAGCATAATACTAAAGTTATGATTTCGTTTTATTTTAAGCCGAATCGGAAAAGTTGGACTTTTGAAATTGAAGTATTTGCTCCACGTATTATTTTCTTGGAAAACTACAAGATCAACAATTCGTTAATGGTTCTAATGGATTTTGGAAAATTTCAACTGATAAAAACTGATTTTCAAAAGAAAAACTCAATATTTACTGCAAAGACTGAAGAAATGTATACTACCGATAGCAATGGTGATGAAGATGAAACATATTTGACACCATGCTCAACGCCCCCTGGATCAGAGAAAAGCGGCTCGGAATCTCCAACTATCCACGAGCATTTCTTCAGGGATCTTATCAATAAGAACAGTCAACTGGAATCAGTATTGCACAGTAAAATTTATAATACATACACGATAAATTTTACAAATCTACAAGTTCTAGTCTGCAAATACCAAGAGAGATGGGAGGCCAGTTTAAAGTCTTCATCGAATTTTCATTTGATTGACAAATTCAATATTACATTAACACTTAAGCAGCGTATTGTGTTTACATCTGATCCAGATTATCCTTCCTTTACGCTTTTTGGAACATGTCCCATGATTCTAATTCACGGCAATGAGGAAAGAATAAAACATTTCTTTAATATAGTTTATCCAATTACAAATAGCTCACGGTTTAAGGAAAAAAAGATACAAAAGCCCGAAAGTAAAATTATTGCTGATAATTATAATGTTAATGGAAGTCATTTAGTTGTTCAGTTTGCAATTGGCCAATTAATAATAGAAATGCAATCGAAGGAGAAAAGTATTGCCGAGCTGCAAATCATTGGAGCTAGAGCTGGTATTATTACGACGGGAGGAAAATCAACCATTACAATGTCTGTCCATGGATTATTACTTGTAGATGCCATCCAGTCTTTCGGGCCAGACTTTGAATTATTGGTGGCCAGTCATCGAAATGTTGGGTAAATAATTTAATTCTTTATATATCACAATTTCTGTGAAATATTGCAATTTATTTTAATTTCAGAATGGATAGCTATTCTGGAAGCCTTAAGCATAGTACAGCCTGTTCACCGGTTACACCCAGCTCACCAGATCCAGCAGATTTCCACAGGCCAACCAGTCCGCACATTATAAAAAAAGCAGTGCAAAATATTCAAAGCGGTATTTATATTTTGAATACAATTTAAGAGAATGATTGTAGCTATTACGAATACTTATTTTTATATTAATTACACATACTTTTAGAATCAACAACGGAATACTTTGAAGAAACTGAGTTAAATGCATTAATTAACATTGATATTGTTATAATGGCACCAAATGCGAACAACTCAAACTACGTACATACTACGAAAATATCATTTAATAGTTTGGAAATCATTGGTACGTGTATAAAAAAAAAATGTTTAGAAAATTTGAAATTGTTGCTTAACATAAAACTGTATTATCTTTTAGCTAACCAAGAGACAATACTTGAACTATTAAATTTTGCCGAACGAATTTTCCATGGTCAAAAAATAATGAAACACGTAAGCAATGAGAGCGATAAAGAGACTGCGTTGGATTTAAGCGAATCAGAAGGATCCCTTAACCACAATCATAGTGAAATAAATTTCGACTTCTTTCGGTTAAATGTTTTGATATTATATACGATACAACGAGATAAGTATTTGGACGTTGCCAGAAAAGTTGGTACGCTTACAATAAGCGAAGCAAAAATAAATATGTCAATGCAATCGAGCTTAAATATAATTGGATCGTTGGGTGGCATACAAATCATCGATATTACGCCGCAAGGTATTCGACATCAGCGAATTCTTTCAATTGGCAAAGATCCAGAACCAGAATTAACCCGTCAATCAGTGCTTAATCAACTCTCCAATGAAATTTATTTAAATAATTCTGATGATGATAAGAGTGAGGAAATTGATGCTTTAAGCTTTACAACACAATGGAATAACAATACTGCAATAAGTCTACAATTAAGAATGGCGTCAGTTTCGTATACTCACAACCCTCGGTTTTTGCATGACTTCAATTTTTGTATTACAAATTTTAAACATGGACTGAAGTAAGTTACTTACTTTATTATTTAGATCAAATTAACAATCATATTTATTTTTGTCTTTTTTTTTTAGAGAATTTTTGACTTCAATTGGAAATAAAGCCACAGATATTGCCAAAGAATTTGTACAGCAAATAAAAGATGTTAATGCTCAGACAAAAGCAGAAGAATCAAACAAGTTTTATGAGGAAAATTCCAGGATCTCGTAAGTTGTGTATATATAATTAGATCTTGGATCTTACAAGTTGTTTACTTAACATATTTAATATTTTTTATTATACAGCCTTGATATTATAATAAACAGTCCGATAATCGTTCTTCCTGTATCGAGTGATAGCAAAGAAGTTTTCATTGCTAATTTGGGAAAGATTTGTTGTCGTAATGATATTAATGAATCGCTAGATAATATGAGTAAAGATGTGATAGTCAAATATTTAATAGAAGTAAAAAATATTAATTTATTCTCATTAAATATAAATGAACAAAACGAGGATTGGGCATTCACCTTCCCCATAGCAAGCAGAATGTATGCGAATAAACAAAAAGCTTTTCCAATACTACACGATACTGCAATATCTTTAAAGTTGAATCTTGGATATGATGATGCAAATGTCGAAGAGAGGAAAATTCAAACACTTTCGGTAAGAATACATAAAAATGTAGTGCATATATTAAAATATTAAAATTACTTGTATTTTAGGTTGAAGGAAGCATGGTGGAAACTCTGAAAGTCACACTTTATCGAAAGCAATATAAGAATATGCTAGAGTCTATTAAAAATGCCACAAACTTTTCGAACGGCAATGAAAACATAAAACCAAAGATACAAAACTCAAATATAACAGATTCCAGTGATTCCATAAATGATGTACAGCGTTTAAGCACAACTGTAAAGTTCTCAGTACCCGTACTTGAAATTAATTTGCAAAATGAAAGTCATGAGCCCTTAGTAAATGTTACATTTAAGGACTTTTTTGTTAAACATCGTATTAGAGGCAACGAAGAAGATGTTAAAGTTATATTAAACTCAGTTCTAATGGAAGACTTGAAGTCGGATTTGTCATCCTCATTTAGAAATATGGTAACATCAATAAACCTGGAAAACAGTTATCGTAGGAAAAAACAATCATCATCATCGTGCCCGGACTTACCAAGTTTCTGTACCAAACATAAGTCGATATCAACATCAGTTCCCACCAACCTATGCGAATATATAAAGCTGAAAAATACCGAAAAACAACTCAAATCAAAAATAACTAACAAAAAAGACTTAAGCGATCAAAAGAAACACAATTTGGTGATTTATAGATCGCATACCAGACGTTTTCTTCAACAGGGTTCCAAAACTAAAATTGAAAGCCAAAATTCTATAGAGTTTAATTGTTTGAACCTAACAATTTGTGTAGACAGATGGTATACGATATTTGACTTCTTTGGCTTAATTGCAGACACGGAAAAACCACCAAATTTGATTGAGAAAAAAGATATTGTTCCAGAAAGTAAGTAACTTAATACGAACTACAATACTCAATCTTAATCGATTAAATTTATATATTTTTAGGTGTGTTGGAATTTTCGAGCAAACTTAATGTTTCCATTCGCTCGTTAAACTTTAACCTAAATCGCAATGAAGCTGTCCTAACTAAAATAAATGTATCTAATGCAACATTTTCTATAATTCAGGAGGCTTCGTTTAAAGCCATTGAAGGTTGTTTGGGGTCAATTACGGTATACGATCTCACCAAATTTGGATGCGTATATAAGGAAAGGTTTTTAACAAGTGGCTCAGAGGCTTTAAATTTTGTTTATAAAAGGTATGAACTAATAATTTCTTGTTAATCTACCTTACTGTTTCTTATAAAAATTTGTTTAATTTGTTGACAGAAAACTTACTGATCTGGAACCATTAAATAGCATTAATGCCGATGCAGTACTATGGATTAATATGTCATCTGTTCACTATATTCATACCAAACGTTTTGTAGTCGAACTTCATTTGTTTATCAAAGATTTATTACAATTGCAAACGGTAACGTATTTAGTATTTGAAGTAGAAATCTTGTTATAATCGGCTTTTGTTTACCTTTAATATATAATGTTTTTTTTTAAGCAGAATTTAAGAAAACCTTTCATAACTTTTCGAAAAATTTTATATTTCTGAATAAGTTAAGTTAATATGTTATTATTTATTTGCAGCCCGTGATAAGAAAACTAAAGAAGCATAACGTGGACAGGGATCGAAGTGAACAGCCGTCTAAGATAAAACTTTGCATACAAGCCGCTTCACCAATAATAGTTGTCCCAGCTTGTTACAATAGTAATCATGCTTTAATTGCTTACCTTGGACAGTTTTCATTGAAGAATAGCTTTCATTTTGCCAGTGATGAGTGCGTCATAAGTAAAAAAGGAATTACTCCAAGTCCAGATGAAATGTTGGACGTTATGCGCATTGATTTGGTCAATATCAATTTCTTTTCGGCGGAACGAAGTATTCAGAAATTGGAAACCAATTATGACAAAGAAGTCTTTATTAATATTGCAAATACAATTTTTATAAAGGGCAATAGAATATTCAAGGAATCTTGTTATCTCAATCTCCAAGTGGAGCGAAATCTAACAACGGCGAATACTCGAGTTTGTCCGGACATAAGTGTAAAAGGAACATTCTCAAGATTAAATGCAACACTAAATATTCAAAATTATAAGCTCATTAGAGGACTTTTAAGCAACAATGTTGGCGAACAAATAGACGATGTATACAACAATTCCTTAAGCAATACGTTTACCTCAATGGAAACATTTTCAGCATTGAATTTATTTGCTAAGACTGAAGACTCGACAAGGGTTATGACTTTGCTTTCAATTAGGATTCTCCTGGAAGACGTTTCAATTTTACTTGTTCTCAATACAAATACCATGCCCGATTTTGTTTTGGAACCCTTGGCTTGTATTCACTTTATACGATCTCAGCTGGAAATTGATATGTTCAGCGATGGTGCACAGGATATAGATTTGATATCCAGCAACATATTGATTGTTGACGAACGACCCAGCGAGGGTAAACATAATGCAAATAATGTTTTTAGAAACATTTTACAGCCGTCAAAGAAAAGTTCGCCTCAAAAACATTCGGCACAAGTCGAAATTCATTGCAGAAAACGAGTGAATTTATGTAAATATACCATAATGTTAAACGATATGAGAGTGATTGGAATCCTGGACTTTTTAGAACATTTAAAGAAGTTTTTGGAGGAAGACTCTTTACCCGTTTTACCTGTAAGTCCGAAAACCAATCAACCATTGCAAATGGATCAAGCAAATTCGCAAGCATCGGACACTTCTGTGGTAGAATACATTATAAATGTTACAGACTCCGAGATTATTTTCGTAGAACAGTGTAACCGATTGGATTCGAATGCTATCATATTAAAGAGTACAACGGTAATCTCATATAAACCGAATAACAGTTGTGTACCACTGTCTATAAATATAAATCATTTGGAAATCTTTTCCTGCATATTAGACGCTGAGGAAGAAAGTGCGCTATCGATCATTGATCCATTTACATTGAATATAGAAATGAGAAATAATTGCCTTAATGTTGTGGTACAAAAGCAATTAAATATACGATTATCGTATATCGATATGAAACTGTTTTTGAGAATGATAAGCACCATACCAAACCAAACTTCAAATCCACAGAATGTGCTTTCCAAATCGAATTCGGAATTTGAAAAAATCGCTCCTCTGCTTGCAATGGGATTTGAAATAACAAATTGTTGGTATGCCATGGAATTAAACAACTGGAAACTTAATGATGCCGCTCTATGGTTATCCCAACAAAAGCGAAACACGACCCAAAACCCGGCACTGGAATTAAAAACCGCAGTACTGGATGCCAATTGCATATCCATATGTGTGATCGATGATTGCATGGATGCGGATGTGCCCCTTCTTGAGGTATTACTAACAAAAGTCTTGCTCAAATATAAATTTCAAGGAAATTCAATCGAAGTGGATAACCTGACTACCAACAATTCAGCTGAGGGTGATCTGGACACAGAAGTAACGCTTAACTATTACAATCGCCGATTGAGTGGATGGGAACCTCTGGCTGAGATCTGGCAATGTACTGCAAAATGGAAATACAAGAGACTTAATTTTGACAAACGAAAACGATTCGAAATCTTTGTAAATAGTAAACAGTTGCTAAAGTTGAACATTACCTCAACGTTGATTGAGCTATTCCATATGGTTTCCAAGAATTGGACAAGCGATTTCCATTCTCTGGACAATGTGAAGAATACAAATTTCCGACAACGATCTCCATTCGTTCCATTTGCCTTACAGAACCTCACCGGCTCAGCACTTCTCTTTAAACCAATCTATGCTCAGCTGGGGGATTTAACTTGCTCAGAACTGCATCAATTAGAAATCATTAAGAACTGGATGACCGTCGAACCCAATGAAATCAAGACCTTCGATTTTAGTCAGAAGAGTAAACTGAGGCATATCGACTCTCATCTATTGAATTTGCATCAGATTTTGGTTCAAATCCATGGTTGGACATTGATTGGCCCGATTTCCATAGATAAAGTTGGCATCTACTTTCGAACAACCATATTGGATTCGCATTATGAGAAGAAAACTAGCATTATCTTTGATATTTCGCTAATGGGATCTGCACAGAAGCTTATTAAAGTCATGTCCCCGCTGAGAATAATAAACAAATTGGATCATGACATTTATTTGAAAAAAGTATTAAATAAAAATCATTTTGATGCAGTTTCAGCGATAAGCACGATTACTCCAAATGATCAACAGTGCGTGCCACTAAAGTTTCTTGATGCATCATTATATATATCCCATGTTCCCAATGATGGCAAAAGATCCGCAAATAGTGCTGATGCCGATGACGTGGGATTCAGTAATGATGAAATAACTTGGAAAGACTCCGGAAGTGATAGCCCGGCAAATTTGTATACCTGTTACGACGATAACAAAAGTATACTATACACACTTATCAATATAAGCAAGGAAATGTATCCTTACAAGGAGAAAAATATGCCGGGAAATACGATTACACTCTTATCTCCGCTTATGTTGAAAAATATGCTCTGCTGTGATTTAATTTTCAATATTAACGGATGCAGTATTGGCCGTATAAATGCCTTCCAAAGCAAGAATATATATAATATAAATATTTGCGAATCATTCAACTTAAGCATCACATTGGATAACTTCCAAGTCTCCGGTCAACTTAAAATTCCAACAAATCACAATGGCGTCGTTGAACCAAAATTAAAATTAATCGATTCAAAGAACAGAGAGCTACATCTTCACATATCGATTCAATGCTTTAAGGGAAAGGGAATAGAAATATATATAAGTGCGCCCATTTGGATTATAAATAAGACTGGCCTTCCACTCATCTTTAAGCAGGAAGGTGCTACTAATATTGGTGCAGGTCAATTTGAGGAGCATGAAACAGCTCGACAAGTTTCTCCATTGATGTTCTCATTTTCCGATCAGGAAGGATCACCTTCCTTGGAAGTGCGGCTTGGCAAGTCCTTTGGGGCCAACAATCAGGTAAGTGTTATCGTAAAAAATAACAGTATCTAAAATTTTTGTATTTTTATAGTGGTGCAAAGGTTTTCCACTGGCCAAGAATATAACACACCGAGAGTTGCGCACGGAAGGTGGACCTGGATGCTATACAATTGGGATAAGTGTTCGACGTGGAAGAGGATTCTATTCCAACACGACATTTGTGACAATGTCCCCACGTTTCCATCTCTATAATAAAAGCGGACACCAACTGGAATTCTCACAGAAATGTAATATCGTACAGAATGTATGTATCTCAATCATAATTATTTAATATCAATATAAGTATTGTTATTTTCTTTAGGAATATACCCATTCATCTCATATAATTTCGGCGCCGATTGATTGTAATTTCCAATTTCATTGGGCAAATTGGGATCGGGAACCTCTGATATGTGTGAGAATGGCAGACGTTGAATGTTGTTGCTGGTCGAAAGGCATACCAATTAGCGAAGAGCAGAGCTTGTATATTAACATAAGAAATGAATGGTGCGAAATGTTTTTCTTGAGATTGGAAATCATATCAAGAGATGCGACGCTTATACTTTTATTTACTGATGCCCGAAGCTTACCACCTCCAATTAGAATCGACAACTTCTCAGAGGTTGTTGTGAATTTTTCACAAAAAAATTCGAGACCCATTTGGTCTACGCCAGTTCGATCACAGTCGTCATTATCATACGTGTTGGACGATCCCTTAGGAACACAGACATTGCTTATGGAAGCCCCAGGAGGAAACATTATCGAATTTCCAATTGATTTAACAAATAGTAGTAAATCATTAACTTATTCAAACTTTATATATATAGCATTTCATAACACCTTTGATCATTTCAAAAGGGACGGTGATAAACCAGATGAGAAATATCAACAATTAGTCCTAGGTGTCTATGATAGAAAAGTGATTATAATGGAGAAGAATTCTGGAGATCGCTCACAATTGTGGCTTATGAATTCTAATGGGCAATTGGAACATGAAGGATCCACACCACCGATCCAATCGAATGAAGGTAGCGCTGTCCGATTGGTTTTAGATTTAGAAAAGCCCCCGAATCCAACAGAATTTACTCCTCTGGTGGTTCGCACGCCCAACAAACAAAGAGTCACCACACAGACTTGGAGGTTTGAGAATGGACGACTTATGTGTCACGCGAATATGTGCGTTCAGGTAAATATTTGTCATACCTATTTTTGATTATATTAAAATCTACTTATACATTATTTTTTTTACAGTCTTATAATGGAAAAATGGGCTTAAAGCCTGGAACGCAGGCAGTTTTGGGATGTATTAAACATAATTCAAAAAGTACAGATACGATACCCATCCAACAACACCTCGTTGCTCAAAAGTTAAGACCTGGCTCAGGACAATTGGAAATATCTACAAAAATGGATGGGCCAATTCGCACTGTGCAAATTTGTGATATTAAACTAAAACCAAATGAGATTATTTTAGCGCCGGATTTATTATGGACTCATGCGTCCTTCAACAACAGACAGATTATTGATAAGGGAAAACCGCAAGCTGTTAGCGAATTTCAGGTATGATTAATTAATTTTTAAAGAAGACAAAACAAATATTATAATAATTTTTATTACAGATAAATCTAGAACTTCCCAAAGGAATTGGTATATCAGTTATAAGTCTAAAACCCTGCGAGGAAATTGTATATATTAGCCTGGACAACATAATTGCAGAAGTTGTAGACAGTACAATGGAAAAGTCCATTGATCTAAATATAGCATACATCCAGATAGATAATCAATTAATGGATGCTGCCAGTCAAGTGACTTTGCATAGTTGTATCCCAACTGACGACATTCAAAGGAATGCGTTGCTCTTGAAAGTGAAAATGTTGCCCAGTCCAAATAAGAACGCTTTGATTTTTAAGCATTTCACTCTGGATATAAAGCCGTGTATTATGTATCTGGAGGAGAAGCTAATACTGAAAATGGCTGCTTTTCTTGGATATGGCAGAGAGAGCAAACAGAATTCGTTCCTGCCCTCCGATTATGAAGATTTTGTTAAAAAATCCTTGGAAAATGATATGAAAAGATACTACTTTGAATATTTCAGAATCGAGCCGACTCAGGTTCGTCTTTCAGCATTCACATCGTCAAAGTTACCGGAAGAATTGCAAAATACGAAAAAAGCTTTGGGTTTGACGTTGATCAAATTTGAAGATGCTTTAATAGAGCTTGATTATTTTTCGGACAAGTATCATTTTGAAACAATCGACATTTATCTGAGAGCGATAAGGAAACATTACATAAATCAAATCAAATGGCACGCCGCTTCGATATTGGGAAGTGTTGATTTCCTAGGAAATCCACTGGGATTCGCTAATGATTTGTCTGAGGGCGTATCTGGACTTATTTTCGAAGGTTCGGTCAAAAGTCTGGTTAAAAATGTTACCCATGGTATTTCCAATTCCACGGCAAAGTTAACAGAAACATTATCAGATAGTTTGGGTAAAGTTGTCCTTGATGATCATGATAACGAAACTAGACAACGAATTTTAGAGCTACAATCAAATACATCTGGCGGTCATCTTGCAGCGGGTTTAAAAGGCTTTGGATTTGGTTTGCTCGGTGGAGTTACAAGCATTGTTCGACATACATATGATGGCGCACATGCTGATGGCGTTCCCGGTTTTCTCAGTGGCTTAGGAAAAGGATTAGTGGGTACGGTGACAAAACCTTTAATTGGAATGCTGGACTTGGCATCGGAAACAGCAAGTGCTGTTCGTGAAACAAGCAGAGATACACATCGAACTTCACCAAATCGAAAACGTTTACCCCGATGCATAACTGGTGCTCCTGGCGGACTTTTGCCTTCATATTCTAGTCGTCAAAGTAAAGGTCAACAATACCTTTACTTAATAAATCGCAAAAACTTTATGGAAAAGATAATATTTTACGAGCCAAACATTTGGAGTGATAAAGAGGCAAGATTACGACTTTTGGTTTCCACCGAATACGTTCGCATGTTTTCTTTATGCGATGGAAACCCAACCGTAATGTTTGAGGGACACCTTAGTGACATACTATCATGTCATCATTTGTCTACAAACACGGGAATAACCCCGTCTGCAAGCAAAGCTTCATCAAGCTACTACATAGAAATATCAATAAACTCGCCAAAAATCACACGACCGCGAATTCGGTGTCGAACTGAGGAATGCGCTGAAGCTGTTTCAAGATGTGTAAGCTAATAAAACTAAATTATCCTATCCTGCCTATTATTAATTATCTCTATATATTGCATTTCAGATAAATTACGCTAAAAGTGTTTTCGATGAACGTGAATTGTCGCTCATAAAATATTATTAATGCTAATAATAATAAATAATTATTTTGTATATATTTAAAGCCGGCTGTTTTGTTAGATTTATCGAGAGGTGACGGAGATAAAAGAAAACATCCAAATAAATACATCACAATACTAATACTCAGACTGCTACAATTCATTGAGTTAATTAAAATAGCGAATAACTTGTTAATTATATTTGGTTTTTTTATTAAAGAGCCGTTCCCATAAATTGCGGAACTTTGTCTATTTACTTAATTAAGCTTGAGTTAACTGAGTCAGTTCTCTCAATATACGGTTAAAATATTTTATGTGTAAAGCTATTTAAAAAGTCTTTCAGAACATAAACAGCTTTATTTAAATAGAATGCGGTTAAAATTGAACTCCGTCTCATTGAGAAAATTAACCCAATTAATATTAAGGAATGAATAAATATATTTAATTTTCGAGTTAGCGTATGTATAAAAAGCACATTGATTTCACAAACACCGCACGGCAAAGAATGTGCTTAAGGCTTGATGGATTTCTGAAAATTTAAATTAGAAATAGATAACAGGTTAGATACGTTTTGTATAAACTCATATAAGTTATATTTTACCTCATCAGAAAACTCCATGTCATCCCTCATCTGTTTTGAACGTCGCTTTTCGGTAGATGTGAGAAGTTGTGCTACTTTTGTTTGCTTAGCCAAATCGTATGCCTCTTTTTTACTACGCATTGCACAGTCTTCCAGAGTTTCGGCTGCTTCAAACATGCCCTGTCGCCTATAAAGTGCCCCAAGGTTCTTCAATGTTGTTGTAACAGTGGGTGAATCAACTTTAGCAGCTTTATGCCATCCACCATACTCTCCATACGGTGTATTCTCGCGATTATCATATTTGTGCTCCTCACGTTCTTCTGCCACCTACAATTAAGACAATCATTAATAAGTATACTTTCAATCATTTATCATCTTTGAATGCGAAGAACGTTGTTATGTTGTAGTTCATCATCGTTTCTATAATAATCTTAGGTGCGGAATAAAGTAGTACCTGTGCCAAGTTAGGTAGTTATTTATTGTTTCAACCGTTTATCGAAAGTACTACCCCAACTTCAATAAAAAATAATAATCAAAACCTTCAAATTAATTCATAATTATATATTACCTGCCAAATGGGCTTATTTTTGCTATCAATAGCTCCAAATTCACGCTCGTGGGCTCTTGTCAATACTTGCTTGTAGAGGATTTCGGCTTCAGCATATCTTCCCTGTTTTAGATAGCATCCGGCCAAATTGTTTTTAGTCTTGGCCACGTTGGGATCATCAGGTCCAAGCTTTGCTTCATATATATCAAGTGCGCGCTGATAGTACTTTTCGACTTCATCATATTTGCCTTGATTTTGGCAAAGTAATGCCAGATTATTCAGTTGCTTAGCGACATCTGGGTGATCTTTGCCCAATACCTTTTCGCGGATTTCAAGAGCACGCTTGCAGAGTGGTTCAGCATCCTTGTATTTACCACGCTTACCGTAAAGGACGGCCAAGTTGTTCAAGGTCGCAGCTACGGCTGGATGATTTTCTCCCAATGTTTTGCCACGAATGGACAAAGCATCATTCAATAAATTCGCAGCCTCTTTGTATTTATTCTGTTGCATAGAACGACAAATTGTGCATTAGATAGTTTCTTTAAGTAGTTGCTGATATTATTCATACTCACTTGATCACGATAAACGAGTGCCAAAATGTTCAACATTGTTGCAACATCTGGATGATCGTGACCACTTGTCTTCTCGAGATCCTCGAGGGCTTGTTTGCAAAGTGGAACTGCAACTTCATATCTAGAAATATAAATGTATAACAAGCAATATTCAATAGTAATAGAATATTGAATACATATAAGGAATACAATACCTGCCCTGTGACGCATACTGAATGACCAGATTATGAAGTGTTCTCAGTCGAGCTGGAATTTCATAGCCTGATGTTTGATTTGCAAATTGGCTTGGAGGAGTCGGCGACATATTGTTTCTATCTTCATTGTCTTCATCTGGGAAAAGTTCAACGACCGGATCCGTACGTGACTTCTCGCACGATTCATCTTGATCCTGATTATCATCATACTTCTTAACAGAAGCCATAAATTCAAGATGCTTCTTTTCCTCCTCAAGCTGTGCTACCAATTGTTCAGATGCCTGGAACTTCTGTTGAGTATTGGCAAGCTCATCTCGAAGCCAAGCATTTTCCTGATGAAGACGACGCACTTGTGTCTTAAGTTTCTGTTTTTCAGCTTCTATGTTTTGCAAGTGGGAAGTCAGGGCCATCATCACTTGGGCTTCGCTCAATCCAAGCTCAATGTTTTCAATATTCTTTCGCAATATATCAGATTTCTCATTATCTTTTTGTACCTCCGATATACCATTCATTATGGAAACATGTTCAACGCGCAAAGCTTCCAAGCCTTGCAAAACCGTTTTCGTATTGCTTATTATTTCGTCTTGCGACATTTGCGTCATTTTGCCGATTTGTTCGATTTTCTGTCTGTAAACGAAAAGTTGAAATTGTTATTGAAACTCTAAATGTGTTTTCATATCGTTCTCTTTAAATCTATAACAATTCGACCCTTATTTTTCGCATATGTATGATGAATTATTTTCAAGAATGCGGATTATCCTAGATTTTTAATAATTTTCCAGGATTTGCGTCCCTTGTGGAATAATTCTGTTATAGCCGTTTGAAAATACTTTAATATATATCTATTACTTACATTCTATAATTCTTTATAGCTTTTGAAACAATCATTTTCACAAAACTCGTGTCGTCTAAGAAATAATTTCACATAAATCGATAAAGAAAAAAATTGCGCATGCGCTTGCTTACTCACAGGCAATATCAAATTTCAATGGAATATCCTTAATAATCTTTACACATTAATAAGGGCACACTTTTACTCTAACAGCAAGAATTTTCTAATATTTAGATGATTTCAAATAAACCCTTTAAGTATTTTTTTAAAAAATTACTTTTTAGGCACAAAGTTAATTAAAGGATATTTTTATCTAGCAAATGTGTTAATTGTTCTGAAATCACTTTGGACGTCAAAAATTGTTCAAGTGTATATAGGTATAATCCAATTTTATAATGAGAAATTGTCTGTACGACCAAGATTATATACAATTAGTTAAGAATGGGATTGGACAAAATAAAAAATGTACCCAATTTATCATGTAATATTTATATTTTTTATCTTTTATTATTATACATAATCTCTTGACTTACTGTACGTTGTTATATATTTATATTTTAGTTGCAAGCATGCAACATGTTGCTCAACATCGACTGTGGAGCAGTGGAGCATTTCATGAACAGCATTAGAGGCCAACTCGACTTTAATTTTCTACCATGAAAGTCGCCTGCTTACAAACACAACTACAAATGCTACTGAGTCAGCTGCTGCTTCGCTTGCTCTAAACATGTACAATAATAACAAGAAACTCGACAGTGAGTAACAATCCGTTATGCAGACATTAGTGTACGAATAGTTGTGAAGCTGACTGTATGTAATGTATGTATGTATGTAATTACGTACACAATATGTACATACGCAACTTTGTATTATTTGCACAATGCAATAAGAGAACAGATGCATTGCGTGTGACGCGTATACACTGCACTTTTGTATTACACCTGTAAATGCAGGTAGAAATCACAACAAAATGGTCTTCCGCGCAGATTTTGCATACGCAAATATGAACATAATTTTACATATGTATTCACATACATATTTATGTATTAGTCATTTAGTAATGAGCATACAACAATTATTTAATGTAGCGTTTAGACAAAAATAAACATTCACATATGCACGTATACATGCCAATGTCCGCATGTCCTAAAGTGCACATAAATAAATACGTATTTACGTCTAAATATTTATGTACTTGGTATACTTATGAATGACAATGTACCCACCATATACAAATGTTTATGACGAAAGAATTTTCAACACACATGCATACATACAGAGTTACTTACATCTATATGATTTAATATGTACAATTGTAAGTACATACATAATAATACAGATAATTAATACGTATACACACTCTGCGGTACTGCCGTTGTTGTACATACATATTTACCATTCTTAGAAATAATAAAAACTTACATGCAGAAACACAACTTATAAAAAGATTTAAACGATACAGATTATTTCTAATAATTTGAAGTATCGAGTAGAGTTATTAAAGTGTTATAGCTCTTAAACAAATCTTTTTTTTGGAACGTTGAAATGGTACACTTCACACTGTATTTTCAGGTAAGTACGCAGGTCAATCCCGGGCAAAAATGGAACAGCTCTAGTTCCAAACTAAAATTCAATGAAATAAATATCATATAATTTTCTTAGTAATAAAAATATGTCTTATATAAAAATTATTTTAAATAAAATATCAAATTTATATATATATACTTTTTTATTTCAAAATAAAACCAATTGACTTCACCACATAAAATTCCGTCTGTTCCTTTTTATTGTTTCTTGTCGGATGACATTAAAATATTTTTTGCGGTTTCAATATTAAACTTTGGAATTTCAGAAAATTCGATGATAATCATAGTTTATAAACAATTTTCGTTTGATAAGTAAAAAAAGTTCATTTTTAATATCTTTATAAAGAAAAACACCATATTCGTACTTTTGTTCAGTCGTTCATTTGTTCACGAACGACACTTCCAGCTGGTTCAATGGATTTCATTAGGCAATAATTTTAACAATTTTCTTCTGACACTAATTAAACCCACTTATTTCTGATACATTTGGAATCCAAGATCACAACAAAAATATTAACATTTGTTTTATTGTTTAGCTATTTTAGTTATTTTTAGCAGTGTGCATACATTTGTCATTATTACTCGAGAATGCCCAAAACAATTTTAAAAAAATTTACCTTTCTTAAAGCTAATTCATATATAAGTAATCGATAATAACATAGTATTGAATATATTTTAATAGATTTACCGCTATTCATTTTTGAATTAAGATGACAATTAAATGATGATATTTTGTTGGGTGGCAAACTAAGCCGCGTTGAGAATTTCCTAAAATGTTGTAGTAGGTAAAGGTTGAAATCCACTCATGGAAAATACTAACATATTTTTAAAAATGAAAGCTCACCTTTGAAATACTAAAATAAATAAAAACAAACTCCAATTCAGTTTTGTATTTGGGTATTACAATTTTATTTAAACTATAAACAATTAATCACTGTCACTATCATTCAATATGGCTGACATAACTTCTGCAAACTGTTCTGCTTTATTTAAAATTTCATCTCTACTTAAGTTAGTATCGCTTCGTAAATTTTGAGCAGTAATAAGCAACTTCTCAAAATCATTCAGTTGATTTTCCAGTTCATCAGTATTGTTTGAATGCTTGCGATTTGAACCTGTGATTAAAAATAAGTTATTAATTAACTATTAATATATCATATTTAAAGAGATAGCTAAGAATATTACTTACTGATTTTTACATTTGACCATACGCAATTTCTCAGCCCCTCCAAAATTTCTGCATAACTTAGCTCTTCTGTTGTCTCGGGATCTTCTTGAAGTGTTACAATATCAAATAATACATCTGTGTGGTCTTTAAGTTCTTCCAAGGTTAATTCATTTGCTTCGCCAGTAAATGAAGTGGTTACCAGGAACCCAATTTGGATTTCATTAACTTTTATAAAGTCATTTATTCCAGAAAGACATTTAATAAAGGATCTCTGAAAAGAAATACCGCATATAAATGATGTACAAATGTAAATCGATCAATTAATTAAAGTAATTAGCCAATTTACTATATAATTTAGGACATCTGCAAAACCGGGTTAAACCTTAGTTCCCACAGAACTTTCAAAAATCCCATGAAAACTATAAAAGCTTTTCAGTCTTTTATATGCAATATATTATTTTTATCGAATAACTTACATCAGTTGGCTCAAAATAAATGATTAGAGCCTCCGTGAGCTTTTTGATTTCAGTGGGAATACTCTCAAATTTTCCATCAAAAGGAATTAAAGATATGCTGGTACTATAATATTTTGTACTTATGTCACACTTAAAACTGTTGATAATTGTTGATTCGTAAGAATTACTTGTTAACACTTTTGGTTGATTCAGTTCAGATAGTATATCTGAAAAGGAAAATTGTATCAAAATAAGTAATTAATAGTTACGGTATGCAATATAAAAACGTTCAATTGAACATTTAAGTTTATATATAAACTATCATTGTTTCAGGATTTAAAGAACTTATCTATTATCTAATTTCCATATACTGTTCCATGGCAGTCGCCATATACAGTTCTACGATATTTAAAATATGTAAACAAAAAGAATGTGTTTGAAATAAAACCGATTTTGGTTAAATAAGTTTTAGCTGCCTTATAAACTTGGTTATTGTGATCGGAGTGAAACGGCAGGCAAACATACGGATACATGGAAATATAGACCGTGATTCTCAATAGACTAGGATAAGCAAACAAGTACATTTAGATTGTGTTTACGTTTTACTTGTGTAAATTAGTCTTGGTTACAAGCAAACGCCTCCACCATGAATCACTTAAAACAAATTTATGTTCAGTGTCTTCCGAACACATTGCTAACAAACACATCTGCAAATGGACAAAATAAGACCCATATATGTATAAAATAAAACATACTTTCGGTAATCTGCGTTGGAGAAAGCCTTCCATAAGATAAAATTAAAGCGGCTGGATTCATTTCAGAACAAACTTCTATTTCTACAACACCGAACTTGTAAACAATACATTTATAGGAATTCCTCACAACAATAGTTCTTTTATCGAACTAATTAATTGAGCGATACATTTTTAAGTGTCAGCCTAGGTAGCGTCTATATTTTGCGATTAATGAATTACTACGAACAAAGTTTTTTTTATAAATGACAGATTATCCTAAAAATATATTAAACTTAACCTACAAGTTACTAATTTTACTATTCGTTGAAGAACATGCTTTTACCAGATTAAAATCTTTTCTCAAATTACAAAATTTCAAAATATCGATATTTGTTATCGAATTATTTAAATACTCTTTAGTTCATTGAGTAGTATTGTTACCGAGTGAACTAGTTAATTGAAGCACCTCAGTCGGTGCTGCAAAAACCTCCTTCGTTTTTAGTATAAATTTTTATTGATAGAAACATGCCTCCCAGCAAACTTGACAGCCTCTACCGACGAATGCTCATAACAAGATTTTTTGAGAAGGGATGGGGAAAGCCTGAAAATTTACATAGGTAAGTTAAGTAAATATGTATGTGCATGTTTACATATGTGGGTCGTGACTGTGTCTTTCATATCCTTTACGTAATGAGCCAACGGCAATAATTTTTATTTATATTATCGTAATTTCAAGTGTATTTAACTAATTTAAGTCTACCCTTCCATTCAAATTATAAAATATAAAACAATAAGCTTTTTATCCAAACTTCCAACAACAAAACTTGGTGCCTATGATATCCCATATTGTTGTGACGATAAAGTAATGTTTACATTGTTGCGATATTTAAAATATATCGTATCTAAATTATGGGTATTCCCTTTAAGATCTAAGTCTCACGATATAACTAATTTAAACAGATAATTTATATTAAGGGTGTTTGATAAAATTGGGTAAACTAATATCTGATTAAAGAATTCCAAACAATATTTAAAACCGTTTATCGTTTGTTTCCCCTTAATTTCAATCATAAATTCTTCTATTTTGCACCATAATCATAATATTTTCTTGCACATGATGGAAAAATTGAAATTTATATAAATTACTCATGGTTGCTTGTTAAATTATCAATATATTGTCTGGATGGTACTCTTAAATTAAAAATTTAATATATTTCATGTATTATCAGCCTGGGCGCCTTTTTTATACGGCAATATGGATAGCATTCTCCACCTCGTCAGTTGCTACCCAAATGCCTCTTGAAGGGCCTTGAGAATCGATAGCACAGCTGGAAAATCGCGATTTTGTCCTTAAATCAATAGGAAATTATAAACATTTTTAATGACTGATTGGACATAATTTAAATAATCTTTTTCAAACCCATACATTTCTCGAATTGAGCCGATTCTTTGCATACAGTTTTCTATTCAATTTCTTTCTTGAGGTGTTCTCGCGCTTAAACGACTAAAGTAATCGATATTTTGGACGGCGCGAGGACTTTTCCAAACGAACTCGGCATATCCGAGTTATCTAGTAAGTACTCGTAATAACATTATTATTTTTGCATTTTCAGAGTATTTCAGTTTAGAAAAATTATTTCCTGCAGAGAAACATGCTTTAAACTGGTTCCCCGCGACTATCCCGTAGAGATTACAAAAAAGAAAAAATATTCAGATTCAACTTTGATAGAGGGAAATTTTACGACTCCACTCGAGCTACATCTACCTGGAGTTGTTCCTGAAGCAGCACAAAAAGCCTACTTTCAGTTATTAATTCCTAATAAGTGGATTAACGAAGATCATAAACCGATCTGCATTCATTTGGCAGGAACTGGAGATCATGTCAGTATTATCAATTCTTACACATAAAATATGTTGCAAATTGCCTAAGAATTTTTATATTTTAAGTTTTTCTGGCGTCGAAGAAATTTTATTGCAAAGCCTCTGTTGAAAGATGCAAACATTGGATCTATAATACTGGAAAATCCATTTTATGGATTACGAAAGCCTGACGATCAAATGTACGTCGAAATAGTAACTAGACTATTTGTGAAACTTTCAGGACTAAATAGATCTTACATCAAATTTACTTTTATTTCATATTTCATGTAAGAAACTTGTATAATTAATGTTTCTAATTTTTTTTTCAGTCGATCTAATTTGCATAACGTATCTGATATATTTGTTATGGGCGGGTGCCTAATACTTGAATGTCTTGTTCTCTTACATTGGTGTGAAAGAAATGGATTTGGTCCTCTCGGTGTCACCGGATTATCAATGGGAGGTCATGTAAGTGAAAAGTATGAATTACATACTCAAAAATCATAAGTTTAATAATTTCTTTCTTCAGATGGCTTCGTTAGCGGCGACAAACTGGCCAAAGCCTCTAGTTCTCGTTCCATGTTTATCATGGTCTACCGCATCTGCTGTTTTTACCACTGTAAGTAATATATCTACGACATTAGGTATACAAAACTTCCATTTTATGTAATTTACAGAGCAGATAGGTCTTTTGATTTTTTAACAATCATTTGATATCCTTTTAATTTGTTTTAGGGAGTAATGAGCCAGTCTATTAACTGGGATATGCTGGAAACGCAGTATTATTCGGATGGTCAATATAGAGAACGTCTGTCAAAAATGGTCACTATTATTGACGATGCATTTGCGGCAGGTCAAAAGTTTATACAGAATTTTAATCAGTCTCTGCATGAGCTTAAAGAAGATATTGATGATACAAGAAAAATTCAAACACAACAATGCGAAACTGATGGAAATAATTTTAAAACCCAAAACAATTCAGTAGAGAATGCTAATAACTCAATATTCTTATTGAAATCGGTAGAAAATAAATCGCTGGATTCTAACAAAATGCAATTGCCATTAAAAGAAATCCTTAGTAAAAATATTACAAACGATTCAGAATTATCTATGTGCCAGCCTGAAACGATGGATCGCTCAACATTAACAAAACTTATGACATATATTTTACCTTTATCCGCACAAAATAGAAATAAAAAAATTGATATTACAAAGACAAATTGGTGGGAGCGAGAGGCCTTACAATTTATGCGAGGAATGATGGATGAGTGTACTCATTTAAGAAACTTCTCAGTACCATTTGATACCTCACTAATAATAGCAGTCTGTGCTAGAGACGATGCATATGTTCCGCGAGATGGCTGTTCGAGCCTTGAAGATATATGGCCTGGAGCTGAAGTAAGGTACTTGGATGCTGGCCATGTAAGCGCTTATGTTTTGCACCAAAAATTATTCAGGTAAATCACTTGCTTATCAATACTCCTATAATAATAATATGCTACTTTTAATTATTTCAGGTCATGTATAATAGAAGCCTTTGATAGAGCTAAGAAGGTTTATGCAAATGCGAATTACAAAGATTTAAAAGCAGCTATTAAATAAATGTGAGAATGAAAAACAAACCATATTTGATTGATTATCGAGCGAGTATCTCGTAATGTGAATTTAAATTGCAGATAAAGATCATCATCATTAGAAACCCAATAATTAAGGAATATATTTTTATCTAGTTGGTAGAGCATAGTCAAGTCTGGGATGGCCTCAAAAAAAGAAGATACAAAGTTATATTTGTTTATTTTGGACAACCTTTTAATATTGGTACTCTAACATCTGGAAGTTCAACAAGGTCATATTACAAATGTTTTAAATATTGTGTAAAAATATAATTATGGAAAAGTATAAACGATCTTTGAGGAATGCTAATCCAGCACCAAGATAACAAATTATACACTTTTATAAATTGTATATTAATTTAAAGTAAACAAACAAATACAATTATTATATTTTACGTCATGTTTAGTACTCTGTTTTTTGATAATGTTCCTTTCGGAAGGCGGATAATTTCATACGTTGAGATTGAAGTGCCTGTTCCATTTCTAATACTTTAACTTGTATATCCATTTCCATTGTTTTAAGCTGTGATGGTGTTAATTTACAAAACTCGTTTTCTTGCTGTTGCTCCGTTCGGGCATTGCCATCTTTCACAGTTGCAACGACAACTCCAGTTGCTTTCGTTACGTTACGCGAAGCAATTGTCAAGTTAGTCAAATTTTGACTATCATGATGGGCTTTGACCTTACTGGCAATAACCAGCTGAACAGTGCAGGCAGCAATTTCCTGGGCAGCAACAATAAGTTGAAAATTTTGGCCAGATTCACTGTTAATTGCAGTATTGGCAGCATCAACAAGATAGTTGGCAGCCTTTGCCACACTCTTTGATGCCGATATCAAACCGTCCGACCATTGGCTATTACGTTTGTAAAATTCATTTTCTGTAGCATTACCTTAAATATAAGATTTAATTATTAGTTAATGAATTTGATATGTTAAAACAATATTTTTTGCCCACCTTTTTGGGAAGAAACAATTTCTTGTTGAAGCACACGTGATTTCAAAATTAAAACTTTTATACACTCCATTAAACTTGTGCAGGCCTCCAATATTTTTTCATTAACTTCTAGTTTGATATTACTATCCTTCTCACGGGATTTGGAAAGTAAGTTAATGATTTTAGATGCTGCTTCCTCAATAGCGACGTCCATTTCTTTAAGTTCAATTTGAATTAGTTTATCCAAATCCACGCTGTTTTCATAATTGTTCATAACTCCGCGAACAAGTCCATTTAACTCAGTTAATTTATTTTGTATCCTTTGCCCAACGCTATTAATTTCTGGATTAGTTTCATTCTCTTGCACTAGCTCGAAAAGTCGTGTTAGGTCTGGGCATATAGAACGTACTTTGCTTAAAATATCTGAAACATAATAGAATAGGATTATTAAAAATTAGTTTACGCACAAATCTTATACAAAAATGTACTTACCTTGACCTTTTTCAATCTCTGTTGTAGATTTATAGATCATGTCACAATAATCGTAAAGTTCTATAAAATAATATCCTAAATATAAAATGTCATGCAACTTTTCAGTGCTTCCGTCGTTTGTTAATTTATCAGAAGACAACAATTTGCTTAGCAAAGCCTCCGTCTTAGAGGATATTTTGAGCACACCTTCTAAGGGCTCTTGAATCGTATCATTTAATTTAGAAGAGCACATTTCTTTCACAGTCTGAATAGTTAAATCTCTCATTATCTGTAATGCGTCCTTACATTGTTGATACAGATCTGAGAGGGAATCGTTCTTTTTCGATGCGCTGATTAAATCTTCTTCGTGTTTCATCAATTTAGACTGTACATCACTTAAAACTTTGTTCGATAATTCTTTCTCTTCGTTTAGTCTAGATAAAGATGTTTCGGCGACCTATAAATATTATACATAGGACATTATATTGTTAATTATATAGCAACCATAAATTACATACCTGTAAAGCAGTTTCCTTTTGTTGCAGCTTGCTTTTTGTTTCCTCTAACATGCCACGAAAACTTTCCGTTTCCTTTTGAAGAGTTTCTTCTAATTCTTTATTTTTATTAGACAGCTGAGAACATTTCTCTTTAAAAGTTTTAAGATTGTCAACGATCTCTTTTTCTTTAAGGCTTAATGTACTCTGTACATCACTTAAAAGTTTCTCCGATGATAGTTTTTCTTCGTTTAATCTTTTTAAAGATGTTTCGGCTTCCTATGAACATTATATATTATAACAACATGTATCTGTATATTAAAAATAAATTACCTGTAAAGCGTTTTCCTTTTGTTGAAGCTTGCTTTCAGTTTCAACTAAGATTCCGCGTAAGGCTTGGGAATCCTTTTGAAGAGTTTCTTCCAATAATTTATTTTTATTTGAGAGTTCAGAGTATTTCTCTTCGTACGCCTTAAGATTTTCAACAACTTCTTTTTCTTTTACACTTAGTGAACTTTCTACTTCAGCAAGCTTCTGTTCTTTCTCTAGCAAAACTAATTTAACATTGCCAAGCTCAGTTTCACTTTCTTTTAGAACATTTACCATTGAATGAACCTCAAGATTTTCATTTTCCTTTTTCTGTATTATAGCCTCATATTTTGCTTTCATTTCTTTTCCAACAGTTTCAAGGTTTGACGAATGTGTTTTCTGATTTTCAATTTCTTGCAAAAGCTTTACTGAACTCTCTTTATCTTCTGTAATATTTTCATTTAATTTTAAGATTTCGTTGTTAAGATCCTTAATCTGTTCTAACAATTCAGCATTCATTTGTTTTTCTTTGTTTAACGATTTGGAATATTCACTATGCTGAAAGAACGATGATAATTTATTAGTATTATTAAAAATTAAAAAAATTATTTAACTCCTTACCGTACGCAGTAGATTTATGTGTTCATCTCTGATTTGTGTATACATAAGTTTAAGCTTGTTAAACTTTTCTGAAGATAACTTTTGTTTCTCCTCCTCCTCAAATACTTTTTCTGTAAATAGATTTATATATATATAAAACAACATAATTAAATTATATATAGTCGAACTTACGAATTAAAATTGGATTATTTGTCAATTGAAGCTCTAATTCATCTTTTTGCATGCGCATATTTGTGCACATTTCTTTCGATGATTCCAATTCATTGCACAACAAAGTGTTACTTCTTTGCAGTTCCACGATATTATGCTTATAAGTCTGCTCCAATCCATTAAAGTGACCAATGCTAGCATCAAGTTTGGCCTTTAGTTGCGTTATAGTGTCCTCTTTATCTTCTAGCATATTTTCCAGGACATTAATGCGTTCACTTAAGACGTGATCCCGTTCAGCAATATTGTCAGCGGAATGAGTATCAACAAGATCTTCTACAACTGGATCTGGATCTGGCTCTGATTGAACATGTACTACGGGAGGAATATAACTGCCAAAATCAACTTGTGACTTAAAATTTGGACTCTGCTCTGGCAACTGTGGTACCGTAATAAGATCATGGAAATACTGCAATGGCCTAACATTTTCGTAAAACAATTTTAATCTAGCAAATATACCACAGAACCTTTCCCTATGACCGCTAAGGACATCATTGGGCAACTTTTCATGAAGCTTAAACATAAGTCTGACACTGATATCATACAATGGGTTGGAATCTTGTATAAGGGTTATTAATGGGGCTAATCTACATTGTCCAGGTTGCGTCATCGATGATATGCGATACGTATTAATTGAATTAAAAACAGCGACTTGTAGAGCAATTATATCATCCAAATAGTCGAAGATTTCCACACACAGTTGAAAGCTAAAATTAATATATAGGTATTCCATTAAATTAATTATATACAAACAAATATTTTGCTCTAATACACTTGACCCATTTTAGATATGTAATCTCAATGGGTACAGGGTATCAAAATTAAATTATTAATATAATATTTACTGCATACTAGTAATTTAAATCCTTATCGGCGACCGTTGCTATTTCTGCAAATGTTATCAACAGTGATCCGGGATACATTCGATTCTTGTCATGGAAATTTAGTTTAGTTACCAAAAGCTTGCTATAAGCCTTTATACAGTAGCCAATGTCATCTTGCAGATGGCCCCATAACTTTCCGATTTCTAAAATCATATTTGAATGCTTCTGGGATTGCTGAAGAGCACATTTATGTCCTTCTCTTAGAACTTTATGCAATAGATGACAGAACTTCCATGCAGTAAATCTATTTTCCATAATGGGCTGTCGTGTTATAATGGCCCAAAAGGATCTTGCTTCCTTGGATTTGTGTATTATTATAATAATTGAGCGAGCATGTTTCGACTTTAATGGCGTTTCCATTCCCTTAAGAGCCTTGCTTACACTTATATTCTATAAATAAAAGAGAAAGAGTTACATAAGTTGAGATTATTGTAAATAGAATAGATTGATATAAGAGATATGGTGATTATATACATCGTTGGTAAGTTTCAACTTACAACAAATAGATGACTTTATTTCGAACTAATTAAATGATTTAAAACATTTTTTTTTTAATATGCAAAAAAAAATGTATTTACTTTATATGAATATAAATTTTAGATCAATTTTAATAAATTAAATTAAAATCTTAATATTTTCCGATGGAATAAATATGCGCATATACATATTTTAGATTATACAAATATAGACAGTAGGTTTTTATACTTTTGATAAGCACGAGTCTTCGATAGTCAATTTTAATTAATTATTAAAGAAAGGGAAGAATGTCTGCTTGTTGTACAAATCTGATTTTTTAATTTTCTACACTCTGCTGCAACGAAAAATAAGCTATTCATATCACTTTCTCGAAGAAAGGGCTTACCATCTTTCAACAAGAAGCTATAACTATGTTTAATCACATTTCTTGACTTCTTCGTACAGAACGAAAAATAAACTGATCTTATAACTTAAAGTAATTACATGAAACAACATACAAAGCAAATATAAAAAAAAGATGCAAGTTTAATTAAATTCAACTTTTAAATATTTAAGGTTTTTATGGATTTCAATTTCTTATTTTTTATTGTTGGTTATCAAAACAATTTATAAATCTGAATTTTGTGTTAAGAATTAGTAATTTCTACAATAATTATTGGTCTGCCAATACTTTTTTGATGCATTGTACATATTGTTCTACTACTTTTTGTGAATGGGTGTGTAAACAACAAATTTGCGCAATGAGCTGAGTTAGATTTTCATTTCAGCGCATGATTGCATTGTATTTGTTGGTGCATTCATGTGTCTGTGTGTATATTCATTTGTAATTCAATAAACAAAAATGCATATACACTTCAACAAATGAATGTGTGTGCATTGTATTCTTAAGTTGTTTAGTTTATGAATAATGCAATTAATATGTTTGTAAAAACGTAAGCAACAGAGTAGAATTACATACGGGTGACGCGAAACTAGGGCACAAAAAAGCATAAGTATTAACATATTAATATACAATGTTTGCAAATACATAAATATGATGTATTTGCGTTGTTACAGATGTTTGGATCTGTACATACCAAGTGAAAGAAGTCCTTCTCTGCATTAGTTGTCATTTTGGCTTACAAAAATTACTTTACGAACTGTACTGCGAGTGAATCACACTCAGATACAAATGAGTGCATAAGTATCGAATGTGTGTGTGCAAACTGAAAAACAGAAATACATTTAAAACATTAATTATCTTATCAGAAGTGTATTCATTTGTACTCGTTTCCAGAAGCATTGTATATACAATATATACATATACATGGATATATATACAATAAATTTTGTTATTAATTTATCGATATTTAATTTACTACTGAAGCATAATGACAGTCAAGATATCGATATTTTCAGAAATGATGGAAGTGAAACACGAAATAAATAATCCAACGTTTCGGAGTAAATGCATTTACAGTTTTTGGGAGTGAGTTTTCAAAGCAATGTATGTATATATATATATATATATATATAAAAATATATATATATATATGAAATAACAACTAAAAAATCAAAGAAAGATAAATTAATCATTTACAAAAATAACGAAATCTAAGGATAATAAAAATAAATTCAAATGCATTGTGTATAATGATTACATAGCAATATATTTAATGCAGAATAAATGAATATAAAATCAATTATAACTTTTTTATTTTTTCAGATAACTTTCTTGACTATTTGTATGTTATATGATATATTTTTAAATGGATTAACCAAGTAATAACTGTTCGTAAATTTATATTATTCATAATACAATTATGCTAATAATATTGTTCGCCAATTCGATGAACAAGTAACAAAATCAAAATGGTTACAAATTGTTTTAATCTTAAATTGTAAAGTTTTCTCTTAGTATTCTTATAAAGTATTTAAAAAATTACAATTATTATAATTCTGGCAGCCACATCCGCATTTAGTAGTGTAGATTCATTGACTTTGGTTTAGCGCACAATTAGTTTAATAGAATGTGGACGACGATTTTGATTATCTCGTAGTTTTAAATTAATATCATAAAGAAGCTTATTGGATAGTTGCTTGCAATGCTTCAGATGTAACACTTGCAGTTTGGGACAGGCAAGGATCAGTCGGAGTACACCATTATCAGTGATATTCCCATTATGGCTGATATTGATTTCTGTCAAATCTTGCAAGGTGAATAGTGATTCTAATCCACGATCGGTGATGGCATTACAGTTCATCAAAACCAGCGTACGCAATGCGCTCAGTTTTCCAATCATCTGCAGAATCTCGGTGTTGATACAGTCTGCATTATCTACAACTAATTCAAAGTGTTCCAATTGCTTGGACTTATACTCCACCAGACATGTCATTAGCATTGGAGGCAACAAAACCCTATCGCAAAATATATTCAATTTTAGCTTCTTAAGACTTGGTAGCCTTGCAATGTGATTATAATCAGGAAGCCAGGGATCGTCGCATCTAATGGAGAGAAACTCCAAAAATTCACAGCAATTGTTGTTGATAAGCTGCTCGATACATGGGGATTCGGGAATAATGTTCGGTATTTGCAATTCCTTAAGTAGCGGTAGCCTTCCAAATATTTTAATCAACAATTCCGGGCGCTTTAGTGAATCACAGTCTTTAAGAGACAGCGACTCAATAGACTTTGGTAAATAATTCAAATGCTTTGCAGTTAACTTAAAATTATAGGAAAGATCCAGTTTTTTAAGTTGATTTAAATGCTGAATTACTTTAAGATTCTCATCAATGAGACCGCAATTAATTAATTTAAGATTTTGAAGACTATTTAGATTTGCAAGCATTTGAAATATGTTGGGTGATTTTATTCTGTCGTTTTTGAATATTATTGTCTGTAAACTAATGCAATGCTTGCCAATAAATTCGCACACGAGGTTAAGGTGAAGATCTGGTATTTTTCCATTGATTTCCATAACATTACGTCCGGAAAGTTTAAAAAAATCACGCAATTCCCACGTAGTTAATTTTTCGAAAAATTGCACATCGATAGATTTGTCCAGTATTGGCGACATTCGGTCATAGATGTATCGAAAACGATAACAGGCGCGTGCAAATTGAATGCGATCAGATATCGATAATTGCCGGAATATATGCTCTAGGCAATAATCGTTCAGTTGCATTATGGCAGCAGTTTTCTCGTGGGGATTCACATTTTCCGGTTTATCCGGCATTTTCTCGGCATCTGGTTGATGCCAACTGTAACTGGGCTGAACTGTAATGCGGGATTCCTTGACAATATGCAACTCTGTCTTTAATGCATTGGCAGCATGACGAGGATTCTCGAAGAAAACGTAGCCAGTTCCTCTCTTAACTCCACTAGGAAACCGATGCAATTCTTCAACGCATCCAAATGTCTCGAAATACTCTAGAAGGTGCTGTTGTTTAGTTTCTTCATCGATATTCATCATAAACAGATTCTTCACCAACACATTATCTTCTTTCGTGTAAGCCAATCCCTCTCTAAAGTAATATTTTACTTTAGACAACATTGAACGGTTCTTCTTAGGTATAAAGGCTATTTAGGTGGTGTTTCCAGCTGCGTATAAAAAAATTATAGTTGTAATAAAAATAGTTAAATAATAATTAAATAAGTAGAGCCATACGTAGATACTAATCCTAAAAATTGTTTGTTTGAGACACATGACGAATGCGACCGGCAGTGTTGCCAATTTTGGTATTTAATAGCTACTTCTCGCTGTTTTTAAAATTCGATCGCTAGAATAATTTTAAAAAGGGGTATTCCTGTTACAGATTCGAATTTGGTTCCCATTTGGCTTAAGTAAATCTGAATCAGTTACAGGAACGACCCTTTTGATTTGATTTTGATTTCGAGAATAAAAAAAGAGACGCGAAAACTCAATTTAAGTGTGAAAACTGTTTTTCTTAAATTTTTTCTTCTAGCAAATTAGTATAATTAATAATTGAAATCATAACGAAATCAAACCAGATCTCGTGAAATATTACAGCATTACCACACTTTCTGTTTTTTTTATTTTGGCTGGCAACCCTACACATTTTGTATGCAGTAGCTGTGCACAGCTGATCGGCGTAACCATATAATATTTGTCAGGAATACCCCGGATGAGTAGCTCTGTTACAAATTTACCGAAACGATGTCATACAACGTCGGTTTCGTTAAAACAGGTCGGCGCGCACTTAAACTGTAAATTTATATTTAGTAAATTTGCAATTAACTATTTACAAATTATTCAACTTCGACATAAGATAAAGTGAAGGTAATCATTTTTAATAGGGATGGGAAGCTCACTAAAAAGGAGGTGTATAATTTATTTATAACGAAACTTGACGAAAAAAATTAAATTTTTTAAATCATTATTTAATAATAATAAATACATTAAAAATTTGAAACTTTAAACATAAATTAAGAAAACATGAAATACAAATAGAATATTCAAAAAGAATAGACACAAAAATATAGCGGTCTTTTTTATGGTAGGATGAGATAAACATATGGGAAGCTGATTAAAAAATACAAAGGGTGCTGGGCACTTTCAGTATAGGTGTTAATAGTGTTCATTGTTCACAAGCTGTTTCACTCACTGCATATTATTACACATCTTGTGTATATATTTACACATACAGTTTCAGGAGCATACATATATATTGTATTTCATTGTCTGCATATTCTACTTTTCATTGCATTTACATGAAAGCAAATAAATTGGCTGATTAGTCTTTTTAGTTTAACTACAAAATAAACACTATATTACAGGTATTAAATATTCGCAAGAAATAACGAATTTAATTTTGATTTTAAATAGAAAAATCCTTAAACCATTTCAATACAGAAAATAGTAAATTGTTTTTCGGTTGTTGTTTAATATTAAAGTGGCTGACTAGGAGATATTATGTCCTTAGTTCCTTAAATAAGTGGAGTTATTTTATCTGATAGTTATTGAATATGCAGTCCTTCAAAGGAAGAGTGTTAAAAGTATAATGTTACGCTGAATCATACAATTAAATGTATTTAAGACTGTGACCAAAAGTTTTTTTTAACATTTAATGCCCCAAATAACTAAACCTATTTTTAAAAGCATTACATAACCATTAATTTGCTAATAATGTTATTTTTAGTAGCCCTAATTTAATGACCTTTCAGCTGGTTAATTTCAAAGCAACTAAGGTACTGTAGATGTCCCGTTTACCTTGGATAATAGTTGCAGTTTTTTTTAGGAACGGAAGATCCTCGGACAAATACTTACCTTATCTTTTCAATTAATTTAAATAATGAAGCTTAAACGCAAAAATTATAAGTTAATATTCCAATTTAACAACAAAATGAAATTTAAATATTTAATTTAGAACCAAAAAAGGTTTAAAATCTGGGGGTACTTAAAATGATAAAAATTGTTTCAATACTTCTTCCAACACGGGGGTTGGAGAAAATCCAGAAAAATCAATCATAATACAACATTTTTATAAAAATCACTAGCAAAATGGCGGATGAAGAAGATCCTTGGGGGTTCGATGATGGCGGTGATGCTGGTGATGCAAAAGCTTCACTACCTGGTTCCACTGATGCTGCAGCATCAAAAGCAGAGAGCGTAAAGTCAGAGCCGCGATCCGAAGCAGTTCAGGCAGCGACTCCTGCGGGGGAACAGGAACAAGAAAATATTGTCGAGGCTGAAATTGAAATCAAGGCACCCCCACCACCACCCGAAGATGATGGCTATAGGAAACCAGTTCAGCTATATCGTCATTGGGTCAGGTAATGCTAAAACCGTTAATCAATATCCTGATTAGGAGAAGAGTCCTGGTTATAGGCCAGATAAAAACAAAGAGTTAAATTTATCATAATTTATAAGTGACTAATTATTGTTTTTTTTTTTTATTATTATATTTAATTAAAGGCCGAAGTTTCTGCAGTACAAATACATGTACAATTACAGAACCAATTATTATGACGATGTAATTGATTATCTTGACAAAAAGCAGGTTGGAGTCACCCGGGACATCCCCAGACCGCAAACTTGGGCAGAACGTGTGCTTCGGACACGAAATATCAAGTAAGAATATTAATACGAAATACAAAATGTACCTGTATTCCATTTCCATTTGATTTTTCAGTGGAAGCGATATTGAATCTTTTGTCCCTACAAAGCGGGATAAGCAATTAATTCAAACATTGGCTGCATCAATTCGAACTTATAATTACCATACTAAAGCATATATTAATCAGAAATATGCAAGTGTTCTTTAAATTGATTATACAACTGCCAATAGATTGAGAACTGAAAAGTTATGTTTGATTATTATCATAGGATGTGGACATAGGAATTTTGTATATACATATGTACATATAAATATTTAATTACATTCATAATTTGATAGCCCAAATTGTATTTGAAAACATATCGTAAATTATAAATTTTAATATTTCAATTCAAGCTATTATTTAATAAACACTAAGAAGACACTGTTAATAGACTAAGAATTTTTTAAGTTATCGGTGTATTTGTTTATTCTTCTTTCCCTGTTCCAACACACGACAAAAATATTTAAGTAAGTGATAATTTTACAACAAGAAGATCTAAAAGTACAAATTACCATTGAGCAATATATAATAACTGTGCAATAAATTATATAAATAAATCGTATAATACAAACTATAAAATATTTTTTATTTCTCTTATGTAAGTTACAAAATGCGAAAGATTTTTGACGAAAAACTAGTGTTGTTTTGGGGAAATTTAGCTGCATAACCGCTCAGTTATGTGTAAGTGACTTTGATTGGACATTAATTTAAGTTTTATTATTTTATTATTAATACAGTGATTTATTTTAAATTTTTATTTATATAGTTATTTTTTACCAAAAAAATAAAACTCAAAAAATAATGATTAATAATAGATAAGATTAGTATTAGCTTTCTGAGTAAAACATTTTGCCTATGAAAAGTCAACGCATCAGGTTTTTTACTTTTGAGCAAAAAACAGAAATTAAGAAATAATCATTGTTTAATGAGTTTTATTTTTACTTTAAAACAATGATTATTTTTTAACTTTTTAAGTACAACTTAAATTTAATACATATTATTCCAACAAAATTGATAAAAGTCGTAATTTGTAAATCATGTTGAAAATTCACAGACAACCCTTAAAGGAAAATATATGCTTCAAGATCTTTTAAAGCTACATTAAGTGAATGATTTTTTCTACAAAAAAAAAAGAATAAATAATCAATATGTACAGTTCATGTGGAATACAAATGCATAATATTCACTACTTTATCCTGCTCTAATAAAATGGTTAAACAATTTTATATATTTTACATTACTCGAGATAAAAGACATAATGAATAAAATGAATGAATGCTCCAATTTCAACAGTCATTGTAAATTGAATTAGAGTGTATTCTATTGTCATACTGTCATTGTCAATTTAATGCGAGTACTCTTAATGTGAACCTACAACGCATACGAATCTATGCTCTTATTTGGATATGTGCCTGGATTTATTCACTTTTCAGCTGCACACCCGTATGGATATAAAAAATTTGTTTAATCAAACGGTAGACCCTCGCACTATCATGTACTGTATTTTCAAGTTTTGGTTGATAGTATTAATATTTCAGAGCTCAACTAAAGTAGAAGCAAAGACCGCTTGGTAAATATAAATAGTAACTTAAAATTAAAATGAAACCATTTTATAATAATAAAAACTATTTTTCTTCTTTTAAAGCTCTGACAATGATATACACGCTTTGATTCTCGCTCGTAGTGGTAGCAAGGGAATTAAATACAAGAATTTAGCTAAAATTGATGGATTGTCTCTCTTATCACGAACTATTCTAACAATCAGAAATTCTACTTGTTTTGAACATATATGGGTCTCCACAGATGACGAAAAAATTGCACTTGAAGCTACCAAATGTGTGTAAAAACTAGTAATACATTTGAAGATATGTAAACGTAGATAGACCGATATAGTCGAAGTCGTCCGATCTAAAGTATTGTTATTTTTTCTCGTTAATTTTTTTTTTCAGATGGTGCTCTTGTGCATAATCGCCCTGAGAGATATGCTATGGATGAATCCTCATCCATTGAGGCCGTTCAAGAATTTCTGAAAGTCCACAAGACAATAGACAATTTTGCTTTATTTCAATGCACTTCGGTTTTCTTAAGAGAAAAATACATTACCGAAGCGGTAGTCAAATTTAAATCACATGACTGTGTCTTTGCTGTGAAAAGGTAAGTTTACGAATTATAATAAATATTTGAAAAACTTCGTATTTTTATAACATTATTATTGTTAGATCTCATTATTTGCGATGGAAAATGGTAAATGGAAAAGTATTGCCCGCTAATTTTAATGCAGAATCCAGACCAAGACGTCAAAACTGGACAGGAGATTTGGTAGAAGCAGGAATGTTTTATTTCTCAAAACGAAAGCTGGCCATGAGAGGAGTATTTCAAAATGAAATGTGAGTGGAACAAACTTATTACGATCAACTATTAAAATATTTAATTATTTAGGTGTTCTATTGTTGAAATCGCAGCAGAGGATGGCTTGGAAATCGATTCGAGTCGAGACCTTACCATTGCACAATGTATTATAACTGGTTGTTTATAGGTACTAAATACCGATTAAAATGTGAATTTTAACTGATGGGTAATATTCCACGGTATAAGGAATCTTTATAGCTGTCAGGCCATAATATATGGGTTGCATAGATAGCTCCATTGGATGGATACTTTCTTCTACAGGTGGTGTCATCACTTTCACAGCGGGTTCTGCACTATTCGCTGTGTCCGACATTTCCTGAGACTTTTTCCATGTCCGCAGGAATGACAGCAGAACTTTTGGCAGACCCGATGGTTCCGTTGGCGTCTCCAAGTGGTTCTTGCGTCGCATATGAGTTTGAAGGCTCGCCTTGCTCGTATAGGTCAGACTATATTATATATAAAACAATTATATATAAAATAATTATATATAAAATAATTATATATAGAACTATATTATTTATAAACAATTATATATAAAACTTTATTATGTATAAAACAATTATACATAAAACTATATTATATATAAAACAATTATTTATAAAACTTTATTATATATTATATATAAAACAATTATATATAAAACTTTATTAAATATAAAACTATATTACATATAAAACTATATTATATATAAAACTGTATAATATATAAAACTATATTATATAAAACTATTCTTGTTCTATAATTCTTTTTATAATTAGCTTATAACGATCTGCTTCTAATGCTACGAAGTTGCCCGCCGTTGCTGATCCGTCCTCTGCGAGCGCCGAACATCAAGTCCTGCGTACTGCCAGAAGGGCCGGCTTTTATATGCTGCGTGGGGGGTCTGTTAGCAGAGCTCTGTTATCTTAGCAGTGCCAATATGAGTTTAACAGTAACAACTGAAACCGTTATAACCGCAGTTACATTTAAATAATTAGGTCAAATTAATTTTGAAAATGTCCATTAACGGGTAGAATGTTTTTTTTTTAATGATAAACTGCTTAAGTTTATAATTAATGAAAATAATCTTAATTGTTTGCAAGGTAAATAAATACTGCAAAGTTCCCACACAACTAAACCATTTATTTATATCGTATTTAAGAGTAAACAAAGGCAATCATAGAGAACAAAAGCCAATGGTAGTGCTGAACTAGTAGCTATTCTTGCAATTATTCTCAATGTGTAAAGATCTAAGGAATAACAATGATGATTAATATGCTAAAGTTGCTAATATTCCTGCTTCCTCTAACTGCACACTCAGAGCTATGGCAAGGTAGAATTTAAAAACAATATATAATAAAATTAGCTTATTAATGTTGAAGTGTTTTTTAAAGGTAACCATACGCACATAAGTCACATTTCTGGTGTTTCAAATGACTTTAAAGAGAGTGCAGAACCATTTATAAAAATTGGATCAAAGTATTATATGATCGAGAAGCAATACCCTATAAATTGGTTTGCCGCTGCAATGAAGTGTCGCGAAATGGGCGGCAATCTGGCAAATGTGCAGAGTAATGAGGACCTACAAGCTTTGGATTTGTATTTGGACAAGTCTAAACGCTATTGGTTGGATTTAACAGATCTTGCAGAAGAATCTAAATTTCGTTCATTAACTACCGGTAAACTGAAGGAAACATATCCGCTATGGAACTCTGGGGAGCCGAATAATTTAAAGAACGCGGAACATTGTGCTCATCTTATGTATAATGATAATCGTTATGTCATTAACGATTACGCGTGTAATAAAGAATATCTATATATTTGTGAAACAAATTATCCCAGGACGATATCGATTGTTACTTGGTAAATTAAAAGTATAAATCATGCATGTATTAATAAATAAATTTGATAATCTAACCAAACAGTTTGAATTTGATATTTTAATTTTGAAGTAATTAGAAATGACGCCAAAAACCGCAAGTTTTATTGCAACAATAAACACTGCACACAACTAGTGTGACTCAAAATTGAGTTTGTTTTCTATTTTGAGTCATTTTTCTATATAATTCTTTTTAAGGTATTTGGTATAGGGTTGTAAATATCTAAATTATTTATTGCATGTTGATTAAAAAACAAATATAGAACAAATAAATATTTAAATACCAACATTTTTAATTTGAAAATGAAAAGTTAAAAATGTTATAAGTGAATTTTTTATATAAACAGCAATTTAGTATCTCTCACGAATATTATATAGAAACGTTCTACAGAAAACTTAATTTAAAAAAAAGTTAAGTTAAAAAAATGTATATAAAATTAATTCCATGCTCCAAAAAGCTATCAACCCTGATATTGTTTATAAAAGTGTGCAGTTCAAAAGAAACTCATTATTTATTATTACACTGCATCCGAGACTGTTGTACTTAATATTTTTAAGATGAATTCAAAAATATTATTTCTATTTTTTTTGTTTTGTTCCCTTTATCTAACTGTGATTCAAGGCTCCATGTTGTTTTCCCCTGCAGAAGGTAATTCTTAAGAAAATCTTTAACTAATTTTAACTAAAACCATGTTATTTAGAGAGATTTACAAAGTTGGACATCAGTCAGGCATATGGAATTTCAAAGGATTTTTATGCGGAGACACAACCATTTGAAAAAATTCGCAATAAATATTACTACATTGAGAAAGAAACGAAACTTAATTGGTTTGAAGCCCTGCATAAATGTCGCGCATTGGGAGGAGATTTGGTGAATTTTCAAAACGATCAGGAATGGGATGCAGTGATAAACGAATTGGATAAAAAATGCTATTGGATTGATTTAAATAATCTTGCCGGGAAAGAAGAGTTTTATTCAATAACTACTGGACATCGTATCACGTTCGAAAGATGGGGCAACGTTGAACCCAATAACATTGGAGGCAACGAACACTGCGTCCAGTTGGTGATACCCTGGGGTAAGAAAACCTTCAACATGAATGACAACAAGTGCTTTTATGAGTGTTTCTTTATTTGTGAAACAAAGATACCCTTACAAACAAACATTGTGGTTTGGTAAGAGCGTTAAGTACTCAAACACTTACTGAATTTCCAGTATTTACTATGTACTCCCTTATAAGTTTATGGTATATATTTAGCTCTAGATTAGTTGAGCTTGCATTTTGTGTCCCTCAAACAGATTCTTGAATACTTTAGCATATTTAATTATTTCCATTGATAGGATTTACACTTTTTCTATACCTTTTGCCAAAGCGATTTATAATACTATTGGGAATATTTCACATAAATAAATGAACACTGCAGGCATTAGTTATAACAAATTAAATAACGAACAGCCAGTTTATTTTTAATTTCTTTTTATTGTTTTAATGATTTATTAAGCTTATACACAATATTTCCACGCAAGTTTAATCGTTTTTTACAAGCGTGCAGTTAGTATTCTCTTCTTGAATTAGCTTAAAAGAATTTGGCTTTAGAACAAACAAAACAATCAATAAATGTGTTTTTTTCTTTTTTGCTAATTTCGTGTATGTGTATGACAAAAACACAATATATACATACAGTTATATTTATATTTTATTTTCATATAATTTGTTTTTCAACTTTTAAATCGAATTAAAAACAAGAAATGACTTCAATTCATTTGTAAATGAGCTGTGCAAAATTATTGTGGATTTAGAAGTACGTACATTGGACATTATTTATAAAAAAATATTTATATATATATATTTATATAATGTAATGTAAGTATACATATATACTTATTTAAAATTAAGCAAACAACTATTAACGTGACATCAGTTCTCATAAATATTATACCAAAGCAGTCTACAAAATTTGTTCGTTAATACATTTAGCAGCACATTTGAGTTGGCGTTTAGTTGGCAATATATTTTTTTTTTAAATAGTTCTTGTACTTATTTAAGAATATGCCACTATAATTAAGAATATCGTTTGCTTAAGAGGAACCAAGTGTAAACATATATTATTCTCTTTTATTCGCTATAATAAATTTGGCAAATCCAATTGTTTATCAATTTAATTAAAACTCTTTTATTGTGTAAATAACTTTGTTTTTTTTTTAATTTAGTTTTCTAATCAGCAATTTTCGTTATTATTTATTAAGAACGCACATTATTATAATGTATTAGTTTTCTTGTATTATTTCATGGTTTATGCATAAATTATTAACAAATCACAGTAAAAAGCAACAATGCTAAAAATGTCCGTTACGATGAATACACGTATGAATAGATTGAATATTTTATAAATATTATTTATTAATTACTAATTCGATTTTTATGGCTTGAGTTTACTTGTATTAGCTGCGATTGATATGTAACTGTAGCTCAAATAAAATTCAAAAGTAAACAATAAACAATCAAAAGTAAGAATAGAAACTAATGAATATAACAGAAACATTAATTAGATTCGTATGAATACTCGTAAATGATTTCATTAAACATCTAAAGTTTAGCAACAGAAAACAATTGGAATGTTTGGATTCAAAATAGTGGCCAATCAATAAAGATAACACTTAAAGTTATTACTACAAAATGCATTGAAAATAACAAGAAATTATTAATAACAAAAGTCGTGTATACAGATTTGATAACGAAACGCTCCCAGTTACATATAACAACTATTTAAAAACTTTAGATTGATGTATAAAATGTATATATGGAAAAGGGGCACTTGGAATATGCGGGAATACAATGAGGAATCGTGTTAAATTTTTATGCGTTCACGATATCATAATGACTATAAAGATGACATTAAACAGTTACCAGTTAGAGCTTCGATTCACACGTGACAGATATTAGCGTTGATTATTTACTTTATATTTCATGGCATTGTTTAAAAACCATATTAACATACTTCTCAAAATAGCTGTGACATGTAAACGCTGCTTTGCAGTTTAGTAAAGTTTACACGTAACAGATTTCAAAGAAACTAAAAGAATATGTGTTAATTTTGATGTTTTGTAAGTGAATGTATAAAATGTACGTAATATTTGGTACACGTGTAAACCTTATTGCATTACAATTACAATTATTAATAGTAGTTACGAGATTACAGTTAATCATTATAAATATATACCTGGGGGGTTAATTATATACACATAGGCATTAAAAGTAGCGCTCAAAAAATATACACACAGTTATACATCCACACAGGCACACACGAATACACAATTAGAGATTTTACAAAACACACAGAATATGGGGAATAGAATTACATCAATATTTTGGAGTTGATCTTCAGTTTAATTATCATTCAGCTGCCGATGGCGATGCAACAATCAGCTGCCTGCCTCGAAACGTGGCTTAGCCGCATTTGCTTCCGAATTGCTGGCATTATTTCCCAATTCCTGCAGCTCAATCTCGCTAATCAGCGCCCAGTTCTCACTATCGCTGTGCACGTGCAAACGCAGCTCCTTGATGGCACCAATTTTCGGATCGAGCAGGCCTTCAGCCACGCCCAGGCTGTCAAAAGCGCCCACCACAAGATATCCATCCGTTGTGGTATTGTATGTGCTCCAAACGGACGAATTCTCGCTCAGGCTATCGGCGGGTAACAGCTCCACGGTCGTGTTGTAGAAACGATCCGACGGATGCTCCGAATTGCCGCTGCGAAACAAATAGCGACGCAGCAACGTTGGCTGCTCAAAGATGAACTGCACCAGATCTCCGGGCTGTGGGAGGAGACCCCAGAAATAGGATTCACCGCGATACGCGCGCTTAAGCACAAAATTTTTATACGGCGCAATATTCGATTTAACCGTAGCCGGAGGGTTGTGTGTGTGTGCAAAGAATGTGGGCACTTTGTTGCCAAACTGTTTGTCCTTAAGCTTTTGCACTTTGCCTTTTAACGAGGAGCTGGTGCCAATGTGCTGGAACAGTGATTTGCGAAAATGTTGCCAGTATTTGGCCTTTTCTAGGTTGCAATGCTTCTGATCCTTATCTGTTCGACAGACTTTCGATTCAATAAAGTACGTGAGCAGCCAATCAACGGGCTTATCATTGTAGAACATTTGAAAGTAAGTTATCAAATAGGGAAGCTCAGCACTTTTGAACATTTTGCCAATGAAACCAAGCTGACAAAAGTCCAAAACAAACCAGGCCGGCTGATCTGGTTTCGTTAAAGCACTCTTGATCAGTGCAAACTTCTTCATGGTGGTGATGAACTGCCGCTTGGTCAATATATCATCCTCCAGCTGCACGTAGAAGGTGCCCTTGGAATGGGCATAGGCCATAAGATAAGCAAAATCCAGATTTTGCTTGCTACGCCATTTCACACGCTCCAAGGGATCGTTTAGCGTGATGCGCAGTCGCTCAAAGTTTGGATAATAACTGGGCGCCGGCGCAATAATATCTATAAGTCCACTTTCCACATGCATTTCAAAACTTGTCTCAATTTGCTTAGCTATCAGCTGCACAGCATCCAAGTCCGTTTCGCCAATGTACACAATGATGAGCGTCTCGTTTTGCTCCTCCTCGTTCATGTTCTCAATGAGATTGTGCAGTGTGCCAAGCAAATAGGATTGCTTTTCGCGACGAACTGTTGGAATACCCAGAACAATACTCACATCGCTTCGTCCTTTGCTTTGCAGATACGCGGGGCGCAGGGAGCCCGCATCGTCGAGTAGATGGGGCAGGAAATGATAGGCATTCGGTAGACGTATATTCTGCACAGGCACAAAGCCACGTTGTGCTCCAGATTCTCCAGTTTTCAACACATGCGACGCATTACGAAGCAACTGACGTGCCTCTGGACTCAGTGCATCCAGGAAATTAGCTACCGACTGTGGAGGTGGACTTACATTGGTAACATTGCTACCATTGTTATATTGCAGCTGACCCAAGTACTGTGAGAGCAGGGAGACATCCTCCTGGCGTGCACGATACATAGATTCAAGGTACTGCAGCCGCATATGACACTCGGCCAGACGTTGTGTCAGCGACTGTTCGGTGGATAGTTCTGGACCCAACACCATCAATATCACAATGCAGGGCGCAAGTATGAGCACCGTAGCAATTAACATACAATTCCTTTGACGTATCTTAAACATATTGTTGTCTGACTCGTTGCTTGGTCTTCAATCAATTCGATCGCAATGAAACTGAAAGAGAAAATGTTGTTAGTCTATTATTACAACAACTGAAGAGATAAGGGTACAACATACCAATATTCATCATTACCACTTAACGATATTGTTAGATATAATGAGGAAACAAATTTTGATTATATTATATTACAAAACGACCAACTCCGACTTTGATTAGTTCTGCAATTAAAAAAAAAATAAAATAAGTTTAATATACAAGTAATAGTTTGGTTTATTGAGAAATAGTTATTCAAAGCTGAGAAGTGATAATTATTATAGAAAAATGGAAATTAGATTACCTACAATTTTATATATAATAGTTTTGGCTGAAAAATTAGAATTTATAGACTACACTTTTAGCAATATTATGCATAAGTTTAGAGAGCTAAGGGATGATAATTACTAAAGAAAAAACAGTTAGAAACAGTTAATTATATGCAAAAAACGATATGAAAACTGTTACAAATTGAACTTCAGTACTAATGACTGAACTGTCGTCTATAATATAACGTCCTAATTATAGTCAATGCTGAGAAGTGATAATTATAATAAAAAAAAATGCAAATAAGTCTAATTACAACGATATTTAGTTTCAGTTTTGGCTGGGAAAATTAAACATAATTATAGGGAGCTGAGAAATAATAATTATTGTAGAAAAACCGGACTAAACAATTGATACTGCCGTTGCAGCCTTTCAGTAAATTATATAATATGCACACTATGCAAACTGTTAGAAATTGAACTGAAGCACTAATGACGAAACTATCATCTATAATATAATGTCCAAATTATTACAACTATACATCATCTCAGTTTATAGTTGAGTTTTTCTATTTAATTCAGATTCCTTTGCGTTTACCAGTATTAATATTGTTGCTCGACTTTGTTGTGCAATTCGTCGCCACATCGCCGCTTAGCTGAACTGATGGCTGTCGTCTCCGCAATCCACAATCCACATTATTACGCCACGTTTTAGTGACTAATAGAAGTGGGTTGCCCACCCATCTTGGACAGTTTCTCTGCTGCTGCTGGGAGGGACGGAACGGGACAGGTTGGGGTTTAACAAGTCTGGCAGTGAAAATCGTTGTTCTTGTTGTTTTTGTTGGTTTACCCTCAGCCGTGAACGTTGTTATTAACGTCTTTTGTGGGGCAGCTGTCGCTATTCTCTCCGCATGACCTGCAAGCAACAATAGTTGTATAATGTATGTTGTATAATATACACATATATATGCATATAAGAATGTGCGAAATAAATAGAAATCTATTTACATGGCCAAGCGCCAAATGCTTGCAATTTGTTCCTCTTTTCGTTGTTGCTGTTTGTTGTAATTGTTGTTATTGTCGAATCGTTTGTTCTATCGTCGGTGGGGTTTTTGCAAGTGCTAAAACAAAAAACAGACAAAATAAAACCGTGTAAATAAATGAGGTAATTCACGTTAATGAGCTCAAGCACCTTTGTAAACAATTTTAAATGTTTATCTGAAAATAAACGATCACAAAATTCGAAACATACTTATTTGGTTAGTAATTATATATGTTTATATATCGAAACGAGCTTTTCAGTCCGCGGTAATTTCACCTTCAGAGTAACTTGGTCTTTAAGCTTAAAATTTAAGCTTACATATGTTAACCTGCTTTAAAATTGTACAGTAAACTGTAATAAATAAATTATAAAATTATTTCGCACGATTATATTATAGCTATATAAAATTAACTCAAGTTCAAGCCAGTCTCAATACTAGCTAAAAACAGATTCAAAACTGGCTTGAAACTGATTCAAGGCAGTTGTCAAGTAAATTTTAAACGTTTTTTATGAATATATCTTGTTTATTTTTTCTTTTAACTAGTGTCAAGAACAAGTGCGAGTTTTTTAGTTAGTCAAATAAACTACTTGACCAACTGTAGATACAAAAGCGGGAGCTATATTTATAAATTACAGATAATATCGCTTTATCGCTTGGCTAAGTGTGAACATTAACGATTCTAATGTATATTTGAGAAATAAACAACAACAAATTCCGGGAGTGGGAGAGATAGAGATGGCGTCTAGCAAACATAAATAAATAAACAACATTAGCAAAAGCGCCTAGTGCCACACACACACATAAACACACATGGAAACACGCAATATTGTTACTTTCTACTCGTTCTCCATTGTATGCATGTACATACATATGTATGTACATATATCTCTGCTGTTCATACTCACTGCACGTAATATTCAGTTAATTGCGGCGACTTCACAAATAACGCACAATCAGTGCGCAATTTACTCAACTTTAGTTAAACGACACACCAATTGCGGTTAATAGGAACTGATTAAGTGAGAAAACAGTTTGCTAGTTGTGAATTTGTATTGTATGTTTTGTGGGTGGTGTCTTCGTCATTTGCTACTTTTTTTTGCCATACGCTGGGCAAATTTACATGCACTTCGTTAAGCAATTGGTTACATTTTCGTTACAGTTGGTCAGTTATTATGTAAATGGATTTGCCAATTATTGCAACACTCGCGATGTTTTATGCATTACACGGAAAGTTAATAAACTTCTCCGCGAGCAACAAAATAACAACAATGAACAGTCCTAATCACTGTTGCCAACTTAGCTATTTTAAAGCTAGAAATGGCTATTTTCAGAGTTCGTTTGCTAGAACAATTTCAAAATTGCTATTCGCTGGAATTTCGGCTATTTCAACATATATATATTCAGCTAACTTTTGCTATTAATATATTAAATAAAACTTTAATAAACTGCCCACAAGTACAAATTTAGATGCTCTCTAGACAGAAACAGATATTGTTCCCATACAAACTTGCCAGCACTGGTGTGGAGGACTGCCACCCGGTGCAAAGGCTGCCACCCTGCAAAATTTCTCGATCTGGAGCTGCCACCCTGCTCAAGTTTCCGATCTGGCAAGTCGTACCATTTTAGTAAGTCCAATTGCTACAGCTTCTTTTTCCACTAAAAATGGCAGCACTAGTTAGTGCGATAGTATTTTCGCGGACGTTGTTAGCACTGTTCCCAATATACAGTGTGAACGGCGCACTAATCAAATGTGAACTTATTTGTTGTTTATTTAGCAATAACATTGTAAAAATTAAATTTATAGGAAAAATTTTTAATTTAAAATTAGATAAAACGATAGGGATCATTTTTATGAAGGCTTGATTTTTGTCTCTACTCGCGGAAAGAAGTTATATAATTTGATTTTAAAAAAAAGTATTAAACAACTCACGAAATTCTAACAAAAATATTTAAAAAAATTTTTAAAAATTAGAACTGTAAAATTAAAAAAAATTCAAAAAAGTTTGTTAATAGAAAGTCTTTGTTCTAATTAATTAATGACCCAATCTTTTTCTGAGACCAACCTTTTGGGAGGGCTGGCAACGCCGCGTCAGTGTGTGCGTGAGTTTTTGTTGTTTTTAGTTAAAATATAATTGTAAAAATGACAATCTATTTAACGTTATTAAATGGGACAGGCTATGTTTTCAATGCAGATGGTAAGAAAGGAATCACTGTGTTAAATTCAACATTATTAATTCAATTTACGTAGACTACATGGAGCTGCGCACAAAACACAGAATAATGGGTGCTCCAGTGGGCACGGCTAACAGCAAGGGCTGGAGCTCCAGTGAAGCCGGTAATATTTAAGTAACCAAAATTATTATTAAAAAATAATAAATTAAGATAACATTTCAGCTCTGCCAGTGGAGCTGACTAAATGGGAAACGCAGTTGCTCATTGAGGCACGAATTGCGGTTTTAGTCAGCAAATCAACAGCTTTAAAAGCCCCTCCAACTCCCGAAATGTTGCAGGCTTATAAAACGGAATTTGAGGCAAGTTTATTGGCCCAGGCAGATGCCTTGAAGGCCGAAAAGCTGCGGGAAACTGAACGACATGTGGATAAAATCTTAATTGGTAAACGCAACAAGTTGTTGAAGCAATCAAAAACCGAAGAGGGTAAGTGTTAATTTATAGGGTATCTAGAGTTCCAACACTTACAACTTAATTCCTTAACAGCCGCTGCTTTAACAACTGATGATGTGCTCCAAGAAATTGCCAATAATTTCGTATTTGAAAGTCAGAATGCCCTAGTGGAGTTGCCCTGTTCTCATATGACAAATCACTGTAGGAATCCTGTGGATTTTCAACCTTTTATAAATGTATTAACTGATATTTGTTATTTTGTAGTCGCTCAACTCTGTATTGAACCCGTATATGACACAAAATCGCTCAAGTATAGCGTCTTCCTCGATTTGTGGCGACGTGGAAAGTTTGTCACTTCTGGTGAAGCTTTTGGCGCTGACTTTCTGGTTTATCCTGGAGATCCATTGCTATATCACGCCTCGCATATTGTTATTATACTGGAATCACCTGTCATACGTCCTCTGGAGTTGATTTGCAAGGTGCGTCTTTCTGTTACTGTTAAGAAGGACTGTGTTTTTGCCTATAAGCAAACGGATGAAAGCAATATCATTTATCAAACGGTTAAATGGTGCAAATAATTTCAGGTGAGAATCGACCTTAAGCATATATTTGGAAGCTTTTATTAAAAGATTACGTTTTATCAAACTCACAAATGGTTTATTACAAGAAGGGAATCGAAAGACTGAGATCACTTTTTGTATTTATAAATCGAATATTTTTCTATAAAGCCATTCTACATAATTTATTTAAAGTTTTTGTTTGTAACTTTTTATCAATTCAATAGTTATTCTGATTAGTAATCAGATTTCTACATTCCAATTTACTATGTTCCAACTTAATTCAGAAAATAATACCGAAACCGATAACCGACAGGGAATAAGCCTGCAATCAAATAAATGCAATATTTTTTGAAACTTAAAGATTTTAAATCTCTAGTTTTAATTTCAATCAAATTTTTATGTAATAATTAGTCTAAAACAAAAATGTAACATTTTAAAAATTATTTTATTTTGTTTAAACAGGGAATTTTGTCTTTCATAGCGTTACATTTATTTTCAATACAATTTAAACATGTTGGTCACACTGTCCAGTCTCTGTCGCTGCAGAGCGTAGAACGCAGATCTCTTGCATTTGTTCCAATTTCAGAAGATTTCGTATTGTGGAAATTGGATACAATAACACAGAGCATTGCATGACTTTGGGCTCTTGTCCGTCTCTTTATTTGGATGCACATGTGTGTGTGATGCGTGCGTGTGTGAGTGAGTGAGTGCGCGCACTCACAGACATTCATACAATGCTATTGTGGGGAAAACAAAATAATATAAATGAAACTCTTGGACAGCGTATGGTCCGCTTTTCGAAATTTCTTGGAGTACGCGCGACCGGCGCTATCCTCTCTCCTCTCAACAGTGTCAAACCTCTCCGTTTTGTATCTCAGCAGCAGCAGCAGGAGAGGGAAACTGCTGTCGCTACTCGGCAGCAGTCACAGGTTAAAATTTGTATGTAAAAATGAGTTTATTATTGCGACGACATTCAAAACGTAGAGATGTTTTGTTCCGTCTCGGCGAAAAGTTTCGTAAAGCGATTTTATTTAGTGAATATTGGCTGCAAAATGAGGTTATAATTCGATTGGCCTCCAAATCATTGAACAAATTCAAATGTGTTAACAAGCAGACATAAAAAACATACACATACATATTTACAAATACATAAACAGTTAGTCAATAAAGTGTTTTGACAAAATATATTCTTTGTATGGATTTTTTAGAGCAAGTTAAAAAAAAGTTAAATAATATTAATCGAAATTAACTATTTTTGCAAAAAAAAAAAAATTAAATACGTATGTGAATATATATATTTTGTCAAAGAACTTTCTTAACTTAATGTAAATGTATCTAAATACTTATGTATATGTATCTGTTTGCGTATTCGTTTTGAACAAATTTTTAGCATGTTTCGTGAACTGCTTTTCAAAGCATTTGAATTTTTTTTAAATAGACTTCGACAAAACAAAAAAAAACAAGAGCGATAATAAGGTTGCTATCGTGACAGTGGGGCGGGGACAGAGGGGAGTCAATGTCGTGCCGTTTGAATTTCAGCAAGTCAGCCAATCGCACCGTGGTTTCCAAGTCACTTGATTGCAGCCAACTCCATACATGTTAATTTCGTTTCAGTTCTTGTGTTTTGCGGTCTACTGTGCGCTTCGCTCACTCTAGTCAGATAATCGCTTCTCCACCACCCCACCCCACCCCACCCCAGACCCACCACCCAATGTCATTCGCTCAGCATTGCCAGCCACAAAATACGCTCACTGCTTTAATGCTGATTGGACTTTTAAAGCAGCATGAACATTTCTCGTGTCCAGCATCAAAATCAAAACAGAGAAAATTGTAATCTTGCGTTTTGTTTTTTTTTTTCGGCTCTACTCACACGCCGCTCACTTAGTTTATTACTTCTCAGAGTATTTGGACGCGCCATGGATAGAACTCTCCCTGGTAATATTACTCTCCCCGGCTGCAGCGAATCCAAAACAGCACGTTGTTTCAGTCTGTGCTCTTAAGCGGGACTTGATCTGCATAAAAATAGGGTCGAGCTGTCTCTGGGATGCATTTTAAAAGTAACAGGTGATTGCCTTAACTTGCTTAAAGAGCGGGTGAAGAAGTTGTAAGAGAGAACCGGCTTTTAGCAGGATCTGTTGATTGGAAGATTTTAGCTGGCAAAGTACTTAACTAAATTGATCATTTATATAAGTAAACTCTCTTTTTATTTAATTTTGTAAATAATAATATTTTATTAATAATTTTTAAAGTCATGTTTTACAATTTGAATTGTATCTTTTATTTTTTTAATTTTGTTAATTTTTGAGAAATGCTTGTTGCCTTTGCTTCCAAAAAAAATACTCTTGCATTTGCGTTTCACTTAAGTTTGTTTGTGCCTGGTAACGCTGTTAGTCAACTGTACTTTCAAGAGCGCGCACTGCCAGCCATCTCTCTCACTCTCATGCGCTCACCGCAGCAACAGTGTCACCCACACTCACACAGATACGTTCACATACAGGCACACACACATTCAAACATGAAACCACCACCAAAAAGCGGTTCTGTGCGCATGATCAGAAATTTCTCCGTATAGAGACTAAAACTCGTCATACGACGCGACCGTCGCGCCGCGCTGGCAGAACGTAATTCGATCGAATACTCAGAGCTCAGTTCGAGTTATTCAACGTTGGCGAGCAGAGCGGAGCAGCAGCAGTAAAAAAGAAAACCAAGAGCAGCCGTGAGCGGCAGCCAAGAAGGGAAAGCAAAGCAAACTGAACCGAGTATAAAATAGTAGCCAGCAGATTTTTCTTTGCGCTCCGGTGAGAAGATAATTTCAACATGCATAAAATTGTTCGCTCCGGGAGCGACAGCGTGTAAACAAACAAAATAACAACACAATAGTGAATGAAATTCTAGTTATAAAACAAATGCAAAGGGAAAAAACTTGAAATGCGTGGCGTAAACTGTACAAAAGAAAAAGAAAAAATAATGGAAAAACCCAAACTAAATATGCATATTGTTATATCTGTGTGTGTGACATGTGTGTGTATGCGTGTTGGCGCGCTATTTTTATTAAAAATTAAAAGAACAGAGTTCTATTTGTTGGCAGTTTGCTTAGATGTGTGTTTTTTCCAAGTCTAAAGTCATGCATTTCCATACGTTCGACTGACTGACTATTGGTCTGAGTGGGGGGCGGGCGGGCGGACGGCCCACATTTCATATACGAGCTATGAGCTGTAAAACTTGCTCTCTTGTTGTCTCGCTCTCGCGTGCTCACAGTACAAAGTTGCCCACTGTTTTTGGAGCGGGAGTGAGGGGCGCGCATGTCAGTGCTCCCCCTGCCTCACACACACACACACACAGAGACACATACATGAAATAAAACTTTTTCTCGCGAGAGAGCGAGAGCACATGAGTTGTATGCCTCTGATATTTGTCTGCCATCTGCTTATGCTCTTTACTCTTTTTTTTTTTGCAGGGGGCCAACGATAAGAAGCAGCGCGCGCCATTCAGTCGTCGTGAAAGCTCGTGAACGTGGAGTCACAGTGGGAATAGTAGCAGCATTTGTGGCTGCCATTTATTAGAAATTTCTTGTTGGTAACGTTGGAAAAGAAACAGCCTCGTCGTGTTGGCCACAAACAGCAATCAATACAATTACAACGCTGGAGAACAACTGTTGGATTTGGACACGACAGCCCTAATGTCGTTGCCAATGAATTCGCTGTACTCGCTCACCTGGGGCGATTATGGCACATCTCTGGTATCGGCCATACAATTGTTGCGCTGCCATGGCGACCTCGTCGATTGTACGCTGGCAGCCGGTGGACGCAGTTTTCCGGCCCACAAAATCGTGCTATGTGCCGCCTCTCCATTTCTGTTGGATTTGCTAAAGGTGAGTACGCGGCGAGAGCTTTTTTTATTCTCTTCTTCTTCCCTCCCCCACAATATGTACATAACCTCAACAACAGCATTTGATTTTATGGCATGTGTGCTGCCTTTGCGTACAGTTTGTAAACAGAGAAACCAACGTCGCCAAATAGGTTGATGTACGTGTGGCTGTGTGTGTGTGTGTGTGTGTGTGTTGTGGAGCAGCTCTGACTCCCTCCAACTCAATGTGCATGTGAGCATTGCGTGCTCTGTGTCTGTTTCTATGTGTGTGTGTTTATGAGTTGAAGACGTGTGCACTCTCGCTCTACTCTACTCCTGGGTTGGATACATTACGCTCTCCTACTTTCTGTCATTTTAGTTTGCTAGAGATTTTTGTGCAAGTTTTCAATTGACAATTGAGTTGAATGAGTTGCGCACTCTGGACGCTGACGCTGGCACTGCTGTAACCCCATCTCCTATTGCTTATCAACTTGTTTGTTATAAAAATGAAGAAAAAAAATTATTGTCTTTTATGAGTGCTAAAAAGCGAGAGAGAAAGAGAGGAAGACCGAATGAGCGCAACGGTCTGTTTCATATATAGGCAAAGAGATAGAGGGGGAGAGGAGCACAAGTTGCGCCAACTTTCAGTTCGAATGTGTTAGAGCGAGCGCAAACGAGAGCGCCAAGTGACGGGGCTGCCTGACTGCCTCTTACTTGCTACTCTTGTTGTTGCTGTAGCTGTTGTTGGGTGCACACGAGCGCGACCTCTTTTAGCTTATGTATGTGTGCGAATGTATGTATCGGTGAATGTACAGTTGATATTGGCTATGGGGCATGCTAAAAAGGGGAGCGGAATAACAAAAGTTTTGATAAAAGTGACCAGTTTAATATACAAATTTCAGTCTAGATAAAATCCCATACACATATGTATTTACGGTTGAATTTCAATATATTTGTGTATATATAAGTTATATATAAGCTCTACTGTATTGTGTGCGTTTGTCATAAACAAGTTCCACTGTTCAATGTACAGAAGTCATATCAATATGATGTACATACCGACTTACTATTCACATGCAAGTGTATATATATAACATTTTCTGTATGTGCTTTGCCTTTCGATTTGTTTTTTTTTTTAATATTTCTTTTACTTCATTGAACATTTACATTTTTTTGTGCAGTACTGTACTGTTTTGAGTTATATGTTTCATTTCAATATTGTTGACTATTTTTTTAATTTGAAGCTTGCAATATTTATCGTTGATCAGCGCCAATCAGATATTCACTGTTGTTTGTTGTCCACATGTCAAATCGGACCAAAACAGAGCACAGAGCAGAGAGTAGAGAGTAGAGGAGAGCGTAGAACACCTGACGCTGGCATCTGACTGGCATCGGCTTTACGCTCCCCGTTCAAAAAGTAAACAGAGCGTAATTTTCAAAACGTCGCTCAGAGTCGATGTTGTCGGCGGGAAATGTCAAAAATTGGTTTTATGTGTGAACTCTGCAAGAGTCGCAGTCGCTGTAGCCATAATAAGTGTATGAGCGAGTATACTGATCTCGTTACACTCACACACACACGTTAAACACGTAAACAATGCTCTTTGTTGCTCCCGCTCCCTCACCAAATGCAACCAGCGAAAAGCAACCACTCTGAAAGAAAAAAATCGATGAGCGTCAGCAATGGCAACGACAAACAGTGGTGAGCATGAAGATGAAGGCAGACAGACAGAGAGACAGGCAGGCAAGCAAAAGGGAGTGTAGAGTTCAAAGAGCGTGCGGTACGCGGCCTTGCTGCTGGTTTGAGTGCGACGGAGCGCTGGATGACATTTAAAGAGATTGGGTGAGAGGCGCAGGCAGGCAGCAGAGAAAATCCACAGTGATGGTGGGTGGCGGTTAAGAGAGGGGTGAGCTGTCGCTCAGCTCTCACTTTAAGCGCGCCTCTGTCAGAAACATTTTTCTACTTGCCTGCTAATTAAATGTTCTGTGTCCATGGGAGCGAGTGCGAGTGTGCGAGTGCGAGTATGACTGTCTGTGAGCGGGGTGCTCTTTCTTGAGCAGCGCAGCGGTCATGGGCTCTGTCGGTAGTCAGCATCTCCAATCCTGCTGCAGAATGCAGAGCGCGCATAACTCAAAGCCGGTTTATTCGATTGGACGAGAGTATGCGTCTGTCTCTGTGTGCGAGCGTGCGTGTGTGTGTGTGTGCTCAATGTGTCCCTGTATGTGTGAGTGTAAGTTTTGTCGTCGACTGTGTTTATCCGTTTGTTTTGCTGGTCTCACATCATGGCCAGTTCTTTTGTCTCTGTTTTGAACTGACACACGCCGCAGCAGCAACACTGATTGAGCGCGCGCGCTCCGTTAGCCGGCAAACTTATTTGGAGCGCCAAATAAAACGACTTGAATATATTCGTATCCAACTAGAGAAATTACTAGTTACAAGTGTGAAAGCTATGCTTCTGATAGTTAAACTGCCTAATCCTTTATGTTCGACAAAGAAAAGAGAACTGAAATTGGTTTGCTTACGTTAATTATGAATTAAAAAAATACTCGAGAATCTTCTTGTAATATTTCCTTGTATACTTTGTAACAGCAAAACAAATTTAAATACAAATAGAGTATTTTTAAGGTCGTAAAAATCGGTGAAAAAAATAGTAGAGATACTTTACGTTGTAATCAAAACGATGTCAATATTAATATTAATTAAATTTAATTCTGGATAAACTATGTAGAATGCAAAATATTGTTGACATTTTATTAAAATTACTGATAGAGTATATTTACAATTGATAAGCAATGCATACATAAATCAGGGACTCAGGGATTGTCAATGAATTGGAATTATTCTATATGTATACTCTTAATTTACTTGGTTTAAATAAAATACTTTTACTTTTGTTTTCGAAGTTACTTTTATTTTAAAATTAAAGAAAGTTATATATATTAATTTGTTTTTTTTTTTCTTTTTTGTCCGGGAAAGTTGAATATTAATATTTATTATTTGTTTCCCTGTTTCCAATAAGTAAATTGTGTAAAAGTATTAATCATCTTCATTACCATTGAGCGAAACACTTTTAATTAATAAACTTACTATCTATGAATGAATGTATATGTAATATTGTTATATAATTTGTCTGCTTTTGTTTGTTGTTTATTGCAGAACACGCCATGCAAGCATCCCGTTGTGATGTTGGCGGGCGTGAATGCCAACGATTTGGAGGCACTGTTGGAGTTTGTTTATCGGGGCGAAGTGAGCGTCGATCATGCGCAGCTGCCGTCGCTGTTGCAGGCGGCACAGTGTCTCAATATCCAAGGACTGGCACCGCAGACCGTGACCAAAGATGATTACACAACGCACTCGATCCAATTGCAACATATGATACCACAACACCATGATCAGGACCAATTAATAGCGACTATTGCAACGGCACCACAGCAGACAGTGCACGCTCAGGTCGTTGAGGATATTCACCACCAGGGACAGATACTACAGGCCACCACACAGACAAATGCCGCCGGACACCAGCAAACGATTGTGACAACAGATGCATCCAAACATGATCAGGCAGTGATTCAAAGTTTCTTGCCCGCACGCAAGCGCAAACCGAGAGTCAAGAAAATGTCACGTGAGTGCAAAGAAAACTTAACTAAACTAAAAAGACTTAAATAAATAAATCTTAATGATAACAGCAGCAACGGCACCGAAGATTAGTAAAATTGAAGGAATGGACACGATTATGGGCACACCGACATCCTCACACGCAGCAGGCGGACAAGTGGTGCAACAACAACAGGTGCTGGACGAGAATGGTGCAGAGACGCAGATGCTATCATCCACGCCGATCATCAAGAGCGAAGGCCAAAAAGTTGAGACAATTGTGACCATGGACCCCAATAATATGATACCGGTGACATCGGCGAATGCGGCAACTGGCGAGATAACGACCGCATCGGGAACAACTGTAACGCCCAGTGCCAGCGGCAGTGGTGCCACGCCCAAAACAAAACGTACCAAACATCCGCCTGGAACAGAAAGTGAGTACTGCCTTTCTATATCTCTGATTGTAATCATAACAATTGTCTTTTATGTTTATTTGTGTATTTAGAACCAAGATCACGCTCTCAATCGGAACAACCTGCTACTTGCCCCATTTGCTATGCCGTCATACGTCAATCGCGCAATCTGCGACGCCATCTCGAGCTGCGGCACTTTGCCAAGCCGGGCATCAAAAAGGAAAAGAAAAGTAAGTCCGGTAATGATACGACACTAGACACCAGCGCCGAGCTTAATACAACGGCGGAGGGTGACACCAGCATCATTGCGGGTACAGCAGCGGGAGCGGGAACAGCAGCGACGCCAGTGAGTGGCAGTGGGACGCCCATAACACGTGTTATAGCCACGCCTACGGCCAACAGTAATACTATTATGGCTAGCACAGTGCTGCCACAGCAGCAACTGCAACAGCAACAACAAGCGCAACACCATCAAACAACGCAACAACAACAACACTTAACAACATCAACACTCAGTGCAGCAGGTGGAGGTCAAACGCATCTAATGGGCGTCAGTATCAAGCATGAGGGCGGCGGCGGTGGCAACAACAGTGCAGCTGTGCAACAGCAGCAGCAGCAACAACAACAGCAGCAACAACAGCAACAACAACAGGGCATGCAAAATGTCATACACATTGTGGGAGATCAAGTGTTTCTGCCACAACAGCAGCAGCAGCCACAATAGAAACGAAGCTGCCGCCCAATGCCGCCCGCCAAATCATTCCACCTTTAAACACTCACACACACACACATGTAGCACAACACACTCATGCTCACACACACATACACATACAACGTTTGTAAATAACAAATAATTATCCGTCAACAAATGAATGTTTTATTTCATTTTGTATAATTTTTGTTGTAAGTTTCATAATTTCGCTTTTAAATTTTTAATCTAACAATAACAAAGTTAAAGCAAGACAAACGATAAAAAATTATTAATATTTTTATGCAGCATTTTCTTGCATCTAAACGCTAAATACTCCCAACAATATTTAACTTAAACAAAAAAAATATTAAATCAATTATATCGCATATTTATAAGTTGTAAAAAATACAAACAGTTGAACATTAACAAAAAAAGAAAAAACAAAAGATTAACAAATATTTTTAATTGTAAGCTTTCATTGTGGCTTAAAACAAAATTGAGTTTAAGTTTCTCTTTAAATAATATATAATTATATATATATTACAAATTGTTTAATAAATATATACGTATATCATTTTTATATAACCAAAATTTTTTGTAATTAATTTATGATGCTGCGGCAATTTTATTGTTAACTTATTTATTTGCATTGTTTTAATGATTATATTTCGCACCACAACTCTTTAAATTGGCTCTTGTTTTGTGTGCGTTTTGTGTATAGTTCTTTTGATATTGTTTTTTTGTGCAAGAAAATACTGTAGTTAACCTTTTTTGAATTGACATTAATTTTAATGAGATTTGGATATGATTTAAAAATTTTGTTTGAGTTTTTAATATAGTTTCACTAAACATTTCTTATCCATTAATCAAACAATTCATTATTAATCTCTTTCACACACACTCATTACACACACACGCACACACAAACATTATACACACACGCACACACACTGACAACTATTTGTTGTTACTTCTCTGCTCTCGTTGTTTATTTAGTCAGGATATTTCAGCTGCTCTCAATTGGTGTCGCCCGAGTTGTAGTTGTAGTTAATCTCCTTATATTGGATACACTTCTTATATTGATTTTCGCATACTTTGCAGTACCCAGTGGCAAGAAAACTGGCAGCAGCACATCGGGATCCGGGCAATCCCAGACGGGAGCAGGTGGAGCACTAAATTCAAGTGGAGTTGTGCCCCAAGTGCAAACCGTGCAATCTCTGCATCCGTTGCAAGGTGTACAAGTGAAAAAAGATCCCGATGCACAGCAGCAACAACAACAGCAACAGCAGCAACAACAACAACAGCAGCAGCAACAACAACAGGCACAAACAATGACAGTAACAACCACAGGTGGCGGTCAAGTGCAACAGCAGCAGGTGCAACAGGTGCAAGTGCAACAACAACCGCAGACATTGCAGCATCATCAGATCATCGATTCGTCGGGCAACATGACAACGCCAACAACAAGCGCCCAAGCAGCTGCCCAGCAACAGGCAGCGAATCAACAGCAGCAGCAGCAACAACAATTGGTGACACAGTCCGATGGCAGTGAGAGTGGGGCGCCATTATCAATTGCCCAGGTGCAAACGTTGCAGGGTCATCAGATTATTGGCAATTTGAATCAGGTGAATATGACTGATTTTCAACAACAACAACAACAACAGCAGCAGCAGCAACAACAACAGCAACAACAGCAGCAGCAACAACAACAACAAACACAACCACAACAAACGCTCTGAGCACGCAACACATTGACGTATCGGACGAACGCATAGAATCACAATTCTATACCTAAATCCTTGACTTGGTTATCCAATATACGCTTTAACTCTCCCGGAATGCGTGTAGTCCTAATTATTACACTATCAAAACTTGGCCATGTGGAGCAAACTAGGCAGCCAACTGTGCTTAAATAACTAAAGACAACTAGTGTCTATATTTGACCCCAGTTAAAGCCCAATGACACTTGTCTAAAGTCACCAAAAACTACACTTAACATTTACAACTTAGTTGAGTTATTTACAACAGAAGCTTTTGTCTGCTTTTTTCAACTGTTTGTTTTTAATTTAGTTTAATCATATGTTTTCGTACATCTTTAGACAAGTGTCATTGGGACAATTTAGTAGCTTGCTCTGCATTTCGCAAGTATCTATTAGTTTTTATTATAAATTTTGTTGTACAATTCTTAAAAATTTGAAATGTTGATTTCGCTATGTTTAATTTGTTTTGCTATAGTTTTAGTTTAAGTAAGCGCTAAATGGTTATTGGACTATAGAATTGTAATTTACTGTAGTTTGACACGCCTTCCCCCAAAGCCCCAACGTCCCAACGTCTACGCCCATTTCCTAACTTTGTTATGTGTATGTAGGTTTAATTAAAATCAGGCTAGGCTAGATAATCCTAGTCAAAACTTTATATGCAGATCCGTTGAGTGCTCAAAAAGTTGAGAGCAGAACTTGTTTAGCTAATAATTCACTTTTTTAAATTCACTAAATAATTGTTTTTTAATGTTTTTAATTTTCGTGTGACTCCTCTATGTTCAGGTCACTCTAGATAAATCCCATTTCTGCCTTAACTCTTGCTACGAGTATAATCAAGCCACAGATATCAATAAGCTTTACTTTTCTTTATTCTTTATGTAATCTTGACCATATTGTCTTTGGCGCTACGAAGAAACAATTTTGTAGCACCCCCAACAACAGCACTAAATTTATTTACAAATACAAAAAAAGAAAATCTATATATTTACATAATTATTTCTTAATTTTAATAGTTGCAAATTTTTAATTAAGTCGTCGGTTTTCTAGTAGGTCACATATTTGCCCTAAAAGAAATTATATGTTAACATTTATCTGATCTATCATTTGTTGTCTTTGATGGGTGCAAATATTTGACCTGCTTTAAGATGAAAACAATTACCTTAACTCTTATTACTTAAATAAAATTTAATTTTATTTAATCTGAAAAATGAATGAATAAACCAAAAAATGTTTTGAAAAAAAAATGTATTTGAAAGTATTTTCTGTTAAATATTCGGTGTTGGCTTTTTTCATTTATATGATTTTTATGTATATATTTTTAAAATGGTTTTTAGTTGTACGGCTTGTGATTTTCTTAACTGTATAAATGCCAACTAACTTAATATATTTTTGTGTATTTAATTTTGATTTTATTTTGATATTCCCAAACTATCCCATCATTTCCAACTAAACCTTGTGACTTACGGCACTAAACGCATCAACCTTAAACTCAAATACACACACACAAACGCACATACACTCACAATGGGCACCATGAAATAAATTCCATTTTAACTAGGACTCGGATATGTTTCTATCTAATCATTACACGTTTATTAGCATGTTTGTTTTTCTTAAAAGTAAAATAATTTTTGGTCAAAATTTTATTTTGTGATACTCAAAGTTAAACTCAAAATAACAATCTGTGTTTCTAATCTCTTTTCTTTTTTTTATTTATATAAAAATGAGATACTTCAACATAAAAATAATACGCAATTTTATTCAAAGAATTATTTCTTTGGAACTATTTTATGGTGCCCTTGCATTGCCCTTACACAAAACTCACATGGAATCCATAATCAAATCATTAACGAATCGTTTTTATCTTGTCTTCTTCTCTCGTATCGCTGCCTCGTTGTCTAACCCAAAAAAAAAAATGATATGAAATGAAATGTGTTGAATAATCATGCATCAATCAATCAAACAACTAAATCATTGCATAACAATCACAATGTGAACAGGGCAACAATAAGAACATTTTGGTAAAGAAGGTTTTCATTTTGAAAGGCGGTAATAATACGTAATGATGAGCCAACGATATGACCAGCGGCCCTGGAGGAGGTGGAGGAGGATCCGGGGGCGGTGGGCAGCCAGCGCAACAGCAACAACAACATCAGCAGCAGCAGCAGCAGCATAGTAAATCAAACAACAATAGCAGCAGCAGCAGCGGCAACAGCGCGGCAGCAACAGCAACAGTGAACAGCAGCAATACTCAGACAACATCAGCGGCAGCAGCAACAACAACTGCAACTGCAACTGGTGGAACCCTGCAACGACGTGTGTTGCGCGGACATGCGGCGCAAACAACCAGCGGGGAGAGAGTGTTGCTCATTAACTATGTGCCACAATCGGGAACAGCAGGAACAACATCAACAACTTCCACAGTCAGCACATCAACACAGTTGCCCACACGCAAGATACTCCAGGCCAGAGCCACGGCGACAGCAGCAGCAGCAACAGCAGCAGCAGCTACAACAACAGCAGCAGCAGGAACAGCAATAGGAGCGGGCACAGCAGCAGCAGCAACAACAAGTGTTGCTGCAACAGGCGATGCCATCACAACACCAACCGTCTCCTTTGCTGGCCTCGGCTCTGAGGTGACAGTCACACTGACGCGCACAAATCAACGTGCCAGCGTCACAAATGTCACAGCCGCCGGTCATATTGTTAGGAATCAACAACAGACAGTTTATCAGACGACGACGAACACAGCGACATCAACCGGATCAACGAGCACAACACCAATGCATGAGACAGTGCAACATATTGCAACACCAACAACACCGCCACCACTGCGTTGGCAGCAGCAACAACAGCACGAATATCAACATGAACATCATCTGGTGGAACAGGAGCACATTATCATTGATCATCATCAGCAATCCGATGCAGATGATCAGTTAATCGAATACGATGGCAGCGAGGGTGTTGTTATCGAGGATCATCAGCAGCAGCAGCATCAACAAAATCATCATCATCATCAGCAACAGCAACAACATCATCTGCATCATCATCAACTGGAGCTGCAAGAGGATCTGCAGGATCACGATCCAGAGCAGCAACAGCATCATGATGTTGTGCAGGAGGTCTATTTGCAGTAAATCAGTCTTATATAATTTTATATATTATATATCGCTGCATATTAGCTCTAAGTACACGTAGTAGAAGCTAAGGTTTTGATTCTTTATTGAATTATACATAGAATTTCATTTCTATCCCATGCATATTTATTTAATTTGATCAAATTTTCTTAAATTATTTGTTAATTTAATTTTTAACGAACACCATTACATGTACATTCACCAATAGAAATACATTTCTATGTATTTATTTCTTAAAAGTCCAAATTGTATTGTATATAAAAGTAGAAACAAGAAATATATTTAATATTAAGTGTAATTGAATATTTAACATAATAATATAAATAACAGCATATGTATAAAGTGAATTGGCCTAGAATATAAGATAATATTCAATATTTAAAAAATATTTTTAGATCGTTTGAAAACGATTCGAATAGGAAATCACAAAGAAATAAATAAAGATATTTTTGTACCATACAAATTATGCTTCGAATTTCAAAATAAAATATACATAATTATGAATACAAATAAACCTAACAATTCCATTATTTTTTGTGTCCGTTTAAACTTTAAAGTTTACTTAATCAATATCAATTGTAAAATACAGATTTCACAACATAGAAAAACCACAGTTAAAATAAATACGTCAATATACAACTATATATTTCAAATCAAAGAAATCAAACCACACTTTGTAGATTCTAAAAACCTGTTGAAAAAGATGGAGAGAAATAGAGAGAAAATGATAAATATATGTAACCCAGTTTGGGGCCAAAGCAATAAAGGAAATCGGGTTGAGTACTGAAAGCTAAAAACAGAAAAAATTGTACATTTTTTAAAACAAAAGGAAAGTAAAATAGAATATTATATAGGAAATTCGTACCAAATGTAAGTATTAAGAAAAAAGCAAATATTCGCAAGACAAGTAAAAGGTAAGGTTAGAGAGTTTAGCACCTAGGTACAGAGAACGGTTATAGTAAAGTAGAAAAGAATAATCTTATGGTGATTATAAGTTTTTATTGGTTTTTTGTTTTTATTATAATAGTTTGCTTTTTTAACTGTTGCCTATACACAATTTCAATCTAATTTACAAAAAGCCATTATATACAAGTTTTCTTTATTAGTTTTCGATTCTTTTTATTTCAATGTGGCAAATTAAAAAGCTAGAACAAACTACAAGCTATGAATTTCAGCTGGCGAAATTTACAGGATTTTCTTAGTTTAACAATAAAACCCCCGTTAATTAAGATATCTTCGGGCTTGCCGAAGTTTTAATACCCTTGGTATAAGATATAGAGTGACGATTTATCTACTAGATGATTATGGTCATGGGATCATACACTCTGCAAATATATTAATATTTTTAAGCAGTTAATTTCACTAGCATCGAATTTGAGCAAAGAGTTTATAAAAATTTTGTTGATAATAGATTTCTAGGAATTAATCGTATCTAAATTTTTGTGTTTAGATTGTGAAATGTTTAGTTTTTATATTCAGTTTCTATTTAACAGGCTCTAACTACGCTAGTTAATAAATCTATAAATATATTTTGTATTTTATGCTTAAAATGTCTTAAAATGCAATTTCAAATATTATTGTTCCAAGTTATCCTATAACATGTTTGGACCTGCGTTGATTTGTTTTTTTTTTTTTTGTGAAGCATATTTTAACTACATCATGTAATTTATTTTATATATATCTTGTTTAATTGAATTCAACTTTTTAAGTACCAATTAGATTTAGCTCATCTCATATCATAATTTAATTGAATTTATTTATTGTTACTCTCCTTTGCAAGCTTTAAAAGATATTTAAGATCTTATTTAACTAGATATTTATTTGGCGCTTTTCATGAGGCGACTGCTGGCAAAGCATTCGCCAAAGAAACGATCCAGCGAATGATATAAATGCGGACGCACATTGATCAGTCCATGATCCTCATCGGCGTAGCTCTGTATGAAATAAATTCATTAGTTACTTGATTTATTTATTTAGTTTAATGGGCCTTACAATTTGCTTGAAGAGAATATCGTGGCGTTCCAGATTCTTGGCCAATATCATGGCCTGTTGATAGTGGACATTATCATCGGATGTGCCATGAACCAGCAAATATTTCTTGCCCCTTAGTTTCTGGGCACGCGTGCTCAGCCTAGAGTTGGAATATCCTTCCTGATTCGTATCCGGCAGACCCATATAACGTTCCGTGTAAATAGAGTCTGGTTGAAAGAAACAGCAACAATTAACAAACCGTCATTTAGTTTCAAAGCTTCACTTACCATAATAGGTCCAATCGGTAACAGGTGCTATGGAGGCGGCACATTTGAATACTTCGTTTTCATCATTAGCCAGCGCCATGGCAGCCGCATAGCCACCATAACTCCAACCCCAGATGCCAACGTGTTTAGCATCGATATAGTTAAACAACTTCGTCAGATTTCTAAAAGGATTTTAATATAAATAATATATATTAGGTACAAGATATTTTCAAGTCGCAACTTAAAGAAGTTTAAAAAATATTAAAATATATTTTTATTTATCAGTAGGGGGCTCAGCCCCCTGCTCGTTTCGCTCGCCAACCTTCGGCTCCTACAAAATTTATAAGCTTTCCATCCTATAAAACCTCTACTCAACGTAATAAATCTACAATTATAATATGCTGTTTCGGAATTAAAGTTGTATGCAGAATTTTTCTTAATATTTCATATTCTCAGTTTGTAGAATATAGATTAATTTTATTTTTTACAGTATAACTAAAAAAACGTAACGACTTTTAAAATAAAGAGATGGAATTTAGATAACTAATATTCACTCGATAATTTATCTTATACAAAAATTTCATTACATTCGTTATATTGTATTTACAACAGCGATGTCCAAAACTTAAAAAGGCAGCCACGCGTGGTTGGCAAACCAAACTCTGCCGGCGTCGCAGCCGACACATGTATAGAGAGAGAGAATATGTGTATTCTATAAATAGAACGCTCGGCATCTTGTTCTTGCACGATGCGCGTGTTCGGCTGCATTTTCCCTCACGACTCATGTATTCGGCTAAAGCTCAAAAGTCAAACGCGCAGTCAGTAAAACGTCACGTTGCCTTCGGGTTTCGCTGCTTCGCACACAAGCGCAAATCTTTCATTGTGTGAGTTTGGACACCACTGATTTACAATGTGATTTTATGTGGAAAAGGGTAAGCGAGTATAGACAAAAAGAGTAACTGAAAATCGAAACTTACTGTGTGACTGTAGTCTGATCGTTTATTTCCACAGTGCCCAGCTGTAGATAGATGGCATGAAGAAGAGTTTCCCCACGCAATCCAGAACCGCGTCCATCAATCTTGGCGTAGATCACAGACTGATTGGAAGAGAGGTAAGTGCCCCAGTCCATCATCCATTTGTTGGTCACCTGAGAACATAAAAAAATATATATTTTTTATTAATGGCATTATATATTGAAATCACTGTGCTTACGGAGTAGGAATCGGGTCCGCCGTAGACATCCACCAGCATGGGATATTTTGTTTTGCCGCTTGTATCCAAATTGGGGGGCAATTGAAGCAGCACCTTAGCCTGGAATCCACCATCAATGTTGACTGTGAGTATCTTATGTGTCGGCAGAGCTACGCCCTCCAGCTTGGCACGTAGGACCTGATTTGTTTCCCAATCGAAAAGTTTCTTCAACGTAACCTGAGCTATTGAGGGAATATACAAAATGAAAATCTTTCTAAATGTTTTGGAGTACCAGAACTTACAGTTCCCATAGCTCCATTCATAGATGGCAGTTGTGGGTATTCCCGGTCCCAAGGATGTAATCACAATTTGATTATTGTCATTAAAGATGGCCGAATAGTATGTCTGCTCCACATCTCCCGATGTCATCAGTTTACATGTCAGACAATTTGGCGTCTGTTTGCGCGTCGTCACTGCGCGAATCGCATAGAGATGTAGTTGCTCCGGATGCTCCTCCGTGTTCGCTGTATAAAAGATGATGTCATGCGACGCATCCCAGTGGAGTATGCTGTCCACCACGAATTTGCCACTGGTCAGTGGCTCCAGCTCTGCATTGAGCACATCTGTCGACAGCAGCTGCAATTGCTTGTAGTTCTCATGGGGCAGCACAAAGGCCAGGCGGGAACCATTGCGGTTCTTAAAGGGAGCTGTATACAGATCAACCCAACCAGTTTTCGATTCCGTGCTGTAGAGCTGAAAATTAAAGCAGTTAATAGATCATCAAGTTCACTAATATTTAGTTAATAAATTTTAAAAGTAGATGACGATCTTAGATCACATTTCATCTATTGTCCTCAATGAATCCATGCATTTACATACACGCTCAGATATTCAACATTTACAAAAAACTATTCAGAAACCTCTCATATAATTCATAACAATGTCCTATATTTCGCAAGGAATAAGAGTTATGAATGCAAACTATGTTTAAATAAATCAATGTGAAGAAAGACAATGAGGAATACAAATTTCTATTTATTCGATATCAGCCAAAAACTTTTATTTACGATTTTCATATTCAAACGTGCCACAGAAATTAAAACCATCCGAAAATCTCCAAATACTCTCTCCTTTTAAAGAGATTTGGATTCGATTTCTGTGGAACCCTTAAACATAAATTATTTTTAACTCTTATTTTTAATTTAACAAAAAATTAAATAGGCGTTTTTTTGTTTCTTATTCTAAAAGTTACAAAAAGGAGTTATTTCGTAACTCTGTACAAGTAAATATAAATTTAATAATTTAAAACTTTCAAAATAAAATTGAAAAATAACTCTTATTTTTATTTTCATTGGGAAAATCAAAAATAAGTTCGTAACATTTAAAATAAAAATCTTAAAAACCCTAAAACATTTCAATTATTATATTTTAATTTTTATTTTAAGACTTCTAAAAGTTACGGTCCCATTTGTTAGTATAAATAAGTACGGGGTCTAAAAAACTGCTAAAATTCGTATTTAAGGTAAATAATTTATTAGTTTTAGTACTCGTTTGAAAGAAGATAGTTTTCTAACCTAGTTAAGACAGTATTCGTTATGAACTTACCTGTTTTCGGCCTCGTCCATCAAAGGTTACAACATAGGCAGCGTTTTGAATGCGATTCATCCAAATGGAAAGTACATTATTGTCATCCAACCAACTGACAACGGTGACAATGTAATCAGTTTCAGTGTTGAGAGTACTTGGAATTGGCATGGCCGTAAGGAACTCATTGCCGGCCAGCGCACGCTTGAGATCAGCCGTAAAAAGAACAACACGAGGATTGGATGAGCCCGCCTTGGGATAGTGAATCTCGTGATGCAATGGATACTGGAAGCGCACATCTCCCGGTTCGCCGTAGTAGGGAAAATTGATGACATGCGTTGGCGAATCATCGAACTGAATGAAGGCGATTTGAGTGCCCGAGGGATTGAACCAGGTGGCGACATTTGAGCCGAATACCTCCTCCTCATACACCCAATCGGGTATGCCATTCAGAAAATTACCAGTCTCTGTCGTTGTAATGGCAATCTCGTCATCCAGAGCGCTCTTCTTATAGTACAAATTGCGATCAAAGTTAATGATCAGCGCATTTCCCACCGGAGACCATTGGACCATGCTCACAAAGACATGTTGATTCTGTATGGTCAGCGGGGTTATGGATTTATTGCTAAGACTATAGATGTCATATTGGGCTTGAAAACTGTAGCGGAAGCTCTTCTTAAAGTTCTTGGCCAACAGCAGGTATTGACCATCTGCAGATTTTTCATAAAGAAAATATAGGGCTGCATTTGACAATAGTGTCGTGACCACTTGTGTTTTCGTATCCAATTCCACAATATCCTGCAATTCGAACAAGTTTACGATTTAAGTAAAAAATAATTCAAATTTTGTAAGCATAAAAAAATTTTAATATATGTAATTTCAAGACAAAAAATTTTGATATGTAATTTTTTCATTGTGTAATTAAGATTAATGAAAATGTTTTTTTTTTTTTTAATATAAGGAAATTTTATTTTATTAATAGTAAATGTGCATTATTTTAGTAAAATGCTTTTACGTTAGGAAAATTATATTTTCGAAATTGTTTTATGCTAGTGTAATGCAATTATACAATCGTATATTATCATTTAAAATATTTAAAGAGTAATAAAACCGATTCTATTAAAAATAACATTGTTGACTTACCGCTAGACTCTTGTATATCACTGTATTCCCATTGCTCCAGCTGCCATTAAAGCGTTTCGCATATAATTGACCACTCAGCACATCCTCCAGATTGATGGCCTTATCCCCTGTCTTTTCAGTATCACCGCTGCCATCATCGGATCCTACAATGAACACTATCATAGTAGCCACCAGGGCAACGGCAATAACGGCACCAACAATGCTCAATATGATCCGCACTCGGCGTTTCTTCTCCTTGGAATAGACCAGGTTCTGTGAAAAAAAAGTTGTGAATGGGATTTAGTAAAGGTTAATAAACTTTAAATGATTATTATGAAGTAAAGATTTCATTGAAGACATTCATTGAAATATCAGATTTTGTAGGAAAAACTTGGATATAAATCAAGCCAACTTAAGTTTCTGTTAAAGATAATGTACTGCCTATCTGAAATCAGATTTTGTTTGTTGCGTAATGTAGTTAAAATAATGTTCAAGCAAACTCTTCCTGTTTATCAATCATTATTGTGGTCAATAATGCAATTTATGGCTCAGTATTTTGTCAATTGGCACTGGTTTCAATAGCTGTGCACCTTCTAAACCTGCTCAAAATGGGTTTGAGGTAAACAAATTCCCACTTTGATGGGGCTATTCCCAATTTTGCAGTGAACTGCGATTATTCAGCAATCCCAAGCACGTTCCAAAGAGTCGCAATATGTGAGAAATAGAAAAAAAATTTATTGGAAGCATCGTTGCGCATGCTCAATAACTTTTTCTTTTTGCATTGCCCCCTTTGGATTGATACGGACGGAATGAGAGGGGGAATAGGTAGAGAAGGGGCAGAAAGTGAGCCCAAAATCAAAAAGTCGAGACGTTAACTGAAAATGAAAGTAGTTTTCTATACTCACAACAGACGTTGAAGTTGTCTGGAAACTGGTTTTATGTTGTTGACTGATGCACTGAGGGAATGTGTTGGTGGCAAGGGAACGGAGGGGAATTGACAATTGCGGCATGACGTAAGCACATAAAAAAGTTTACCAGGTAGCAAAAGCGCTAAGAAATTGCTTTTTATATAAGTATTTTTTATTGGATTTTGTCATTTCTCACATGATTGCATTGCGCCACTTAAAAAAAACAAAAAACAAACTATTTAATTGAGCTGTCGTTACTTGTTTATATCTTATAATAATAACAAATTGTATATGTTCATATTATTTCTATTTGTGTCAATAGGTCTATGAAATGATTTTAAATGTTTGACAGCGTGACTTTTTTTGACAATTGTGCGGAGTTTTGATAAACTTCAAGGTTAGACGACTTTTGTAATGAGATTTCAAACAAGTATCAGCAATGCTTTTGATATTTCTTTGTATTAAACAATTGCAAAAAGGTATGCCAATTTATGTTTTACAAATTTTATAAAATTAAACACAAGGGCAAAAGTAAAGTCTTTTGCGAATCTAGACTTAAATTCTTATATTCTACCTTTCTAAATAATAAATGAAATTATGCCTGTAAAAGTTTTTGAACGAAACATGAAATTCTACGATTTTTGTTTACATTTGTTATTAAGATTCGAGTCTTGGCTTGGCAATTTCAAAGACTATTCTTAGATTTATAGCAAGTCTACAAAAACCGGTTTAAATCCATTTACAACTGCATTTGAAACTTTAATTCTAACAAGTTTTTATAACTTACAGTCAACCATGACCTTTAATACTTTTGCACAATTGTTTATGCAGAATTTGACTTTTAGTTTAGTCAACAATCCGCACATATTTGCCATTAAAATATGCAGAGAGAAATCGAAACAAGACTTTTCACACACCCACACACACACACACACACACACATATATATATATATATATTCACGCCCACGCCACGTGTGCTCGAATGTCCCCAGTGATTTGTTGTTGTGGCAAAGCTAAAATATATGGCACCTTGGTGGCAACTTGCAACTGACTACGAGTACAAAGACATGTTAGTTACAAGTTGTACGATTTTATGGCTAGCACAGACATAAAATATGTTCCCTCTGGTCCGTATCGCAATGATTTGGATTCTTTTCTTTTTTTTTGTTCGTGCAGGTTTCGGGGTCAGCAGAGCATTTCATAAATGCAGATCAAATTGAAATTGTTTGTTCTCGTTTACTTAGTATTCTGTTACCCTATTTTATCTGATAAAAATGCGAATTTGAACCACTTTACTGGTTAATTTGTTTTTAATATTTTTGTGTGTGTGTTTTAAATTTTTATTTACTTGTATTTAGTGAATAATAAATCTAGATATTACTGATGATTTTTAAAACAAATAATTTATCGAGCTTTAAGCATTTTATAAATTATTTTTATTTAAACTCAACCTTTTAGAGAGAATTTTTGTTTGAAATTATATATATAATATATATATTATATATATTTATATATATTTACATTTGATAAAACTGTGCGTAATTTAATTTAACTGTTAGTTTAAAATAGTTTTCAATTCTAATTATATATTTGATTTAAAATATAAATATAAATTATTAAAGTATTTTTAAGTTTAATTACGATAAAAAATCTAGACTATTTATATGTATTGAACTGATCTCATTTTAATTTTAATTATTTTATTTTTCATTTGCTGTACTCTTTAGTTCATTACTCTTTTAGTTCATTAAAAAACTAGTTTATACAAAACCGTTTATAAGATTTTTAATTATCATTCGTAAATATTTTTACACAATTTGTTAATGTGCTCTCAGTTTTAATTTATAAGAGTATTTAACAAGTTGTCTATGCATAGTTAGATTTTATATCAATTGTTTTTGATGGCGCGCAAATTGAAAAATCGGCCAGCTTGTTTCCTATTCGTGTTGCCAATGTATGACTTTTGTTTGTTTTGGGATTGTTTGGGGATTTGTGCACAATATGGCGCAATTAGTGGCGCCAGAGAAACCCAAACGAATTCATTAAATAAATATGAAACCGAATGCTTTTAGGAGCAGTCAAATCCCAAATGGCCAGAGCGATATAGAAAGAGTTGGGGGAGGGGAGAAGGGGAAAAGCCCAATTGAAATCGAGTCTCCTCGACTGGATACAGCTTGGAGATTGTGCTTGTGCACTTGAGCTTCCGGCAATTAGTTGGTTAGAGGAAAACAAGTTGAATGAAATTTATATAACCATGTTGCACCACATGTCGTATACTTGTTTCGTGTTTGTTGCCATTGAAATTGTTGCTGCTCTTTTAACATGTCTGTGTGACAAGGTCCTTACCCTCCACCAGATGTCCTGTTAAAAAATGAATGAGTCTCCTCGTCTGCCTTTTGGGTTTCTATTTTACTTTTAGTTGGGTGGTTCTTGGTGCTTGGTGGTAAATGCCTGCCTCTTGGGTCGCTCTTGGCCTGTCATTTGTCGTTTAGTTTTTCATTAAACTGGCAAAGTTAATTAGTTGTTGTCCTGGGCGTGCCGCTTTTTGTCCTTGGGCGCTTTTTGTCGTTAGCATTATTATTGTTGTTGCTGTTATTCCTCTTCTTGTTGTCAGTCTTTTTTAATACAATTATACTAATTGTGAACACATTTTCGCCTAAGCGTATTAGACAAATTATCCAAATAAATTGTGCGCTTATATTATGTGGCAAAAAAAGTTCCAGCAACATATTTGCAAGAAGAGTTAGATATTTAAGGGTTTGGTTAAACAATTCTTGGATACGTTTTTGCAATCCATTTTTTTGTACTATATTAGGATGTTAATAGAAAATATATATATATTTTTTTTTTTTAATTTATCCGATTATCTTTCTAAGCCAGTTTTATCCAAAAGCTGGTTGCAGAATAGCTTTTTCTACATCTGGACAACACTTTTCTAAGTCGTTATTTTTTATTTTATTTTCAGCAGAAAAGTCTTTTTAATTATTATCAAAAAAGTTGACAGAAATCAAATTTCTTTTGCTTTGTATATGCGCCTGTTGGAAGTATCCGATCGAAAGTTATTTAAACTATAGTTGTTGTATGATAAACTTTATTGTTTATATGTCAATTATTGTCTATTTAAGGTCTCATTTAACTATCTAATTATTATTGTCAAATTAAAGAATATTTCTCAGTTAGTTTTATGATAAAAGGGGTTAATTTAATAAAATACTTGTAATCAAATATACCAATTAATAATTAGCTAAAAAAAAACAATTTGCAAAATTACCAACGAATCGAATATTTCTTTATTTGATTCATTCCTACGCTAAATATTATATTGTTTAATTTTTTTAATACACTGTTTATTTGTTTAAAGTATTTATTTGCTTTCTATCTTTATCTTTTTTCTAACAGTTTTGTTTGTTTTGCATTTCGCTATTGTTGTTTTACTGAATGAAACACAATTCTTTCAATTAAGGCTCCTTCCCTGCCATGTGGTTTTAACCACAATTGAACTAATTATATTTGCTGCAATATGCTCTCACTTGTTGCATGCCACACAGACACAAAGACACACACACACACACACACACATACACGTCAAATGGGAATGCAATTTAATCCTGCAACATTGTCAAACCATCAAGTTCGACTTGTCCCGATGAATTGGCTCTATTCACTTTTCCCCGTTCAGCACTTGACAGCGTTCAATTAGGATCTCATTAGAGGATATTTGGGGGGTATATCAAATTTAATTGAAGACCAACAATCTGTCCAAATATTGTAGGAGTGTGTGTGTGTGTGTGAGTGTGCGAGTGTGTGTCGCTTACCTTAAACCGAGTCATGCCACTGCCAGCACCACCAAAGCCACCAGCACTGTGCAAATCATCATCGTCCAGGCTGCTGCTCCCACCGACTCCCCCGAGCATGGACTCGTGCAGTTTGGCACTGTGGCGTCTCAGCTGATAGTTGGAGCCCTGCAAGTTGGAGCTGGCTGCCTTGTAGTAGTAGGGCGGGTGCTGGTGTCTATGCGAGTGCAGCGCTGACGCGGATGTTGCAGCCATCGGCGTTGGCGTTGGCATTGGCGTTGGTGTTGCCATTGCCGTTGCATCCTCATAGTCATAGTCCAGCAGCTCAATGGGATGCTCGCATTTGCAACGATGTGGCGGTGTTCGGTGTGGTGTTGTTAACGTTGTTTGTAAATGTTGCTGGTGCTGCTGGTGTTGGTGATGGTGTCTGCTTTTGTTGCCATTGTGGTGACTATGACTGTTGCTGTTGCCATGTGGATGCGGTGGTTGAGGCGGTGGCGGAATGTCTGCGGGTGTTATATAGATTTTACCACCACCCACACTTCCACCAATGTTGAGCGGCTGTTGCAGCTGCTTGCTCGGCCAGTGGAACTCATCAAATTCACTCGGGCTGTTGACCAGTTGTTGTTGTTGCTGCTGCTGTTCCCACTGCAACTGTCGTTGTTGCTGCTGTTGTTGTGGTATGTGTCGCAAGCAGCTTTGTTGTTGTTGTTGCTGTTGCTGTGGGTGCTTGTGGTAGCGATAATATTGATGACTGCTGGGCAGATACTACACATCGGATAAAGAGCAGAGTGCGGCACGTGGAGGAGAAGAGTAGCCATAAAAATTGTTTGTTGACATCAAGTGCGCCTGTTAAATCTTTGTTAAAGTGTTTGTGTACTTTCTCTATCTGTGTGTGTAGTGGATTCTTGGATTGCAACTGAAACTGGGATCTGCGTTTATGTGTGTGTTTGTGTTTTGTGTGTCTTTTGGCATAAAACGTAAAAGAGACAAAAACACAAATTCAAGCGGCAACAAGCTTTAACTTAAAACTACATACAACACAATCAACATTGCAACAAACTACAACAAAACATGTGCACAAATCAAAGCAACCGTTTAAAGTTCAATTGAGCGTTTTCGCATTGACAATGAACTAGTTCTGATCAATGCTATCGATAAATACTTTCTTTGGTTGAGCCAGTTGTCATGGTGAAATTATGCACAAGGTGACGTTGATGTACATACAACGTATCATAATTTCAATCACCACAATAATTGATAAAGTAAGACTGAACACAACATGGACTCAAGGACTTAATTATTAAAATTACTTGTAAATCTTATTTGTCAATAAAAATAAAAATTAGATTTACATTTTAGTTTAAAAATCATAATATAATTCATATATTAATTTTATTTGAAAATAAAAAAGGATCCTATTTGTCAATTTCATTTTATAAATATTAACTTATAATTTTTTTTTACAATTTTTATTTTATAAATTATAATTGTTTCGGTCCCTGCTCAAGGAAGAGACAGACGGTGGTAAATAAATTCGGCAGCGTACTAGTAGTTTTACCATGACTAAAAAGAACTAGTTCAGCATCAATTACTTAACTCTTATCGTTGTTATCGATAATACAATGCGATCAATTTTGAGTTAGAAATTAAACTTTTGCTTATGAGGGCTTCTTACACTGAAAGCGAAAATTTTTATCGCTATTTTTTTAATATGAAGTTTTTTATTCTGCGGTCGATTCGCTTCCAGTGTAACTTGGCTTATATTTAAGATATCAACTTATATTAAAGAAAGAGATCCATTTGTAGTAAATAAAAACCTGAATATATTTCTATAAAAGCGCTATAGCCATAATTGATAGAGTACCAAATTTTAGCAAGTTACAGCAGAAAGTCTTACAAAACGAAATTCTTAAATGGCCCGCAGCGTAAGCAAACAAACTAAGTTATGAAATGCAATTTCCACATGGCCAAATAAAGGAAACAAAACCAAACAGCGGCAAAGCAAGTCATAACCAAAGCCAAGTGAGATTTGAGCCAAATGCATTAGCTCGATTTGGTGGCTAGCTCACCGCAATTATTTAATTACACTGTGGACGGTGGATTCCCCGCTGGCAGCCCAGTCGCTACTTTTTGGCTCAATCAAAGAGTCAGTCCCAGCCAAGCAACCAGCAACCAAGTCAAGCCCAACACAAAAGAGCGACGAAACTTTTGTTGCAATTTTCGGTGCAGGCAGCCAAGGAAGCCACAAAAAGGACTCCGAGAGCAGCGTCATCAGTGCCCCAATGTCGCCCACACACACACTCACTCACAGAGAGAGAGAGAGATGGAGAGAGACAAGACAGAGGGAGACAGACTAACATGCAGGCAACCAACAAAGCTAAAGAGAGCTACAAAGCTCGAGACCTCGGACCGATACGTATCGCTAATGATGATCAAATAACGTTCCAAATGCGGGGATCCCAGCAACAAAAGGACCCACAAAAATCGTTAGCCCACTTGGCAGCGCACCAGAAAACTCTCAGCTGTCCCCTCTTAACTGTGTCATGTGCAGCATCCTCCACATCGTCCACATCGTCCTCATGGTCGTAATGAGCGGAGCTTTTACTTTCACAGCCACCAAGGGATGGCCAAAGTGTGGACAAGGGAAAGGGCTGGGAATAGCACCTTCCACTTTTGGCACTTGTCTACTCTATAACATAGTACAAATGATATGTAAATACCAAACAATTTGCCATGAACTGAATATTCTTGTTACTCGGTTTGAGTTCTTATTTAATTAGAGCTCAATCAATGCGCCAAAAGCTATGCAACATTTGTGAATATTCCTTTTATTTGCTGAATCAAGAGTGTCCCAGAAAACTGCAAGTCAACCGACAATCAAACAAAAATATTTAACTTTTAAATTGGAATTAATCAATATTTTTATATTTGTAACCTTTTTCTTTTTTTAATTTAAATTATTAATAATTTACATTAATTACAAATTTTAAATATTTTCTAATTTTATCTAAGTTTACAATGTGTAAACTGAAAAATGAAGATATGAACCAATATGTATTAACTATTTTATTAAATAAAAAAAATAATTTTTATTAGACTGGAAATTCCTTTAGCTAGATTATTTGCTTAGCTTGCCACAAATTGTCAGACAAAGCCAACAAAATTGTTTCACACAAAAAATTCCAAGCGAGAAGTGCTTATAAATATGCACAAGCTTCTGGCATCAAAAAATATGCAATTCTTTTATTTACTATCGCCTGCAGTGATTCCCCTTTCCATATCTGCAACCGTTTTTCATGCATAACCAAAACACAAATTCAAATGCGCCAACATAATAAATAATATTTTAAAACACACATGCCAAAATCACACGTGCCAATTATGTTTGCGTGTGTGTGTGTGTGTACGTGTGTAAGTGTGTTCCACGCCTAAAACTAGGCAAGGAAAACAAGCCCAAAACTACAATGCATAAATAATTTTCAGTTTTAAGGCTAGTAATACACACAATCAGCTTTAAATGTGATCATAAATTATGCGTGTGCAAACGTTTCAAATTAAAATGCTGGAAAAAAAAAACTCAAATTGCGGAGGTTTTTATCGATAAAGGTTGGGAAAAACGAAAATTATAGCAAATTATCATGCCATACTGCAAAAGTTTCAATATATTGAGAAGCTTAACTGAAGTATAGACCGAAAAACATGCGCTAATTTTTAGCATTAATATTAATTATGTAAGGAACTTTGTCAGGGGTTTTTTGTGGTTCGAATTTCAATTTTGCTTTAATTCCACATAAAAAGTGTCGACTATGGAATTGAAGTGAGCATAATGTAGAGTATTTTTTATTCGTTACGTACCTGATCGCTTTGTGCTGTTTCAGTCGCGGAAACATCCTTGGCAGACATTTTATAAGCGTTTCTTGGACTATTTTGTGTGATTTACGAGTGCATAAATCTAACAGTTGTCACTAGATTAAAGGGTAAATATTTTTAAAATTAATTCAGAATAAAATTATTTTATTTTTATTAAATTGATATTTTTATTGCACTTATTTTTGTGTATTTTGAGTTATTTATAGGTATTTTGATTTCAACAAGTTTTTCTTTTAAATTTTTCACTATTTATTTTCATTTGATTTATAACACACACTTTTAGTCAGTTTTTATTGGTATTTCAGTTGTTAGTTTTCACTACAAATATTTAGAATTCTTTTAGAAATGTTTTTTATGATATGCATTTGTGTTTGTTTTAGCGCCAGCTGATGCGGAGATTTATTTGGACATTTGTTTGAGTATTTGTGTTTTGGTTGAAGTAGCAAGTCGGCAAATATATTGTAGATTTATTATTATTTTATTTAAGCACTTTATTTTAAGTTTATTCGAATAGAGTTTTGTGTGCGGCTTTTGGGGTATTATTTTGCTTGGAACATATGTTATTTTCTTTGATATTTTATTATTTGTCATTTAAGTTGTGTTTAGCCTTATCCATGTCCACACAAGCGAAACAAAACTGATCTCCAAGTTTACTCTGCATAAACACACACAGGACACAAACAATTTTCTTCTATCTCATTTTGTGCAGTCAAGACAGGAATTGCCTCTTGTCATTTAATGCAAATTAAGCAATTTAAACAACAAATAAACAAATGCGTAGAAAACAAATTTGCGGTTAAATTGGGACTAAACTTAGATGAAGATGAAGCCCATGAAAATCCTGTCTCTCTCTCACACACACACACACACACAACACACACGAGTGCGTTTGGCTTTGTTGTTTGTTTGGTTCGTCGCATTGCACATAACTCGTTACTCATACGTCGCGTTGTACGGCAGCAAAAGCTACCGCTACTCCCGCCCCTTTAAGCTGCCAACCAGCGTGTGGTTTTCAATTGTCAGTGGCAAGCGACTGCGGTAGACAATACTCTCAAGCCCTGGGAGGGCTCTTGGCCCAAAGTAAAAATAAATAACAAATATAAAATACCAAAGAAATTGAAATTGCGTAAACGTAGCCAAAGACAACCAAAAAAAAAAAAAAGGCAAAAACAGAGAGCACACATTTAAGTCTTACACAAACATACAAAAGTAGGTAAGACTTGCTTTGCGAAACAAGATAAAAAAAGAGAGAAAATCGTTGGCCCAATAAGAATGAAAAAAATGTGATAAATGTGCCGTGCCCTTTGTGCTAATGTGTTTGAAAATATGTGACAACGCAAAAGTTTCAGGAATGGGTAATAGGTATTTAAAGTACAGCAAAGAAAGAAAACAATTTAACCCAGATCTACAAATAATAGGTATGATAATAACGGAAAGGTTTGTGTCGAGTATTGGGTTACTATTTAAACATACAATTATTTTTGAGATGAAAGCAATTTAAATTAGTAAACAAAAATTTAGTTCTAATATATTTAAAGTTAAAATTAAGGATAATGAATTTTGGAAAGCGTATAAAAGCTGCAATCTTATAATATTATATACTTTAAACTTTCGTTACAGTTTAACTTATTTATCTGTGTTCTGTTAAATAAATCTTGTGAATGTATTTAAAATTGTTAAAGTTTATCATTTGTGGACTAGTCAAAATACTTTCAGCTTTTAGTTGGTTAAAATTTTAAGTTGTAATGAACGTCTATCAATCAAGAGCTCTTAAAATTGACCAGACACGACGACCATTAGGCCCAACTTAGGACCATCTTGGGGCTTTGAAAATACCCGAAATACTCGTACTTTACTTGCGGTCTTGTTAGCCGGATATTTTATTTTGTCGTTTCAAGGCACAGCTGTAATTTAGCTGAAATTCATTAAATATTAATGAGTTTAAAAGCGACGAGCGATTTGTCGTTGTAAAAAGGAAATTTTAAATTTCCATTTGACAAATCGCTTTGTTATTTTCATTCTGACAGCAAAAAAGTTACACATACACTTACGGAGTACGAGTGTACACAATGGATATTGCTAATCCGAGGACATATCACTCTGACTATTTGATATTTCATTTGTAATTGGAATAACAGAAATTGCAAGTGGCATTCAGCAAAAATGTGGAATTGCTTAAGAGACATGTTTCAAAAGCAAAAGCTTGACCAGAAGACTTTAATAAATGGATTTTACAATCCATTCACTTAACTTTTCTCGCGAGAAAAGATAAAGCAGTTATCTATTATTATTCTTTAACAGCGTTGCCAGAACTTTGACATTTAAGTTAGCTAGATTTAGTCAAAGTTGTAAAAGAAAAATAAAAAGGAGTAAAAACTTTGAATATATAAATAACGCAATGTTTAGAATTTAGTATTAGTGTTTCCTTTAAATTTAAATTCTTTTAAACAAGTAAAAACTAGCCGGACCTGGCATATAAAAGGATAAGCTGGCAACTCTGGTTGTGCTTCGGAGCAATAGCATCGAGTTATCGACAAAATAATTAAATGTGAAACTAAAGTTACTGAATTTAAAATATTAATAAACTAACATAAATTAAAATACGGTATTATATATAATCATGCTTCTATTAAAGTCACATATTTAAGGCAATTACTTTTATTTCGTTTTGAGCAACCCTTCTGTCAAAAGTCAGACGACGGGCAGCAGCACTGCGAAAAGTTAAAAACTCGAATCATCTTGTAAAATTGCGAAAATGATTGCTTAATATTTGCTGAAATAGTGTTTAAAATTCTTAACGAAAAATTTACAATGTCTGATCAGAACGACAACTGGAATGCCGATCCCCATTGGACGAATAACAATAACGAAAATTTAGATGAAAATCCAACGTCTGAAACAGACGGCGATGATTTGTTGTCGAATAGCAATCAGTCATGGAACGAAACCGTATATGAAGAAGATCAATTTTTTATTGATTTCACTGATGATAATAATGCTGATAATGCTACGGAAGGTAGCGTTTCCTTACCAAGTGCAATTCGGGCAAACGATTTTAATTTGGACGTGGATCCTGTATCGGACGATGATTTGATTTCCGATACGGAAACTGAGGAAGTATGCAGTTGTATTTCCGGACCAGTTGAAAGTGTCGAAATGCCGGATCCGTCAATGGATTGGGGAGAGAACAGCTCAAGTCTGAACGACAGCAACCAATCGTGGAACGAACCCGATAATGTAGATCAGCAATTTATACTAGCAGCACAAACAGCTACAGAAGATAGTATGGCTGATAATGCCACAGAAGTTAACGCTGTCTTGCCAACTAGTCAGGCAAACGATTTGAATTTGGACCTACGTCCTGCACCTGCTTCTATAGATCTGACCCGCAATTTACCCTCGACCAGCTGGCGGCAATATCATGCCCATGTTCGGGCCTCAACCCGTCGATTGCCCTTTCCGGAAAATCGTAATCGGCAAGCGACTTCAGCTCTCATCCGTCGTCTCCGTGGTGGTCAACCCAATCGACCCCGCATAGTACTAATGGGTATCGATCCTGATTATGGTGGCATTACGTACATTCGCAACGATACAGACTCCGAAGAGGAGCCTCCACTGCCACCATTGGCAATGGTGCCACGTCGTGGCAACAGCATCAGCGATCTCAGTCAATGCAGCAGCGAGGAGGAAAACAACGAACAGTCTGGAGAGCAGCGCCTATAAGACTTCAAATTAGGAACTTTCAAGAAAAGATTCGAGGGAGCACTCACTTAACAATTCTAGTAGAAAGTGTTCCTCAATATGATCTTTCAATATATAATTTAAAGAAATATACAAATAAATAACAAATCTTTCAAAATTTCAATCTTATCTTTAAATATCGATAGTTGGTTCTATTTGTTTAAAGATTCATCGAAATCGAACTTAAAAATAGTATGGCAGCCCTGTTTATGCTTAAAGCATGGAATTTGCATATTTTATAAAATGTCGGACAGCGACTCATGTTCTGAGGAAATCATTTATATTTTGCGTAGTAATAAAATGTTCAAAATAATTCCTATAAGTGATCGAACGCCGTCAGTGTCATCGATTGAAGACAGCCTAGCATCAACAGTAAGATCGGATTCGGGACTTGACATGGAAGAGGAGGAATCTCAATTCGATCGGTGCTTTGAGAAGTTGACAATCACCGATAAGGAGTCTCAGCTTAATGATTCCTTTGAACACTTACACGTTGAAAAAGAAATAACAACCAATTGTAAAAGTTTAACAACTCTGGATTTAATAAGAGGTCGTCGAGCAATATGGCCTTCACACGTGCATCATATGCATAAAAATCTCCAACCAGTTCCTAAAGTCTTGCCGTTCAAAGATAAAAATGAGGCAGAAGTAAATGTTGGAGCAAGTATGTGGAAATGTATTATACTATTCTTGGCCCTTTTCATAATATTTATAGATATCTATGTTCAATTGAGTGTTTTGCTAAAATGATAATACCTTAACAATGTATTCTAATAACATAAAATATGTCTTCTCTTTCCACTGCTATAATAGTCAATTTAAAATTAACCATGAAGATTCACATTTCTGATTATATATTAACAAAATAAAATAAAACTCACTTTGTCGATTTACAAAAGCATATTTCTGATTAATAATAATATACAAACTATTAAGTCTCGATTGACTTAGAAATTGAAATACTAATTGGTAGAACATCTCGCAATAATCTTTTAGCCTCATTGGTATGCGGAGTGTTATTTTAGCTGTTTGTTCTAGCCAAATATCACACTTTCTCTCTTCTCTCTTATGATATGGACATTTTAGGCAATTTGCTTGCTTAAAAAAGAACTTGGCTTAAATAATTGCAATCGAAAAATGCAGGCAGTGGGACAAACAATGGACTGGGAGCACTCGGATATTGTGGAGCTGTTGTGGTTGAGGTGGGTGTAGAAACTATAAATTTGCTAGTCCATAGACCAATGTCTGGCACTTGGTTGGCTCTGGTAAATTTATATGCCAGCTGCCTGTCGTAGCGTACTCCGCCTACACACACATACACACACACAGATGCACACACAACATGCACTCATACTCGTACACTTCTTTGTTATGCAAGTTAATCCTTTTTATAGCTATTGTTCAGCGCATCAAAGCTCTCTACATCGGATCCACAACCCGTTAGGAGGATACACGCAAGCCCTGCGCATTTGTTTCAATGTGCAGCAGCTGTGGAAAGGACCGCAGCGGGGTAAGGAGCTGGGGAAAGGGAGGCAGCTGTAGCACATGTCACTGCATTTTTCAGCGACTCCGAGAGGCGAGACAACCAACATATTAGCTGCCACACGCATTTATTTGGTGGTGCGGGCACTTGTGGGGCAAAAGGAAAAAGGACCCGAGTTGATGTATGTATATATACATATACATAAACATATATATGTGCATCTATTTGATAGCTTGGGCAAAAATCTGGTGCATGTTGTATGTAGGCGTCAACGGAGGCGTCGGCACTGAAAGTGTTTGTGTGGCATGCCGCAAATTCATTATTATTTCTCCCCGACGCCCACTCAAGCAGCTGCAGTAGCTGTATAAACACTCAACATATGAAGTAGATAAGAAGGAATGCACAAAGATATTCTTGAAGCCGTGAAAAAAGTGTGCTTACGGCCCTTTAGGACTTTCAACAAAAGTTCAACGTGGACTTAAAGAGTTAGGCGCAAGGTGGCAACGCCACAGCAGCAAGTGAGGTTAAGAAGAGTTTTTATTTTTCTCGTTCCTATGGCTTTACTTATATTAACAGCAATTAAAAGCAACTGTGAGTTTACTTTTTAAAATTTATAACTTTAAATGATAATTGTTTTTAAAATTTTTTTAAGGGAAGTCATGAACTTGAAGTGCTAGGCGAGAGGTGGCAACGCTACAACATCAACTGTTCTCAAATCTGTTTCAGAAGTAAGTAAGTATTGACTTTATTTATCTAAACTACTAGTGTTTCAAGGATATTTTCTTTAAAATAAATTCAATAGTTACAAACACAAGCAATACTGCAGTAATTTATTGCCATACTTTAGCTACAAATTACAAAATCTTTGTATTATTTTTAAGGGCAACGTTATATTAATAATTATAATTATATATGCCGTTTTTTTAATTTAATAATTGGTATTTTATAAAATGTAATTAATAATAATTTTCTAATAATTTATTCGTATTATTTTTTGTTCTTGTATTATTCACAAATTAATAGTGTGATAAAATAACAATTTAAATTAATTATGTTTGGGTAAGAATTCCTGCGAAATTCCCGGACTCAATTTGCAAATCTTCAGATCTCTTAGGCATTTAAGAGTTTATGTATATTCGAATGCAGTTTACTTGCAAATTCTTTGTTTTAGCTCTGCTCTGGGACGTGCACTAGCACAACCCCATTTAAACTCTGACCTCTGGTACGTAATATCCGAGACATGACTGAAGCCTTAGGACAGATAGGACAGCATTTCAGTCAACTACAACTACAACTGCTGCAATTTCTCATTTTAATAAAAATGCAAATGTCTCTGGCACAAAGTGAAGGAATGACACTGCCTTCACATCCACCCCGCAGGCAGTGTCATTCCCGACCTTCGCTTTCCCCTCTCTTGCCTATACTTGCAATGCATTTTCTTATATTAAACGTTAGTAAAACTTTTCAATTTTTCACCATGAAGACTAAAAACAAAAAACAAAAAGAACAAAAGGATAGCCAATAAAGGAAATAAGTTTCCAATAAGTCAAGAAATGCCAAGAGCAACGATGATGAATTCTACGAGAATTGCATTTGATAGACATCGAAATAAACGGAGTCCCAGCTCTGAACTCTGTCCAATTGTTTTCGTTGAATGCTGCCATATGCTTAATTATTCAATAAATTCAATTGAACAGATGACAAGGGCAGGCAAAAGCCTCACACAGTCAGTCTTACAGGACAATAGTTAAGTCAACAATGGATAGAAATTGCTCACATGGAAAGATACGTACGAGGAGAGACACGAGAACTATAACTTGGCAGGAACTTTAAATAAACTTTAATAATAATTCATTTTGTATATATTTAGAAAATAAAAAAAACCATAGAACTTTCAGTTAATTATATCGAAAGTTTCTATGAATAAATACCATGAAAAACAATATACCGGCAGCTTTTAATCGAAGTAATGCATATTTATTGCAAGATATAAATAACTTTATCAAAATATCATAAATTTCATGTTTATGTTCGAAATTATATCTTATCTTCACGTTGAAATTATTTAATTGCCGAACCATTTTAGGATCATACGAATCTAATCGTTAAATAATATTTATCGTCTACTTATATCTACGTTTTTACTTAATTTTACTATCGTTTGGTATTAAAGTATTTATGATAGGGGCAACTTTTGTACTTTCCCCTTTTAGGCATAATCTCTTGTATATGACATTTAATAGTTCTATTAGAGACACCCAATTTAAATATGTAACTATAAAAGCTATATTTATTTCGGCTTCAGGATCAGAATATACAAATACACACTATAAATTTATGGTTATGAATTTAAATTGAACTTTGGATTGAAATTTTTGGGTTATTAAAAAAAAATTAGATCCGAAACGCGTCTCAACTTATCCACTTATATGTAAAGTCTAGTTTTAGTTACTTTTTATCCGCTGGCTTTGATCCGGTTGAATCCGGTTTCATAATGACCGGTGTTACGGTTTTGAGCAAGGACATAAATTTCATTGGCGGTTTCTCAGCGGGTTTGGCGCTAGTACCAGGCTTAATGGCATTTCGGTCCTCCGGCTTACCACAGAATTTTTGCAGAGTTGTCTGCACCTTTTCGGCATTGCTGCCCACAAACTGTTCGAGTGTTACCTTATCTTTGATAATGAGAAAGGAGGGCATGCTATTAATATCATACTGTTCGGCCAGCTCCACATTGTCATCCACATCGATTTTGAGCACAAGCAGACACTCTTCATACTCGTTGGCCATCTGTTCCAGGTGTGGCCCAATGATGGCACATGGACCACACCATGTGGCAAAAAACTCAACCAAAACATGCTTATTGCCAGCCTCCTCGATGGTCTTATCAAAATCAGCCTTCGATGTGATTGTGATAACCTTTTTAGGTTTGTTCTTATCGCGAGCGCCGGATGCCATTAGTGGAATTAAGAAATTTCGGTGTGTCAAATTTTGTTGGCCGAAATAAAATCGAAAAATACTTTTTTTTAAATATTATTACATTTGATCATTTGAGTGGAAAGTAAAACCCAGTTGAGCATGTTCATAAATTACAGTATACTGCATAGAAACTGCACAAAAATCGAACTGACTGGAAATAAAAATTTAACAATTAAAAGCTCTGAAAATATAACTTCATTATCTATTTATTTAAGTGTGGTTGTATTTGTCCGAACGTAAGAAAAGGGCAAGGAGTATCATAAAATATTTATTTCACGCCTTAGATTAAAAAATTACATTATCGTAAATAAAAAAGTTTAGCTATTCATAAGTTAGTTTTTTTTTCTGATTCTATAATAATGTATGTTATTTTATTACATATAAATTGTCAAATTTTTCTTCAATAAATTAAAACATAAAACCATATATTACAAAAAAATACTGCTTTTATGTAAAGCTTTTAGTTGTGATCACAATTTTTGATTCCAGAAAACTATGTGGTTCTAATTTTGTGAGCAGTTTCTGCATTTTAATTTAAGTAATTTATTTTTGTAGCATACTTCTTGGTGTATTATATAATGCAATAGATTCAGTTTGAAATAAGATAGAGGTGAGAATAAAACACGGGTAAGGATAGAAAGCAATTCATGCATAGCTGTTACTTCGACTTCTTTTGATTCGTAATGAAAAAAGCAGCAGGTCCTAAACAAAGTTCGCTTTTAGCTGCTTGAATGCTTCCACACATGTGTGTGTGTGTGTGTGGTTGTGTGAGTGTGTGTGTCTACTTTACTGTAGTTTTCACTGCTTAGCAGCCTTTTTGCTGGTTTCAGTTGCACTTTGTTGCCAGTTTGTTTGTTTGTTTTGTTTGGCTTGTCTTTGCATTTGTCAAGAATTAAGAGAAATGCACCACAGTATCTTGAACTGCTGCACCGCAGCACCCACTGCTGCACCACCACCGTTTTCATGTGGTTCTTATCTCTCTCTCTCTCTTCCTCTCTCTGACTCTTACTCTGACTCTGTCGCTCTCCTTTCTGTTTACCTTGGGGCTTTGCTTGGTTTTTCTTTTCTTATTCTATTCTTTTCTTTTCTTTTCTTTTCTTTTATTTACATGTATTTTTCTTGTTTTGTAAGCCATGTTTCTTGCAGTTGCAGTTGCAGTGGCCAAGAAGTGGCTTTCGGCTTAAAGCACTTTAAACACGATTCGCCAGCTTGTACTTGACATTGAGCTATCGTTAATAATCCGCTCGTTAAGTGCACATCCTGCGAGCTCTTTCGCCTCTCTCTCTCTCTCTCTCTCTCTCTCTCTCTCTCTCTCTCTTTCTCTCTCTCTCTCTCTCTCTGTACTCTCTTCTCTTCTCCTCACAAAGTTGGTTGCATAACCTAATGAGCAGCATGGGACTGACAAATGGCAGCATTTAGCTGACATTCAGAACCGGAAACGACAGCAGGTGCAACAACAACAACGGCAACGGCAGAAGCAGAAGCAAGAGCAACGAGTACAACGTTTAACGTGTTAACCATATCAGTGTCAGTGTTGTGTCATATTGTGTCATATTGTGCAATCGCTTCAACATTCCAGTCAGAAAACGCGACCAAGTGCACGACTTCCGCACGTGAAGGTAACCTCTTCTCAATTCCCCTCTTCTCCTCTTCTCCTCTTCCCTCCACCCTTCACCTTTTCACTCTCTCTCTCTCTCTCTCTCTCTCTGCTCGCTGCAAATGTGCTGACCTCGCAGTCGCACCTTGACACGCGGCGTATGAGCAATGTAATAAAATGTCAGCCAAACAACTAGTGAAACATTTTTGCGCGTTGACAACAACAGAAAACACAGCAATGGGGGAAAGGGAGAAAAATGAAAATGGAGATGGAAAATGAAATAGAAATGAAATGTACAAAATGGGAGAATAGCAAAAGTCACGTATGTGGCAAGACAAATTGCTTCAAGTGCATAGACTGCCACTTTCATTCACTGTCATTCAGTCAACCAGTCAACCAGCCATTCATTCAGTCTGTCAGTCTGTCAGTCAGTTTACCAGTTATTTATATATTGCGCATGCTGTTAGCATATTTTTATTGCGGTCAACTATGAATTTGTGTTGAGCATCAAATGCTTGTCGCGTTATTCAATTCGCATACCCTGTAAATCGCTTATGCAAATGGAATATTATCTTTTTCAATATTATTCTAAAATAATTTGGATATTACATAGATAGCAATCTCACTCTTACTCTAACAAATTCCCACTTATATTCATTTCATTTTTTAATTAAATAGGAATTTAAATTGTAGAATTTAGTGTGCTTTTATCTTGTTATTAATACAGCTTTGTTGCCATTAATTATTTATAAAGCGGTAATTTATTAAAAAAATGTAAAAATAATAACCAACTTATATTTCTAATTTTTCCTATATTTATAATTCTTTATCAATTTATAAATCTTGTAAAATACTTAGAGAAATGGAATAAACAGTGTTCATTATTTGAATAAAATTTAAACTAAAATTGTAGAAAATGTAAAACAGTTCTACCTCAAAACAATTTATAGGGTATTTAGTACAATTTTTACTGTGGCAGTTAAAATGTTTTCGAAAGATATTTAACAAACCATGGTCAAATAAAATGCCACATACCACATAAGAATCAGTTGCAAGTATTTAAAGAATATTCATAGAGGTTTTTTCACCTAAAGTTCTGCACCCAAAAAAGTGTGCTATGAAAATGACACAACAGCTTTTGTCTGTCAGCTTGGTGTGACTTTCTGATGTTTTCAGTGCAATGAATGGCAGCTGGACAGCAGATGGTATTGTTGGAATGAGTCTCCCTTTTGTCTCTGTTCCCTGTTTAGATAATTGGCTAGGGCTCTTGGTTTTTTTGAGGGTGTCTTCTCATATAAAACAAAGCAATCTTTTAGTCTGACTGCGAGCACGTTTAAGCATTTGGCATGTCAATGCTGCTGTTGGTTGTTGTGTGACCATTGTTGGGATCCAACTGTCAGTTCCCCCAAAAAATTATGAACAATCCAACACCAGCAATCACAGAACAACGATAACAACGAGAACAACATGAGGAAAATTGCATTGCTCGAATTTTCATTTAACAAGTTTTTGAGCTATGGCCTGCAGAGTATGAGTCCATGCATTTGAGTTTGTGGAGTGCGTTGTGGTTCCTAAAATGCTGTAACCCTACACTTAAAAAAATATGTCAAACTAAAATTAGGTACGACCGTGTCTGAATTTATATTTCGGTTTTAATATTTTATGATTGCTGTGTACTAAAAATTTTGAATTATGTATGAATCAATCTTAAATTTAAAAAATGGCAGCTGTCCGAAATAGTAGTACGATTTTAACCAAACTTAGTCAGAATATGTAAGACCCTGGCAAATGTATATAATCCTTGAGTCTCAAAAAGATATATACAGAAGCAACAGAGTTGTTTGTACTAAACTAGTTTAAGATTTTTTTGTTCTTAAAATAGTTTATTTTTCAAGATTTAAAGAAAATTTTAATTGGGAACATTTCGAACTAAATAAGTACATTTTGAGACATTTATTTTTCGTTGTCGCACCTTAGAAATCTCAACAAGTGCTGTTAAAATCAGCACTTATTCCAAAAAGTCGCTTACCAACATAATACACCATTATTAAATGGTAATAATTTTGGTATTTTAATTTTAGTACACATACTAGTGTATGTTTTAAGATTAAAATTAATTAATTATGACAATGTACATTTTACATTTAAAATTAGGTTGAAAATTTTCGTGCTCTTAAGTTAGTATGTTGTAAATTTTTGCAGACATGAATTAAACCCAAAACGTACTTAAAGTACCTCCGAAGAATCTTATTTTAAGATTTTCATACTTGCAAAAACCGAACTTAAAATAAGATTATTGTTTTCAACTTTAGAAATTCCGAACTTAAACAGATCGTTTGAGATCGTTTGTACTTAAAAATAGCCTGCTTAAGTACGGAAATCTTTATTTTTTTACAGAGTGTACTTTCCCCTACAAGCCTCTCTCCCCTCTACTCCCGATTGCTTCTTGCAAGCAAATGCACGCACAGACTGTGCTCCTGCTGCATTCAAGTGTCAAAAACCAAAACACATTTACATTCATGCTGGGACCATTGTAGTCAGTGCCATTCTAGCACCTTCTACTCTCCCTCTCTCTTTCTCTCTCTCTCTCTCTCTCTCTTTTACTGCTAAGTAGTTGGTTTATGCGGCAGGATGTCAGGATGCTGTCTGGTTGACTTGTTTCTGCTTCCCTGTTATACCGACAAACAGGGAGCGAGCCTTTTGTCAACGTGCAAAATCTCTCAAATTTTATTATGCTCGAATTTGCTGGCACTTCACAGCTGCCACAACAGCAACAGCCCAGCAACAGCCCAGTAATACCAGAAATTCCACCACCCTGTTGCCTGCTCAGCCGCTTTTATGACGCTTAACGTCGGCCCATTACAAGGCGCAGGAATCAAGTCGAGCAACAATTTGAACATCAACTCCACCTCCGCATTGACAGTTGGCATTTTGGCAGCAACCAAAAAAAACGAGGCGCGACATCAGCTAGTAATGAGGCTGAGTTCAGCTCCGCCAGGATTTGGGCCTGTCTTATGAGCCAGATACGTTACCAGATGAGGCCATACATTTTTACAAGCTGCTAATGTGGGCTTTATATGAACATGAACTTCTTTTCTCTTTGTATATAGTATGTGCTAAGGTCCTCGAATTTGCCTGTAAGCATAGTTGGGGATTCGCTTTAAGCCAAAGTTGCGACATGGCAGGGCCTAAACTGCATCGATTTACGAAACACACATTTTTATTCATGTTTATTACTTTAAGAAAGACGGCAATAAAGTTTTTTCACAGGCACTAAAAGTTCCACAAGATTAGATATGTTACTTTACCTTAAAGTACAGATACTATTGAATTGTGATAAAAATAAATAAGGTACCAATATGTGCAAAATTATTCTTACACATCAATTCTACAGGGAAAAGTCAAATTATCTATAGGAATACTCAGGCCATATAACAAAATATAATATTAAAATATATTTACATTTGATATTTAATCTTAAGTGCAATTTTATACAGTTTCTAAAATCATTTGGAAAAGCTTTGTCTTAAACATCAAATGAAGGCAATGGAAATTAAAAAAAAAGATTTATAAAAATTATTTAAAGTTTTTCGTTTCTTTTTGTATACTTAGTTTTATATTCATGACACTTAAGATATAAGTTGATTTTTTTTTTCGATATAAAGCTGTTGGTATTTTGAACATTATTTAAGCATAATGAAAATTGAGTATTTAAATTAAGAAATATAAATTCGATAGATTGATTATAACGAACATTTCATTTATTTTTGAATATAAATGTGCGATCGAATATTGATAGATTTTCCAACATTTGCTTCTATCTTATCTGCTGACTGCTTTGTTACCACTTTTAGTCATTAGCCTAATTAATCATTTTAAAATGCAAATATACCAGCAAACTAGCCACAATCCCTTAGTAGTCTTCCCTCTGCCAGGCTAATCAATAAGTTAAGTGTGCCCAGTAAAAAGCAAACAGCATCAACAGACCAAACCAACTGCTTAGCTAAGCAACAGAAGAGAGCTTCAATCAATCAACTGTCACGATAGAAATCATCAACAGCAGCTGGAAATCTCAATGGAATAAGGTAAAGGCAAAAAAAAAGGGTTTATCCCCATATTGCTATTGCTCCCTATACTGTTTCTGTATGGCATTAAAAACCACATGTGCTTCAACACAAAACATTTTATGCTCCAGATGGTTAAAGATGACTGAAGGTGTGGTTTATGTGTACGAGTACAGAGAAAAAAATTTCTTTTACAAATTAAATGGTTTTGCTTTATATTTCCATTCTTTATCGGATGTTAAGGTGTTACAATTTTACACGAACACATTGAAAAAAATCTATATCAAAAAACATAATAATACTATCTGAAAATTTATGAAATATTTTCTTTTAAAGTTAAATCGGAAATTTTATGAATTAATTGTCAAATTAAAATTATATACGGATAAAATGAAAATGAGTAAATTTAAAAAAAAATTCTAATAGGATTCCAAAAATAAAAATAGTAATAAATGAAAAAAAAAAATTTTAATAAGATTACAAAAATAAAAATAGATGTTAAAGTTGAACTTGTAGCAAGTATTTCTTACTCGATTTTAGAAATTTTAAAGTAACCAGCATTTTGATATTAAATTTTCGACACCAAAATTTTGACATTGATTTTATCTCCGAGTGCCAAATATTTTTTTTTGGTACATAAATGGGCTAGTGGGCTTAGATATTCGGTATGACTGCGTAACTCAGTTCTGTCTTCCTAACAAGCTGCGTCAACAAACTAAACCACTTTGAAATTAACACGTTACATTGACATTGACAGCTTTATGCGTGGCATGCCGAGTGTCGAGTGTTGAGTGTCGGTGGAGTGTGTCAATGGTGGCAGCAGTAACCAAACAGCAGCCACACATCTAAGCATCTAAGGTAGCTGTCAGCTACAGTTTGAGCTAAAGACATGAAGGGGCTGCCAAACGATGCGGCAAATATGGAGGCAACCAAACCAAATGCTAACAGTATGGCGGCCGGAAGGCGCGCAAAAAAGGCAATTTCCGTTGCGGCGTAAACAAGACTAAAGCTCTAACTGTGAGTGTGTTGTGTATGTGTGTGTTTGGTGTGTGTGTGCGCGTAGTTTTTATGCGTTGGCATTCAGCGAAACGAAAATTACCAATTCAGATGTCAGCAGTCGTGGAAAAAGCAGCTATCTCACTCTCACTCACCCTCTCTCACCACTTGACGCGAAATTAAATTCAGTGTCAATTTGGTTTTTTCTCAAGGCGTGCATCTAACCAGGGATCAGCTGCTTTTGCCTGTTTGTAATCAGTTCCCGAAAAGTGCTCAACTCTTAGCCGAGACAAATTGTTGTGCAAAAGTCTTAAGTGCCAGACACATTGCGACCCCTAATTTATGGGCTTTTTTCCGCCCTTTTAACAACACAACTCTTGAAAAATGTTTACAATTTACATATGCGACTTCTAAAACATAATTCACGTAATAAATATGATATTAAATTTTAAGAAAAATATAGCAAAAGCATCATAGCCAAAAAGTCAAACAAATTAATTAAAAAATGGTTATGCATTTTAAATCTTTTTTATTTTTTTTCCAAGGGTATTTAATATTCGTTATAAATTTTATTTACTGGTTTAACCCCTTGATTTTTCACAGCTTTTTTAATTTTCGATGCGTGCCCAGCCGAACGAATTTATGCCCTTCTGATGGCAGCCTTTAAATTAGTTGGGGACAGTGAAGCCTTTTTGGGTATTTGGCAATGAAAAGTGCAAGTGCTGCAAAAGTAAACTGTGCGGAAACATTCAAGGAGTGTACATTTTTCCACAGCCTGTAATTTAATGGTCGGTAATGGTCTAAAAGGGTTGGAGAAAGCAACCGGAACGAAACTTGTTAAATTTCCAGCAATTGACTGAAATAGGTTTGAAAATCAAACAATGACACTGACAAAAATTGAATAGAAAAAAATAAACTCATATATCATTTTTATCAGCATAAGCACTAAAAAGTTTACGGTTCAGCTTCAGTAGAAATATTGGTTGGTAAATTTACGATTAACTGTGAAATCTATTGTGTAATTTACAACACAAACTCAAGGTTTACTATTTTAAAATCATATAGATTTAAGTATAAATGCAAGATAAGCCAGAGAGTGTTTGAATATGTGAAGATTAATGTCTTTTAGAAAGAACTAGTTCACGCATGAACCTGTTCACAGACAACGAAAATTCCAATATAAGTAGTCTAGCATAATAAAAGATACTCTTGAAATGTGCTCTTAAAAATTGGATTATATTGTAAAAAGCTGCTGCCATGGAATAAAACCATTTGATTGCTATTTGATTTCCTTCTTTTTACAATCGCTTTGACAACAGCAAAAGAACAAAAAAAGAATAACAACAATTGATTTGTTGCGTTAGCAATTTGTTTACATGCAATAAATTTACAAATCAACGATAATGCAATTTATTTGCTTACATTTGTTGACACACAACACGTTTGTACATTCATATATTTCTTTTTCTGGCTGTCTGTCTGTCAATCGGTCTTTATTATTGCATTCGAATTTCGATGTCCATTTTATGTGCTATGTGGAAAAAAATTGTACACATTATTGGATCTGTGAGGGAAAATTTACGAGTCACAGTGACAGCCTGTTTTGTCATATTTTTATACCCTGTAATAAATATATCCTAATGGGACATATTAAATATATGTTAAAATATTGGTATGTTGCTGAGTATATTTTTCATATATATTTTTATATATCAACTACATGTTCAAAGTCAGACAATATGATTAATAATTGTTTTATAAAAGAGAGGAAAGTAAAAACACTTTTTTTTGTACAGGGCATGACTTTGTCGTTTACTGGAAATAATACATAGTTTTCTAGTTTTTTTGCAGTGAGGTGAGTAATATTTTTTTTATGTACATAAATGCTAAAAGAATAAATTGTTGATATTGAATTAATGGCCGGAATTTGATTATCTGATAAGCTTGCGGCGTATTGAAATATTTAAATAATTTATTATTTTTCAACATCGTTATCTATTTAATAAGTTTATTTTATTTGTAATTAATGCCGCAGTTAGCTGTAACAATTTTTTAATCTACTGTAAAACTATTTGCTAGAATACTTTTTGAAATTATAGATGCAAGTTTATGATGTATCAGATAGCTAAACGATTTATAACTTTTAATCAAGCGAGCTTAATAGATTTCCGTAAGTTTTCATTAAATGCATTAAATTTAATATGAAACACACAATATTGAATTGTTTCAGCTCTATTAAGCTTAAGTTATCATCTTCTTGGTATAGTTAACCGCATGTCGTAATAGAAAGCCACAAATAACTCAATACAAATCCAAGTGTATCCTAATTGAACCATCTAATTGTCATATAAATTTCAAATTTTACCGTCTCGGAAACTCACAAACCGCAAGCAAAGCCAGCAAAACAACAACAACGAAATAACGACAACAACAACAACAACAATGATAATAATAATAGTGGCTACAACAACAAGACAATAAGCAAGTTCAATTTGACTTCGTTTAAGCTGAACAGCCATAAGAAGTGACTTCTTGTATCGTAAATATTTACGATTTACATAAAGTTTTATTTTTAAAACTGGGCGGCAATTTTGAAGTTTTTCCCTTTTAATGCCGCATTTTTTTGTCGTTGTTCCTGTTGTTGTTGTGCAGTTAATTGAAGTGTGTACTTATGAACTTGGCCAGTTACCCCATAGAAAAAAGCTTCAACAATTTTCTTCGTGGCATTTTCTTCCCCTTTTTTTGCTGTTGCTAACGCTAAGCTGCAACTCATGAGCGGACCATTTGCTGCAGAAAAAGAAAAACAGAAAAAAAGTAGAAAAGGAGGCAGATAGAGTAAGGGAAAATGAAAGCAACAAAACATTACAGTTAGTTAAAAACAATTTCTGAGGCACAACGGCAAACTCGAAATCTCCAAGAAGCAGCTGTAAATGAAACTAGCTTTTTGTGAATTCTCTGGATTTCTCATTGATATGCCAGACAGCTTGCTGCTCTCTGTTTGCCTTTTCTATGTAATACGCCAAAAAGTATGCCACGATTTTGCATCAACTTTCGTGTGCTTACAAGAATTATCAGTGGCCTTCTAATTGCCACACGTTTCACATTACATTTCTGACACATGAAACGTGTTTTTAGAGTGTCTAAAAACTGGTTCACCGAACATAGCTATAGGTTTATTTAAATACTCTTGCAAAAAGGCAAAAAGTAAAACATCTACAATTCAGCATTTAGAGTATAGTTCTATTATAATTTTAAATTATGCCTTAAACTTATTTAGATTTATTTATTTTAATTGGTATCAAGATAATCAAAGAAATTGTGTTAAATTGTAAAACGAAAATTCAACAGACGTAATGCAAATTTAATTTAAGATTTAAAAATCTCTGCTTTTAATTCGCAAACTAAGTTGTGCAGCATCAATTCTGTGAAACTAAAAGAAAATTATGAAAGTGAATTTCAAATGAATAAGTGTAAGAAAAAATACTAAAAAATAAATATATTTAATAAATACAAAATATTATTTTCATTTTATAAAAAAAGTACATTTTTTTGTAACTATGTAAAATATGCCATGATATATAAATATTTAATGAACTTCAATTACTTTATATTTGGCAACTATGTATTGCTAGAAAAGTTTCTTGTAAATCTAAATCTAGAAATGGCTGTAAAAGTATTCAGCCTATAATCTAAAAACTTTTCTTTCAAAAGATCTCAATCTGGCTTCGAGTGTAATTTATGTTTGTCATGTAAGATTCGCCATACAACGATTTACCTAGTTGCCATTTTTTTGTCCTGACCAAGCACACACACACACGCACACACACAAACACACAGTCACTCACATATATACTAACACACACACGGAACTGCAATGTGCTGGCAAACATTTGAGTACTTGGCAGGCTTCAATGCTCATTGCCAGACTGTTGACATTTTAATAAAAATTATTTGAGTGCATTCGCCGCATTGCAGAAACGCCTCTAAAAGACTCCCCCTGGATGGATGGCTGGGTGGGATTGGAAAAGGGGAAACGAGTGCAAGAAGTGAGTTGTGGCACCATTAAGAGTGCTTAGAAAATGCAATGTTCACACAAAATGTATTTGGCAGATGATTCGAGAATGAATTTAAGCTGCATATCAAACTGCATTTCTTATTGAATTTTGCAACTTTGTTCAAATTGCAAATCAAGTTTCAAATATGAAAAGACTCAAAGCAAATTGGCTTTTAATTGTTTAGTTTTGGCTAGAGAAGAGTTTTAAAAGCTGTTTAATGACAGCAAAAGAGAATGAGAATAAATGGAAGTAAAGTGCATAGCATAATTAATGTAGCTAAGCTATTTCAAAGAATTTAAGGCACTTTAAATTTTAATACTTTATATAAATACTATGAAATAGTAAAGTAATCAGAAAGACTTACATTATAATAAAATATCAATAAAGATATTTCAAAGAATTCAAGGCACTTAAAATTTTAATACTTTACATTAATATTATAAAATTGTAAAGTAATCAGAAACACTTACATTATAATAAAATATGTATAAAAATTAATATTATTTTTAAATCATGAATTTATTTCTTATTTTAGAAAAAATATGTATATTATTAATTTAATTTATAATCCAAAATTTTCTGACGACCTAGTCACATCTCTAATTTTAAAAAAGTAGCATGCAACAAAGTGTTGGCCAACAACACTTGCCTCAAAATAACGTGGCTCGAAGCGTTGCCCTTGCTTGCAAATAAATTTCAAGTTGTTCAGCCACTTGTGCGTAACAATTTCTTGTTTTTTTTTTCTCCTTAGCCTTTTTTACTTTTAAACTCTACGCCAAAACTGATTCGAAAGTAATAAAGTTTTATGGCACCAGCCAATTAGCGAACTACGTAGGCCAACTGGCGCCCGACACGACGGCCACTGGCATTAACCCCTCAATGCCGGATTCTCTAACTTCGTTTCAACCTTAATCTAGAATTTCTGCAGTCATTTGTATTTTTGCCACATAATTTCATTTAATGCTGAGACCTTGGCGTGATCTTGAGGCCCTGCTCGTTATTAGTCAGTTGGTTTATGTGTCTGCGCTGTTGGTCCTTATCAGTTATCAGCTTATCAGTTGACTGGGCTTTGTCTATGGACGGCATTGTGAACTCATCCTTTCAGCAAGTTAGCAACTTTGACTGTGTCCCATTCAAAATGTTGGCAATTTGTTGACAGCCTCTGTGTAGATAAAACCACAAGGAGTAGACAAAGTGAAAGAGAGAGAGAGAGAGAGAGAGAGCGAGAGAGAGAGAGAGAGAGAGAGAGAGAGAGAGAGAGAGAGAGAGCGAGAGAGAGAGCGAGAGAGAGAGAGAGAGAGAGAGAGAGAGAGAAGCGTACACGTAATATAATGTCAGCTCCTGTTTCGGTTTTGGACAGCCGCATCTTGTTTGTGGTTGTAATTATTATTTGATATGCCTGGCTAAAGCTGCATAAATTATTGATTGAAGCGTTCAGTTCATGAATGGCAAATGCATTTAATCACCGCAGAATTCAATAATAAATGATACTAGGCTAAAGGATGAAAAAATTCAGATGTATTGAAATTTAATCTAATCGAGTTTAAGTAATCTAATACCCTCTTTTAATTACATAATTTATTCATTCTTACTATCACCTTTCTTTTACCTACTCATAATTTGTTGTCAGTTTAAAATTTATTTCTAATAAAAAACTTATAACTGACTAACTAAAACCTAATTAAAAGGAGCCTTAAAAAAGTAAAAGATAAACAGCACAATTAGTTAATAAACTAAACTGTTTTCACTTAAAAGCTACTGCAATTGTTAATTTAGCCATTTTTTTAAACTCTTATTATTATTATTATTTATAAAATATTTACTTTATTTTTTCATTAAAACACTTTAATTTGAAATTAATTTAAGAGATTAGTACGGCTAATTTATTAAACATTTTCTGTACTTTTTCATTACAACAAAACACTTTAATTAGAGATGAACAATCTAATTGAATAATAGTTTATTTCTGTATTTATGCAACACTGCTTTTGAATAGTTTATTAAATATTTACTGAACTCTTCCGACAAGTATTTAATTGTTGTTTATGGTCTTGTTGATGTTGATACCAAGTGTAAATTATCTCTTGATGTCCTATTAGTATCCTTCAAGCTATTACCACAAATTATATACTTTCTTTCTGTTCTCCTTTTTCTTTATATACGAGTATTTATTTTTTGTAATCTGAAACCCTGCTAAAGTAACTATAATTGATTTTTTCTTGCTGCTGTTGTTGATGCTGTGGCTTGTTTGTCGTTTCTTTTGGCCGCCTTAATCTGGCCAGAATAAAACACGAAATTACTCAAGTATATGACCTGAGGCTAAGCCCAATCCATTGAATTTCCATATTACTTATTTGTTGTTCATGCAATAACGAGGACAACAAAACGACAGCACGATTTGCCTTGCGGCCAATTTGCATTGATAATCCTTGAATGATTTAATCCAGAATGCCAAATTGCCAACGCACAAATTAAATAAATATTGTAAATATTTTATATATATATATGCACATACATATGCAGATATGCCTTCATATAAGAACAGATTTTGGAGTTCATAAAGTTCCCTTTTTTTTCCCCTTATGTTGTTTGTCTTTATGGCGCTTTGATGTTTGCATAAAGTTCGAGTTAATAAAATTCTTTTATATTTCACTTTGGTCTGGCACATTATTAAAACTAGTTTAGTTAGCACACACACACACACATGCACACTCACACATAAAAAGAGGAGAAGCTTTTAATTTAGCTTTACAAAGAACTTGATCCAAAGTTTTTATTACCTTGTGAGGTTACTTGGTTATTAAATGGACGTACTTGCAATCTGTTTTATGGCTGACATTAATAAGCATTGTACCCTCACATATAGACACACACACACACACACACACACACACATACGGACTCTTCCTCACCTAAAAAGTGTCAATTTTATGTTGCCTACTTCGAGGCTGACAATTGATGTTGTTGCTGGAGCTCGTTTTATCCATAAAAATTAATTGTTTTTATGAACTTGCAACAAAGATAGACAACATGCTACATATTTATGTTGAGTCTGGCAACGGCTGTATTTACTATTTGCAGTTATTTTGTAACTTCTGTCAATGACATAAAAGAGGGAGAAGTTTGTTTGTTTTGAGTGAAGCTATTATTTATTCTTTCTTTCATTATTATTTTTGACTACATGTATGTCAGCTGTTTGGGCTATAAGAGCATCTAAGTGTTTTTCTATTATTGCCTCTTAATCGGCGTTTTGACGGCTGTCGAACTATAATATTCGTAACACTTTAAGCCATAAAGATTAAGGACGATTGATAAATAATGTTTAACACTCTAAAAGGGTCAAAATCCAAAGGTCGATGATTTTATTACATTGGAAGAGCGATTGTTAAAATGGAGTGAAATCAAGATAAAAGAAGGATTACAGGGAGCATTCAATTGATTTGGAGTTCAGTCAAAAAAAAGAAAAAAAAGCAAAAGGAAGACTTGTTAAATCTAAAAAAAAAAACAGATAGAAATCAATAAAAAATTATGTGAAGAACGAAATAAATCTATACTCCAAAAATTGAGACGATTTGACGAAAGTCATTGATTATAATCAAATCAAGTAATTGAATGAGTCATTCCAAAAAAATTTAATAAATTTTTAGTTCTCTTACATGTATTTAGGCAACAGCAAATTTTTATTTAAGCTTTTAAAGAAATTTTATTGAATTTTGTTTTAATTTATTATATAAGAAAAACTTTTAAACACCAATCTAAGAGTAGATAGTTTATTATGATAGATAGACTATTTTGGTATTTTAAATCTCAAGACAATCCATTTCTTGGTAATATATTTTTAAATTTTCCATTCATTCATCTCTTGTTTTTAGGCCCCTTTCTGATTTAAGACTAATCAAAGCAAAAGCCATTGGTAACAGCTCATTGCCAAATGACAATGGAAGTGGCCAAGCGCCGGCAAAGCTATTAATTAATAGAAATAACAACAACAATAGCTGAGCCCACATAAAGGACTCGGATAAAAAACAAGCAGCACAAAAGCAACAAATTAGCAACAGTCGCCACACAGAAACACAAACACAAACAAACATGTAGAGAAATAACTGTTACAAGGTCCTCAAGTTCTTTTGTTTTCCAAACAGGCATAGTCATATGTATTATATCTGTATTTTGATTACTATATGTACATTGGCGCTTTTCTTATATTTTGTGGTCAAATTGCGAGGCTCTTTTGTGAATCTTATTTTCAAATTGTTGCTTGAATTTAAATTTAAATATTGATTTTGTACGCATTCCTCTTAAGGACTTGAACAAATATTTACGCGTTGAGAGAAGGTGCAAATAATAGGGCCTTAGATTTTGTCCATGCCCATTACGGATACATTTTGAAGATAGATACCTTTGTCTGCTTGAGCGCATGTCGGGAACAAGACTTGAAAAGCAGGACAAAGAAGACCCAGACCCAGACCCAGAGAATGAAGAACCACAAGAGGGAACGTCAGTTTCAGTTTACAACCAGTCGGTCTGGTCTATTGTGCATAATTTGCGAGCCTAATGAAAATTTCATAGATGTTTCAAATGCAAATAGATACAACACATTTGTGTGTATTCTGTTTGTGTTTGTCTTTGCATTTGTGGGCTATTTGGGCCTTTAACGAGTACATCAACGAATAGGAAGTATTTAAAATTTGATTTTCAGCTAAATTTAATCGTGAATTAAGGTACGTTTGGCTAATTTATGGTACGTCCACGATAAGATAATCCCTTAACCGCACATGTATCGCAATCTTATCGTTAGCATCCACATGACAATTTTAATTGTACTAAGTGGCCATTATCGAATGTCGATTAGCTCGTAGACATGTGATTGGTTTGCCCTACATTGTATGTATTTATAGAAAAAGTACGTTCCATTTTGCAATGAAAATCTTTAATTCTTTATATAAATACAACTTTCACGACATTTTATATATTTAGACTCAACTTACACGTTTTTCGTTCTGTTCAACTTGTAAAATATATTCAAATTAAAGCTACGAACTTTTTGCCAAGTTGGCATTCTCCTTTTCTAATTTGCAAATTAAGTGTTGCAAAATGTAAGCAACTTTTTAATCGTGTGCAAATTCTGCAAGGCTGGAACTAGTTCAAAGTTGCAGTTGATTATACTACGTTTGTTAGTATGCAGCTCATTACAACTGCAAAGACGATTAGACTGGGCTCCAGGGCTGCAAAGTTTCATTTACTTTTAAATAAAGTACCAAAGGACAAAAGATATTTTTTAAAATAATTTTTGCTTTGCTTTTCAAACTTGATTAAATATAATATAAATTACATATGGAAAAATAAAGAAATTTAATATTTATATATTGTAAATTGAATATTCTAAAATTAAATTATAAAATAAAAGTCTGGGTGTAGTTCCAATTTCCCAAGAATTCTCCTATATTCGTTGTTAAGATTGCGTATACGATATTTTAAAAAAAAATTATATGCTACGAGAAAAAATTGATAAGATAACAATAAACATTCGTTGATTATATTTACAATTGGGAGGTCAAGTCTAATATGATTATACATAGAATCACAAAAAAAAACAACAAACTAGTCTAACTTGCAAAAAAGAATCTTTAAAAAGAGAGAAAAATAAAAAGTACGGTAATTGTAAGCGTAATCAAATAAACTAGACAAGTACGTGCAAGTGCGTTATTTTCAGCACATTAAGTGCCATTGTTGTTGTTGTTGTTGCTGGCTGCCACAATGAGGAATGAATGGATGAATGAATGAATGAGAGGGCGGGCAACTGGCTGAATGACTGACGCCTTGTAATACCCGTACTCATACCCGTACTCGTAGCATTTACCCGACGCACCGTCGCACTGACTCGTCGCTCTCTGCGTTGAGTTGAGTTGAGTTTTTCAACATTAAGACAATCATTTTAATTGAAGTGCCACTTGTACTTGCAGCAATACGTTGCCTGCCCCGAAAAATAAAACGAGAACAACACAACGGACACGTCTCGTCAATGAATGGACTTTGAAGCTTGTCGGCGTCAAAGGCGGAGACAGAGACGGAGACAGAGACAGAGACGGAGACAGAGACGGAGACAGAGACGGAGACAGAGACGGAAACGGGGCAGTGCTGAAAATAGAGTTTTGTTTTTGTCGCTGTTTTTAGTTCTTTAGTTTATTCACTTAAGGGTTTTAAACAGTAAGTGCACACGTGTGATTGTGACTGAGTGCAGCATAGACAATCGGCGAAAAGTTTTCTTGGATAACACAATTACTACTATAGATAACTTTTTGATTTTTGGCACACTGCTTCTAAAATATATATATTAATTTTCGATGTAACATCAGCAAATTTGTAAGTGTGATCATTGAATAATGTTATCAACCAAAGCATTAGCTCTAATAGTTATTCAAGTGAATGAATTATTAATAATCACCTTAATTGCTTAGCTAAAAAACAACAACAATTTACTAAACTGTAACAGAAAAAAACCCAACTAACTCTCATAGTTGCAGTGATGCCGTTTTGGTGGTTTTTCCATAGATTTCGTGCTTTTACTGTTTTTTATTGCATAAAAATTAATATAATTTGTTTTGGTGGATTTTTTTTTGTGTAGGGTTTTCTTAAGCTTTGCTATTACGGTCAAATTTGAATCTAAGAATACTTGAAATTCGAAAGTTCGGGGCTCGACTGAATAGCAATATGTTGAATGGAAATAGACTTACTTTTTAATATAGTCATCTTTCAATTCCCTTTAATTAAGTAAGGTTATTTAAACTAACGTTGTCTTCGATACTAATTAGCAATTAGGTTTACAAAAACTTAGATTTGACGACAATAAAGCTAATCTGGCAACACTGTAACAGCAGCGCTAACTGCAAGAGAGACAGAGAGAGAGAGACATTCCTCTCTCTTTGTTGCGCTCTCTGCTTCACTTTGAGCTTCACGGAGCTTGCATTTTACTAATTAAGTTAAACCTATATAATTGTTATTGTAAATTATAACATGTATGTGCTTTTAAATAACAACTGATGTCATTTGTGGCGATTGCGGTAGTTGCATTGTGGTAATTAACTATAACTACCAAATAGAATAAGCGATAAATTGAGTAAAAATCATCAAAATCATAGCTAGACTTTAAATATAATATAGATACGCTAATAGAGTTTGTGTTGTGTTTATTATCCGATCGTATTTAATTTATCAGTTTAGATAAGAATGCTTATCTGAAGTATATTACGTTTTATCTTAAAAATTGTGCTTTTTATACCTTTTAAATTCATCTCTTGATGTGCACAAAATCGGTTTTAATTTATTTTGTGTGAAATTTTTGTTATGGCCATTATTACTCAGATTCGTTTTGACATTTATGGGAAATTCAGTCAAGCGTTCTACAGTCAACAAAATGAAGGTTTTTCTGGGAATTTGCAAGGATTTCCGAGATAAAAGGAATTGCCATTGAAAGCGGAAACTACTTATTAACTAATGTGTTAACTGCAAACATCACATGTTGCAAGCCACATTTACCACATATTTCTTTTTTTTTAATGTGGCATTTAATTTAAAATATTAAAAGGTGTGTGTGTGTGTTTGTGTGTGTGGAAGTGTGTGTAGGTATGCTTGAAAGGCCATTGAAGAGGTGTTGGGATGTATGCAAATTTCTCATTTGACGCGTGTGTTGCTTTCAATGTTTATTATACTCGTCGACACTCTCATTATGCATAAATATGTATAAAAGTAAGCATGTTTCTAGTGGGCCGACTCGACCTTTTTGTTCGTTCGTTTATCCAGTTTTTTCTTCTCAACCTTTATATTTTATTTTTTCTGCGTATTAATATGAAAATTAATCACTCAGCAGAAACATGGGAAGAGACTGGAAACGGAGGATGGGGCAGAAATGCTCAACCAATTTATATGCCCTTTTAATGGCCCTATAATTAGCTCATTTCCAAGGCAAATGTTTGCCTTTTTCAGCGCATATTGTTTACCTTTTTGATGAGCCAATGTTATGATGTTGTTGTTGTTTTTGTTGTTGTTTATGTTGGTTATTTGCCATTGTTTATTTGCCTTTTAACGCCTTTGCTCTTTTGGCGTTTTACTGCGCGCGCGTAACACGTTACGCATACGTAATATGAGAACGCCTCGAATTAGGCTATGAAAATTTTGGCATTGCTAATGAAAACTGCGCCTGTCTGCACTTTTGTCAATTCAGCCAAGTCAATGGCACAACCAGGACCAGGACCAGGTCCAGGCCCAAATGCCCAATTGGGCATGTAGACAAGTTTTGGTTTTATTTTGATGTTCATTTTCATTTGGCAAACGGGGCCACTTGAATGCGCAATGAAGTCCAACGCAAAGTCGACTAAAGAGAAGCGCAAAAAAAATAACAGAAAAAAGCAAACATCTCGTATCTTGTATTTTGCATAAATTCAACGCTCACTGCAAAGAGAAAATACAAAAAGCAAAAATTCTAACGAATTTCCGGTTTGCAATCGCAACCGATTTGGTTGGCACAAATCTCAGCTTAATATTCATAAAACCAAAAAACTGCAACAACCCTCAAAAATATCCAACAGCTTATTGTTGACATTTCTTCATCTGCTTCCCGAAGCGCTCAAAGTCAACCACACGACTACAAAAGTGTTAATTAAGCATCACAAAAAGTCGGACGTCGGCTTTTTAAATAGCATTAAATTGTCAAGTGGCTTGTTATTGTTTTTGTTGCTGGTTGTTCAGTATTCGTTGTTGTTGTTGTTGTTGCTGTTGCTGCTGTTGGCGGCTTAATTATTTTTATAATTTTCAGTTTTCCTCTTTCAGTTCGGTAGTATGGCTATCCCGTTAAGTGGCTGCTGCGACCGCTCGTTAAATTTAATCAATTAATTTTGCTTTTTGTTTACTTAACTTCCTCGTCTCTGATTTACGTGCCACACAATGTGGCAATTGTACTCTTAATGAAAATGTTTACGGTTGAAATTATTAATTGGTGCATGGATTTTAATAAGAACGATCTCACTATTAGCAATATGTTTAATTACTGGTTGATAAGAAATTATAAAACGTTTAATAATTATCGTAATAAATTATTAATAAATATGAGCTATGACTTGACGGTTTTATTACTTTTTATTTTATGAACACAATACCATCGATTTAATCACCACCTATTTAAGTAAATTTCCTATCAGTAAAGGCAGAAAATACGTGTAAAAGCTGAGAGAGGATTAATAAATGCAATGAAAATCAATGACAAGAAACCAATAAATTCTATTATAGAAATGCATTGAAATGTTTTTCTTTGATTGTAAATCTGTAAATTTGTGGAATTTGAGTTTTAACCTTAGCTTATTTGGCATGAAATATATACAATTCTAGGTCCAAGTCTCAATTAGATTCAAATGTTCTGTTTGTTTGCCTATCGAGCTTTTCTATTGTGCACTGACCCAGTAAATTTTATTTATTATTTTCAAACACAAATAGAACACTTCAATGAAATTGTATAACTGCGATTTAATAAATGCTTGATTTACTATTATGTTTGTTTTGATATAATTTATATCACTTAGTTGCTCAATGCAGAACATGCTATTGCACTTTAAATTGATATTTAGATTTTTGCAGCGATTGCTTTGATAACATTATTATTGCAAGCAAATCAAACCAGTGAACTATATTTATTAAATATAATTCGGCTTATAAAATAAAGTAGTGACGTTTTTTTTTTATTTTTTTAATGCTCTCATAGAAGCGTTAATAGAAATACTATTTGCAGGGTATCTTATAGTTTTTAAACTATAATATTTCGATGAATTTGTATTGCTAGTATATCTGATTTTTTGGAATGTATAAAAAAAGTTCTGATTTGTGTTTGCAACTTTCATCAATCATCCATGCGAAAATTACTCATACGCCGTGTGACTAGTATTAGCATCAATGGAATACATTTAAAATTAGAAACATATATTTTCTTAGATATGCTATATATACATTTACAAATGTATATACATTAAATAGCGTGGAACAATTTGGACGACCTAATTTTTAGACAGCTGGCTGTGTTGTGAGCTCATAAATGTTTTTGGCCAAAGCATGCATAGAAAATGTATTGTGTATATGTGTTTGTATTTCATTTCGTATTATCTTAAAGCTGATTAGGGTATAACAATGTATAAATCAATCTACTATCGCTTGCCACTTCAATTCTAATCGAATTCTCGCACTTTACTACATTTTCAATAAGCCTATTTTTGATTTTGTTGATTAAATGTCATTTGCATTTGGTCAACTTTCTATTTCTATACAGGGCATTTAACAGTCGCATGCTTTAAGTTGCAACATCAATTTAACAAGTACGTGCAAATATGCAGAGAAATGTTGTCGAGAAATTAACATGCTAATTGGTTTGTAAAAAACATATCTAGACTTTCATTAAATTAAATTTAAATAATTTATTAAAGCCACAAAACGTCTAAAATTGATAAAAATTTATTAGTATTGCGTTTATAGATGTGTCTTATGAATATTATTTTTTTTTAATATGAATGTTATTTTAAGAATTTGGGTAGAAATTTATTTTTAAATATTTAATTCGATGTTTGATTTTATTAAACATATTTTATATTTACTTGTTTGTATTTAATATCAAGCCATTTTTCAATAATTATTTGATATATTTTATGACTTTTTTTGAACTTGAAGCTATTGATAAAATAAAAAATTTAATGTACATACGTATAAGTACATTGTTTTATATTTACCACAATTTATTTATTTATTAACGATATTTGATTGTCACTTCAAATGATAAATTGGACATTTTTCTTAGGTTAACCGAATTTGTTTACTCATTTATTTACCGACTTGCTCACTGCAACACTGGCAATTAGTTTAATGCATCATTTTGTCAGTTCGGCAGATGGCCAAAAGCAAAGCCAAGTTTGGTAACCACTTCATAACACTTGACAGGTCGCCCTGCTTATAAAGTATCTTTACATTTATTGCAATGTTGCTTCGTTGTTCTTCTTTATTTGCAAAAAAACACACAAAATTTCACCGGGAAAAGAGCCAAGTTAAAAGAAACAAAAAACAAATAGCTGGCAAGGGTTTTGTATGTTTTCTACTTTTTTGTATAATTTTTTGTGGCATAGACAAAACGGCGGCGGCAGCAAAAAAAAAAAAGAAACAAATAAGTAAAGTGAAAGAGAATTGGAAACTAAATCAAATATTATAACAAGTTGTAAATGAAACGTGAAATTTGATTACAGTTGCAAAATCACAAGACAAACAAACAGACAGATAGGCGGATAGAAAGATAAAGAGATAGAGATAGAGGTAGAGAGAAAAAAATAAACAAAAATATTAAAATTCATATGGATTCGCGAGCTGCATAAACTAATGAAAAATCAGCGACGGCGACAAACAATGCAGCTAAAATCCAAACGCCAACGCAATGGAAATGAATATCCATCCGGCTGTCTGTCAGTCTAGCTGTCTGACTATCTGTCTGTCTGTCTGTCTGTCTGTCTGTCCAGCGGTTTTTCTACATGCCCCAATCCGTTTGTCCATGCATCTGTTTATTAAAGCACGCGAATGACACTCACACAACTGCGTAATATTCCAACGTTCACACACACACACGGATACGTAATATCGCGTACTAGACACTGTGACACAGAGTGCGAAATATAGAGAGAGATAGACAGTGGGAGTGAAAGCCGCAGCGAACGAGCGAAACCGAACCGCACGTGGCGACTGACAAGCGGCAACTAAACAGTAAACTGAGCCAAGGCAGTCCAAAGTCGCAGCACAGCTGGAAACGCCACGCCAGTTGGAGCAAATTGAGCGAGAAGCAGAGCACAAAACAAAGAGTGAGAAAAAACCAGATTACGTGATGGCGCCAAACGTGTGCTGTGTTATTGCCGGCGAAAGAGCAGAGCACAACAAATAATACAAAGAGAGCGCAAGAGAGAGTATAATTGTGAGCGTAAATTGAGCGAGTGCATTGAGTGTGAGTGTGAGTTGCGTATTGCAGGCAACAGGTGTCGCTTGTGGCCTTCACACGACAAGCACTGCAAGTGGGAGAGTATTAGTAAATGCGTGTGCTTATGTGTGAGTGTGTGTGTGTGTGTGTGTGTGTGTATGGCTAAATTGTCGACAAATTGTTTAGAAGCGGATTTCAGTTTTGTTCGAGTTGCATGACTCGGATTACACTTTTGTTTTAGTTCTTGTGTTTTTTGGCTTAGTTGTGCGTTCACTGCGTATACGTAATATTTATGCATTGACAATTTGTGTGTATAACTTGAGCAAAACTCAAATGACAGCGATTAAGTGCTTAGCATTAAATTAAGTTGGTTAAGCATAACTTATCGTTTGTGAATTAAATTTCAAATAAATTTAGGCTGATTTTAAATTTAAATGCGTCAATTTATTATTTATGCTCCTTAAATAAATATTGTTCTTATCAAAGTCCCATCAAAAAGAGCTGTGAAGTGTCCTTTATTTGCAGTAGTAAAAAAATGTGAGAAAATTAATGAATATTCCGAGTGCCCTCATCACTTTGACACTGACCTAACCTCAAGTTAAACCCGCAGTATGCCAATTAATCCAATTAGGGAAAACAAACCCCTAGTTAAGGGGACATTGACCAGGAGATGGAAGAAACCCAAAATGAAGCGACAATCTAAAATCAAAAGCTTTGAGCAATTAACATTTTTGCACATTCAAATTTTTCAAGCAAAAAAATGAGAAATGAGAAATGCTCGTAATGCAAATGAGGTTTAAGATAGAGCGAAAAGTTAAGTAGATAAAATGAAATCCCTTCAGCAAACGTCATCATCATCAATACAATTAAAATGAACATTAAACCTTTTGGCATTATTAAGCATAAATGCTTATGCAAGGAACGAAAAGGGGAAATAAGACAAGTGAGTAGTTTGCCCACAGGATAATCAATTATAAATGCAATGCTCAGCAAACTGGAGATGGGGATAGAGAAGAATATTATATTTTAGTTGCCCCAAAATCTAATCATTTATGCAGATTATTGTTTGTGTGTGATAACTGCATGTTTATTGTGACGTTGCCAACTGCATTAAGTTAATTAGACAACAAATCAGCTTATGTGAATAATTATATTAACTAAATTCAATCAATCATCTAAGTAATTGCAGCATAACATGTTAAGTAGGCATTGAAAACAAAGCCTTTAATAAAATCAAGCAGCACACATGAGACAAACAAAAGAAACAAACAAACTTAAATTTGGACAACAATTGGCTTAACTTGGATCATGGATTTGAACAGCATTGAGAATCGTTTAATGATATTGGAATGCCTCAAGGAAAATGCGCATAATATGCTCGTAGAACAGGTGAATTTACGTGATCGCATCTCCATGGTATTGGGACGAGCTCGGAACACTTTGGCCAGCATACGGGTTCTGAATTCGCAGGTGCGTGAAATGAAGATAACTGTTGAAAACGCACTAGCCGCCAATATGGAATTGTCAAGCAATGAAAACATGTGGGGGATGATTGAAGAAGACTCAGTTGAAGAACCACTGGAAGCCATAGAAGAAACACAGATACTGGAGGAGGAGAACTCTGGAACCATGATTGAAGGATACTCAATTGATGGATCAACTCAAACTATAGAAGATATAGAGAGTTTGATAGGGGAAAACCCCGAAAATCTGTGCGATTTGATTGAGGCAAACTCTGTTGAAAAATCACTGAAAGACTGGAAAGAAGAAGACATTATCGATTAAGAGTCCTTTGATATGGAAAAGTTAATCTGGACGAAAGCGTTGAAAGACCATAGTTGATATTGTTATATTTTTATATTTATTTAAAAATTTATCCTTTTGGACTTTAAATAAATGCATCAAGCAAATGCAAAATGTTGTTAGACACAGGGATTAAAATCGTAATCAAAACTAAAGCCTTTAATCTGTATAAACGGATTGAATTTGATAACCGCAGCTGAGACCCAAACCGAAATAACATTTTTTATTATACTGAAGTAACCGATAAGTAACCGATTCTTGTATAGTGGATAATTTCGATTCAATCAAGCATTAAACTCAATCATCGTATTACAAACTAGTTTACATTAAAGCTTAAATATTGATCTTTTTTAATAGATATTTTATGAAATCAAAGAATTTTTGTTTATACAAATATCCTGACTTTTTTTTACATTTTTACAACGTATTTAGTTTTAAACCTAAATTAATCTAATATTTCGGAACCAAATCATATTAAAAAAAACAGTTACCATAAGGAAAAAAAGATTTTTCGTATTCGATATAATAAAAAGCCGAAATACAAAAATAACCAAAATTTTTACCAAAAAGACAGCTGTATTTTAGTTAAAGTTTTGGAAACAAGAATGCACAACATATTCAACACTTAAAAATAGCTATTTTATGTATAATATTTAATTTAATTTTAATTATATTTTCTTAGTTATATATTATATATTATATATTATATATTATTATATTATATATTATATATTATATATTATATATTATATATTATATATTATATATTATATATTATATATTATATTAAATTATATTTAGTTTTCTTAATTTTTACAGAATAAAATTGCATCCTTTGTTGAAAATGATAGATAGAAGCAATTCTTTGACAGTCAGTTTAAAATGTTGTGGTAAACGATACATTATTAAGTTTTCTTTATGCAGCTGTTTCTTTTTTTTACCTTTTTGTAGTTACATTTCGATAGCATTGTTGTTGACTTTCAACTTTTGCCTGACCCGAAAATCATCAATTATGCCAAAAGCAATGTTTGGTGATTGAACCGAGTAACATTTTTGTCGCATAATGAAAAGGAAAGAGGAAGATACTTTCCGCTTTGTATGGTTACTTTGCCCACTTTTTGCAATAAATCACATTTTCAGCCGCACATCAATTTTAAATTCCTTCCCTTCTGCTGAAGTGGAACTCAAAAAGGGAACATTGAATACCTTAGCTAACTAGATTATGTGATCCAATCAATCAACTGCTTTCAATTATGTTTGCAACAATTTTGTTGTGTGACGAAAATTAAGCGCAAATATGTGCTAAACTCAGAACTCAGACAGAAATCTGACCTGACTGTGTTACGGGTCGAGTCGAGTCTGGGCACATGAGGCGTATGTGTAATATCAAACACAAAGCAGCTTACGCTTTTCTGTTAATTAAAATGCTTTGGCATAACTAGTTAGCTTTTTATATAAGCTCTGCAAGTACAAAATATAATTGCTTTAAAGGAATAAAGAAAAAAAATGTAGATAAAGAGATTGCATAATAAAAAGGACTTAAAATGTGACAAAACTAAAGAGCTCTCAACTGAATGCTCGATATCAGAGCATGAATGCGATTGTGTGAGTGTGTGTGAGTGTGTATATATGTGTGTGCATTTGTGAGTGTGTATATGTGTGTGTGTGTGTCGTTTTCACTCAAGCATATAGTAAGCCGATAATGCGCCGACAATAGCGCGAGTGAGCAGCGCTTTTACGATTCTCCCGAAATCGGCTTAATGTCTCTTGACTTCAATTCGCATCGTAGTCGGCTTAAGAGTTGATGCTGTCAATTGATAGACCATTAAATCGATAGTTTTAAGCTTTGCTTTTGCTTTCAGTTCAGCTCTGTTCCGCTTGCAGTTGCTATTCTTATTGCCCTTCGAGTGCAGGCAACGGGGAAATCCATTATTCAATTGAGCCCAAAGTGCTAGATATAATGACACTGGCTTCAAGTGCACCGACTTATACTTGACTTTTGAAAACATTGGGAATGTAGTCTTATGAAGCATATTACAACAACAAAAAAAGAGGAAAATTAAAAAAAGCATTGCTAGTAATAATAAATATTATTTAATTTTTCTAAAATAATAGCAAAAGGGATATAAGCTGAAAAATGTTATATTTTTTGTGAATTGTTAATAAACACTATACATTTTATAACTCGATAAAATTGAAATTTATAGAGCTTGTCATTCCAAAACAATATTAATTCAAATGAACAGAAAATTTCAGAAAGAAATACCATTAAATTCCGTAATGACAGTAATAAATATACATAATATTATAATAATAAAAAATGTTATATTCGTAATCAATCAAATTACAAAAAAGTTACATTAAAAATAGCTTATACACAGAAAAAAAGACCAAGTTACTAAAACTAAGATTATTAATCTAAAAAATCTTAAATTCTTAATATAAGAGTAAAAATCTTAAATTGTTAGGAAAGTAGACGGCGGTTCGAATCCCACTCGTAACAAATTAAAAAACCATTTATAAAATTACTAAAGCAGAGTAAAATGTGAATAAACCAAAATTTAAAAATAAAAAAAATTATAGATATAAAAAAATAATTTTTTTTTTATTTTATTTTTTGATTTTAATTTTAAAAACATTTATTCTTAAAATAAGAACTTGGTCTTATTTAAAACGTTCTTAAAATCAAGATGTGTTCTTTTAATTTAAGAATTTTATGTTCTCGACGCATTATTTAGACCAAAAATCTTAGTTCTGAGACCAAAGACTTGATTTTATCAGTGTATGTATTAAAAACAAACTACTTGCAATAATTTTTTGGGGACTGTTTATGTGTCGATGCTTAACTCGATAAATCAATAGCTAAGCCTACAGATTTCACTAAGCTTCTTATCAAATATAATACTTGTAATGTAATCATTTAGCTAAGCTTTATTTAATAAATTATTATCCAGGTATTCGATCGATCAAGTCTCAATTGGTTAACGATTAAATCTACATTCAAGTGTCATTTTTCACTGGAATATGTTTGACAGCCGGCAAAGCTGTTATTAAACGTTGTCATACTTAGCTTACCTTTCCCTGTCATATAATAAGCATGTCCAAATAAGAGTTTAACAGCTTACCTGTAAGTAAAAAAAAGGAGAATAAAATATTAGGACAAGTTGCGCGTATAATCAACATGTTTGTACCCTGTTCAAAAAAAGTGCAGAACTTTGTTGGCAAAGTAACATTGCCATTGACAGCATAAATAGCTAACGATTTAAGCCCGAAAAAGGGCAAGAAAAAAAGAAAAGAACATGATGGCAGAAAAAGGTTCTCGTCAAAAAAAAGAAAAGAAAACAACAATATTTGTTCTTTTTTTTTGTTTTTTTTGCTTACGGCATGAACATTTTTCAGCTGAGTGAAGTATTTTGTTTTTTATATTAAATTTCATGATTTGATTGAAAAATTGTTAACGCTTCAACAATTTCGAGTTATTTCAATTTAATTCCGTAACATTTACGGGTTTACTTTGGCCCCGAACTTTGCTCATTACACAGCGAAGCTTTGCATGGGCGAGCTTAGAGAAAAAGTCATTTGGCTTAACTATGCAACTACTTAAAAACTTTAACCTGCCACAAGAAGTATGCAACTGCCACATGCTGCACAGGTGTCGATGTCAACCTCAAGTTTTGCTTTGCGATACGTGCCGCAAGTCAAAGACTGGAAATTCAGCTTAGTTGCTGTGCATGTGTGTGTGTGTTTGTGTGTGTGTGCGTGTGTGTGTGCGTGTGTGTGTGTTACATTGATTATCCCGACACGTCGACATATCACGCATACGTCACGTTGCCTAATTAAAGTAATCGCCTCGTCGCTGTCGATGACTGTGCAAACAGCTTGAATGTTGCCAAATTATTGTGCTTGTTATTTCACCTGATATTTGACAAACGCAACTTCAAAATACACGACGAAAGAAAAAATTGTTTACCATTTTCTCGTTTTCCATTTACCATTTTTGCCGCTTTTCACTTTTCACTTTCCACATTTTGCTTGCAATTTAATTTTTGTGCTTCCCTTCTTGGCGCGCTGTTTGCGTTGCTGAAATTGTTTTCTATTTGAGGTTGCCCGCCCTTCGGCGTAGACAGACAGACAAACAGACAAACAGACCGAAGGACAGATGGAAAGATGGAGAGACAGTCGCAGATTCAGATTCAGTTCCCCAGTTGGGTATCTATTTCAAGTGCTCCAGGGCAATGACAACCTGCAGATACTAACGAGTAAGCGTTGCTTTGGGCGTTCAAAATTGCATGTTGGCATTTTTTCTTTTTCATATTATTTTTTATCTTTTTCTGAGAGATATTCTTACTAGCAGAGGATACACTGAAAAAAAATACCAAGCTCTAATATCAATTCATCTTAAATATTTTTTTCTTAAAATAAGATTATCTTAAGACCAATTTACTAAAACTAAGATACTAAGATACTACTATTTCGTATCAAACAAATGGTGGCGCTCTGGTTAGGGAGGCCGCTTCAGTTGTGAAGCAGTAGGCGGCGGTTCAAACCCCACTCGTATCAAATTCAAACAACATTTATAAAATTACTAAGACAGATTAAAATGTAAATAAATAAAAAAATAAAAAAAAAATATAAATACATAAAATAATTTTTATTTATTTTTTAGTTTTAATTTTAAGAACATTTATTCTTAAAATAAGAACTTGATCTTAATTGAAATGTTCTTAAAATCAAGATGTGTTTTCTTAATTTAAGAATTTTATGTTCTCGACGCATTTTTTAGACCAAAAATCTTAGTTCTGAGACCAAAATCTTGACTTTAGAAAATTTTTTTTTCAGTGTAGGGAGTGTATGCTTAGTACAGACATTGCTAAGCAAAATTGTCAGGCTAAAAAATAATACTGAATTCATTAAACTAATCCCACAGCAGAATGGAAAAAATTAAAAAATAAATCCCTTAAACATGATTATTTATATTACTTAATTACGAAGTTTTATAGGGTATGCAGTGTATTTACTATTTAGGAATCCAAAAATGCTATTCTTTGTCTCTTGAGAAATCAATTTTTTAAGCGCTTTACTTCATTATGAACATTTTAAATGTGTTTCGAGCTACTTTAATGACAGATCTCGCTTTTACTAGAAGACAACAGGGAGAGAATGTAAAAAAAGGGTTCGCTAAGAAAGTTGTTAGACTAATGAATTAGACTACAATCGCAAAATTAATCCCTAACGAAAATTATTATTACAGGTATTTTAAAAATGATATCAATAAATCGCTTAATATAAAATTATACATTTTTTGAGTAATATGCAGGGTAGTTACTATTTTGGAAAAAAATATCTCAGTCTTGCTTTATATCTCTTGGAAATATAATTTAAGAAATGCTTCGCTTAACTATTCTTAATTATCTTACCAAAAGAACAATTTGTCAGACCAGCAAATAAGACTACAAACTCCAAGCTATATTCAAAATTAAATAATTAAATAGCTAAAAATATAATTGTTTATTTTAAAAGAAGAATGCAGGTACTTTATTGACAGCCCTCGTGCGCAGCATGCAACAAAATGTGGCAGCCACAGTGGCTTCATAAAGTATAAGAAACGTGATGAAAGTTAATAACTAAAAGTCAAAATCAAGTTGCAGCTCATGATTTGCTTTACTTTGAATTTATAATATGATTTTAAAATAGTTTAAAAGCTGACTTGCTTGGGGAATTCCGTTTTCTATTTATTTATAGATTTTCCGGAATATAGTTAAAGATTAAAATTCACGTAGTTCGCTTTGAAATTCACTCTACTAAATGGCATTCGAAATTGTTTCGTGTGATACACTTGTTTAAAACAGAAAAACACACAAAACATTCAACTTATATAATGATCCAAAGCGAAGATCGGGAAATCGATCGTGCACTGGAACTCTGTAAGCTAATACAGAGTGATCTGCTCAGTTGTGTTGGGATTGTGCAGCGATTGGATCGTAAATATAATGAGCCGGATCGCTATAGAATTGATGTTGATGTGAAACCATTTCATTTCATGGATCCCAAACACATCCGACCGAACAACAACTCATCCACATTATCAAATCTCTGTCTGGCCCGATCCTCAAACGTCTCGATGTCGATGCTCAGTCTGGCCAGTTGTGCCAGCGTTAAGGTCGAGGGACGCAGCTCCCACGAGCTGAATGCCATCTTTGTTGACCTGAAGAGTAAGTGCATCAAATTGAGGCGCGAATTGGAGGCAACGGCGGCGCATGCGCAACGTATTACGGATTGCAGTTTGCGGCAGGAACGTGTCCAACATCGAATGCTCCGGGATGCGCAGACATCGAAAACGTTAATATGCAGGCATTGGGGCAACAATTTGAATCCACGAACTAGTTCCAAGCGAATGTTTCGATTGAAAGACTAAAGCGATAACTAAAGCAAAAGCGATCACAAAAGAACATACAAAAAGCAAAAAGCAAACAGAAAATAGAAAGAACGAAAAAAAAGCATACAAGAAAAGTGAAGCAGTTCAAAGGAACCGTTTTGAAAATTTGAGTGTTATTAACGTTTTTTGGTGTTGTAACGTTTGTAACCTGACTTCATTTCCCTTTTCACCTCACACACACACACACACACATACATACATTATTCCTTTACTACTCCCCCAATCCCTGTTTACCCCCCCACCCCACCAAAGTCGAATTATTTCTAAAGACCAGTGAAAAACGTAACTCCTGGCACTTTTTAGCTTTTATTAAAAATTACTGTCACCATTAAGTGAGCGTCAACTTTGGCCAACTTACCAAAAACTCATTGGACTTGACATGAAAATGAGGCAAACTTTTCTCACATCGCCTGTCTCGTCTCGTCTCGACATGACAACATGATAGCCGGCCCGAGGGAAAGCGAACCGGGAAAACATCTCGCGACATGTAACAAGCACAAGTTTTACGTTTTTCACAACAACAACATTCTAATGATGATGATCAACTAGAAGAAGAACAACAACTATGCTACATGTTTATGGCCCCGACAATGGAGAATCTCAAACTCAAACAAATACCGACTGAGGCCGAGAATGAGAATGAGACCGAGACTGAGATGAAATATGAAGAAAAACATGAGAAATTGCCAGCACAAAGTTGAGATAATGTAATGCAAAAGTGGCCAAGGCCCAGGACGTAACTTTTGTATAACATTCCCAACTTAGTTCATTTTACTTCCTCCTTTTCCTCTATTTTTTAACACACCTCACCATTAAAAAAGAAATTCTGTATGTGTGTGTGTGTATTTTTTATGTACGCTCGACTTGAAACATTTTTCTTCAAAAAAAAAAACAGCAATACAAAAAAAAGGACTAAACAAGTTAAAAGGGGGAATCACGCAACGACATAGGTTTCTTCATGGCAGGATAAACAACTGCCCATCTGAAAGGACATAAAACAGAAGTTTGCATATTTCAAGAAATACGAGTACTCGCATCCCTTGGACTGAGTGCATTCAGTGAGTGCACAGAAACAGAAACAGAAAAGTTTACTTTTAGTTGTGTCTTTTGTTATATATTCGAACCCCCGCGGGGGAAATGTCCTCATTGAATACCCATTTGAGGTGTGTTCAGGTTAAAGCTTTCCACAACTCTAGATGATATCGTTAAAGACAAAAAAATTGTCAATATATGATAAACTTTTCTTATGACTAACAACTCCAAATCAAAGGCAATTAGGTATTTGAAATTCCAATAAATTTTATTACAGATACAAATTTATATGATAGATACTCATTAAATTTATAGAATTTAATATCGATACAAGTTAATATGACGATAAGGAGGAATCAATTTTATTTTAAATTTCATTGTAATATAGTTTAATGTATCTGTTGGGTATTTTCTTATGTAAGTTTTTATTAATATTCATAAGATATGTGTACGTATTATAATACCCTTTAATACCAAAAGATACCGAAAGTAAAAATAGTAAATAAAGTATATAAAACTTGTGCTAAAATTAAGATGAAAAAGTTGATAAAACGATCAAGTTTTTAGAACTTTCCTGATATATTGCTGCTTTTGTCACTAGCGCGGATTGACGTCCACAGTGAATTGTTTAAATAAATCTAAGCTATAAAGCCATGCTTATAATTACCCAGCTGTTATGAGAAGATACCAAAATAAGGTAGTTGTTAAAAAAGTGAATACTTAAGTATAGAATATATGTTGTATATGGATATAAGTTAATGACAGTAGTTAAATATAAAACAAAGAGAATTTCTTCTTAATTTAAGTTGATCAATTTTGATGTGTTTCACATACAGAAAAATAAGAAGAAAATAAAAATGCAATTCGGGCAGCATTGCATTAATTTCCCTTGCTGCGATTAAGAGTTAATCTCTTAATCCTTTTTGACTTTTATTTTGAACGCTGAAACTTTAAGATCGATTTCGCAGACTTTTGCGCCAGAAGAAAGAAACAAATGCAATTCTTGAATTCAATTTTTATATCTTTCAGATACGTGGCGTTTTATGATGCTGCGTTTCGCTGGCCATACAACTGTCAAGTTTTTATTTATTATATATACACACATGAACAGATACACACACACACACACATACACACACACACAAAGAACACTGATGTACGCCATTAAAATGGCATTTTATGGCGTCATTTTATTTGGAATTTTCCAAGGCATCGATTGATATGCACATGAAAATTTATTATTGCTCTACTCGTAATGGCTCTGTTCGTGCCACAAAATGTGGCACTCCCAAATCGACAGTCGACAGTCGCTTTAAGCAGCTTCTAATTTGTTAAGGGCCATTGAGCGGCAGCTTCAAACCCGTTTACGAGTAGATGGCCAAATAACAATGAGATCGAAAGAAGGGGAAGGAAGAAGGAGCAGAAGGGGAAGGAGAGTGCAGAGACAAGCTGCAAACTCTTAGCTGAAAATCAAAGTCGAAAACCGCCAAATTGCTTTGTCTATTTGTGTGTTTCTATGTGTGTGTGTGTGTGTGTGTGCTTGTGTATTGTATGCTGCAGCCCTGGCAGAAACACAACGCCAGCATTTGTTCAATACCAACATAGAGAATCTACACTGCTAAAAAAAATGTTCTAAAATCAAGATTTCGGTCTCAGAACTAAGATTTTTGGCCTAAAAAATGCGTCGAAGCATAAAAATTTTTAAATTAAGAGAACACATTTTGATTTTGAGAACATTTCAATTAAGACCAAGTTCTTATTTTAAGAATAAAAGTTCCTAAAATGAAAACTAAAAAATAAAATAAATAAAAATTATTTTATATATTTATATTGTTTTTATTTTAAATTTTTGATTTATTTACATTTTATTCGAATATACGAAATAGTACCTATTTATACTTTTCTAACAATTTAAGATTTTTATTCTTATATTTAGATTTCAAGATATTTTAGATTAATAATCTTAGTTTTAGTAATTTGATCTTAAAATAATCTTATTTTAAGAACAAAATATTTAAGATGTATGTTCTTGATTTTAGAACTTTGTTTTTTTTTCAGTGTATGTGTGTGTGTTAGTGTGTGTGTTTGTCCAGGAACATGCGGTGCTCCTTTGTTGGCCATTTATAAAGGATTTGCCATGCAAGTTGTTTAATTAAGATTTCCTGCGGGTCTCTTGGCCGCTTTAAGCGTCTCTCGGCTACATTTTGGTCTTGGACGCTGTTTCTACTTGTCAGTCAAATTAATACAAATTGAATTAAGGATTTCCTCAGGATATGCGGGCGCAAATAAATATGCAATCACTGAGCTTATTTTGGGGCTTTTTTGGGATATCATAAGGATTTATTTCTCACAAATTTATGATGATGTTGATCATAAATTTCTCTGCCTTTTTACAATATTATTTTTATGCACTACTATTTTTTGGCAGCTCAGTAAATACTAAATAGAATAGAATACTTAATAGAAATAAAATTGTAAATGTAAAAGTAAATGAGAAATTTGTTTATTAACATCAAATGGAACTATTTTTATTACTGTCATATTGATTCTTTTTTTTTTATTATAATGATTGTAATATTTAAATTTGATAATTTCTTTGTTTTTAATATTTGAAAAGCTATTGTTATTTAGAGTAGTCTACGTTATTACCTAACAACATTCAAGTTTTTACAGCTGCTTTAAAATTATTTTTTAACGTAGTTTATGACTTAAAATTTTGTAAAATGCTTACGGGAAAGACAGTTTAAGTTTTTTTTTTTTTTTAAACATGTTGATATAGAGCTTGTTTGTAGAATCTGTATATATTAAGGCAGCTTCTATATGTCTTCAATTTAACTATAATATATGATATAAATTGCCAGGCAAATTCCAAAACTTCTTTTATTAAACGGCTTTTTAAAGTTAGTTGGCATCTTTCGAGTTCTTTAAGTGCTCACTAATTGTTCGAAGCTGATTAAATATTTTGAAAGAGTTCTTAAATGTGTTGGCAGTTATTTTGTTTGTGTCTCTTATTTGTATGCCCAAATGACAGAAGCATCAAGTGGGCCGTGGGGAATATGTCGTAGTTCAGAGACAATTCAGTCATAAATTTGTGTAGGCCCCGCAGGACTCAGGATACACTAAGCACTTTCGTATGAATAAATATTTAATCAATCAATTTCGACAATTTCTTTTTTGGCTCGTCAAATGTGCGTATATAAACTTTGAAGGATACATTCTCAGTTGTCCAACGAGGCTGACATTAATAATAATGATGATGAAGATAATCATAATGATGATAAGGATAATGATGATGATTTGGCAATGCTGTTGAGGCGTAAAACAAGTCAGACACATAAAATTGATTTGATTGAAATGCTAATTCCATTGGCAACATTCGAAGGACAACAAAAGAACTTTTGTGGCTGATTACCATAAGGAAGCTGGACAAGCTCATTGAGAGACTGTCTGTTCATTTTCCAACTGAGTCATTCCCGATGCCTGTAATGACAGAGCAGATTTCCCAAAAGGTTGTTCCACTTTAATTCCCCCCGCTCACATTGTGAAACTCATCAGTTAACTTCCGCTTATCATCGTTTTGCTTCAGTTTCAATTTCGTGCTCGTTTTCGTTTTCGATTTCATTTCGTTTTCAATTCAATTGATTTTCTATGAATGCGCATTTCACTCTCGTTCTGTTTATGATTCTGATTCTGATTCGGATTCTGAATCGGAATCCTGTCCATGTCCTGTGCGTGTGATTATCAGAAATGTTATTAGTTTAGTTGCTGCCTTTGCTACTGCTTTTGACAGCTACTTTGAGCTCGGAATTGTGTTTGATGTGCCGTCGATATCGAGAAGTATTTTAAAACTGTTTGGATTCCCGATGATGACGATGAAATTGCCATTCCATAAATTCTACCCTATGATACACACACATACAAACACACACACCTATGCATAGTTGCTATCCTGTGACATTTTGTAATTGAATTTCATCGGTTGCAATGAAATCTCAATTCCAATTCAGTTCCACAGTCAACACAACGATAACGAATTCGTATTCGTATTCGTTTTTGTAAAGCATTCAAGCTGTTAATTGAAAATCACAAGTGTGTATTTTGTCTCAGCTTTCAGTTGAGTTTTTCTTTTTTTTTTTTGAATACTTTGTAGCATTAATTCTATTTCCCATAGCATTAAGGGGTATTTTAAGAGCTAATATAGTAGAACCCATTTATTAATTTATTACCTTAAACATAATATTTACAGAAAGTTATTTTAATAAATATAAACAACGTTTCAAATAAATTTTAAAAGGCGTGCGTATACTTAATATGTCGATTTTATTAATACTATATATCTCTATATCCTTAAATTATTATTTTAAGCGTTTCTTCACAGCCAAAGTTTTAATAAAAACAACTGCACGGTAAATAAATAGAATTAATATTTATGTTAGGGTATCTGACAGTCTAGCACTATTCCCCAGATTATGCTATAGCAATAATTATATTTCCCTTAGTTCTTAAAGATTTTTAGTGCTGATAAAGTAGAATCAATATATTAATTTATATCAGGAACTGGGAGCGGGGCCTGGGAGATGGACTGGGAGAGGGACTGGGAGCGGGACTGGGAGAGGGACTGGGAGCGGGGCCTGGGAGAGGGACCTGGGAGAGGGACTGGGAGAGGGACTGGGAGAGGGACTGGGAGCGGGACTGGGAGAGGGACTGGGAGCGGGACTGGGAGAGGGACTGGGAGAGGGACTGGGAGCGGGACTGGGAGAGGGACTGGGAGAGGGACTGGGAGAGGGACTGGGAGCGGGACTGGGAGAGGGACTGGGAGCGGGACTGGGAGAGGGACTGGGAGAGGGACTGGGAGCGGGACTGGGAGAATGACTGGGAGAGGGACTGGGAGAGGGACTGGGAGAGGGACTGGGAGCGGCACCTGGGAGAGGGACTGGGAGAGGGACTGGGAGCGGGGCCTGGGATTTTTTATAAAATTTTATAATGTTCATAGAAGGTATAAGTATGCAAAAATTTCGATAACATTAATTTTGGGCACTAAAATTTGTTTAAAAAAGTATGGTTTTATGCTTATGTAAATATCAGAAGTAGATTAAAAATTTTAAAACAAATTATTATTAAAATTAAACTTATTTTTCAACGTAGAAAAAATTTACAAAACTCAATACTCAATACGCAATACTCAATACGCAATATTTTTAACTTAAACAAAGTTTTGATTGCAGAAAGACACAAATTATTGTGTATCGTAGATATTTTTTTTGAACTTTTATATAGTAAAGTTTACAATTTTATTAATGTTTCAAAATGATTACAATCTTTCTGTCCCAAACGTCACCAACTATTATATCTATTTTATCTGTTAATATTTTGTAAAATTTGTTGCCAAATGTTGAAGGACATCAAGTATAATATCAAGCTGATGGACGCGTTGCATGCCACGACCGAGCTGACAGCATTTGACAAACTGACACAGCAGTAGCTGCAAATATTGCTGGCAGCAGCAGCAGCAACTGTTGCCGGCACGGCGGCAACTGCTATGATAACAATAACAACAATAACTGCAGAAAATTTTGATAAACATATTTTTGCAGTCGTTGCTGTTGTGATTTGCTGGCTGACAAAATGCTTTTGACATATTTGCATAAAGTGGAAAACAAATATACAAAAAAAATTAAATAGAATATCATACTCCTAGAACAGTTTATGAAATTATGTTCTGCTGTTTGTTGTCATAGATTTTTCGATTAAACCGCAAACAGAATGCAATGAAATTTATTCAACTGCCGTCAACATGACTTTCAACATATATTTGTTTGGCCTAAAGCGATATTTGTGGCAAAGTCAAATGCAAATTTGCAGCAATTTTGACTTATTTATCGGTTGGTTAGTTTGTTCCTTGCCAAAAAGTTTGCAAAACAAAATGGCCATAACAAACTGCAGCTGTTGATAATCGCCTGAAGCAATTTTCTTGAAAAGTTATTCTCAACGACTTTCAAAGCAAGAGGCAAAGAGAACAAACCAATTTCGAGCCGTATCAATTTGATTATACACTCACAAGTAGTCGTATTGAAAATTTAAATTTATTTTTAGCCTGCTCTGACACTTGTTGAATCAATCGATTGGTGTTAAAAGAAAACTTTTGATTATTCCAGTGGAAGAGCTGTCAAAGCAAAGCTTTTAATATACATTCAGAAGAGAGCTATTAAAAAAGCTCTAAAATCTCCGTTGGGAAATTAAATAACTTAAAGTCTAAAATAAGAGTTAATCCGATTTAGTTCCCACCTAGCTATAGCTTAAGAGAAGAATTTTTAATTTGATTTTTAGTTAAATTTATATAGTTTTTTTTTTATCGCGTCACAGTCAATTTGGTGAAATTTCGTTAAAATTAAGTGGCAATTTTTTGCTTAGTTTATCGTACAAGTTTACAAATGTATAATCTTGTCCAAAATTAAAAATAAAATTTAAAACACAAAAAAAAAAAAATATGAATAAAATGTTAAATAAAAGTACGAGTGTAAACCACTAAACCACATTGTTGATTGTGGTTACCTAATCTGCAAAGGGATTGTCCTCAATGGTCTGACAGGCGACAGAATCCCCAATACGTTCCACCAACATGTTGAGCTCTGGTTTATCGAGTGGATCAGTTTGAGTGGATCCAATGTCGCCACAGGATTTTGTATATTTTAAAGCATCGTCGTCCTTCTCGCTTGAATAAGTCTTTAGCTCCTGATGCACCTTTTTGAGGCTGTCGGATAAAAAGCCAACACGTTTCATAATGCGTGCGACACGTTCGTGTATTATCTTCAACTTGTCCAGACATTGGGGCATATCGGAGGAATCAGCGGCCAAGTCACCACTCTCAGAATTTTCATTGGTAGCTTGTAGTTCATCGGTCTTTTCGCTATTCAGCAAAGATTCATTGTCTGATGCATCCCAGAAGGAATCCTCCTCCTCCTCTTCCTCATCCTGAACTGGCTCGTTATCTGTTGCAATTTCATCAATTATTTCTTCAGCCATTTTGTTAAAATTACACAAAGTTTTTTTAGTGATAATAAGAATTAAATAATCGTAAATTTTTCAGTTGTTGAGACTAAAAAAATCTAGATAAGAATGAGTTTTTGTTTCTCAAAAATGATTACTGTTCCAAAGGAATTATATTACAGAGCCGTCCTCGACTTGAACTGTTTACGTGTTTGTATAAATATATATTAATATGCTTTATTGAATGTAAGAAAAAGAAATCAATTAAACGCCATTATTACACACGAGTCAATGGAGTCAAAGAGTCGAAGTCTAAGTTCGCTCGGCAAATAAATCTGTGAAAAGTTTTCACTTTAATGGGCTTCCCTGGGGGAGTTGAAAGATGGATGGGAGAGCACAAGTCTCGCCATGGTTTCATAGTTGAATAAAGCAGACGAAATCAAATTCTGTAAGTTAACGATGTCGATGAGTATAGGGATGTGGGATGTGGGTTCTGTGGATGCTATGTGGGTGCCATGTGGCAACGAATATGGGAAAAAGCAAAGAGCAAAGAGCAAAAGGCGCCAACGCAACAAAAGACAAAGACCAAAAAGCAAAAGGCGGAAATGCAACATTCAACTGCCATTCGTCTCTTTTTCAAAAAAAACAGTTTCAATATGCTTGTTTGCCTTATGCTTAATACAAATACGAATCCGAATACGAATACCAGTATATATATACGTACATATATATTGGTTTATATGTACTTTTGTGGTGCCTCCCAGCGTAATAAAGCAATAAATCTTTTGAAAGAGATGCTTCTTTAAAAGCAAAAATATCTATATACTGACAGACACAAATGAAAAATTTCGAATGCATAAAAAGAAGGCATTGAAATGGCTTTTTGTCTGGTCAAATAAATTGCATTTGATGTGTTTTTATGGTATTATGTGTGCAGCTGCAAACATAAACATCAGCAAATGGATTTAAAATCGTATTTGATTTTTACATTCATTGCAAACTCGTTGAACAACAATTTATGTACTCACACTTGTTATAGAGTTTCCTTAAAATCCAACTAAATTTTCATAAAGAAAAATATCTTGACAAGCCTATTAAATATCCAGCTTATACTTTAAGGACTGGGAAGCTCAATAAACCAATAATAATAATAAATGTAATTTGAAAAATATATTAAATTAAGAAAATTAATAATATTAATATAATAATCTTTTACGTGAATTCTTTTCCAGTCCATAATTGCCTTAACAGAATCTGGAGGCCTTTGCAAATTTATTTAAATTTAGTCTGTATTTTGTGAGTTTCTTTTAATATAAATTTCAGTCTCTCAATAAATCACAGTCCATTTTAAAACCAATTTTAAAAGCACTAACAAGCTTAGTTTAATTTGCATTTAGGAGCTGTGCTATTGACAGCTAAGAACTTAAAGTTATTAGTTTATTTAGTATGACAACGTAGTTGAGACTGCTTAAACAATAATTGAAAATATTTTGTACTCATTATTTAGTATAAGCTGCAATATTAATAGAGATATCTGTAGTTTAACAGTCAACCACAATTAAAAGATCATCTTAATATATTATTTGAAAGCAGCTGAAAGCATTAGGCAATTTATTTATTTAATTTATAATTGATAGTTGCACTGCTTAAAATTGTAGTCTAACTTTTTGAGATGAATAAATAGTTTCTTATAATATATTCAGCGGTACTCTTGCTGTTAAGTTTTCTTATCAAGACAGTCAGTCAGTCAATCACTATTAAAAGTCCATCATATTCGTATGGCTAATGTTCTAATTTATGATCTAATTGAATGTTGGCCAATCGTTTGGCATGTTGGCCAATGTGATATGTGGACTTAACAGCTGTATGTTATGTTGTTCCAACACAATAAATAACCATAATAACTACTTGGCTTCTAACGAGCAGGACACGCCCACATGGCTGCATTAAAACGCCATCTTCTTGAGATTAATGTGAAAAGGTCATGCGAGAATCAGACGAATGCCACTTAAAATAAGGCATTGACATTTGTTGTATGGGATACCCTGTATTTATTTCTTTACTAAAGGTTGGCTAAAAATTTGTATGTTACAAATTTTAATTAGAGAATATATATAGATTAAATTTAAAAAACGGTATAATAATTAATAAATATTAATCAATAAAATAAAAGAAATTAAATGAAGATAGGATATATGTTAATATGTATTATTAATAAGAGGCAAATAAATTATTATAAAATACAATAATTGATTTGGATGATTTTTATTACAATTATTCTTGAACATGAGATAGTAAAAAAGATCAATTAAATAAAAGAAATTAAATGAAGACAGGATATAATATGTACTGTTAATAAGAGGAAAATAAATTACTTTGAAATACAATAATTGATTTGGATGATTTTTATTACAATTATTCTTGAACATGAGATAGTAAAAAGATTTTTTTTTTGACTTGTCATAGGGTGTCTCATAGTTCAGCCATCTAGTCGCATCTAGTGTATTTTCTGTGTGTTGTATTAGGATTTCTATTGTTTCGGTGCGACTCTTTTGACACGTGACATTATCATCACAGCGACACACAAAAATGTCGTGAGAAAGAATAAAGTGAAATTATAACAACATGCGAGCTGAAGGTAATCCTGGCAACTGGCAACCTGGCAACTGGCAACTTGGCAACTGGCACCTGGTTGCTCGTATGTTCTTTTGTTTGCCCAGTGAAAGTGACTTTTGGCATGTCTTTTAGTAGTTTTTACATTTGTCTTAATTATGGGGCAGGGGCAGGGGCAGAGGGGGAGTCGCCACCAACTGCTGCCACGTACTTGAGGTACAAACCAAGGCCCCAAACCAAGGACTCAAGCGTTTTCCGGCAACACTTCGTAAGGATAACACTTGGTACTGTGGCCAAGTTGCCAGCATTTTGGTTTTCGTCCTGAATTTAGCCAGCTGCTGTTTATGCTGTTTATGCTGTTTATGCCGTTCATGTCCTTTTGTAATTTATATGACTGCCTGAGTGCCACAGTGCCACAATACCAGAGTTTGTTCTCTGAGTCTGAGTTTATCTACAGGCCTCTCATGTTCTTCTTCTTCTTATCCACAGCTCACAAATTTTCTTATCCTACATTGAATTAAACTTGAAAAATGTGTTAATGGCCATGTTGCTAGCTTGGCTTATAGACAATGTGAACCTTAATTAAATTCCACAAAGATTTTATTATTGTACATTTCACATTGCGCACCACATGGCGTATGTGTAATATTCTGTGTATCTAGCTATTTAATTTGATTACTTAGTTGCTAACACAACACACACAGAACTTGCAATTGTTCTTTAAAAAGCACTTATTTTTCCTTCTTTAAATTTTGGGTAGAGTTTCTGCTGTTACATTATTTATATTTTAACTTTTAATCTGCCGACATGGAGATGACTTTTTGTGGTAATTAAAAACCTTCAGATTTATGCGTAACGGAAAACCACCGAAAATACATACGAAAAGTGAAAAATAAAACTTTTTGAAAAACATTCTTTACACATCAAGAAATATTTAAGTTGTTTAATGTCAGATTAAGAGCGGCCTTACGTTGAATTGATGGCTGTACAAATTGTCTGAAATTTGAGGCAGTTTAGCAATTTTTTTTAAATCCCGTACTTAAATTAAAGTTGGTTTAAATCGGACCACTATATCATATAGCTGTCATTGGACCGATGGGGCAAAAATCAAGTCTTAGTATGAAAAAGTTTTTTGTTTAATGACATATCGTAACCAATCTTCTATAATATACGTAGCACTTGGTTTTATATATCCTGTACAAAGTTGGTTTAAATCGGACTACTATATCATATAGTTGTCGTAGGACCAATCGGGTAAAAATCAAGTCTTAGTTTGACAAACTTTTTTGTTTTTTGAGATATCTTAACCAAACTGATAGAATATATATCTAACTTGGTTTTATATATTCTGACCAAAGTTGGTCAAATCGGACCAATCGGGTGAAAATCAAGTATGAATTTTAAGCAGTCTTAGAATTTTCCATAGTAAGTACAGGGTCTCATACAGTCGAAAATGCTCGACTGTAGCTCCGTCCGACTAGTTTTTCTTGAATTTTTTAAAATAAAGGAGTATTGCTATATCGGGCAGCATGAACACTGATAAGGCTGTCAACCATCAAAAACATTTTTTTAAATTTACTTAAAACTATCAATATCTTAAGACAATTAAGTTGCTGATTGGTTACACTCTTACATTTCATAGCATACTTTTTAGGGCTGCATAGATGCGCAATTATGGAACTTTTGTGAAATTATTTGTGTATATTTCAATGTATTTTACGAGCATTACATAGCATAGTTTTTGAGGCATTTTGAAATACAAAATTACTATAAAATCGACCTAGCTGAAACAATGATTAAGAGTAAAGTTGTACATTCCAAAAAGTATGAAGCAAGAATTTCTGTGGAGTTATTAGTTTGAAGTTGTCAAAATGACAGTTGTTGTAATAAATATGCATACTAATTGATATTGATGCTACTTTAAAGCGTACATTTCAGTTATTAAATCTCAAAGCTCAGTTGAAGCAGCTCTTGAACATTTCCGCATTTAACGGACTGGCATATCTTCCAACAGATTTCATTTTGGGCCACGCTCTCTTTCATCTCACTCACTCTCATTCCACTCTTGGGTTCACACCTGCTCTTCAGCTTGGTACCTGTTCGCAGCAGTTTGCCATTTTGCCATTTTACCGTTTTGCAGGTTAAGTGGACGGTGGCACTTGTGAGTATGAGTCGAAGTGCTGAACTGAACTGAAATGAATAAAAGTCGAGCAATACGAATACAACTTGCTGGATTAAACCTTTTGTTGGCCGTGGACTGAGCCTTGTTGTTGTTGTTGTTGTTGCTGTTGATGTGGTGCAGCTTATTACATTTTTTAAGTGTGGCTGACTTATTATTTATTAAATGTGGTTGAACACAACAAAAAAGTTGTGAGGTCAAAAAGGTAACCAAGGCCGAGCTGCCCCTTTAATCAGTCATAAATATTTTGCAATTTAAAGCTTTGCACACACACACAAACAGAACCACGCACAACAAACAATTTTGTCACATTATCCAAAGTTTTCCATTGCAAGTTTTTATCATCTACTTTTTCTTTTTTTTTTTTTTTTTTGAGTAAGCAAATTTATACAAACCAGAAAAGTTGCCATTGCACATGGGAAACATTGCGAATTTGTATGCGAATTTTCTATTGGTGTTGATGAAAGTTTCCTAAGAGTTGATAAAAAGGGTGTGGCTCAACAAATAAGCCAGATTTTCTCCTACTGTGTATTTAGTTTTTGGCCATGTTCATATGAAGCATCATAATGATGTTGACAATGATGCTAATAATGATGATCATGAAAGCTGCGTTTGTTCAAATGAGTTGAAAATTGAAAAGAAGATAGAAACCATATATATATATCCCCTTTAAACCAAAAATTTTTACAGAAGGGTATTATAATAAATTTAGGTAACGTTTAAAATAATTTTTAAATGTCTAATATGTCGATTTTAATAATATTATTAATATTTATATGCTTAAATTATTATTTCAAGCATACTTTCACAGACAAAGTTTTAATAAATAAGTTTAAATTTTATGTTAGGGTATCTCACAGTCAAGCACTATTCCCCAGACTATTCTTTAGTTGTTGTTTTAGTTTTGTCGAGCATTTGATGCTATGGTTTTTGTTTGCTTTTCGCAGTCTAGTGTCAACGCAGCAATTTTTGTTTGTTTTTCAGCCTTTTGTCAAGGATACGTTTTTTGTGCAGGTTTTGTATGTTTTGGTTTATTTTTTTTTTTGTGCCAAGTTTGTGAAGTTTGTTGCTGGTAAATGTCATTGAACGCATGTTTGTGGACACATGGAAAAATGTGGCAGACGAAATATATCCTTGTTTTTTCTCTCATTTAATGCAGATGATATTTTGGCAAGTTTGATTTTCGTCTCTTTGAATGTGTGTTGTTTGCGTGTTGATTGCTTAAAGCAAAAGTTATCAACAAATTCTGTAGTAGATTAGTTGGAAATTGAAAATTGATGATGTATAGATAGTTGAAAGAATTAAAGATGCCACATTTAAATTATTACTGCATAATTTTTGCTTTTAGCAATTCATGCATGAAATTCATAATATATTTGATTAAGTTTGCACTCAACAAATTGCACACTCAGCATAATCAGCAATTTAGCCAAGTGACCAACTGCTGCCAGCTCATTTTGTGGCCATTAAATTGAATTTAAAGTTTGCTGGCCAAGTCCAAAAATGTCTTGCCATCTGATGATTTATTATTATCAACGGCAGTAAAAGTTTTCGTCCACCAAATGATTAAAATGAGCAAAAATCCACAAAACTACTCGCCACGCGAGGCACGCGCTGTGTCTTCTTCTTCTTCTTCTTCACTCTTGGCCAAAACTTATGCCTTTATTTATTCTTGGCCCGAACGGGGGGTGCGACATTTTCCTGTCAAATTGTGTGAACTTTATTTTTTTTATTATTTCGGCCAACTGACTGGGAGGACACTTTATCATGTCGCTGTCGCTGACCGGCGTTCACAAATTGAAATGTGCCCGCGTCAGTGGAAAGTAAATGAGGCAAAACGTCGTCACCGCAGTCACAGTTGGTCATCCCTTGTCCCTTGTCCCTTGTCTGCTGACCCTCGACCTTCGTCCTTTTGAGCCTACTAACCTTCGTGGTTTAGGCATTAAGCTCAGCAAATTTTTAACAAAAAGTACTGCTGAAAAGAATGTTCGCTTTTGATTATTTTCCTTTTTTTTTCATTTTTTCTTTTACTTTTCTTCAATTTCGAATGATGGCAAATTTTTGTATTTGACTTCTTTGCTATGTCTGCTTTTGACAAATATTTAGCTTAAGTGATTTTTGACAGCAAGTCCTTCGGTTTGTAGTTGTATTTAATGCACCCCATGTGTACATAAGGCATACTTTATGCTTCGTTTGAGCGTAATTTGTGTTTGACCTGAAGGCCAATGCGGCGTATGCGCAATTTGGCAACAACATAGATGAGCTATAAGAATGTAGAGGTCCCTTGTAGAAAAATATATATGGGATATTTCTAAATTCAAGTGGGTCAATAAATTTACAAAAGCAAAGACCTACATTTAGTTGCTCTGCAGGGATATGAATAGTGTGCTTTTAGTGCCAATTCGTATCAAATGAATGGTACTCAAGTTTACAGCATCATTAATTTGTTATTATTATAAAATGTCACTGATCTCAGTTTGAGACTTGGCTCGAGTGGTAGATAAAGACAAGCAATCAATTAATTCGCTGTTTTCCCTTTAAAGGCTTGAAACTAGTGGAAATGGAACAAAAAATAAATAAATTCGTTAATTTTCACGGATAATATAATTTACTTCGTCGAATTGATGTACTTTGTGCATATCAAATTGTTAATATTTATAGCATTACATTTATTTTTAATTATTATGAAATGTCAGTGACCTCTGTATGAATAAGGTTGTTGTATTGACTAAGATCAAGAAGTATAGTAGACAATACAATCCACAACCATTCAAGAATTAAAGCCAGCAATCAATTTATTCGTTCTTACGTTCAAGGTAAAATTGATTAGGAGTGGCACAAAAAATAAATTAAAAAGTGCATTTGACGTTCTTTGTTAATATTATATTAATATTTCTAGTATCATTTATATTATATCCGAGATCCAATATGGATGTTGTATGGGCTACACTTAAGTAGTAGACAATACAATCCACAACCACTTGAAGATTTTATCCAGTTACAATTAACGAGGTTAGGAATGAGTGGGAATGGAACACAAAATAAAGAAAAGGGAGCACTTCCACTGAGAATTTAATATATTTTTTCCCAAATAACTTGCTAATATCTGTTCTGTTCAATAAAAACATTAATTAAAATTTAAAGTGTAGATTTGTGGTTATAGAGAAGGTATTTAAAAATTGACATAATCCAGTTCCAGTTACAATTAACGAGGTTAGGAATGAGTGGGAATGGAATACAAAATAAGGAAAATCGAGCACTTCCACTGAGAATTTAATATATTTTTTCCCAAATAACTTGCTAATATCTGTTGTTCTGTTAAATATAAATATTAAATAAAATGTAAAGTGTAGATTTGTGGTTATAGAGTAGGTATTTAAAAATTGACATAGTCCAGTTCCAATTACAGTTAACGAGGTTAGGAATGAGTGGGAATGGAACACAAAATAAATTAAAGCAAGCATTTCCACTGAGAATTTACTATATTTTTTCCCAAATATCTTGCTAATATCTGTTGTTCTGTTAAATATAAATATTAAATAAAATGTAAAGTGTAGATTTGTGGTTATAGAGAAGGTATTTAAAAATTGACATAGTCCAGTTCCCTTCGCAGCCTCAGCGTCAATCGGAGCTTGCCTAATTCGCTGTCGTACTTGGCTTGACATCGATCCACGTCGACGGGATGCGGAAGAGGTAGTTTTAGTCTGTAGAGTGTAGTGCCCAGATCCAGATCGTTCTCATGCAGAGTCAGGGTCATTTTATCGGCGGCCATTGGTTCGTCGGGCAGGGATATCTCAAGGATGAGATCTTCACAGCTGGCCGAAGCGTCAGTGCGTTGTCCCATCTAGATGTAAATAGGAAAAGCTTAAAGTGTCACCTTAGGGGGAAATTGAAGAGGGGAGGGGAGGCTAACCTGCAGGAAAACGTCTTCGGTGCCAACAGCCTGACGATAGGTCATTGTGTATTCGGGGCACTTTCTGGATTCCAAAATATCCGCATCTTCGCGCTCCTGAGCCTCCTGCCATTCCTCCAGCGTGGTCGGCTGCGGTTTTTCCTTTTCCTTCAATGGCGTTGCCAACAAGTTGACCTTTTTTTTCTTACCACTCGTATTGGCCGCGTCACCAGCTGCCTGTGGTCCAATGCTACCAGGTGCTGAGTTGTGGAGTGAAGTGGAGTGAATAGAAGTGAGCTGACAGACGAGACAATCAGCGGGATTCCATTTACTTACTCTGCTTGCTAACCACAAGGGATTCCTCCTCATCCTCGCTGCTGCTGCTGCACTCGACGCCCCCTCGCCTCCTCTGGCTGGGGCACAACAAATTCTGCAGCTGTCGCAGCTGGTCAGGATTGTCAAAAATCGACATTATTTATTCACTCAACTTGATTCACTCGCTATTTCACTTTTTAGATATGTATTCTTTTTCTATACGTATTATTTTCTAGCTGCTGCTTTAAACCGTGTTCACAGCTCGACGTTTGTTTCAAGAATACGATTTTTCCCAATGACTCTTTTCCGATGTGCTGTGGAAAGTGGAAATCGATTTGTCAGCCTGCTAAGCTATTGTTTTTCCCTTTACAAAAAGGTACGGGAACTGCGAAAGCAGCAGTAGCTTGTTTATTATGTTGACCAGGCAACGGATATTGTTTTTTGGAATAAAGAAAAGTTGTTACTGGTTAGCAAGTTTGGAATCTTCTAGTTTAATAAGAATATGCATAGAGAGTAGAACATTTGTAGATAGATTATTCTTAAACATATTAGAAATTATTGTGTAAAAGCATTTCAAATAGATCTCAGATTCTTGAATCGGTTTCTTGAGAAATAACAGTGAATGTGAAATATATTTATATATTGCAGCTTTGTTTCGGGTTTCACTTTTTGTTTTATAAATTGTATTTTATCACGCTTCTTTATTTAACTAGTCGGCCGGTGCTACAGTCGAGCATACTCGACAGTCGGAGACCCCGTACTTACTATGGAAAAAACTTATAATGGAAATAAACTAAAAATAAATTAGTTAACTTAAATGCAAATGTTATCAGATTGGTTACGCCCCGCTCCCAGTCTCTCTCTCAGGTCCCTCTCCCAGGCCCCGCTACCAGGCCCCGCTACCAGGCCCCGCTCCCAGGCCCCGCTCCCAGGCCCCGCTCCCAGTCCCTCTGCCAGTCCCCGCTCCCGGTCCCGCTCTTAGTCCCTCTCCCAGGCCCCACTCCCAGTCCTTCTCCCAGGGACTGCCACGCCTCCTTCTGCCTGTTACGCACATAGTCGGTAAAACAAACCCAATAGACCCCTGTACTTTTTTAAGTACGGGGTCTAAAAATTATATTTTTACTTTATCAGATTTTAATTTAACAACTTTAAGTGCATTAAATCGTTGACTATATTAAATTAAAGCAGGTTAAAAATATTTACTTCCGATATATCTTGCCAAAATTGAATATCGGGACAGGCCTGATAATATTCAAATTGTGATCTATTGAAGTACAATTAACTTATAATTAATAACTTTATGACAATTATTTAAAAATTATTGTAAAGTTAATTAATACTTAATTTTCAAATGTATAAAATAAATAAATCGTAACTTGCTTGGAACATTTTCTTTACTGTATAAATTTTTTGTCTTTTAAGTAAATTTTTCACAATTCAGCAATTTTGCCATAGTTTTAAAAAGAAAACTGATTGTTGGTCGTGACAAACAATTTCATAATTATTGCCACCGCTTTGACCTTATGCAAATACATTATTCACTGTCAAGGTCTGGCCAACTACGAGAATGTCCCCTCCTCCTTTGGGCCATTTCAATTAAAAACTTGGTGCCATTCAGTAAAAACTTTCACACAGCAAAACAGGCCAGGCCCTCCCCCCTTTCCTCCCCCCTTCTCTTGCCCTTCACACCCCAACCGACAACTAGTCGAAAAATGTACTCAGAACAAAAAGAGAGAAAAAGGGGAAAACAGAGTGGAAATATTTCAGAATATGTCAAAAACAATTGTTTTGTAAATTTTTTGCAAATTGTATAATTATTGCTGACCTTCATTGGGATTTGGCCTCCTTTAGCCATGGCCAAGCAGAAATTTGCATTCTTTATGCGCTCCATTTGAAAAGGGCGCTAATTTGAGAGCCCAACTGAATTGTGGCCAAAAGCACAGACTGGGCCAAATGCGGAGACATGAAAACATGGTCCGCGTGTTAAATGTAAACAACATGGTTCTGCCTGCCATCTGCCAGCATAACCAACAATTGGCGAGGTTACAATACATACATACGACTCCTGGGAGAGAGAGAGAGAGAGAGAGAGAGAGGCAGAGGAAGAGGCACTGAGTTTCAGTTTCACTGAAAAATGAAAAGGATTTCGCTATTGTTGTTGCTGTAGCTGATGTTTTTCTTCTTGTTGGATGTTACGTGTTAAATTCGTTTAACACGAACCGGGCACTGGGCAAAAAAAAAACAAGTGAGACTTTAATGAAGCGATCTCAACTAGGAAATTCCCTGTAGCCAGGCTTGAAGTCTTCTCATTATAGTAAGTATTAAATGTATAAATATCAAATGCAGAGAGTGAGCTTAATTCTCTTTTCTGCAATCAAGTCGAAGAGTGAGTGAGAACATAAGAGTGTATTAAAGGAGAGCAATAAGTATAAATGGCTGACTTTAAGCACTGATGCATAAGAAAGAGACAGACAGTCTATTGCTCAAAGTGCAAGCTTTCTGATATCTTCCTTCTCTTTGCACTCGGCTGTGAGCGCTGTGATCTAGTCATTGAGAGAGAGAGAGGGAGAGTAACAAATGAAAGCAGCTGTGGACAGCATCCACAGGCAAGGCAAGACTTACAGTCCACAATGCTAGATTATAATGATAAATGAAAGGCATTTAGTTAATTTTCGTTTACATATTTACATATGATTAGGTTAATTAAATATTATTTATTTACAAAAATTTAATTCACAAAATATTACATAATAAAATATCTATAATACCCTAGCACATTTAAAAACAGGGTATAAACATAATAAAAGCGACCAAAAATATTTGGTTGCCGTTTTGGTTCAATGGCAACCACTTGACAGTTTGCTGTGGGTCATTGGGTCCCCACTGTTCACAGCACTGTCCTAGTTGGCTAGTCAACTAGTCTACAACTAATTGTATAAACTTTCGGCTGAAATCCAAATACTGTTATAAAGTCCTCTTAGAATGAGGATATTCTACCTTTGTCACTGACGACAGAAATTAAATATTTCTGTAGGTGAAGTTTTTAGGAAAAGTTTTTTATCCACATTTATAAAAAATTAGTACACGCTATAGACCTGTTGTTTAAAATAATGAAACTTTTTGTGAATACTAGTACACACATGGTAAAAAATTGGTATTTACGAGTATGTTATCACAATTTAATATTCAATATGCTAAATTTGGCTCAGATAACACAATTTTCTTGGCAGAATCAATTCATGTGCAACAAAAATGACTAAGTTGACATTTCGCAAGGAATCAGTTATATTTTGAAAAAATCATGGAAGTTAAATATATTTAAAAATATGCAAAGTGAAAAATTAACAAATTTGATATTATTTTATGAATTCACGGAATAATAAGACAAATGTATTAAGAATCTAAGCATTAATCATATTGACATTCTCCAAGGGAGTTGGTTAAGGATTTACAAAGTTATTGAATTCACTCAAATATAATTATATCATTATCATTGACAAATATCCAAAAAAAAAATTAATAATTTTAAATCAAGCAAAGATTTCTTGGTATCTAATTATTATAATAAAATAATGTTTCCTTTAGTTAATTCACCACAATTTGTAAGTCTAACGAGTCTATTTGATTTATCAGAAAGCGAACTCTTCCGATTTAATGAATTTTCTCCGGGAAAGCATCAGGGTGACAAATTTCAATAGCATGTAAACATAAAGTTGTTTTAGATAACTATCACGTAACTGAGCTTTAACCTTGTTTTCGACACCCAACTAGGGCTATCAGTGTCAAATCCGATGTTCTTCTCTGGAATTCCCTTGAAATCGCAGCTGAAGCACACACACACACACACACACACGCACACACGCACACTCGTATTACACACACAGAAGAGACAATGGAGCGATTCATGAATACATTTGTAATTGTATTGTGCTGGTCGCACATTTCAATGAACTGCAATGCATTCAGGGACGAGGGGGGAAAAGGGGAGAGCATAGTTTTTTTGTCAGTTGCCACCCCCCACTCCCCCTACCCCTCCCGCGCCTAGAATGTCAACAGGCAAGTTCCAAAAACAGATACGAAATTCGAGTGGAAACTGAGGTGGTAACAGGACTTTTATTACATCCCCAGCACGTAGCATGCCACATGGAGGCATGCAGTGAAAGTACAAGTGAAAACGTTGCCCATGATTCCCTATCTCACTCCCTCCCTTTCCCCTTCCCCTTCCCTACCCCTGCCAACCGCCCATCAACGCAGCTGCTTCCAATTTTTGCGTATTTTGTTATTTTCTTCAAATTCTTTTTTTTTTTGCTGCTCCATTTGAATATGATTTGTGTGTTGAAAGCGCTCCAACTCACTATGGAAAAAGTACAAAATTTTGCCACAAATTCAACTTTGTTGTTGTCCAGTATCTTGAAAATTTCTTCAACTTCTGTGAACTTTTACATAGCACAATATATCACAAGAGTGTTAAACATATATATTTAGATTATTTATAAAACTTTTTCCCACTTTTGTCATTTTCCTAACAAACGGATCGGATTAATGGATAGGTGAAGACAATGTTAATTACTCTAGTATGCAAAATTTTAAGTGTATGGCTTTGATTTTAAAGATTAAAAGAAGAATAGGATATTTTCAAGAAAACAATCCAATTAAAAACAAAAAAATATATATATAAATCCCACTTTTTTCTGAGAATTTTAGAAATTGTCGAATGGGAAGGTTGAGGGAACCACGTTTAATTAAAAAAATTTAATTCTATACTCGGCTAAGTAAGTTACATGCAAAATTTGACGTCTCTAGCTTTATACTTAAAGTTTATTCAAAAATGTTGAATTTGTTCCATAGTTTAACGGACATTTTTTTGACTTGGCGCTGCTTTGCAACACAATGGGGTTTGGGAGGGTTACATAAAATGTAATTAAGAAGGCATTAAGTATCATGCATAAATCATTGCAAACTTGCACATTTAGTATGTATATAGGATCAGAAGGACGTCGAGGGGAAGGAAAGAGACGGTAGGGAGCACATGTGGGCGGCAACTCAGACTGTGGATAATGTAGATAATGTGGATAATGTGGATGCTGAGGTAGAAACTGCAACCATAACTGGGTTATTCGATAGGCGCAGACAGAATGAAAGAAGTAAGTATGGCAGCATCCCGAATTGTAGCCAAGTTCCCGTCATAGATCTGGGTCTGTTGATTGCAATTGCGGCGACACGATGGCGCACAATTTTGGCCATTTATTTTTAACATTTTGCAAACTGAGCGCACAGCGACAAAAGGAGAACTACTTCCGACATAACAAAGAATGCGCCGACTATATGCGCCCCATCTCCCTTCTCCCTCACACAGCTGTGTATGTGTGTGTGTGTGTGTGTGTGTATGGAATGAACGCGACTAGTTAAATAATTCCCACAACAACCGCAGCAGAGCAACAACGAAAATACAGCCAAAAAAATAGCGATGAAGAAGAAGCAGAGAGCAGAAAGGATGAATGCCGTTGCCGCACAGTTGAGCGTGTGCAGTCGAGCGTTGCAAAGCAGCGAAGAGAGCAACAAACATAACAGCAACAATAACAACAACAAAATAGAAAAGCCAACAGTAGCTGCAAAATAAATATAAAAATAAAACTAACCAAGCAGCAGCAGCATCAGCCATAAACGACAACTCTAAAGGACAAACAAAAACACACACACCGAAAATATAATCAAAATTCGCGGTATCTCGCTCAGCTTTAAGAAGCGCACATTTTAAAGCCCATTGGAGCACGAAATGACCTGCACAAAAAATAGACTTGGTCGAGATTTAAGACAAACGTTTGCCAACCACAGCAGCCAGTTCACATTTCACATTGCCCATGGCCATTGCCAACGGAGTCGTAACATAAACAGAGATTCACAGTGGAAGCTTTCGAAAAGCGCTCAAGAGCGAGGCAGTAAACCAGTGAGAGAGTGAGTGTGTGAGAGTGTGAGTAAGAGAGAGGTGTGTGAATTTTAGAGCGACTCGAGTGGCAGAGCTGTCAGCTGTTCAAGAGATACACGTGCTGAAGCTTTTTACTTTGCTACTTGTTTGTTTGTAAACAAGTTGAAAGCTTTGCGAACAGCTGATCGAATTTGCAACGCACAGTGGGCTGAATGTTAGTGAAAATTGATCAGAATTAAATGTGAGTGAAAAGGAAAATAAAGTTGCAAAAAATAAACAATTTATAAAAGAAAATTAATATTTACTTAAGCGGAAGATAATTATAATTAAATAAATTAATATAAATATTTAAATTTATATTTAAGATCACTGATGTCCAAAAGTATGAAAAAAAGCAATAAAATTCTTTTTGTAATCAATAATATTGAGTTTAAGTGCGTATAGCAATAAATAATAATAAAAATAATAAGTACCTAAAAATATCTATTTATATAAAATATATGTTGAGAGTTATAAATAAAATACCTAAATGAGTTTGAATTGCGAATCATATAAACTGACCTCATACAACAACCCATACTAAGCTATAGAAATTAGTACGATTATAATTTACATATCTCTCACATGCATCCCTTTCTCCCTCTCTCCCTTTATCGTTAGTTAAAGTGAAATCTGTTAAACAGAAATAATTGAAACAGAGCGTAAACATGACGGGCCACATGAAAACTATGCCAGATTTTAAATTGAAATTGACCGAAAGCATTAGCATAAATTGTTTAGCAATTATCTAATAAAAACAATGGATAAATATTAATGCCAATTATCGGAGGCAACGAACGAACGAAAGTAAATTAAATCAGCAGCAAGTACGTAAACCGCAATTAAGTCCAAGCTCGTGCTGTTTGGGCCAAATTCGCGTAATAAATAAATAACGTGTACGAACGAGACGCAGACAAGTTCCGACAAGTCACGCGCTTAACGGTAGCAATTGATGAACCGATTGGAATGAGAACTGATTGGAATACTAAAATACAAGTGGATCTATAATGTGAGAGTGAAATGGAAAGTAGTGCACTTACCTTTCGTCTCGTTCCTTTTGCTCTTCGCCTGCGTTCTGGTCTCTTTTGTCGCCAATTTCGTCGCTCTTTTTCGTTGGCAAACAGATCCTCGACGCTGCTGCTGCTCAGCTGACTCAACTCATTGTCGGATGAACTTTCATTTGAACTCAATTCATTATCCATAATTCCAGTCTCTGCATCGCGCTGTCGCAGCACACGATAGTTGCCGCCGGCGTCGCTGCCACTGCCGCTGCCGTTGGCGTTGGCGCTGCTCATAAAACGTTCGCGAAATGATTTATAGAGCACAGCGCTGACACTTCCAATGCTGCTGCGTCCCCTTCCATGAATTCCCGCTGCCACGCTGCCGCTCGCTGCGCTGCGTCGCTGCTTATCAGTCTTGTGTCGTGCCGCCACGCTCGTTGACTCCAGAAAGGCGCCTCCACTCATGGTGAATAATGTTCTTGGATTTTCTTCTTTCTCTTCAGCTTGTTCTTCTTCGTCTTCTAGTTGTTCTCAGTTATGCAATGGATTTCGATGCCATTGGGTTCATGTTGAGATTCGCTTTATGCACTCCTGCGTCTTTCAATTGGCACAGTTAGCAATTACCAACTTCTTCTCGCTTCTCTGTGTCCTCCTTCTTCTTCTTCTTCTCCTTCTCCTCTTCTTATGCTCATTCGGTTCGGTGTTCAATCTGCCAAAGAAGTGGGCGCAAATTTGCATGTGCTGCATTAATAAGGGAAATTTGTTGGGTGCGCCAAACGGTATTTCTTAAATTTCTAACATGCATTCTTGAGTTTATAGGCAAGCTGCAGCTGCAGATATATCTTAAGATACAAATGTATCTCGGTAAGTGCAATATGGGGATTGGCAAGTGGTAAGTGCGTCAGTCAATAGACAAAGACGAAAACTGTTGAGGGGGACAATGAGGCATGCAACAGACTTGAGGCGCCCATTTAAGTAGGTAGGTTATGGATATGAAGATGTTATAGGAAATAATATGCACATACATATATAAAGAAATTAACATTCTATTAATTATTGTATGTAAACATTTAACGTCGATTCAATAACATTAAAATATATATAGAAATATATATTAAACTATTTAATTAAAAAAGTTTCCAAGTTAACATTAAATTAAACATTCTTGCGAATCTCTAACAATTTAATTTAATGACAAAAGAAGGTAATGGATCGACTTGTTGAGGATTGGTAGGGATTTGTTAATAGCAAATTATATTAAAGATAATTTCCTATTCCTAACTATCTCTAGGTAGGCATTAGTTAATACAAAATTGTATTAAAGATTATTTCTATTTCTAATTATATCTAATATAATTTCCAATTAACAAATCCCTACCAATCCTCAAGTCATAATAGAATGTTTGGAATTAGAGAACAACATCTACATAACTTTATAATCTCATTGATATTAAATTTACAAATCGTAGCCTATATCTAATATTTATAAATATATGAATTGAAAACTGTTTTGGTTTCATCAAAATCGTCGACAGAAGTTGAAACAAATTAGAAAATAAATTCGCAGTTAACTTAATTTAAAATCATTTCTAAAATGATATAAAATTCAAAGTTACATAAGAATCTTTTAGTGTCTCAATTTTCAATGAGACTGTAAGGTCAAAATGGAAAATTTTTGAGAATTATCACGAAAATTAAATCTACAAATTCAATGTAAATACTATTACTTTAAGCCTCTATAATTAGATAGCTTTAATATTTAACAGTGGAGTTTATTAAAACAATTCTCTTTTCACATGTGTTCACAGGGCTGTTTAGAAAAGAGTTTGAACTTAGAAAATAGTTGAGGGATTGAGCCTGAACTTCAATTAATCAGACAACGAATAGTGCGAAAACAATGTTAATATGTGACTGCAGATGAAAGCAAAAACATACCAGGAACTGGAACATTTTTAATTCAATTTTTAGAATCAATCGACCTCATCATTTAGCAACTAAAATTGAGATTTTAGGCACTTTTAAATGTTTCTTAGGATTTGAATTATTAAACTGGACTTAGCACTCTACCCAAATTGGACAGAAAAATTGAAAAGCATACAATGAATTTTAAAACGATTTTTTAATGATTCTTGTCGCATCAGCATTAGCAGATCGTTTATTTAGCAAACTTAATATAAATTTGAACCACTTTCGATAATCAATTGGACAATAGAGACTTAGCAGTCTCCGTTTGCTATCAATCGAAAACCTCGAAGTATGATTAAAATAATTTATATATTTTGCTTTCATGAAAGCTAACAAAATAGGTATTAATTTGGGAGACTCTAAATCAATTTTACAATATTAGAAATAACAAATCATTATAAAATAAAAGTTTAAAATTCTTAATTTTAGCATGTATTTTTCAAGCATGTATTCAGAATGTTATTGTCAAATTCAAACATTATGCGGATAAAATGGCAACGACTCAGCATTAAAAAAGTCAGCATACTCATAACAGTTTGTTTTGTCACTTTCATTGTGCATATTCGACAATTTCGTTGGAGAATTACTTAATTTGATACGTAATTAAGAGAGACGTTTCTTTTGTAATCCCAACTCTTATTGATTGTTAATTGGAAAGGCCTGGCTATAATGGCCTGTAAAGTCTATCTGCAACATTGAATTGATATTTATTTGGTATCACAGCTGTCACCCTTTAATCCCCCCTTTTCACCTGAAAATCCTTCCCCTGGGCAATTTGGTTGCATCGAATGACAGCGAAAAGTTAAATTATCCCGTTCAAATTTTTGTTAATTCATGTCTTTAAAAAAAGAAACAACAGATGGAAAATAAATGCAACGGCAAATGAACATGAAAATGCGAAAAATTTTCTCTGTTTGTTTTTCTGTCTCTTTTGTGCCTTTGGGCCTTTGGCATGCAAGTGAAAAGTGTCGGAAAACATAAAAGCCACAAATGAGGAGGAAAACGCGAGTACCACATGGTGTGGCCCTTATGCCGAGTATCGAGTAAGAGTACGAGTATGAGTACAAATACGAGTACAAATACGAGTACGAGTATTTGCAGCATGGTGACAAAGGTTAACGAGTTCATAAAGGCATGTCATTGTTATGATGACAGCGGTTAAATCCGCAAATCTGACCAACTATGCAGTCCCATTAATGCTAACTACTTATTTATTATTATACACAAATTGTTATATCTTAATAATATGTATATTAACATATATGATAATATACTACTTGATGCCCTATGTCTCATGTGGAAATGAGGAAATAAAAAATAAAAAGAACCATATACTTTCGTTAATTATAATTTTACAGCAATTATTTGACTTTTTTAGTGTTTATTACAATTACGTAATTAATTTGATTTTACATTGCAAGAAAATTATACTTTATATCAGATTATTTACCACGTATTATTATTAACAATCCACATCTTTTGTAAATTTATCGTTCTCAAATAAGGGGAATAATTTTAAATATTCCAAAGTTATTTAATAAAATGAAAAATAAAAAGAAAAATATACTTTTGTAAATAATCATTTTTCAGCAATTATTCGACTTTTTTGGTGTGTATTATAATTACGTAATTATTTTGATATTACACTGCAAGAAAATTATACCAAATATCAGATTAGGTAAATTTGTCGTTCTAAAATTAGGGGAATAATTTTAAATATTCCAAAAAGTTATTTAATAAAATTAAAGTTATTTAAAAATAAAAAATAAAATAAATAGAAAAATATACTTTTGTTAATTATAATTTTACAGCAATTATTTGACTTTTTAAGTGTTTATTAAATTTACGTAATTAATTTGATTTTACACTGCAGGAAAATTATACTTAATATCAGATTATTTACCACATATTATTGTTAACAATCCACATCTTCTATAAATTTGTCGTTCTCAAATTAGGGGAATAATTTTAAATATTCCAAAAAGTTATTTAATAAAATATTATAATTTTATTTGAAGTGAAATGATACAAATAAAGAGAAATGTATAAGCACCAATTTAGAAATAAAAATAAATGTAAAGTTAGTAAGTATAATACTTTAAGAACGTTTTTTCAAACTACGCATATTTCAACGAGAGAAAAAAATTTTAATGCAAAAAAAATACATAAGAAAATTAATAATAATTACAGAAGTCTATTCATTAATTTAATAATATATATTACAATATAACAATAATATTATTGTTTGGAATATAATAATTAAGTATTGATCATTTAATAAAAATTTTAATGAAATTGTTAATAAGTTTTAATATTTAGACTATAAATATTATTAATTAATTGTTTAACATTTATTATTTATTGTAAAAGTAATTGCTCATGCTGTAAAATTAATTAAGAATGATTAAATCTAAAGAATTTGCCGCTTTTGTCATCTACCATTTACCAAGTACAGCAACAATAACAACATAACAAGCGGCTTCCTTAAATAATTTCCATTATTCTTAATATGCAGATACTGCGAGGAAGAAGAAGAAGAAAAAGTAGTAGCCTCAGGAAATGCCCATTAAACAGGTTATCATCAAAATCTATAGACATATTTAACCATCATTTAAATTCTCACGGTGTATTGACGTTTCAAGCATAATAAACAAACGCTGAGGGCTGTCTAGAGAGGGAGAGAGAGAGACTGAGAGCGAGAGCGAGGAAGAGAGACAGTGGGGAAGAGAAGTATTCTCACTGGGAGGAACCACCGCATTGATACACCATGGCAAACTGTCACATTAGCATATTGGGAACAACGCAACGGGCTAACAAAAATGCGACTTGGTCTCTGTCTCTGTTGTTTGCCGTTGAGACGTTGACGTTGACGCTGTCGTTGACTTTGACGTCTGACGTTGCGGCGCAGTCGCTGCCGCTCTCGACGCCGCTGTCGACGTCGCTGCTGGCGTCGCATGCGCATGCGCAACTTTGTCTTGGCCAGAAGAAGATCGTCGGCCCGTTTGTTGGTATCAGTCGGTTTGCAGAGTTTCGCGTGTGCGGTCGAAATAAAATAAACGAGACAAGCAACAAGAAAAGAAAGAGGTGACAAACAGGGAAACAGCAAGAAAGAAAAGAGACGAAAGAAAGCAACAAAAATCTGGCTATGTCTGGGCGCGACTTGTTGACAGTTTGAATTATGTGCTAAGCGAGTGAGAAAAAGTACAAAAAAATAATAAAAAATAAAATAAAAAATAAGAAAAAAAACATAAAGGTTAAAAAGTAGATCGATGCATGTGATTAACATAATTAATGCTGAACGAACGGGAAAAATCTGAAACTGAATTTGACGAAAAATCGAAAAAAGAACTTAAGAAAATCTTTGCCTTGTGTCTAAGTTAACGGTACGCACTAAACGCATTTAGTTAACGTGTTTCCTTGCTCATTGACCTAACATTGCAATATTCACAACAACAACAAAATTGCATAAAGACAACAACAAGTTTTGTGGCGAAAACCAGTAGAAGAAGAAGAAGAAGATGTTGCTGCTCCACTTACATCATTGGCCATTAGTGTTGGCCATCATTTCCTGCATTGTCGCCGCCTCAACACCAACAACAACAACAACAACAACAAGAACAACAACAACATCCTCCATACCTGGCAAATATCAGGCTTATGGCAACCAGCATCAGCCCAAGAAGCTGCGTCTTGGACTTGGAACTGGAAGTGGAGCTGGAGTTGGTCAGGGAGCTGGAGCCTCTGCTGGCAATTCCAGTGCTGTGGATGTCACAGCCAATAAACCTGTATTCCGGCAAAATCCGATCAAGAATTGGTTTAACGTCTTTAATCGCAATAATTCGCCGCCGGCTCAAGAACAAACAGCGACATGTTCTTGCAGGTGAGCAACGACAACGTTTAAGAAGGAGAAGAGGGAGGAGAGAGGGAGGAGAGAAAGCGGGGAGTGAGTGAGAAGTGAGGCGGGAGCGGGAGAGTGTATACAAAAAAGCTGTCATGGCCATGACAATCAATTTCCAGTCAGCCAAGTTATCCACAATTCATTCGGCGTTTATTGTCATGGCATACAAATCACACATTACAGTTAAAGATACAGATACATTTGTGCGTGATGTGTGAGATGAATTGACACCACAAACTTTTGGCCCACTCTAAGAGTTGCCAATTTCAACTGGAAGTTGCAATTAAGTATTTAAGTTGTTGCAGCTAAAGACAAGAATTAAATTGTTAGAATATTGAAATAAATCATGGAGTGTAATCACCGAATTCTTATTGTAAAACTCAAGAAATTATCATTATTCTCTGATTCATTATAATGATTATTTAATCAGATTTATTTATTTTTACCAATTATAAAAAATAAGGTGTTATTTTGACTTTATAAATGAAAAAAAAAAATTAAATTATATTATTAGATTATTATATATAATTTTTTTTTTAAATTTAAAAATGGTTCACTGTCTACGAATGTTTATAAATTTTGTTCATATATTCCTTATAAAAAAGTCAAAATAACACCTTAACTTTTATTTCTGATTCCAAAAAAATTAAACTCAAGAAATAATCATTATGCTATAAGTTTTAATTTGTTTACTCAAAAATAATGATTATTTTATTAGTTAAAATAATAAAAATTATATAATTATAATTCACGTTTTTTTACAGTTACTAAAAGTGAATTATTTTTTCAATTAACAAAAAACAAAATAATTATTATTTACTGTCCCTGGAATGAATTCAATTTAACTTGGAATACAGAACAAATTACAGATTCGACTATCAAAACTTATTAAAATTATATCAGTTTAAAAAGTCAAAAAATAGTTTTAAAAAATTACATTCTGTAATTTGTTTCCCAATTTTAATTTACAGCTTTCTTAACACATTGAATCTTGCTTTTATGGCCTGCAAACTATTAATTTCAGGCTTCATACCTAAATCACTTGGTTAAATTACTTCTTTTTTCTTTTTTGTTCTTGAATACAAAATCAGACACACTGATCAGCATTAGGTCTGGTTACTTAGTTGCAGTTCTCAGTTCTCAGATCTCAGTTGTGCAGTCTTGAGATGCGCATTTGAAAAGCATTCCTAAGATGCCTTCTACAAATTGCATTGCTTTGGCCATTGGCAGTTCGAGTTGGCCATGGGGAATTGTTTAGGCCCTATGGGACGAAAGAGACAGGAAAACTGTTTGCTGTTTGCCAAAGCATCCATTTCAGGCAGTTTGAAAAAGAATGCCTTTGTCGGCATTTGTTACTTTGGAATTTTGATGAATCGATGCGTTGATCACAAGAGATTTTCAATATACGAATTAGGTTAGGTCAGGACTTTTCTTCTTTTCTTCAGCAACAGATTTTCACTTTTCTTGTTCGAGCGCATTCCATGCAAACTAATCAGATTGTCCAGCTATATATAAAATGTTAATGTGAATTTTTATTTTATTACTCAACTTTAAATTAATATTCTAAATCGAACTGAAATTGGGTAAAGAAATAAATTTGTGAATCAGTATTTTTTAAATTATTTCTTTTGCCCAATTTTAATTTAAAAAAGTATCAAAAACAAAAGTTTATTATTTTAATTTAAAACAAAATTCATTTTGTGGACTAATTTTAGCTCAATTCTTGAGACTTTTTTTTTAAAAGCCTAAAACTGGTTTTATTTCTTGCCTTTCGTATTTTATGCTTTTTATTTTTAATTTTTTTTTAGCATTTTAAATGAGTTGAAACTGATTTGCATATAATTTGATAACATTTAATGTATCTGTATTTGTGTCTGTAAATGTATTTGAATGTGTGTGTGAATTCTGCCCACATGAGCATATGCTTTATAGGGTATACTCGCACTTATAAGGTGTAGCTTTGAGCTTGGCCCAATGCGTCATTTCTCCGCCAGGGAAACGCGACATTCTCTGAATTGGGTCGCATACATTTCTCTGCATGCCTTTGTCTCTGTCTCTGTCTCTGTCTCTGTCTCTGCTTTTCGGGAAGCCGTCGTCGCCCTCGTCCACCTTGTCCACCATTTTTTCGGGCAATGACTTGATTAAACAACAACAAGAACAACAACAAAATCAAACAGAAAGCCAACTTCTGCATATCGAAGTATAAAAAATATATAATATTTTAAACATCGATACAGAAAAGAACTTTGTAGTGTTTCCATTTGGCAAACCGGCTCTTCCCTTCTCCTTTTCCCTCTCTTTCTCTTCCCCTATTTCTTTCTCTTTTTAAAAGATTTTTGAATGCATCTGCTTTGTATCTTTGGCAATTAAAAACCAGTTTAATGTAACGACATTAACATAAAGTTGATGGAAAATCTGCAAAGCGTTTAGCCGTGCTCATAAAACACTTTGACACTTTCTTTATGACAATATTAATGAGGTTTGTTAATCTCTTTTGGGTTATTGAACTCTGAACAAATCGACGCGGTTTCTCATTGATTGTTAATAAACTAGACTTAACAGAATTGTATTGACAACTTAGAAAAATGATTAAGCTTTAAACAACCAGAACGGTTCAATTAATAGCCATATAAAAGCTTTTTATTTTGACTTATCTATAAAATACTAAAGTTTATGTTACCGTATAAATAATGAAAGCACTGAAGAACAAAGTCTTTTTGCAACTAAGTTTGTTTTATAGTAGTCCAAAAACTTGATAAATCTTTTTGCTTTAGGTCATCAGTAAATTGCAAAGCTTTACCGTGCTTTTCGAAATCATTTTTCAGCTATATCAGCTAAATGATTTTGTATAATTTCTTCAAAAAGTAAATATGCTCTCAAAGTTCTTTACTAACTTTGTATCTAATATACAAAGATGCAAGATAGATAAACAAATCACAAAATATATATACAAAAACGATGAAATGTTCCCAGCTATGTTGTGCCAAAATTTCATCCTTTTTGGTCTAACCGTTTGTGTTGCACGAAGATCAGTCAGTCAGTCAGGACAAACAGTTTTATATATATAGATGTAAAAAAATTGACTATTAATAGAGTTTTGAGACTTACTTAAGCTTAACAATAAAGATACACATAATACTCTCAATATATAAGCTTTAAGTTGCTTTCAAAAATTATTTTGTAGTTGTAACTCCTTCAGAACTTTAACCATGTCCAGATAAAATGCATGATTCTTAACTTAAATGTTTCAACTTCTATATATATATATTAATTAAAATCAAGATATTAAATACGAGCATTAGAATGGACCCGTTTTATTCGTGGAAAGCTCTTATTTTTACACAGAAAAAAAAATTCGGGATTCCGGGCTAAAATCAATCCCAGCGGTGTCAGAAGTACGGTAATCCCGGATTCTTATAAACCAAGTATGAAATACTTAAATTAAGCCCGCTTTTTCTCAACAATATTTTTAATTTTGGGGTTCTGTAATATTTGTTTTGATTTTGATTTTGATATTTGTTAGATCCAATACTTTAGGCTTCTTTCACTTTTTTTTGTAAATTTTTTAATATCATTGAAATTTTATCTACGTATCTTAATTTACATACTTTAAAAATTCAAGCTAAAATCAAGTTTAAAGAACTTGGATTTTTTTTCTGTGTATTTTTGTTAACTTAACTGAACTGCATAATTTTGTTTAGAAAATGAGTTTTCATATTAAGCTGGAGAGATTGAGATATGCTTTTCATGTGGAGATGCCCGGCAAGTGGATGATAATCATTTATTTACTCAAGACTTCCAACCACTTCCAACTTCCAACTGAGTATACTCATGCCCATTCCATTGTTAACGTTTTTGCAGATGCGGAGAGCGCAACGATGAGTCGAGAATCGTGGGGGGCACCACGACTGGCGTCAGCGAGTATCCCTGGATGGCCAGACTGAGCTACTTCAATCGGTTCTACTGCGGCGGTACGCTGATCAACGATCGCTACGTGCTGACGGCGGCGCACTGCGTCAAGGGCTTCATGTGGTTCATGATCAAGGTGACCTTTGGCGAGCACGATCGCTGCAATGACAAGGAGCGTCCCGAGACTCGATTTGTACTGCGCGCCTTCAGCCAGAAGTTCAGTTTCTCCAACTTTGACAATGACATTGCATTGCTGCGTCTCAATGATCGCGTGCCGATCACCAGCTTCATCAGACCCATTTGTCTGCCGCGTGTGGAGCAGCGTAATGATTTGTTTGTGGGCACACGCGCCATTGCCACCGGCTGGGGCACGCTCAAGGAGGATGGCAAACCTTCGTGCCTGCTGCAGGAGGTGGAGGTGCCAGTGTTGGATAACGATGAGTGTGTGGCCCAAACGAATTATACACAAAAAATGATCACCAAGAATATGATGTGCTCTGGCTATCCCGGTGTTGGTGGGCGTGACAGCTGTCAGGGTGACTCTGGTGGTCCCCTCGTCCGCCTGCGTCCCGATGACAAACGCTTCGAGCAAATTGGTATTGTCTCCTGGGGCAACGGATGTGCGCGGCCAAATTATCCCGGTGTCTATACCAGAGTTACCAAATATCTCGATTGGATTGTGGAGAACTCACGGGATGGCTGCTTCTGCGATGAGGATTACTAATTAATGCCCAAGCTGCATTCTCTGCATACAGCATACAGCTTTTAGTTTATAGTTTTTAGTTTGTAATATTACCTCTATAAAAACTTTTGTACTTTGATGCGATAAGAAAACTAAAAATAACACAAAACAACTGAATAAAGTTAACACGAATGTAGGCTAAGCCAACGAGTTCCTTATTCAATTTCACATAAACAAAATAACTAAAGTTTCTTTTAATTTAATTAAATACTTGAATTCTTATTTTACTTTCAAAGTCATTAATTTGTTCACACTAAAATAACGGCCAAGCAGCGCACTGCTTACATTGAACATACTGCACTGCTTGTGTGAATAACTTTAAAACTGCTTACTTGTACTGCTTGTCAACGTAGTTGCATGCATTTATTTTATATTTACTTACTTATGTGACAGTTTTACTTTATTTATGCAAAAGTTATTAACTAATAATATACTTTAATTTTAACAATTCATTCTTTTTATATTTATATATTTATAACTTTGGCTTCTTATGCAACATATTCAACATAAGCTCAAAACAAAACTTCGCACACTTTCAGTTTCGTTGCAAGCGAAAAAAGCACATGTTGCAAGTTGCCAAATACATATAAACTTAATATATATACAGACACACATACATGTGTGCTAATCTGCTTATATTCACATTTGACTTTTTGCTTTGCTGTGTGCGCCCGAAAAAAGCAAATAACGTTAGAAATACATCTAAACAAGCTTGTGGGAAAACTGGTTTCTTCTTCGAACAGCTGTAAATACACACACCGACTCATGGGAGAGAGATACAATATGAACTAAAGTTAATAAAGATGAACAGAAACAGCAAACGGCAACATTAGCTCGAAAAGTTAAATGCTAACTTGGCCTGCAGAAGACACACAAAACACGCACTCATTTCTCTGTTTACTTTTTGTATTGTACTTATAGATTGTGATTCACTGAAGAAACTTTAGATAGATAATATCGCTGATAACAATTATCTATTATTTTCTCAACAATTTTTATTTATTATCAGTAATTACTTAGACGACATTAATCAAGTATCTGGCACTTTTCACTCCACTCACTTGCGTAATTATTTAATTTGTCACACTGAAGATTCGCGCATCCGTCAGATACATTCGGTTTGACTTTCTGTTCTGCGCTTGCTGTTAATGCTGCACTTGGTTGACGTCTTCCAGGTCGTTGCTGGCAATGTTTTCTTAATTTTAGTATATCTTTATCTTTCATTTTTTGTTTGCCTTGCGTTGGCAGCAGCTGTTGTTTACCGTTTGCCGCTCGCGCGCTCACTAAAAATGCCGACATGGATCGCTCCCAGAGATTGGCCTCGTCAGAGAATCGTCTCGGGTGCTGCTCAACTGAGGTCGTAGTTGTGTTGTCTTTGTGGAGTTGCTCTCTATAGCAAACTGAGTAAACTGAGCAGGCCTAGTCTTAAACACTCTCATAGCCAACTTCAACAACTTGTACAATTTGTAAAAAGTTTTACAAGTTACTTGTCTATTTCAAATCAAACTTCAACAAATTATATTTTCACAATTCTAAACATGTCGTTGCCCACGAAAGATGCAACCCAGCAACCAGAGGTAATTGGTGATGTGGGACTTGCCACAACATCCAAGTCGGGACCCGATGTTTTCGGCGATATTGACAAGCGTTTGAGTTTGTTGTTGGACCGTGCAAATAAGCTAGAATCCACACTGAATCGTTTAAATAATGAGCGTGACGATAATGACGATAGCGATCTAGATATGGATCTGATCTCTAGCGAAGATGTTGATGATCAATATAGTTTTGAGGTGGATGATTTGGATCTAGATGCAGATGATATCGATAATGATACTGATACTGATGACGTTGCTGATAATATTGAGAAAATAGATCTGGATGCCCACGAGGATTAGATAAAGAATAGCTAATTAATCAAGACATTAACAAATTGTAAATTACACACAACAAACAATCTCTCGAGAACAGAGCATAGGGGATTCAATTAATCAAATGTGTTTTTAAAGCTGATAAATCTATAATACATTGCAAATCTATGTATAAAATATTTTATGTTTTTTGAATTACAGCTTAAATCTAAAACTACATAAAGCGCCATCTATTAGCAGTTGGCTGTATCTTAAATTACTGACGAAGCATGTAACTGCTTGCCAAACTGTGCACTACTTGCAAGCAGTTGTATGCACTTCTACACTGCTTTATGACTATTGTGACCTTTTCTAAATCTGCCGTAAAACTTTATAATTTTAAATAAATAGTTTCGATTATTTATTAAAAAATGTAAGGACTTATGATACATGTCATTTTATTATTACAAAAGTTTTACCAATTTTTAAGCCCAATGCTCTTGCAAAGTCCCCTTATTGCTCACGTAGCTGTAGTCGTGGTTATTTCCTCATCGATCATCGTTTCTGTCGTCGATTCCGTCGTAGATTCCGTCGATAGGGAGCAGGCTTTGAACGATATGACCTGCGTGGTGCAAAGTTGAGTCAGTTCATTGAAATACTCGCCAGTTGGACACTCAGACACGGCAATTGTGGTACCATTTTGACAAATGGCAAATCCCGTGCATCCATCATCCGACAGGTTGGCCAGCTGTATTGTCGAATTACCCATATTGACGCAGCGATTATGGTCGCAACGTACGTCAGTTCGTGGCACACAGGCGCCATCATTATCGCTACTGAAGAAGCGTCCATCGGGACACACGCCATGCTCCAGAACCATTTGTCCCTCAGTGTTATTCCGGCAATAATAATAGCCATTGCACGTGCGATCGTCGGAAACAAAGCTTCCCACCTTGGGGCAAAAATCCGGCTCAGCCGTAGGAGGTGGCGGCTCCGTAAAGGTGCACTCCACATTCTGTGGATAATCACATTTGCCGAGACTTGCACTGAATAGGAAGGTGTCGGGACAGGTTCCATTAACGATCTCACCCTGCCAGCACATTTGCCAGCCATTACAATTCCAGGGATCTTTGATAAACACACCATCAGGCAATATATTGCAATAACTATCGGGACTCATTTTGGAATTGCAGGGATAATCCCGTATGCATGCCTCAGTGCCAGGGTTAAAGTTGAATCCGACTTTACACTCTCCTCGTCCCCCCGTTCCATTAATGCAATAGTAATATCCGTTGCAGGTGTACGGATCGGGGGTAAAACCATTTGCCACTTCCGCACATGCATCGCTTGAGATGCACACCACGTCCTTCGATGCCACACAATCCTCACTGTTTCTGTCATAAAAAAGTCCCTCGGCGCAGGTTCCATTAACAGGCATCCCATCGATGCACTGTATCCAGCTATTACAATTCCTTGGATCATTGATTTTAGTCCCATTTACAACCAGTGTGCAAATCAGATCCGGATCAAATGTGGATTCCACAGCTGAAGCCGTAAGTATTCCCATTCCCATTATGGTTAGTAAAAGTGTGTAGCATGTTTTATCCCTTGATATTATCGAATCTGCAAAATATATATTCCGTACTAAAGTATTTTTATTTCATAAAGAACTAAGAAGCTAAAGATCTTAATTTCAAAAATTGATTATATTTCTAATTTCACTCATTTATTTATTTTTATTTATTATTATTTTTTTTTGTAAAGCGTTTAAAACGTTTTACAAAATTCGGAGCGTCCTTTTTGAAATGTATTTTTTTTTTAAGATTCACTTTTAAATACAAGTTGAAATTATTATCACAATTTATTGTTTGTAATCATTTGTTTATTTTAATTGTTAGGTTTACGCACTCATATTTAAGATATTGAAATTGATCCGGGGTACGACTTCTTTGGCCAACGACAACGACTAACTGAATGGGAACTAAACGTAACTGCTTTTTAAATGCTATACCAACTTTCAACAATTCTACAATCTTCTATTTTTGGAGCATTAGAACAGAGCCGAAACTATCGCTTTATTATCAAAATGACACTTGATAATTCAATATCAAATTAATATCATTATTTGAAAAATGATATATTAGAAAACTTCATTCATTTCTAAAGATAAACAAATTTGCAAATGGTTTAAAAATAAGTAATGTAATAAGTCAGTGGAAATGAGTGAAATGAGTATGATTGGATTGTTCATATCGATATACTGTTAGAATAAATGTGACGGTATTTAAAGGGTATTTTATGGAATTGTATTTGACACTTTCCTTATAATTTCCTTAAATAAAATCAAGAGTCACTACAAATGATGTTGTAATATATATGTAATTAAAAAATTATTTATCCCGCATGATTAGTTTGATTCATTGTGGTTGTACTATCAGATCGAGGCAAAGTATATAAGGCACAATATAAAATGCAGTAAGTTCATAAGTTACATTTAGTTAAGATTTTAACATGAAAGGAATAATATCGCTTGTGTGTCTTCTCGGATATGTGCAGGCATTTTCCTGGGAGTGGGAAGAGTATAAGCTCAGCCACAATAAAATATACGATGACGCGAGCGAGGAGGAGCTTCGATGGAGGATCTTCAATGATAATAAGGAAATCATTGATAGACACAATGAACAGTTTGCGGCTGGAAAAGAAACATTTGAAATGGGCGTTAACCAATTCACAGATCTGTTGCCAAAGGAATTCGAAAGCTTAATGCTAAGCAGCCTAAACATGACTGAAGATGAAGATGAAGATGAGGGTGATTTGATTTATGATCCCCCTGAAAATCTGAAAATTCCGAAAAGTGTTGATTGGCGAAAATTAAAAGCTGTTACTCCAGTGAAAAATCAGGGTAGATGTGGATCCTGTTGGGCCTTTGCTGCCGTAGCCTCCTTGGAGGGTCGACATTTTTTGAAAACAAAAAATCTGATAAGTCTCTCCGAACAGAATTTGGTGGATTGCTCGAAAAGTGATCATGGTTGTCATGGAGGACTAGCAACAAGGGCTTTAAGATATATTAAGGATAATGATGGAATCGACACTGAGAAATCGTATCCCTATGAAGCTAAACAGCATCACTGTAGATTTAAGGATTCAAACATAGGAGCTACAGTTCGGAATATTGTATCTGTTAGAAGTGGCAGCGAATCTGCACTAGCTGCAGCTGTTGCCTCAAAGGGACCAATTGCCGTCTCGATCGATGCAACAAATCTTCATCATTACAAAAATGGGGTTCTGCAGAAACCTTGCCATAAAAAACCCAGTCATGCGGTGACGGTTGTGGGTTACGGCAAAGATCATCAGGGCTTGGATTACTGGCTTGTTAAGAACTCCTGGGGGGAAAAGTTTGGAGAGGAGGGTTACGTGCGTATGGCTCGCAATCATAACAATTTGTGTCACATTGCCAGCAGACCTGTCTATCCTGTTTTGTAATTGACGATTACTTGTCTATTTAAAAGCATTCTATACTGTTTAATCGTTTACCTTTTCAACATGATTACATTGTTTTATAAACGTTATGGAGACATACATGTATATTAATATATATAATAAAGATACATATAATCAGCATCAAAAAACATCACCATAGTTTGAAAATGTTTCTTTTCCAGCCGCAAATTGTTCATTGTGTCTATCAATGATATCCTTATTAGCATTGAAGATCCTCCATCGAAACTCCTCCTCGTTAAATAAAAATAAAAATTAAAAAAAAAAAAAATTGGCCTTGTGCACTGTGCGCAAAAAGGGTGAGCTTCTTTGTACATAAAAATTACTTTTTGCGCAGTGCCGAATGCCAATTGTTTTTTTTTATTAATTTATATTTTTATTTAAAATTTTTATATTAAACTCAATTTTGTTCGTCACAAAATTGGATATCAGAAATTTTGGGGCTGGAAATTGCTTTCGTCACTAGACTTTTACCTCGTTTAGAGGTTTTTTTGTGGGATATCAGAAATTCTTGCAATTGCTTTTGCTTTTGACATATTTTCATATTTAAAAAAAATGTTTTTTTTATTATAAAGAAAAGTAGGGGGCTCCGCCCCCTGCTCGCATCGCTTAAGTTGCTACTCTACTGTCGGAAGCCCCGTACCTACTGTGAGAAAAAAAGTTTCTCATACTAAGACTTAGACTTCGCCCGATCGGTCCTATGACAGTTATATGATATTGTGGTTCGATTAGAACCAACTTTCTTCAGGATCTATAAGTCGAACTTAAATGCATATTCTATTAGTTTTGTTACGATATCTCTTGTAAAAAAAGTTTTTTATGCTAAGACTTGATTTTCACCCGATCGGTCCTATGACAGCTATATGATATAGTGGTCCGATTTGAACCAACTTTGGCCAGGATATATAAAACGAAGTTAAATGCATATTTTATCAGTTTGGTTGAGATATCTCATAAAACAAAAAAGTTTTTCGTACTAAGACTCCATTTTCCCCCGATCGGTCCTATGACAGCTATATGTTATAGTGGTCCGATTTGAACCAACTTTGCACAGAATATATAAAACCAAGTTAAATGCGTATTGTGTCAGTTTGTTTGAGATATCTCATACAACCAAAAAGTTTTTCGTACTAAAACCTGATTTTCGACCGATAGAAAAATGTATACATTCAGTTAACAAGCAATATCTTCCAAACCCCTTGGTCAAAGTTTATGTTTCATATACTAAAAAACGCAAAATTCTACGTTAGAGCCGTTTTGTCAGAAATCGCCAAAATGTAAGCTAAAAAACTTTATTTCACCTGTAAAATGTTACCTGAGTACTTTAGAAAAAGTTTAAAGGTACGCCTAAAAGCCTTCAAGCACACCTTTCCAATGATACCCAGAACATATCTATAGCTTCTATGGTATGGAAACTGGTGAGGTTTCAAATTTAGCGGGATTTTGCGATTTTCCGCTAAGCTAGCGGGAAATTGAAAAAGTCGTAAAACAAACATTTCTAGATTTTCAAAAATGAACAAATCCCCATCATAACATCTACGCTTTTTTAGCGCTTTGATACAAACAGACAAACAGACAAACAAAGAAACTAACTTTTCACTTCATTTTTAGTATTCTACTAAAATTTTCAAATTTATTTCTCTTTTGAACCAGTTATCGGATTTGGTTCATCAAGGTATCAAACGACGCGTATTTTTGATAAGAATTAATAATAAAATTAATAAATAATACGTAAAAGCCCCAACGGCTCCATAAGCTGCGATCATATAAATTTTTCCCCTCCCACTTACACCCCCGTATCTCATGACTTAGGTGAATTAGCAAAAGTTTAAGTATGCCATTTTGTAAGTTAGGACTAAACCTTTCGATCTGATCGTACAGTCGTAGCAAATTTTCCAACTTAGCTGTATATATTGTTAGTCGCCTTTCGCACCCTTCGTGCTGCTTTCGTCACTAACGCGAACTGCCGTCCGCAGTGATTGTGGCTGAGCTTATACTCTTCCCACTCCCAGGAAAAAGCCTGCACACATGCGACAAGACACACAAGCGATATTATTCCTTTCATGTTTCAATTTCAACTAAATGCAACTTGTGATTTTACTTCATATATATTTTATTGTGTTTCATATACTTTGCTACAAACTAAAAGTACAACCACAATGAATCAGACTTGGCATGCGGGATACATAATTTTACCACTGTAACTAAAATAGTACTAGCATTCATAAAAAAATTACAAAAAAAAAAATTATAAACAAAGAAGAATATATAATTATAAAAGCACTAAAAAAAAATTATAAGCAAAGAAGAATTATAATAATTATATATAATTATAAAAGCCATAATAATGCGTTTGGAAAATTTAAGTGACTCTTGTTACTCTGCATACATTAAAGAAATTAATACAAGCAACTCACATCAAAATTGATTCAATGGATTAAATGGTCTGGTCGCTTTCTTTTGACTTCAAATTCTGTAATTTTAGTCAATTACAAAACTTAAACTATTGGGTAAACAGCGTCGCTGGCAATGTGACACAAATTGTGATAGTTGCGAGCCATGCGAAAGTAGCCATCCTCTCCAAAGCGTCTTCCCCAGGAGTTCTTAACAAGCCAGTAATCCCTACCTTTATGATCTGTGCCGTAACCCACAACCGTCACCGCATGATTAGCTCTCTTATGGCAACGTTTACGAGAGACTCCTCTACGATAATGTTGAAATGGTGTTGCATCGATGCCGACGGCAATTGGTCCCTTTGTGGCAACAGCTGCAGCAAGTGCAGATTCGCTGCGTCTTTTAACTTTCTTAATACCCTTGACTGTAGCTCCTATGTTTGACCTGCTGAATCTACAGTCTTGCTGTTTACCTTCATAGGGATACGAATCCCTTGTATCAATTCCATGATTTTCCTTGATATACTTGAAAGCATTTTTTGGTAGTCCTCCATGACAGCCACCATCTCTTTTTGAGCAATCCACCAAATTCTGTTCAGAGAGCTCAATCAGCTTATTTGTTTTCAAAAAATGTCGACCCTCCAAGGAGGCTACGGCAGCAAAAACGCAACAGGATCCACATCTACCCTGTTCTTTCACTGGAGTGACAGCATTTAATTTTCGCCAATCGACACTTTTCGGAATTTTCAGATTTTCTGGAGGATTATAAATCAAATCACCCTCATCTTCATCTTCATCTTCAGTCATGTTTAGGCTGCTTAGCATTAAGCTTTCGAATTCCTTTGGCAACAGATCTGTGAATTGGTTAACGCCCATTTCAAATGTTTCTTTTCCAGCCGCAAATTGTTCATTGTGTCTATCAATGATTTCCTTATTATCATTGAAGATCCTCCATCGAAGCTCCTCCTCGCTCTCGTCCTCGTATATTTTATTGTGGCTGAGCTTATACTCTTTCCACTCCCAGGAAAATGCCTGCACATATCCGAGAAGACACACAAGCGATATTATTCCTTTCATGTTAAAATCTTAACTAAATGTAACTTATGAATTTAATGCATTTTATATTGTGCCTTATATACCTTGCCTCGATCTGAAAGTGCAACCACAATGAATCAAACTAATCATGCGGGATAAATAATTTTTTAATTACAAATATATTACATCATTTGTAGTGACTCTTGATTTTATTTAAGGAAATCATTGTTCCCTATAATGCAATCAAGACTATAAGGAAAGTGCCCTTAGAGTCTACATAGGTCATTAGATAGGTCAAGTCATAATATTCCCATTAAATACCGTCACATTTATTCTAACAGTATATCGATATGAACAATCCAATCATACTCATTTCACTCATTTCCACTGACTTATTACATTATTTATTTTTAAACCATTTGCAAATTTGGTTATCTTTAGAAACGAATGAAGTTTTCTAATATATCATTTTTCAAATAATGATATTAATTTGATATTGAATTATCAAGTGTCATTTTGATAATAAAGCGATAGTTTCGGCTCTGTTCTAATGCTCCAAAAATAGAAGATTGTAGAATTGTTGAAAGTTGGTATAGCATTTAAAGAGCAGTTACGTTTGCTCAATAAAACCCGGAGCAACGTGGTTCCCATTCAGTTAGTCGTTGTCGTTGGCCAAAGAAGTCGTACACCGGATCAATTTCAATATAGTTTATATAATAGTTAATAGGACAAATACAATTTTAATATTTTCAATACTTTCTTGTTCTCGTTTCGAATTGTTTGCAACAATGTCAGATCTGTTGATATTTATGATCTTTGCGGTAATTTGTATAAATAGTTTATAGACAATATCATTATCATTTTGATTAAAATGTGTAAATATATATGTTTTGTATATTAGGTAAGTAATTTAGCGATGCACTTGTTCGTTCAGTCATTTATTTCATTTTCCAAAGCGCATCCAGCTCATTTAATGGATCTTTGCTCTCCTGTTGCTCCTTGGCGGTTACTTGCGGTGCCATTTTCATCTGATAAGAAGTCATGATGCCACCTAAAAGTTTAACATATGAGCGAAATAGTTAAAAGTAAGGAACACATTTCCTACGTTTGTTGAGCACATCATGGGCGTGACTCAGTACAATTTGCATTGACTGTTCCAAGATAGCTGCATCCCGCAGTGAATTCTGACGCTGCATGCAAATGCGAGACCAAACGTCGACCACATCTAAAAAGGATTTAAGTTGTATTTAACACTTATATCTATATATATCTCTTTGGTCTTTGCTCACTTATCAAAATAGGTCGCTTAGCTTGAGAGCCCATCAAGGCACAAACTCCAATTGCCAACAGTTCCGAGCGCTCGGAACCCGTCAAACAATTCAAAACAAGCGGCGATATTGGCGCATTGGCGGCCTCACAACGTTCCTGATGAGTTTGCAGTGCATTCTTTGCAACGCCCAGCAATTGAGTTGGTAAACTGTTGAAGATAAAGTAAAACTACTTATAATAATTACAAATCGTGGCATATTGATGGAGTTACGCTTTGGTCCATTGTTTCAGCTGCAGGACAGATAAATCCAGCACAGCATCAGCGCCATGCATCGACAATTTCAGTTGAAATTCCGTGCAGTGACTGAGCTGTTGATGCTTTACACAATTCACAGTAAAGTCATCGTAGTGTGTGGGCTGATCAATTTCTTGCGGCCAGAAGGGATCGAAGAGCTGCACAAAAAAGACTGATTAATTTCATAATCAATTGATGTGCTTAATTAACTTACTTCATTTGTAGTATGTAGACAGCACACAGTGCGCGCCTTTTCCGACCAAATCATGGACCAGAAATCGTTAATTGTATTCGCCTGCGGAGTTTGCGCTACAATAATGTTGGGACATCCAGCGCTCAGGCTCTGCAAAGGGAAAGTAATAATCGGGATTAGAAGAAGTTTGTAAACAATTTAATTACAATTACATTATCAAGGGTGCCACAAAAATCCAAACCAAATGAAAATCATCGAAGACTAATTAAATTGTAGTTGGTTTGCTTTTGTGGTACTTTTAAATAAAAATAGTTATTATTATAGATTGAGATATCTGAAGTAAACTTGCAAATTGTGATGAAGGTGTCTTATGTAGCCTGACCAATAATAACTATATTTTAAAGGCACGATTTTTGATTTTTTCTTTACCTTCATGTAGGCCGCATTAATATAATCATCAGTTTGCTTGTCCAACTTGACACGTGCATGATCGTAGGGCAAACAGTCCAAAGAACGATTCTTTTCAGGAAACAATTTGGCAATTGTCGTCGTACGCTTCACATTGGTATTCTTCTCGAGCTTCTGCTGGAGTTCTTGCCACTTGGTTCCCAGTTGCGTGTTTCCATTCAACATTTTGACGTGCAGATTTTCAACCAACTTCTCGTAACTCTCCACTTCCTTGTGGAAGTATTTGAGTGTCTTATCATCGGTAAATGGATCGTGAGATCGCATTTGGAATGTAATTAGTGGATGTCTGTCTGAGGCCTGTAGCTTTTCGCTGGCGGAATGTGTCAATGAAACCGAATCCCAATCAAAGTTTTCCATTGAGCTCAAGTCTGAGCAATTTGAAAGATTGTCGAGGCTATTTTTGCGCAGTGAATTAGTTGCAGCAGCTGGAGATGCCATCGGGGATAGTGTGACAGCAGCTGTCGGAGTGCTGGCAACAACTGCTGTCTCGCTAGCAGCCACTTGGCTAGCGGGCGGCGTGGGCGTAGCCACAATCTGGGGCTGCAGCAAAGGCAGTGACACAGCGCCAGCACAATCCAGGTCCAAATCACTAAGTAAATCCACATTGCTGGCTTCAGACTTTGTTGGCTTTGTCTCCGACTGCAATGTGGATGAGGAGGCATAAGGAGCACTGCTCGTGGTCGTCTGTGTGCTGGCAATGCTACTTCCACCACTTTGCATATAAATTGGAGGCTTCTGATTGATGGGGGGCGTGGCAGCTGCAGCAGCCGGTTGTTGTTGCTCCTGCTGTGGTGGCAACTGTTGTTGTTGCTGCTGTTGTGGATGCTGTTGTGGCTGTTGTTGTGTGGGAGTCTCTCCTGCTGAATGATAGCCATAAGGAGGCGTATAATAATTTCCCATCACATCCTGTGATTGTGTTGGAGCTGAGTTGGACTCAATGCCGCCACTTGCTGCCTTTGTATGCGATACTATGGGCGACTGAAAAAATAAAAATAAGAATAAAAAATAAAAATAATAATGAAATAATTATAATAATTATCATCGGAATATAGGAAAATGGAGTGTGTCACAGAAATTTTCTTTAACAAAATGTAAACTTAAACCCAATTTTCCAAAAATTCTTATTGAATTGATGAGTGGAATAAAACCAAAATTAGTATTTTAAGCAACGTCTTAATAAACCGACAAAGAGTTTTATCTATTTATATAGATATCAACAATATCGAATAGAAAATGTAATAAAGGAGCATTCAGTCTCAAAAATCTATTCGGAACCTCTTAAACTGTTGTCCATTAAAACAGTCTTCAATTTACATTCATCAATTTAACTGATTGAGATATTTTTAAAATGAATTGCTGGATCAATTAAATCTAGACTTTCAACGTTTGTCTACTACCTTTTCAGTTTACAATTGAATTGTATGTAAATGAATTGATATTTTTTAATTTAAATGATTCTGACAAAATCCCAGAAGTAGTTGCTGTGACACATCCATGATCAATTGATTACTCACATCAAATCCAGTTGCCAAACTGCTGCGATTGGCCAGCTCCGAGTCCGTGGTGCCCACAATAGCTGCCTGCTGCTGTCCACTCTGCGTAAATTGTCCAGTGCCATGTGAAACCTGTGGAATGTGATTACTGCTGCCATGTTGGTAGCCACTGCTGTACTCGTAGTTGCCTGTTTGAGGATTGAAACTGTAGCCAGGATGATTTGAGTAACTAAAGAAGCTGGCATCAACAGCAGATGCAGCTGTGCTCGCTACTGGATATTGCACTGACTGTTGTGGCAACGCGTTTGGTGTGGGCGTGGCCTGGGATTGGGGCTGTGGAATTGCAGCTTGAGAGGCATACATTGCAGACTGTGGCGGCATCTGTTGCTGTGTATATGTTGAGCTTGTCGGAGGCATCTGCTGATGAGCATAAATTGCAGACTGTTGTGGCTGTTGCGGTGTCTGGGATTGAGGATAGACAGTAGGCTGTTGTTGTGGCGTCTGCGATTGAGGATAGACAGTAGGCTGTTGTTGTGGCGTCTGCGATTGAGGATAGACAACAGACTGCTGAGCCGTTGGATAACTGATCGATTGAGGCGTCTGAGATTGATGATAACTAGCGTTTTGTTGAGGCAATGTCTGCTGCTGGGCATATGCTGAATACATGGACAATTGAGGCTGTTGATGCTGTACACCTTGTGGATAAATCTGTCCAGAGTTTGCAGGCTGATAGTTTAAGGATTGCTGAGCTGTAGACTGCTGTCCATAAGCAGTCAATTGCTGTGCTTGTTGTTGTTGCTGTGGCTGTTGTTGCTGCTGCTGTGATTGTTGCTGCTGCTGTGATTGTTGTTGCTGCTGTGATTGTTGCTGCTGCTGTGGTTGCGGATAACTCAAGGAGTCGTTCGACTGCGTGGATGTGGCCACATAGAGGGGCTGCTGATAGTTGTAGCTCTGAGGTGCAGGAGAAGCAGCAGACGCTGGATAATTCATCTGATAATTGTAGCCATAAACCAGCTGCGACTGCTGACCATATGCTGGCTCCGATGGAGGCTGTTGCACACTCAGTGCGGCCATTGCGCCGTGCAGTGTTTGGGAATTGGGCGATGGCTGCGCCTTGTAGGCAGGTGGTGCAATATTCTGCTGCTGTTGTTGGTACATGGGATTGGTGTATCCCGCAGCATTGGGATCATAGTATTGCTGCTGCTGTAAGCTGTAGGGAGGCGGTGGTTCATTGGGTGGTGGTGCCGTCGCGTAGGCCGAGCAAGCGGCCTGTGTAGGATTTTCTGAGCCAACTGGCACTGGACGAACCGTGGGCACATAGGGCGTGGCATCCATAGCGGGTGTGGAAATGCTGCTATTGTTCTTGGCCTTCAGATAATCACGTAGTTTGGGAGCACCGCTAGACGCACTGACATTGCTCAACTCCGGCTTGATTGGTGGAGGAACTGCTGCTGGTGTCGGCTTAACGCTTTGCAATCGCTGTTGACGCTCTTCGGACTGGACATCACGTGCGGATTTGAAGCGTGTTAACAGTTTCTGCACATTGCCCGCTAGTTTCTTATAGAACTCTAATCCTTTAGCCGACTTGGCCAACAGATCTTCATACACATCATACGAGGCTGCCAAGGAGCTGTAGAAATGCTCACGCTTTTGCTTCACATCCTGCAGAGTTTTAAGCACAGGAGCTGCCCGAGCATATGCTTCAGTTAGAGCCTGCAGAATATTGTGTTGGGCCAGCAAATTTTGATCGAGCAGCTGCGTGAGTCGATCGTGTTTGGCCAACTCGGTGGCAAACAGGGCCTGTAATCCCTCCTGCCCGCCATGAGCTATCACCTTGGCCGTGATGTCATCCTCGTTGATGGCAATACGCAAATCTGCATGGAATTGTGCCCGCTGGGCCTTCATCTCATTTACTTTGTTCACAATCAATTTGACATCCTTGAAGATCTCCGCGGTGTTCAGCTCCGAGCTGAGCTTTGGCATTAGCTGTTGAATCTCCTGCAGCGGTCGCGCCAATATTTTCAGATTATTCACATGCAAGCTCATGGCTTTGCGCAGCGTATTGTTGGATTCACCTGCTCTGGTATGAGCTTCACTGTACTTTTGGAATTCGCGTGTCAATTCCGTGATGTGTGCATTGGGTGAACGCTGCACTCCACTGGCTGTTTGAAATTCACGCTCCGCTTGAGCTTCCGCATCCAGCATGTGGGTTAATTCACTGAGATTTGTTTCCACATCGGTTGTAATATCGGCCAGCTGGGACATGGCCTCTATCAGATCGCTTATGGCCGTCTTGTTGGCATGCAATGCCGCACAGCGATCGACGATTCCTTGTGGCAACTTGTTGGCCTGCTCCTCATTGATGTTGAGATTGTCCAGTGTTAGGGAACTCATATAGCTATCCAGTTGTGTATCCTTCTCCTCCAACAAGGCGCCATACTTTCGCAGCACTTTGGCTTTCTCCTCGCTGTACATGGAGCTGGCCTCGTGTGCCTTCATGGGCACCAGGCGCGCAAAGAGATCGGTTCCAGCATACTCCTCATCCGTTATGGAAAAGCCAATGCCATTGACCAAATTGGCGCCTTGAACGGCTGCAATGGTATTCAGCTCCGGCACAGCCTCGTGGTAGATGAACTCATTCTCATTCTTGGCATTTTTACGCTTGGCCTCTACGACATCTGCGGTGAAGCTCAAGGACTCGTTGATTTCCTTTTGATCCGGTAGACCCTTCGACTCCTTACGTGCCTCCTCCAGCTTCTCCCATGCCGCCTACAATATGCACATTTAATGACTATAATCATCTTAGCTATATCAATCTCAACTTACCTGATAGAGCGTCACACGCTCTCCCATTTTACGCTGCTCCTCGGCATGCTGTCCCTGGTACAAGTATAAGATGCAGTTGAGATAGTTGATCTTGAAGCGCACATATTTCTTCCACAGCTTATAGACGGAGCTGTCGATGACCTGGGACACGGGTCCATCATCGCCGCCAGTTAACAGTGCCGCCAAAGCAGCGCCATAGTAGACCACAATTTGTGCCGTCACCTTGGCCACAATATGCGGCTTACGATTATCAATCAGTGATTTCTCCAGTATACATTCCTGGGCCTGGGCCAGGGACACTTGCTGCTGGAAGACCAACAGTTCATTGGTCATAAAATCACCACCGCTGTTGACATTTGCGTAACGCTCCCTCAGCTCATTGTAGGCCCAAGCGGCGGCCTGAAAATAAATTGAAATATATAGTTGGTCAAAATTTTTTATAGGCTACGCAAAATCTTGAATTTTTTAGATTTTTAACGGTGAACAGGTTTTTGTTAATTTTGATTTTGAAAGACTCATACCGGTCTCGGTATATCATTGTGAAGATTAAACCGGAAGACTTAAAAATCTGAAATTTTCACACAACGTAGCTGAGACGTTTACACTTCGAGTGAATAAAGTAAACAACATTTCTAGGACTTTAAGAAAGATCAATCTGATAAGATGGATTTTCAAATTTAAACCAAAATTAGTCTCAAACTAACGTTTTATTGAACCAAAACTTACGGTTACTACGGTTTGTAGAGTTTCGGTTTAAAAAAATTCTTTCATTTAAATTTTCATTTACGGTTACTAATTTTAGTACCGGTAGCAAATACCGGTTAAAGTTTAGGGTTCCGATTACGGTTTAAATCCTTGCTTTTTGACAATATTAAAAAGAATTTCGTTTAATTGTTTAAGTAATTGTTTTTACACAATTTCAAATTCACATAATTTTTTAAGCAAAATATATATTTTACATTAACAGCTGTTTACCTGGAAATGGGTACAGGCCATTTTCATGCCGTCGCTGTCGCCTCGCGTCACCGAAGCACCCGACTGTGTGTGTGAGGCGGCAATGTTGAAGAGGACAGCGGCACGTTCAAATCGCATGTCGTTGACTTCGTGCACCGTACTGTGATACAGATCCTTCCAGGTGAACGTAAAGATGCTGCGCTCAGCCAGCTGAGGGAAGCGATTCTGCAGCGCATACAGCTGACAATAATATCGTTTCATTATCGGAGCGCCGTCTTTCGTTGTACGCATTGCCTGATTACGTAGTGTTTCCAGTGCATGCACCTCCTTGGAATAGGCCTCGGCATCCTCGTGATAGAATTCGGCAATATACTATTTGACACACAGTGAGAGAGGGAGAGAGAGAGAATGAGTACAAGTGAGCGAATGCTTTTACTGTTTATTTGTTTTGCAATTATAGCGCTAATCAGACAACGACTGCGACAACAGTTGCGATGAGTCAGCAACAGTCGCTGTCGCCGTCACCGTCACCGTCGCCACCACCGTGGGAGCCTCACACCACAACAAAGAACGCTGAGAGCAGCAAACAAAGCTCAAAATATTTGTGTGGATCAGCGTGAGTCGGTGGGGCTGTCTCTGTTCCACCACCAGCAGCTGAAATTGATTAGTTTGTCGACCGCTGTTGCGTCTCTGCCAGCGCTGCTGTCGCAGTCAGGCGACTCCACTGCACTCACCTTTTTCAGCGCCACAAAGGATGTTCCCTCAGGACTGGATTTGAGGGCAAACCAAAGCATGTGCAGACGCGGCACGGCCTCCATTGTTTAATATTTTTGCAGCCTTCTTTCTCTGCTTATATGTAATTTGGAAACTTTTTACAAGAACGTACTACAGAAAATTGCATTGCACTGTATGTCCAAAGGTTGCCACCCGATGCAAGGGCTGCCAACCTGCAAAGATTTGCGATCTGGCAGCATGTACCATTTTGGATACAATGACAAAAATGGTAATTTGAAACATAAACACATTTATTTTAATATTTCTTAATTTTAATACTACAATTTTTTAAATTTTTGCAGAATATTTGCTGGAATTTTGTGCATATTTTGATCACATTTGAAACTTTTCTCTACTTGGAGTGACGAACTTTAAGCCTTCATTAAAAAATTTACCTTTATCTTACCTAATTCCCAATTTAAATTTTTGCAATTTTTATCAAATTGTGAAATGGATCAAATATCGTGCTTTTGTCGTTTTTTGATCCGAAATTGGCATCTACTTTTTACACAAATCCATAGGTGACGCATTTATGTTTCACAAAACAGACAAGAGATGGCGCCACATTTCACATTAATATCGAAAACTTTTATACATCTGGTTGTTGTATTAATACGATAGTACGCTTATTGACCGCCAGAAGGAATTTCGCTAAATTGTAACTGTTTTTTTTTTTAATTGAATATAGAAAAACAATTAAGTCGATTTCAGTTTAAATTTACATATATTAGGGTATGTTATACATATGTATTATACATAATTATTAACAACAATAGAAATTTCAAAATTTGATATTAAATACTTTCCAAAACTTGGAGACAATAAAACAATTCTTACTACTTAGTTTCTGTGACATTTCCTTAATGTACGAACCTAATCCGTTTGGTAAACCGAAATAATCAGAAATAAAACAAAGACCTAAATTATGTTTGTCCAGCATAAATGAAAATTTACATTTTTCCAGCGCCTGTTGACAGCAGAAAATAACCAACAAAGCAGCGACAAATGGCCAACTCACTGGCTGAGTAAGAATGACGGGAATAAGAGGCAGAGAAAGAGAAAAAGAGAGAGAAAACAAGAGGGAAAACTGAGAATTTTTCTTCTATTATCTGTTAAAAAAATAGGAGCAGTTTTAGTTAATTTTATTATTTATATACAAATTTTTTTCGACATTTTTGTCATTGTTGCTCTTAACAATTATTTTTAACACTTCCTGTGCGAAATTCTAACCGCAGGGACAACAAAAACCGTTACCAACAGACTAAAAAGAGAGGCAGTTGTCCAACTATGCACTTCCTGTCGTTGTCTCCCTCTTCTATGTCCCGTTTGTCTCTTCAGTGAGGGCTTTTCCGAAACCCGAAACGTTGCTGTTAACATTTCCGTATCTCACAAAGGCATTTGGCTCTTTTAGTTGCTGTTGTTGTTATTGTTGGTGGTGTTTGCCACATAATTCGCATGGCTAACAACAGCACAAGAAGAATTTGCTGCGAAATTATTATGAAACATTTACACAATTTTCATTAATATATTTTCCTCTCCTTTCTGAATGCACTTAAAAGTCAAGTTGAGGGTTTTGCATTGTTGTGCGTGTGGCTGCTGATATGAGTGTGTGTGTGTGTGTGTGTAAGTGAGTGTTTAAGCGTTCACAGCAGTGAGCATACTCAGTTATCATCAATGTACATATGAACTACATACATATAATAAAATTAAATAATTAAGCACATAAAGTATAGTATTCCACACTTATTTTACCAAATGCATTCAGCTCACGTTTATTTCTTTACCTTCTAGAATTAATGATCTCCCACACTTCTCTTGTTATTTTAGTTCACTTACTTACAAAAAATTATCCTTATACAGAATTTATTATATTTAAAAAAAATCAATTCAAGCACTGTTAATTTGGTGCAACGAGTTAAAACTTTTTAATCAGGGGTGTTCCTGAAATAAATTTTGAAATTTCATGAATTTTTCCGAATAAAAAGATATATAACTAAATAAATTTTTATATCCGTTACTCAAAAAAAAAAAAAATTAAAAGGGTATATTGTGTTCGGCTGTCTGTCCGTATTAGAGATAAAAATATCAAACGCTTACACGCAGATCAGTGTCTTCTGTATCTTCATATTTATTGTATATTATTGCAGTACTTAAAGTAATTAAATAAACAGCTTGTAAGCGATACATTGATTGGGTGAGTAATCTGTGATTACAAAATGCTGGAATACCTCGCATAAATCTTGAAAGTAAAACTCATTAATCTTATCACTTAATGCTGAGAACAAAATAACATTGATATAAAAAATATAAAACAAATAAACATTACTCATAAGCTTTGGCTGGACACAATGCATTGCATGTGTGGACAATTAAAAAGAGGAAATCAACAAAAAGTAACAAAAAATGGCCGTTAAACTTGAAATGGGCTCAGGGAAATAACATATGTGTGCGTGTGTAAACATGTGTGCGTGTGTGTGTGTGTGTGTGTGTGTGTGTGTGCAAAGCCAAGACCAACAACAAAGATAAACGGCGACTAAACAGGGACTAAAAACAAAGCCAAACAAACCGAGTAACCGCAACCGAGACAACAGTGGATGGTGGAAAAGGGAAAGGAGAAGGAGAAGGAGAAAGAGAGGGAAGCTTGCGCTTGGTACATAAAATCTACGCGCGGCCTCAAATTAATACGAATTTATGACAATTTCAAATGCATTTTCAACGTCCGCCCACTCCAGAGATCATAAAAATTTTTATGCGAAAAAAACCAAAAAAAAAACATGCGCGTATTTTTCTTTAGCCAAAAATTTTTATGTGTTGCCTTCCACGCCTCTAAAATGCCTATAGTATATGTATGTACACAGAAAAAAAAATTCATTCTAAAAATCAAGTTTAAAAAACTTGGTTTTAGCTTAAATTTTTTAAGTATGTATTCGGGATATAATTCCTAAATTTAGATAATACGTAGATAAAATGGCAACGATATTAAAAAAGTCAAAGAAGTCTAAATTATTTGATCTAACTGAAAACAAATTTTACAGAACCTCAAAATTGAAAGTTTTGATGAGAAATATCGGGCTTGATTTAAGTATTTCATACTTGACTTATAAAAATCCGGGATTACCGTACTTCTGACACCGCTGGAATTAATTTTAGCCCGGAATCCCGGATTTTTTTTTTCTGTGTATATAAGTTGATACGTTTGTGTGTGTGTGTGTTGCATGTGTTTGATTCGGAATTCCGTTTCCTTGTTTGACCATTTTTATGACCCGCACACGAATCTGAAACACAGCAGCCCATTTTGTAGGCTTTGTCTTATGAGCTTCCGTCTTTCCTTGTCTTTCTCTTTCGCTTTCTTCCGCTTCACTCCCATTCTCAGTCCCAGTCCCACTCCACTCCATTTATTCTTATAATTTTTATGACTACTGACAATGCCATTTCCATTTCCATTTGCCCGGCACGATTCACATTCCTCAACTGAGAAGGCCGAGACTTTATGCACTTTATGCACAATATACATAAATAAATTCGCATTAAATTTGTACTCTTTTAGAGTTCCCCCTTCCCCTTCACCATACACTTTCCACGCCATTTTGAGCACGACCAACAGCAGAAACATTTGCGTACCTCATAAATACATTTAATGATCTGAACGTTTCGAATTTGGTGTTTTATTAATTTGTCACAGCTTGTCAGTAAATAAAGGAGGGAAAGGGGGGGGGGAAAGGGAGCTCGCCTAATCTCTTTGCCGCTTATTTATATGTCCTTATATAAATGTTAATTGGCGGCTGGACCAAATAAATACGATTAAGGAGAGCATTCTATTTAGATAAATATATTGTATTATGATTAGGCTGTAAAAGCAAGTGACACTTGCTGAAAATATAAGTTTACTGTTATTAGGCTCTAACAAAAGGGATTTTAGAAATTAGAGAATTAGAGAAACGATTGTAGCTTTAACAGAACAAACAATACTGCCTGAAATTGTCATTAAAGCCATTGAATTATTCAAGCCATTGACAGAAATTAATTAAAGAGATTTTTAAACAACTTTACACGCATAAGCTATAAGTATCTATAATATATTCCTATTAAATAAAAATATAAATTTGATTCACTTTAATTCTATATTTAAAGGTTAATAAGTATTAAATTGACATTTAAAGTAGACAACTTCAATTAACGAATTAAAATGAATACAGTTTAGTAAATCCTTAAAAAAGTTTGCACTTTCGTAATGTCTAAAACTGCGTGCAACAAGAAAATCGAACAAATTGAATACACAATTGACAGGCGTCCGAAACATTTGCAATACTTTTTTTAATGTACAAATTTTCCTGTGCATTGCAAGGCAAATGACAGCATTTTAATAGAAACGCGCTTCGTGATTTTCTACTAAATAAAAAAAAAATATATAAAATAAAAAAGGAAGAAAAAGTTGAAAAAAAAAACTGGGCAGAGCTTGTCAGTCAAAAGCAGTAAAAACATTTTGCTGCAGATTTTCTGTCTGGCCAAGAATTTTCGAGCTCAACTTGTTTTTGTCGATTATCGATGGGACGGTGGGACAGAGGGGATAGAAAGACATAGAAAGACAGTGGGGTGCTTTGACCACCCACACGGCTGTTTTTGTGTCTTATGCTCGCAATTTTCGCCTCGAATGTCAATTGATGCGCATTTCGTGATAATTTTCTTGTTTTCCGCATTAGTGCGTCGTCTATAAGGAAGGGAGGAGACTTTAGGGGACGGAAGCAAGGCTAGTTCCTTGTCCAACCCATTCAAAATCAAATGGAATTTACATTCATTTTCATTTTACTTTTATATACATTTTTTTTTTTTTTTTTTGTGATTTAAAAAGTGTTTTACATTAAAAGTTTGAATTGAAATTCAATAGTTTGTCGCCAAATACATTTGATTGAAATTGTTGAGCACAATTGCTGGCGTTGTGAAGTTACTAGATGGATAAACTGGAAAATTGAAAAATTTGAAATAAATTATTTCTTAATGGCATCATTTTTTTTTTTATAGATTATGTGCAGTTATTTAAGAAATACTGCTATAATACAAATAAGTAAGAGAATAAGATTCATTATTATTCAATCTTATAATATAATTATTATTATTTAGTTACTTTTGCTGATAATGAAACTGATAATTTATATAGTTTTTGGAAGCATTTATTTAAAATTAATTGATTGATTGATAGTTATTCAAAGACAATTTTTTTCACTTTTTTAGTTTTAAAATTATTAATATTTTAAAAACATTTTTTGTATGACTAAGGCTAATTGATATTTCACAATGTAGAAATATAATTTCAAAAAATGAATCTTAAAAAAAATAAATATATTAATTTTATTTTATGTGGAAATCGCTTTTGCATCGACTTTATTTTGAAAATCTTCTACAAACTTTGGAATCCATTGTGTGAAACAATCTAAGAGTTGTATGTCATTTGGTAGAAGGCAGAAGTGAAAATTCAAGTGCATAAACTGTGCACAATTCAATTATGAAAGTTAATTTCGAAGTCGCTTCCCAACTTGCAGATAGACTTTAAAAGTCAGCAAACTTCGTTTGACGCAGTCAAAAGTCGAGACAGACAAGCGTCAAAACAAAACAGAAACAAATACAAACATAGAGAGACAACAGCAAAGTGACATGGAGACAGAATGAGAGAGCTAGAGGGAGCTAGTAGAAAGGAAATAGAGACAAAGATGGATGCAGGGATTGACATACAAAGAATAATTTAGTTTTGGCAGCCGCAACTAATTGAAAGGTATTTGTTTAGCGAGTGCAGTTGGTTGCCTTCTGCGTGGAAATGAAATTAGAAGCAGACATGGCAAGGCAGTAAAGCCGCAAATTCAAACACACACACACACACACACACACCTGGAACGAAAGAAAGATAGAAAACGAGAGAGAGACCGATAAAGAGATGACAGCAGGCTCTCTCTGTAAAGAAAACTTGTCTTGCGTGTCAACGTCGCGGAAATTTTCGCATATTTGTTTTGCTAATTGGATTAATTTTATGAAAATATTGAAGTTAAGTTTGTTGTTGCTAAATAGTCTTTGGCTTTAAGTTTATTGTATCTTGATGCAGTCAAGCAGACGAAGACAATGCGATAATGTGATAAAATAGAGACGTTTCATATTATTTGCCCTCGAAAGTAGGCAATAATTTTGTGTGCAAACAAAGTTGCGCATGCGTAGTGTTGGAAAGTGTCATTTAAAAAGAACTAATCTAGCGAAATATTGCGATAAGTGTTGTAAGTTCAGCACATCAGAAAAATCCACACCTCTACGAATTAAATTACACGGTAGAAAATTAAAGTTTGAGTAAGAAAAATAAAAAAACTGATGAAATATAAATTTTTGTATATATCCAGAGCTTTGTTTAAACTTTAAACCCGCACCGACATCGATGCTGCTTATATATCTTATTATTAATTGATAAATATATTTTTTTGGTATTTTAAAACGTATTTTAAGGTTGCCTTGGAGTACATTTAAAATTGGGACACTCTCAATTTAATTTAAAGTAATAAAGAAATTATAGAGAATAATTATTTTAAATTGAATAATGAGTAATAATGTAAAATTGCGTATTTGAGTCTAAATTAAGTAATGGGAATTTCAATGCAATGTTAGAGAATATAGTGTCAAGATATAGTAAAGCATTCATGAATATACTCGTATGTATTATTTGTACCCATATCTCTTCTCTGACCATATTATGCGACTTGTGTCCACCTTATTTCATTCACTGCAGACAACATGTCGCAAAACAAAGCAAAACAAGCATTCAACAAATTGTTATCACGACTTCTCGGTCGAAAATGTCGAGGACATTAATTAGCCAATGTGCCGATGCGACACAGAGATAAACAACAAACATTCATTGTCTGAGCCACTGACTCACTAGCTGACACAGCTTCCCCCTCTCTCACTCCCTCTCTCTCCCTCTATTTCCATTTGTCTCTTCTTCTCCCTCTCCATATCGCACATTTTCAGTTTCAATTGAACTTTTGTTTGGTTGGCAATTTTTCGCCGCTTGGTTTTTGTCGCGTCTCGTTAAATGCGTTGAAATGCAGTCGGAATTGCCGTTGTTTGTGGCATAAAAGGGGGAGCAGAGAGAGACAGAAAATGAGAGCGAGAGAGAGAGAGAGAGAGTGAGAGAGAGAAGGGGGATGCATTGCGTGGTCTCGTGAAACTGATGCGTTAATTTGATAAAGCAGCTTTAGGGCACTTCTGTGCATGGAGCATCCAAGCAAGGATTGCATTCTATTACAAAACTCGCTGCGCTAATTAGAGAACTGCATGAAGGCGGACTTTGAGGAAGGAGGCGTGGCGGGGCTGCGTGTGTATGTGTGTGTGTGAGTGTTGTGGGTGTTTAATATCTGCAGTGATGCCTCCGATATTTGCCTCTCTAATGGGGTTTCTGCGTTTTGCAATGTGGTTTTCGTAGTGGTTTCTGCGGCTTTGGTTTCCAAACTTTGGTGTTTCGATATCAACTAAAGATATTTGGATTAGGTGATAGCATGTGTATTGTTAGCATTAGTCAACTTAAGTAAACAATAGCTCTAATGTTTATTCAGCGAATGAAATAATGTCATGTATGTCTTAAGTAGCTTGTAGTTTAATTTAAATGCTGTCTTTAATGGATTAAATCCATTTTATTTAATCAATACAGAATATTTAATTTGGTTAATTCTTAAAATAATTATTAATATAATTTTACACAAAATTTTATCTTAATCAGTCAAAGTTTTTGTTGGAAATATAAATAAATAAAAAATATAATTTCAATCGCAAAAAATATCAGTTCCTGACTTATTTCCTTTCGTGTATCTTATTCACAATACAAATAATTAAATTAAGTGTTTGCAATTTTTGCTCATATTCTCTGAGTTTGCCTTTTCATTAAATAAAAATAGACGGGCACTTTTAAAGTACAAAGTACTTTGTAGAGTTTCTTTTGTGTTTTTTCATTTTAATTAATATTTGCATGCGGTGCATTTTATAAGCTTCGTTGGCTTAGTTTTTATACTTTCTATACGTGTGCTCTATATGTTCTATATATATGTGTGTTTGTGTGTGTGTGAGCTATCTGTATGTGCAGTGTATGTCGGCAAGGAAAATGTGTTTTAACCGCATTTCCGCGACTTGATTCCATTAAACGACCATTTTCTCTTTTAATCAAGTTTCAACAACAAGACAAGATAAAAGACCAAAGATTTTTCTTGGGCACTAAAGTGCAGTGCAAAAGTTGAATATTAAATAAATGCAGAGAACATATATAGAGTTAAGCTTAAGCCGATTTCATAAACTTCAACTTTAAATGCTAAACAAATAAAATCAAAGAAATAAATAAAATATGTAAAGTCCACAAAAAAGGCAGGCAGACAACAAATGTAAATGCCTTGTAATAACTGAAAGTCAGCTTTTATAACAGCAACAAAAGTCATTCATAGGATGAAGGGAAAGAAAAGTCAAAGGTCGGGGTAACTGCATTAAAAATTACGAATGAAAAAGAATACATAACATATATAGAAATAGCAACAAAGTACAAGTATTTGAGAATGTGTAGAGCAGCAATCGCTAACAACAAACGCAAATAAAAATGACATTATGATGGAGGAGTTAGCTGCTGCCATGCCATTGGGAGGCGTGGCATTTTGGCATCTTGGCCTAGGCTAAAAAATATATATATATATATTTATTTCAATAATAAATAAATGGCAACTCTTGGAGCACTTTGGGACTTTGTTGTGGAGTGCGGCAAGAAACGTCTCGTGAATTGGGCATGCGAATGTCTATGTGACTCCTACGGAGAATGTGGAAATGCCAGGCAATGGCACTGCATGTAATAAATATAAAGATTTGCAAAGCGGAAAATTGTGCGCTTTTTCGGAAGTCTACTCTTACTCCTACTCCTACTGCCACTGCCACTGTTACTCTTATTCCCATTTCCATTCCCACTCAACATGCACTTGGAGAAAGATATGAGTATTATACAACTTTTAAGATGACTTGAATAAGGATTTTTTTTGGATATTAATTGAACTCATAACTAAATTTATTTTACGTAGTAATATAACTTACATGTTTTTACAAAAATAAATTAACCCTTTTTTATTTATAAGCTGCTTTCAGTTGACTTTATATAAATAGATGCTTTCTTTTCATTTCTTTTTATTATATTTTTAAAATCTGATTCTGTTTTGTACTTTTTTAAAAGCTTCATTTTTTTGAAAGAAAATTAATATATCAATAATTCATTAATACAAAGCTTAAGATTTAAACCAGTGATTTAAGAGACATCAAGTTTTGAATTAAGAATATTATGATTTTTAAAGCTTTTTTTAGATTTTTTTTTAGTTTAAAATTTGAGGAAATGTCGAAAAAAACTAATAAGTTTTTGTTTTCTATATTATTTATATAGCTGCATTAAGTACGTGTCGTTTAAGATATGATTCATTAAAGTCTTGGGAGAAACGGCGATATAAAAATATTTTATATCTAGGGATGATGATGACTTTCTTGCCTAGGACAATTATTCAAGGGCATCAGTTTGTTTGTATTTCTCTCTTTTTGTGTTAGTTTCTCGCAGTGTATTTTGTCTTTCTTACTGAGAAAAACAAAATATATGACGCATAGTCGAATTTTTTTTTCAAAAAAAAGAAAGAAATAAATATTAAAAATAGAAAACAATTTGGAAAGAGAAAAAAAAATAAATATAAGAAATGTGCAAAAAGTTGTATAAATCTGCAGTGGAAGTCAACAAAAATGCGACGATGGGCGTGTGCCCATGGAATTTATAGTGGTAGCATACGCGGCGTATGCGCAACATGCGAGTTGCAATGTGATGCCTGCGTGTGTGTTTGTGTGTGTGTGTGTGTGCATGCAAAATTATTGCGTTTGTAAGCGTATTTCCGGTCTTATGACACGCTGACAGAGGGGGGAGGGGGAGGGGGTAGGAAGGGGTAGTCAAATGGAGGGGAGAATGCGAAAATCTCAACGGGGGCGTTCGTCGTTTTGTGTTTATAGAAATTGCAGCACAGTCGAGACGCCGTTGCCGACATTGTCTTTACTTATCGACGAACGACGACAATATATATCAGTACCCAGATACTTATGCTGGCAATGTTGATGATGTTGATGATGAGGATGATGATGATGCTGATGACTATGATGTTAAAATGATCATCATGATTACAAATACCGGCGCCCCTCGACGACATTGTTGCCGTTTCCCACCTCTGTTTACGTTTCATCTTCATCTTCTTCCTCTCCTTCTTCATTTCTATCTCCATCTTCGTCTCCATCTCCGTCTGCATCTCTGACAATTGCTATTATTGCTCAAGTGTAATGCCAACAATAAAGTAGCTGTTCATATCTACGCCATTTGCCATGCAATATTGTTTAAGCACATGGAGTACGCTGAAAGAGAGAGAGAGAGAGAGAGAGAAAGAGAAAGCAGTGAGAGAGAGAGAGAGAGAAGAAGGAAGGGAAAGAGATAGAGAGTTGTAGAAGCAGTCGGCAATTTAAATGCGCATTAAAAGTATAAATAAAATGTTGAGCCTGGCAGCAACTCTGTTCCGACCCTTTTCCTGCTTTCCCGTCGTAGGTACTATATATGTGGTGACTGGGAAAAGAGGGGGTGAGGAAAAGGGGAGAACACTTTGCTCCTCCATCATCCGAGCACACATTGCATTCCGAATTAATCATGAGCCTAGAAATGTGCAATAAAATATTTAAGCGCTATTGTAAAACTGGGCTACGAACAGGGAAAATGGGCGGGATTTTGTTAAGCTTTGAAAATGAAAAGTGATGGAACAAAAATAAAGAAAATATTATATGCGAATATTCAGATACCTGTATTCTATTATATTAACTCCAATCTTAACTCTGTTTTTATATATTTGTCACTAGCGAGGACTGCCGTTTACAGTGACATTTATACTATTATATAGTATATCTAAATTTTAAAATAAAAATGATTTTTTATATTGACATTTATTATTTATAATATATAATTTTGTTCATAATTATAATTCTATCTTGGAATTTACTTTTCGCAATGAAGAAATCTTTCAATTTAAACACAGCAAAAAACCAAATAAATCATTTCTAATAAACCAAAATAAATATTTTATAATTTTAAGTAATTTCACACACAATTTCTCTGGAGTTTTTAAGTGTGAATTCTTTGGCAACACCTTAAAAAGAGTTGGAAAAGCCACAGTAAATGTGCAAAATCAATGAAATATTTGTCAAAATACCAAGAAAACCCGCAATGGGCAGCAGTCAAAAGACAACGGAAATTTTATGGCGTTAAGTATCTGCAGATGCTTCTAATGGCATTGAGTTACTGTGTGTGTGTGTGTGTGTGCATCTGTGTGTTGGTGTGTGTAGTTGTATGCATTTTGCGGTTACTTCTGCATCAGTAAAGCAAATACATTTTGAGTTCATTTATTAAAGTTGCTGTAAAGTTGCCATCAAAAGTCTAATCATGCCGGATTTGTGGTTATCTATGGCCATGGCTTACATGTGTGTTGTTTGCCTTGTATTCTGTATCAGCTACAAAAACTCACTCAACAGAGCCAACATAACATAACATAAATAAACAAAATGCCACAAAGTGTGGCAACCAAAGGGACGTGTGCAGAGTGATGAAGAGAGAGAGAGAGAGAGGAGAAGAGAGAAGAAGAGAGGAAGCTTCAATGTTTGCCTTTGCATTGCAGTAAAACCAACTCAACTCTGCAACTGCATCTGTATCTGTGTGTGTGTCTAGTAAGTGTGTGTGTAAGAGTGTATCTATGAACTGGCATTCAATAACATGTCAATATGGATATGTAATTTGGCCATTTACTGTACAATTTTCGAAATAAATTTGAACCAACAACAACAACTCTGAACACTCAGCTCTCCACAAAATTACTGCATTAAAAGCATCGGATAATTACAACGGACACAAAAGTGTTTAACTTGAAGGGAATTTTTGAAATATTTAATTCCATGTTGATTTTATATTCGAAAAGTTTATTTTAGATTTATTTATTTTGATTGTGGACTCAAAGCCAAAATGAAAATTTTAATGAACTTTCACTGTCGAAAATTGAATATTGAATATCCCAATGAATTCACAAAAGTTCCTGTTCAACCAGAGATTGATAAACAGACTTTTAGCACAAGTTTTACCCTAACACTAATAATAGAAATACCATTTGTTTAATTTGCTCAGGAATAAAATTGTGAAAATATAATTTTTGTTTAATAGTATATTATTTTTAAATTTTTTAATTTAAATCTAATTAGAAGGCTAATCAGCTTGTGTTTTTTCTTGGCAATTTTAGATTGTTACTTTGTAAAGCAAGTAACAATGGCAACTAATCATCTTGGCCATGTTCGGGTCAACCAACTAATAGCAATTAATCAACTGAATTTCATTTAAGCTTACTTTGTTGGTTTCGCACGCTCATAAAACGCTAACAAAGTTGACTTTGACTTTATGTTACAGGGTCGTCGTCGTCATAAATGCCATTATGGCACACACGTTCCGCCAATTTGAAAGCCAAGCCCCTGCCACGCCCTTCTTCCTACGTTCTACCCAATTTCACTTGCACTCTAACTAATGCAATAGAAGCAACTGCAACTCTAAAAAATACCTGACTCTCTGTACTCTATTTTTCCTCTCTACTTTTACTTCCCATGTTGTGTATTAATTTCATAATGTAATTTTTACTGCTTAGCGAAACATTTAGCAGCAGTGCAGAAGCGGAAGAGTGAGAAAAAAGGAGGAGAGGGAGAGGGAGAAAGAGAAGGAAGATCATCGTTCCGTTTCAAGAGCTGCACATAAAAACTGAGCTCCAATTGAATTTATGGTCAAGACAAATTGTCAACAATTTCCTAATACTTTTATGCACATTTCTCTTAAATTTAATAAAAATTCAATAGGTTTCTCATGTCATGAGCAAATATGTTATGATTATGTACTTTGTAATTTAATGAAATATATATATTAAGAAATAGGATATATTGTATTTATTGTAGAGCACCCCAGTTTACTTAAGGCACTTATTTAAGTCAATTTCACACTTTTATTCAATTTACTAAAATTTCTAGCAACTTTCTTCATTTTATGCAATTAATTTAATTTTCCAATTAAAAATATAATATATTAAATAGTATTATTTAAGTAAATTTCACACTTTTATTCAATTTACTAAAATTCCAGCAATTTTCTTCGTTTTATACAATTGGTTTAATTTTCCAATTAAAAATATAATATACTAAATAGTATTATTTAAGTAAATTTCACACTTTTATTCAATTTACTAAAATTTCTAGCAACTTTCTTCATTTTATGCAATTGATTTAATTTTCCAATTAAAAATATAATATACTAAATTCTATTATAGCATAACTCAGAAGTGTTTGTGTTTTATTTGTATTAATGTATTAATTTGCAGCCAATGTTATGTTTTATCATAATTCAATGAAAGGAATAACTGGCAAATTGACTTGTGTTTATTATATAGAACTATAGACATTCACAAATTTCTATTATTTATCAAGTTCAGTCACAATTAACTTGCAGATTTATTGCAAGTAAATTATTTCCTCAATTCGGTGTGCTTTTCTTCCTTTTCTTAACTTCCCCTTTGCATGGCCAATTTGTTTTCATTAAAGATCTCAACTGTCATGTCGTTTGACCTAATGAAAAACTGTAAATTTGTTGCAAATTACAATTAATTAATTATATGAATTTCAATCATTTGTCTTTTGACTTTTGGCCCTTTACTTTTCGGTCTGCAAATTCCAGCAGTTTCTCCATAATTGAACAATTTGAATTTGTGAATTAGCAGATGGCTTATTTGCATGTTTTTGGTCAAATTGACTCAATAATAATTACAAATATGACTATTGTAATTGTTTCTGATTTGCCTGATGAGTTTGCCACGCCCACAAATGTCGTGACATCTTCCATTGTTGTATGTTTTAATCACATTAATTGAAATGTTTAAAGCTTGTTTATTCTGTAAGCATTGCTTAGCTTCTCAATTTATTACTTGATTTGCAAATGTATTTTATAAATGCAATTAACTGCTAGAAATTTAAGTCAATAAATTAGTTAATGAAACGAGTTATCTATAGATAATTAAATTAAATTTTAAAAACTAAACAAATTCTTTTAATTTATACATACTTTTAGTAAATGCTCTTATGACTTTCAAATTACTCTGGCATTCCAAAATTAAGATCGTTATCAGACTCAGAAGGCAACAAATGGATTATCAAATCGTAAAATGTATTTAAAAACTTTTTTACTTAAAGTTTTCTAATTTTTATATTGATGTCTCGGCAACACTTTAAAGTTTTCCTTTATAGTCGAAAGTGTCTGGAAATTTTCGGCGCTGACTAACAGCGTAATTGAATATAAATATTGCCTGATTGTCTGGGGATAATGGTGCAACTGGATGTGAAGCTGGGAAGTGAAAACTTGGCATCTTGTTCACTTTGCTCGTAGTTCTTCTCAGTTCACACTTCATGTGGAGGCGGCCGATGTCGATGAAATTTATACGCTTTGCAGATAAATATTTAATAAATACAATAACGTCGAAATTTTCTAACCGTTTTGGCTCGCTTCGAAATTAATTCCCCAGCTTAACCCTCCCCCTCCCCTTCCGCCCCTTTCACCGCCTCTTTCTCCTCTGCTCTTCTCGCAGTTCACCAAGCATCGTTCACAACCAAAGAAGTTTATGTGAAAGTCATACACAAAACTCAAATATGCACTATACATGTATGTGTCTGTGAGTGTAGTGTGTGTGTGTGTGTGTGTGTGTGTGTTGTGTATGTATACATGTCTGTATATGTGAGCTTAGGGATTTCTTTATGCAAATTTGCCATAGCAATGTTATTTTAGACAAGGATATAAGCGTTTGGCAGGGCAGAGGCAAAAGATGGAGAAACTCTGGCAAAATTGTGTTCAAAATGCATAAGAGCGTGTATTAGTGAGTACTCATAAATATTACCATATGCACATACGTCTTCTCTTTCCCACTCTTCTTCTGCATCTATTCCAGTTGTCCCACAATCTTAGGTTCCTTGGGCACAAAAATTAAATATGCTTTAAGTAGAGCGCACAGATTTACCGAACCATAAAAAATGTTCCAGAGAGAATTGACGATGCGTTATGATATGTCGGACTTTGTCTCCTGCTCTCGCTTTATCACTTCTCTCTCTCCCTCCCTCTCTCTATTTCTTTTCTTCTTTCTGTGAGAATCACCGCTGGCAAATATGTGACAAACAAAGGAAACTCTTCTCAGCTTCACCGCTAAATTGAAAAACCAAAAAAAAAAAAAAAAAAAAAAATAATTAAAACGCACACACTTACACTCACACACACTCATACACATATGTATGAGGGAGTTGTGAATGATATTCAAAAGATATATAACTGAATTAGTTAACAAACAAAGCGAAACTCAACTCAAGTTTCCCAGTGACCAGAAGGAAGTCGAATTGATTCCTTCCCCTCACCCCTTTCTTTTAGACTGCTAGTGATGTATGAATTTTAAAAAAAGATAAAATTAAAGATTTATAAAAACAATGCTTCTCTTATGCTGGCAATGGCGATGCAAATAGAATTTATTTCTATGTCTTTTATGTCGTTTGATATTGTTCTTTCTTTTCTTTTCTCCTTCGTTCTCCCTCACAGTGTCAATTTCGTTAGCTTATTGTTTTTGCACTTCATTTTCATTAAAACAAAGCAGAGTTTTCCGCATGCATTTGACATTGCTTTCAATTTTTATGTCGATTGAAAATTAACACAAACTGCCTTTGGTAATTTGGAAATCGTATGTTAAAGTGCATTTTCTTGTTAATGCTAAGACATTTCGAATTAATACAGAACTTATCTAGTCAATGGATTAAACTAATGTTAACATTGCATTCAAAATAATATCTTGCTTGGAACATATTTAATTTTTCACATATTTTAATAGTTACTACTGTGTATTTTAATTAGTTGAGATTTTTGTAGAATTGTGTGAGTGCTAATATCTTAAAAACTTACTAATTAAATGTATTATTTTGAGACTACTTAAAATAAATCCTAAATTATTTAGGCCTTCTTCCATTTCAAATTTTTAAATATTGATTTTACATTACAATTTGCAACGAATTAATATTTAAATTTGACTAGCACTTCTATACTAAAGGCTGTAAATAAATATGAACAAAATTCTTGAATACAAAAATAAACAAAAAGATTGTGACTTTTAATAAATAGGAACAAAATGAATTAATTTCTTAAGACTTTTTTAAAAACGATTTAATAAAAATCTGTTTTTGAATAATAAATAAAAATTATTAATTAAACTGTGCGAAACAGAATAAACAGCAATAAATGCAATATTTAACTCCGTTTAATTTTGCGCCCTTTTTTCTCAAAGTGTAAGAGTGTTGTAATACTTAGTTGACGCCTTGAGAAATGCTGCAAGTATTAAATGTTTGACTATCAAAACTTGCTGCTGATTTTGTAGAGTTTTTGGCAAGTTTTTGGCAACGTTTTCCCTACTTAACGCATCCCATTTCCACTTCTATTCCACTTCAGCACTCAGCACTTCTCTATAATCGTAGGCCATAGAATCGTACATACATATATCCAAAAAGTACACACATGTGTATGTGAAGTGTGTGTTGTGTGTGTGTGCTTTTATCATCATTTTCTTTTGTCGTTTTGCTGGTTTTTACTGTTTGTTTTCGCATCTTTTAGCGCTGAGCATCATAATCATCATCAGTATCATCATCATCATCAGCATGAACGCACTTTGTATTTAATGTTTTTTAATGGAAAAACTTTGTAACGCTGCCGAGGAAACTGTTTTCTTTCTCTGGCATTTGTCAAAGGCGCTACAAGGCGAGACTTTATCTCCATCTCCATCTCCATCTCTGGTTCCTTCTCCAGTTCCAGTTTCAGTTCCATCTCCAATGCCAATCTCTAACTGCAAACCAGTTGCCCTCGAGGAGCCGCTTAAGCCACTCGACTGCATTTTGCAACTCGGCAATGTTTGCTTTGCCTTTTGCAGATTCCATCTTTCCCTCTGCACTTGTAGTTGGCATTTTTTTCTAGTTTTAAGTGTAATACTAGTAACATTTGTACCCTGTATACGGGTTATCAGAAATGCCTTTTGCTCTCTTTAACCAATATTGATGTGAAAAGATACCAGTATTAGTCTGAATTTAATTATACAAGACTTTTTTAAATCTCCCATTCGGTATAATGAGTACTTTCTAGTCGCTAACTCCTCTCTCGATCTTTGCAAGTTGAGCTCTTTTTGGTTTTTTCGCATATGCTGTGAACTTACAGCAGCAGCTGCAATAAAAGAAATCAAAGGGTAGAAACGAAAAATAGGCTACAAAGGGGTTGGGCGGGAGGTTCGCGGGGGTGAGAGGGGGTAAGAGGGGGTAGGTGGTAGGTGGTGGGTATTGGCAGCAATCGAGAGCTGACTGACAAACAATTCTTAAGTGCCTTCCAATATTTAAGCAGGCTTCCAATTCGATTGCTGTTTGCTGTCATCAAATGGCGTTGTCTACGCAACTGCAAAAGCAAACTGTGGACAACATAGAAGAGGGGTATAGAAGAGGGGTACAAAGGGGAGTGCAATCGAACATAAAGAGATACACGACATGTGCCTTTTAAAAACTTTTTAAGATGCTTCTCCAACTTGTTTAGTGTCGATTTTTATTTCGACTTTTCAAGTTGCTTAAGTGCAAAACTTGTCATTTCAATGATATCCATAAAAATTATTGCATTCGTATTTACTTACAAAATGTATCAGACTAGAAGTCAGACAAATTGATAATAAAAAAATTTATATTCCTATAATAAGATAATAATTATTTTACTTTTTATTTATTTTGTTTATTTTTTTATATTTAAAGAGATATCAAAACAAATAAAAATTCAATTGCTAAAATATTATTATCTATAATATTGTACTTATGTATGTACCTTTTAATATGTCAGTCCTTCGATAAATTAGCATGGACCGTTTTCTATATAGATAGATAGTACAGATTTTGTTGGCATCATTTTAAAATAATTTGCATTTAAAGTGGCATCAATAAATTTCAATTAAATGCGAAACACAAAGCAGACTTTAAAGCAAACTTCACTTTTCTATTTTCTCCTTTTTTTCTTTCGTCTTTTAGCCTATTTGGCATTCTTTTAGTGCTTCTTAATTGAATTTGCTCAACTCAAGTTTCTTGATTTGTTTTTCCTACTCTTTTCTTATTGCAATCTCATTGTATTTAATTAACCTCAATTGCTGAAGGCTTCTCGAGAAACGAATACTCCTTCAAGTAGAAGTGCGTGAATTGAGGCTTCAATTATTTATGAGTTGAGCAAAAAATAAATAAAAGTAAGACTGAAACTAAGCCAATTGAAATATTCTCACACGCAACATAAAAGTTGCTGCCGTGCATTCGACAACATTAGAGACAACTTTCAAGAGCGCCACCTAGCGGTGCGAATAAAAACCAGTTTTACGTTTGCAGCGAGCTGCCTTAAATATTTTCCACATACACTATCGCACACACATACACAGACACACACACACACCACTCACTCAAATGGGATGCCAGCACGAGGCGTTTACAAAATGAAGTCAGCGTTTTTATGATAGTCGTCGTCGCATTTATGACACAGTCCAGGGAATATATATACGTCCACTATATGCTGGGCGTGTTTCCTCTTCGAGTAGTAGAAAAACTCACTCTCTGTTTGTGTGTGTGTGTGGAGTTAGTGTATGTGTATGTATATGGGCGTTCTATGGGCGTGATGTGTTGTGTGTTTAGTGGATGCTTCAAATGCGGATATTAGTGTCGTAATATTAGAAAGACACACTGAAAGAAATCTCTGGCAGAAGGAATAAATTAAATTTATTTGTTAAGAATTCTAAGTAATTGTTTATACGTTTTATTTTTATATTAAAACTGTCTTCAGTTTTAAAGGAAAGAAATAAGGAGCTTAAACAGGTTTTTTTTTAAATGTTTTTCATTTGCAATAGTTCTATTTTCTACTTGAAAAATTGAAAAAAGTTTTCATGTACTTCTTAAAGTAAATCGCACCTTTTACAATTTAAAAAAGTGGATACTTTTTTCTACAACCCACTAGACTTAAACATTTTAATAAAATATAAAAAAAAATAAAATGTTAAATAATTTATTTTTAGGTTACATTAAACAAATAAAATCTTTTCATTACTTAAATAGGGTTAAATCAATTATATTACTTCAAATAAATTTTTTCATTGTTTTTTATTTTTATTTTTATTAAATAGGACCTAAAAATGTCTTAAGCACTTCTTTTTTCATTTGCCGAATTCCTATTCAAAAATCGTCTTATTTTTTCTAACAGATTTCTCTAATTCCATTCTGATTTCTCTCAGTGCATGCATTGGCAATAGTTTCTCGTCTGTCTTCTGTTCATTTTTTTGCCGCTGTATCCTGAATCGCGTAATAACAAAGGCGTTGAACATTTGCCATTTTTGCCATTTGGTTGCCAGTGCTGCACAATTTTATAGCATGCAATGAAAACGCACCTCGACACACACACACACACACACACACACATACACACATGAGAGTGAAAACACACATACACACAGAACCATAGCCACATATACACATGCATGAGAGAGGCTATAAAAGTGCGAAATTCTCATTTATTAACATGAAGCTTACGAAAATAGCGTAGGTGCGGTTAAGGACCTGGCTCACATGGTCGAAACAAAAAGAAAACCACAGACCGACAGAGACAGTGATAGAGAGAGAGTGGGAGAGAAAGAGAGAGAGAGGGAGAAGTAAAGAGATTGTGAGGTTGCGACTTGTCCAGCTGCTTGTAAATGTGTTTAAAATTGAAATTTCAATTTCAGGACAAGCAGATAACAACTGCAACATCAACAACAACAACAACAACGACCACAACAACGAGTGCAACAACAATGTAATGTGCACATTGTTGCATGTCTACAGTTATGCAACGTTGATCATCATCCAAACAAACTTTAAAACAATTTCCCGCACAATTTTACTGCCAGGCCACTTGACAATGTAAACTGCAAGCGGAAAGGCGGCACATGCCACGCCCTCCACCTACTTCTGGTCTGCCCTTAAGCTAGGTAGCAGGGTAGGGGTAGGAAAAGGGGATGGGGAAGGGAAAGGGGATGGGGTTGGAAGCAGGCTATCGATAATGCCGAAATGCTTTTGATTTGTGCAACTCTCTTTCGCACTGAGGCCAAATTGCTTAATCGCCTGTGCATAATGCAACCGTGTCACTCCCCCTTCCCTCCAACCCCCGACACTTTCCCCCGCAGCTGTCACACATTGCCTGACTGGTGGCAATTGCATTACATATAGCATGCGTGAAAAATGCATTGCAAATTTCAGCACAAACAATTTTTAATGCTGATCCAAGCGCCATTCAAATCGCACAAATTTTCGCTTACTGTTTAATTATGCGTACATAATGTTCAATCGGTGAGAAGAATATATCGTATGTGGCAAGGGGTGGAAAATGGTTGCTAATCAAAGCAGCTAAACCTACCTATGACCATCTAAAAAATAAAAAATAATCCACCTTCCTGCCTCACTTTGTGGTGCATTGTGTGCCTGACAGTTTTATGAGCTGCTTTCTGGTCATAAAATCCATTTTTCTCTTGTCCGCATTTTGTTGTAATTTGTTGTTGTTGTTGATCCATAAAACTTGCAAAAATTGTTGCCGTTTTGTTAGCATAAAGTGGAATTTTGTGCATTGCATGTTGCACATATTTTTTGGGGGACAGCAAAATGAAAGGAAATGTTGACTGATGGGTTTTTGGGTGACATTTTGTAGAGCATTAAAAAATAAACAGCAGGTTGAAGTAATGGAATTTTGGCTACTCGACTAAGATATTTCCCATCGTTTTTTTTTTCCTTTTATTTATAATGCATAATTTGACAGTTATGCACGCTAGATGGCGCCTCTACTTATTCCGATAACATACTTTCTAAAATTGATTGTTACATGCAATTATACTTAAGTTTTTACATAAATATCTATCAAATTAATATCCACAAGATTTCTACAATAATCATTCTCGCAATAATTTGAATACAACGAATAATTATAAATTGATGTTCATCCATCTGAATTACTAAGTTCATTGAATATAAATTTTGTATAATTCATAATTTATACAATTACCAGAGGAGCAATAAATTTGATTGCATTTGATACTTATTTAATTATCTCTTAGTACTTATTCAGACGAGTACTAACCCTTCAGCATTCCAGTGTAGTCTCAAAACGTTAGCTAATTAGTCTGAGCAGTCGCTTAAAAGGCAATGAAAATGTATCTTTAAGTCAAAGGGGAAGCGAAAGCCAAAGCTATAGCCAAAACATGAATCAATTACAAATTAAACCGATTAGAATTACCTGCAACTTGGCAATGCCAATGCAAATTATCGATTACAATTCTGATTTACTCAGACTGTTGGGGCTTCATTGGCAGCTAAGGAATAGGAATAGGTTGGTCAACAGGAGGGAAGGGATCATCCAACTGCCTCAAAACATCATGTGGTCCACAAATTACACAAGACAAACACAGACGCAGACACAGACACAGACACAGACATAGGGATGGAAAGAGAGAAGGAGAGAGAAGGGAGACCGCAGTGTATTGTAATTTCGGGGCTAACCAAAGCCCCCAAAAGCATGCAAGGGACACTTGGGGTAAACACTTTGGATTGCCCAGTGTCCTGTCATCTTGGGTTGCTGCAAGTTCTTGTTACATCCACAAGACGCTAATTAAATATGTGGCATGTCAAAATGTTCACAACACGAAATTTGACTGTACATTATAATATTATGTATGAGATGTCAAGGAATAACAAAGGACATGATGGAGAGAGTTAGGGATTTGAAAGTATCTTCTGCCGTTGGCATTTAATGCATTATACTTTAGTTGCACCTTTATTAATTTCCACAGCAATATTTTGCTTCTCCCTGCCCTGACCGTATTGCATGTGTTGAGGTCCTTTTTAGGTTCGCCTGCTCACAAAATTTGCTTCATTAATGTAAGTATCGAACCGAATCAATTACTTAGTGCCTGCTGTGCTGCACTGCTTCCAGTTTCAACACCTATTCAAATATTGTCCGAACTGCAACTGTGTAAATGGAAATGGACGTAAGTGCAAATGAAAGGCTTTTCAGTTCACTATCAAGAGATAAGCAGAGTGTGGGAGAGAGAGAGAGAGAGAGAGGGTTTCTCTGCTTAGCTTCTGATTACCTTAAATAACAATCCGCTTAGATCGGTTATCAAAATGAGATTACAAATGCACTGCTTAGTTTAAAAGCAGTGCAAAGAACTCTTTAAGCAGTAGAAACACTGCTTTGTTGGTTACTTTAATAGTCGCCAGCTCAACTTAATAAATTTTTCAATTTATATTTTAAAGTTAACATTATTAACTCACTATTTAAAAGGAAAGAAGACTAATTAGTAATAATTTAATAATAAAAAACTTTTTATCTTGTGCTTAATAATATTTTTATTTTTAAGTTTTATTTGTCTTTTAATATATAATTAAATAATTGATTGAATGTAATTTTTAATTTGAATGTATAAGTAAATAATTTGTAATAAAATAATAACAAATAAAAAATAACAAATTAAAATAATAACGTTCACTTTAATTCGTCTCTCGATCATATTATAAAAGTATTTTTCTGCCACTTGCCCACCGTCTACACATTTGCTGAAAAATTTCAACATAATGACCATGTTGTATATAGTCAAAGCATTTGCCAATGAATAATGACGATGGACAGCTTCGCACTTATTACGAATGAAACCACAATAATTTCAAATCAAATGTGGCCGTGCCCAAATGTTGCACAGCAACACAGTTGCCACAATACGAGTAGAAGTCGCAGCTGAGAAAATCATATTACAGATTCTGTAAGGCAAGCAAATTGCGTTGTATAAGAAGAATGCCAACACAAATGTATCCAATGGAAAAGGTTCTGTGGTCAGCAGAAATCAGTTGAAGCTGAAGCTGAAGCAAACAAGCCAAGTAAATTTCTTGAGCACAAAGAATTTTTGCCACTTAACAAACAGAGAATTCCAAAAGTCAAAGTAATTTGTTTTTTCTTTTTATATTTTCTTTCGCCATCTTACAGTTTCCAGCTCCAAATTATTTGGGTATTGTGTGTGCGAACGGGGGAAAAGCGAACGGCAATTGAATCTGACTGGCAAGTGTAACTAGAACCGTCAACACTTCGTATGCGTAATATTTTGCCAGACCTCAGCAACAATGGCAATCAGCGAAACGCTCAAATAGAGAAGGAAAGGGAAGAGAAGGGAAGGAAAAGGAGGGAAAGGAAAAGAAAAAGGGATAAGTGGGAGCACAAGAAGTTCACTGATTTTTATGATGTTCAATTTTTGGCTACATTACAAAGAAATTTCACATTGCGAGTTGCCTTTGCCAATTGAATTGAAAGTTTGCCATTTCTTCCTGTCTTCTTTTTATAGTTTCCTGGGGCTAATCAAGAGCACAAAATGAAACCCCTTTGGCAGCTGTTTCAGCTCTTCGAATATTTTCAATTTACTTGAAAACCCCCAATTTAAAATTGTGCCAAAAAAAAGATTGGAAGAAGAGGAAAACAAATTAAATAAAATACAAGTACTTTGGCAATTGGTCTCACTCCTTCCCACTCATGCTGAAAATCAAATCAAATAATCTATGCTTAGGTTATGGCCAGTCTTTATATAGTACATCGATGCGTCTTATAGCGCTTTTATGGCTAGTACGTGTTGCACGCAGCCGACGACTGCTCAGCAAAATCAGCGAAATGTGCGCAAAATTGTTGGAAACTATTACAATTTGATATATGCGCAATTTAGTTGAATGTACGAGTAGCACGAGTAATAGTACGAGTATGAGCCAAGTTTTTGCTTTTTTCTATTTTTTGTTTTTTGTAGGTCTTTGAGACGCCTCTGGCTACGTAGTTGCCATGTTATGCGGCCATTTTGCGGCTTGGGCCAACAGCTGTTGCAAATTTGGCCATAAAAATAAATTTTACTTAGCGATTTCCTTTTTATTCGACGAAGGGCGATGCAAGTCTTGTTGTTCTTGGTCATGACTTCATACGATTTTAACAAAATTAAAACGAAATATATTTTGTAAATGTCCTAACATTCAAATAAACTGCCGAAGGTCAAGCACAAGTTGTAAATTATGTCTATTTTGCGGGCATTTGCTACAAGTGCTCATTTCTTCAAAGTTATATGAATTACTTACATATTAGACATTTTGTTTACATTACCAAGTACAATATAATTTAAAATAAATTTATTCTTAATTTTCTTTGAGGTAAAGCTTAATATTATTTTTTATAGACCTTAGTAATGCAAAAAGAAATAGGAGAGCAGTAATTCTTATGAGTAGAAATAAAAAACGACACTTTCTATTTTAAATGTTTCTTCTTATTCTTTTAAACATTATTATTATTTAATTTGACCTTAGTAATACAAATTGAAATAAGAGAGCGTTAATTATTATAAGTGGAAATAAAAAATTAAAAATTTTTTTCTTTTTTTCTAAATATTATTCTTCTTTGAATTAACCGTTCCATTACTGCTTACTTGTGTAAGCAGTGCCAATATACTCAAGCATAAAATATAATTGTATTCACAATATATGTATGTCATGCTGACTGCTACAGAACTGCATATTAAAGCAGTGTTACACTAAACATATCTCACAATTAGAACAGATGACAGCTACATGAACTATTCGGTCATTCTCATTATGCGCTCATAACAAATAATAATGTTTAACAGCTAATTTGCTTAATAATGGAAAATAAGATGATATTTAGATTTGAATGGCTCTATTAATGACATTATCTATTTGGGCAATGATGACTCTTTAATTGCTGTCTGTTTAGTTGAACGTGTGTTGAATATCGAATTGAAGTGTCAACATTTATTTAACTGTCATGCATACACGGACGATAACCTGGTCGAAGGGGGGATAAGCAGAGAGGGGAGAGGGGAGAGAGAGCGGCCATTTGGGGACAATTGACAGCGACATGTGTGGAGATTGTGCCAACAATTGGATTTTGTATTGTTGGATTTTGGTTTCGTTTTGTTTTGTTTCGTTTAATGCACACACAATTAATGCGTATGCAAAGTAATTTATTTTTCAGCAAATAAAACGATCACACAAAAAAAGGCAAACAAAACAAAATAAAACAAAATAAAATAATATATAACAACCGACAGCAAATAATAAATGATAAACAGCAGAAGAGGCCAAAAACATTTGCAGCTGTCAGCTTAATGTCCGTCTGTCTGTCTGTCTGTCTGTTTGTCGATAAAATAACATATTTGGAGAGTGGGCATTATGTTGCAAATAATGTAATTATCCATGGAATATATAAGTATTAAATGCAAATGCGATTGCAAATGCAAATGCAACAGTGCGTGCGGGAATAATTCACCTGGTTTGACGGATTTGGTGAGAAATTGAGTGATTGACGTCGTGCGGTGAAAAGGTAGAGAAATGTGAATGTGGAAATGATAAAGTGGATTTACAGACTCAGCTCTCTTGCATTTCAATTAAAGAATTGGAGGCGTGCCAAGTAAAATGGATAAAGAAGTAAATGTTGAGCACGGGGCGTATGCGTAATGCATGAATGCACATTGCGCATACGCCGCGTGATACTCAGTACTAAAGTCCCGCTGCGGTTGCAACAAAGTGACATGCAAAAGTCGTAAAAAGAAACGAGCACAACCAGCGACAACAAAAGCCAGGGGCCAAAAAGGTTGACGACGACGGCGACGCGTTGACACAAGTTAATTACAACAGGTCAAAAAAGGACAAACTTCTCGCCGACTTTTTGGCCGTTCGGGTCACATAAAATTACTTGTATTAAGCGAAGAGTCCTCTGACATCTCCTGCATAGCATTTCGCACACTTTTTTTTCCGTGTTTTCCATATTCTCTTTTCTTTTCCTCTCTTTTCGATGCTTCGGTGCAGCTCTTTTGCAGTCATTACTTTTTACAACGTCCCTTCTGCCATGTCACTTTTGGCTTAATTGCTCTGCACGCAAAGTGCTGCGAATGGAGGCAGTTAAGAGCCAACTCTGATGTTGTGGTTGGACTGCAGTTTAAGTTAACAATGTTCATAACCAATAACTGGAAAACTGCATCTGAAATTTCAACTTGAACTAGGTGTTTTAACAGTTTCCTTAGAGTTAAGAATGCCGTCAGAAAATGTGAATTCTTAACTATATTCGTTGGCCAAATATTTAATGTAGACTTATTTTTAAAAGTTGAGAATGCAGTCAGAAAATGTGAATTCTTAACTATATTCGTTGGCCAAATATTTTATGTGGAATCATTTTTTAAATAAGCTATTAAGTTGCATAAAAATAACATTATTTGACATTTTATTTACTTTAAATTAACTCTTTAACCTCATATTAATTTTATTACCTTTTATATTAATTGATACATACAAAATTAGAGTTTTTTGCAACATTTTTTTATGCAAAATAATAAAACTAATAAATAATATTCTAATTTTTTGAACAGTTATTACAATGTGAGCTTAAATACAAACCATACAAAAAACTATTTTAGTCTTTAACATATAAACTTGAAATAAATAATTATAATTAAAAAATATACTTTGCAAAAAAATAGATTTTTTTAAATTTGTATTGTTTTTATAAAACGATTTTAATTGGTCTAAATTGTTTATTTGCTATTTTATGCATGCAATCAAATTACGTTTAATAATAGACATTATGTACAAACATTAAGTTAGCAAGGCTTAAATTTGTTAGTAAACATGCAAATTTGAAAATAATTAGTTATAATATTATAATGTGCAATTCTTTGCAAATATAAATTTTAAATATATTATTAGTTACAAGCATATTCGTTTTGACACTAGATTCTGTATGCAGAGTGAATTAAATATGGGAGTATAAAATAAACAATAGGTAAAATTAACTTATATGATATAAACAAAACGTTTTTTGAAATGAATATTGAAACTTAAATAAATAAGGGATAAGTAAATACAAGAGTATACACATATAGTAGATATTTTTCATTTCGATTTCAGCTTTTTTTATTTTATCCATCAATTGAAACCATCATCAGTTTTTAGAAATATGCAATTAGAATCCCATCAATAAATTCTACAAAAACCTATTTAGTTAATGAAGAAATGCATTTAATCATTTAGCAGCTGACAGAGCTGAGTTCAGACCCTAAGAACTGCAAATGGAAACATATGCGTACAGTTGCTGCAAAAGTTATGCACACACACACACACACACACACATGTGTGTGTCAGGCTGCAAACTTTTCTGATGGATGGCCAATGTGTAACATTTGCAACAACAAATGGGAACAACAATTGCAGCAGCAGCAGCAACAGCAAATAAAATATAACAAAAACAAGAAAGCGAAGTATTGTTTAATTGCCCGTTGAACAAATTAAAACTGACATTGGAACAAAATCGAGGAAGACTGCAGCTCGACTTGACTGTGAAGTGTTGAAGTTTTTAATTTATTTAACTGAAACTATGTCAGACATGTGCGAGGGGGTGTCCAAAGGGGGAGGGGGTGGTAACAGGGGGGAGGGAGTGACCGAAGGGCGAGCGTCGTCATTGGCATTAAAATAGTTTTAGCTAAAAGCGCAAAAGGCAAACTGTAAATTTATGTCAACATTTAAAATGCAAGGCACAAGACAAGGACATGGAGAGGAAAAGGGACAGGGACAGGGACAGGGAGAGTCGCCATTGCAGCCGCAGGAAGACAGGACAACAGGACGAGAGGACAACAGGACAAAGGACAACAAGGCGACAGGCGAGAAGCGACAAGCGACGCTTAATGTGCATTTTGGTCACTTAAATGTGCCCCAGACGACAAGAGATAGAGAGAGAGAGAGAGACAGGAAGAGAGATAGATAGAGAGCAGGACATGCCAGGACGTGGTGCATGGACATGGAGGAGGCTGCAGCTGGGCTTTTTATTACTGCAGCATATTTATCTTCATCTTGGACGTCGACGCGTTCGAGACGTGCATTTGATGTGCCTCCAACTTTCAACTAAATATGCAATGTGTGTGTGTGTGTGTGTGTGTGTGTGTATGTGTGTTGGTGTGTGGCCAATGCAGTCAATCGTGCTGGCCATTTGACTCATCCTCTTTGCTGTTTTGCGTTTTGATGTCAACGCTTTGCTTTTGGTTTTTATGGTGGCAAAGTTGTCACTTTCCCCTCTTCTCCTCTTCCCCTCCCTGCACTTCCCCTCCTCCTGCCTATCTGGCTGCCTCACGTTGCACTTGTGACTCGGTCCTGTTGCCACTGGACATTCATAATTCTCTTTGAATTTATGAACACTAAACTGTTATTTACGATACTCAAAGGCATTTAATGTTATACAAATGTGACTGTGGGGAACTAAACCCGAAGCCAGGACGACAGGACTATGACTAGGCAAAGGACGAACCAGCCAGAAGAGAGCGATAAAAAATACTAGGAAATTAAAGTATGAAAAAGAAGATGCTGAAGAATGCGGATATTAGTTTTAGGCGATAGTTTGCGGCAGAGAACTCAAGCAAAAGGGAACGTGAATTAGTTCGAAGAAATACTATATTAATATTTTAAGTACTCCACTGAAAAATGCTCAGAGAGTTGAATAATTTATGAGTATGTTAGGAGATATATAATATAGATACATTATTAAAACTTTAATCTAAAAAGAAAGTAAGAGGAAGAGCAACATACTAAATTCGCCGGCTTTTTATGTTATAATAATATATGAATAATTTAAATAATTTTGTAGATAAATTTATTTTATTTACGTCAACTGAAAACAGTTAATAATTGAAAATAATAAAAAATTAAAAGATTTTACAACCTGCAAGCTTGTAACCTATTAGGCATAATATTTTATGTTGTATTTAATTATAATAATATAAAAAACAATGAAATTTGTTAATTATAAATTTAAAAAGGAAAAAATTATATAATTAATAATTAATGATTTAATTTAATTATAAATATCAAGTATACATAATAATCTATAAATCTAGATCGATTTTTAGATTAATTTTTAATTTTTATGAATATTTCTATTAGCGTGAGTCAGTATGTATTAAACAAATTACACGAAGCGGTTATGAAAATTGTAATCTACGATGAATTCTTAGAAGAATGACCCAAGTAACCATGAGTCTAAAATTAATATCTCGTTTTCCTTTTATACGGAGAAGGAATGCGTATTTTCTATATTGGTAATTGTCTGTTAGTTAATTGTCTTACTTCAAAAAAAAAAGAACATCAGATAGAGTCCGATATATGATGAATTTAGAGATAAGAATTAGTTGGTGGTTATAACTAGTTATTCTTTTTAGAATTCATCGTAGCTTAATTAAAATTTAAATTTAATTTTGCATATATTTAGATTTCTTTTTTCGTCATCTGCATTTGTAACACTAACTAACTCTAACTCAATTAAATTTGGCTGTTGGCTCATTAAACTTAAAATTTATCTTTTGCAATTTTATTTAAATTTCTCGTAGCTAACAGTTAACTAAATAAATGATTTAATTAGTTGCTAACGAGTACTCTTTGAATAACAACTACGAGTAAATAATAATCGTAATGAATGGCAACGAATATTTATATTTATAAAGAATCGGCTGATTCCTGATGCAAATTGTGCGTTGGGTCTAATGTGGCGTGTTCCCTTTTGTTTTACAGTCATGAATAAATTATACTTTTTGTGAAAATTTGTGCAACAAATTGAGCGAACATTATAATTAATGTGCCTGAAGGCAAACCATCAAATTGAAATTGTTAGCAGAGAGCAAAATGTGAAACTAAGATGCTATTTGAATGTAACATTAGGCATACGTCATGTTGGACAGCAATTGGACATTAATAACATAAACAAATGAATAAATGAACAAATGAATAAATGAATGACGAATGTGGAAGACAAGTTGAGTTCTTGGCCATTTTAGACTGAATATAAATATTGATTTATTATGATGGCACACAATGTCTAGATTTTGTCAACGTCATCAATATAAATCATTCACCGAGTCAGCCAGTCAGTTAGTCAGTCAGTCAGTCAGTCACTTATTCACAGTCATTCATTCGAAGTGATTCACTCGGCATTCGTCTGTGCAGTTCGCTTTGCATTTTCGCATATTACTCGCTGTAATTTCCTACATGCAGTTGAAAATGATTTGATAATGAAAAGGAAATTAAGTGCACACATTCGCATTCTCTCTTTCTATGTCTCTCTCTCTCTCTCGCTCTCGCTCTCTCTGTCTCTGTCTGTGTCTGTTTGCGGTTGTCCTTAGAGAGGTCCAGCTGTTTCTGCCACTGTCTCTGCATCTCGGCCTGCATTTGAGTGCCAAACATCCGTTTCCGCTGTTTGCCAATGTTGTTACTCTGCCTCTGTCTCTGATATGATATGAAGTCATATGTGTGTGTGTGTGTGTGTGTGTATCTGTGTGTGTGTGTGTGTTTATGCATATTTCAAATAGTGCTGCATATTGCAAACGTTGCCGGACAGACATTCCCTCGAGTAAGTAACCAGGCAACGCCATTGTATTCCAATTGTTGGTCAGACTCATCTGCCCGACTCCTCAACTCCTTTCAGATCCTTGGATGCTGATGGCAATGTGTTGCACTATTTTCACTGCAGCGGATGCAGTTGAGAAGTACGAGAGAGTATCAGGGGCAACTGGAGCATATTTGCATGGATGTCTGGACAATGAAAGGAAGCTTATTCGGTGTATTGGTTCCCTGAATTGCCCTCCTCCATCTCTACTTCTCTTCTTCTCCTTTTTCCTTCCTCCTTCCTTACTGTCTTACTGCTGACTATCAGTTACAGTTTGATAGTTTCAAGTTTCTTGATGATTTGTAATAGTATTCAAATGTTATCGATGCCTTTAATTATGTTTGGACCATTGTCGAATGATGATAATGCAAATTCTTTGAATTGATACTGACTGCTTCTAGGTAATTGTAAGGCATTACGTAAATAGATAAGCTTGGACAATTACATTTAATATTTATACTTATTATTAATATGGATATTATTGATCTGCATTAGCAGTGTTGACTGAATAGTAGTTACACTGTTTGTTCACCGAGTATCACTGCAAAATTAAATAGGTACTGCTTACAACTATTACAACCATTTATGGTAAATTCATTCTATTGAGTTCTTTTTCACACAGCTTCACTGCTTGCTCTGTTAACTTAGCTCTCCTGTGATCAGCATTTGGGCAACTGCTTTATTAGTGTTTGAAAACTGCTTTTTATTGCTCACTGCGTTCAATAGCAGCAGCGCTCTCCCTTTTGCTGCAGCCTGGTCGCCAAACTATGAACTGCTTGTGCAAATGCAGTCCACTCTTTTACTGCTTGGTCAGTTGTTTTCTTCTTTTCAGCAATTGCCAATTACATCGGCTTATTGTTATCCTTTAATGATATTTATTTAGCTCACAGAAACTAATCTGCAGCTGTTTAATTACAGTAAACATGCCATAAACAATAAATACTCGTAAATAAAAAAAATAAATAATCACTGAGTGCAGGTCACTGACACAAGTCAATGCTTTCTATCTTCTCCTCTCTCTCTCTTTCTGTCACACTGCTTCTTTTAAGTATTTGCTTTACCCGTGCTCTAGATTAAGCAGTAAATTGATTGTTTTCTTATTGTTGCTGTGATTGTTGTTGTTGTTGTCAGTGTTATTATTGCTTGTTTGTTTTCATCGCCCGAGGCATAACTTAATTATATTTTGCGCACTCCTTTTAAGTGACGATGCCCCTCAGATCGAGTATAAACGAACATATAACGCAATGCGAGGCCGATGTCTTTGTTTACTTTTGCAATTGCTCAATTAACTTGACCGCAGGATAATAATCACAATGCAAAAACAATAACAACAATAATAACAATGAGAGCTGATACTCGAATAATAAAAATCAGAGTCCTTTGCCCCAAAACGCTTCAAGGCAAAAAATCTTTGCTTCATTGACTCACTAGAAGGGAAAATGTAAAAAGGAACAAGAAAAAGGGAAATGGGAGAGAGGGAAAGGAAAAGCGGCAGTTGTTATTGTTAGCGTCCTTCGTCCTTAGTCCTTTCTTCCATATACGAGTTCATATAATTATGCGTAAATAATTTTTGCGCACTTAACAAAAGAAACAAAGACAAATACAAATTATTCATACTCTTGAGAGAGAAAGAGAAATTGAAAGAGAGAAAGAGAGAAAGAGAGAGAGAGAGATAGTCTCGATGTGAGTGCATTTGATTTCACACTAATTGCGAGCTTGTTTTTGACTCTTTGAAGTTTTGTTCGAACTGAGAGATGCCATAAAATATGCAACACAATTTCCAATTCAATTGTAAATTGATTTTTCCAACAACTTTTCCCCTCATTCCCCTCTCCACACCCCTCTCTTTCACCCCTGCCACGCCCTGCAGGCAATTTAACAACAACGCCCACGAAACAAAAAGCTATTTTAATTGGCTTCAACTCAAAACTGACAATTTTAATGCGGCTCGTTTATTTTTAAGGCCAGCATTTGGACTGTGGACTCTATGTTTTTGGCCTGGTCAGAACTGGACTGGACTTGGACTCCCTGCCAATTACCCTGCAATTTTGTACAAATATTCAGGCCATGTATTTGCTGTTGTTAGTTATTGTTGTTGCCACTGCAGCAGCAACAGGATGAGAAGCATGAGGAGGGGAGGGTGATAGGGGGAAGGGAATGGGAATGGGATTGGGAAGGGGAAACAGGAGCGCCAAATGTCATGTCAATGTTAAAGCCATAAATCTAAGTACAATATTTGCTAGCGCTGCCAATAACAGAAATATTGGAGAGGGGAAGGGGGGAGAGGATGAGGGGGGGGGTGAAAAAGGGGAGGGGGGGTGCTTTGTCCTCTGTGACATATGCAAAACTTGGCATTATCACATACAAAATGCATTGGGCATTGGCAACAAGAGTCGGGCCAATAGTCGACAAGGCTAAGGACGAGGCTTCTCTCCAGCTGCTGCTTTTTCTTCTTCTTCTTTATACTTTTTCAATTTGGCTTAAGCGGATGACGAGAGGTGGGGGAGAGGGCGGAGAGTTGGCAATTGTATGGTTGCTAACGGGCCAAGTGTGCAATTTGTGGCTTGTTTGGGCCATTGTTAGTCGACCAAAATGACATAGTTAGTACAAGGATATTGCATTTAACTGTCAGGTTCTCCTTACTTAGCATTGGGAATAGTTTTCAGTTGTGTTATCGTACAAATTAAGTATTTATATATACGACTCTATCATCATATCACTTAAATATTCACTTTTTACTTATGCATTAACTAAACTTTTGTTTTAATTTGGTACTAGCGTTTGTTTGTGCCTGAAAAATAATTGAAAATTTGAAGAATATGTGTATATACCAGGGATTGTAACTGTTAAAAGGTCTAACATAAAAATCTATTATTTCACAATTATTTCCAAACTAAAATATTAACTTTTCTGAATATCATTTTGTCATAGCATATAAACCTTCACATTGATTAAATAAGTTACAATTTTCATTAATTTGCGGTCCTTGAAATATACATTTAAAAAATTTTAAAAATTAATAGTGATATATTTTAATATTTATTAATCTATATAAAAATTGTGTGTGAACTGTAACGGGTAGCAACTTTTCAAATTCAGTTTTGTTAAGTTCGCTTATTTTGTGCTTACTGCTTTGTTAACAGTGGAATTACACTTAGCATTATGTTATCTTGCAGTGAGATCATACAAGCAGTAAATGTTAACACTGCTTTGCTATTTAGAAAGAAAGTGTTTTCTATTTGTTGAACAGAGTTATTTTTTATTTTAGCTCTTCAATGTTTAGCTAAATGTTTTCTAAATGATCTACTCTTCATAAGCAATGCATTGACGTTAACCTTGAGCAGCCGAAAAAGCAAGAATACATTTGCTTAAGTGTGTGAGTGTGTGTGCATGTTAACATGCACATCATCAACTTTTCAGCGTTTAACATACGATTTATTTAACAAGCACTTGAATTACAGCATTCAACGTGAGCTGGAAGCTGACTTACTCTTTTCACCTGTCTCCATCCCTGTTCCCGCAGCCGCCTTTGCTGTCATTTGCCTTCCACGTCAAACTGTCAACACAACTGTCAAGTCTCAATGTCGCGTCCGACTCTGCGCCTTCAACTCCCTCCGCTTCCGCTTCTGCTTCCGCTTTTGCTTCCCCTGAGCATCTGCTACTCTTCTGTTCTGTATCTTCATTTGAATTCACACGCTGTTTCATTTCAGTTTTTGCTTTTGCTTTTCGTATTTCTCCTCTTTGCACGTAAACTGTTTACCTTAATTAAAATTATGTGCAGCACACAAACAGTTGGCAACGCGGCCCCCAAAAATTGTTTGAGCGTAATAATAAAGTCATTTCCGTTGCCAACTGTGCGTTCGCTGGTGTGCGAGGGAGATAGGGAGATAGGGGTAGTAACTCAACGCTGATAACCTGTAATTGCATGTGTAAAAACTGCTGTAGTAATGGACTGTGTATGTGTAAATGTATGTGTGGGCGGTGTGTCATAAACTTTGGTTGGCAACAATTCATGCGTGTTTCATGTTGCTCAGCAAATAGAGCAAGCAGTTGAGTAAGTAGGCAAAACAAAAAGGGGAAATTAGGTGCAAGTTGGCAGCTGTAACATAAGCACGTGTTGACCTCAATGGTCTTAAGAGAATGTTACATTTTAAAACTATGCATCAGATAAGCTAATAACAAATAAAGATGATATAACTTATATTAGACAAAAAAGAAGTATTACAACTGCTTGATAAATATCTATATGACTGCGACCTTTAAGCTAAAGCCAAAGAAAACTGCTTGGTTTTATAGCATCCACATTTAATATAGTCCACATGTTTGTAAAGTACATATTTATAATCAAATTCCATTTTAAAACTATTTGACAAATATAAATACGTATTCATGCGCCAGCATTCTCATTGAAATCGATTAAAATTTAATTAATTAATTGAAATACTGTACTTGCATTTAGATCAAATAACTGCGACTTTAAACTAAAGAAAACTGCTTTGGCTTAATAGTGGATGCTATTTCATATAATCCACATACACTATCTAGTAGATGTTGTTTCAGAAGATCTTATCATCCCTAACATGGCGCCACCGTTGGACTGCAGCTGCAGCACAGCACACATGTCTGTCTGTCTGTCTGTCTGTCTGTCAGTTCCCGCTCCCTCCTGATCCCTCTACCCGTATCCCCTCCCTCTCTACTGCTGTCTCCATCACGTGCGTTGTCCAATTCTTTACTGGGGTTTTTCTGTGGGTGCGTGGCTGATGTCCTGGTGCTCCTGGCGGCGTCTGTCTCTGAGTGTCAGTTGGTCTGGCAACGCCTGGAAACTGATGGTGTCCTGCCCGGGCGCGTTAAGCGTAAAATGATGCAAATTACTCGGAGGTGCAACACCTTTTACCAACATTCCCCTCAAAAACACCCACACACACACACACCAAAAAAAAAAAAAAATGAATTCCAGCTGCATTCAGAACTCGACGCTTCGTCGGCTGCTTTTGTCATTTGCAGCATTTTGTTTGGGCCAAAAAGTTTAAACTTTTAAGCTGCTGTCCAGCTTGCTCTCTCTCTCTCTCTCTCTTCCTCCCTCCTCCCTCCTGGCTATTTATTTCTGTGGCTGACAACTGAGCAAATTAAAACGTAAAACTAACAGAGATTTTCTTTTCCTATTTTTGAACTAGAGAGCTGACAAGATGATGCTGCCGAGAGCTTGTCTGCTCTAGCATGAAATTATATCATATATCCATATGTCAGTCTTGAATGGGCCTAGGCTTTCTCAATTCTCAATTCCTTATTTTTGTGCCCAGTGCCTTAATTTCCAGTTCCTAGCCCCAATCACTTGCTGTAAAGCCCTTTCAGACACATTGACAAACTGAGAACAATTCAATTTTTTGGCTTTACTTGAGGTTTTCATCCTGTCGCCGCTCGCTTTTGTTGTCCCTCTTATTATTATTATTATGTGCTAAAACTTGCCTATGTCTGGGAAGGGATGAGGGAAAAGGAAAGAAGAGGGGGTGTATTGTCTGTAAAGCAAGTGATTTACTACCAAGAGCTTCTCTTCTTCTTCTTTTACTCCCCCTACTCCTCCTTCTCCTCTTTCTCCTCCTAATGCGACTGCTCCTTTTGCCGTATACTTATTATTATTGTCGTTTATTTATCTGACGCCTGCGTTTTGTGCGAACGGCATAAAAAGCAATAAATATTAAATTGTGTGATGGGGCGTGGTTTTGGGGGCTGGGTTTTACCACAAAGTGAATAGACAGTTCTATTTGATGTGAAACTTAAACAAGCAATTAATTAATGTGCTGCTTGAGTTAGAGAAGTCTTCTCAAGTACTTTGATACAACACTTACTCTTACTGTATTATTATACATTGTGTGTATATCAAGACAGTAGATGGCATAAATAAATAACAAATAAATTTTCATTAAGTATTTATGTCGGTTTTGTGTAAATGTATTTTAATAATTATGATTTTTCTTGAAATATCATTATAAAAACAATTTATTCAACATTATTTTTTTTAGCAACTGATTTATTTGCAATTATTAAAGTCGGTAACTCTATTATTTTATTTGTTTCAATGCATTGTTCCATATTTAAATCTAATCCATTAATGTATTCAATTGAAATCTTTAATTAGCACTGTCACTTTTATATAGTATGTTTTTTTCTGCTTTCTTAATATTTTCAACTTGTGTACAGGTTTTTGGGTACAACTTCTTTATATGGTGATCTATTCAAATTCCTTAAAACTGAACTCAATCAAGCTTGTATGAGTTATGTAAAATCTAGAAGTTCTTTTGTGTACTTCACAATGTTTTTTTACTAAAGGTTTTACATTCCTTTACTTTTATTGCATAAAATTCAATAACAGGGTCTGTGATGGGCGTATGCAGTGGGCGTGGCAAGTACAACAGCAGCTAAAGTTGAATTATGAAAGAGACACAGAAACAACAGCAACAGCAACAACAACAACAACAACAACAACTGCAGCATAGCTCCAACCACCAATACAAATATGTGAGTGAGTGTGTGTGTGAATGTGTGAGTGTATGTTGACATTTCCGGTGGCCATATGAAGCTGTGTCTGTCCTTGCATGTGTGTGTGTGTGTGCGGTGTGTTGACAACAGGCAGGCAACTATGGTCAAGCTATTGGCCAAAATTGTTGACGTTTCGCATACCCTATAAAAGTGTTGTAATGTGTGGTATAAATAAAAAAGTTGAACTTAAGCTTAAGACAAGTAGATTTAAAATATAAATTGACAAATTTCAACTCTTATTTCAAATTCCGTTTTTTTTTAAGTCTTTTTAAAACTTAACTCTTGTGTGAATTTGTAATTTTATAATGGTAAACTGTCATAAATGAAATAAGTACGGGGTGAAAAAAAGATATACACCGTCAAAATTTCACAAATGTGTTTTAAGATCATAAAGTCTGAAACGTAAATAAAACTAATCCGTCAAATTAAAAGAAAAAGTTTATTGAACAATTTTTTTATAATAGAAATCTTTAAAAGTATGCAAATTCTAAGCATGTTAATTATAATTAATAATAATTAGTAAAAGCTTAAATCGAAAATGTTTTGCCAATTATTTTTAATTATTCTTTAAATACTCTTCTATTTACAAATGTATTTCTCCGTAATTATTATTACGATTTTCGTATAGGGTATTTGCAAGTTCAGCTTGTTGGCTTATATGTTTTCTCATGTCTTGTATCAACGTTTTTTTGCTGCTTACGTGTTGATGACATCGATGAGCTCTCCGCTTGACGTTGTCACTGACCATTTTCCAGAGTTCCCCCACAACTGCCTCACTGTTCACTGTTGGCGTCGTTGATGATGACATTTTTGTTGATTACAACATTGTTGCACATTGTTTGTCTCGTTGCTGTTGTTGATATTGTTGTTGTTATTGTTGTTATTGTTGTTACTCTGCTGCGGCTGAACCACACAAACCAAGTGCACTTTCAATATTGAACTGAGCTCGCCCACGTTACTCACCCCCTCCCCCTCCCCCTTCCCCATACCAGCCTCCCCTCAGCCATCCTCAACATGTGAACTATGCATTTTTCAAGCATTTTGCATACAAATTTCTGTTCTGGCTAAAGGCAACAAATACATATTGAATTTTTAGACAGTTGAAATACTTTTATAATGCTTAAAATGCAATTTTTGTATACCAAACCGAAGCCAGTAAAAGAAAAAGATGAAACAGAAAACAACTTTGTAATTTGTGAGCACAAAAGAAAAAGAATAAAACAAAGAATATGATTTTTGTACGTTTTAGACATTAAATTTCGATATGTTTAAAGTTATTTTGAATCAAATGCTAAGTAAAAATAAAAGATTGATTTTTAAGATGGAAATCCCCAATAAAAATATAAAAATATTATGATTTACATGACATATTTTAACACATTGCAATTCTTTATTTATTTTAGATTTTAATATCATCTTAAAACTATATTTCAAATGATTTTAAAATAACAAAATTATATGTAATTTTACTTCGTTTGATATGATTTATTTGACTTTATTAAAAACTTCAGACAGTTATAAAAATAAATTTAATTTTTGTAAGAAGTTGAACTTTTAATTATACTATATTTTTTATTTATACAAATCTTAGAAATTTATAGTTTATAGTTCATATATGATCTACAGCTATAGCATTAAATATTAAATTATTAGTTTAAGATATATAGATTCTATAATAGCTTGAACCGAACCAATTCCTTAATTTTGTTTGACGAAGAATAGATGCAATCAATCAAAAATAAAAAAAGGTCAACTGTACTTTAACTCTGTAGTCTCTAATAAAAGTCGCATTTATTTACAATTGCCACGCCCCTTGGCAGGCGTGACTTAGTTTAAATTGTCGAGCAGCTGTCGAAAGTTGTTGGCTCTTTTGGTTCATTTCCGGTTTCTTATTGAGTTGCCAACTTGTTGTGCTGTCTGTCATTTTGAATGCAGCGCGATTTCCGTTTCCGTTGCATCGTCAACTGCAGCAATGCTAATGACTGTCCCCCTTTTCCCTATCTGTCTCTCTCTGTCTATCCTGTGTCTATCTGTCTCTCTCTCTGTTGTAGTTGCTGTGAATTATGTGTGAAAGATAGCTAAATTATAGCACGCATGTGTATTGTTGCCACTCAACGCTGTCTATGCGAAGCTGCCTCCACTTTCTACACACTTACACACTCACACACCCACTCACACACACTCTTACGCACAACAACAACAATAGCAATAGCAGCAGTATAAACACAAACAATTTTGAATAGCTTCCACGCATTGTCCCGGCCTGTAAATTGCTGGCTCAATTATGTGAGTGGTCCTGCCCCTTATAGTGGCATGCTCTCTCTCTCTCTCTCTCTCTCTTTTGCTCTATATCCCTCTCTATACCTCTTCCACTGTTAGCTTGTTTTTTGTGCCAGTTTATCAGCAGGCCAAGGCACATGAATCAGCCACGAGTACGACACACATTGGGACACTGGGAATGGGAATGGGAATGGTTCTTTGCAGGCTCGTTGCTGGATCCTACTCTACATTTTCCCACTTCTACTGACTCCATTCTGGGTCCTGTTGTTTGCCGTGATCCTGATTCAAACTCTGCGCCTGCACTTCATTGATTCTTCCATTGATTTATGCGTCTAAGCACCAAGCGGTTAAACAAGCAGCGAAAGGGTTGCAAAATCAACGCCTCCGCTGCGGTGTTTGGGTTAATCCATTTTGCGGAGCGTCACATACGTGCATAATAGCGAGAAAAGGAGAGAGATAGAGAGAGGCAGAGAAAGAGAGAGAGTGAAGTGCTAACATGCTGTAAAGGTGTTAACGGATTATAAAAAGCTTGTTAGCCATACAAATTCCTAAGCGTAACGTGAGCTATAATAAGTTAAACTTGCGTTTCTTCTTATTATTAATAATTGTGTTATTGAACTTTTATTTAGTGAATTGTAAAATCGCTTTATTGTGTTGAAACTTCATTATATTATAAATATAACTCGGATTTTTAGACCCCGTACTTATAAAAAGTACAGGGGTCTAATAGGTTTGTTTTACCGAATATGTGCGTAACAGGCGTGGCAGACTCCATAAAGTATATATATTTTTGATCAGCATCAATAGCCGACTCCTCTATGTATATTGCAGGTAGATATAGATTGTTTCCTTTTTGGATCGGACCACTTTATCATATAGAGCCCATAGGAACAAGGTCTTACTTCTTTGTTTTATCAGATATCGTAACCAAACTGATACAATTAGCATATAACTTGGTCTTATACATCCTCTCTAAAGTTGGTTCAAATCGGTCTACTATATCATATAGCTGTCATAGGACCGATCAGGCGAAAGCCAAGTCTTAGTAAAAAAAACTTTTTTGTTTTATTAGATATCGTAACCACACTGATACAATATGCATTAAACTTCGTTTTATATATCCTGTTCAAAGTTGTTCCAAATCGGTCAACTATGTCATATAGCTGTCATAGGACCGATCGGGTGAAAATCAAGACTTAGTATAAAAACCTGTTTTGTTTTATCAGAAATCGTAACCAAACTGATAGAATATGCATTTAACTTGGTTATATATATCCTGACCAAAGTTCTTCCAAATCGGACCACTATATCATATAGCTGTCATAGGACCGATCGGGCGACAATCAAGTCTTATTATGACAAACTTTTTTGTTTTTTAAGATATCGTAATCAAACTAATAGAATATGTATTTAACTTGGTTTTATATATCCTGACCAAATTTGGTTCAAATCGGACCTCTATATCATATAGCTGTCATGGGACCTGTATCTGTTTGTACCTCTCTTATACAGTGGGGAGCAAAAATGAGTACATGTTCACAAACTCTGTCTTTCGGCATCTACAATAACAAAACTATAATAGCAACGGGCAAAAAATGATTTTTTCCATATTTATTATATTATCTGTAAGAAATATTACTAACTAGCAAACAAAAAATAGTTATTTCAATAAAGTGGAAAATAAAAAACCAAAACAACTCGCATGTACTCACTTTTGCTCTTTTCGTGAAAACTGAAGATATTAAATAATTTATATTATTTCGACAAAGGAAAAAATTTTTGTTGACTTAATTTATAAACTTTGGTACATTCTCTATCATATTCTAAAATTTTTTTTTTTTTAATTCGATTCCACTCCACTTGTACACTGCTCTAAAGATCTTCCTTGGCGGATGGGGCTATATCATACTATGCAAGTCGTTGTTCAACACTTGACCAAAGATTTTCAATCGGATGGGGCTCGGGACATTGTGCTGACTATTCTGTCAATCTAAAATTTTACATTTCAAGCCATTTTTTAACTGTTTTGGCTGTGCACGCCATGTCGCCACCTAGTTGGAAAGTACAAAATTGTTCGAAATAACAACATATCTTGACTAATAAAATCCAAAAAAATTTTTTTGGATATTCGTCAGCAAAATTACTTTAAATCATACTAAAAATGATTAAATTCAGACTCTCAGTCCAGACAATACGTTTACAATCATCGTCGGTATAATTAATGGGCTCTTAGAATATGCATAAACGCATATAAATTGAACCGACGATGATTGTAAACGTATTGTCTGGACTGGGAGTCTGAACTTTGCCATTTTCCGTGGGATTGAAAGTAATATTGCTGACGAAGACCCTAAAAAATTTTTTGGACTTTCTTAGTCAAGAAAAGTGGTTATTTCCAACAATAACTTACTTTTCAACTAGGTGGCCACATAATGTGAAAAGCCAAAACAGTTAAAAAATGGCTTGAAATGTAAAATTTTAGATTCATAGAATAGTCAGCACAATATTTAAAGCCCGATCCGATTGAAAATCTTTGGTCAAGTGTTGAACAACGACTTGCATAGTATGATATAGCCCCATCCGCCAAGGAAGATCTTTAGAGCAGTGTACAAGTGGAGTGGAATCGAATTAAAAAAAAAAAAATTTTAGAATATGATAGAGAATGTACCAAAGTTTATAAATTAAGTCAACAAAAATTTTTTCCTTTGTCGAAATAATATAAATTATTTAATATCTTCAGTTTTCACGAAAAGAGCAAAAGTGAGTACATGCGAGTTGTTTTGGTTTTTTATTTTCCACTTTATTGAAATAACTATTTTTTGTTTGCTAGTTAGTAATATTTCTTACAGATAATATAATAAATATGGAAAAAATCATTTTTTGCCCGTTGCTATTATAGTTTTGTTATTGTAGATGCCGAAAGACAGAGTTTGTGAACATGTACTCATTTTTGCTCCCCACTGTAGGTATTAAACTGAACATTCATTTGTGATAAATTTTGAATGAGTACAACACATAATTCATAGTAATAATAACATGAAGATGTGCACAACAATTGTGAATAAATAGAATTAAATATGATTAAGGGATTTGTGAGCCTTGTTACAGTTGCTACATCCGGATTCAGCTTCTTGAATAGTAACAATTTTTCGCTAACACATTTCAAAACAGACTCTGTCCATTTGGCCCAGTATTCGTCACGCCCATTTGCGACTGCATTCTCCACTCTTCCTCTTGCCCTCTTCAACCCCTTACCCCCTCACCCCCTTAGCACCCCTATTCCTCCCTTGGCTGCACATGACAAGCTCAACATGAGTTCATCGCAGTGGCGATTGCAATTATATGGCAAACTGTGTTTGGCGTTCAAATCACCGCAGGGACACTTGGAGTGGCTACCAATGGACATGGACATGGAACTTGTGGGAAGCTTGTTGGGTTTTGGCCTGGTCGAGAACTGCTGCTGTTTGCACACGGGTTGTGGCGAACTCGTTGCCTGTTTCGCCATCTCTTTTACTTTTTTATTTGCTGTTTATATGAATGACATGCATGAAGTGTTTATTGCATTTCACAAGTGCCTCATGAAATTGAAGCGATATCTAATATCTTGTACTCGTAATCGTACTCTTACTCTTATTATCGTATGGGGAACAGAACTGGTAACAGAATTATAAGCTGGCCATAAAGTTTCTTGGCCAAGTTGTGCTTTCAATTAAAGCACTCAAGTAAAATTTGTTAGCGAACAAAAAATACTTGAATACAGTTCAAGTCAGCATGAGAATCAATTGAAGCGTGAATTTGATTTAATTCACTAACTTTGGGGGCGTGGCACGAGCTCGACTAGTAGCAAATTTTTGCAACTTGGCATAAACTAACTTCCGTTCAAATGGCAATGCAGCCAACTGCAGTTGATGAATAAAACATGTATTTATGCGATAGTCGAGGGGGAGAATCAACTGCAAGAAGGAAAGCGATAAAGGAGGAGGAGGTGGTAGAAGGGAGGAGGGATGACAGTCAACGGGTGGCAACATCGCCAAGTGGCAGCATTCAGTCATCCAGCTGAGAGTGTCAAGTGTTTTTGCAACTCGACTACAAGTCTAATGGCATTTTAAGTAAATCATTGAAAAGACATTGTCGCAACTTCTTGGGGTTATTTCCCAACTGCATTTTTCTACAGTCTTTTACGCTAAGAAAACAAAAATTTAAGATAACTAATAAAATGTTGTTGTGCAGTTTGTTAACATCAAAATAATAGTAATAATTTATTTATTTTGTTTCAACTAAGAACAGTTGATAAAAATTTAAAGAAAATTATCAAAATGTCTGTAAATAAAAAAATGAAAATGTAAAAAAAAACTGAAATGATTATATGTAAAATTTAAAGTAATATCCAGTTAAGGAGCTGTACAGAATTTTATTTCAAATTTTATAAATGTCAAATAAGCTGAAAATTAAAATTTTAAATAAAATATTTTTAAGCTTTAATTAACTTGATATTAAATTTGAAATATGGTATTAATCAAACATAAAACTATTTTATTTCAATAATTTTTGAAGTAAATAAAATATTAATAATTACTACTTAAGTACCTGCAGCTTATTTCCGTTGGTGCTTAGCCACAATTTACTATAAAATCTGAAATCGCAATCCGTTTAGCAAATTATGCAAAACTTTTCTTAGGCCAGTTGAACTGCTGACGGGCCACAGACATCGCACAGATTCACAGATTCAGCAGCTCAGACATAAGCGTTTTCCCTCTCTTTCGTTCCCACTATCTCGCTCACTCTCTCTCTCTCCCTTTTTCTCTGTCGGTTCTCAGTTTTAAGCTGCTGTTTGGAGTTCATTTCATGGCCGCTAAGCCGCAACAACTGTCAAAAGCAGTTGGTAAGTACAAAAAGCCTGAGCGAACATAAATAAATAATTGTAAGCTACTTAGCACGGATTTTTCTCAATCTCTCTCTATTTATGTCTCTGTCTCTGTCTCTCTCTTGAAATCTTCTTCATTTCTTCACTATTTGTGCATGCAAATGCCGCGAGGAATTGTGGCCAAAACTCTAGTTTAAACGAAAAGCAGCTTAAATGCCAAACTAAAGAAGTTGTCATAGGAAACTTCAGTTCAATTATGGAAGAGACTGAAACTGCTTCAAATGCTGCTGGCCTGGCCTTATATTAGTTTGAAAATTAATTTATTGTTAAGAAAGCCGCAAAACAGCAGCTTGGCACACGTACGAGTACAAAACTGCAAACTGTGGGAACTGAAAGCAAATCAATTTCAATGGTCGTCATGTTGTAAGTTTTCCGCACTTGAAAAGCGTCGCCAGCAAATTGCAGTTGGGTTGCCAGAGGGAGAAGGCTATAGAGAGGGAGATGGCGAAGGAAAAGGAAAAGGAGATGGAGATGGAAACTTTAGCCTGAACCCGCGGCTCGTTCAGTGCCTGATTAAACTGCAGTTGCTGTTGCCCTTGGTCATTATTTAACTTTTCAGTCAGACTCAACAACAACAACAACAGCAGCAACAACAGCAACAACAACAACAACAGCGAGTGTAACAACAACAATTAATCATTTTGACTTTTAATCTTTCATTTGTCCTTAATGTCGGCATCTTTATCGCGTCTCGGTCTTTGCCACGCCTCAACTTTGAGCCTTGCCCTATTTGTTGTTGTTTGTATGAAAAGTTTACGCAATCCTCAAGCAACATTCTACACTGATAAAAATGTTCCAAAATCAAGAAACTAAGAATTTTGGTCTTAAAAATTAAGAAAAACACATCATGGTTTTAAAATTATTTCAAATAAGACCATGTTCTTATTTAAGAATTTCAATAATTAATATCTTAAAACTAAAATCAAAAAAATTAAAAAAATTTTAAATGAATAATTATTTTTTTATTTTTGTGTTTTGACTTTTAAAAATTTTTTTGTGACTTGGTAATTTTTTAAATGTTATTTGTTACGAGTGGGATTCGAGCCGGCGCATACTCTGCTTTATAACTAAAGCGGTTTCTCTAATCGGACCCCCGTTTGTATTATTTAACATAGTTCGTATTTATACTTTCCTAACAACTTAAGATTTTTTGATGTTTTATTAAGAACTTTGTTTTTAGAATAATATTCTCAAAATTAGTAATAAGGTCTTAAAATGTCCTTATTTTAATATAATAATATTAAAGATGAATTTCTTAATTTCAGAAGTTGATCTTTTTTTTCAGTGTATACTCTACTCTCTGTCCATCTCCATCTCCATCTCCAGATCCAGATCCAGTTGGGAGTTGCGAGTTGACTTCAGCTTGTATCTATCAGTCGTTGGCATCCGTCTAAGGCTCAGTTTGTTAAGTACGCTTTTGGGTCGTTTAAGCAGACTTAATCGCATTATTACTTTTACGAGAGTTTTTCTTTATGATTTACGCAAACCGAGTGCAATCCGTGTACGCATTTTCCCTTCTTCTTCTCCTTTTTCCATCCTCAGCTCTTGGCTAAATTTGTTGGAAATGAAAACATCAGAAATGAATTTTTAAGTGCGGATTTTGTGGTCTGACATTGGGTGTGACCTGTGTGAGTTTAGTCTGAGAATTTCTGCAAATGTGAGATGATTTGCATTTTTGCCTAATACGAAGAGTTAAAATTTTATTAAGCACTCAAAAAAAAAAACAAGAAATTTGTCTGAAAGTAATAATCTGAATAACAGCAGATTTCGAAAGTCAACTTTAGGTTATAAAACTCTTATTTAAATACTCTTAATTTTGTTGAGTATTTAAGCGGGAACAATTGCAAATTTCCAACACAATCTGTTGAGGCCATAAACAATTGGCATGCCCAATAAAAATCAACACACATTTACTGGTCATTTATAACTCGATTTCATTGGCCTCGCACATGAGAAATCAATTGAAAAATCACATTAACCGCACACCCAATTATTCTGATCATCATTATCATCATCATCGCCATCGTCATTCTCATCATTATTATTTTTATCATTATTCTCAATGTCATCGTCATCGTCATCGTCGTCGTCAGAATTCATTTAGACAGATTGCATAACAGAAATCGGTGTAAGGGGGGAGAATAAAACTCATTACATAAACGTCGACAACAGACAAAAATCGCATTTGACAAATTATTATTACTCTCTTTAAACGATATTATGGCGACTGTTCAAATCAATGGCATTTCGATTTTATGTGCGGCTCTTTTCAAAAATAAAACCAGCAACCAGAAACAATTTCCAAAAGACTCCCTCAGAAAAGGGTACCCGATGCCAATGCCGAAAATGTCAGTAATTGTTGTGCAGAGTGTGAGTGTTAAATGTGCAAATGTGAATGCGAAATGTGACTGTGAATGTGAATCCGAATGTGAATGTGATTGTGAATGGATTCGACAAGGATTCGAAACGATAATAAATGACAACAACGCTGTTTTGTGGTTCACAAAGTGAGCAGTAAATGCTCAATTGGCGGAATGCGAAAGGATTTTGAGGACATTTTTGTATTTGTCAAGTGCTGATGTTATCATTCTAATTGTTCAAGACCACATGACACTTTTTCAAATGTGCACTTAAACGTCGAATTAATCTTCAACATGAAATCAATGGAGGCTTTAGATATGTCAATAACCAAAGCTGTTGCTCTTATTATGCGAATTATAGGGATGACACTTGACAACTGCTCTTCAGTGCTTCATAATTCTCTATAATTCCTACAATTAATCCTTTTTGTAAAGCATTTTAATACGAAATTCTTGAGGCATTTATTTACACGCGTCTCTTAATCATTTGAATTGAATTTAAATATTTAAAAAATATATGTGTGTACAATAACGTGTATATAAAATGTAGATACATTGCCTTTGACAAGCCCCGGCAAAACAATTAAAACATTTTCAACATTTTTCAACGCAATTAATCAATTTTGCAGTCACTCGACTCTCTCATCTCGTTTTCTCTCCCTCTTATTTTCCATGGTTATTACTGGATTTTTGCCATTTACCACTGAATATCAAGAGTAAAGCAATTACAAGCGGTTAAAACCACAGTGGTGGCAAATTGAGCAGAAATAAAACAACAAGAAGGAATATATATTCTGACTGGGACCAAACCCAGAAACAGGAACATAAGTATGCATTAAGCATATGCATTGTTATTGTTATTGTTTTTTTAAGCCTGAAACTACTTGCTGATACTTGTAAATATTTAACAAAATACCTTATGTACAACATGAGAGTATATATCGTAAGCCTGGACAACCGGCAAACCACAAACTCACGGACGGACAAACAATAATAACATCAGATTTTTATCATCATCATCTGCAGCGGCATTTTGAGGCAGATTGAGCGACTGATGAGTGCTGAAAAGAGCTTATGGCCAGAGTCCATGAGATATGTTATTTTTAATGATATCATATCTGTTTTTAAAATCGTTTTAATTGTGAATTGAGTCTGAGAAAGTGAATAATACTGCAAAAAACAAGTAAATTGATTCAAGCGTATTTGTGGAACTTAAGTTAATGGAAAGCAAGCAGACTATCTTCTACTCACATAGTGTGTAGTTGACTCTGTCTGACCAACTCCGAGTAGAGCAGCAGCTTTGGAAGCGCGAGAGAGAAAGAGAGCTGAGTTGAGAGTTGATCTGCTTGCAATTGCACTGCTTGCAGCCAGTGCAAGCAGTTTAAATTATTAAACAAATCAATCATTGCAAGCACAGCAGTTTACACAGCAGCCGATAAGCTGTTCCTATAACACAGCTGATATAACTGATGTTAACCAACTCTTCCATACCCATTGTATAAACGGAAATTATGTTTATCAGCCGGAGAGCAGTGTAATTAATAACGCATAATACAATTTTCAAAAGCAATTACTTAGAATCAACCCGTTCGCATACTTTATGACACCAGCTAAGTGAAAAATCCTTTGCCCTTTTATTCATTTTCATACTTGCGCCCGTTTTCAGCCAGCTCGGACATCCGGAAGCTTCCAAAAACACTTCCGAGTCCAAAAAAAAAAAAAATTGCCGTAAATCAACCGCAACACTTTAGACACTTCCTTCCGCAGCGGCTGTGTCTCTGTCTGCGCCTTTGCTTTTGCCTTCCCAATGCCTTTGACAGAAAGTCAAGTCAGGCAATAGACATGAAAAAGCGGAAGATGCGGAATAAACGGGGAAATGGGAAAAATGGCAGGCAAAGTAGAGAAGTAAAAACGGCAGGCATGTGATTTATTTTCTTATTAATTTCCGTTATTCACGCCGCACACAATTTCCGCTACGTGTTACACTCCGGCTGACCAGAGACCCCTTCTCGCCCTCTCTCATTCTCTTCCTTCTCACTCAGCGCATAAAAAGAGGGAGTCTGTGAATATATTGAATACATTAAGGGCACTCCTCAAGCATCGCTGCCTTGCCTAACAATCTAATTAATCAGCAATAATTCATAAAATTAGAGCTACACAGCGACAACAACAAAACAACAATATGGGCAGCAGCCACAGAGTTAGTGTACTGGCTGATGTGGGGGTTGGGGGCGTGGCAGCTGCCTCGTTTGTTTCACACATAAATTAAAACTGAAAAGTGCATAAATTAAAAAGCGCGTTGCGCATACGCCACGTGGTTCGCTCAGAAAAGTGCTGAAAACTCGAACGAACTAGCGGATGGGCGGACGATGCTTTGTGGGCGTGGCATTCAGCAAGTGGCGCCATTAATTGCATATTAATTTAGACAAATTTGTTGGCATTATTATGTTCAGACAGCAATACAAAAAATAGCATTAAGAACAATAGCAAGAACATTATATAGAAAGTAAAATTTTGGAAGCTTAATTTATACAATGAGGGGAGCTTGATCATAAAAGAATAAGATTATTAATTGTGCTACTTTTAATTTTAAAAAATCTGAGATATTATATATTTGGTTGGTACAAATTACTGGGGTGGGAAATATGGATCGAATGAAAAGCCATGTATAACGTTCCATTCGATGGCGAATGCAAAAAGTAGAAATACAATGAGTAGGATCCAACAATAGATGCCAACCGAGCGTCGGCTATAGAAATTTAATGTCAAGGTCCAAGCCAAGGTAGAGATCACTGTAAGCAGGAAAAATATATAACAGACTACGCCGTGCTCGCCATACAACCAAACTGTTGCGCCTTGTTCACGAACATGTTCGTTGAAATATAGGGGTACAGCCATGCCCACAATAATACCTAAAAAAAATAATATGAGAATGAATTATCAATTAAACTTCTTGAACTTTCAATAGTTTGAATTCCAAAAAAAATAGAATGGATTTCTAGTGTGAAGAAAGAATTGCAATTATTTTTTTTAAATATATATGAAAGAAAACTAAAAATTGTAATTAAGTAAAAAATAAAATCTTCCAAAAAATATCCGATAAATATTAAGCATACTGAGTAATTCATAATGAAAAATTTATGATTTTTTAGAGAAAGCTTTGCTTAATTTAAAATATTATTAAAATAAAATATTTTTTTTTAGCTTAAATCATAAAACAACTTACTGAAAAAGGGACCCGCGAAAATGGCAGCAAAGGCCATTTTCTCATAGCCCTGCATGGTCATGCCATATATGGCTATCAAGTCAAGTATGGCATTGATCAAAGAGCCACAAGTGATATCCATAAAATTGTCACTCAAGTTAAAAACGATGCCCACAATCGTGGTAAGCACTTCAATCTCTGCGGCACACATAAAGATGATGACGAAGGAACTGGTGCTGGTGATAAAGAGAAGTAGCTGCAGGAAAAGAAATTGGAATAGAAAATTTAAAGAAACGGTTAGAGATTGAGTATGGATACTTACAAAATGATATGGAGGGGGTATATCGGTGCGGGAATGAAAGAAGACAAACACGGACGTAGGAACTGTGAGGCACATTGACCACAAGGCGTATTTGAAGTTGAGTAAAATATGCCAGCCGCTATAGACATTGGCCAAGTCAGCTATACATAATGATTAATACATTTATACGGTAGGATTAAGTATTAAGTATTAGTTTGCTTACAATGAACAGTGGTTATGATTATAAAAGGAGTCGTGATTATCTGCATGCAGTTGAGCAATTTACTCCAACCATGTTTGTATTTCTCATAGTTCACCTCGGGCACAACAAACTTGGCCATGAAAACCAATGGAGATTTGCAGATAATGATTAAGCGATCGCAATTATTACTCAATTTCCAGTCCATGGCATCAATGGGATTCAGAGCACTAAGGAATTCAGAGAACAGAAACTGATTCTTCAGGTTCTTTTTGTTGTGCAGAATCGTTCTGGTCGAAACATAATCGACGTCATTTGTATTGGTTTTCAGAACTGGCGTGACAAAGAAACTGCCAGCCGGAGATTGTCGAGATTTATGTGTATAGAAGCCGGTATTCTGCTTCCTAATGCTCATTACCTCATTGTTCTCCAGATCAATGAGAATAGCCATCTTTTTCCTCAATATCTCATTTCTTTTGATCGAAATGGGCTGCTGTCTCAAAATGAAAATTTCCGCACGAAGTTCTGAAATGGGAACAGAAATATAGCAATTTTTTCAAGGGAACTAGAAAGCTTACGTTTAATTGTTCTTCGCATCAAAATAAGATCAGTTAATTGAATCATCAGGTAGACTCCGTAAAACATAAGCAGAACTGTAATTGAAACTTGAAATAAGTTAAGAGATCCCAGTTAATCGATTAGAGACTTTCCTATGCTATCGCTCTTGCTAACCTTGCCCTCGTGGGACACCATAAAACTCATCACCTCCACGGCCAGTAAAAGGAAGAGCAAATCTCTCGTTGTACTGTGGCCATCCATCTTGAAGGGTTTCAGATAACAGACCATGCCACCACACAGAAGAACTATAACCAAAGCATTGCTAATGGTCCTCGTGAAAAGGGCACCCTGTGCACGAATTGGCATCATGTTTGATATCAGATCCGGAAAGGAATTGGCAAAAGCTAACACTGTGATTCCAGCGAAATATTCATTCATGTGCATTTTAACAGATAGAATTTTCATAACTGGCGAAAGACTGAAAGAAACAGTTGGAATAGATTGTTAGATAATATACAATAACATAAGATAACATAACATAACATAGCATAACATAAGATAACATAACATAACATAACATAACATAACATAACATAACATAACATAACATAACATAACATAACATAACATAACATAACATAACATAACATAACATAACATAACATAACATAACATAACATAACATAATATAATATAAAATAACATAATATAATATAATTTAATATAAATAAATAAATTAATAAAAAATATATGTATGATTATTTGTAACTTGTACTATATGAATTTTTGTAAGCAACCTTAAAATAATTTAACTAAAATATTCATTACTTTATATGAATTTAATTTAAGCATATTAAATTATAAAAACTTTCCACTGTTTCAAAGTCAAATTAAAAGGTATTGTTAAATATATTTCGAAAACATGAAAAACTCTAGTACTTGTATTATTTTATAAGACATTATAACACAGATTTGTACTCAACACCTTTTTAATTTGGGTTGGTAAGCTTTATAAATAAAACGATACTATCTTATGTGAATACTCTAAAATTGTTATATTTAATTGAAAGCATTCCTATTTAGATTATTGGGTAACTGTACTTACTATGTACTCACGATAATGCCCGTGATCAATACGTAAACGAGCACAAAGAAGATGAAGAGTAACATTACTGAAATTTCAGTTTCTGGTGTACGAATGCCCAAAGTGCAACACAAGACCTCAAAGTAATTTAGATTGTTGACTAACGCTTTACAGTCCGGCACCTTTTTGACCATCATGCAACGCGTTTCATATGGCAGATTCAACAGACTGAGACAGGTCATCTGTGGAGTCGAGAGTGATGAAGTTTTGCGGTTAGTTTCAAGATAACTCATACAACATACGTTTGGTAAATAGTATTTGAATTCATCATCTAAAAATGTCATTATCACAGCGTCTATAAGAATTTTAAAAAGAGTGTGTAAAAGTTTTGTAAATAAAAGTGTGTATTGTATTTAAAACGAAAATATATAAATATGAGAAACTTAAATGTCAAATATTATTTTGGAAACTTACCTATCGAAATCAAGTGCTTAGGTGAGGATTAAGTTTGGTTAATATAGATTCCGATGCAATTTTTGAAACGGCTTAGGTGAAAGGCCAACAAATAACAGCGGCAGGAGAACTATCCAAATTGGAATCTCGTTTTATTGCATGGCAACCACAAATGCCAGGTCAACACCTTTTGTTGCTCTATCGACGTTCAATAAAATCAAATTGATTGAAGTTTCGCACGCTCTCGCTTTTCCTTTACCCAAAGGGGCGTTCTTCCTCTTTTGCCCTTGCCCTTAACTCCTTCTCTCTTTCACTCTCCCACTCTCTCTGTGTTTCATGTGCCCTGCTAGCTGTGAACATCAATTACATTCATTGCCAAACAAATATTGTACAAAGGAATTATAAAAGCAGCCATGCGATTGTCGACAGACACATGTTCTCTCTCCCTTCTCAAAAAACAATAATAAAAAAATGAAACTGGCAACGTTTTGTTTTGGTCTGTCTAGTAAAGCCCTAAACCAGACCAAACGAGTTTACTGAGCCAGTTCCAGAGCTGCAGCTTCTGTTTCTCCGCTGCAGAATGTTGATTGAATGTGAAACCCCTTTCCATTACTTTTTTTTGTTTTTTTTGCTTTTCCACCATTTCCACTTGCCCTTAGCTGTTGTTTTTTTGGCACTTTACACTTTACAGCGAGCGTCAAATAGAAAAATGCGCCGACATTTTGTAAACAAAGCGTTTGATATTGGTGGAAAGGGATAAGGTGGTGAATTGGGAAATTGCAGGGAAAGTTGCAATGTTTCTGCTGAAAGGTCATCCCTTTTTTAGCAATTCACGTGATGTTTGAGCTGCTAGTTTGTGTCCTGCCTAATGTCCAAACCCAAACCCAAACCCAAAACCTAACCCAGACCTAACCTAAGCCCTGTTATCCCAAGGATTGCAGACAAAAAATGCAAAGCAAGCACATTTTTTATACTCTTTGTATATGTGTGTGTGTGTGTTGTCATCTTTTGTATGGGTTTTTTAATTTTTCGGCTGATTGCTTTATTACAGAGTGCTGCTCGTAGACTGCGGAATGTTCTGAGTCCGGCTTTTCACATAGATATAAAAGGAGTGAGAGTACCAATACACTTACCAATCTGTGGAGTGTAAGGCTTTAATTGAAAACTAACAGTCTACTCGTTTAATGATTACCAGCAGTGCGTATACTTATTATTGGCATTGCTTTAAGCTTAGACTCATCTTTATTTAAAGCTCTTTGTGCTGAATAACTGATCAAAAGACGCATAGGCCATCAACCATAATTATTTATTTAACATAATTCCACACCAAAGATGAAAAATATGTGAATTACAATTGAATGCAACCATGTTTATTTTAAAGTCGATCTCATTTAAATATATTAATAAATATTTATCTGGGTTTTTCTTTCAGCCATTAATCGATTTAAAATTAATGTTTATTGTTACTTAGTTTTTAATTAAATTAATTTAAAAATACATGATGATAATAAAATTATTTGTGATAAATGACACGCAGATTCATTATAATGAAATTATATCTGAAAAGCTATTTAAAAAAACGATATTTGCCCAATTGAATCAAAATTTTTACTTACTTACAATTGATGTTTTCCATTGTTTATGTCCATTACAATGTAAGCTTTGCAATTAAAATAAAAATGTTTTATGCACATTAGATACTTTTATTTCTCATGTCAGGAAAATGTATCAAAATTAATTTGCGGTTCATAGACGTACGTTCGTAGTCATCAAGTGAATGAAATTGGCTTTTGTCAAACTCATTGTCCATGTTTCAGCAGCTGGGAATCAGCAAGGCAAAGCTAAATTGTTTATATACTTATATTATATAATAAATGCCATACACACACTCACACACTTATTATTAATGGACTTAAGCACACACACATGCAAATGTTAGGGAAAGTTCGCTAAGTCTGGCTAAAGGGAATTTTATGTATGCGGCATGAAAACTTGACTAATTACAAATTTAGCCACAGGTTAAATGGCGAATTACTCGTAAATCACTTCACGCAAGCTGAAATGAGCTAAACACAGCGAAAGAGGGAAAGACAATGAGCTAGAGAGAGATGGAAGCTACCCACACATGTGTGAAATTGTGCGGCAAATAAACAGGAACAAGCAAGCTTCTAAGAGATTAACAGTCCAAGGAATTTTATCATCATCCTTCTTGAGTTTGATTTGTTTTTGTTTTTTTTTTGTGTTGCTGTTGGAATTTCTTTATGTTTTTTGCTTAATAAATGAAGCGTTCATTGTTGTTGCTGCTTTCAGCGAACACTAATAAAGCAAATCAATTGTATTTGTGCACAAGATTTATGCTTTTCTAAGCAGAAACCATAATACATAATATGTGCCATCCTCTATCGCCTGTCGCCCATTCCAAAACCATTTGTCTTTTGTCTTTTATCCTTGATCAAGTTGCCTCAATTAATATTTCAGATGAATCGCAACTGAACTTCATGTCAGCTAAATTAATACAACTCTGATGAAATTACAAAATTTTGGAAAAAATCGAAGCTTAAATACTCTATAACAGAGTACTATTATATATCGTTATTTTAAGATAAATACTAAACGTATTAAATTAAGTTTTCATTATTGAATTCGTAAAGCAGCTAGTATTGTTTATAAAATTACTCTTAACCCCTTCGACCCCATCTTTTTTCCTGTGGTAATAAACATTTGTTTTTTACTTTGAATCGTTTTATATTAATTAGAGGGGTATTAAGCCAAAATTTGAAGTCGCCACGCCCATTAGTTTGGTCGCTACCATAGGAAATTTAATGACGTAAAAAATTAATATCTTCAAAATGATGCTAATATTATCAATTTTACTAATAAAAAAAAACAATTGCATTTTAATATTTAGAATTTTTTTAACAATTACAAAAAATTACTCAATTTAAAACGTCTTCTAATAAATTTCACAGTGTGTTCCACAACAAATGAAAATAACTTCGTTAAAAGCCTTTCAAATGTGAGTTTATTTACTCACCCTTTGAGAAACATATATACCTAACGATTTTATAAAAAATCATATAACGATCCTTATGTTTATAAGGATCGCTTACAATTATCTGTTAAACAGCCGAGTTGCCCACAGGCAACGTTGGGGTCGAAAGGGTTAACAAACAATATTTGAAACAATTGAAATGGAATTTCTTAAACGAAACAAGCACAATTGAACATATATTTACTATTTATAAATAAAATATTTTGAAAGTTACATCTTTGCACTTGATTAGTTCGTTTGCATTCGAATAACAGCACAATACAAATGATGTATTCTAATTGTGCTTTCGTTTCAAATTTGTTATGATTTTCGAGTCAAAAATCAATTAAAAATGCCCTCAAAGTATGCAACACTTAATTTGCAGCAAACATATTCGTATTGTTTTGGCCCAAAGGCATCATTTTGCATTTTGTGAAGCGTAGGAAAGTAAATTGTGCAAAAATCATTTTAGCTAACAAAGGAAAGTTGAAGGGGAAAAATGAAACAGAATGCATTATAAGATTGCAAACAAATGAAACGCATGCAAGTAGACAACAAAATCCTTACACTCCATTTCACAGCGTCAACATAATAAATCAACTTTTGCCTCCGTTCATCCGTCTGTCTAACTGTCTAACAGTCTATCTGTCCGTCGTTCTGTTGAGTATTCCAGGCGACGTGCGTTCAGACAAATAATTTCCTGTCTAATTTTCAGCAGCTGAAACTGCCTGCATTGTGCATTGTGCATTGTGCAACGGCAGCCATCAAGTGGGCTATAAGAAAATGTTAAGTGCTTTCGCTTGAAAGTATGCAACAAACCGCACACACACACACACACACACACACACACACGATCAACACATACACATGCATTCAGCTTGTCATCTGCTTGTTCTTAAAATGACGCCTGCTCGATTAATAATGCAGTTAGACATCTGTACACAAGGATATTGCAGTATAGTTTATATGAAGGAGCTTTTTTATGCACGTTCCTGGCTTTATTTTTTGCATACTGTTTGGCATTAAATAAAAATTATATTTGTTTCTGAGCTATAAATCTGCTGCTAGTCGATGCTGCAAGTGCTTGAAATAAAGTTAAATAACTCTGTTAGAATTTAAGGTGTGCTAAATATTACATTTTTAGACCCCGTACTTAAAAAAAGTACAGGGGTCTATTGGGTTTGTTTTACCGAATATGTGCGTAACAGGCAGAAGGAGGCGTGGCAGACCCCATAAAGTATATATATTCTTGATCAGCATCAATAGCCGAGTCGATATAGCAATGTCCGTCTGTCTGTCTGTCTGTCCGTCTGTCCGTCTGTCTGTCTGTATGAACACCTAGATCTCAAAGACTATAAGAGCTAGAGACACCAAACTTGGTATGTAGGTTCCTCTATACTGCAGGCAGATCAAGTTTGTTTCAAAATTCGGCCACGCCCCCTATATCGCCCACAAATTGGAAAAAAAAATTTCATATCCAAATTATAAGAGCAATTTAAAAGCTAGTTACACCAAATTTGGTATGTAGATTCCTGTATACTGCAGGCACGTTAAGTTTGTTTCTTTTTTAAATCGGACGACTATATCATATAGCGCCCATAGGAACAATCGGTCGAAAATCAAGTTCTAGTATGAAAAACTTTTTTGTTGTATGAGATATCGTAACCAAACTTATAGAATATGCATTTAAGTTAGTTTTGTACATCCTTACCAAAGTTGGTTCAAATCGGGCCACTATAACATATAGCTGTCATAGGACCGATCGGTCGAAAATCAAGTCTAAGTATGAAAAAGTTTTTTGTTTTTTGAGATATCGTAACCAAACTGATAGAATATGTATCGAATTTGGTTTCATACACCCTAACCAAAGTTGGTTCAAATCGGTCAACTATAACATATAGCTGTCATTGGACCGATCGGTCGAAAATCAAGTTTAAGTATGAAAAACTTTTTTGTTTTTTGAGATATCGTAACCAAACGTATAGAATGTACATAAAACATGGTCTTATACATCCTGTCCAAAGTTGGTTCAAATCGGACGACTATAACATATAGCTGTCATAGGACCGATCGGGCAAAAATCGACTCTTAGTATGAAAAACTTTTTTGTTTAATGAGATGTCGTAACCAAACTAAAACAAAAAGCATTCATCTTAGTTTTATATATTCTGTCCGAAGTTGGTTCAAATCGGACCACTATATCATATAGCCGTCATAGGACCGATCGGGTGAAAATATAGTCTTAGCATGAAAAACTTTTTTGTTTTCGGGTGAAAATCAAGTATGAATTTTTGGCAGTCTTAGCTTTTGACATAGTAAGTACGGGGTCTCCGACAGTCGAGAATGCTCGACTGTAGCTCCGTCCGACTAGTTTTAAATGTGTTGCCCTTTATATAATATAGTTTTATTTAATAAATTAATTGGCTATAAATATATAAAATATGGATCTTTCCAATTTTTCGGATTGAGAAGGCGAGAAATTTCCAAGAGAAGCTTTTTTTATTGATTACTATAAAAATTTAAACTTAAAAGTATCTATTAACATTGTAGTTTTCATTTTCAGTTAATGCACGACTATCGCTGTCAATTTCATCAGTTTAACAGCCTTTTATTCTGTTTATCCCCAAGGTTTTTATCTTGGTTCTATATTTCATATGCCAGACACACCACTTGCAGCAGATCTGGAGCTTCGCTTTCAAATTTTTTCAGACATGCTGTCAGTATGGTTTTTCTTTTTGTTCGATTCCACTAACAAAGATTGAAAATGTCACGTAGGCTGACACTCGGAGATAACAATAAACATTTTACTATCACAGCAAATTTTCCATGCGAATAGAAAATGGTAGAATGCAGAATGTCAGACCAAGTCAGATCTAAAGTCAAAGCCAAAGCCATTTGTGAATAAATGAAAAAGGCGCCTTAAAGTATGCAGCAAATGTGAGTGCGAATGTGAATTGTAAATGTGAATGTGAATGTGAATGTGGACGTTTATGGCATAAGAATAAGTATAAAAATATTCAATTTCATATGCATTCAGAGCGGCATTAAGTCGAAAAACGAATGCGAATTTTTGCACATTCCATTTTGCATATGGGGACACAGATAAACAAGTAAAAACAAGCTAGAATTCCAATCATAAAAAGTAAGCGAGAGTTCTCAATACCCTGTGCAGCACTACCAATTGTTTGAATGGAATACAACTCCAGTATAATTAAATTTGGCTTGACATTAAGCAAATGTTTGTAAAGTATTATCTATACACTCTGATATAGCCTTGCTAACACTTTCTAGATTATAGGGTACAGCCATGAGCGAAGACAAAGACAAAACAATTTTGCTAGTATTACTGTGCCTCAACTTCATCCCCTCTATTCTTGCATTGCATTTTGTCGGCTTGTGTTTGTCAAGGGAGTAAAAGTCACCATCATATTCCATTACCCAGGCAGTTGCAACTCCGAAAACGTTTTGCAGCGATTCTTTTTACTCCAAAAAAAATATAGTAAAATGTTCTCTTTATGCTCCAAGTGGACACGTGGCAGCCACTTCAAAAAACTCACAAGAGCTTCTCTGATCCTATTCACAATCAAACGAAGTATTAATACCCTATTTTTGTTTAAATGAGGCAATATTAAAATACATTTCCTAATAAAATATTATAGACCTGTATTAATTAAATATTTCTTGTAAAATTATTTTAAATTAAAAGCTAACAATATCTGTAGGAAATAAAAAACAAGGGGCCAAGAACTACAGCCGAGCCCACTCGACAGTTATATGCTCGCTACCCATATCTTCACGGCAGTTAAATAAATAAATACTTAAAAAACTTCTCTACGTGCAGAGGCTTAATTTAAGTGACACTTTACACTTTAAAAACGTTAAAATAAAAGAAAAATTAACAAACTAACCATCAAACATACATAAATATATGCAAATTTAACATTTATAGATTATTATAATTTAATGAACAATTAAATTAACAGAAGAAATGTATTTTAACATGAAATTAATTAACATAACATTCATATAACATGTCTAACATGTATAACTAAAATTATAATATGTTATTATAACATTAACTTAACATGTGTACCTGCTGTTACACCGTAGGTCTAAAATTGCTCTTGTTTCTCGATTTTATATAATTTACGTAGGCGAAAGTGGGCGTGGCTAAATTTTAAAATAAACTTGATATAGGTCAACACCCTCGGAGTATTGTCACCAAGTTTGGTTTCTCTAACTTTTATAGTCTCGGATAAAGGTGTTCAAATTAGTGTACCATAATTGTCACGAACCGAATAGGCTTTAGTACCCATTTTTTGGGTACCGAGCTAATAAGTTAGAGATGTCCATAAAAACTTTCAACTATTTATTTTCATAGAGAATCATTTTGAACAAATCCATAGCATACTTTTAGGGGATACAGAAATATTTTTTGAGCCTTTGCAAATACTCTCAAATAGCTCATGTAATCTACGTTGGAAACTTAAAAAAAGAGCGAAAGTATCATGAGTGCATAATTAATTAGCGCTGTCTGTGGTGGGCGCGGCTTCTGCTTCGGCTTTGGCAGTCCATTTGCTGTTGTTGTTGTTTCTGGTTATTAAACACAGAAAACAAAAGCAACAAACAGAAAAATAATATATGAAGAGTAAAAAAGGCGTTGCACATGCAAAAATTCATTCTACCCACCAAAGTCGTACTATTATTCACAGTGCGGGCAGCTTCATGCAGGTCCTGTAATACTCCTGACTGACTGTGAAGCCTTTTTCAGTTAATTAAAAAGGCACTTCGCTTTCTGATTGTGGGTACTTGTGTGCGTGTGTGTATGTTAGTGTGTTGGCTGCTGTTTCATTATAAATGGTCAGCGGAAACAAAAACATGAAATATATTGTGTTTGTATGCATGTAGTTTGCAGTGTGAGTATTCACATGAATATAAATCAAAAACAGCAGACGGTCTTCTAAGGACTCGTAGTATTCACTTAAATATTCAAAACACCACTTACAAATAATTAACGAAAATACAAAGAGCAGAATCAGCTTTCTTAATTTTTGTTAATTTAAATCTAATTTGCTCAAAATATTCATAGACTATGTTAAGAAACTGGCTAAAATAGAGTCAGTTATACTTTGGTTTATAAATCAAATTTAAGTAAAGTAAAAAATAAATAGATAGTTTTTATCAATAAAATTTAATTTTTATTGAAATATTTTTGTTTTTGATATAAATAAAATATAAGAGCTAGAATTAATTTTTATAAATATAATTGAATAATATAACTCACTTTGCCTCTTTTTTTCTCTTCTATTCCCAGTCACATAATTTCGGCTTAGTAAAAGACTTTAAATTGAGCATGAACCTTGATGCCAAAATGTTGTTGTAAAAGAGCTTTCATATTTGCTAAAAGCCGACAATTGACAGTCTACTTTGAGTCTACTTTCAGTTTGGCTAAGATGACAAAATTTATTTGATGTTGTCAAGGTTCGGGGTATCCTAAATTCCCTATCGACTCAGACTCCGAGACGCAACTGTCACATTTGCTTTGTTTATATACACTTCGTGTGGGTTCGTTGAGGGGGTGTCTTAGGGTCAGGGGGTCACAGGGTCACAGGGGGTAATACAACATACAGAAATTTACATTTGCTTATGTGTCCGCTGTCGACTTTGCTTTGTTTATGTATTTTTTATTATGATTGATATTTTTCCTGTTGTTTCCTTTTCTCTCGAGTGGGTGTTTTTTTTATTTTCCTTTACTGTTTTTGGCTTATGGAGTTTCATATTTATTGACAGCTGGCTAAGGCGCATGTTGTTGACTTGCTTAGCATTTTTTATGAGCCGTTGACAGTGCCAACATTTCGCATTTGGCACAACTTTTCGGGTCTCTTTCTCCTTGCCCTCTGAAGTGTCACATTTAATAATTTTGTTGTAAAATGATAAGTTCACTTCACCTTTTTAGCTGGCGTTGCTTTTGTCAGGTTGCCTGATATCCTTTTGACATAATCAGCCTTGGCTTTAATCCAACTATACGAGTATCCTTTAGTTTTCCACTCAAATGTATTAAATTTTCCCTTTTTTCTCTGTAATTATCAATTTAAATATACATTTTGCTACGTTTTACACGCTTGTGAGGGTTTTGTTTGTCCTTTGCAGGACTTTTAGCAGCAGTGGCTAATTTAAAGTCCAGCCACGCCCACTACCTTTGAGTCAAACAAAAGAATATGAAACTTATTTAAATCCGAGCAGTTCTCTTTTGGGGCCATGTGCGCGACATTCGAATTGCCGCGTTGCATTTGCCTCGTCGGATGCGTCTAGCGTCGTGCCTCGTGCCTCGTCGTGGCATCGTCAAGTGCCACTTGAAACAATGCAAATTTAATTAAAATTCCGAAAATCTGAAAACAATGCGCACGTTTTCATCATCAACATTATGCCCCAACACGGACACAGAGAGGGAGAGAGTGAGAGAAAGAGAGAGAGTGGTACAAACTCTTTACCCACTCACTCAGATACTTGCGGATTGGTCTCTCTCCCTATCTCTTTCATACCGCTTCTCTCTCTCTAGCTGTGACCGTGGCTATAACTATGAGAATGGCCCCGCTATCAATGCAGCTGGGCAAGGACAATGCACAGTGGAGCCTGCCGCCTCGCAGACTGTTTCTTAGTCTCCCCTTGCATGTAATTTCGGTTATTTCTTTTTAGTATTTACTGCTAAGGGTGTGTCTGCTATGTGGTAGAGTTCGATATCTAAGAATATTAAATCAGAATACAGATGAACTATTAAAAATATACAGAGGGAGACTTAGAGAGAAAAATATATATTGGGAAATTAAAAGAAAGATGGGGATCTTTCTCTCCGATTGACAGCTATCGAAAATCTAATCAGTAAGAATTAAATAAATAAATATACTTAGTTAAACAACAAAAATAAATAAAGCCATAGAGAAATAAAGTAAGAGAAAACAATAGAGTTATATATATATATATATATATATTTTTTTTTCTCTATATATATATATATATATATATATATATATATATATATATATTCAATGACAGGCGTGGGAATAAAGACAAAAATACAAATACTCTCATATATATAAAGAAAAAGAGTCAAAGACCTCATAAGCTAGATCTCGTTAAATATTGTAAAATTTAGTATTGTAAACTAGGTTTAACTCGATGAAAATAATTATAAATAATTCTCTCCGATTGACAGCTATCAAAAGTCTAATCATTTAGAATTAAAAAAATAAATATAGTTAAACATCAAAAATAAATAAAGCCATAAAGAAATAAAGGAAAAGGAAACAATATAATTATATATATATATATATATATATATATTCAATGACAGACGTGGGAATAAAGACAAAAATACAAATACTCTCATATATATAAAGAAAAAGAGTCAAAGACCCCAGAAGCTAGATCTCGTTAAATATTGTAAAATTTAGTATTGTAAACTAGGTTTAACTCGAAAAAAAATTATAAGTAATTAAAAAGAGTATTTCATCTTTGGCGTCTAGAGCTTTGTCTCTTTCCATTGTCTCCTTCTTTGTCGCCTTACCGAAAAGCAAATGTAAAGTTTTTGGTTTCGACGCGAGGGATTTATAGTGCGATTATACTTTTGTGTATGCAACGAGTACGAGAACGAGTACGAGTACTTGCACTGTTGGGATGAGTACAACGTGTTGTTCTTAGCAATGTTGTACTTTTTGCAGTTGCAATTATTGTTGTTGTTGCCTGTTGTCCGCTCTGAAATTGCATTTTTATAAAGCTGAAAGCCGCTTCCCAATTCCCTTCTTTTAACTCCCATTTGCCATCTCCCATAATAGAGTAGTTTTTAAATAAACAATGTGGAATCATCGCTTTCCTTGTCTTGTCAGCTGAGTTGTCATCTTTTCTCTCTCTGTCTCTTACACTTGCTCTGCACAGTCAAGGGTCGTCTTCTCGTTGACTACTGTCACTTGGCCTGAAGGATACTCCCAGTCCCTCCAGTCCCTCCAGTCCCTCCAGTCAGCCACTCCCAGTCTCTCTTTTATTTGCATGACCATCGCGGGAGCTGTGCGGTTTTATAGGTTCTTAGTTTTATTTCATATACGAATACGCGATGGAGTTATTCTCCATTTACATTCTTTTCCCCTACGGTTCCTCTCTCTCTCTCTCTCTCTCTCTTCTACTGCCTTTATTATGCTGCCTTCATTCTCGGAGTGCACATCAAATGCTTAGTTATTTAGATGCTATCAACACTTTTGGTCAGCAACACTTCAGGCCGAATGAGGCTTTAGACTTCTTCAAGAGTTACAATTGGAGATGGTGACAACTAAAGGTTTTAAATGTAATCAAAATAATTGTATTCATCCATGATTCCATAAGATAGACTTTTATATATTAATCTACTGAATTATAAATTTAGCTTTCATTAGGACAGTTAGGTGTAGACTTTTTGGAATATTTTATTAAAAAATCTCAACTAAAAGCACACTACATATTTTAAATAAAAGTCAGTATAACAAACTTAAAACAACAAGACCAATTAAAATAAAGTTATTTATTTTTGTTAAGCCAACGATAAAATAAAAATTTCAATTGTGTATCATATTTTAAATTGAATTTAATTTAAGATACAAATTTATTTAGGCAATTACCAAATATATGAAAAATTATAAATTTGTAAACAGAAAAAATATACTCCAAATTTAATGAGAAAGAAAAATAGAACTGATGTTTAGAAAATAAATTACAAATATTAAAAAAAATTAATATAAAACACCAGTTATGCCATTTTCTTCGTTAAAGTTATAGTATTTCTCATAGTTCTGTTTAATCTTTGCTACTGTTCAGATAAGAGCTCGTGTATAATTATAATATTTCTCCGGACAATAAGACAAAGCAAACACTTTAACGTTCATTTCATTACAGATTTGAGTGTTTGCTTTTACAGCTGATGGGTGGCTTTTGCTCTGGCCTCTTGGAGGCCATTATGAAAACTACTTACTTTTCATTTTCACACTAATTATCTGGGCAGCAAGTGTTGACAATAAATTCACGCCTCTGTGTTGGACAGACCTTAAAGCCAACTGTTGGCCAAGTTGGCGCAACGGGGACAATTTGAGCGCATAAATTGGCACAGAGTAGCCAATGTTTTGTTGTTATTGTCCTGGTCCTGGTTCTGGTCCTGGAAGCTCCTGTTACTGCCTGACAGAGTCAGCATCAGCGTCAGATCCACAGCAATTCAAGGCTTTTGTTGAGCACCCCGTGCGAAAAATGCGCAACATTCAAAGCGAAAAGCCGCAACGAAGCGCACAATCCAACAGGGCCCAAAAGCCGCCCAACAACCGCGCCCAATTGCCGCCCAAAAGCCGCAAAATTTCATTTGGAAAAGCCAAGCGGCAAGTTGGCCTTGTTGCCTGAATGAGTTTGGCTTCATGAAGATGCAGACAACAGGACAACAGGCTACTTTCTCTCACTTACTTTCTCTCTCTCTCTCTTTTGCATTGCAGTTTTTAGTTGTCCTCTTGGCCAACTTTGTCGCTGAATGTGAATGGGAATGCGGTAGAGTTGCAGTTCGCGATGGCAACGAAAAATAACTCGATTTTATTGCAAGGAAGCGGGCTCAACTTTGTTGCGGCTGCATAAGTTACGCATACGCCACATTGGCTGACGTCAGTCAATTGCTAAATAAAATGGGAATGTTTCAAGTGGCAAGATTGCCAAGATTAACCATTGAAAATGCTAAGATTAATTTGAGTTCCAAAAATTACTTTAGGCTTAGAGAATCAATCAGTTTGTTAACCCTCTAACAGGCAAAATCGAAATAGTAATTTAATTAAGTTGATATTTATTTTATAAGTAGATATAGGATAAATAATCTTAAGTTTAAAATTTCATAATTATCCGTTGGTTGGAACGGCCGTCAGGTGCAAAATACTAAAGACCGTCTGTAGATAAGATGTAAAATAATTATATATATATTTTCAGAAAATCAATTCTTAATATAAATTAAATATATTAGAAAAGAAATATTTATTTGTTTTTAATTTATATTTTATAAACGGAGGACCGTCTACAGATGGTCTTATCCGTTAGAGGGTTAAATTATGAATTGTAACCTTAATATGATATATCTGGCAACTTCTACTAACATAATGAATGTGTAGAGCAAGAAATTCTGTTAAGTTTGCTACTTTTTTAGTTCAAGACAAAGTGTGTACATTGGAGTGGATCAATGCCAAATTGTTAACTACTATAAATTTGAAGAATATTTCACGAAGAAACTGTGAGTCTAAATTGAATTTATAGCCCCCCAAGGGAAGGAGCAGGATTTTATAACCGAATTAATATTACAAAAAATCTGCATGATATCTTAACCAAACTGAATCGGTCTTTTATAACATAGTTTTATTTGCTTCAATTCAATATAAGTTAATCAGCACCTGAGAATATTATAAAACATGAAACAGGCGATGAAAAATGTGTTTAATATTAATGTATAATACCGAAGATGACATCTGGATGCTTAGTCATTTTTATAAGATTTTTCATGTGATATTACGCATGAACATCCATTTCACTGTCATGAAAAGTGTTCTCAAAGTGGCTGCATCAGTTGTTGCCGGAAGTGGGAATATTCTCAACTCACTCTTATAATACGTACATTCTTTTTTGGCCCATCACTTAGCCCCATTGGAAAGTATAAAGCTCTCTGGCAAAACACAGCGTACAATTGACAGCGCGCCCCAAAAGTTAAGTTTGCCAATTTTTAAGACATTGCGTATACGTCATGTAGTATGTGTGGTAGGGGCAGGGGCAACCCCTTTGTGTCTAGCTCAAGTTGTCAGCTGGGCGCTTTGCATATGCTGCTTGCCATGTGTTTTAGTTGATTTCACGAATTTACCGTCCCGTGGAAAAAGTGAAAAACAATGTAATAGAAATTTCATAAACTTTACTGCATACTTTTTGGCGCTCTGCGCTTTCGACAAGTGCAAAACGCTCTTTATCTATAAGGATTTACCGTGGAAACCCCTAAAACGAACAAAAGTTTTAAGTTTTGTTTTTGTTCTTGTTTTTGTTACAAGCTGTTAGTGATGGCAAGGGGCGGGGCAGGGGAAGGGGCAGGGGGAACGCTGCTTGGCGTAAAATCCACTTAAGCTTCCTGCAGATTTTGGGCGCGTTTTTTTCGGTTTTGTTTTCTTCCGTTTTATGTTTCACATTTTTTTTTTTAGTTTTTTGCGAAGAACATTTTTATGCTCTGTCTATGGGGTTGAGGTGAAGACGTTGCATTATTTCAAGTTTGGCGCAAAGTATTTAAACCATAAAAATGAGCTACGAATCCTTCTTCTTCTGTTCTCTGTTCTCTGTTCGTGTGGCCAATGGGAAATGTCTTTCACGGTTTGCCCGTAAAGTTTTTTGAGCATTTAGCTAGAGATTTATTGGCTGTTACTGCAACCGCACCTCCCCCTGATCCCTACCCCCTTATCTACTTTATCACCGCAAACACGTAACGAACTGGGCATTAACCTCTCCCCCTCTATCTGCCTCTGATAGAAGCTGATTCTGCATCAACATAATGATATGGATGATTCAGTTTTCATTCAGTTGTTGTCACCGCAACGCGCTGCGCTTTTCGCATTGTATTACAAAATCCAAAGTGGTGGTGTTAACGAAGTGGAAGGAGGGGAGGTGAGTAAATTGAGGTGGGGAATGTCGAAGAAAACTCTATGGTTGTACCATAAAAGCGACCATTACATTGATTTACATGCGCACGTTCGTGGCGAGCAGCTTACTGTCTATAAGTCCTACTACTTACCCCACATTCTCTCTCCCTCTCTCTCTTTCTCTCTCTCTCTCTCGCTCTCAGAGATACCCCTGATATTTTCTGGTATTTTATAGTGCATAGTAAAAATGCTGCATTTGGCATTTTTATTAGCTGCTCAGATGAGCAGGACGAGCTGCGACTGCGACTGCGGCTGCGGCTTTGGTTTTATTAGCAGCTCTTAAAATTTCAAACGGTTTCATTGCCCTTTGTGCTTGAATTTCAAATTTCAAAGTTGAAGCAATTCAATATTATCTTCATTGAATGCAGCAAAAAATACTAGACAAAACATTGCACAGTTTACAGCAAATTTGCTGCGATTCTCTTCACAAATTGCCAGCTTTAAGAGACTTTGAAAAGCTTTTAAGCAGCTTTTTATGGCAAACCTAATTAAATCGCCTGTAGTGTATACCATACATCTTCCAACTATTAAAAATAACTGCGGTTATATCATTTTTTTTTTGTTTAGCACTTTTTATTGTTTTTAGTCGCTAAAACATTTTTACTTGCCAACTTGATGTAGATTTCTATTCAGTTGAAGAAAAGTGAATACTGAACTGGGAATGGGAATGGGAAGTTGGGATGGTTCTGCTAAAGTTCCAATCCCAAAGCCTAGACAATGCCATATGGTATTTGAATGGGTCTTTTTTTTCGCAGCTGCATTTCGCGGCATCCTTTGAAGTGAGTTTTCCAGCTTTGAGCAACGTTTCCGACTGTCAATTAAACTGCACTCTCGTCCGGCACAAGCCGATGATGTTGCACTTGGATGACAGAGAGGGGCTGAGGGGTCAGGAGCAGAGTCCCAGCGCTAAGCATGGCATTTAGAGGGAGAGAGGGAGAGATAGAGAGCGGGATGAGAGCATCTGGGATGGGCTTGGTCTTCATTCAGCGCAGGTGTAGCGGAAAATTGTGTCCTTACATACAGCAACTGGCTGACCTTTTACCCAATATTTTTTCATCTCTTTCTCTTCGCTTTTTCGAGAAGGCCAACAAAAATGTCTATTCAATTTTGTCGGATTTTTTGCTGTTGTGTTTTCCGAGGGAATCGCCTTTTGGGCATTTGAGAATTGTAATTAGTGTGAGGATGAAGCAGAAACAGAAACAGAAGCTGAGACTGAGTCCGAGTCCGAGGATTTAAATCGATGCTGTTTGTACTCGTGTTTGGGAATTGTTTCCAAAAGGAGATTTGCTTTGTGCAAATCGTTTTTGTTGTAAATAAAAAGAGTTGAGTGCCATTTGCCGCCACTGAACATAATTGAATTTGATTTTGCATTGAGTGAGAGATTTTTACTAGGCTCAAGTGTGATTTAGTTAGTCCTTTTGGGTGTTCAATATTTTCACAGAGAAACAAGTGGAATGTGGTAAAGATTATGGGGAATAAAATAAAATAATAGCAAGAAAACATGCAAGTGGCTTATATTCATAAATTTAATAAGAGGTTTGTAAAGGATTTTATTTAAAAATTGCATTTTAAAGATTTTAGTTCTCAAAATGTCAAATTTAGCTTTTCTTTCAAAGAAGTTATGAAAATTTGATTTACCTTCTCACAATTTGCTTACCTCTGAATAAAAGAATTATTTAATTCTACTTACAGTTTAGCGTCAATACATTTTTTTTATTTAATTATTTATTTGTTGTAAACAAAATGAGATGTCTTCTAATTTGGATTTCTTTTTGCATTTGTAATTCGTCGAATGGAAACTTATCTTTGTTTTACTGCTTTTATTAATTATGTTACCTCCAAGCAATCAATAAATAATTTTTTATCAGTGGGAATGTGTTTTAATCTACTCGTATTTAGTCATTTGAAATTTCCCTCCTTTAATATTTTTTTTTATTCATTTGCTCTATTAAAGAGTTATCTCTATCGTATTTAAACCTATAATAAAAACCTTTACACACTTAACATCTGCAAAAGCTCCAAGTTTTTTTTTTCAGCTCATTGATCTATTATATATCTAACATTTCTTCAATGAAATTGTTATAGACTTTACCTTAACCATTTATTGCTCTAGTTTGGAGGCTTTATCAATAAACGAAGTCACATTAAAATTTCAATATGTTTTTCGACGCTTCCATTGACATTTGGACATTTGGACTGAAGAGGAGGTAAACTTTTTGGCAAAGACTGTCAAATGGTTGATTTATTATTTATTTATTAGTTGTGACCCCAGTGAATAGGCGGACAACGGAGTCAATGGCGACCTTATCGAGGGTCAGCCCACAAGACAATCCATCAATTATGCAGCGTCGTCATCGTGGAAAACGACGAAAACAAATCCAATTCAAGAAACCGAAAATGCGAATGGAAATGGGCCAATTGACAAGTGACAGGATGACGGATAATTCGGCATGTGGAAATGTTACTAATTGGATCATTGAAAAATAGTTCATGCCAAAAAGTAGGCAACAGTTTTTATCTGCCTTTAGGCATTTTCCCCCTAACCTAATAGACGGATTTTAAAATTAATTTTACTTGGTTTTCTTTTTGCGGTCTTCAATGAGCCAGAAAAACTGCGCCGCATATCATTTGAATGGGATAAAAGTTTCTTTGAGGGTGTCCATAAAGGAAACATTTGCCGTCTGCTGTGGCCGGAGAATAGGGGCGGCATTGGGGGCGTGGCGTACGTGCGTCGCATTGCGAATGGTGTGAAAAATGAAACAGCAACAGAAACCGTTACGAGCAACGGCTGCCGCTGACAGCTGGCATAATGAAACTGAAACGCGTGAAATGAAACGGAAAAATAAATGTTGCTCAAGTGTAAAACGGTTTGTTTTGAGAGGATGTTGCCAGAGGGACAACAGGGGACCACAGGGGAAACAGGGGAATCTGTCCGTGACAAAGGCTTTTACTTTTGATGCTCTCTTTGTTGCATGTTTTTCAGATTTGTATTGTGACTGTGTCCATTTGACCTTGTGCCGCTTTTTGATTTTCTCAATTAAATAAAAGAAATACCTACAAATTTTCTATTGGCTGGCATTTCTTGTACTTGGCATTTCTTTGTTATTGTCCAATTTTCTGCGAACTTGTGTAGTGCTTTTGACTTTGAGTAGGGCAAAGCAAAGTATCATTTTAATTCAATAATTTTTAATCATAATAATTGCCATTTGACATGTCAACTGGAAGTAGACGTGGATTTGAGTTATTGTTATTAATTTTTTTTGGAAAATTAAATTTTAACTCACCTAAAAATATATATGAATCTGAATAGTCTGGAATTACAATCTAAACAAATGAATTACGATTACTAATTTATTTTATTTCAATGAAAATAAAACTCTAATTTTGCACACATATTATTTAATATTATTATTTATTTTAGAATTCTCTCAAAAATGTCCGAGCTCTTGCATAATTAATTAATAATTATATAATATTAATTATGATTAAGTCGTAGACTACCATTACTGATAATTTTTAAGTCTGCTTAAAAAAAAATCTATTATATATTGAACTAGCTGGAAAGGATATTGTCGATTCCCTGTGTCTCTAAGATCCTTTTACTTATTATTTTTTAAGTAACGGGTATAATAAAAATATTGTCAAAACCTGACAAACGTTGTCAAGTTTCATTAAATATTTCCAACTACAGTAGAGTATCCTTTTAAGATTTGTTGTGCCGTTTTAGCTACCTTTTATATTGCGTTTTTCCGCTTATCCAAGGCAGGGTTCGTTAAGCAGCTCCTTCTTGCTCTCTCCCTCTCGCTCTCTCCATCTCTCCCTCTCCCTCTTTGTCTACCATTTTAAATGCATCCCTGACAATCTTCTGACAAAGCGCAAACCGTATTAGCAATACTTTTATGCATTTTTCAGCTTCCCCTCTGCCACTCTGCCACTCTCCCACTCGCGCTGTCTCTCTCTCTCTCTCTCTCTCTCTCACTTTACTCTCTCTGTCACTGTCTCTGTTGAACACTTCATAAGTATTTATAAGCTTGTCTTCTTTGGCTGTTTCTGCCGCTTTGTGGCTCAAGAGGGGAAGTTTCTGCATTAAAACACGTTCCATTTTAATGCAGCAAAAGGCAAAAGCATAAAATGCCAAAGCGCAATGCTTATAAGTAGTAAAAATATATATCCTGCACTATCACAAGTCTCTCTCTCTCTCTTTCTCCTACTTATCTCTCTTTCTCTTTAGCTGTCTGCTCAGTGCCTTTTTCTCTGTGTGAAGCGGCAACAAAATTTTATGCTTTGACGAAAGTTTTGCTTAATGACAGAAACATCCGTCAGATGTACACACACACACACACACACACTCACACACCAACACACACTCACACATACGTACATATGCAACATACACTTATGAGAACGTTGCTTAAATAAATTAACAAAGTTGCCTTGGCTGTTGGCTCTTTGCCTATAAAACGAAAGTTGAAATGAAAATAAAATTTAATTCAAGCGTCGACGTTGACGCTAACGTTGACGTTGACTGCAAGCATTGACGTCGGCGTCATGTGTTGCCGTTAAGTGCCATCATCATCAGCAGCAACAGCAACAGCAACAGCAGCCAGAGTTGCCCTCCTATTCTCATCATCTGGGAACTGAACTGTTTTGTAGTTTTTCGCTCGACTTTTCAACAAGCACACACACACACACACACCCACATATGGACTTGGAAAAACTTTGTACGCATGGGGGCAGTTCAGAGATGCGGGGGATGTACTTTCTGAATTGAAAAATAGTTGCCATAGTTGCCAAACGCCTTTTCACATCGAGAAACCGCTGCAGAAGTCAAGTGTTTAATTAAGGTTTCCACTCAAGCGGCTTTTAATGTGTAAATGTTTGCTCGTAATTAAAAAAAAAGAAAGAAAAACAAAAAAAAAAAAACAAATAATCAAAAAAGAAAGGTAATATCGCCACTTCTATCTAGAATGTCTGTCATGATATCCTCCAATTAGAGCCTGGTTTCTTTGTCTGTCCAGTCACTATCCATCACTATCTTGCCATGGTCAGGCATTCAGTCCATGGGCATAATTTATTAAGTGTCAAAAGTTTATTCCCACCTGTCAGCGACAATGCAAAACGTTAGACAATTCTAGGCAATTTTGACGAAAATATGTACCTCAAACAAAATATGAGCTAGTTGTGTCTAACAATTGGAATTAAATTGTTGTGAGATAAAAATATCAAGATTAACGGTGCATCAGAATATATGGGAATAAAACTTAAAAAATGTATTTATTTAGGACAAAAAAAATTTATAAAAATTCTGACAGTGAGCAGACTTGAATCGGGCACTTTAACAAGTAAATCTTCTCTATAAACTCTATTAACAGATTCAATTGAAACTATAAAAATTAAAGTCAGCTCATTTAGTAATTTTAGTTATATTATTTTTATTTATTTTTTTTTTTTAAAAAAAAAAACATTTTTCTAACTACTTACTCCTACTTTTTGCAAATCGAATAATAAAAAGTTTTAGTTAATTTGCTTTTGGCGTTTACAAATAATTTTTAATATTTTTGGAAAAATGTTTTTAAAGATTATAGTTTAGAGCTTAAACGATTTCAGTTTTAGATTTTTTACATTTTCTTATTTCTTCGCTATTTGCATGGAATTTTTTAACACTAATTTGATAAACTTTCTGAGCTTTAAATTCTAGATTTCATTCATACGATAAGTAAGTATTTGAGAAATCTGGGCGAACTAGCACAAATCAATCAGAGAGAATCATGTGAGCCGTTTAAAAATTATGGCCAGTCTGTCCGCCTTTTAGTCACGCTGCATGCTGCAGACAATTTCCACATTCCACTCTCTCTACTCCTCTCTCCTTCTCTGCCCGCCTGACAATCGGCTTGTCAGCGTTTGCACAACACGAACGAACAAAGCGCAACAAACGAGAAGCTCAGCCGTCTGCATCCTCTTTCCTCCATCCTCGAGCCTCATTCCTTGTCACGGACACTGAAACTTGGCTCAATTTTTGGAGGGAAACTTTGGTCAACGTCACGAGGACAGGAACTCGATGCAAGTAGTTCAGAAAGTTGCCAGTTTGTGACTGAACCAAAATGCAAGAGTATCTGCAACAGCAGCAGCAGCAGCTGCTTCTGCCCCTGCCCCTGAACCTGCCTCTGATTGGGGCACCGTTTGGCATTTCGAATCTATGCGCAAACATTGCAAATGAACTTTGATTGTGCAACTCATTGTAGCAACAGCAGCAGCAGTTGTTCTTGTTCATGAAGGACAACAGTTCACAATAATGACAACGACGACGAAGACGATGACGATGACGAGGAGAACAGTAATTCTTACAGGTAACTCTGCCAACATGGACATTGTTACAGCCGACATTGTTACAACACGCATTCTGCTAGAGTAACAATAATTGAAGATACATTCACTAAACGGACTTAAAGATCGAGTCAATAGCTAGTTTTATAATTAATGCTGCTGACAATTTAGACTTAGTAAAAGTTTGCATGTGCTTTTGATTATACTTTAAATAATAAAATAAAAATTAAATTACAATTATTGTACTTAATAATCTTGTCGGATAAGTTCACAGTCTTTTAAAAGCATTCTTTTGAACATCCACTTCATTAGTTGGAAATGGTAATGTAGCTTTCAAAATTTTATTGAAAATATCAATATAAAAATCTGAAATTGCATACACTGATAAAAAAAAATATTCTAAAATCAAGACATTGGTCTCAGAACTAAGATTTTTGGTTTAAAAATTGCATCGAGAACATAAGATTCTCAAATTAAGAGAACACAACTTGATTTTAAGAACATTTTAAATAAGACCAAGTTCTTATGTTTTGTAGAATTAATGTTCTTAAGATTTAAATAAAAAAATAAAACTTATTTTTTATATTTACAATTTTTTTTAAATTTTATTTATTTACATTCTATTCTGATTTAGTAATTTTATAAATGTTATTTAAATTTGTAACGAGTGGGATTCGAACTGCCGCCTACTGCTTTCCCAGCAGAAGCGGCACCATTTGTTTGATACAAAATAGTACATATTTATACTTTCTTAACAATTTAAGATTATTTTTTTTATTAAGATTTTAAGATTTTTTAGATTAATAAACTTAGTTTTAGTAATTTGGTCTTATTTAAAAAACAAAATATTAAAGATGAATGTTCTTGACTATAGAAGTTGGTCTTTTTTTCAGTGTATTTACTGAATGCCTTATAACGATCACGTGGCATGCAACTGTGTGTAGCAAGTTGGTGTAGGTTCATTTGATGTTTTCTTTTGCTTCCGCTTTACTTCAGTGTCTGTTCCCATTCTCCATTCTCCACTCTTATCTTCGTTCTCCCAGCACAATTGCTCGCTCACCTTTGGCATTTTGTATGCTGAGGCAGCTTCTCAGAGCAGCAGTTGCAACAGTTGCTGTTGTTGCTCTGATTGTGATTGTCGTGCCATCAAAATGTGTCATTGCTTTCCAAAAATACTACTCTAGGCAGTCCCATTCCATTCTTTTCTGGCTTATAAGCTGCGAGAGCGGGAGTTGGAAAGGAGGAGAAGGCGGAGGTTCCATGACATCTCTCGAGCTCTGCCATTTGCTGCTCCGATCCATTTCCATTTCCATTCCCATCATCAGCATCATCATCGTCGTACTTTTCGTCATCGTCAATCAGGCAGACTGACATGGAAATTATGAGAGCTTGTATTTCGGCATTTATGAATCGACAGCAATGTCATTTCCAACTAACGTTACGTTCAGTAGTGTAGTGGAGTGTAATGTAGTGCAGTTGTTGCACAGTGTATAGCTTATAATTTATGTGCGTGTTGTTGCTATTGGTGATTATGGCCCCAAGGCTGATTTCTGCTGCAACTCACGTAACATACAGACTGCAACAGTTACAACTATGCAAATCATACGCACCGTTGTACGAAGCAAAGTAAGAGCAAAGCTGTTGCAACTTAAAGCCAACTCAAACAATTGACTTAATCCAATTACAAACCAAATATTATCATAACATAAAATATATGTAATCAATAGTTAAAGTTATGTCACAAATAAAGAAATTATACAATATTTTAAGGAATAAAAGTAAGTGCGAAGATGTATACACTGTAAGTTGTCAGACCTAACTTTATATATTGGATTATATTATAAAATAGGGTGAAGTTTACTATGATGGATTAAAAGAATATGATAATTGCATTATCTAGAATATTCAAGAAATTTAACCAAATAATTTCAAATAATTTTCAAATAGATCTTTCATTTGGATTTAAATTATTTATATTCTTTGTCGGCATAGATTATTTGAAAGCCAGATCGCATTCGGATACAAAAAAAGTGATCATTATCAAGTAATTTAGCCAACAGTTAAGATTTGCAAATATTAACTTTAAGATATGCAAGTTAATAAATTTGTTTAATTTCAAAAATAGACGAACTGCTTAAAAATTAAACAAAATACATAAGATTTAAAATTTTATTATTGAAATACCCTATTTACAATAAAGATTTCATTTATAAATAATAAATAAATAATGATAAAACAATACAAAACTTAATAATATAATTAAGTGAAAAAAAAATTAAGAAATTACTGGCCTTACCGAAAATCCAAGTAATTGCTTAGCTTTAGACAATAAAGACTTGAATATTTGTCCGCATGCAGTGAAAAGTAGAAATGGGTTTGCATAAACAAAAAAAAAAAATGCTGTCAGTTGCAGTGAACTATTCGTAACCCAGAGACAACATCTGCTGCTGCCAGATGACCCAGATGAGGTGGCATCTATTCAGCCAACCACCTGGTTAACCGGGTAACCTGGAACACACCACAGTTGACAGTTTGTAGACAGTTTGGCTTTGGTTTTAGTTGTTTTGGATTGTTTTCTTGGCAAGTTAAACAGATGTGAAGGACATTACAGGACTTCTTGAATGTGTCTGCTTTAGTTGCACTAACTAATCGATGTAGACTTTAATTTAAAAATGCATTATTTTGTGTCTCTGTCAAGGCACAAAAAAACTTTTTTTTGGCCAGACAAGAGAACTAAATGAATGTATGCGTGTGTGTTTGTGTGTGTGTTTGTCAGGCAAAACAAAGTAACTGACAATCTGACACAATGACCGAGTCGGCTAACTAAGGACTGACAGGGAGAACAAAGGAGGGGCAAGTAGGGGTTAAAAGGGATGCTTATTGTTCGACAACAGTTGGCACCATTAAATGTCATGTACTCGACGCCAACTCAACTCAACTCAACTCAACTGAATTCAACTGAACTGAACTGAGTTTCATTCTGGTTTACGAATGTCTCTGTCTCTGTCACTTTCTCTGACTGTCTCTTTCTCTCTCTGTCTGACTGTCTGTCTGTTTGTCAGTCTGTTTGTTGGACAATGTTTGTTTTGCATACTTTTCGGCGCCATTAACAGCAGACAGGCAACAACAAGAGAGCAGTCATTGCCATTGGCTTTTGTTTCTTGTTTTAAAAATAATATAGTTGTTGTTGTTTTCGTCGTTGTTGTTGCTGCAGCTGCTGCTGTTGCCAGCCACTGCAACATGTCATTAGAAAGTACACAAACACACAGTTCAACAGAAAAGTTGAGACTAAAAGTTAGTCCTTTACATCTCAACGCCAGACTCTGCAGGTGTTGTTCTCCTGTCGTCCTGTCGTCCTGTTGTCCCACTGTCCAATTATTTAGGGGTCACTGCAAAGGAAATTCGGCCATTAGTTCCTGTTGCGTAGGGTTGCCACTGTGCCCCACTGTGGCAATTACTAATTGCCTCACCAACCAACAACAAACATTACCCGCTTTGTTTTTTTCTTCTTCTTTTTTATTTTTGTTGCTATTTGAGTTTTCATGAGCTTACTAGGCACGTAATTGTTTAGAAAATTTGTTGGGCAAAGGCTAGCATTAGGGTTGCAGACTCTAAGTACCTAATGAGTGGGTCATAGGGTTGCACTTTTTGGTAAAATAATCTAATGGAAAGTAATTATCGTACATTTATTATTTGCACTTTGGCAATCGGGTCAATTGACAACCAAATTCTAATTAGAAACAAAACCAAACCACACACACACACACACGCACATACACACACACACTCTAACACATACTCACTCAAGCTATAGGCTGAACTGCAATTGAAAACGCGCATTAAAAATTAAATATGATTCAATGAAATTGCGGAAATTAATGCGGTTTTTTTCTGTGTGTGCATGAGTGTGTGTGCGTGTGTGTGTGTGCGTGTGTGTGTGTCTGCGTATACGGAAGTTCGACAAAAGTGTAAATTTTTTTGTGTAGTTAAAACAAATATGAATTTCGCATTTTTGTCCCAAAATTTACCTAAATTTCAAGCGTCAATTAATAGAAGCAAAATCGCTGTCAAATGACCTCGACTCTGCTGCCCTATGTGTGTGTGTGTGTGTATGTGTGTGTTTGGCAGCAACGGAAATGACAGTGCTGCAGCGACGCAGGAAGCAATAACCGAATTCAGTTACGTTGCATGGAAATGACACACGGCACGAGAATGAGAACGAGCATAAAATCGAGATGCAGCTACAACATGCAACATACACATACACTACACGGCCCTTTCCATGTGTGTGTGTGTGTGTGTGTGTGAGTTCGATTTGGTCCAACTAATATGCAAAAATTGACATAAAATGCGCTTTTGATTTCAAGCAATGCGATTTTCATGGAGGAGATGCTGACACTATGCTTCTGGTAAATATCCGGTGAGCTTCAGATTCATTTTCTCACGAAAATTAAAAATATTTATCCTTGTAATTTGAATATGCTGTGAATTGAGTTTAATAGACTTAACCAATTTAAATATCAATCAGTCTGAAAAATCTTACCCATCTTTTTCTTTAGAAGTCCAAGTCAACCAAATTTAAATAAAAACAAACAAGTTTAATTTATAATTTTACAATTTATTTATTTATTTGTTCTTCATCATAATTTACTTTTCTTTCGTATATTTACTGGGTTTCATCATCTTTATATTTAATTAAGTATATATATATATAGATTTATATATATAAGTACTTGAGTCTAAGTTGTTTACCTTCAATTTAATTCCACTTTTTGGTTGCTCTTCGATCCTATGTATGTACCTTTAGTTTTACTTTTAAATTTTACTTGTTTGCCGGCATTTGCAAGTAAATGCTGTGTTTTTTAATTTATTTGTATAATTATACAATAATATATGTATGTATATATAGAAATTTGTTGTTTTTTCACATGATTAATAATAAATTATATTTATAATTAATTACAATAAATTGCATAACAAAATTGATTCGACTTGCTTGTTTTACTTTTTTTAGTTTCGTTAATATCAATTATTTATATTTAATACAATAACTTGTTATTGTATGTAGATATATTGTTATTGTTGTTTTTTCTACTTCTGCTTTTATTTTTGTACACAAATAGAAAATGATGTAAATTAATATCAATGTTAATATTTTCCACCTCTTGCTTTTTCTTTCCCTACACCAGCTAATTTGCTGTCTGTTCTGATGTTTGTTTTTAGTTGTTTGACTTCATAATACCCTTCATTAGGGTAAACACAAATTTGAATTTTTAACAAAAATTATAATCAAATGTATTGAATAACAGACCGAATGATGGGTATTAAGTCTTCGGTCTACCGAAGTAAGTTCCTCTTTTTTTTAGTTTTTCATTTGCGTCCTTTTGGGAATTGTTTGTTAGTTTTGTGGTTGAATTTAAAAACATACAAAAAATATTTGCAATTTTGTTGCTTTCATTTAATTATTTCTAAAAAAAAGAGTCTATATATATGCATATTTAATTTGTTCGATTTTATGTTGTTGTGTTAATTACTTTTCAATTTTTAATTGAATTCTTATTTGTTTGTTTAATTAATAACTATCTGTTTGATGTAGCTAAGTACAATGCCTGCTAATATTTTCTTGTTTAGTGATAAAAATTATGTAATTGATTTTGTTTTTTTTTCTATACATTTAGCACTTAATGGGCCAGCTAATGACCTGTTAAGGCTCGTATTGACTGTCAAAATGTTTAGCCAGTTAATTTGTCATGTGACTCTTACTATAATATATATATTTGGTATTTATGACTTTTTTTTGCGTTTTTCATTATATTTTTTATAACAATTACTATCATTACATGTTATTTGTTGTATTTGCATTCATAAAGTTAAGAAATTCGTTATTCATTTTGCTTTAAACAATTTTACATTTAAGTTTTCTTTCTTACAGAAGCTCAATCTCTGTATCAATTGAATAAAAGTATTTTATAAAAGAGAAATAAAAATGTTAAAAACATTTACCAAAATGCACTGCAAAAGTGTTAATTGAGACTAGAGGTGTTTCAATTAATGTTTCAGCTCCTCCAGAGCGCCGGTCTTCTTGTTCTTTTTGACCTGGGCGTAGAGCGAGGCGGCTTTATAGTTGATTGGCCCATAATGCTGACTCTCAAGATCGGCATAGATGAATTCATCATCGAAACTTGCGGCATTCAATGGCTGTAGTATTATGTATATAGCAAAATAGTTAAATAATAATTGAGAATGTTTCTTATAGATAATGCCATTGAACATCGGTTAGGAAAGCGCACGCATGCATCATTAATAATCTATAACTCCTGTCGTAAATGTTAAACTGATAAGAGCTGATAAGAGCGTGAGAAAAGTGTGTGCTATTTATAGCATATTGAACGATTTCAAGTATCGAATCGATTGATCTCAAATTGACAGCACGACAGTTGAAATAAATTATTAACAGAAATACAAATTCATTTATTTATTAAATAATACAAAAAAAAAAAAACAAACGAAAGATTTACCTTTTTCTAGTTTTGTGTGACATAAAACATTTAGCTGGCATTTTTAGTTGGAAAGTTATACAAAATGAATTTAAAATATATAGGTATTGCTGCCTTTGTATGGATCCTCAAAATCGGACACATGCTATAAGAAATCAACAATTTATGTAATTTAGAACACACTTTAAATTCAAATTCAATTTACGAGTATGTTAATTTGTTTGTTTTTGGATGACGATGTTTTTGGGTTAGGCTCGAAGTTTGTTTTGAAAGTGAATTTCGACTTGGCATCTGCTTTGCTTTGGTATTTTCTTTTGTGCTTTTGGTATTTTTTAGTTGCAAATAATTTAAAATAAATAGCATAAATATAGTTTTAAATACAAATAAGTTGTTTGCTTGGCTTCTGTTTGGTTTTGCTTCTTTGTTTTCTCTTAAATATGTTTTCATAAATTATTTAAAAAGCATTGCTTTCTATTTACAATACGAGGGTTTACACACAAGTTTTCATATACATACACATATCTAAATTTGTAATTTACACAAAACTACTTCAAACTTAACACACATACAGTCAGAGTTGTCTTAATACATAATACTTAATAACTATTTATAATAATAGCTAATAATAAATATATTTCTGAAAGAATCGCTTGTTGTGCTGGGAATGGTAAGTGTTTTTAATTGTTATTTTATGAATAATTTATTTGATTTAAATTTAAACTAACTATATACACTAACAAGAAGTGGCGATTAAGTTTAAACTTTGATCTTTGCACACTTTCTATTTATTCGATTTCTTCATATTGGGTTGAGAATTTCTCGGACTTCTATAGAGGCCTATTATACGAGAATAGTACATTTATAAATATATGTATATGATATATGAATAATGCAGAATGAATTTGGAAATACGGGAAACGGTTATTCTTAGCCATCTGTTTGCTCTTATTTATTTTCACGTTTGTGGGCATTTTTGATATTCTAGAAACTAGTGTATAGTGTATATTTGAGTTAAGTATCGATCGTTTGAATCTTTGCTTAATTAGTTAATTTTAATAATTATGCTATTTATAAATATGTACTTATTCCATTCCCTCTCCCACATCACCAGTGTCTTCTACTCGTAAATACTAAATACCTTGTATGCGTCGTTTAGGCCTGTCTAACTATCTGACTGCCACATTTTGTGGCATTCTAAATGTGCACCTCGCGATAACTCTGAGTCAAAAAGTATCTCAATGCACCCGCAGTTGCATTGGCAATTGCTGCATTGTTGCTGCTGCCGTTGTTGTTGTTGTTGTTGCTGTTGTTGCTGTTGCTGCTGCCGCTGTGGGCAGGTGTTGTTGGCGGTGCTGTGAGATTGTGAGGTGCCATCTCCTCCTCATCATCATCATTGTCATTGTCATTGTCATTGCCATTGTCATTGTCGTCATCGACCATATACTCCTCCTCACAGAAGGAATAGCCCAAGTCCTCCTCTTCTTCCGCCTCATCAGCAACAGTTGCTGCTGCTGTTGTTGCTGCGGTGTCCGCAATTTGTTCGCTTTGTTCCTTCTTTGGCCGTGTAAACATAAAGTCCGGATGCGTTTTAGTTAGCACCTCTAATGCCTCCAATGAAGCGGCAGGATTTAGTTGCTGCTGCTGCTGCTGCATCTGATGTTGCTGGCGTGCCTCATTCTCTTTGCGTTTTTCATAATCAGGCAATGTGGCTGTTGCTGTTGCAGGTGTTGGTGAAATTGGCTTAAAAGCATGCCGCTCACTTAGCGCCAATGGACGATAGATGAGGGGCCCCAACTGTTGTTGTCGTTGCTGCCATTGTTGCTGCTGTTGCTCCCTCTCCAGTTGCTGCTGTTGCAGTTGGCGGCGCAGCTGCTGCAATTTGCCATTGGCCGTCTGTGTGGTCTGAAAGTGGAAGGTGTGATGTTTGCGCAACGGCAGCCGCATTGGACGACGCACCACCAAACAATCGTAGGCGCCGCTGGCCAGTTGCTGTGTCGCGTGGGGCGTGGCACTTGGCATGGGCGGTACATATCTTAAATTCTGATTGCAGTCGGTGACGGCAGAGACAGAGTCGACAGCAGTTAATCGACTCGCCTGCAGCAGCAATTCATTTGGCATTGGCATTAGCATTTGTTGTTGATGATTGCCACACCCCCACCCATGCTCAAGCCCCCTCCCCCGCCCCCCATTGTTGTTGCTGTTAATTTGTTGCGACGATGTTGCTGCTGCTGCTGTTGCAGTTGCTTCAGCGCTGTTGCTGTTGTTGTTGTTGTTGGCATTAGGGGTTTCGGCATCGATGGCATAATGCCGTTTGATATGTGCGTAGGGGTCGCTGATGGTCTGTCGTCGTAGTTTCTTGTTGCAGGCATGCATGTTGCTGCCGTTGCTGCTGCCGTTAGTGTTGCTGCTGTTGTTGCTAGGCCGTTTAAGTGCTAAAAATGGATTATTTGCCAGCAATTGGTTTGACTGCGGTTAGTTTTGTGGTTGCAATTTATCAAAAGGCATTTTGCATGCATGCAGTTGCAATTGTATTGTAGTTATTGTTGTTGTTGTGAGTGATAACAGCAATGCAGTTTTTCATGTTGTTGTGGTTGACATCAAAATTATATTTTTGTTTGCGTGTAATACAAGAGTGTGACATGTAAAAGAAATCAATTAAAAATAATGAAATAATATAAGCAAATTGTGGTAAACTAAGATAATTTTATAAATTGTTTATTTAAAGTTTAAACAAAAACGTGTTGCTAAAAATGTTATGTAACCTTAACTCTTCTATTTTGTCTGTACTTGTATAAGACTCCTTTTATATTATATTCAAAATATATATGTATGTATTTTTAAAGCCATCTGTAAAGTTTTTCACTATAACCAATGTTTTATTCCAGTGTTCCCCTAGGAAATTGACACAAATGCTTTAAAAATACATAATAATTGTGTTTTATTTTACAATTCCAACTAAAAGTGCACCTTTTGTTTTTATAATTAATTTCCCCTTTTTTAAGTTTCGCAATACAAAAGATGTAAATATTCCATTAAACTGTCCATCAAACTTTTCTATTTGATTTTTTCAAAAAGTTTTTTATTCTAACGTCTCCTTATGAAAATTAAATAAAATTATTAAAAAATAAATTTAGAACTCTTATTATGCGTGAAATTATCAAAATTTGGAACACGACAGTGTTTTATTCTACTGTTTACCATAAAATTAACCTTTCAGTGTTAATTATTAATTAAAAGCGTAAATACTTTGTCATAAATCAGAATTCCTATCTATATATATTTCCTCATTTTTATACCCTGAGCCCATTAAAAATGGGCAAAAAAGGGTATAATGCGTTTGGCAGGATGTATGTAACAGGCAGAAGGAGGCGTGGCAGACCCCACAAAGTATATATATTCTTGATCAGGATCAACAGTCGAGTCGATTGAGCCATGTCCGTCTGTCTGTCCGTCTGTCTGTCCGTCTGTCTGTCCGTCTGTCCGTCTGTCCGTCTGTTTGAACGCGTCGATCTCAGAAACCACAAGAGCTAGAGACTTCAAACTTGGTATGTAGGTTCCTGGATACCGGGCGCAGATCAAGTTTGTTTTTATTTTTGGATCGGACCACTATATCATATAGCTGCCATAGGAACGATACATCGAAAATGAAGTTTTAGTATGAAAAAGTTTTGTGTTTGTTGAGATATCAGAACCAAACTAATAGATTATGTATCGGAGAGGGTATTATACATTCTGACCAAATTTGGTTAAAATCGGTTCACTATATCATATAGCTGCCATAGGAACGATACATCGGAAATGAAGATTTAGTATGAAAAAGTTTTGCGTTTGTTGAGATATCAGAAGCAAACTAATAGATTATGTATCGGAGCTGGTATTATACATCCTGACCAAATTTGGTTAAAATTGGGTTACTATATCATATAGCTGCCATAGGAGCGATGCATCGAAAATGAAGTTTTAGTATGAAAAAGTTTTTTGTTTTTTGAGATATCTTAACCAAACTGACAGAATATGCATTAATGTTGGTTTTGTGCATTCTGACCAGATTTGGTTCAAATCGGCTTTATATATCTATAGCTGCCATAGGAACAATTGGTCAAAAATAAACTTTTATTGAAAAGTACCTGGGCTCAGGCTATCCTACTGTCGAGCGTGCTCGACTGTAACCGCTTACTTGTTCATCTTTTGATTCTATAAGTTTTTCATTTTTGTATGCAAAAAAATAACAAATACTCTTCTTGAACTTAGAATTGAAATAAAATACCAGAAAATTAATAAAGTTGTGTTCGCGTTAAATTCGTGCGGAAAATTAAAGAATATTGTGAATGTGTTTGGTGTGTGCAAATTGAAGAACTGTCCCTAGTAATTGGGCTGCCTGCCACATGGCTCGATGAACCTAAAACGAATCTTTAAGCATACGCACCTCATGCGGACCCACGCGACTTGCCAACTGTTGTGTTGTTGCTGTGCCTGCAGATGTTGCTGTTGCTGTTGTAGTGGAGGACTTGCACTTGCCACGACTGGCAGCACTCACACTGCTGGCGACGGACAACATGGAGGCGGAATGTCCGGGCTGATGGCCCAGTTGGTACTGCTCGTAATCCTCGGGTGTTGTGATTTCCGACGTCGGTTGCTGCTGCTTGTGTTGTTGTTGTTGCTGCTGCTGCTGCTGTTGTTGTTGACGGCGATTACAGCGATTGCTGACGCTGACGCTGACGGTGCCGGTGCCGCTGCTGTAAATTGAATTGCAGGAGCTGAGCGAGGTGGGATCTGTGACAGGAGCCGATGAGGCTGATTCATAGGACGAATTAATATTGTGCGCTGGAGAAGCGGCACGTGTTGCATGTTGCTGCTGTTGCTGTTGCTGCTGTTGTTGACCCTCCACATTGATGTAGACAGGCTTGCGGGCAAGATTTAGACCCGAAGATGTGGCCTTATGCGCCTTGGGGGTACGTTGTCCCAATGCCGGCAGCTGAGACTCATAGGAGCTATTGGAAATGCCCGAATCGCTGCGATAAATGCTTAGGCGTTCGGGTTCCATTAATTGAAAATCAGCTCCTCCTCCGACTGCGACGACTGCTTGGACATCAGCCTTTTGCTGGTGCTGGCGATGGTGATGTTTCTTCTTGTGGCCTGCCGAGACGACAGCAGCGGCACCAGCAGCATGTGTTGGTTGTGTGTGCAACTGCACGGTGGCAAGATTCTGATTCAGATTCAAATTTAAATTGCCAGCCTTGTTGCTGCTGTGCTTCTTGCTGCTGCTGTCGTCGCCGCCCATTTCAATGTCCAACTCGCCGCCGCACTTGTCCGCCACATTCTCATAGACGGGTGGATCGTACAGGCGCATGGGCTTGCCATTGGATTCAATATCGCCATGGCTACCGCCAGCAAAGGAATGATGCCTCTTGCACTTGGACGCCGTTGTTGCCGATGTCGATGTTGCTGTCGATGTCGATGTTGCTGTTGCTAAGGATGCATTCAAATTGTATGCTGGCTTTTTGAGTTTATTTGCTGCATTGGGAAACTTTAGGGAATAGAATTTCTTATCCATGTCCATGCGTTCCAATAAACTGCCCGCCTTGCCGCGCTTGCCACGTTGCATGCTACCCAAGAGTTCATCACCTGCCGCATCGTATTTCTTGAAATTGCTCGCTGCCAGAAATGGATTGGTATTGAGCAGCGCTGAACTGGGTGCAGGTGGTGGCGGTGGTATGCGCTCAACCACCGCATATGTGGGTTGATAATCATGTTCGATGGCATTCAAAAGTTGTGCATTCGATGCTGAATTCGTATGGAATTTCTGTGTTTGCTGTGACGATTGCTGCTGCTGTGACTGTTGCTGCTGCTGGTGATGATGTTGCTGGTAGTATTCGGTGTAACTTTTGGGAAAGCAATTGCTTAGATTGTATTGTATTTGATCGGAGCTCGATTCAAGCTGATCCATGCTACGATTGTGAGGGGGCGGGGCTGTGCAACCACGCCCGTACTGCAATGTGTTGTACTGCTGATGTTGTTGTTGTTGTTGTTGCTGATGTTGCAACAATTGCTGCTGTTGCTGCTGCTGGTCGTAGTAATGTTGCTGCTGTTGAGGATGCGGATTCGGATGAGGATGCGGATGCGGATGCTGTAGAGTCTGGTGATGTTGCTGCTGCTGGTTGCTCATTGCTTGACCAATATTTCCATTGAGTCTCTTGGGTCGTGGAGCGACGCGCACCACATTTGTGTTGTTATTAAAATTTGTAGGGGTAGTAGAGAACTGCGGATACGATTGCGGATGCGGATGCGGATACATTTGCGAATGCGAATGCGGATACATGCAATGGGATTCAGCATTGTTTCATTTATGTGGCAAAGTGGCAGCGTGTTAAGAGCGTTAAAAGAGAAAACATTCGATTAGTTGTCAGTTAGTTATGGCCCTGTTTTGTTTTTGTTGTTGGCAGTTAGTAACGAGTTAAAAGTTACGATTTACAGTTTCAGATTTACAGTTACAGTTGAAGTTTAAAGTTAATTAGTTGTGAGTGAATTGTTGTTAACTGTTTTGTGTAGATTCAGAACAAATATGTGTCGAAACTAGCGAAACAACATAGATGGGAATTATTCATTTAAGAGAAACGTGTTCTTCAATTTTGTGGAATGTAACATAAATATGCGAGTTGAACGGGATTTAAGCTATTATTATATTATTATTATTATACATTTTTGTTTACTTCTTTGATTTTAAAAGTTATTCATTGGATGTATTTTATTATTTAATAAAAAAATAAAAATTCAAATTCAAATCCCCTACTTTGATTATCTGTCTTTTTATATAAACTATAAACTATGATTAAGTGAACTTTAAGCTGTAATTATTGGGTTCTAAGCTCGTAAAATGAATACTGTTAAACATATAATTTATATTATTTTTTATGTATGATAAATATTATTTTCATTATATTCCCGATTGACTCGCAAAGTTAATATATAAATATTATTTGAAACTTCATTTTAATTAAATTGAAAACATAATCAGAAGAGACTTACAAGCTAAACGTTACAAACTACCAAACTTAAAAATATAAACATTATACAAAATTAATTTAACGTCAATTAGGCAAAAAATTTGAGCTCTTAAGATAAAAACCAAAGCCAAAAGAAATGAAAAGACAACCAAATTCACTTGACGAGACATAAATCATTATTATTCTTATATTTTGTAATACTTCGTTTCATTTTTTTTGCGAAATAACTGAAACGGATATGCTTGATATTTTGATGTCGAAAGGAAAGAAAGAAATGAAAGAGAAAAAATGACATTGAAATGACAAGTGAATGATAAATGAGACATCATTAGAAAAATGGAAATGGGAAAAGCGAAAAGCTTTAAGATTAGGCTAGCTAGTTATATAAGTACTATTCGTAAATAGATTAAAGATACATTATCTCTATATAACAGAGGAGAACCAAACTTAAAATAAATTCAAATGACATATCAGTAAATATCAAAAAACAATATTGGAGAGACAGTGATAGACATAGACATTGAAAAGAGACAAAACTTCGACTTATAAATATTTACTTAATACAATTAAGATCAAACTTTTTATAGGCAATATTACGATATTAGCGCAGTGTGTGGATGCGTTATGTGTGTGCGTGTGTGTGTGTGTGTGGTATGTGGGTGTGAGTGAGTGAGTGGGTGTGTGTGTGTATTAAACAAATCTGAATACTCATTTGTAGGCTACGATATGTTGAATAAACAATAAGTATAACTGTACCTTGTTAGGTGCCGTTTGCAGACCATGAAACGGTAGATTCTCATACTCGCCAGGCTCCGTCAATGGATCCCCCAGTGAAGACGACTTGTCGTGTACTATATAGTATACGTATACGGATCGGTTGATTTTGGCGATTAGCATTGCATTTGTTTTTAATCATAACAATTCAGTTGTGTTTTATTTGTTTGTTTTCATTTTTTTTTATCGCGACGTTTTTGGTAAATCAGAACGGTAAATGAGATAAATGTAAACGAAAATACATTTTGAAAATGGAAAAAGAAGAAGAAAATCGAATTAGTCAATTATAAAATTATAAGCTATTTAGACTAAAAATTAATTCACTAAAATTAAACTAAAGTTTTTCTTTCATATGTTTTATGGTAATACCTATAAATCGAAAGCCTATTCAAATAATAGTTTTTTAATTAAAATTTGTATTAAGTTTTATATATTATTTAATGTAGTTTCTTAATCAGTTTTTTTTTTAAATTCATGCAGAAACTTGAACAGAGGACAATTCACAAGCAGGCAACATTTAAACATTTAACAAGTGCAGGACAAAACGAAAAATGTATAAAAGAAAGCTGTTTATAAAATATTTGTTTATACAATAGTATTATAAGGAACATCAATTGTTTAGCTAATGAAAAGTTGCTGATTGCGGTAGCTGATGTTTTTCATTGTGGCTCTATAAACAATTTAGATGATAATGAATTTCGAGCATTTCATTGTGTTTTCTTACTTGTTGTTGTCTTTTTCTCTTTTTCTTTCTTTCTCGCTTATTTAAATAAGGACCTCGTGGCTCGATTCATTATATAAAATTACTTACAGCGATAAGTTGTGGTACAAAGAGACACAGATTAGGCAAAATGAGGATAAATAGCTCAGAATACAAGTTAGAGTATTTACAATGTGCGTGTGAAATGTTGAATAATATGGAATGGATTATGGATTTGTGGAAGTACCCGAATTGAAAAAAAAAAATACTTTAGATGGACTACAACACAAAGTATTGCCCTTGACTTTGATAGGAATTTTTATAATTCAAATTATCCTATAACGAAGAAAGTTTATCAAATATTTCTTTTCGTGAATTTTTAAAATAATTTGTAATTAGATCATTTAATAGGGTTTCGATTTTCTTTTAAAATTAATGTATAAGTATTGTAAAAAAGGGTCAGGCTGTCTTTAAAAAATTTTGAATTATTTTTTTAGTTTCTTGTTGGTATTCTTTCTAAATTATTTTAAAAATATTTACATCCCCTTTAAAACTTAAGCTCCTAGATTACATATCTTAGCTTATATATGGAGAATATTATTAATCGTTTTTAGCTTTAATGAACAAATGCACTTCAGCATTTTTGCCAAAATGAAATTTCGCGAATCTGAAAGTTCACATAGGTATAAAATGTCTTGGGTTTTTTTTTTTGCAAAAATAAAGAGAGAAAGATGAAAGAACTTTCTTTCATTTGGCAAGTCACCTTTGGTTAATAACTTCTCATAGATAGAGGAAAGTCACGTTAGGATATTCGTGGAAAATATTGCAGATACATGAACAGAATGTATTTAAATAAACAGGCTAGAAAACGAGAGGCGTGGAATTCAATTGAGAAACGTAATCAATGTAAATGATTTATGAGTTGACTGGGAGTGAATGGATGAGTGTTGGGAATGAATATGAGTACATGAGTATATGAGACCTATATATGAGAATGACTTGTGAGTTTCTTCTTACTTTGGACGCGTTCGACTCGACTCGGGGAGACGACAACGGTGCGTTTGAGCAACGGCGGCAGACTGTTGTTGCCGCGGGGAATACTCGTGTTGCTGCCGCTGCTGAGCAACAGCTGTTGCTGCTGCTGTTGTTGCTGCTGTCCAGGGCCACGACGCAATGGCAATATTGGTGGCGGGGGACGCGGCGGTGGCGTAGGGCACTTGAGTATGCCCCGCTGTGGTTGCAGCTGTGTTGGCTCCAAGCCAGGCCCAACGTGGGCTGTTGTTGCTGGTGTTGGTGTTGGTGTTTGTGTTGCTGCGGTGTCCATTGGCGCTGTCTTGTCTAATGAAGGCGCTCGAAATGTCACAGAGACATGTGATTGGACACTGCTGGGACTGCAAGTTGTCGCTGACTGTGTTGCTGTTGTTGCTGTGACTGATGTTGTTGGTGTAGCTGTAGTTGTGGCATTAGTTGCTGATGTTGTTGCTGGCGTCTTTTTGTAGGTGACTAGCGATACGTGAAGATGTGTATGCGTGCGTGTGTGTGTGTGAATTACAATATGCAACATAAAAGAAGCAAATGATAAATAAAAAACAAATACAAATCATAAATTAACTATTGTCTGAAGAGTCATAGAGTATGTTGTTGTTGTTGATTTTACCACTGCCACTGCAACGTATGCCCTTGAGGCGATGCTGGGCTGCAAAGGGCGACTCCTGATTGCCACGCCCACGCCAAAATGTCTGCAATAGACCCACATGACTGCGCTGACTGTCCCGGATGCCATCATTGTCCTCATTTCGTTTCGCTCGTCGAAATACAAAGTTCCAAATGCGTTGCATGCTGCCAGGAACAGCAGATGTTGCTGTTGCTGTTGCTGCTGTGACAACAGTTGCTGTTGTTGTGGTTGCTGCTGAATTCGGATTGTCCAGACAGGCGGCAAGCACGGGCATTGCCTCAGCTGCTGTGGCATCTGTCGATGGCAAGGCAATGTCATTCGGATTAGTCTTCATCAGTCTAAGCTTTCCCGCTGCAGCTGCTGCTGTTGCTATCGCTGTTGTGGTTGCTGTTGCTGCTGTTTCTGTTGTTGTTGCTGTTGTATCCATCACCATCACCTCGGTTAGCATGGTGCTATTTGAGTTAGTTTGGCTATCATTCAACACTGCACTTAACTGCGCCGACAATTGACTCGCATTTGGATTTGGATTTGGATTTGCATTTGGTTTGAGGGTCATGCGATTCACGGCGAGATTCTCTTTGGTGTCGCTGCTCACGTGCAACATGACGCCTGGCCGCAGTGGCCAGCGTGGCGGCGACTTGGGCACTGTGGCATGCAACGCCCCATTGCGCTCTGTGGGCGGGGGCGTGGCCAGTTCATTGTTGTTCTCCGTTGCGGGCAGCTTTAGTTGCTGCTGCTGCTGTTGCAGTTGTTGCGGTGGCAATAACGTTGCCGGCAACAATGTGGCTTCTGCTGGCGTTGTCTCTTGTATGGGCTGTGCCACGCCCACTTGCGGCAGCACCGGCTGATATGATAGCACACTGTATGCAGTGGGTGTGTAAGTGTGTGTGTGTATGAGCGTGTGTTGTTGTTGTTGTCAGTTGCAGTTGTTGTTGTTGTTGTTAGCGTGTGTTTGAATTAAGCAAAGCGTTCAACAAATGATTACGAGTATAACAAATACACACATAGATAGAAATACGCATAAATATATAACAAAAGTTATATTTGTGTATGTTGTTTTTGTTGTTGTTTGTGGTTGTTGTTGGGTGCGCACATTTAGCAATAATTGCAACGGAATAAGATAAAATTGCATGAAAATAAACATAAACAAAATGAAACGATAAATTGTGATTTAAAATAGGCAAATCGTAGTCTAATTATTAAGCATAAAAAAAGCATGCCAGCATTAAGTTTTTAAAAATATTATTTTAAGATTTCTTTGTAATTTTTTCCAGATATGTACTTTAAAAACTGAAAATTTAAAAATATATACAATTTTTAAAGATTTAAAACTGCAATTTTCATAATTTTTTCTTAAAAGTTTTTTTTTTAAATATACATAATCTATACCAGATTCAGTCATATAGAAAACTTATATATAGTAGACGAGAAATTGGGACAACATACAAATGTTCGTCAATAAATCATATTCAAGAAACTTAAAAATGTATTTAGCTGAACACTATTTAAAAAAATATTACCAAATCATTATTGGAGAGTCAATTTTAGAATTACCAAAATATTACCAAAAATATATATGCATGTTAGTAAATTATCATTTATACTTGTGTTTTTATTTAACTGAATTTTTTTAAATTTTAAATATTTATATTCATACTAACTTTTTTAGATTTTAAATATTTATGTGCACAAGGCAAATAAGAATTTAATAAATAATTTTGCTAAAACTATCTCAAATTGCACTTTTAAAATTAAAAATTTGATTAAAAATTGTAAAAGATTTTTACAAATTTTCATTTATTTTTAGCGAAGAAAAATACAAGTTTTTAAAATAATGTCACAAAAAGTTACACAAATTCTGATTAAATCGATTGAATATAGAAAAGAAATATAGCACTTACCTCTGATTGGCACTAATGGATACTTCCGTATGATCTTTACCAAATGAATTATAAATCAAGTGACAATTTGGTTTGTTTGTTATTTTTGTTGTCGATGGTGTTGTTGTCGTTGTTGTTGTTGTTATAGATGTTGATGTGTTTGGGTGTGTGTGAACAGTTTTGATTAGCATTGAAAGCAGCGTATTAAAATGTTGTTGTTTGTGGTTGTTTGTTGTTGTTTGTAGTTGTTGTTGTTGTTGTGGTTACAGCGAGCAATTATTAATTGAAGCAGCATAGAGACAACAATATATATTATACACAAGTGTATGATTCAAATAGATAGATAGATCGATAGATAGAGATAGATAGATGTAGAGTTGGAGTAAGAGTTGGCAGGCGAAAATAATTAAAATTGTTGCAGGCAATGCACAAAAAAATGTGAACAGAAAATGTGAATTGGAAATAAGAGGCAATATATTGTTGTTCATTGTGGTAGTTAATTAGTTGTTGTTGTTTTAATAGTTATTGTTGTGGTATTGTAATTAATGTTAGCATTTCATATTGTTAAAATATTTTATCAAATTTGCATTGATGTTCCATAGATGAGGTTGTTGTTGTGTTTTTGTGTTTGTTGTTGAAGCATTTAACAGGGATGCAGCCAAGCAATAATGTTGTGGTTGTTTACACAAATACGCATTCATATGTATAATTGAAAAATATAAAAAATAAGGAAAATAAAATAAGTACATAATTATTAATTATAATTATGTTTGTTCGCTTTTTGTTAATTCAATAATTTTTCCAATTGTAAATATGATTTAACGGCCAAGTAATAACATATTAAATAAAAATATGCAATTTACTGGCAGCAACAACAAAAAAAATAATAATAATACTCATAAGCACAGCGCAGCAAAAGCTTAAAATCGGTAATTAAAACAACTGCAAACAGAATGAAAATTAAAACGTGACCTACTTATAAGGGTCACAGGTCACAGAGGAAAAGGGCAAAGCTATTTGAATTGCATATGGTAATAGGTTGGCCAACACTTATGTGGGCTAACAAGTAGCTAACTAGGGTATTGGAAAATTAAGGGTATCATTAACTTATGCAAGTGTTCAGTAACCTGATTCAATTTGAGTTGAGCATGCTGCGAGGCAGTAGAAAAATGCACATGCAAAAGTCGAAAGCGAAGGTAAATTTCAAATGAAATAAATTCCAAATAAATTATATTAAAATATTCGTAAATTATTTAATTAAAGTTTCGGTTGTGGTAATTTATTGTAGGTTTAACTTAAACTCGTTTGTTGCTGTTTCTCTTTTCTGTTTTGTTTATTGTTTTGCCTAAAACTATGCTAGGGGAATATTACCATAATATGGCCAAAAATGACGGACACTTTGGCCTAGTGAAATGGCAGTTGTAGTTGTTGTTGTTGTACTTACATTTATCCTGACGCCGACGGCGACGGCATATGCAAATAATTATGCAACAAATAATGATGACGGCCAGCAATAAGGCCAATATGGCGGCAACCAGTATAATGAGCGTCGTTTTGTCCCAACGCTGCCACCAAGCCAATTGTTCTATAAAGGAGAAAATGAAAGAGAAACAAAGAGGCGGAGAGTAGAGAAAGAGATCAGCATTAATATATATATATATGAGTAGAACAAACTTAAAGCAAAGTTTAACAAAAGTTGTCTGAAGGGGGAAAAATACTCGTACATCATGCAATTCTTTTAAAGTCCAATGGCTGCCTACTTAGCTGACTTACTGACTGACTAACTGACTGCTTGTACATGTGGCTGCTGCTGCAGTTGGCTGGTTGTCAGGCAACTTTAATTTATCAACTTGTCACATGGTTTTGCCATTGCAGACCTCCGACTTCAGTTCCGCACACAAAATGCATTGCATGTTTTACTTACAAAAGTAGCCCCCCTTTTCACCTCTACCTCTCTGGTTGGTTTTGCAGCCCTGTCACGCCCTCGTAATATGGCATTGTCTTATGGAAACTGTGCTAGGCAGCTGGCAGCAGCATCCTTCATCCTTTGCCGTCTCTCATTGTTTTCCATATTTGCTATAATTCAGCTGTTTATCATCCAAACAAATGAATTGTCTTTGCCAACAGCATGCACTACTACACCTCTCTCACTCCATCTATATATCTCCATCTATCTCCCTCTCTTTATCTGTGTGGCAGCTGGCTTTGTTTCGTGGCAGCATTTATCTCGTGTATTTGTATTTGTTTTTTGAGTGTATTCACATATGTTATGAGCTATTCATTTTGGCATCGTGTGGATTCGCGTGTCAACAACATTTAGCAGTTGGTAACCACTCCTCAAACCCATCCAACCGCCTAACCACCCAATGAACCACTAAGCCTGCTATCCACTTCCTATCTTATGCAATTAAACAAACGAGAGAGAACGACAAATGAGAAATGGCGGCTTTTAGTTTTAGTTCGTTCACTGTATAAGTAAATGTCTGCCTTTGTGTGCGTGTGTGTGAGTGTGTGTCTGCTTATGTGGATTAGCATAAGAATGTGGCATAGCAGCAGTGGCAACAGCAGCAGCAACAGCAGCATTTGCGGCTTTAGTTCGCATATATCTTGTAGTCGGTCATTGCATCATTTGTAAGCAAGCATTTAAGTATGCTAGCAGCGCCATCTGGTGTTCAGTTTTAAAAGCTCGTTTTGAGGCACTTTTATTACTTCAATATTTTGTAGTGCTATAACTTATTAATTGTACATAAGTTATATTTAACAGTCTTGTGCTGATATGTTTTCTTTATTAGTTTATTAGGAAAAAGTCTATTTCACTTTTTAGGACAGACAAATCTTATTTAAACTTTTTTTGACTATTCACTTTTAGTCTATTTTACTTTTTAGGGCAGACAAATCTTATTTAAACTTGCTTTAACTATTCACTATTAGATTAATTACATTGAAATACAAATTAATTATTTACGATTATGTAATAATTTCAAAATGTTATTCTGATTTCTTTTTAGCCCTTAATTTAAATTCAAAAATTCATAATTATTATAACTAAATTTGCGACAGGTAATTATATTAGATAGAGACCTTTTCCATTATTTACTTTTACCAATAATCTATATCTATTTATATTAATCTCGTTGTCCTGACTGACCAAATAGAATTTTCTTTATTTTTAAACTGGAATTTTTGGTTTTTATGAAAAAAAACGGTTATAACTATAGCATTTTCTAGTTGAACTTCAATTTATTTGAATTAAATGCAGACACCAGAATGAAACTTATCTTTCAATATATTATTAGCATTACAAGTAGCCGAGTCTTGGACAGTGTAGCGAGTATGTAATGTGTGTATATTTTTATGTATTGCAGGGAATTTTTATAACACTAATATACTAATAGTTTGGCATGCATCTACTTACTCTTTGGTCGCACTAATTCATTAGAAGCGGCGTTAGTGAGGCATAAGAACAGTGGATTAGCATAAAAATTGTAAAGCAAAGAGGGGGAAAGACAGGAAGTGTAGCAAATAAGTTAATACACAGACAGAAAAGGATTTCAATCACCAAACGGTTTGCCCAATCTAGCAACAATTTTGGGTAGAACTCAACTATTTTCTCAAACTCAAAAACAATAAACAAAGAATGAAAAAAAAAGGAGAATTGAAATGTGAACTCGTTTGGGACTTTTTTACCTTGCCACCAAATATAAAGTGCTGAACCAGCTGTCAATATAATAATAAAAAACCGAAAAGTTGATATTTTGAATATAAATAAAAAGATGTGATGGGAGGTGAAAGTTAGGAATGTGAGAGGAGGACATTGGATTTTGAAAGGGATGTACATATTTATTTATTATAATCGATCATAAACCAGGTCGTCAGGGAAAAAACAACTAAAGAAGCTCTAAAATCTAAAGTGGACCATATAAATACGAAAAATGCTGGCGTCATCAGCTGTCAAATTTCAATTTCAATTTCAATTCAATCAATGAAATGGAATAAAAAGTGGCTTAGTGAGTGGACATAGTAAAAGGAATGGTACGCGGGCATTAAAATCGCTAAAAACCTTTAGCAAAAAAAAATAGAAAAAAAAACAAAAAACGACTTAAGCAGCTGCAAGAAGAAATCACAGCGCATAAAAGGAAAAGCAGAAGAGGAGAAAAACTCAACTGATTTTCGTGAAAGGTAAAGAGGAAAAAACGCAAAATCAATTTCCGTTGGTTGTAATAAAACGTGGCGCATGTTAGAATAACAGGTAAGCGAATGGGAAATGGGGAAGGGGAAGGGGGGAATGGTTAAAATGGGGTTTTGTGGTGGGGAATATAGAAATTGCTGGTCTGTTGCTGGGCGGCAAACAATTCCCTAATTGCCACAACGCCAGCAACGTGGCCGCCATTTTAGTTTAAAGCGGAAGCAGCTAGCCACCATTTTATGCAGAGCATCAACAAAACATTACAAAATGAAAAAAGTATCAATAAAATGATGGAAGACCGGAAAGCGGAAACAGATGAAGCAAATATTGACAGTAATCAGCTTCCGTTTCCGTTACCGTTTCCTCTTCTCTACACAGTTTATGGATATTTTTAGACGCGTTCCAATCTCAATCTCAACTCACCAGCAACTACAATCTCACAGGATGCACCTGGACCCACAGTATTGTTGGCCACACAGCGATAAGTCCTGGCAATGGCATAATCCTCCTGCAGTATGTAAAAACTTCTGTCCTCTGTCTTCTTGTCACCGCTGCCCAACGATTCATCTGTTTGATTTTCAGCTTTAATTGACCATGAAAAATCGGCCTGTAAAGTGGTAAAATAAGAAATGAAATGTGAGTTAAAAAAGAGAGTCAAAAAGCACAGAAAAAAACCCTTTTTCACCTATGAAAGTTTCTTTGTTTCCATTTATATTGCTGTTTCTACATCTACTTTTGCACCTTTTTACAATTTTATCTTTGTTTTTTTCGTGTGTTTGCTTTCGGCTTTTCACTTTTTACTTTGGCAATCCTACATCTTGTTTCCGCATTGACTTGTGATATTTCTTTTGAGTTTTGTACTGGCATTTCGGGGTTTTGCTCAATTTTGCTGAGACAGCTTTCAGTTGTTGCTTAATGGTATGAATATGGCCAGGAGCTTATTGGCTAATAAGAATTATGAATCAATTGCTCTTTGAATATTGCAATTGAAATATTGCTAACTGGGTATTTGTTTTAAATAAGGATTAATAATTGGTAAACATACAATAATTAAAAATATCCAAAAACATATTTAAAAACTACCTTTACTGTCTCCCTCACTCATATCTAATTTGTTACACCACACGTTACGGGTATTTAAAAATTTATGGAATACCTTAAAATTGATTAGCCTTAGAAAATATTAAATGCATCTATTTAGTCAATTTAAGCATAAATGTATAAGCTAAGACTATTTGACTAAATTTTCAACAATTTAATAATTTTTTGCATAATTTTCAATTTAAGTAATTCAATGATGCTCGACACTTTAGTTCAAATGTTCTTTTCAACTCATACAAGAAATTTATTGATGCTTAAATTAATGCCACGATATGAATTTATTCACCTGGAACTCAAGTAATCCGAGAATAATCTTCAATTTAAATAGCTGCAAAATGCACCCATTTTGTCAGGTTAAACATCCTTAATCCCATGTACCCTTATCTACACTGTACACATGTCCTTAAATGCTTCATTCAAGCGCAGCCAGTTTCCATTCGCATCAATCTCTCCATCTGATTGCAAGCTCGATTATTAAATTTTAACTTTACGCCCGTTGAATAATTTCCAATCAAATAATTACGAGCCAGCGACTTTGCCCCCCACTCCACATCCTCTGCCTCTGCCTCTGCCTCTGCCTCTGCCTGTGCGTGGCCATAAATCTCTGGGCCAACCTGCAGGTTACTTTATTCTCCCCCTTCCTGCCTGTCCACCATACTCTAACCTTGCCCCACTCTACCGCCAGCTTAATCGCCAGGCACGCTTTAACTCAAGTAACGCTAAAGCAAATGCAATTGCAGAGACAGAGACAGAGAGAAAGAGAGCGAGAGAGAGAGAGAGAGAGAGAGTGAGGGAAAGAAGAAGCAGCAGAATGCTGCACTGATTTATGCGGCATGGCAAAAAGTGCGAACTCCAAACAGAAGCTGGGAGTCGAGTCGAGTTCGCTGTGGCATTGGCAACTCGGCTGCAACTGTAGTTGTAGCTGTAGTTGTAGTTGTAGCTGTAGTTGTAGCTGTTGCCGACATCAGATCCGTTTCCCGGCCAAAAGGTAAACTCATAAAATTGAAAATTCTTGCAGCTACCTGCATAAATAAAAACTCGAACAAAAAAATGCTGGGAAAACAGGGAGAAAAAACGGCAACCTCCCTATTGGGTTAGCAGCATCCGTTTCCACCCATTGGCTCCACCCTTCGGCAGGCACCACAATTTAAATGCTATCGTTATTGCCATTTCGATGGCCTGCAACGGCCAAAAGGCATGTGTGTGTGTGTGTGTGTTGCACATGTGTGTGGAAGTGTACCCTTGCTGAGGGTATAACTAACATTTTAACAGATTTATCGAGTCTAGTCTAAAGGTGTAAATTCAAAAAAAAAAAAAAAAAACAATATATATAGTATATTTTAGTTATTTAAATTAATTTTCAAACATGTTAATTGATTGTAAAAAGTATCTAATAAACACCTCAGGCACATTTTTAAATTATATAAAATTTTAAATAATTTTAATAATTTGAATAACCTTAAACTGTTAGCTATGTAAGTAGAACACCTAATTGAATATTGCAAACATTATTTTTTATAGAGCATCTGAGCTTCTAACTAAAATTTTAACAGATTTATCGAGTCTATTCCAAAGGTAAAAATTCAAATAAACAAAAACAATATATACTATATCTTAGTTATTTAAATTAAATTTCAAACATGATAATTGACTATAAAAAATATCTAATGGAAACCTCAAGCACATTTTAAAATAATATAAAATTTTATTTAATTTTAATAAATTAAATAACTTTCAACTTAGTAGAACACATAATTGAATATTTTCTTTAGAGCATCTCAACTTCGTCTTGATTTCGAACTTTATTTCTATCTTCCCGCCAACTCTAATTTTTCATAGGTCTGGCAACGCCCTTTTGCGTCACGTTCGAAATGGAAGTAATAGCTAGAGAGAGAAAAGTGCGAGTACTCACATCATCAGGATTTCCGAATGCAGTGCAAATTAGTGTATCCTGGTCATCGATCTCTCGCCTTTCAATCTCACAACGCGGCGTAACTGGAGAAATGGAGCAGAAACAAAAGCTTGGCACAATTAGCTAAAGACCAAGATATATAGGGTTGTCCCCTACACTTTAAAAGTAAATATACTTACACTGCACATCGATAAAAGTTTCCGTGGTGCGATCTCCATGTTTATTGTAGGCACGACATCTATAGATGCCCGTATCATTGCGAGTGACGGGATCATTGATTATCAGGGTGTTTCCTCTGGTTACCGTCTTGTTGGGATACAGCCACTCATAGGTGGGTTCTATAAAAGCAAAGAAAAAAAAGCGCATTATAGAAAGGAAATATATATGTATATATGTTGATGTACAACTGTCAATTTACTTACCCGGATTCGCTTGAGATTTGCATATGACACGCCCAGGAATCTGATTCTCCTGCACATAGACAATGTTCTCCGATACGGTAATGTTCTTGGGTGCGTCTACGGGGAAAAAAAAGACGAAGATGGAGATTGTCATGATGGAGACAAAAAAAAAAATATAAAATACTCACATTCAATGCTCAAGTAGGTGGTGCTATTTACTGTCGGCCCCACAGCATTTGCCGTCGATATGCACATGTATTTCGCGTTATCCGATTCGATTTCGAATTTTTTATTCGGAAAATTTGACATATTGAAGTGCTGTAATCGGTTTGCCAAACGACACCAAAAAAAAAAAGAAAGAGAAAGGAAAATGCGAATATAGAACATGAAAATATGTCAGCTACGTGAATTGGGGATGAATTTTTTGAGACTCAAGCTTTGTCTGTGGTTCTGTCTACAGCTGTGATACGTCTTGTTCCCCCTCCTCAATTCATTTTGTCAGGACATGTTATACAATTCAAATTAATTGGGAATTTATTACGTATTGTATTGACAGTTATTTGTAAATACGCGTCTTTACAATATGTGACACAAGTGGATTTAACAGGTAATTGATACGATTCGATTCGTTGTCTATACTTGATAGCTTAATTGGTTTCACATATGCTTAATATGATATACAAGTTAGTAAGTGGAACTGGCAAGTAATTAAACGGAAAATTGCCTGAAGTTTTCTCAAGTTGTGTTCACTAATTGTTGCTGTTAACTTTGGATATCTAACATTGATTTAGTGGGAGTTGAGACCAGTTATTTATTTGGATTATGCATCCAAATGGAACGGAACTTAATGGAAGGAACATATTGATTAAATAAGAGTCTTGCTAAATGGACTAAGCCTTTCATTTTTAAAGAATAGTGGTTTTTTAATTCGAGTTAGCTCTGAGATTAAGTTTAATTATAAACATAAGTCATAAGTTTTTTTTTTTTTTTTTGCTTTTAATATTGGATTACCATAAAGTGGGGCTATTATTGCAATCATATAAGGAACTTTAAATTCCCAACAAATTTGAATAAATTTAAAAAATACACAACGAGTGAATGTGACCTATTTCTAAGTTGATGTATCTATTTTTGAATATTTATGTGGGAACTTTCATCCTTAAGTTTTTTAGTTCAATTGCTTTTGTGTTCGCTTTGAAATTAGCTCCAATTGCACACAATATAAATTTAAATAGGCAACCCTAATATGGCAATCCTTTCAAGCAGTTTTTCTGCATGACCTTGAGCTTATGCTAACAATAAATGGCAGATCAATTGTCAAGGGAAGTTTATGAATTGTTGGTCTGCCTGACTGCATCAATTGGTAGGGTGGGTAAGGATGAAGAGTGAAGAGTTTACTTACCAAAACGGAGAGCATGCTCTCAAAATCACCAGTGGCCGGTGAGGCGTCCATATACTTCTCCTTGACAAAGTAACGCGAATCATTCTTGTCAATTGGAACGCCATCCTTCAGCCAGGCGATCTCACAGCGTGGCACACACTCGATGCGGCAGGTGAGATTAAAGTTGGAAACGGAGTGAAGGACACCCGTATACGGTTGCATATTCTTGATGAAAAATGGCGGGGCATGCACCTCCAAATTGACTGTGGCCATTACACCCTTGCCCCCCTCGTTGTACGCATAGCAGGAGTAGTTGGTGCGACTGTCCAATCCCACAGGTTCCACAGTCCATTCCTTGGTGACAATGTCCTGGAGGGGACCACGTCCACCGCGCATCCAGCGATATCTGTTGGGTTGCGACACAGTTTGAGCCACCGACATGAATTTACCCATTTTGCGGTACAGTGCATAGGAAGCAGATGCGGATGCGGATGCGGATGCAGATGCGGATGCGGATGCGGATGTGGATGAATGCGAATCGTGATATTGTTGTCCATGTCCGGTGTAGAGGGTTAAGATTTGTGATTGTGGCGTGAAAGTGGTGAGCGTGAGCAATGTACAAAGGGAATGATTCAAATGTAAATCGATTAGAGCATGCGTTTCTTTAATTTCATGAGCTGAACGGGTTGTACTAATGCTGGACAATCTGGATAAGGTGGCCAATGTGGATGATATGTGTGTGGGATCAAGCAAATGTTGTTCTTGTAATTGTAATTGTGATTGTGATTGTTTATCTCGCAGTTCTTGTTGCTTTTGCAGAAGCAACGCCTCGATGGCGGCATCTGCCTCATGTGGCTGCAACGCTTGCACCGTGTGATATGCAATTTGTTGTTTTGGTGTTTGTTGTGTGTGCTGTGAAATGTTGTTGTTGTTGTGGTTGGCTTGTGAATCTACAAACCTATTGGATTCGGGATAACCCGGATCATCCACAGAGCAATAAAATATCACACTCTTCTTCTTAATGGCAATGGGGGGAAAGTGTGTAAGTGTTGCAGGTCCTGGTTCATAGTGCACCTGTGGAAGAAATAGAAATGGAGTCAGCTTAAATAAAATATAGTCTGAATTATCTCTTACCATTAGTTCCTTGTCTTCGCTGCGTTCTCCCCAGCCGGCTGCATTGTGGCCCTGGCAGGAATAGTTGTAGAAAAAGCCGCGACCAATGCTCTCCAAGAGCAGCTTGCTTGGATCAATGTGACACAAGTCCTCCTGACAAGGATAGAGACCGAGAGTAGCATTACAGAGAGTGGGGAGGAAAGAGAGAGAGAACTTACTCTTGTCTCTAAGCAATCAGGCAATTCCTTGAGCAGCGTGGAGTTCGCATACCAACGCACTTTGGTCAAAACCGAAGGATTCGCATCTACAATATTACACAAAAGAGTAACATTCGACTCATCGCTCTCCTTGACGGGTCCCTCGGGAATCATCTGCACCTCCACAATGGGCACATCTAAAAAAGGGTTAAATTGGTATATACAGAATTTCATTGTATAAATGTTATATTAATTTTAATATAAAACTAAACGAATTTTAAAAATTTATCTAAATATTTGGTTTTAATTGAATTATATCCAAACTGGGAATAGTTATTACATTTTTGTTCAATCACCCCCTGATTAAAATAAAAACATGTTTTTTACCACAGATTATTAGACTATTTTTATAATTTTTGTATTATTTTCAACCATCACCGTTTAAACACTTGAATTTAGTAAATTTAATTTCCACAATAGGGAAATGATGAAAATTCCAGTTTTCATAAGGAATTTCACCATAATTTAATATTTAGTTAGAGGTTTTCCAACAACAAAATATTTGACTGAAATTGTCACCATAAAAACAATACAAAAAAAAAAAAAACACTAAATTATTAGTCATAACAAAACATTTCTTATAGAAAACTTTTAATCAATAAATTTTAAAATTTAATATTCGATTTTAATTTAGTGTTGTCGTAAATCGAATGTCTGACTAAGTGCAAACGGTAACTACATTTAAGATAATGTTAAATAAATGAAACTAAAATGATTATATCTAATTCACTTACATTGAACATCGAGATCAATTTGTTGCTCGGATATTCCCTTGCCAATGGAATTGGATAGCTGGCAAGTATAGTTTCCGATATCATCCTTATTGGTGGACCTGATGACAAGTGCCACATTCTCTGAATTACCTCCCTCATAATGATCCGTATCATTGACATTTACGATGTCGCCATTGCGATACCTGAAAAAAGGCAAACAAAGGATGGCAAATTAGTTGGTTTATTTGTCAGAAACCGTTGCGTGGCATAATTTAAGTAGCTTTTTGTAGTAAGTTTAGGAGCACTATCTATTCTAATTTACACACACATTTATGATGCAACATACTTAAAGAGAGGGAGAGAGATAGGGAGAGGAAGAGAAAGGGGTAGGGAAGGATTCCCTCTTGTGGCTATTTAAAATTTATAAGCACGTTTCATAGTGTTTTAGTTTTCATAACAACATAACAAACATACACTACATAACATGGGTCGCACATAGAGCGATAGTAAATGGGAGAGAGAGAGACAGACAGAGAGAAAAAGAGAGAGAGAGAGAGAGATGTCATTGAATCTCGGCTACATTTCAGTCCCTACCATAGACAACAAACGACGAGAACTACGAAATTATGTCAAATGCTCTTTGTACTTGACTTCGCATTGGCTTACTTACTTATTTTCGGCTTTGCCTGTTGTTACATCTGCATGTCCTCTCTCTCTCTCTCTCTGTCTCTCTCTCTCTCTGTCTCTCTGCACTCTTACTCTCTCTGTCTCTCACGCTTTTACAAAAGCTTGTACTTCTTACTGTACTCAACTATCATTCATTTTGCATTTGCTTGATTTTTTCTATCACTCTCTCTTTTTATAAATTTAATCTATGCCTCTAACTATGCCTGTTTTATAGTTTTAAAATTCATTTGCAAATGCTTCACAATTTGCAAAAAATAAATGTAGAGTTAACAACTTGAACTGAAAGTTTGGATTAAATACTTGACTAAGCTTTGCCTGAATTAGATGTTGAGTTAGTTTGATGAATTTTAGCAATAAAAAAAGAAAACTACACACCCATTAAGAATTCATCTCGTAATATATAACATTCTATTATTTTGCGTATTTTTTATACACAACAATTTAAATAAATCTCGTTTATAGATCGACTTTATAGGACTCGTCGTTTTTTTACTGATCATATATAAATAGGCTTACAGGTTCGAAATGTCTCTGTTACATACATTTAACTGTAGCTAAAACACTCAACACTCAACAGGAAACAGGAAAACAATGGCAGACTTTACAACCTCAAAAATACCGATACATATATACACACATATATTAACCTGATGCCAAGCCACAGACAATGGAGATACTTTGATACTTTCAGCTTGCTTCGATTTATTATTCTCTCTCTTATTTCTTTCTTTTTTTAACTGTTTTTCCCCAGTGGCATTAAAGCAATTTTACGCACACTTCTGTCTCAAACACACGTGTGTTGTGGTTGTCTGTATGTGTGTGTGTGTGTGTGTGTGTAAAGTAAAAAAAGCATTGCATACTTTACAGCGACAGGCGCCATAAATGGAAATTATATTGCTCTCAGCACAGAGTCTGCAATACAGTAAAGTTTCAGTTGCAGTTTCACTTACACACACACACACACACACACACACATACAGGGCTCAATACAAATTTTAATTGATTTACAATAACAGAGAAACGAGAACAACAAAAACAGAAACAAAAGCAACAATAGCCATAGTCCAACGTCACACACACAAAAAACAATTTTCATAGCGAATATTTTCGATTTTCACGATTTTTCTCACATTTCAGCTTGTGATTGATATTACAGTTTTTTCTTTTGGGCCAAAGAAAGAAAATTGCAATGTTGCAGCCTCGTTAATTTAATGAGCGCACAAATCCTGCACATCATCATCAACATCAACGTGGTGCTGGCCAAGCTTAATTAATTTTAATTATCGCAAGTATTTTTTTGGCCAAAAAGCTAACAAGAGTCGCCTCCAATTCATGGACTTCCTTGCTCCTTTTTCTCTCTCTCTCCCCCTTGCTTCCTTCCCCCTTCCTTTGTCTCTCTTTCCAGCACTTCCGACTTCTCTGCCATTTGTCCAGGCTGAAGTCTTGTGCGGAAATGTGTGTCCAGTCAAACCGGAAATGCTCTTAATGGCTAACGGAAAAAGTATTGAAATTATTTTTATATCTCGACAGCAGCTGCCCCTTCTCCTTCTCCTCGTCCTCATCACATATGAGTATGCCTATAGGCTCTCAAGCAGCTCATTAATTTACTCATGTGTGTGTGTGCACAACAACAACTTTGAGGCAGACATTTTTAATTGGTTCGCAAGAAACTTCGGGCCAAACTCCGCCTTTGTCGTCAACAAGCCGTAAAGTCAACGACGTTCTCTTTTCTTGTTTTTTTTTTCATCCTGTGACTGAGGCAAATTTGTGGTTTATTGCCCGACCGTCGCTTAAATAATTCAACAATTACAATTACTTTTGTGGTGATTTATAAATTATGTGCTAGACGATGTATGTGTGTGTGTGGCTGTGTGTGGGTGTGTGTGGGTGTGTGAGTGGGCTTCTGTCTTTGGGGCTTGTTTGTTTTATCATTGAATGCCTGTTTCGACTTGTTAAGGGTTGCTCTTCCATTGTTATTTGCCATTGTCTTTGTTTCGGGGGAAGTTGCCTTTATATGTATTGGAGGCAGACACAAATACACGTACTCCCCCCGCCCCGTACCACCCCTTTAGCCAACGATATAACCTCTTGTTTGCCGTTCGCAACAAATTAAGATTAATTTTATGTAAATATTTCATGCTGACTGCGCAGTGAGTTAGGTAAAATGCTCGTACAATGGTTGAATGCATAAAAGCGATTCAATCTCTAATATCAAATCATTATTTGAGATAGCAATTGAATTATATTACGTGAGAACGCATTTTAATGAATCATCGCTAATAAATATCAATAGAAATAGCAAATCTGCTTAAAGTTAACTGAAATGGATCGTATAACAAATATAATTGGACAGTGCTTGACTGGAATAAAAGAGTACTTAAAACGAAACGATATGTAATAGATAGTTTCTAATAATAATTTATTAAATAGCAACAATCAGTTAACAATTGAGAATTTATTAAATGAAAAGCTTAATCAAAAGTTGAAGTAAACAGCAAAAAATAATAACAATGTGTTTATTATATATGCAATAATATTTAGGCAATTAATTTATAATTTGTTGTTGTTCAAATATTCTGAGCCCCAAAATATATGCTACAAAAATGCACACAAGCTGCAAACGTAAATTCCGCTGTCTGAACTCAATGCACAAGCTTTTCACTTTTTAGCCACAGGCAAAGACTCATAGAGAAAGAGGGAGGGAGAGAACGAGAGAGGGAGAGAGAGAGCGAGGATGGAAAATGTGTGGTAGACAGGCGTAATGAAATGCCTGCTAAATAAATTTTCTGTGTCACTTTTGTGTGTGCATTTAATTTCTCAGTTGGCATTAGCAAAAAACGTGAAAAGCGGCAACGCGGCAAAGAGAGAGAAAACTGTGAAATTGTGGAAAAGGCTTGCCAAATGCAGCCACTTGACATACTGACTATGTGTGTTTATGTGTGTGTTTGTGTGTGTGTGTTTGTGGTCTCACTGTGCATGTTTGTGGTGTCATCTTCATTCATCATATTCGCGTTGTTGTTGTGTAATTCTTCCTACTCATATTTCCCCCCCAGGGGGCATTTTCAGGCACTATTCATTAGAAGTAACAACAATTCTGACGGATTACCTTACTTTAATTGGCTTTAGTTTAAAATTAATTCGAACTTTTTATTAAATTGTATTTTCTCCGAAATATAGTTGGATGGATCAGAGCTTTCTAATATGTATCCCTTACATTGCATCTATTCAACACCTACACACACAAGCAGTTCCGCCTTAAACCACTGCCAAATGAATGTTGCGTATACGCCACGTGCCCCACGCAGAGGCATCAATTTCAATGGCAGTTGGAGCTAAATCTGTGGATGGATTTGCGACTCCAATTTGCATTTTGTGCGTCAGTGGCGAGTGCAACGACTATTCGTTGTATTCGTTGTATTCACTGCCAAAAATAGTCTTTGTCCCGCTGAATTTTGGCCATGTTTGTTAGACACAACTATCCACATTCTCACAGCGCTTCTCGCGGGGCAGAGTACAGAGTCTGGTTTGTTAGTTGGATAGTTGGATAGTTGGTTTCCATGTCAGCGATGATTTTGCATTATGCGCACTTTCTGGTCGCGTGTCATTGTGCAATTTTGTGTGTGAGTTGCAGTTGCACTCGATGGATGCCCTCTTGTTTTTCTTTGCCACAGTAAAACATACACTGAGCAAAAAATAATGACACATACGAGTATAAACTAAGGCAGACAGATATATCAACTGCACTACAGAACTAACGGACAGGCTGTTTTTTAATCAAATTAGAGTTTTTTATAATTTTAAGTAATTGTAATTTTAATCAAAACTATTGATTCTTTCAAAATTGCAGTCGCTAATGGATGTACAAAAAAACACATATATTTATATTCATAAAAATCAATAAAATCATGTGATATCGGCAGAAAAAAAAAATATGTTTTAATAAGCAATACGTAGTTTTTACCGTAATTTATACCCAAGGAATTTAACTCTTTTGTTAAATAAAATTCCTCCTGTAAAAGTTTTGCCTGTACAAAACAATGTGAATATCTACACTTTTTTTTTTCTTTTTAATTATTATGCTAAATTATTAGATTATATTGCCAAAAATATTTTTTTGATGTTATTAATTAAAAACAATTTAATAAATAGTGTAGAATGACTTTGAAAAGTACATCTGAGCTTAATAACAAAGTATACTGTAACCTGATAGTTTATTTTTTAAGTGAAAGCTTCAACTCTTAATGGACTTTCTTTCTTTTTAATTCTCATTTGTTTCATGTTGTTTTTTAAGCTCTCCTAATTGCTATAACTAACTGTTTGATTGGCTTACACGTAGTTCCTTTTGAATATTGCTACAATTTGTGAAATTCAACGAAATTTCTCGCTGTTTATCTGACATGCCACATGCAACAGCCTTTAACTTGAGCCCAGTGGCAACAGAAATTTCTAGTTACATTCCATTCGCAATTGCAATCGCATTCGCAATACTCATTTGCGAGTTTGTTTTGATTTGCAGCAGATAAATGCATCCTCGCTATTGGAGAAGCCCTTGCAATGCAACCTGACCAGGGAGAGGGGTAAACAGAGGGGCAGTGTGTGTGTGTGTGTGTGTGTGTGAGTGTAAACAGAATGTGCACCCAATTCACGCACTTTGCTGTTGCGTCTCTTGTTGCGTAGATTTCAACTCTTGTTGTCTATTTACTTTTGTATTTGTTTTTAATTAGATTTTTGTTTACTGTGGAAATTTTAGTTTAATTGAGTTCTGCCAGCGCGCCGTGCTGTCGTCCCTGTTGCTGTTCCCTCCCAGTTCCCTCCCTTCAAAGTCACACAGAATGCCATTCAGCCTCAGGCCAAGCTTCTCATCTCCCCTCTCCCTCATCCTCTTCCTCTCTTTGCTCCTGATCCTTATGCCCATCCTGATGCCTGGCACCTTTGCCCAGGCGCCAACGCAATACAACAAAGCACGCGTCAGTTTTCGCCTCGGGACTATAGCTATCTCATTCACACGCTCTGCAGCAGTTTCTCTTTCTCTCACGCACTTTCTATTTAGCATCTCTGTCACATGTGTAGGGTAGATTTAAAAGCAATTTAAATTCGTTTGCATTTCGCTTTTGACTTTTGCATTTTCGGTCGCATTTTGTTGATTCTCCTCCTCCCCCTCCCCCTCGCCTAACCCCTCTTTGAACTCCTTTTTCCTCTTATTTTATAACATGCTAGTTTTTGGATTTAAGCACTTACCAAACGACCTGTGTGAGCGAGGCAGGATTCGCCACATATTCACAATTGAGCAGCACAATTTCACTGGTGTTTGTGACCATTTCCGGTGGACTGACCTTGACAACGGGTGGATCTGTTTAAAAATAATTTAAAAGTTCGTTAGTCAATTGAGAAGAAAACAAAACCAGATATCAATGAATATAATTTATGTATTTTAATTTAAATCATATTATTGAAGTGAAACTTCTATAGGCGCGTTGGGAGTGAATCGAAAATACGCTTGACCGCGTGTGTAACGAAAAACCGACAGAAAGAGAGCTTGATAAAGCTTTAATATGCTCTCTTAGATGCTCTCACTGAGGGAGAGAGAGCCTCTCAGCACTGATTTATTATTAGGTTGGAATATCAAAGCTCTGACTTTGCTACTCCTAATTACATACATACACACATGTACATACATACATATGTATGTGTATGCAAAGCTCAAAGCTGCTCTTTCTACTCTGAGTCAAAAGCTCTAAGCTTGGCTTGTTTCCCGTTACGTTATCGCATGTTCCTCACATGTTTGTTTTGCGCGTCATTTTAACATGTATGTATGTATGTATGTACGTATGTATGTACATACATATGTATAAGAATGGATTAGTTGAGTGCTTAATTTGTGCAAGTGAAACATCGCACGCTCTGTGTTTAAGCATATGTATGTATGCATGTACATATGTCGTATGTATGTATGTACATATGTGTGTATGTATATGTAAATATTCTATATGTTTATTTGTATAGTATGTACATATAGTGTGTTTGGTTTTCTATGTCTTGTAAGATCTATTTGCTCTTCACACGACGACAGTTATCAATTACACAGCGAGAATTCTAGTGACAAGCAAACTTGTATAAAGAAGTGTGCAAAAGAAAAATGGAAAAGTTGTCATCTTGAAGTAAAAAAAACAGGCGACTACCGTATGCACTCTTAGGAAGTTTCACTTCTATCGCGTAACTTTTTACGCACATCTTTTTTCTAGTAGTTATAGGAGTTTAAATATTCAGGTTATTTTCCACAATAAGATTCCATATTAAAAGTGAAAAGTTTATGTTTATATTATCCCAAAAAAAACCTCTTTCTTATTCACTCTGTCTTAAAACTGTGCTGTGTTTTGTTTCCCCCTCTTCCCTGTCCATGTATGACATGACATCTTTAAATACTTACACATCACTTCCAAAGTTAAAGACGAGGCCATTGGCTTCTCTCGATTAATTTGCAGCACAATATTCTCAGCCTCACAGCGAAAGACGCGATCGTTTTCAAAACGAGTTGCATTAAAAATCAACTCCGATTGTGTGTGATAGGTGCCATCCGCTTTTTCAAACTAGAAATATAAAGTATAACAATTAAAAATAAATAAATAGACAGTACTCTCAAATTATCTTACAGCCTTGGTGCGTATTTCAGTTATTTCGTTCTCCTCGGGATTTATAATTGCGGTTGTATTATACCAGGTTAGGTTAACTGCGGGACGTGCACCGTGTATCTGTCAAATGTGAGAAAAAAGAAAAAATAAATGCAAGCAAATGTTATATTTTTGTAAACAACTGACAAGTTGTCAAACGGCCAATGGGGCGTATGCGTTATTTGCATGTCTAAGCTAACAGAGGGAGAGAGAGAGAGGAGAGAGAGGAGAGAGGCACAAAGCGTGAGCTCTCAGCAATTGCCATTAAATTTCCATTAGCTGACAAGTGCACATATTCATATTTCCATTAGGCAACAATTTTACCTGCTAACCAGGCCAAAGACTCAACACAGGCCAAGAAACTAGGCAGTAAAACAATTGCATAAAATTCCATTAAACATAATACGCAATCAATAGACAATTTTGCATAATTTCAGAGTGCACACGAGGCAAGTCCTGTGCTCCAAAGTGCTGCTAAACTGCAGCCAATTGAGCGCTTTTCCATTAAAATGCAATGGCAACTTGCAACTGGCACAAGACAAGGACAGAGTCAGAGTCAGAGCTAGAGTCAAAGGTAAAGAGGTGAAGAGGCCCAGGCAAATAACAAGGCATTGTCGTAGACTCATGGCTCAGAATGTTGCAGGACATGGCCAGAACAAAGCTCTAACTCTCCACACACATGTCCTCGAGAACGAGGACGACGACGACGACGACGAAAAATCGCAAAATAATTGACAGTTAATTATTGTCAATTACTCGGACTCCAACGACAAGGACAACGATAAACGACAACGAGCTCTAAAAACTGCCTGATGCACAGTGTTGTCGAGTTATGTAGTTAAGTGTAGGCATTAACTAGAATATTATGAAATTTATTTTACGAGTTTACTAATTAACAAATATCTAGATTAATAACTAAGCAAAATCTACAGCTTTAAAGAGTGAGAGTTCTATCTATTAATAAGACACATTTATTTTTTATTTAAATATATATTGCATAGATAAATTGAACTGGTTTTAACAAAAAATAAATGAAACGTTCTTCAAAGTAAATTGAAATAAAATAAAATATGGATAAAACATTCATCATCTATTTTATTCACAAGTGTTTCAAATTTTCAATTATTCCCGAAACTAAGCTTATTAATGGAAATTTATTTAAGAACTTAACTTCACTTTTATTAACTATAATATTTTATATAGTTCATATTGTTCCTAGTTTGTTCAGTTGCAAATATTTTTTGTTGCACTGTAGGACATTTACTTTTTCATCCGTTCATTTGTGCAGTTCTCTCCCCCTTATCCCTTATCCCTTATTGAATACTGAGTTGAGTTCAGGCAATACTTACGTCACATGTTAGCACCACTTTGCTGCCCTGAACCGTATGATGTTCCACTCCATTGATGTCTATGCTCGTGGGTCGCACTGTAAAAATGTTAAAAAGAGAGCAGAGAAATTGGGTGGCTGTTAGAAAATTGCTTAAAATGCTTGACTTGTAATTGGCTTTTGTGTGTGGGGTAATGTCTACAGTTCGTTTTCCATTTTCTTCCACTTTTTTATTTTCCTTTAAGTTTTTTTTTTCTTTTACCATAAAATTAAACATTAATAATGGCAATTTGCATGCGAAGAACTTAGCCTACTATGGATTGGAAAATGTTTTTTAGACTCCGGCCTGGCAGAATGTGGAGGTTGCAGATTGTTGGAGAAAGGGACCATCAATCAATTTGTTGTGCCCACTTTGTAAATGAAAAACTTGGCTTAGTTGCTCAGTTTTATGTTACATTTAATGACGTTCATTAATTGCCTCAACAAAAATGTCAAATCATTCGTCAATCGAAAGAGCAAGAGACAAAAAAAAAAAGACATGAAAAGGGAATTGGAAAAAAAGGATCCAAGTAGGGGGGAAAATGTTACTCGATATTGTCAGCTTTTAATTAGAGAAAATTTATTTGCATGACTTTCGTAAAAGGCTCTTGAATTGGCCTCGTGGAATTGTAGTGCTTGTAATTAGAAAGGTTCGTTTTAAAATTGCAGGGTTGCCGCCTCTCTGCGGGTTAATGAACCCAAAACATGTCAAAATGTCGCGTCAATTTCGTTTTAATACCTTTTGTATTTTATTTGTTGAAATTTATCACGCTTTTTAATTTATGTTGATTAAAGCAATGCTAAGCGTAAAAGCGTTTCTTTTCGGATTTAAGACTTTGTCTTTCGCATCAAACTTTAATTTTTCAAGAAAAAAGAGACAATTTATATTAATTTAAACTTATTGATTAAAATAAATTTTTAGAAATTTACTGACGAATTTGGCAAATATGTATTAATTTATCTTCTTACATCTTATGAATTCGGCTGATAAATAAACACTATTTATTTTTAACATGTATATAGTTTTTCTCATAAAACTTATTTAAAGCCAAGTGAATGGTTTTCTATTTTATAAATTTCATTACAACACGCTCGTCTATGACTTTTTATGTATTTTAAAGTTGAAAACAAAGTCGTAAAAAAGGAAACCCTTTTTAGATCCCTTAGACAGTCATATAACTAAGCACACCTACATAAATAAGTCGTATTCTATAACTGACTCATGGCTGCCTTTTATGATGTTAGGCCGTTGAGTCATAGCAAAGGGAGGATAAGGAAAGGAACCTAATAATATTAGATAATGTTTAAAGTCTGGAATGATGACTCACCTTGCAAATCGACGCTAAATTTTGTAGCAATTCCACCTTTAATCGCCGCCGATTCGACACGACATTCAAGATCCTTTCCAAGATCATCACGGGACAATGGCCAATCCAATTCGAGTGTTGACGTATAGAGACCATCATTCAGATCATGAGTGGCCGAATCTGTGCAGGTAAATGAGAATTTATCATTAAGTGGCAAGACAATTATAATTTGTATATATTGCTGGTGTCTGCCCAAGTCATCATCATCATCCACCTGTTTCCTAATTACAAGCAATTATGATAAGCAAAAGGCTTTCAAAATCAAAATAAATAAAATTCCGCATGGAATCTGATTCTGAATCAGAATTTGTTGGGGCTCCGGTCCTTTTCTGCATACCAGACACACAAGGGTTGCTAAACCACAGACCGACGCCAATTAGAGGGCTTTACAATAACAACCAGAAGTTAAAAATGAAAAAAAAAAAACAAAAACAAAACGGAAATGCCAAAAAAAAAAACAAATGAAAAAAAATAAAGTAAATGTTGTTGGCGCCTTCTAGTCATCGTGTTGCTGCCTTCCGTTGTAAATTGTTCTGGGGATTTTCAGGGAATAAAAAAAATCACTTTAAGTGCTTTTCAAGGCCAGCCAAAAAGGTAAACCAAAAATTTCTGAAATATTTCAAGTGCTTTTTTTCTTGGTTTAAATTGTGGTTGTTTTTTCGGCTAATGTAATGGCTGCTCTTCTGGACTTTTAAAATAGAAATCAATTAATTTGCTTCGTGGTTTGATGCGTGTTTCTTTGGGTTAAGCCCCCAGTTGTGGGGTTAAGTTAAGGGAGGCTCTAAAAATTTAATGAAAATCGCCGCTAAGTTTATTTTTATGCTTTACAATAAAAGGGCATAACATTTTATGGGCTGCTGCTGTGGGCATTTGCCTATTCCTTCACCGGTCTGAGCCCAAAAAAAACTGACACTGATAAGAAAGCCAAATCCTTCCGTGGCCTGGACCTGGCTTTATGACCCCGGTCGTCAGTCACTGCATAAACTTTGTGGCGCATCGTAAACCCGACTCGATTCTCCTAAGTTACATTCCATGGGCTTACGTGTGTATCTCAAATTGGCTGCTTAGCTGTGTCTTCCTCCCGTCTGTCTTTTTCCCTGTCCATTCTTACACTCTCTTTTTTTTGGGGGAATCAATAAACGCGCTTCAGCAGATTTTATGACGAGTAACCTTTATGCGTTCTCCAAGGTTCTCCCACCTTGGATCAGTTGGATAGTTGGGGTTATACTCACATGTTACAAGACGCTTGCCGTCTCGGAACCAGCCCATATCTGGTTGGGGGCGTGTGTTCTTCACCATGCAAGTCACCTTGAGGTTCTGCCGTTCCTGCATCGGTCCCACGATGCTGCCGTTCTCAATGCGGTCGCCTTTAGCGTCCAAAATCACAACCTCTGTGGGTGGCACTGTTTCGTCCAATCGATCCGATCCAAACGACATTTCGTGATGTTGTATGTGTGTGTGTGTGTTTGTGTGTTTAGTTGGATATGTTGGTGTTCGTGTGTGTGTGTGTGTGCGTAGTTCAATTTTTTTTTTTTTTTTTTTTTTGCATTTTTACATTGTTTTTTTTTTCGGGAGGTAAAAATGTTGAATTTGTGTTTTTTAATAAATCATATTTGATTTTTGCGTTGTATATAAAATATTATTGGCCAAAAATTGGAAATAATAAAACAATTGAGAGCAATAAATTTATAAATAAAAATGTATAAAATGTAGGAAATTTGTAAACAAACTGGTAAAAACTAATATAGAAATGAACCAATTAAAATGCGAGTTGAATGAGCAGATATTTAAGCCGTAAATTATTTGTATATGAACGTTAACAGCAGCTGTTAAGATGCTGTTAAACATTTGTTTTAAAATGTTGACTTTTTTAGTAATCGAATGTTATATACCAAATGTTATATATCTAAATTTACGGCTTTAAAAACTAATTAGTTATGATATATTTTAATGAAAATAATAAATAAGTTAAAAAGGAAATGTGAAGTAGAAAGTTCAAATAATTTTAAATAATACTTTAAAAACCCAAAACACCACCACATTCTCATTCATTATAACTAATAAACTAATAAAGTCAACTGCCATTCAACTAAATAAATAATTATAAATAATGTTTATTTATATGAGATCTTTCTTTTTTTAATAATTTAAATTTACCAAGGTTTTCTACGTTTTGTTTGCGCAGTTTTATTTTCATAGCCAAAAACGTTTTGTTGTTTGTTTTTTGGTTGTCATTTTTTTTTGTTTTTTAGAAATCAAATTTAATTTAAAGCATTTTTGGAGTTTAAATTGTTTTTAGGTTGAGTTTCACATCAGGTTATGGTTTCAGTATTCAGTATTTCATTTTCAATTTTTTTAGTTGAGGCACACAGTTCAATACAATTTTGGGTTAACGTATAGAAATAACAATTTTGTTGGTGAGTGCACACGTTTGGCATAGGACCAGGAAATATTGGGGTGGGAGGGAGGCGTTTGTGAGAAGAAGAGGCGTGACGTGGTGTTTGATTTAGTTTTCGATTTGTTTTTTGTATTTTTTGTTGGTTAGTTTTGGTTTCAATGGAGTTTTTTTTTTCGTTAGCAATGCATATAGATATAGATGTGTATGTATATATGTTATATGTATTTTTAGAATTTCCATGTCGATGTGGACGAGCGTTTTGTATGCGATTTTTCAAATCATTTTCATTTATATTTTTTTTTTGATTTTTGTATTTTTTTTTTTTTTTTTTGGTGGGACAATCAGTTAAGAGAAAATATTTGCATGAGTTTTGACACGTTCAAATGTTATGGTAAAAAAGTAATGTTTCGTTTTGCACTTTTGAAATGGGTTAACATTTTGATAAACATACATATAGAACGATATATACGGATATGAGGAAATTATTATATATGTTATGTATATACAAGTGGATGTTAGGCGTGTAAAGGCAGGCAGGCAAAAGGCAAATCTACTAGTTGATATCTTTAGATAAATTCACTTAAATCGCCGGCAATGAATCGAAATCACGGTGAAAATGCAATCGATAAATTGTTTTTAAAAAGTTTGTCAATGATGTTGCCAATTTTTACCGAAGTTATTATTTGTTAGAATAAAGAGAATCTAGAAACTTTGACAGTGAAGAAAAGCTTAGTGTACTAAAATAATCCCTAGTGATTGCATTTTCATTCGGCTTTCAATATTATTTAACTGAAATTTCAAAAACACATTGCATTAACAGGACAAACACAGTAAGCGGAATCATTACTCATCATCATTATTTTTTCCATACACATGCAATATTTTCGCAGATTTCCTTCAGATCTTAATTGTTGCTGCTTTTGTTAGTAGGCAAGCACCATGCATATGTTTATACTTATAATACGAATTCATTTTTCGTTTGATTTAAAGGTTAGTTTAGCAGTTAGTTTTTTTAAAGCCGTCGAAAAACACAAAACTTTTTACAAAGATACAAGAACAGAAAAGAGTTTTAAAATCTCGACAAAGTAAGCGCAAATCATAATATAGAGAGAGAGAGACAGAGAGTTGTAAAGCGATTACTTGTAGTATGATTGGGACATGCGAAAAAGAGTTGAAACGAGGGAGATTGGATATTGGTAACTTACCTAAGACTCTCAATTCGACACGATAGCCATTGAAGTTATCACACGCTTCTTCTGGTATAAAGAATGTTGTATCACATAGATAAATATCCTCGTCAGATATTCTCAGGTCGTTAATAACTAAACTGTATGGATTCTGCTTAACAGTTACTCTGCAAATATATAAAACATATAATTAAATAGTCGATCCATTAAAATATATACAATTATTTTTAGCAAAATAAACTTCGATTGATAAGATTTAGTTTTTTAATTTTGGCGCACCTATTTTTAAATTCATCGTTCACACTCGTGACATTGCTATCGCCAAGAAGCATCGCAGCAATACGATCATCGCCTTTGAACCAGTTCAGGGAATGCAGTTTCCCGCATTTCTCCTCATTTACAGGACAAGGTAGCACCACATTTTTATTCTCATGCTCCTGGATGGATTGATCTGTAGAAGAGAAGAAGTAAAAAAAAACGATTGTAAATATTAAAATACCAAAATTAATATATATTATAAGTCGAGTGGCTGCAAAAGTGCAGCACAAAAGGCATAGGGAATACCTCGTATCAAAATACACACACACACACACACACTAACACAATCAAGGTCTATTCAAATGTCTGAGGAGGTATGGGGAGGTTAGGTTGAGCAGCCATATGAATAAAGTCGCCATTCAACCTCTGGCATGGCGAGTGTTGTGTGTTTAGTATCATAAATTCAAAAGAACGACACTTTTTGCCAGCCAGAACCAGAACACCTTCCCAGACACCCTCCAAAGAAAACACACACACACACACGCACACACAAAGCTAAAAGACTTTCTATGGGTTGCCATAGAAAAATTCAGCTGCTGTTGAAATGAACAAAAATGATTCAATTTGCATGGCAACCAGTGTTGGCCAACGGCTCACAGAGAACCAGAGAGCCAGAGAGCAATGCAAATTGAAAATTGAAATTAAAGTGGACTTAAGAGTGCTGTGGCCTCTAAGTAAGCCTTTAAGTAGGCTATAAATTTATTCTTTTCCCTTCTTTTGATTCAGATTCTGACTTGTAAATTCAAATGCTTACATTATGTTTTACATTATTTTCTTTTTTCCTTCTCGCAATTTGTTTATATTTTAGCATTGATTTATTTATGGAGTCTGCGGTTGTTTTTGCTTTTGAACTTGCCCACAAATTATGCAAAGTAAATATACTTTTTGATTTGTAGTCGATTGAGGGATTGAAATGTGGTAATCCACAGAAAGAACAGAGCAAAGTTTTTGTTGAATATTTGCAATAAATTTTTAATGGACATTTAATCCTCTGCCGGTAAACAAAATGTTGAATGATGCAATTTGCATAAGGCATGAATATAATCGTTTGCTAAGTAAATTCATACAAAATAGTCGTTGTAAATAAATACGCAAATAAATATAATTACCTATCTTACATAGGCATGTTATTTATAAATATTAAATTTGGTGTGTTTAATTAAATGCTATTAGTTTAGTATATTTTAAGCAATAGAAGTAATGGGCTTTAATTGGCTTGAATATTAATTTTTATATTCATATCATGCTGACTGAAAAGGCGAACAAAGCAATTCCGAAGGTCTTAAGTTGTAATCAATGCAATTACCAAAAAAGCCATTTGAAATATGCTCATAAATCCCACACAAATAGTTTGTAGACCACACACACACAAGAATATGTTTACCATATTACACTATACAACATAAGGAAATATAACAAACACACACGCAATTACACACGCTCGAAATGCATAAAAAATACAATTTACTTATCGGCCCAAAAGCCTATAACATAATTTGAAATTTACGCTCCATTTACAGTGGATGCATGTGTATGTGTGAGTGTGAGAGTGTGTATGAGTGTGAGTGTGTCTGATAAGATATCATTTATTTCGCACGTTTGTCAGAGGGTTTTAGCTCTGAAAACTAACTTGTCCATCTTGTGCCTGATGTCTGAGTAAAAAGAGGGAAATTCTGCCATAACCGACAATCTGTATCGTCTGGACTGAATGTCTGTCTGTCCGTCTGTCCGTCTGTCTGTCTTTCTGTCCGTCTGTCTGTCAGTCAGTCCTTTACTCTGTCTCTTTGTCAGTCTGTCTAACTGTCTATTTCTTCTGCCTGTCTCCTGCTTGTGCTTTCTTTCGCCTCTGTCCACAAGTTTCCTGCACTGTGGCATATTAGATTAGGCGCCCAGTCGTTCCACATTCCACATTCCTCGTCCCTCTCTCTCTCTTCCTCTGGGGAAGCAGCATCAGCAGCAGCTTCTCACGATTTATTTTCTACTTTCTATTTTTATTTTTCAATTTTTCTATTTGGATTGCTGGTTAGGTTCTCGTATCTGCTTCTTTTTCTGCTATTTCTTTGGTACACTTCCTTTTCCGCTCTGTATTCGCTGCTTCCTACGCTGCTTACAAAATTCAAGCAGACATGTGAAATATTCAATTTCTCAACTAGCAAGTCCTGCCAGGCAATGTCCTCTTTTCGCATCCTGGTCCTGTAGTAACTGTAATGCGTCGTATGTTGTGCTGAATTAGCCGTGCCAAATACAGCGTCGACTTGCTGGGTTATATTTTCCAGTGTTTGAGACGACCAACTCTGTCTGGGTCTGAGTCTGAGTCTGTTCTCTGGCCCAAGGTGATGCGGGCTATCGTCGAAACTAGTCGTAACCTTTGTTTGGCTGCTGGCAAAAGGATTGGACCAAAAATTGAACTTAAATGGCTGCCAAGGAGATGCTCAATGTGTCAGAAGGTAAAAAAAAGGTTGCAAAACCATTTCATACTTTGTTTGACAAGCTTTACTTATAATTTAATTTATTTTTAAATCTCAACTTTTAGTTAAACATAAGCAAATTTAAAATTTTTCGTAGATTACCCCAAAACTTTTAAATTATAGTATTCATAAAATGTATATATATTTGTTAATTCTTAAATTTTTTATTTTAAAGTTTTATATTACTTTTGTAAACTTAATTTAAAAGATAACTAAATTAATAATTATTATAAAAGCGTGCAAAAGTTTATTTTTCAATCAATTCATTTGACTGAACGCAAATGTCCCAGCGGGATTGCGGAAATAAAGAAGGAGAAGAAATTTCACCTGCTGCAAGTTTGAATTAATCGGTCTCCTTTTGGGCATAGAAACAATAGTCAAATTAGTGAATCAATGAATGCATGACAGCACAAGACCCGAAGCTGATTTCCAGTCCCTAACAAATCTCATTTGAAATTTCAACTCATAAAGCAAATCGTTGGCAATTTCAATGGACATTCACATTATCGGGATGCAGTGGGGGGAATATAGGGAGAAAGTGGGTTAGCTTTAGCAGCTGCTGTGGAAAAGTTTAGCCACACAAATCTCTGCATTTTAGGAAAATTTCACCACAGCTTTTATAATTGTTCATAAATCCCCAAAATGGTCTTTGCTCTCGTTCGTTGTCGTCTCTCTTCTTTCCATTAAATTCAAAAGTTTTCGCCTCACACTTTGCAGAATTTATCACCTCATTTTTCACATTTCGACTAATTTGTACCACAAATCTCTTTGGCTACACCTGCATTCAGCCAAGCGAGTGTCAAATATTACAGAAGTTCCCCATTTTCCCATTCCCAACCACTTTATGTGACTCTGCCGTACAAAAGATTGTTAGCAATCAACTCAAGCACCAAACTTTGATTTGTATGACCATAAATCGCACTTCATTTTTGATTTAACCACCAGCCCCACCAGTCCTACTACCAACAACCACTAGACACAGTTTTGTGGCTGTCTGTTCATAAATTTGTACCACTACGAAGTTGGCAAAAAGTTTTCCCAACCCCAACAACCCAATCCCAATCCCAATTTCAATCCCATCCTCAACTCTTGCTTTAAGCCTTTGGCAAACAGTTTTCTTATCTGACTGCCATGTGTGTGTGTGTGTGTGTGTCTCCCCTTTTGCTCTTCTTACCATTTGCTTTTTGTATGGTGTGTAAACGTCTTTAGCTTGGCTTTTATAATTCTATTTCCGTTTCCGCAACAGCGCAAAAAAAAAGAAGAAAAAACTTTTTGCTTGCCTTGCTCATATATTTCAACATCTTTTTTCCATGTCGACCATTTCCCTTCGCTTTTCTCTTCTAGTTGCAAATCAAACTTTTCCACATTTAGTTGTGTGTGCGTGTGTGTGTGTGTGTGTGTGTGTGTGTGTCTGGTTGCCATCATCATTGTCATCATCACCAATAGGAACTGGAACTGGCTACTGTCTCTGTCCTATACGTATCCTTGTCCATGTCCGTTTCGTTCTCATCCTTTTCCTTTTCCTGCTTTTACACATATCGTAGCATACTTTTGTGCGCCAACGCTTTGACATTGAATTTGTGTGTCATTTAGCGTGTGTGTATGCGTATGTTTAGGTGTGTGTGAGTGTGTGTGAGTGCTTGTGGCTTACTCTAAACGTGCTTAGCACTTGCTTGAGTTACCCTACGTCTTACTCCTCCCTCTACTCTGTCAACAACCCGCATAATTCAGCGTCAACTTGGCCTGACAGAGACACATTCTCAACTCTCTACTTTGTCTGCGTGTGTGTGCAATTGGGTGTACTTGTGTGGTGTGGTGAGTGTCTGTGTGAGTGTATATGTGTCTTGTGTCTTGCATTTTGCGGTTGCTCTCTGTTTATCTCCCGACTGTCTCGCAGTCCTCAAACCATTTTATTGAATGCTGTTAAGAGATGCAAAATACACACAAAACGACACTAAGCTTAAAGCGATAATTTATTATAAAGTAAATTACATAATTTATAATATAAAACTTACATTATCTTATAATTAATAAATTAATATTTAATACGAGTTTTGTAATTTATATAATTTAATATTTATATATGATTAATATACATAATTCACTAGATTAATACAAATCAAATCCTCTTTTTTAAAATGAAATATTTTAATAAACAATAAAACAGTTGTTGTAATTTACATTATAAATTAAATTATAATTTACAATATAAAACTTACAATGTTTTATAATAAATTAAATTGATATTTAATACGAGTTTTGTTATTTATATAATTTGTAATTTATATATGATTAATATACACTATTCACTAGATTAATACAAAACAAATCCTCTTTTTTAAAATAAAATAAACAATAAAACAGTTGTTGTAATTTGCACATAGTTTTAACTTTTATTTTGGCAATTTAATTTGTTGAGCAAGTAAAGAGAATAGAAAAAGAGGAATACAAGGAGTGTCAATCGCAGACACAACTTGGCCAGTTTAGTGTACATTAAAATTGATGGCTTCATTTTGGCACAAATTTGACTGTGGCAATCAGGAAAAAGTATGCAATAAAAACGCTTGAGTCATGGCAAATGCTAGGTAGACGAGTATACGCATAAAAATTTAATTTCTAATAATAATATTTTATGATGGCCGGCTCGTTTGCAATACACGAACACCAATACACACTCACACACACACACACACACTCCCACACACACACACACCCACACACATACACACCCACACACATACACACACACACACACAGAGTTAGCAATTAGAGCAGCAACAAGCAGCAAACAAAATGCATAAACGATTTTAATGGTCAATTTCGGGCAATTCTCTAGAGAGAGGAGAGCACCAAGAGAGAGAGAGAGAGAGAGAGATGGAGAGAGAGGGGAAGCGAGTAGAGTGGTTGCTCATGTTGGGTTCTGTGCCAAGGCAGAGAATTCAATTTGGCCGCTTGGCCGCTTGCTGTTGCCTCATAATTAAATCTTGGCTAGCTGCATGTCCCAGTCATTAAAGTAATATGTTTTGGCTAATTACATAGACACACACATAGTCATAACTCAATTGCATGTTCGTGTATCGTGTATCATACTTTTTGAGGGTCATTCTTTATCAGACATTGCTGTCAGCTGTTCTGGTTCCTTAAATGCAATTAAAAAACCAGCAAATTAGCTTCTTTTTCGAACTGACAAAGCACATTTACTCTCTCTCTCTCTCTCTCTCTCTCTCTCTCTCTCTCTCTCTCTCTCTCTCTCATACTCTCATACAAACATAAAGAACACTACATATATATATATTATATGAGTCTTTTTTTAATAAAATTCAATTTTTGTATGCAAACTTAATGATATTTCAATAATCTTATTTATGTAACTTATACAACGTGCAGCTGTTCTTCTTTGACAATGTGTTGCTTTTTAATTAATAGCAAATTATATGAAATATAATTGAATTTAAAGCTAACTGCATAGGAAGACATTGAGACGCTTTGCATATGAGTAAAAGAATTGCGCGCCTTAAAGCAGGCAATGCATTTTAGCTCCTCTATATTTTGCAATTTAATTCATTTATTTGAGTGTGTGCATGACTGTGTGTGTGTGTGTGTGTGTTTTTATGTGAGCGTCTGCTGGATTTTTTGTGCATTAATTCCATTAAAAGCGCTTCGATAACATGTTTCACGCTTGGTCGCTTCAATGGCATCGGCCCCTAAAAATATGCAATACAAACAATTTTTCATGCCTCTCAGTTTTTTCCTCTCAGTCTCCGTCTCTGTCTCCGTCTCCATCTCTCTTTCTCTCTCTCTACTTGCCTCTCGGCATTCACGTGCCTAGCACGTTGCAGGAAGAGGAACATGTTTGTACTCGTTCGCTTGAATTTTTATAGAAAGAGCAAAAAAAGAATGCTATGTTCAGCAAGAGGCTGCATGTGTATATGTCTGTGTGTGTTTGTGTGTGTAAGTGTGTCTGTGCTTATCGCTTCATATGTTATGTATAATAACATCACCTTCATCTGCTATTCATAGCATGTTCATCAATCAATTAATCGATACGCGCTGAGCAGAGCACCAATCGCAATATCGAAATGAAATTCTGAGGCAGTTGCGGGAAATGGAAATGGAAAATGCGAAAAGTCTGCCGTCAACGAAAACCAGTTGAGTGGAAAGCGTTGTAATATTTATAAAAATAAAATATATATATAAACAATTTATTTTTATGCCTTAAATACCAATTGATTGGAACTGCATAAGTTGCAAATAAATTGAAGGCTTGAGGAAATAACTTGAAATCATCAATAAACTGTTATTGAAAATAAATATGATAATTATGAACATAGTAATAACTGATTCACATAATTTCCTCATAAATATAAACTCTCCCATGCATAATAAATAGAGAAATGAAGCAAAAACTATCACTTTTAAAAATTGTTTCTAGTTAAATATTTAATATATTTTACTATTTTTAAATTTTGTTTCTCTTACTTAATCTTTAAATTTTTAAATTTGTTTCTCCATGATAACATCAGATTTTCTCTAAAAAATTGTATTTTATTTTCTATTGTATTTCATTATTTTCGTCTGGTTGTTTTTTTATTTGTTTCTTGAGTTTTTAGAGATATTCTTGGCAACTCGTACAAACAATTAGACAATTAGAAGCACAAACAGTCTGTTGGAAAAGTTCTTTGTCTGTATTGTCGGTCTGCAATGACTAGCATGAAAAATATGTGGAAACATGAAAGCCATTTCTTGGCTCAAAAGTCAAGCAATGCAAATTTGAGGAAGGGGGGAAGGTGAAGGAAAAGGAATAGAACAGAGACAAGAACAATGTCAATGTGACTGCTAAGCGTTCCCCGTAGCACAATTAAGTTGGACTGCCAAGTGGGGCAGGGAAAGAGAGAGAGAGAGAGAGAACCACTCACAACTCAACCGGTGGACACTTCTCTGGGGAGACACCTTTATGAAGTTCGGGGGGGCAAAAACAACACTACACTACACAACACAACTAACGATAAGCGCTATGATTATGGCATCTATACAAGAAGGAGGAGAAGGAGGAAAAGGAGGAGGGTCATTTATTTCTCACCTTGTGAGGGAAAACCACGCCCACTTTGGCATCGAACAAGGCGCAGTTGTGACTCAATTGTTTATCAAGTTGAGCTCTGTTTTTTGTCGATTGTTCAGTTCACTCTAATGACACATGTGGTCTCTGTTTCTGCTTCTTTTTCTATTTCTGTGTCTGACTTTGGACTCTTGTCTTTTTTGTTGTTGCATTTTTTAAGGCGCTTAACACGTCTTGCTACATTTCTTTGCTCAGTTTTCAGTTTTCAGCTGTCTGCCAACCGTTGTCTGCTCTTACCTTTTTTTCCTGGTCTTGTCGCCAATGTTCTGTAAGCTTAAACGTGCTTTGCTTTTGATAGCGCTGATTACCACAAGCAGAAACACACAGACAGACAATTGAGTTAAGTGTAAATCGATCCAATTCTGTTTGATTTTGTAGCGCAACTATATAATATAACCTGCCATGATTTAGCTGTCGGTGATTTAAGCACTTGCATAGAGATTGTCTGGTCAATACGAGTATATATATAAGGTAAGTCTGTCGAGACAGGCAATATCAAAGGTTGATTTGCTTTTTAATGCAATAAATATACTAGATCAGCCTTAAAAGCTGAAGAGTTTAAGAGCTTTTTTTTAGAGCTTTAAAGCTTTGTTTATTAAATAGAGCTTAGAGTTTCGAAGCACATTAAATCTGCTTTTAATGATAAATAAATAAATAAATATTATAGGTAGACTACTCTATTAAAGCACATTAAAGCTTTGCATGTTTAATTGCTAAATTGTTATTACTAATGACTTAATTAATGCCATGCTTAATGGACATTTTTACCTAATTTAGTTGATAATTATAATTATTCAAATGTAAAAGCTCTCTTGTTGAGCTTATGATTAAATCAAGCGTCTGCCTTACATATTTGTTTTATTTTCTGTCATTTTGTCAACCAAATTAAAGCAGTTTGCGATGAGAATTTGTTACATTTAATGAAGGCCATCTGCATGTTGGCCATTTTGGGCATTTCTGGTAACAATAAGCAGCTGTTGTCCTGTAATGCTCAATAGTGTCGCAACCCTTTTTTGTGGCTTAGTAAACCGAGTGTGAACACACAACGAAATACGGCAAAACATTTTGCAAGAATGTAACCCAAAAGCTCCTAATTCTCCGCCCATTTTGAACCTCTCAACTCAGGACTCAACTGTGGAACACAAATTCCAGAGTACAACATCTTTTGGCATTCACAAGTGTCTCTAGCCCCAGAAATTTGTAATCCCAGGCATGAAACTTATAGTTGCTTTTTAGGCCTTTTAAATTATGCAAACTGCTTTTGTCACACACACACATAGTACACATAGTACACATAGTACACACATTAGGGGGAGTCCTAGGCTGGAGTAGGGGAAGTCTTGCTAAACACATGGCACAAGGACTGTGCCTGATGTGTTGTCCAATGCCCAAAAGCATACAAAATATCTTATTACCGGCACTTAAAAGCACCACTAAATTTTAATGTGACAAAGCACCGAAAAATACCAGACGAAAGACGAAAGAGACATTCCCAGGGGTGTATAGAGATGAAGAGGGAGAGAGAGGGCGAGAGAAACAGACTCTGTGGGGTTTAGAATCTAGCTTGTTGGCTGAGGCGAAACCATAATTTAATTTAATTACAGGCAGCAGTAGTTGCTAAGCATAGGTTCAATAAAGTCGTCAGTTAACATACTCCCCCATTCTGATTCCCCTCCCTTTCCTCCCTCCCAATCTCTGTTGCTAAATAGTCAAAAGCGTCCACACAAAATTCATGTAGTCGAAAAATGGTTTGGGTTGGCACCCATTCATTCATTATGAATGTGGTTTCGCTTCAGTTGCCACGCCCCCTTGGCTGCCCCTATAAGTTGACTTGCTTGACTTAAGTTGTTTGGAACGTGGGTAGGGATAAGTGGAGTGCAGTGGAGGGGAGTGGAGTGGGAAGGCTGTCGCACACATTCATAATAAACTGCCACAAATCTCAGACATGCAAACAATTTTGAAATTTGCCTGCTTCGCCAAGTTCTGTTCTGTTCAGTCTGTTCTTTTCTGGCCTGGCCTAAAGTGCATGACCCTCAAATGTCCTTAAGCTGTCAAAAATAAGTGTCAAAAGTGGAAGTGGGCTGTTATTCCTTCCTCCCTGTTATTGTTATCCTCGCAGTCTGAAGAATGAAGCCAGCCAGCAAAATAACAACGAAATAATAAAAATGAAAATGAAAAAAAATAAAGTAAAACATAAACACAAATTTTTATATTGTTACGTATTCATCTGTCTCCCTCTCTCTCCCTTTTACTCTCACTCTCTCCCTCTCTGGCCAAAAACACAACACACACAATGAACAATTCCCAGTCAGTCTGTTCCCTTCAAATCCGCTCCAACCTCGTCCCGCTCCGCTCTTGGCATGTCCTTTAAGTGGCCGTTTCGGCTGCTGGCCACGCGCGGTGCCTACCAAAAAAAGCCGCCATATTGAAATTATGTAAACGGCTGTCGAGAGCACCGGAAACTGCGTGGCGTTTGCTCTGTCTCCCCACCTTCCCACCTCCCTTTTACCCTCTCCCACTGCTCCTTTCCTCTCTACCTCGCTTAACTACACTGAAAAAAAGACCATGTTCTAAAATCAAGAACATTTATTTAAAATATTTTGTTCTTAAATAAGATTATTTTAAGACCAAATTACTAAAACTTAGATTATTAATCTAATAAATCTTAAAATCTAAATACAAGAATAAAAATCTTAAATTGTTAGGAAAGTATAAATAGGTACTATTTCGTACTAAACAGAAGCAGTAGGCGGCGGTTCAAACCCCACTCGTATCAAATTAAAACAACATTAATAATATTACTAAAACAGAATAAAATGTAAACAAATCAAAAATTAATGATAAAAAAAAATATAAGTATATAATATAATTTTTATTTATTTTATTTTTTAGTTTTAATTTTTAAAACATTTATTCTAAAATAAGAACTTGGTCTCAAATGAAATGTTCGTAAAATCAAGATGTGCCCTCTTAATTTAAGAATTTTATGTTCGCGACGCATTTTTTAGACCAAAATACTTAGTTCTGAGAACAAAATCTTGATTTTAGAACATTTTTTTTATCAGTGTACCTCGCTTAACTATATACAATATTTTTTGCTGTTTTCCCTGCCTAACGCTGCCACCTGCTGTGCCACCACTTTCCTTCTTCATCCTCCTCTCCCTCTCTCACCATATCTGTCGCTCTCTGTCTAGCTCACAGCTGGAGAGCTGCTGCTGGACTCCACTTCATTTGCATTCATTCCGTTTGCATATTTTTAGAGTGTGTTCTTGGAGCTTGTTTATCAAAAATTAAAGGTTAATTTTACCTCCGCATTCGTTGCTGTCATTTAATTAGCCACCCCGCTAGGTGGAAATCAGAAGGGGGTTACATAAATTGCGATGCTGTGTTGATTTCCAACTGGCAGTGAGTAATCATCAACTTGCCCTTGCGCTGCTTTTTTTCATATTTATCACAGCTTCATTCAGCCCCCAACTTTGCGTGGGCGTGACCTCACGTAGTGCCACAAAGAAACGGGAGGATGGCAGAAATGCCATCGGAGTGTTCGTTTTTATTTTTTACGCTTTATTTGTAGTCTACTTTTTGGGGCATGAATTTTAATTAGTTGTACGCTCATTTAGATTGGCGTTCGTTGTGCTTACGTGTTGTTGGATTTACACTGTTTTTGATTTGATTAAACATGGACACAGATTTTTGCATATCTGAGACAGAAAATCAGTTTGAAAGAAAGAAAAAGAGCATCTGGATAAAGCAGAACCCAATCTTACTGCTCACTCAGAATCGACATAGTTAAAAAGTAAAAGAAAATCAAAGAATCTTTTTTGAAATGACATTAATACTTGCATCTCAAGTGATCAATTTCAATTTACTAAAAATAAATTATTTTAATAAAAAATATGAATATTCTATCAGAAAACCATTGAAAAACTTGCAAATATTTATTATTTAATTTTTATTTGCAAAGTTAGCATTATATAAATTTATGTACATATTATCCTTTAATTTTATATATTTAAGTCCTATCTGCAATATATATTAAGGATTCTGTTGTTATTAGCATATTGTATTTATTTATGTAAGCATTTTCTGTTCCACCTTAAAGGCAAGTCTAAAAATAAGTTTTATTTTTTGAATCCTTGGCTGAGTGTTATTATTAGACCCCACTTGAGCCTGACATTTTGCACATAATTCCTAGTATAAAAATGCTGCCCACACAAACACACACAAAAGCAACTTACGCATTCTGTAAATAAACTCTTTTGTTATCTTATACCGACCAGTTTGTATTTTTGCGTAAGGGAAAAAGGCAGAGAACTTGCCCAATTTGATGTCTCTTTAAGCAAATGAATAGGCCAAAGTTATTGTTGTTGTGTGTATTATTGTTGTCTTGTTGTCTTTCATTTGTTTTGAAATTATTAACTCACTTTTTCTTGGCCAGACTGCCAGCCCAAAAGTAAGCAATTTACGTGCACATATATCATAGAGAGTTTCTACTCTTTACCCATTTTCCATCATTCTCCCTTATTTTCCTGCTTTTGCTCGAATAATTAATCTAGAGGGCAACTTCTAGCTTCTGCCTAGTTATTAATTTGGTACGTTGGCTTCTTCTATGTTTTATTCTTCCTTCTGTGGGACAAAAACTCGTTTTCTGGCTTCAAGCAATGCTCGCAACGCACTTGTCAAGATTTATTTCAATTTGCTACGCTCACACACACACTCTCACACACTCACACACGCTAAATGACTCTTATCAAAATACAAACACACACACACACACGCAACAAGTCACAGCGCTGAGAACGTGCAAAAGTTGCTGTCCTGCGGCCTACGTGTCGTATACTTGATGTTGCCCTGCTTCTTACTTTCTTGCCTTACTTTCTTTCATTTTTCCGCAAAGTAGGCAAGTTTTTCCTCAAAGAAAAATGAGACATAAAAGTGCTGTGTAAATGTGTGAAATTAATACACCCCACACACACACACACTCACACGCACACACACTCATGAATCTGTGGCAGCTGTGTGTTCTAGCGCAAACTTTTGTGTCTATAAAATATACGTTATTATTGCATTAGACCAAGTCCAAAGCGAAATAAAAATGGAATTTATGCGTCTTTATACACTCTTTTTTCCCCGCAAATTGATAAACAACACACTAACACACACACTCACACACACACACACACACTCATATATAAATGTTGCCAAACAGCTTATTTAGTTTTCTTTAGTCGACGTGGCAAGTGTTCAAATTTATGAGTTCCTGGCAGCAACAGTTGTCTCTCTCTCCCTCTCTTTCTTTCTCTCTCTTTCTCTCTGTTTAACCCTCGCCTGGTTGCTTTATTAACCCCACAGTGCCTTGTTTTATGGTAGCAACAGTAACAACTTGTTACCACTTTGTTGCCAGTTGTTTTTGTAGTTGTTCTTCTTCTCGATAATTACATTTGGGAGACTCGTTACTTGTGACGCTTCGTTGGCCATTCACTGGCATCAAGCTGCATCAAACTGTCAAGTAGGGAGAGGGTTAATAGAGGGCAACTCATTTGCCAAAAGTTGCAAGTTCATGTGGCAACTTGTAGGTCAGTTCCCAGTTCCCCACACAGTTGCCACTTGAAGCGTAACGCGGCAATTGCAACCAAACAAGACATTTCTCCTTTTTATTTAGGTATTGTTGTAGTTGCAGCCTTCTGTTACCGTCAGTTCCGCTCGAGCGCCATCTGTGGGTCGTTTTCACTCACTCTCTTCCCCTTTTTCATGCTGATAGAAGTTACAGTATACATAATACAGTATACATATGTATATACAGATAAATATCAGAATTCTTGGCCAATTTCTAAAATCATATAGAAGGAGGTTACCATGGAAATAGCAACTAATAAAGGGTTTTTTAAATGTATACATTTTCTATTAAAAAATCATGGTTTATAATTGGCAAACTGTTCAAGCGTGAACAGACTCAACTTACTCTAAATATTTTTCTGTTGATTAAATTCTTTAGTTGACAAAAACATACCTGAAAAGAGATAGAAAATAATATGCCATTAGTTAAATAGTCTTAAATTTCAATTTTCAAATCCATTTCGAAATTAGTTTGTTCTAAACAATCCATTATTTTCATAAGATAACCCCTTTTGGATACCCGAAAGAAACCCAACTCAATTGCATAGCTACTTCAATCAATCAACGCTGACATTGAGCAGCTGGACACGCCCCCAAGCGGAACTCAATTACACTCTGCTACAGAAAACAGGCAACTAAATGGAGTGTATCTATGACACAGTTTAAAACCTAAGCATGCCCAAAGCAAAAGTGTAATTACGTCCGAAAAGCATTATTATAATGTGTGACAGAGAGCGAGAGAGAATGAGAAAAAGGAGAAAAAATAAGGAAAAACTAGTTGGCAGTCAAATGTGCCGCCAACATGCGAAAATTTATTTATGCCCAAGGTCTTGGAACTACACGAAAAATAAAGTGAAAGCAGAAGCCAGAAACCAGACGAAAGGACTAACGGAAATGTGGGAGGACAACAGAACAAAAAAAAATAACAAGGATAACAACAACACAGCGGGGGAAATGTCAACGCAAAAAGAAAACTGGGAAAAATGGGACGAGAAACAGAAACAGGACCTACATTCCGTGTTGGCTTTTCTTTCCTTTCTCATCGTTTTTTCCCAACACTTTATTCAAAAGCAAAGGTCAAATAGAACGGATGCCCCGCTGAGGGATGGAGATGGGAATTTGTTGGGATTGCTTAGGTCAGAGACAGGTGAATAAGAATGGAAATGGAGTGTTGTCGTAGCCAAAAAAGCTGTGACATAATTTTGAACTACATTTTTTTTAGCTCTTGGGTTTATCTGTAAACACATTTGCCAGCCGGTTAGGTTAGTTTCGGTCCTCGGGGTTTCTTTTTCCTCCTGACACATCATAATGAAGCAATGAACCAAATGGGGAATGGCGTTTTTAATGGAATTTGTGGTTATCGTGTCGTTTGTTTTATTTATGGAGGGAAAAGCAACACATTCGGGTTGGGAAATTCGAAATTCGAAATTCTCATTATTGTTATGGACCATTGCTGTTGTCATTACCTTAAACGTCGAAGACGGTCGAATTCTCTCCCCTTTTCTATTCCTCTTTGCCCTTTTGATAAGAAGTGCGATCTTTGTATATTTTTCAATCAATTTTTGGGACTTTTGCGGTGGACCGAAATTGAAATTGTTATGTAAATGTAAATTCAATTTGAAATTAATAATGAATTAGGGTTGGCATTAAAGTTTTTGGTTTCAGAAGGCTTTAGAGACAATCAGTGTAGATTGGGTTAAGAAATAAGTTGGAAAGTAATGGGAAAAGTATTATGGAGATAAACTGAAAGCAAAGGATGCAAAAGGTATTATAAAGAATATTTTTAAGGAAATTGTTATTTATATCTTAAAAATAATAATTAAAGGAGGTGATAAATATAATAATGGAAAATTTTAAGACTATATACGAAAGAATTTGCATATTTTATAAATAATATGAAGACCAAAAAATAAAGCAACTCAAAACGGATAGTTATCAAGTTTACTAGAGATCAGCAGACAACAAAGAAAAGAAATCGTTGATATAGCTAATATTAAATTATTTTAAAGGGTATATACACAAAGTAAATGTTCCATATAGAAATGTTAAGCTTTCTGCTATTTATGCATTAAGCAATCAACAGCTGTAGAATAAAAGCTAAAGCTTTCAGAAATTAAACTCAGGAAACTCCCTGACCAAAAAAAAACAACAGAAGAAGGGGAAAAAGGAAAGAAAGAGAAAGAATAACTAAATAACAACAAAAGAACTACAAACTGGCTAACAATCCAAATAGCAGCAACAACAATAACAAAAGCGAGAACTGAGCAACAACAGAAACTCTATGGTACTTGCAAAGTAGGGAGAGTGGGTTAAAGGTTGTAGAGGGGGTTAAGGATACTGGCAATATTCTGGCATAAAGAAGAAAAAACTTGTTTTTATAGAGGGAGAGGGAGACAGCTGAAGGGGACTAAAGGGGTTTAAAAAAAACTTACTCGAACCGCGGCACTTAATTCGCTTCCCTATCAAAACAGCGACAACACACACACAACACACACACACCAACACACACACACTTATAACACAGACCTCAACTTGCAACTGCCACCCTCGCCTTGCCACATGTCTGAAGTGCGCTGCTGCTGTTGCTGCCGCTTCGTCTGCTTCTTTGTGTGGTCCAACAAAGTTTTTTAATAAAAATATTAAATTTGCATATGTTGCTCCCAGACGTTGGCAACGCCGAGCTCTTCGAACTCTCAAGCCAGACATTTTGGGGTTGCCTTTGGTTACCTGTGGCAGGAACTGCTTTTGCCGCCGGAAATGGTAGCCAGTCGACAGAGCCCGAGAGAAAGAGCAGAGAGAAAGAGAGAGGGAGAGACTTGTGTGTGTGTGTGTGTGGAGCTGGCAAGTGCGTTTTTATTGCCAGCCTAGCCTAGAATTTACCTCTCCCTCATCTCTCTCTCTCTCTTTCCATCTCTTTTTTTTCCGTGTTGTTGTTGTTGCTCTCCCAGACATTTATGACGCATGAGAAGAGCATGAGAACAGGCAAAGGGAAGGAAGGAAGGGGAAACTTCAGCTCAAACCACTCACCAAATTAAGTTCAAGTGAGCGCAAGTGCGGAAAGGTTGGCGGCTTATGCCGAGTTGCTACTTAAGCGCTGATTAAGCGGTGAAAAGTCAGAGATGTGAGTATAGACGAAGAGATACAGAACGGGATGAGATAGATAGAGCGACAGAGACTTACTATCTGAGTTAGGAAGCATTGCATGCAAATGTTTAGTCCTTACTCAAGTTTTTATTTCAATTAAGTTATTTCTTTTTGTGAGGAATCTAGCTAATATTGAATTGAATTTGTATTTTTTCTTAAACAAAAAAGTTATTCGAAAGTTTTTCAGCTGTGAAATAGATCGAATTACGAATGATTCCCTGAAGAAATTTAGATTAATATGATATATTTTATTTGTATTTATGCAAGCTCATAGACATTATCGTATTTTAAAGTAGAGTTATATTACCTTTTTATATGTGTTCAGTGCTTTCTATCTTTTATCAAAATAGTATCTGCTTTCCAATTTTCGTTGATTATTGTCCACTCTTTCTGTTACTATTTTCTTTTCAATATATTCTTTCTCCAACTCTTCTTCATTCCAATTTCAAGAGTTGGTTTTCCTTACATTTTATAATTTAATCACAACTTCTTAAATTACCAAATTTTTAAACCATTACGTTAAAAAAACTTGTCCAACCGTGTTCTTTATTTAAAATGTTATATCAATGTATTTTCCGATTATTAAGATTGAATATTAAGTAAGCTTTCCCAGCCAATTAAAATCGTGACATGACTGAATAAAAAGCAAAACTATAAGAGATACATTTACATCTTTTCTGTATAATTCCAGACACATGTGTACATCTGAAACTGTATCTATAAATGTATCTGTATCTGTATCTGTAGCGTTTGGGTCTGGATACTGTGCTCATCTTGACAACCTTTTGTTGTGGTTTTTACAGTCGCCTCACAGTGCATAAAAATTGCATGTGCCCAAGTGCACAGCAGATTTCCAGAAGCAAGAAGAAGAGGGGTACAGTTGAGGGTGGAGTTGATGGTGTGGGTGTGGGTGGGGGTTAAAGGTCGAAGGGGGGGGTGTGCATTGTATTGTGTATTGTACAAGTCAGGAAAATGTCAAGCGATAAGCAAAAGCCGCTTACATTCAACTTGGCCCAAACAAAACGTCAACAGGGGGCTCACACGATGCTGCTGCCAATTTCTGTTTGACAGTATTAAATGTTGCTCTGGCAATTGTCTTTATATATTTTTGATGTGGTTTGCAGCAGCTTCACGGCAAAACTATAAGCGATTTACAGTTCAGTTGAGGATTTGTGCAACGGTAGCAGCAAGAACATTGAGCATGTAACTTAAAGCAAGAGCTTAAATAAGAAGCACGAGTGTAATCTTAATCAAAACCAGCTCAAAAAAGTTCTTAATAAAAATAGTAAGGCAACATGATTATTTAAGCATTTTAAGCAATCAATTTTATAATAATAAATCAGTATCCAATAAAAATTAACTGATAAAAGCGCAATAAGGCTTAAGTTTAAAACTTCAAGATACATTTAATTTCAAATTTCACATTTAAGCATGGGCAAGCTGAAAGTAATTTTATTATTTATAAATACATCTCAAAACTTGAAATATTATTATTGAAATGTACTAAATTTATTAAAAATCAAACATTAATTAACTAGTTACAAAGCAGCTCTTAAGTCAGTGGTAAAACAAGTTCAAAGCTATTCCAACAATTCGGAATTTTTTATGTTAATCCCATTTCAAGGCTAATTTAATACATTTCCATTCTACATATTTTTAAGGCAAGAACTCCCACACTTCTTGACACCTTAATAGAAACACAAAAAACACTGACTTAACAACATTATTTAAAGAAGTTTCATGTTTTTCTTAAAAAAAAACAAAAACAGTACAAAATATGACTACAAAATGTTGCGTAAAAAAGTTACTGAAATAAAGCATTACACATTATAATGATGGGAACATGTTACGGCAACAACAGCAACAACAACAAAACTAACAAGCAAAAATGTTGTCAACAAAAAGTTTTTAACAGAGAGCGAGAAAAAATGAGAAAAAGTGAGAACGAATTGTAGCAAAAGTTTTCAACATCATCAAAATGCGCTCAGGCCTAATTTAAATGTGTTTGAACTTCTTTTGCGCCTCATTTTATATTATTTACATACAACAAGAACACCAACAGCGACAAGAGAACTTCAGAAGATTTTCTTTAAATGTGAAAGCTTCTTTCTGACTGAGTTTTGACTGCAAAATCTTTGCACAGCTTTAAGTTTGAGCAAAAACTTATTTTCTTCAAGTCAAACATAAAAAGTTCTCTTTTATTTTTCTTTTTTCATTTTTTTGTATTCTTATTTGTTTTTGACGCATGTCGCATTAATGCAAATATAATCTGACCACGCCTTTTAAACCATTGCTGACTGAAGTTGGACAAATTACAAATTGAGAGCTCTGTCAACACTTTTCGGACCCCAACAAACTTGACCTCAAGTGAAACTTTAATGCAGGCGACGACAACGACAACGTCAACTTGCAACTGGCTAAAGAAAACTAAAACTCGCCTCTAAGTTTCTAAGTTCTTAAGTACACATATCACCTGCTGTGAGAAGGAGGGAGGGAGAAGGGAGATTGGTGGCAAGGAAACCGCAACAAATGTGGTTTTTGTTTTGCGGACTTAAAATCTTAAGCTGAAGTGGCAAATAATGCCAACCGGGAGTAAAATGATTTATTTACAGTGGAGTAAGTTAGCTGAGCTAGTGAATAAGCCGATTAAAATTACAGTTGAACTTCCATATAGTGAACTCATTTTTTGAAATAACTTCATTATACCTCAATCAAAGAAATTGTATACTTGAACTAAATTCATATAGGTAAGTTATTTATTAAAGAGAAGTTAGTCTGCATATAGTATATGACTCACGGGATGCTATAATTAATTCGCACTTCTTCGCACAATTTGCTTTGAGTGTAAAATAATTAAAACAAACAACAATTAAAGGCAACAAAATAGGCCCACTTGCAATGCGTTTCTGGATCTATAAATAACACAAATAGCAAATAATACGCATACGTCAAGTGAGTCACGGATGAACTATCGAGTGCAGCACATTAAATAGAAGTGCTAGAAATGAGAGCAAGAAACTCATTTAAAGGCACGACCTGTAAGTAGAGGAATAATTTGCAGAAAACAAATTTAAAGAAATTTCGTATCAATTTAAAATATTTTATTTATTTGGTAACGATGGCAAAACAGTTCTAGCTCGAATTAAAGAATTACAAAATTAGTTAACATGATTCGGATTACAAAGCTTTGATTTTGATTATCAATAATAATAATAATAATAATAATAATAATAATAATAATAATAATAATAATAATAATAATAATAATAATAATAATAATAATAATAATAATAATAATAATAAAAAATAATAATAATAATAATAATAATAATAATAATAATAATAATAATAATAATAATAATAATAATAATAATAATAATAATAATAATAATAATAATAATAATAATAATAATAATAATAATAATAATAATAATAATAATAATAATAATAATAATAATAATAATAATAATAATAATAATAATAATAATAATAATAATAATAATAATAATAATAATAATAATAATAATAATAATAATAATAATAATAATAATAATAATAATAATAATAATAATAATAATAATAATAATAATAATAATAATAATAATAATAATAATAATAATAATAATAATAATAATAATAATAATAATAATAATAATAATAATAATAATAATAATAATAATAATTATAATTATAATAATAATAATAATAATAACAATAATAATTATAATAATAATAATTATAATAATAATCAATCAAGAGTTTCTATACTTTCTATATAAAAAACAAACTTTAAATAACATGTCATTTCGCATCTCTCAGTTCCAGCTATCATATCGCTTGTCATCTATGTAGATGTTTTGGCTTAAAAACTCATTTGGCTGATGGAGTTGGAGTTGGTAACGAACCCGTTGTGATCATTAGTCATTTGGAGCTGTAACTGTAACATAATCCATTCCGTTGTATGTATCCATTCCGAGTTGACTTGGTTACTGGTCAACCCACTTCATTTACTCGTACCTGCCTGTCATAAATCAGTTTCAGTTCTCGACCCTTTCAACATGCACGACAAGTTGGCCTTTTCTAGCGGTAATCCAATACCGAAAAACCCCAGCACAGGCCAGCCCAACTCAATCCCGATCCCTATTCCAATCCCAATCCCAATCCCAATCCACTTCTCGAGAGCTACGCACATGCCAAGAAAGCAAACCAACAATTGGCCACGGTTCGATGTCAAGGCTTTAGCAGAGTTTGCCAGCAGTTGCAATTGCCGGAGTACGGGTACTTCAGGCTTGCAACATGCCACAAAATCAATGAGCATAAGCTATTCGTAAGCGGCGACAACAACTGGTGACAGTTTCGAACAGTTGGCAAATTTTGAAAGTGAAATTTGATACAGAAGCTGCCACATACGCACGTTGCATGCATACTCGAACTCGTTTACGAGAATAGCTATCTGCTTGCTGTGTGCTGTGTGCTGCTTGCAACGTCTGGTGGCAACTTCTGTTCGAGTACAAAAACACACCACAACAAAACACGCTCTTCTACGGCTTCCTCTGAGCTCCTTTATTGCTTCCTCTACCAGCTGCCATTTGGCTGGTGTAAAATAAGTTGACCAACAAGCAAAAACAAAATCAAAATTGCTTTGACAAGTTCCTGTTTAGTTTAGTTCAAGGGGTAGACACTAGAAATATGGGAAGAGATGTGCGGTGAAAACTAACTTAACTAAAAAACAATCTTAAAGGGAAATTACTTAGATAATTATATGGCAGATACAGAAATTTATAATAGGGTTTTTTTTTAAATATTTTTTTTTTTTTGTGATACTCGGTTTTTTAATCTTTTTTTTTCATCAACTAAACGCTTTATGAATTTTTGGTTTCGAGTTACAACGGAAATTTGATGTTTAATACTTGATTTACTTCCGTTTAGTATATCTCATATTTTTTTGCTGATTCGTTGAAATAAAATATTTTAATTATTTTTTTCTTTTTGTTAATTATGTTGTACATAATTTCTTTCGAACTTTTCATAACTTCTTTCGATAGGATTCAGCTGAGAAAGACAGCTAGTGTCATTGTTCTGTGCTCTCTCATAATTCTCCTAATCATGTTAATTATTTCATACGTAATTAAGTATCATCATTAGCATTGTTTAACCTCAATTTTTATAGCTTTTCTCGCATTTATTTTGCACATTTCTCATTCTTTCAGAGTTTTTCCTAATTTATGCATAGAAAAAGTGAACTTGCAACTTGCAACTTCACCTGAATATGGACACCTGCACACACCCATATATAGAAAGGACTCAGCTTAGATAACAAATCTGAGCAACGTCAACTTTGTGCTCGACGAACGCCTCAAGAATTTGTTTAACGCGTTGCATTTAATCAATGTCAGTGGGCGGGGAGGGTTGAGGGGACTTTGGAAGGTGTGGCAACGCTGGCGGAACATTAGCAAATATTTGCGCTGCACTTTGGTTGAAAAATGCAGTCATTTAACTTTGGAAGTGAACCCAGAGGCGACTACAAAAGCAAAAAGGAATCACAGCGACTGCGACAGGTGCGTGAGTCATGCGAGAATCTCATTTTTCCTGCAACTTGGCTGCAGTTGCAACTACAGTTGCAAGTTGCAAGTTGCACCTGGCTGGAATGGCAATTGTTCTTTGCCTTTCGTTTTCCTACCATTTTTTTAGGAGGAAGACCCTGAATGACAGCTAACCATTTAATTTGGGTGACACCTCTCGAGAGTCAAAAGTCGAGTCTCAGCTGCAATTCTCGACTCCTCAGACAGTTTTTCGATGTTGCGACTCGTTTTGCAGTTCTACCCGAAAATGAATGGTTAGCTGTCAAGTTGTACAAACTAAATGACAGTTTATGCAATGTCAAGAACCCCAATATCATTCCCATTCCCCGCCCTGTCAGAGGCTGACAAGTCGACAAGTCAAAGGAACAAAAGAAAGACGAGAAAAATCTGCAACAAAATAGAAAAAAAAAATACTCGTAGTATAGTTTAGTGCATAATTCTTAAAATGTGCACTTTTACAAACTTTTTTTTTTACTCTGCATATGCCATGTTTTTGAATTTCGGTTTGTTTTTTATTCCTTACTTTCCATGTTCATGTCAGAGCGCTGCAAAACATGCAACATTTTCTTTTGTTTGTGATCTCAACGCAGCCACAAACATGACAGGTTAATTCGACTGTCAAAAATGGAATTTATCAGACAACCCACGCGCCCAGAAGCTCAAAAAAATAAAAAAAAGATGATAACAAATATAAAAGAAATAAACCGCAACTCGCCGAAAAAGCCCCAAAGGGCATTACACAGTGTTATTCTGGCCTCTACTTTTCCCTTATTCCAGCCTTTGTTTTCCTTTCGAGAGAGGAAAGCTCACATACATAGAGTTTCAAGTGTTGTTACACACAGAAAATATTTTGGTGTATATTGTTAAGCCGCAGTCTCAACAGACTTAGCCAGCAATTGAGTATTTATTTAGAGGCTCTTTACATAAATTTAGTCAACGGATTAAAGTAAAAGCACATCGTCAGTGGATTAAGTGTAATACAGAAAAATTAGTAGTATGTGTCAGGTTTTCTAAAATAACATTTCAATGACATTAAAGCACTTAAAACGAGTTTTTTCCAGTCCGCGAAAGCTCATTAAAGCTCTCTTCATTTATGACACTTGTATTACTGCAAGGACCAGAAAAGCATAAATATTTTCAAATTTAATTTACCAAGCTTCACTTTGTTAACAGATTCTTAAATTTAAAAGCTTTGGTAATATAAATCGCTTACAGAACAAATTTAAATTTTTTAATTAAATATATTAGCAAGTGCAATTTAATATATAGTTATTTGTAAAACTTATTTAAAACTAGTAACAAGCGGTTTCAATTTAAAAGCTCATTATTACTTAATTTATCACAAATAAGCTTTCTTCTTTTAATTATTTCAATGTTGTTATTGCAAGTTGTGATTGAACTGACAACAATACAACTTCATTAGTTAAGTTCCTTTGTCAGTTGCACATCTAGTCACAATGCTAATCCGATTCGAGCTTCATTTCAAGCTCATCACAAAGTCAACAGAGAGAAAGACAGAATGAGAGAATGAGAGAAAGACAGAGAATCGAATTCCCCTATGTGCAGGGCATATAACAAGTAGACTTCATTTGTGAAACTCTTCAACTTGTTACATTTACAATAATTACACAAAATCTAAAAATCTCTAGTCAAACATTTGCACAAATCAAACTGAAAGCGTAGCACAATTTTAATCTAAAATGCAAATATGAGAACTGAATTCAACTCAACTGAAGACACATATGCAGCTCAAGAGCACTTCAGAGCGACTGAAAGAGAAGAAAGAGTGAAAAAGGAAGGATAGAGAGCGATAGAGAGAGAGAGAGAGAGAGAGAGTGAAAAAAGTTCCCCAGCGAAATATATTCATAACAATTCTATTAATTTTTCTCTTTTGTGCAATTCAGGCTCGTCTCCAGGCATTGTTTGACAAAGTGGTAGCTGCTGGTGTTGGTGGTTTTTTTGGTGGCTTTTTTGTGGGGTTTTTTGATGGCTTTGGATTGACTGCCACGCCGTTTGCCAATTTGCATATTCAATTGCCACAGTGACAGGATATATCGCAGCTGTTGAGTCTCTGGGTTCACTCTAGCACTCACTTTCCCGCTCTTTCACACTTACTCTCTATCTCTGTCCCTCTCTTTCGATAGGATAATTGTCTGGCTATGAGTCAGTTAGCTGACAGTCTACCAACAACTGAGTTGATTAGAATGAAGTGGCTGCCGTCTGGTCCCTCTAATCTAGTGAGTGGCTGCTTCTAAAACTTCAACAGATTTCAATTTCCCAACTCATATACTTGATTAAACTATTTATCTATTATTTTCAAGCTTTAAATGATTATATTTTAGTTAAAGTTATACTTAAAGTTTTCTCGTTAATCATTTTTAAATATCGTTTTTAAAGTTTTCACTATAGACTTGGCATTGCCTTTTATTTGGTTATATCTTTTTTTTAGTTTATCTTTAATTCCAAGTCAAGACATATAACCAAAATTTCTTATCGAATTAAAGTTCACAATGACAGTTTTAGTAAAGCTCTTTTCGAAATTTAAATTTAAACCTGAATAAAATATTGTTAAAATTCTCAAAAACTTTGCTTCTCTTTTATTTTCTCTCTTATAGAATTAAAATGTAAATTTTAGGTGCTAACTTTATTCCTTATTAATTACAAACGAAGTTAATTTATTTTTGAAATATCATTTTCAATCCTCAAACGAAATTAAGAATTCTAATTCCCTGGTCTTGCTGTTATTATTATTTTAAAATTTAACTCAGTTTTACCCTTTGAAATTGAAACTTTATTCAGTTCCTTACGATTCGTCTATCAAAAAACACGAAGAAGAATTTGCTTAACAGTTTTCCTTCTCCATTCTTTTTCTTCATTATTTGATTCTGTTTTTTCGAATTTTTATTGCATTAATGCTTAAATGGTACTAATTTTATTTCTTAACAATTAAATCTGAAGTTATATTATTTTTGAAAGTATATCATTATTCGTAACCCGATGTTTATTATTATCATTCTCTGTTTAAAATTTCATATTCAACAGAATTGCATCTTTGTCTTCGTCTTTGTCTTTGTCTTCTTCCTTTTCTTCTTCTTCTTCATAATTTCTTAACTTCTCTGTGTTTGTTTCATTCTTGTGACGTCACATTCTCTTGAAGTGTTGCCTTGTCTTAGCCTCATTTACGTGCTCGGGCATAAATTTGGCTTGGCTTTGCTCACTTTTTGACACCACAGACAACAACAACAACAACAACAACAACGACAACAACGACACTTCAACGGCTTTCCTTCTTCTTCTCAAGTCGCAGCCGTTGACAACCTGTTGTTGTTGTTGTTGTTCTTGTTGTTGTTGTTGTTTGGTGGTGAAGTGGGTGGATTGGTGACTTCTGTTTGTCACACTGCTCCCATTTTGTGCTGTTGCATAATTATGCATAGAGAGAGAGAGAGAGAGAGTTTGCTTTCTGCCACACCTCCTCCGCCCACTTCACCCTCCACATTCTCACTGCATACACGTGTATGCAAAGGCATCCCAGTTAGACGACGTGCTTGCCACTTAGCAATTCAATCACATTTCGCTGCCTTCCTACGCATTCCCTACTCCTGCCACTTGCCACTTGCCACTACCACTTGCCACTTGCCACTTGGCGTTCCGTGAACCATTTCCTTGTGCACATTATAATTATCCTTGCGTTTAATTAACGTGTTTACACACACGCAGCACACTCACTCACACACACACAGCCACTCATATGGCTTTTGACCGAGTGACCCCCTCAGAAATTTCTATTTTTCAAGTCTCTCGTCTAGTTTTGCAGTGCGTTGTCGCTTTTAATGCTCGTTGATTTTATTTTGAGCCGAGGGGAAATTTAATTGCGATTTGATTGCCGCTCTGTCCAGGACAGAAAGAAAGATTCCCCCACTTCCAGCTTTTCATCTACCCATTTCCCTTACCACATTTAGTTGCACATTGCACTTTGACTTTGGTCAATTCAATTTTGTTTTTGGCATTAATCAGCATTGGTTGGCCGAATCACATAGACAACAACAATTCAATTAGCGCTTTAATTGATTTGCATTTAGGTATTTGTCCTAGGGTTGCAACCCCCTCTCACCCCACCCCTTTCACCATCCAGTTGTCAAATATCGTTTGCCTTAGGAAAGTGCATGATTAATTTTGTAGATGACAATTCTGAAAGCTTACATTGTAATTAGGTTCATTCGGAACACATCGGAGTTTTCGATTAACTCTAGAGTAAGTTTACAATCATGTATCAGCAAAGTAATAATCCTAAGTAATGTAATATTATATCAAATTTTTATAAATACTTAATGTACTTCAAATTTGATTGAAAACATACCGAAAATCGATTTCAGACAACTAAAATGGATCTGATATGACCCAAGAAATCGTAAGTTCCTTTTTCTAGATATTGTATTTGATATATTTCTCAACAAACTTTTAGTTAGTTATATATAAATATTTGAAGAATTAAATGCATTATATTTAACTTACCCATTTTATAGTAAAATAATTATTTGGACTTTTGGTTAGTTGGAATAGAATTGAGAAAAATAAATATTTTTTAATTCCTAAAATTAAACCGAACCATCTAAATAATTTTTGAGACTTACAGGAAGATGAAGTCTTTGATTGATTGACAGTTGATTCGAATAAGTTTTATTCAACAAATTGTTGCATCTTGTTGCTATTAAATATGTCATCATTAACTTAAGTACAGTCTAATTTAACAAGTTTTTAGTTCAGTCACTACATAATTTTATCTGTACACTTTAACTGGTTCATCAGACAAATTATATTATGTACGAGAGTAAACGAAGAAGACGACGAATTGAGCTCATTTTAACAACTCTCAAGTTGCCATATTTAAATCCAGTTGAAAATTTAAAATGCCATTTTAAAAGTCAAAAAGCACAAGTTCCCCTACTACCCCTCTCCATCCCTTGAGTTCACAACACGCACACGTACTCACAGAAAAAAGCAAATTTTATTTTATGATAACAACACGAGAACAACAACAAATGATGCTGCATGTGATGTTGTCACACATCACACACACACACACACGCATACACGCACACACCTTCGCATGTGTGGCATAAACTGAGCATGTGATTTGTAAAAGGGAACAAAGCGACAGTGCGACAGAGAAGTTTCTTTCCCTCCCACACAACAATTGGCACGTGTTCCCTCAGCGAAGTGAGGAAAAAAACATAAATACATGTATGTCTCTGTGTGTGTGTGTGTTTCTGCTTCCGTCTTGGCAGCCATATTATAATACATCCCTTCCTCTCTCGCGTTCTCTTTTTTACTCCTTAAGGCAGATAGAGTGACAAAGGGGGAGGGAGATTTCGAGTTTCTCCTTTTCCTGACTCGTCTTATCTTGATTTGTAGCAATTGAATGTCATGTGCAGCAGTAACTGACAGCATAAACATTATCAGCAACACATGCATACTTTTCCCCTCTTTCCCCTCTTTCCCACTCTTATCGACCATCCCGACATCCCGACAGAGACCATTTTATAGATACATTTGACGATATGTCGCGAATTGCGTGTGTATCGCAAATTTCTCGTACGTTTTCAATTGCGACGCGTCACTGATTCTCATACAAATTCTCATTCTCATTCTCATTCTGTTTCTGCTTCTTATTTGGTTTCTGATTCGAGAGTATCTGCCAAATTGGCTGGGAAACAGGTGTTCAAAATTAGTCAAAGCGACACGCGGTGTCGTTTCTCGTCGTTCGCATTTCTTTTTATCGATTTCCTCAAAATTAGTTGAGACACTTTCAACAAATTTAAAGCAAAATAATACAAAAATTAAAGAGATACATGAAAGAAGATACACTCAACGATAAATATAATTTAAGACGCAATAATTACACAATAAATTTAATATCTCCATTAAATTAGAAAATAATTTAATAATAAATCAATAAGTTTTTAATAAATAGTTAGAAAATAATAGGAGATGCGAGAAGGTTTAATTTATCGATTATACATATATCCGGCTCCTGGCTAAGGTATTTAATAATTTAAAATAGACTTTAAAATTATAAACATTACTGCTTTACTTTTATTTTGACTTACAATAATCACAATAAAAATCAAAAATTTAATTTTAAATCCCTGCCAAAATACAGAGGTACTAAAAACATGGAGCTATATGGTACATTAATAAAAATGAAATATATCCGTAAATCGTAAAAGCTTTTAAGCACTGACAACGCATCCACAGTGTGGCCTATAAAAATAGCCAAATGATATAAGACGATTTCTCGATGCAAAGCCACAAAATGCAAAACATTTGTTTTACACATATTTTTTTCGTGTTAAATACATATAAACTAGTACTTATATTCGAGTACGTTTGAGTGTAATCGAAATGCAATCGAAAATGTAATACGTAGATTATTTATAGAGAGAATTTTACAACATTTTGTGGCCACGTTTTCTATTTGGCTATTGACAATGCCAATTGAGTGAAAATAAATAAAAATATAAAAATGAAGTCACGACACAAGTGTCGCTGCATAAAAGCATTATCTCGGATATAGAGGGAAACAGATGTCATAAATTCTCCAGAGAGTCGATTCTAAAGTTAAATAGCGCGTGAAACGCCCATAAACTATGCCAAAAGAAAAATTCTCTAATGAAAGTAAAAAAAAAAATATTAATAAAAAAATTGTGAAAAAAATGTGAATAAAATAAGATGAACTTGCACTTTATACGGCTGCAAAAAAAAATTAAACAGAGCCATGAATAGACGAATGATGAATACACTTAAATGATAGAGTATGTAATTGGAATTTGGCAAAAATTTTGGAATTTGAACGATAGAAATTTTCATTATAATTATTAGTTTGCTTAAATTCTGAATAAATGTAGTTATTGTTTCACAATCAGATCTCAAATGACTTTACTTAGCTATAATACTCTTCCAGAAGCGAATATAAAATCTTTTTCATTAAAAGCGGCGCCAAAAGTTTGCACATAAAATTTACCTTTACGCTAAACGTGTGAAGAATTCGCCATTCCACACTCTCTCCCCTCCTTTTTTCCTTCGTCCTCCCCTCGGCGATAACTTCTTTATGCTCAGTTTATGCGCTTAGAATACTTTTATATGTTTTGCTTAACGTTTTTTTCAGCATTTTTAAGCATTTTTTTTGTTCTTGCTATAAAAACGTATAATGAAAAGTTTGGGTCATAAAGCATAACATGTGCAATCTGAATTGAGCCTCCTCCTCCGCCTTAGATATGGGATAAGTCAGAGCTAAGAATGAGCCAACTTGTTTTATTTGTTGTTGCTCTTGTTGTTGTTGTTGCTGATGTTCCCATGCAACGAAGCATGCCTCAAGTGGGTGGGCCACAAGACGTTGTCCAAGTCTCTGGCGGAGGCAAAGAACAAAGCTGGGAAAATGCTCCAAGTGGTTGGAACGACTTGATAGAGTGGCGCAGGAAACATTCCGCAAATGCATTTCCCATGCACATTTTCATGCACATTTAAGAAAGAAGTCCCCCTTCCATTACGGAAATGCATATTTAAGCCAAACAACATGAGCTACAGGTAACAACGACAGCGACAGCGACAACAACAATAACGACTGCAACAACTATGAGCTAGCTATAATTTTAATTTAATTAAATCGAGAGAGATGGAAAAAATGAAAAAAATGGAAAAAAGAAAGAAAGAATGTTACGAGCTACAGTTACTCCTTAGTTTATGCCCTCCTCCACCTTCACTTTCTCACACACCTGTAATGAATTTTTTTATTGTTGCCTTGCGTGTCACATTTCATTTCAATTGCTTCCCCTTCCCTTCCCTCATTCTCTCATTCTTCAATATTTTTAATAAGTTTGTTCCACATTGCCCATTGCTCAGCCTTAGCTTAAGTGACTTTTCTCGCTCTCCCGATTTTCTCTCTTTCTCTCTTTCTCAATATTATTCGCTTCTCCCCTTAACGCTTAGCATTTTTTGCTGTTTTTTGTAATTAATGGTGTGATTTTCTTTTTGGTTCTCTCCTTTCGTCAACTCTTTGTCGCTCTTTTTGTTTCATTTTATGTCTCTTCCATTCTCTCCCCGGTCTTCGTTTTGTAATTATTATTTATTTTCAAGGGTCAGTGATTTTCTCGCTTATTTTTTTCATCGCCTCTTTTATACTTCAGTTCCGTCTCTTCAATTGAATTTTGGTGTGTGAAATTTTTGTGTGTGGAAAAAAGTTATTTTAGCAATTTGCCAGTTATTTTAGTTTAGTTTAAAGTTTCTCTAAAAAGTTGAAAAATCGTTTTCAATGAAAATAAGAAAAACTACTGTAAATATTGTGATTTTAATATAAAATTTTAGCTAATTTGATTTTGTATGTGAATTACATTGCACTATGGGCGATTTTTCGGTTTAGTCCAAGATTATATGATAGCATAATCAAAAAATGGCTTAATTTATCATAAGTAGATATTTAAGTTTAATTAAAACATTTTTTTTCGGATTGGTATGGTGACTTTTTAAAGCTAATAAATAAACGAGACTTTAAACAAAAAACTTTTTTGTTAAGGTCTATAGTCTATAATGTAAATTAAATGTTTTCCTCCTTTTTGATATTTTTTGAATAAACCACATTTAAAAAATGTCATTCTGCTTGTACAATCTAGTTTAATGTGGGTAATATTTGTACAAAATTTCAAGTTCATGGCTTCACTTGTAGCAATGCGTCGAATTCTTTTTACGAAGGTGTTAAAATTTCTAAAAAAAAATGTTTTTAAATATTGTTTTGGTCTAACTAACGTACTCAATAAATTTCTAATCTCAGCTGCATATTCAGATATCGTGGCAACTAAATCGAAATATTTCGGATAGTGCATTGATAAACATGAATTAATTGTTTTCCTTATGTAATGTCATTGTGTACTTTGAAATGTTTGCCAACTATTAAATTTATTTACATGTTTTATAAGAAATTTTTAAAGTTTTCCAAACACTCCTAAACAGTTTTCCCTTTGTACTTACCATTTTAATGATCGTTTTTAATTTATGCCATTTCTCCCCCAGAATTGTAAGCATTTAATGGCGACATTTGTCGCTTGTTGCAAGTGCGTCATATTCATTGCCACTTGAAACTCTGCAGTTGCATTAATTATGCATTTACATGTTGCATATGCGAATAGAATTCGAATATTATGCACTCTGAGCATTTAATGTGGCCATGTGTGTGTTTCTTTGTGTGTGTGTGTGTGTGGATCGCTAATGAACAAAATGCAGTTAGTGCATTTTGTAGCCTTTGTTGTGTTGGCCTACAGCTGCTGCCGTTGTTTTAATTATGTTAAAAGGCAGGGGGAAGGGGGAAGGGAGGTAATGCAACAAAGTTACAAATGTTTTGCGATTGTTTTTGGTTTTTGGCGACACAAATGAGACGCCTTTGTCTGAATACGCCAAAATTTATGCGGCTATGAAATCGTAACGAGTTGCATTGAAACATTTCAAACAAACATGCAAAAGTTTGTACAGCAAATGAGTTGAAACAGCGTCTGCTTAACTATGCAAATACCCTATACTCAATTCACATCCTCCAACTGAGGGGGAGATTATTTTCTATGCTCCATTTAGGAGTTTAAAACGGGGAATTTAATCTCATTGGATTATTTTCCAACAGTCGGTGAGGAACTTATCCCTTTATCAGGCTCAGACATGAATGACTGAAGCTTTTCAGCCCTTAAAGCGGTGTCAATAGGATAAGCTGGAAAGTGAGGCTGAGTGGCAGCTCAGGCGTATACATAATATGCTTATATTTAGCATTTGCGTTTGCAGAGTATAACTAAGTATAAAACATATCTTTAAGTCTATATATTTAAAATTAATTATATTTGAACAGCACTAAGATACCCCATTTACGCAAATTCGAAGGGTATAATGCAAATTAACAACGTGCATTTTGTAAATCTGTTGGAGGCCATTTTTTAGTTTTAATTTAGATTTCTATAACAACGTTGTCTGGTTTATTATTTAATTAATTATGCACTTGCGCTCAACATTTTTATTATTATTAATTTAGCGCAGACAGTACTGGAGAGAGAAAGAGAAGGAAGTACTACAAAATAGAGAGGATAATAGAAAAAAAAAAATTGCGCCTTTTGCTTTGGCTTTTCCTTTATTACTACGCCTTCTACTTTTTTCACTGTTCATTAGCATTTGTTGGACATCAGCTTTTGCCACTCCTCTCTTTATATCACTATCTCTCTTCCTCTTTACTTTTTCTGTCCCTTTTTTTTGCCTGAGGAAGCTGATAAAAAAATTGCATAGTTTTTTCCCTTTTTGAACTCATCCTATTTCATCTTTTTCGCTTTGCCTTGTCTAACAACGTTCTCTATTTTTTTTTTTTTTTTTGAAGTTGTTGTTGCTCTTGTTGCTTGTTGATGAGCTTGTTGTGTGTTGTTTGCGGGGGGGCAACAAATGGGGGCGTATACAAGAGCGCAGGGGCGTGGTTCTGCTTAAGCAAGCATCATGATATGCGTATAGAAATAGGGAAAAATGTTAGAATGAGAGAATGAGCTAAGCTAATTTCCTCATGAAACTCTTTTGTGAAATTTCAACGATGATTCTTCATGATTCTTACGATGTTCAAATTAACATTTTTGCCTTATTACAGGAAACGAAAATATTAAGAAAAACAAGAAAAACTTTGGTCAGTTATAACTAATTAGGTGAATTTACAGTCAGAAAATATTAATAATGAAGTTGGGTTATAGTTTTTTTATAGAGTCTCTTACATTTGAATTTGTTGAAACATTTAAATGTTGGGAATTATAACAACCACTACAGCAACAAAATATAAAAAATCTTTAATGATTTCATGTATAAATACTCTGAAATTATGAGCAATGATGAGCAATCTATAAAATGAGTACAGTTGGGGGGCCTAAAAAACCTCCTAGCATTGGGAGCAGTTAACTCAATTTATATGCAATACATAAATGTTAATTTGTAAAGCGTATAATTAAATTTGATTATTCGATAGTTTTCAAACTTTAAAAATCAATTTCTCCCAAAAATATATCACCACCCCTTTTATGATGGAAAACTTGCTCTCTTCGCATAATTACTTTAATATTATTTTACGTTTTAAATGAGTTTTGACTGGTGGTGGAATTGTAATCTGGGCAGTCACAGCTACCCCTCATTTCCTCAACTTATTATAAGTATATTTTTTTGTTTTTAAGTGATATAGGTCACGTTAAGTGCAGAGGGGAGACTTACCTATTTCGGCACTGACATGAGCAACAATTGCCAGACAGAGCAGTGGCAATAGCCATGTTCTTCTTATTGTTGTTGTTGTTGTTGGTGTTGTTGTTGTTGTTGTTGTTCTTGGTTGTCTCGTAAATCCGATTATCGTTGGGTTCGAGGACGAGGGCGCTCTGCCAGGGCTGCTTTTGTTGTTGTTGTTGTTGTTGCTGCCGCTGTGTTGTAAGCGCCTCAGCAACATGTTGCTAGTGTTTTAAATGTTGCCAGCTCGTCGTATTTAATGTTGTTGTTGTTGTCTTGCACTTGTCTTGTGAGCTGTTATAATTTGGGTTTTCTTTGCTTTTGTTTTTGTTTTTGGTTTTCCTTTTGTCTTGTCACACTTACGCACATTCAAGTACGGGAAAGGAAATCAGAGGAGAGTGTTCGTTCGTTTGTCAGTTGTTCTGGTTGATTTTGTTTCTGTTGTCGTTATCAGATTTCAGTTTCAGTTCTGTTGTTGCGTCGTTTTGGCATTTACTTGATTTTTATTTTGTTTTGTTTTAAAGATTCTTTTCTTCTTTTTTTTGGTTTTGGTTTCCTCTCACACTTTATGCTTCTACTTTGAAAATTATGGAATTAATTTTCATTGATTAAACATTTTACAATTGTGCTGCAATGAAAATTTGAGAAAAGAATGGAAACAAACAAATTGTAGATTAGTAGTGAATTATCAAAAAACATTCTTCGTTGATAAATATTTTGACAAGGTTCATTCTACTTCTAAGTTTATAACATACAAGTTTAAGTTATTTGTAAAGTTTAAATATAATTTGAATATTTTTATTTTCTTGGTTTTTTTTTTTTAATTTAATCAGTTATTTTACTGTTAATTTATTCAGTTTTCTTGATTATTTTAAATGTTGGTATTAATTCACCATTCGTCATTTTCAATTGTGATGTTTAGTTTGTTTTATGTTACCAATTTATCGGGGTCAATTATTATTAATTTATTCGTAAGTATATTTTAATGCATAGTTTGGGGGACATTTAAATTCAATTCAGTTTATTTATTTTATTTAAAAAAGTTATAAGTTCTTTTTGAAGTTATATGCGTAACTCTACACTAAGCTGCATAAATATAAGCCCAATTTGAAATATTTTCATTATTTATAATATGTATTTAAAAGTAAAAGTAGCATTTGAAATCGACACCTGCCCCAATTCTTCCTCCACTCGATTATTGTGTATTCTAATCGTATTTGAGATTATGTGTAACAAAACAGACACACACACACACACACACTTTGAGGGAGATGCAAAGTAACACTTGACAAGTTTTTCCTGGAGCTTAAAAAAAATGATATTTCACACGTGTTGCATTTTGTCAATTGATACGATTTGAGTTGCTTTGAAATAATTTTCATTTTCCAATTATTTATTGAATTATGGGATAGATTAGATTACAAAAGTATATGCCTTGTGTAGATTGTTTAACAATTTCCAATCAAATTGTAGCCTTGAAATAGATACTTGTATTTGGATCAAATACTGTATAGAAAATTGGATTGGGTTCTGTGAAAACCTAATACTAATGAAGAAAACTTCTCAAAGAATTTTTCAATCGAATTTGCAAAGACCGAAACTTATTTTATTTTCCGCTTCCAAAAGAAACAAAACAAACAGAGCCATGCAACGTTGGCCAAAATTGAAGTCACTTTTATTGTGGTTTTACAGAGGGGAAAAGTGGATGGGATTGGGATGCTCAATTTCCTAAAAGTATGCAGCAAAATATTTAGCAATTTCTTGCTACTGTTTTCATAGCAAACTTTGTAGGAGGATGTTTGTCCAGTTGAAAATGAACTGTAGAGCGTAGGAGCCGTTGCTTATTGATTTCGTTGAAGGCCATACGTCCACGCGGCGTATGCGCAATATTTGCCTTTTGGCACTTGGCAAAGCGAACGAAGCGAGCAAAATAAATAAATAGAGCAGAGCAACAACAAACAAATAATATTAACCAAAAACTAAGCCAAAATGTTGTTGATGAAAACGTGACTGGACACATTATGTGGCCTGAACACACACACACACACCCACACACTCACACACACAATCATAACAAACACAAACACAAATACGACGTATAGTATATCAAACTTGGTAAATTTTCTGTTTTCTGGGGCACACAGTGACCATTAAAAGTCAACTGCTTATTCTCCCAATGCTACGCCATTTATATACATACACATTCTCTCATTTCGGGAGATTGTTCAAGTTTTGCCTTCCTCTAATATTCAGTTTATGATGTTTTATTGAAAAGTTATTTCATCTTTTGCGTCTTGCTAATATTTAGAAATATATATTTGTATTTATATTTATATTTATATTCTCCGAGTGTTTGTTTAATTCTGCCGCTTGGCAAAACGCATAATTAAAGAGGAACAACATTTTCTGCTTTTATACTCAGTATCAGAGACGGAAATTACCTCACGATAGCAACCAAATGACTCTGTCATAAAAGTTGTCTTATGTCATATGAAAAATCATAAGGCATGCAAAATAAAAATATAATTCCAATTACTTTGCAATCTTATAAAAGCGCGAAATGAGACAACGACAATCTGTCTCGACAGTCACAGTCATTTATATTCAAACGACTCAGCTCCAATTTTATGACACAAATTGGTTGTAAGAACTGTGCATTGGGAATAAAAAAAAATAATTAAAAAGATGTGTATTCAAAGTGTATCATTCAAATAGATAGAGATAAAAATATTTGAATACGATCTGTACTTTACTTCTGAATATTTGCTTATGGTTTGAGTTGCCTTTAAAGCTTTTTCAAGTTCTCACTAATTTAAATTGTTACTTAAAACTCGTATTATCAATCTAAAACTGTATTCAAAATTCATTCTTTTCTATTTTCCCATTGAAATAATGTAAACAGCAACTTCCTGTCTGTCTGTTAGCTAAAATAAATTTGATAAATATAATCTAATATATCGTTAATCAAAAACTCTTATATTTCCCTTTTAATTATTTTCTCGTTTTTCCAATGCTGACAGCACCTGTCTGTCTTTTCCCAAAGAATTCGTAAATTTTCTATTATTAACAAAATGAAATAAGTTAATCATTAAAATAAATCTGTAAAGTGTACAGTTAAAATTCTCATATTTCCAATTCAATTATTTGCAGCTTAGTTTAGAACTGGCAACACCTGTCTTACTGTCTATCTGTCTGTCGGTCTATCTGCCCGACTGTCTATCTGTCTATCTGTCCATCTCCATGTCGACTTTTGAGGCTAACAAATATCTTAGAAATTTCGTTTTTCGTTTTGTAACTAATCTTAAAGCCATTTGCTTTAAATGGCCGTCAAGAAGCGACAGGCAACTAACTAGCTGTCTATTCTGACTCTCCTCCCTTTCAACTCTCCTGCCGCCGACTGTCCTGCCGGGAGTCCTGGAAGTCCTTGATTGACAGGCGCTTTTGCTGCTGGCTGCCATTAATCAGCTTAAGCAGCTGGCGCGTGCAAAATTAAAATATCTGTTTGGGGCGCCAAATGAAGTGGCATCAAATTGTATCCAAGAATAAAGAAAATTTCTCAAAAGGAAATTAAAGAAAAAGGAAAGAAATCATAATAATTGTCGACATATATCTCACTTGACAGTATTTTATCCTATCCTATCCGATTTGTTAACTATTCTATTTGTTGTTATTTTCATTATTTGTTTAGGTTTATTATGCTTTTGATTTGTGTGTTTTTGTTTGTTTTTGATTTATTTTGGCCGCACAAAGTTGGCTTGTTAATCTCTTTTGCCATGTCCTTCAGATCCTTTTAAAGTCTTGACTCCGTTTTTTTTTTAAATGCCATGACATGAACTATGTGTGTGTTTCATGTAATTTCCCCTTGTGTGTGTTTCTCTTTCATTCACACACGTGTATTTGTTGCTTCATTTATTTCATTTCTCATTTCTTTGGTGACATTTCTCGTTTCGTCTTGTTTCGCTTCTTGTCGATTTCATTGCTCTCTACCTTTTGGAGCATTCTTCTGGTTTCATTTCAGCTTCTTTCGCTTGGCCTTGTGGTCATTCAACTGTAAGCGAACCTAGAACAGAGAGAAAAATACATAAAAAATTATTAGATTTTTCTTATACTTTTTGCTCTCATATATTTTGTGTGGGGTCAAAAGGAGGAGGAAGAGGGGATGGTCTGACTAAATTGCTTTTGTATGCATATGCCGAATGGTTGGATGGATGGCTGACTGGACATTGTTTGCCATTACTCATACATACACACATACATACACACATACATACACACATACAAGCACACTCACCTAAACAATCGTGGGAAATTAGGCAGAAACATATTTAAGGCGATTTTCTTGATGAGATATCGTTTAATGGTTGCTGTTTATCTTTGCACGTTCTTTTGGCCTCTAATGAACAGTCAGCAAGTCACAAAAACTTCGACTACTTTCCTCTCATCATATCACATTATAATCGTTTTCAAATGAAAATGAAAATGAAAATAAGCTTGTGCTCAGCGTGGCATCAAAATTTCTACATATTAAGTATATGCACGCATTACGTATACGTATTTGTTAAATTTCCATTGATAAACAACCTGAAAATGAGTAACTATCGCAATGGGACGCATTTAATGGCAACTAAATAATTCAAGATTCTTGAATTTGAGCCACATGAAAGCATAAAATGAACAATGTTGAAAGATACAATAAATTTATTGGGAAATGTATTTTTAAATCTTTGTGGTGTCATCGAGCCATGATTTAAATGATAGTGGGAGATTTCCCACAACTAAACGAATGTACTTCAGCTTTTTTTATGGTGTCTCTTTCGCAACAACAAATCATTATGAATAACTGAGATATTTCTTGGCTTTCTTTGGACAACTTTCAACCATTTACCACAGTTCAGTCAGAGTTTACAGTCGCTTTCTCAGTTAGTTATTTCTTATCAATGTTGGAGGCATTCAAATGCCTGTGTTGGCGGCATTAAACGGTTCATTAAGACACTTAACAATTGCCTGTGAAAATGGCAACAATGAGAGAAGAAATGGCAATTAAATGTTAAGGGGAAATCATTTTCCTTGACAAACAAATACCTATACAACAAAATGTAAACTGTGCTCGTTTTTACTCAACAAGTATTTGGTTTTTATTTTAATTAAACAGTAAAACAGAGTAGAGCCATAAATTTAAAGCGGGTGTAACTATAAATATACCTTGAGTTATGTTTATGGCTTAGAAAAGCGTCGAACGAGTCGCCGACACGTGAGTCTCGCATTAAAAATGGCAATTTTGTTATTGTTCCTGCTCGTTTGCCATTTTCATAATTTGCACAATATTTTAAGAGACGAGACAGGAGAATTTGCTAGGTACCAGCCAGGATCAGTGACTGGCTGACCATATTGTTTATGGCCAGGACGAGTGGCTAAGCCAAAAGCTATTGCCATTGGCTTATATTCAGCTTTTGCCTCGACGCAAAGACAAACCCATAAAAATGTCACAATTCATCAACGCCGCTAAGTAGTTTCGTATTTTATAACATTCAACGGGGATAGCAAACTTTTTGTTTATATGTGCGAATACATAGTTACTTTAAATAAATCTCTCGTTTTTTTTGGCTAGAATTTTGGAGCTGGATCTGGAGCTTTTAATCTGACCTCAGCGTATTTTTTGCCAACTAATTAATGCAGTGTTGACCCCAATGTTTAATATAGTGATATAGTATTTACTAAACTTAAATGTAAATTTATACTTATGTCCTTTTCTCGTTAAAAGCTTTTTAAAATTAATAACATTTTTTTGCATGCATTATAATTTGCATTACTTTCAGTATGAAAATATATTTACAAAGACAACTAAACAACTTTACTGTGTATTAGTTTCTCATGAATTTTAAGCTTGGAGCTGGTCAGAAATTAACATAACGCCCACATAGATGACGTCAATGCTGGCAAACAACATCTTTGCAATATGAATATTTAAGATGGCTTCAAAGAGCTGTAAAATTATGAAGTCAACTGGAAAATTGTAAATCAAAGCAGAAGAATCATTTATTTGTTTATGAAAGCACAAAAAAACGCCATTAAATTCCACTTTATATATCGACAAGAAGAGAAGAGCTTTATACTGTAAGTATAAGGTTTGAAATTTTAAACGCAAAGCTTTAATGCTCTTTAAAAGCTTATTTCATAAAGTACATTAAATTAAAAAATATTTGAGCTTTTATCAATTAAGCTTTGGCTTTGAGCCTTAATGTGCTTTCGCAGATAGTTTTTAGATCTATAAGGTCTTTTAAAAAGGTTATCCTTTAATGCAATGCAATTAGCTTTCAGGCTTAATCAATTGTTATAAATTAATATTAAAGTTTTTCTTTAAGCTTTAATGTGCTTTCACAGCTATTTTTTTGAGCTACAATTTCTTTTAATGAGGATTTATTGAAAATAGTTTTGAGCTTTAATCAATTAAGCTTTGGCATTATTAATGTGCTTTTCAGCTGCTAGCTTAAAACTTTGCTTAATTTACTTTTAATTGTTGATTCTTAAAATGAATTTGTTTAATTAATTGTTTTAAAATTTTCATGTGCTTTTAAGAACTTTATTTAGTGTTTTACAAATGAAGAAGTGCTTGATAAATTCAGCTTTCCCACATTGTCAGCTTATGTTATAAATATATATTTTTTAATAATATTTTACTCACACACATACACGCACACATACACACAGAAGAAGAGGTCCCATTTGGCTGCTTTATGCGAAACATGCGTCATAAATTCGAAAAGCTTTAATTGACTTGCCAACAATTAACCGAACCATGGCAGCTTTGGCTCATAATCAACAAGGCAACAACTTAAACAATTTGCCATACTTGCTACACACAGCACTCTCCAAGTCCAAAACAAAATGGCGTCGTTTCGCATCGCTTGTGTTGACAAAAATTAACAATATTTTCACATATATATCTATCGATGGAAGAGTCAACAATGTCCAAATACGCAGCAAAGTGTCAGAAAAGCTTTTAAAAAATTTCTACCATGGTTTAATGCTTGCTCACTCGCCTCTTTCTCTCTGGGTCCCTTTCCTTTTTTTCTGAATTTTATTAAATGCATTTATTGCTTTTTTTTTTGGCGAGTTTTTTCTACAATTTGTTGTTGTTGTTGTTGTCGTTGCGGCTGCCACTGTGAAAAGCTCATGCATTTAAGTTTTTTATACTGTTTACGCCATTTTAACTTTATTGTTGTTGTTATTATTCTGTGGCCAACAATGCTGTGGCAAGACAGAGACAGCAACTGTCGGTATATGTGTGTGTGTGTGTGTGTGTGTGTGTGTGTGTGTGTGGATAGACATGGCAAAAGTGAAATGGTTATCGCGCTTGTTTGATTTAATTTATTGGCTTAGCGCCATTGTGGCCTGATGTGCAACACTTTACACACAACACTCTTTTTTTCCCCCTTTTTTCCTCCCCTTGGAGGGTAAAGGGTGCGAAGAGGGGGGTGGGGTAGAGGGGTAGCTGCCCTGAAGTGGCTTTTTGGGAGACCAGCGAGCGCTTCCAGTCAATCTACTCGACTTTACAGTTTGTTGCATGTTGTTGAGTTTTTGCAGCTCGCACTTTTTATATGATTATACCTCGTTTTTTCGCGACACACCCTAAAGGGTGTTTACACTAAAACTTTGTATAAACAAAACAGTCGACGCTTCAAAGTGACAATCGAGGATTTTATAAAATGTGTAAGTTTAATTTTAAAATATAAACAGGGTAACTCACAGTCGTTAACTAATGCTGACTACTTGGTTTTTATTTTGTGCACTCGCTGTTGGCTATGATAAAAGCTGCTGATTGTTGGCCGTGTCTTGTGGGCTCTGGCCGAGACCTGTTTGCATTTGTATTTCATTTTTGGCCAAAAGGGCTGCTGGAGTTTTAATATAGTCAGAACTGTAGCCTCGAAACAGGTGCAGTTTACACTAGAAACCACACCCTGTTGAAGTGGTTGTTTACAACATTCTTTTATGACAAGCTGACTAAGCTTATGGACTGAATAAATTAATTATTTTCCTATTTATTAAAATGTTTTTATTATGTTTTTGATTAAAACCATTTAAAGCGGCACGTTTTCGATCAACTTTTACAACCCTTATAGCATGTTCAATCAATTACAATTCCCTATTTTATTCACGCTTCTTTTGACAACTGAAGAAACCCAAAAACCACCACAAGTAACTCCCACAATTTGCTCTGCAGAACAATGTGCAAATTATTTACACGAAAAGCCAACAAAAACACTTAACAAGTGCGTTATATATGTTGTAAATTGAGGAGATACCCTGTAATAAGAAAGGGATGTTAGAGAAGGAAAGCTTACAGAATAAATCAGAGCTTATTTTCAAAAGTATTAAGAACAAAATCATCAATTTATTAATAGATTTACGAAATCGCTTAGAAAGATATTGTGATAAAACATTTAATTTTAGGACAGTTAAAAAAAAAAATTTAGTAATAATAAAATCTGTAATAATATTTCTGAAGTTTAAATTGAATTGAATTTGATTGATTCATTTGATTCATTTATTCTTCATTATTCCACAACAAGAGAAGAGTAAATTTTAAATTGAATCAACTACAGAATTTCTATTAGTCGCATATTCACAAAAACCATTCTAAGTTTGAAACCCCCAGAACAGTTGTCATCTGTGTAATGGAAAATGAAATCAAAATAAACAAAATTAAAACTAAGCAATTGAATTTCTTCAATCGCATGCTATAAATTATGCAATAATAACGAAATTATGTGTTGAATTTGTTCCAAGAAATCAAATGTTGTAAATCACCTGGGCATCGATTGTTGTACAATTTGTTGTCGTTGTTGTTGTTGTTGTTGTTGTTGTTGTTGTTGCCTGAAGGCAATGTATATATTTTTTGTGGGTGGCTTTTAGGGGATTTGGCTTTAATTTTAATGTGAAACGCACTTAGGAGGCATTTACGTGGCATACATAAAGAAGGCTTTCATTTGCCTGCCTCAAAGTCACATGTCACATACATTGAAAGTTTGATTCGGCAGCCTGTAAACACCAAACAGACGCCAAGTCACGCACACCCCAAAAGAGGAGAGAAGGGGAAGGGGAAAAGGGGGGAGCATATCAGAAGTTGCCACACAGAGACACATGTCACAATGTGAGGGGAGAGGGTGGTAAGGGAGGGGGTGGGGGTGGGGGTGTTAGCCAGGCTATTTGCTTGCCCTTTTTTGACATTTGCTGCCAAAGTTGATATTATTAATTTACAGCGCGTAGCACAGGCGATGTGGTGGTGGTATGTGGCATGCCACAAGCATTTTCCTACCACTTGCCACATTTATCGGCAAGTTTGTCACCACACGCGAGAGTGAGAGAGAAGACATACACACACAACACAACTCCCACACACACATACACACACACACACACACACAGGACACGAATGTAGGCTATAATCATAAAATCATTTTATTGCTCTGGCAATTTCATTATTTAGGATTTTAATGTAATTTCTCCCAGTTGGATTTAACGTGCAACATCTCGAATTTCACTTGCCTAGGCGATTGCCCAGGCAATTGACTCTAGCCTTGGTCAAAAATATATATAAATATATATATATGTGATATTTATTTAACTAAGTACACGTTCGAGGTCAAAGGAGACACAATTTTGCTGTGCAGCTATTTGACTAATTAATTTGCAAAAACTCATTTCTCATTTCATTTGTTGTTTGCAATTCTCAAACGTGTGCTTAACACAACTTTGTGTGCTGCAAAGTGTGAAAGAAAACAGAATGAGATGAGACAAATCGACTTTAAATACCCTGTACGTTAGGGTGCATTAATTTGTATGGGCCAAATAAATTTGAAAAATGGTAACCTAAAACTTGTAATCTATGGTGTAACCTAAAGTGTTATTTCTAGAAAACTGTAATTTTCATCATCATCCATTTCAACTCCCCGCTTTTTGAGTAAAGTAACTTAATTTTTTTCGTAATTTTTACCATATTATTATTAGCATATCTTAAGTGTTTTTAGTGCAATCCTGATTGGAATTAAAGCTCTTGTTAGGACCAGGACTTTAAAAATTTCATAGAATCAAAACTCCAACTGTCCTTTAAACATGCCTTTCACGCAAAGACTAAAAGAACTATGTTTTCTTGGTGAAAACATCTTAGAATTGACCGTAGATAACAAGTTTGGCTTGCCGTTTTTTTGCAAAAGAATTGATGAACCCTACTTAAAGGTACTTTAAATTTTTTTCACATTCAGAAGACTGTTATATAAAATTGCACAAGACTGTAACACTTTTGTTTAATCATTTTTAAAATAAACTTCAGGGAAAAACAAGTCCCCGAGGATTAGAGTGTTAAGTACAAGGAAAAAAGAAATATATTCGTGGTGTGACTTTTGGTTAGTTGCACATAAATTTAGATTAGAAAAGGTAATTCCCATATGAGTGTACTCATAAATGTATTTGTTGTATGTGAATGCATGCCTGTCGTAAATTCATCACCAAATATCAACGCACACCATCTAGAGCCAAAGCATAAAAACAAATAAAATGAAATGAGAAAATGAGAAGAAAAACAAAAAAACAAATAAATAAAGCAAGCATGAAAAATGTTTCGTGTGTGGTTAAAAATTTGCGTGTTTTTTACTTATGTGATTCGTTTGAGCTTATCCCTTTTTCTTCCCAGCAGGATAACAGTTTATGTACAAACACGCAAAAAGAGAGACAGAGAGAGAATTGTAGAGAAAAAGAGAGAGAGAGAGAGCGTAAGAGAAATTTGCATACGATTTGCAACACTGCCACACAGTGTTGCACAAATTTGCAATGCCATATTTGGCTGCATAATAAAATATTTCACGCTAAGATAATTTCAATTGTTTGCATGGGGCAAGTGGCATTGCCAACATGTCGCGACATGTGACGAGTAGAACAAGTAGTGTGACTAGAAGATACTCTATATAAAGTGCTCACTTGAAATATTATTACAAAATTTTGAATATAAACGCTTAATGATTAAGTTGATTTTTGTAATTGTTGTAGAATTTGTATACCCTATTTGATTTCAATTTATACAGGGTATTATATATCTTTTTTTCTATATATGACATATGGAGACTAGACAACTGGGCAGACCTTAAAACAATGCGCCCAAAAGCAGACAACAGAACAATCCTCCAATGTGAATTCGAGCCAAAAATATGATGATGCATGGACGCCAGACGTTGCAACTGCCAGGACCCCATATCCCATACTTGTTCGGTCTGCAAACAACAAAACACACTCCGACTCTGACTCTGACTCCAACTCCGACAGTAACAGCTCCAGACAGTCGGCAAATAAGCAGAGAGGAAGCCGGAAAAAATACTGAACTGAAACTATTTGCCATTTCGTCAAATGCGAACAACGCCAAAACATCATCATTATAAAGCGAGCTTCTGAATTTATGACACATGTCCCAAGCTCATATGAAAAATATCATTTTGACTGTGTGGTAACAGTTTTTCAGTTTTTCTAACTTCCACCCCACTGTCCACCCCACTGTCTTTTAAGTAGGGGGCGTGTTTTGCGGTTTGCTGCGCCTTTGTTTATGCAGCAATTTATGGCATGCAAAGCAGAAGCAAACACATGACAAGGACAATGCCCAAACATGGTCGACCTCTGGTAATACGTTGAGCAAATATTTATGCAGTTGGGCTTATGGTAAAAACAGGACAGATCACATACATACATACATAAATATATATAACATATATCTGTCGGGGTCATCGAGAGTTGGGGAAAAGGAAAGTCGTGAGTGTCAAAGCCATTAATATTTTTATTAGGTTTACTCCGAAATGTTATAACGATTGCATACGCTGAACAAACGTTTCACTCTGTTGATGTTTAATTAGTTACACGAGATACACACTCACATACACTCACATACACCCACACTTAACCACACACTCAGTCATTCACACATTGAATATGACAAGCGCATTAATTGCTTTTTTATTTGCTCGCTTTATCGCTGGATCAAAACATTGTGTAAGCGCATTTGGAATCGATTTAGTTCACTATAGTTCACAGTTATAGCAACTAATTAAAATCAATATGATTTCTAGGCTTCACTATTAATAAAGTGATACATGGACATACATAATTGTTCTCCAGGGTCACTTGACATGTCATAATGTCAATCATTACATTTTACATTGCATTTACCTATAAAGCGACTTTCGTGGTCACAGTATTTATATTAAGTATTAAAGTAAGTAATGAAATAAAGAAAGGCGTTTATAAATTTGTCTGTGTAAATTGAAAAAAATGTATATACAACATTCTTCATGATTATTCGATTTTTAGGTAATTTCGGCAACTATTCTGAGCTACAAAATTTAAGGACAAAACAAATTCTATCGTTATATTTTTAGTACATTTTTATTTTATAAATGCAACTAAAAATGGTATGTTCTCTATGGTCAATTTTTTAATTTTCTTCATGATTATTAGATTTATAGGTAATTTCGGCAACTTTTCTAAGCTACAAAATTTAAGGAGACATTAAAATCTATCGTTATCTTTTTAGTACAATTTTCATTTATAAATGCAACTAATAATGCTATGTTCTCTATGGTCAATTTTTATGTGTATATCGCAAGTTTTTGCTACTGAATTTAATTTAGTTTTAAAATTAAATAAAAATACTGATATATATTTAAAGATTCACAAATAATTCACAGAATCATAAATATGTAAATCGATCAGTTAGCATTAGAAAATGGCGGAACTCCTGTGCTGTTAACCCTATTTTTGTATTGATAAAGAACTTTGCCAATCATTAGGCGTCATCTGTTGAATTTTTATCTGTTGAAAGGAAGCCCACGCCGCCAGCTGTAGAAACCACTTTGATAAAGAAAATATTCCCAACAATCAAAGGGCAAACAAAAGACGGCAGAATACTGAGTTATTGGGTGAGTTTCAGGGGAAATCAGAGGGGGACTAAAGAGTCTGCCAAAAAAGCTCAAAGGGGACAAACGAATGGCGGCGAAAAGAATCAAAATGCGCGCTTTTTAATGTTAATTCTTGATGGGGGCCTGGGAAAGTGAAAAATGAAAAGTGTGTGTGTCGTGTGTCCTTTATGTTAGTCTTGCTGTCAAGTGTTTTGTTTGTTATTGTTGTCGTTTTTCCCTTTGCATAAGAAATGCGCTACTCAATTGCTGAGAATTGGGGAATGTTTTTGTTTCTTAGTCGCGACAGGTGAAGATGACGAAACGTCAGAGTGTTTATTATTTCTTTTGTTTGGTTTGAATCAAGCCAGACTAAGTCTCAGCCATCTAAAGAAAAAAAGAAAAATAAGAAACGAAAGAAACCATGTAGAATACTCCACAATGTTCTATTATTATTTTATTTTTATTTTGGCTACAGACCAGTTTAACTAAATGCTGTGCAGTCAGGCCTTTAGTTTGAACAAGTTCCAAAATAGAAAATAAAGCAACGCTTGACCCCTGACCCCCATTTGACCTTACTCATGCGCTTGATTGATTGCACAAACGAAATGGAATACAAAAAGTAAACTAAGCGTCCTGCGGACAGGTGAGTTCAGATTGTACCATCTAAAGGTATGCTACAAATTTAACTTGCCAAGCAATTCCCAATCAAAAATGAACTTAACTCAAACTTGAGTTTCCTGACTCTTTTCAGAGAGCTGAGAGTCCAGTTTTGTAATTGTAACAAATGAAGCGAGTGCTCGGGCATTTTTCAAATAATAAAAAAAAATCCAAGGAAAGTAAAGTATCTCCATTTTCTTATCCCCCTTTGCTTATGGCCATGGCAGGTCCTTCAACTTGTGGCTGTGTAATGAAGTCGCTATTGAGTTTTCAAGTTGTCTGACTGATGATTTGATTTGCTTCGTTTGCTTCTCAATTGGCCGCTCCATGATACGAATTGAAAGGGAACGTAGACGGAGAATATTCTAAAATTTCCAAATTTAATTGCATTTTACTTACATTTCCTCAATGAGGCTCTGCTCAAATCTCTTTTAGCATTTGCATAAATCCATAATATTGCAAACATTTTGATTGAATATACATGGCCAAATACGATGCCATATTTGCATATGATTTATAATTTCAAATTTATATTACATAATAATATATATGTATGGTTTGCGAGACTGTTTTGGCATAAATTATGTTATTTATTATTGCATTTTCTCCAATTTTTGTTTTGTTTTTATTGCATCCATAAATTATGTGATATTTTCCAAGAAGATTTCAACGCGTTTTTAAACACAAAAGCTTTGATTGCTATGAATATTTTATTTATATCTGTGGATATTTATTATTTGTGATAATTAATAGTCTTGATTTATTAGAAATTTGTTTATTTTTATATCTCATTAGCAGTATTTTGTTTCGATTTAAATTGCATGTAATTTACATTATTAAATATTTATTTAGTATTTCTTTTTGAACGTCAATAAATAATTATTTAAATAGTTTCTCTTTTTTTATAACAACAATAGAATTTATTGATCATTTTATTAGGATTATTTATTTATAATAAAGTATTTATTTTGTGTTTATTCTTTTAAGTATTTTTTTTGTTCTTAAACTTTAATATTTTTAATATTTTTCCATCTTAAACATTTTATATCTTATTATCCCATCAGCCCAAAAACACTGAAACTCGTCTTTCTCAACTAAAACAGGGTCTAAATGGTGAATTGTGGCCCGGCTTAGGATCGCTCGAGATTCATTTGGTTCCCATTGCACGTAACGCACATTACAAGCACCTCAGCAGCATTTCCCTTTCCTCCCTTCTCTCCTTCGCCTTTTCCACTTGCTCCCTCTGGTTCTCCTTCTGTTTGCCACATGTGCAACGGCGCGTATAATTCGCAATTTAAATTTTCAAAATAATGTTGTAGGCAGCGTTTTTTCTTGTCGACATTTAAATATTTAACGCACAGCAAAAAATCGAAAATAAAAAAAAATAAATAAATGAGAACATGTAAAAAGCCGTTAAAATAACGTTAAGCCGGAGCGAGAAATGAAATGCAACGTTGCCTTTTATGTTATGAGTCGCCTCACGAAAGAGACACAAATACGAACGAGGGTCAACCATTTAGGCCAGGCCAACTGGTCGACAGTCTAACAGGCCGGTTCGGTTGTCAGTCAGTCAGAGAGTTAGTCAGTGAGGGGGAAGGTCAGGTTACCATCAGGCGACACACGTGCACTTGTCTCTCTCTCTCTCCCTCTCTCTCTCTCTCTCTCTCTCTCTCTCTGTGCTCCAGCAGCGGGAACGATCCCGGAGCAACCTTTGCCAACCATTGCAGCCGTCGTCATTGTCCGCGTCGTCGCATGTGGTCATTAAAGGAATTTCCGTTGTGGTCATCGAACCGTGAATTAAAATGTGCACACAAAATGTGACCGTCTCTTGGTTTCAGTTTTTGTTGTTGCTGCTGCTGGTTGAGGGAGGATTCGATGTTGCATGCAACAGAGGGAGGACGCACCACAAAAATGTTACGTTCGGTAAAAAAAATAATAATAAAAAACTTATTTGGTTTGATTCTTGATGCAGGTTGAACTTGGAAATTAAACAGACAGACCAGCAGCAAGAGAAACAGGTGGCTTTGAACATTTTCATTTGTACACATTTCTTTTTGAAGGTAAAAAATATTAAAATGGGCATAAAGTATATCTCAATATAGCATTTTCTATGTATTATATCATAATGTTTACTGACAATCTATTTGCCTTAATTAAATTCTTTGTCTACCCAGTTAGTTTTCTCTTGGAATTAACAAGTATTTTTCATTTATACTTTTGAATTAATGTTGTAAGGAATTGACGTTTTAGGTTTTTTTTTAAGGTTTTCTTATGATTTGTGAGTTTTTATAGACATTTAATTTTTTTAATAAATTTATATTTCATTTGATATTTATTTAATTAAGTGAATCTGATAATTTTATGTAAGTCTCAACATTCAAATATTTTTATTTATTCAATATAAATTATTCAATTTTAATTATATAGCTTTTTCTATGTATTATATCATAATGTTTACTGACAATCTATTTGCCTTAATTAAATTCTTTGTCTACCCAGTTAGTTTTCTCTTGAAATCAACGAGTATTTTTCATTTATACTTTTGAATTAATGTTGTAAAGAATTCAAACTTATTTTCACCTGTCACTTTCAGTTTGATGTTAGTTTTAGAATTTAGTACTTTATTCGCTGACTTTGTCATTTACTGTATTTATATTGATGTTTTTCCAGTTTCTGCTCAGTGAAAATATTTCATATGTACGATATATTCCCTGATTTATGGCTTATACATACATATATACACATGTATATTCCATATGCTCGTCATTATGACAACACATGCAACAGCTCAGTTGAGTTTTGTTTAGTTGATTTCTCATCTGCAATGAGCAAAATTCAACAAAAGTTGCTTAGATATATCTACAAGCATATTTTATACTATACAAAACTGGCCGATTTTACTTCAGCGATATAAATGTATATATTGCCAGGCATGACACATTTTTTTGCAAAATGAAGAACACCAACAACAACAACATCAACTACGACAACGACAAATAAAAATCGTTGCGCGCTATTTTTAAAATTTGTAGCGGCTATGATATAATTTTGCCGATTTGCTTAGCCGGCGATTTATACATATATGCAACATATATACAGATTTTTATATATTATACATATATATATAAACATTTTATTTTCGTTTTCGCTTTTAGCGCAGAAAATATTTTCAACATTTGCTCATTTTTCGAAAAAAAATATTGAAAAAAAAAATTAAAATAACACAAATCACACATATAATTTTATTTAGATTTGTTTTATTTAGTTGTTGCTGCTTTTGTTGTTGTTGCTGTCTTTGACAACAGTTTTATGCGTTCGATTTACTTTTAGCTGTGACATAAATTTATGTTTAATTTTGTCGCTGAATTTCTATTTCATGTGAGTTATTACAAGGCAAACATAATGCAAAAGGTCGCCGAAGTTATTTATTCAATTCCTTGAAATATTTTCTTGTTGAAAACATATTTTGATTTTCAAATTTTTTGCTAGTTTTCCAAAGCACCGGAAGCTGTTTTCAAGGACAAAGTGTGACGTTTTAGCTTTTTTTTATAGTTTTCTTATGATTAGTGAGTTTTCATAGACATTAAATTTTTTTAATACATTTATATATCATTTTATATTTATTTAATTAACTGAATCTGATAATTTTATGGAAGTCTCAACATTCAACTATTTTTATTTATTCAATATAAATTATTCAATTTTAATTATATTTAGTCAATTTTATAATATTTTTTTTATCATTTAGTTTTTAGAAATATTTTATAATAATTTTTCATATATTTTGTAAAATATAAAATTTCTTAATATTTTAGCAACAAATTTATAATTATTAGTTTTTACTGATTATCAATATATTATTCTTTACATTATTTAATAATTTATACATAATTATTTATTCTATGAACTTTCCAAGAATTTTTAAGATACATTTTTTAAATATGTTTTAAATTTAAAATTTTTTTTTGTTTTATTCATAATATTTTATATATTTTTTTTTATACTATTCATTTGCTTGTGATGCTTTTTAAATTTTTTTTGCTTACTTTCACATAACTTTAGCATATATACTAAGTATATCTGTACATAACTCAAAATTTAAATTTATATATTTTCTTGTTTGTTCACACGCGCGCTGATTACTGCCAATTGTTGTTCGTTATTTGGTTATTGCTGCTGCTGTTGTGTGGGCCAGGCCAAAAGTGACAACTCAACGTCACATACAATTCGATTCAATTCGAGTCGAGTCGAGTCGAGTTGACTTGCTTTCGTTGGTTGTGAAGCCGAGCGAAAGAGACGCGCGCGTTTTGGGGAATCGTCCACGTACTCGACGCACGACGTTCAAAGTGAAACTGAAATCCACTTGATGGCTAAAAAGGCAGCCAAAGCCAAAGCCAAAGAGCCAAGGCAGCAACGGCGACGGCGACGACGACTGCGACGGCGACTGCGAAGTTGGCAGCGCAGCAGAGGCAGAAAAGCCACCCCTAAGTGGCTGCCGCGCAAAATGCTGCCGGCTGCGTTGGCGCTGACGTTGACGTTGACGTCGCTGTTGACGTTGGCGTTGGCGTTATTGTTGTCTTTGCCATTTCTTACAGCTGACGTCGACGTTAACGCCAGCTGCGTTGTGGCCGTCTCGCGTGTTGGTCAAGTGTTTTGGGCCCAATCGACCGACACAGTCACAGCCACAGCCACAGAGAGGCATGCCACATGTTTCCCGTCTTTTGTAGACTTTTTCCGTTGTTGTTATTGTTGTTGTTTTTTGTTTTTGTTATTGTTGTTTTACTATAAATTTGACTTTGGCATCTGCGGGCAACGTTTCCTTTTTGACTGGATTTAGAATTGAACGTTCTTGCTTTTGTTGTTGTTATTTGTTGGCCCGGTTTTTATCTGCGCATAATTTGATTACTTGATCTTACGTTTTTGTTGATGAAATATGTTTGCTTTTACGGCCTGAATTCAATTGTTGGCAATAAATTTAGACGAAAACAGTTGTCCGAGTAATTGACTTATATACTACAAATTGAGATTTACATAAATACTCCTAGTATAACATATTCAGACACTTGTTTCTTGACCAACAGCTTCAAGTGCATTAACTAAAAAAGTCAAAAGATACAGCAATTAACTCTATCGTCTTGGAGCTTGAACATAATAAGAGTTGATATGAACATAATGAACCATATTATAATCCTCATAAATAAAATTATGAACATTACAAGGTTAAAGTCTAATGACAAAAGTATTTCTATGGACCATAATTTATCCAATTTTGTGACGGATAATATATCAATTAACTCAAAAATATGTAATCTTAAAAAAAAAATAAAACAAGTACGTCTAAAATATATTAAACACATTGGTAGCTTAAAAGCTGCGGAGGTGTCAATTTAAGCGATTTTTAACGGTTTTCCGATAAACTTGCGGTTTTTTACCAAGAGACTTACATTAAACATTTAGATTTCCGATAAGGAATTATTCCTCATCATAACGCTTAAACTATCTCAACGTTTTTATGCAAACAAGCAGACTGACTGAATTTTCATCTTATTTTGAAAGTTAAAAATTGCAAATTATCTTTTGAGCCAATTGTTGGAATTACGTTACCATTCGACGCGTATTTTTATTACAAATCAATAACAATTTAAAAATAATTCCAAGAGACTCCAAAGACTTTATTGGCGGGAATCGTTTAAGTTTTGCTTTCGTCACTAGCACGGACTGCCGTCCCCAGTGATTTCTTATTGGAATTCGCTCAAAATGTTCATCAGATAGTTTCCCACAATTGTTCTCCAGAATATTCTCCTTGACGATCGGTAAATTTTTCGGTAAATTCAAAATCAAATAATTTTTGTCTATCTTTATGTTTTTCATACCGCAGGTCTATATATTAGTGTACTAACTGGAGCACATTATTATATACAGATCGTTTTATATATCAAGTATTTTGGCCAAAACCATTAAGTAACGGCACAAATCTAAATAGCCAAAATATTTACACAAATAAATGTGCTCAATGAACTACAAATTTGCCGCTTTTCATCCGAAGAAAACCAACTGCTGGGCGGATGATTTACAGATGTGATCTACTTGTGGATCGGCTGAGAATGAAGAGAAGAGGGGGGAACGACCCATAGAATTATTTTCAAGTTCAGGCATAAAAATATCAGCGCTAATGTTCCGATTGACATCAAAAGTTGTGTGGATATTTGGGTCACAGACAAAACAGACATTAATTAGCCGAAATGGCTGGAAAAACTGAGATAAATATTCATAGATATTTGAGACAAACAGAGAGAGAGTGAGAGCAAAAGGGAAAGAAAAGGAGAGAGATATGCGAATTTGCATGCATGAGATTTATTTTTGGCGCTTGACAAAAAGTGCTGCAAAAGAAAATGAATTGAAAACGCACTGAAACCTCCAAAAAGGACAAAACAGAGACAAAGAAAAAGACAAAGGCAAAGGCGAAAGAGAAAGAGAACGACTAAAAAAATAGCTGGCCGGCGGCCAAAACAAAAATTCGTACGTAGATAAATTCAGATACTCTACAAACGAAAAGTCTACACAACTAAGAGAGCAAGAGAACGCCAAGCAACAGAGAGAGAGAGAGCCGTCGCTGCCAGCGTCAACAGTAGCAGCAGCGAAGGCGGCAGCATTGGCGGCGTCAGGCGAATGAGCGTAGCAAAACAAAGACGGCAAACAACGGCAGCGTCTTCTTGTATTACAAAAAGGTGGCCGCAAAATTGAGGCAACTCCATCTGACACCTGTGCGTGTGCTTCTCCCCTCTCTCTCTCTTGCTCACTCTCTCTGTCTCTGTCTCTCTCCACACGACTCGTTTATTAATGAGGCATGAGGCTGCTGTTGTTGTTGTTGTTGCTGCCACGCGCCCTCTCGCTGTAGGCAGGTGTCTGAACAGGTAGCAAATTCTACTCTCAGGTAACGCATCCAATGCGTTTCATTGTGTAATTGAGTGTGTTGCCGACTCTTTTATTATTTATGTGTTTTCATTTTATTCGCTACCGTTTGCTCCCTTTCTCCCTTTCTGTTATGCTTTCTCTCTCTTTCCCACTCGATTGCCTTGCTTAATCCTGGCAACTGTCCATGCAAAGCAGATGCTAAATATATTTTGGTACAGCGTCCGAATTCAATACGTTTTCCTCTTGGCCATCATCTGAGCAGCTGTTGACTGTTTTCCTTTCTTTATCGTGTTTGTGTTTTTTATTGATTTCAATGTATTTACCTGTGGGAACAGGTGTTGTTGGCCATATGACTGTGTGATTGAGATGCTTAACAGCATAATATGTAAGCGAAAAGAGTTTGGCGACTCTGAAATACTCTGGGCCAAGTTAAAGTTGATTTAAGATAGCCTTTTTATCCTTTTATCTATTGAAAACTAATGGTGTTCTCAAGAATTTGATTAAAAAATTATTTAAATATAAAGCACTAGAAAATAATATTTGCAATTCTTATAATAAGCAAGTTTATCACATATGTCACTTTCGTGATAATAATATTTTTTATCAAAAATGTAAATCAGAGTCTAAAAAAGTCTTAAAAATTCAAGACAATTGTCATTAAGTTTTAAGGGAATATTAAATTGAACAAACATGAAGATGAAAACACGTCTTGGCATATATTCATTTTCAGCTAAATAAGAAAAGTTGTAGATAACATTTTCATTGATTTTCCTGAAGCAAAGGAATAACTTTAATAAAATATATTGTAGAAAATCAAAACTTATATATTTAACATTATCATGCCATTTTATTTACAGCGTACTACTAATTCGATACTAGACATCCAGTAATATTCGTAATTAACTCAAATAGAGTTTCTTGACCTACACTAACCACCAAAGTATCTCAAAGATACTCTGCTCTCCTAACTGGTCCGATTCATTTGTAGACTGCACACGTAGTTAACCTCTTAACGGGCTAATTCAATTGCCGCAAAATGAGAATTTAACTTTTAATCCTCTTCTCCGTTTTTTTTTTTTTTTTTTTTGGCTGCGACACGCAAAATGAAATTGTGCAAGTGAAAAACTTGCCAACAGCCAAAGAAAATGCCGTGAAAATTAAGGAAAACTGAGACGGAGTCCTTGCAATGCGATTCGGGCCAAGTCGAGACACCCACGCAATTTTCCTACCTGGCTTTTATTCGTGACTTTACTTGGTTCCACGAGAGGGTGGGAGAGAGAGTAGGGGTAGATGATGGAAGGGTGGAAGGGTGGAAGGGTGACAAAGTGAGGGTGTTGAAAATGTGTGCGATATGTCTGCAGAGTTGTCGGAGGTTGTCGAGCGAAATGTTGGCAATGTTCGCGCTTCGTTAGCTTTAATTTCAGTAATTTGCAGCGACGATTTGGCCAAAAACGGCGACCAGACGCCGTTAAAACAAAAGTAAAATAAAATCCGACGCGACATTTTCACGAATCAAGACGCAACACACACAAAAGCAACAGCAACAACAACAACAACAACAAGGGCACCCACAATGCCAACTGGGAGCAACTTTCGCTCTCGCTGGGGACAAACAGAGACGTTGCACCTTCCCTTCCTCCCCTCCCCCCCCCCCCCTCCCACTCCACCATTCCCCTTCCTAATGCAACTGCCTACAACTCTCAACTCTCGCTTAATATTTAATGACCAGTGGAGTCCAGGAGTCGTTGGAGTTGGTTTGCCAAGGGGGTTGGGGGTAGAGTTTAGGGGTTGACGGTTGGGGGATGGGGGTTGGGGGAGCTCTGTGTTGTCGAAAAGTCTCGTGCACTGTAATTGCAAAATGTTTTGCCATGGAATTTTATTTACATTTTCCATGAGCTGCAGAAAACTCCTAGGACTTGCCTCAGACGCCAGCCTGAAGTCATTTGCTTTCCCTCTCTCACTCTCTCTCCATCTCGCGCTCTCTATCTCCATCTCTTTTTCTCGCCTTACGCTTTCGGTATCTGACTGAATTCCAATGCGAATTCGTTTCATTTGAAAGCTTTTCATTTCTGTCTGCTTGCCGCGTTTTGTTTTCTTCCCCACCATTTTCCTCCCTATAATGAAGTATACGAATTTGCTAAAAAGCTGGATTTCCGTTAGCATGTCTTCCTCTTCCGACAAGTCTTTGTATGTGTGTGTGTGTGTGTGAGTGTGTGTGTGCGATTCTTAACTAGTTTAGATTCGTGTATTGCGCGAACAACTCCAGCAAAAGGCTTAGCAAACGTTGTTTGGAAAATCTTGGTTTATGTAGTGCAGGAGCTGCTGAACGAGTTCAAAATATATCAGCGGAAAAGAGGAGCTGTACACTGCTAAAAAAAAATGTTCTAAAATCAAGATTTTGGTCTCATAACTAAGATTTTTGGTCTTAAAAATGCGTCGAGAACATAAAATTCTTAAATTATGAGAACACATCCTTTATTTAAGAACATTTTAAATAAAACCAAGCTCTTATTTTAAGAATAAATGTTCTTAATATTAAAATAAAAAATAAAATAAATAAAAATTATTTTTTATATTTATAATTTTGTTTTTTTATTATGGTTTATTTACATTTTATTCCGTTTTAGTAACTTTATAATTGTTATTCTTTAATTGGAAACGAGTGGGACTCGAACCGCCGCCTACTGCTTCAACTACTGTGCCAAAACCTATTTGTACTTTCCTAACAGTTTAAGATTTTTATTCTTATATTAAGAGTTTAAAATTTTTTAAATCTTAGTTTTAGGAATTTGGTCTTTAAATAATCTTATTTTAAGAAAAAATATTTAAGACGAATGTTCTTGATTTTAGAAGTTGGTCCTTTTTTTTCAGTGTATGACTCTTTTTTTACTCCTCTGCCACGAGGCTAATGAACATCTGAACTGAGATAGAAAACTCGAATGTCGTCAAAGTCAAAAGTAAATGCTAAACAAATTGGGTCAAGCTGAAAAACTTACGAAAATCGAATGTGTGGTTGCAACTTGGAGAAAAATTCCATAAGTAATCAAATCAAATCGAATATCGGAAAAAGCAATGAATGTAGGTTATTTAAGAATCAATTCTAAAAATTCCTACGGAAAGAAAAGTTTTCTGTTGCTTATTGAAAGCTCGGTATAAAATAAATTTGAGTTGGTTTCAATTTAAATTCTATTAATAAATTTAGTATCAGGATTTTATTGTACAATATCAATAATATTTAAGCTTTTAGAAAACGCAAATTATTTTTAGAATTCAAAATTGACAAATAGTGTTATTAAGTAGTTTTCTTAAGACAGCAGACATTCATTTAAGAGAAGTTTGCTTTGGAGTATTGATTGAGAAACCCTGACTAAATAAAATTATTTTCGAAAAACCAGTTTTAATTACCACAAATAAAATTCTTTAATATCTATTCCTTTAATGTTATATGTTATCTTTTATTGATGTTTACTCAACAACGTCGCATCCCTAAACAACTCGTTTAAAGAAGTCTTTTAAGTTATTCTGAATCGGTGAGTTTTATATCAATAAGCTTTCGTTGTCATTGTTCAGTTTGTGCCTTTCTTTTAATTGAAGTTCTTTAGTGCATATATTTTAATTTATCTTGCGCAAAATAACATCTAATCAAACTCGCGAGTGGAATGGACAGAATGAAGAATTCCTACACAAGCTACACATACTGTAGCATGCAATGCTTTTGTTGCCTTTCATTGCCTGCCCCCCTCGACAACATGCCCCATCGACAACATACCCCTCGACAACATGCAACATGCCCCATCGACAACATTCACAGTCTGCCATTCGTTAGTCTTCAATCTAAACCAATTGTTCTATGGCTTGCAATTGTTCTACTGAACAGTCTGTAACCAGAACACATGTCAAAGTGAGACAAAAGACTGCAATGGAAAGATACACAAGCATATAGAGAGTGAGGGGATGAGGGGATGAGGAGGGAAAAAGAGAAAGAGGTCAGGCAGGAGAAGGACATGGCCACTGGCGGTTGACATGATGACGTGTGTAATGAGCAAACAAATACGCGCGTTGCAGCTAAAGTAAAAATAGGAAAAAAATAGGAAAAAAAAATGGCAGCATTGTAAGTACAAATACAAATAAATAATAAAAGCAAATACGAGTAGCAACAATGCCTGCCTGACGTATCCTGCAGCAATCCTGTTGCAGAACAACAACTGGGAAAATGGAGAAAAAATCACTAATGAATCCGGCGAATGTTTTTAGCTACAACTTCACGTTGCAGTTGCATGCGAAATTGCGGCATTGGGGCTCTCGAATGAATGGAAAATGAAATTGTTGCCAGTTGAACGTGGCCCACAAGAAGGGCAAAGGGGAAGGAGACCTATCTCGAGGGGCAAAAAAAAAAAATAAAAAAAACGAAACAAAAAAATACAGCGCTTTTAATCCCTAATGTCAGTTCACGTTCAATGGAGTCGAGTTCGAGCTGTTGTTATGGTTGTTGTTGCTGTTATTTTTTTGGTTGTTGTTCTGTGGTCGCCGTTCTGCCATTTCTTTTACCAACTCTTTGGCGACCTTTTCATATTATTTTCTATTTTTTCCGAGGCTGTGAGCCCAGCCCGTTATACATTGCAACGGATGCGCTGCGTCCGGCGGTTGTTGCCGGAAAAATAACTCGACAGCAGCAGCAACAGAAATTCCCTCGTTGTCGACTTGTTGTTCATTTAATTAAAAATGAAAACAATGGATGTAATCCACACACCTAGCTTACTCACTCCTAACTTTAATTTAATCAAATAATTATTCAAAGATTATAATATTTCATGACGTTTTTAATGAAATGAAAATCGGCTCTTTGAAATAAATAATAAATATAATTATTTTATTAAATTAATTTAATATTAAAATATTAATACTTTTTAATTTTCATCTATTCTAAATTAAATTTAAGGCCATTTACGGAAAATTAATAATAATAATTATTCAAAGATTATAATATTTCATGACGTTTGTAATGAAAAGAAAATCGGCTCTTTGAAATAAATAATAAATATAGTTATTTTATTAAATTTATTTAATATTAAAATATTAATACTTTTTAATTTTCATCTAGTCTAAATTAAATTTAAAGGCAATTTAACGCCAATTACCTCTCGATTTTCAAAATTTTCCTACAATATTCTCATAACAAAATATTGTTTTTTCTTTAATTTTTGAGATGTTTTTTTACCCGAACATTATGCAAATTGTTGTGCGGTTGGGAAATAATTTCATGTGCTTGCTGCCACATACACAAAGTAGGCTGCCTCATTTGAATGTAAAAAGGATTAAAGTTTTTGGGGGAGAACTTTGTAAGCGGTGGGCGTGGTCTACACTTTCTGTTTGGGCGCTATGAAGTATGCTCCTTATGCCAATCGGAAGTTGGAGTAATTGTTTAAATTGCACATTTGTGTGCTTTAATTGTTGAAATTATGCAGAGGCCCAACGAAAGTTGTGGAGAAATGTCCAAAAAAGTTTTTCAAAGAGGGTGCTGTAAACGACTAAAGAGGCGCTTGTTGTTTTTATGAGTTTCCAGGAAAAGAGGAGAAACATGGCAGTATTGTTGTTTTAAAGTCGCGCAAGAAAATCGAAAATTAAGGATATTTTCAGCTTTTTTGGGTATACACAAAAATTGCTAAAATACAAAGCTTTGACAATTAATTAAGTGATAAATAAATAGTTTTGATTAATAATGTCAATTCAACCAAATAACCTAAAATAGATCTTAATTCTGTCTTAAAATATAACAGAATTGATTTTGAATTAATAAGAATAGTTTATCTGCTGTTGTTTGTAACCTTAAGGCTCTTGCCAAGGTTAATAAAATCATAAATAGATTTTACATTTATGAGCTGCGCTCTCTTAAAACTCGACAAGTACTTGGAAAAGTAAAATTGCCTCAGGACTAGGACGTCAGCCGCAATCAAAGCAATGAACATGTAAGATTTATGTTTGGCTGAGAAAAGAATAAGAAACAAACAAACAACAAATGGGGACACAACTGCTACACCATCTATTTCAAATCGTATCTCTCTATAAACAACTTTAATGCTCTCAAAGCCGACGCCACGGGGCAAACAACGAGAGCTCATGTCCAGCTTGGGGCAGAACGCGTTTGGTAACTATGGAAAAACCGTCGACTTGGCCTTAACCAAAAGCTGACCAAATCCATGCCGCGGGCTAGTTTTCAGTTGAATACATTAAAAATCCCTAAAAGAAGAAAGAGACGCCATTCAGAAGAGAGCTCATTAAATGCACCCTCAAACGGGCATAACGTTGGCTCGTTTGTACACTGATAAAAAAAATGTTTTAAAAACAAGATTTTGGTCTCAGAACTAAGATTTTTGATCTAAAAATGCGACGAGAACATAAAAATCCTAAATTAAGAGGGCACATCTTGATTTGAAGAACATTTTAAAAAGGACCAAGTTCTTATTTTAAGAATAAATATTCTTAAAATTAAAAATAAAAATTAAAAAAAGTAAAAATTATATTATATATTTATAATTTTTTTTTTTTTATTTTGATTTATTTACATTTTATTCTGTTTCATAAATGTTATTTTAATTTGTTACGAGTGGGATTCGAGCCGCCGCCTACTGTATCACAACTTAAGCGACCTCTCTAACCAGAGCGCCACGGTGCCACCACTTGTTTGATACGAAAAAGTACCTATTTATACTATTCTAACAATTTAAGATTTATATTCTTATGTTTAGATTTTAAGATTTTTTAGATTAATAATCTTAGTTTTAGTAATTTGGTCTCAAAATAATCCTTTTTTAAGAACAAAATATTTAAGATGAATGTTCTTGATTTTAGAACTTGGTCTTTTTTTCAGTGTAGCCGGAAGGTGGGCGGGACAGGAGTAGATCCTGGCCAACATAAATCAGAACGCGCCTGGCAACCTAAAACGCACGTGCGTTCGCATCGGGGAAGAGGGAGGATAAAGGAGATGGATAAACAGGAGGCGGACTCGATGTGGGGACGACTAACGGTTCAGTCTGATATAATTAAGCATCATAACTCGAGGGATATTTGTATTGTTGCACGGACGGTGGGGCAGCATTGGTCCTTGGATTGTGTGGATTGTGGATGAGCCAGGAAATGAGCAAAAGCTGCCGCACCAAGCACGAAACTTAATCAAAACTTGATGTTGTCGTTGTTGTTGTTATTGTTGCTGCTGCTGTTGTTGTTGTTTTTGTTGCTATCGTTGTTGTTGGTGCTGCATACGGCGGATAAAGTTTTATGTAGTGCAACAATTTTATAAACTTTGCACAAAACAAAAGCAGCAGCAACAGCAACACGAAAGGTAACAGAGAAAGAAATGGTGTAAGACAAAGACAGACTGCAAAAGTATGAAAAACACTTTATAAATTTAAAGCTCTAAAACTGACGGACCAAAGGATACTCTATACTTAATAATGTAAAATGTAATACAATTAAGAGAGGCCAACTATTATGTTCTCTATATGACTAAAAAAAAGAAGAGTTCTTTTACAATTCGAACTAAAATAAACAAATTTTGGAAAATAATAAAAAAAATCCCGCAACAAATTATGGTGTGTAAATTAAAATTACTTCTTCAATAAATTGTGCGAAAGATTGTCCATAATTTACCTTATGCATCAAAATAATTGTTTTTTTTTTTTTTTAAATCAATTTAAAAATTGTTTCTTTGGTAACAGATGTTTTTAATACCTGTTTACAACATTGAAAATTTCTTTATTTTTTTCGAGAATTGAATTTACCTGCTAATAATTCACACACACTTCTTAATTAAAGTCATTAGATTTGCACGTTTACAATTTTGAATGAAAAAAATAATAGGGGCATTCAGCAGGTAATTTTGATCATTAATCTGATTACAACTTTTCACATTCAGCATGCAATTTTTAACAATCAATAATGTCAAATTTTGGTATCGGTATCACAAAAAATGTATCGTACTGATACTGATTGTTTATTACGAACTATGATCTATCACAAGTTAAGGACCGATAACTGATTAAAAAACCTGTTGAATGCCCCAATGATTTATTTGCAGTGCTTTTAACCACTTTTTTACTTTTAATTACTGCTAAATATGGAAAAATTAATGATAACAAAGTCGAAACAAATAGTATATTTTCAGAATCGGTCATGTCTGGTAGTGTATTTTAACATATACAAACTTCCAAAAAATATTGTGCGTTTTGTTTATGCGAATAAGCCTTATTAGAAACATTAAATACTGAAGAAAACATACACCTTAATTTAAGATTTAATATGTAATAGCTGTAATTGCAAACATAGCTGGACAATGGAGAGAGTGTGAATAGAAGAGAGGACGAGAAAGAAATATAAAAATAGGGGAATTGAGAAAAAAGAGAGGAGGGGAGAGAATGCCGTGGGCCAAATTGGTCGCTTGAATGGTTGACAACATATCCCCATCATTGTCAGCGTCATCGTCATCGTCGTCGTCATCGTTAGCGACAGCGTCGTCCCCTTTTTGATGTTGTCGAGAATTCCGGACGTAGTCGAGTCCTGTTCGTGGGTTCAAGCAGACGGTTTCCCTTTTTGGAGCGCCTTCCGTTGACAAGCCAAAGTAAAGGAAACTTTCGGCAAAAAGGGAATTAAATGCCCGCCGGCCGTTCAAAATCCAGACAAAAGAAACCCAGCCAAAGGTGTGAGGAGGTGTTTGAGGGGGTGGTCAGGTGTCTGAGGGGGCGGGTAAGAAAAGAAAACATGCTACAAATATTGTTGTATTGTTTTTGAAGTTGAAAGACAGTCGAAAACGAAAAAAAAGTATGTTAAGAAAGCAAAAACAAAAACAATAGCAAAAGTTCAAGTTGTTGCCGATTGGGGTGCGGAGTTTTGAAGCAGGGTAGCAAGGGAGCAAGGGTGCGAGATGGTTCACACTGACTATGGGCGTGGCAGCTTCGGTCAGCGAAAAGTGTTATAATGAGCCGGCTTTTGTTTAGGCCAACGACGCCATCTAATGGCCTAATTATAACCCCTTGTATTGAACGGGGCCTCAAGTGTTTTAGGGGTTGTAGTTTATGCTTGTATGAAGTTGAATAGAAATTTTTCCTTTGTTGTTTCAAACAGGCGTCAATAAAACACAACTCTAGGCATAAGAGGGAAACAACAAATGTTTCCCAAAAACTTGCAATAATTACTTGATCATATTAAATACGGTGAATTTATAAAAAATCAAATAAAATGTTTATCCAAATTTAAAAAATAAATAGCTTAAGTCTAATAATTTTTGATCATCTAACGTATTTCTCTCTTTGTTCTTTAAGCTTATTTAAGGTCAAAGTATCTCACACAAAATTCCAGTTAAAAACTCTTTTTGTGTGAAAAGAAACAGAAATTAATTAATTAAACATATTTTATTTCCTTTCGATTTTTTTAAAATATTTATTTAATTACTTTATCAAAGAAATGTACGAAACTCAGATTATTTTTAATTTCTAATATGTGTTTAATTCTTTTTCCTTGAAGCAGACCAAATTATGCAAATTAATTATATAAATTAGACAAAAATTTAAGTTAGCAAAAATGTTTCGGTTGTCAACAGGTAGAAGAAGCTCTTTAGCCATGCTTAAATATCCATTATTACCATTTACATAAAATCTAATTAGTAGCTATCACAACAAGGGTCCTCTACACATACATATATCTGAATATAACACACCTCACCTCAGTCCTCCTTCCCCCTCGCACAATTACAATCGCATAAAGCGAAAGCTCACGCGAGAGCGAGAAAAAAAACCATAGCATACTTAGCAGGGCATTCGAAGTTTCCTTTGCCTCACACACACACACAAACACACACACACACACACACACACACACACACAAGCACTGGTTGTCATATCATGTGCACATCACATCAATTTGCAAAAGAAATGAAATGGCTGTGGCAGCCACTTAAGCCAGGACGAGTTGCCTGTAAGCAGAGAGTAAGAGACAGAGAGAGAGAGTGAGAGAGAGAGAGTGAGAAATAAGGGAGGGAGAGCAGCGAAGTGTGTTTGCTTGTTTAAGCAAAAAGGGAATAGCATGTTGGCTGGCAGCGAGGGCAGCTACGTGCGTTACTCAAGCTGTCAATTGCAGCCTGATGAGGCAACTTCAACTTCAACTCTCCCTGCTCCACCCTCCACCAACTTCTCTTGCAACTCAGCAACTTCTTCTTCTTCTCACACCTTTGCATTTTCTTCCAATACGCAAATCAATTTGTGTGCGAATTTTTTCTCTTTCCCATTTTTTTTTTGTTTTGTTAGCCAACAAATCAAAGGGAGCCGAAGGATCGGAGAGGTGGAGAGAGGGGGGGGGGGGTTACCTGATTTATTTTGCCTTGCTTGCAACTGTTTGCCGCTTAATGATGTTTGTCGCCTGTCGAACGCGCGTGTAAATTGGAATACGTGTGACTCCTTAAAGTGCGCCTTCTGCCACCCGCTATCGCTGCCCCCTTCCCCTTCCCCTATCACCTTCCCCTCCGTCACACTTGCGGCATGTCGTGGCATGCAAATTTAAATGTATGTAAATCGTATGCTTCTCGCGCCGCAACGCAGCCCATTGAGGCGGCCACGCCCACCTCCCACCTCTCTCTCTTGCTTGTCATTTGCATACAAGAAGTGTACATATGTTTAATTTCCCTCTCCCTTCTTCCCTGTTCCCCCTTGTCTTCACCTCTTTCCCTTTCCCCTTTCCCCACTGACTTAATCCTTTTTGCGCGCATTAAAAGCTTGGCCCAAAAATTCGTTTGTAGAACTCGCGTTGGATTTTTGAAAACATTATACAAATTTTATGCGTTTATCTCCTCTCTCTTACTCTCTCTGACTCTCTCTTCCCACTCATCATATATCTCTTTTATTTTTGGTTGCTATGCCTGTGGTTTTCTTTTATTTTATGTGTTGTTGTTGCTGTTATTGCTGTTGTTGCCTCAACGCTTGACTGACAGCCAGACATCAAAATCAGCTTAGGGAATTTTCGCTTAATAGAAATTTACAATGTTGTCCTTGCTCTCTGTCCTGAATGTCCTTTGGCTGGCGCTTAAAATTAATTACGGCCTCAGCCCCGGCGGCGGCTTAAAGCGTGTAATTAGTGCGACATATAATTGAAAAGGACTCAGATGATATGGCCAGACACCGGCAGACTGGCCCACAGCATGTCCTGTGTCCTGCATGTGTCTGACCCTTTGCAAATGTCACAGCTACCCATAAACGTTTTAAATAAAAGACCGTCAGATGACAACAAAAATATTGTATATAAATAGAAATAAATTTAAATTGCACAAAAGAATTAAGGTGAATTAAAAATTTCAATTAAAAATAATTTAATTGAATTTAATTGAAACGATCTACAATTTAATCAGATTATATTTTGGCGATATAGAGGAAAGATAGGAATGCAATTATAAAGGATTCTTCAAAATTAATATCAGTTAAAGAAACGTTAGCTTTTCTAGAAATATTGATATTAAATTTATTACAACTTAAATAATAAGCTATAAAAAGAAATAAATTTAAATTGCACAAAAGAATAAAGGTGAATTAAAAATTTCAATTAAAAATAATTTAATTGAATTTAATTGAAACGATCTACAATTTAATCAGATTTTATTTTGGCGATATAGAGAAAAGAAAGGGATGCAATTATAAAGGATCCTTCAAAATTAATATCAGTAAAATAGAAACGTAAGCTTTTCTAGAAATATTGATATTACATTTATTACAACTTAAATAATAAGCTAACTGTAGGTAAAATCATTTATGAAGTTTGCACAAGTGAACAAAATTCTACAGTCCGAAATTATTAGAAAATAAAATTAAATTTTTGTTGTTGTTGGGAAAAAAGAAATATTAAAAAAGATTTTCTCACATATAATTTTTATTATTATACAACTTATTTAATGACAATTTGTCAACTGATTGAATAAATTTTCTTAATTTCTTGATAAGTAAAATAATTTATTATCTCATTGTAGTTAAGCGAATTTATAGCTTGAATTGAGATTTTGGCATACTTTCTTTTGAATACTCTTCCCATCTGCTACCTGTAGTCTATTATGAAAATATTGATCGTTTTTCTTCTATCTACAATATTTTCTCATATTTCAATTGAATTCGTTGGTCCATTTATGAGCCAAATGCATTTTCAATTCAATAAACTCTGAAGCAAGCACAAACAATTTTTGGTCACAAAAGCAGCAGCTGCCTTGGCAACAACAACAACAACAACAACTACAATTACAATTACAACAAGGAACTGCAGCTGCCTTGGGGCCAACAAAAAATTCCTCGAGCTGTCTCAATAAATCGCTGCCCATTCTCAGGCTATGAGAGGCCATCCGGAGACATCCGTTGGTTGCAATTTCTTAAAGGCCATGTCCTAAATGCAGCTACAGCTCCTTTTCGCTGAGCATTAATATCTATATACATTTTTCATCTGTTGCCAGCAATGTTGGCAATGCAAACAAGTAAAAATTCTGCAATGGCCATAGGGCTAGATTTAGAGATACTCCTTACTAAAACAGTTAAGCATGTAAATACAAAATTAATTAAGGCTTAAGATTTTAAAATGTGACTTTAATTGATTTTCTAGAGAATAAAATCCGTTTAAAATTTTATTTCATGTGTCTGGTATTTTAATTTTAATATACTTTCTTTGTCCTGTTGTGGAAATACAGGGTATGCTCGTAAGAAGCCGTCAGCTGAACTGGACGCATTTTTGAGATATTTCAGTGTCATCCTGATGGTATTTTTGTGTTTTTGGCCATCTGCTGTACACTTTCACTTTGTCAACGCCCATTTTGGTTGATAGAAATTCTCGTTACGTAATTGAGCAGCAGCTGTTGCTGGCGGCGATTTAAACTTAAAGCCAAGCCAGCAAGTCAGCATCATGACCAGTTGGCCAGCAGCATCAAGCAGCCCAATTAATTAGCCCAATTAATGTGTCCTCACGTCGCGTTGCCATCGAAATTGCCGTTAACTCCGAGTTCCGAGTTCCGAGTTCATTTGTCGGCCTTCCGCCTTCCGCGTTTCCGTTTCCTACATCCAGGTTTATTTGCATTAAACTGTCAAACTAATTGACAATGGCGCGAATCTCCGAGTGTCTGTTTTGGCTCCATTCAGTCACCCCCAATTGAATCGAATGAGATAAATGCGGCGTTGTTATAAAGTCAGTTAATTTAAAATGAAGCAACATGAATGTCAGATGAAATAGTGTGAAGTGGCTTAAGAAACTTTTTATCAATACAGTATACTAAAAAAAAGACCAATTTCTAAAATCAAAAAAATTCATCTTAAATATTTTGTTCTTAAAATAAGATTATTTTAAGACCAAATTACTAAAGCTAAGATTATTAATCTAAAAAATCTTAAAATCTAAATATAAGAATAAAAATCTTAAATTGTTAGAAAAGTATAAATAGTATAAAAGTATACTATTTCGTGTCAAACAAATGGTGGCACCGTGGCGCTCTGGTAAGAGAGGCCGCTTCAGTTGTTGTTAAGCAGCAGAGGCGGCGGTTCAAACCCCACTGGTATCAAACTAAAACAACATTTTAAAAATTTCTAAAGCCGAATGTAAAAAAATCAAAAATTAATAATAAAAAAAAAATATAAATATTTAAAATAAATTTCATTTACTTTATTTTTCAGTTTTAATTTTAAGAACATTTATTCATAAAATAAGAACTTGGTCTTAATTGAAATGTTCTTAAAATCAAGATGTGTTCTCTTAATTTAAGAATTTTATGTTCTCGAGGCATTATTTAGAGTCTAAATTTTAGACCAAAAATCTTAGTTCTGAGACAAAAGTCTTGATTATAGAACATTTTTTATCAGTGTACCTCATTATTAGGATCATTCGTTAATTTAAGTTTAAAATTTGATCTAGCTAAAAAAAAAAATGTAGCTGAGCCCCGAAAAATAAAATATTTTTGAGAAAAATCGTACTTTGTACTTGTTTTGATTACCATACTTCTAAAAACCAAATTAAATCTGTATTATAAGGTAAATCTAACAAGTTTTAAAATTACAAAGTTGCCTATGAATTAAGCAAGTTTAGCACATTATAAATGTAGTTAGAGAAAGCTTATTTCAAAACAAGCATCTGAAAAATATACTAATTTATTTATTAACAATTAACTTAGGACACTCGACAAAAGTTAAATAAAATATAAATTCAATTTATAAACAATGATATTTATATTCAAAGTTATTTGAAGTTGTAACATTTTAAATATTATTATTTTTATTACAGCATCTGAAACTCAAAGCTCTATTAAGATTTAATTAAATATTTATTTCTTTATTCCAACACTGTATTCCTAATGAGTTTATTTCTTAAAGCTTAATGCAAACTTTGAACATTGAAAGCATAGAATGCAATTATAATTTTTCTTTAATCAAATATTCACAAACACCTCTAGTATCACCTGCAAATGATTTTATGTGCTCGTTATTCCATTTTTTATCTCGACTTCTCTCGTATCTTGCATCTATGTCAAAGTCAGAGAAACAAAACGCATTACATGAAATTCAATTTTCAATAATTTTGGAACAACTTTTTCCCTGAACAAATAACAATCATTAAAAAGAAGTCTTCAAGTAACGCTCATTTGCATCTGATTAAAAGTAACAAACAAATGGAAAAGAAAAGCAAAAACTTTTCAATTCTGTTAGGTAAGGTTCCACACAAAATGCTGATGCTGATGATTCTGGTGTTGGAGTGGTTGAGTGGTGTTGCTGATAATTTTTAAAATTCAATTTAAATTCTTGGCTCATATTTCAATTGCAGCACGCGTCGTATGCGTAATTTTTTGTGTGCTTGTATTTGTGCTGTGAGAGCTGATAAATCAGCTACATATCTTTTACATAACTGACATTTGTCAGTGACATGTGGAGTTGGCAACTGGAAACTGGCAGTTGGAAACTGGCAGTTGGCAGTGGGTAGCGAATCGCCTGAATTGTCATTGAACCACAGTTGACATGAACAGTCAGTCAAACAGTCAGTCAGTCAGTCGGGGTCGCAGTGGGAATCAAGCATTTCCCAAGGGACGCTCTGCTTCCGCTTCCGCTGTTGACATTTCTTTTTTCTTTTTTTATTTTTTTATTTTATGAGTGCGAGGACTTTTTGACTTTATGACTTATTTGCCAATCAGCAATTTAATGACTTCCTGCTCCTTGTGCTGATCTCGCAGGATGCCGAACATTACTCTGAATATGTTTAATTAATCCACGAAACAAAAGAAATACCCCGTTTTTTAAAACCAAAGTAAAATCCGATCATTTTCAGTGGCTGCATTTGACATTTGATGCCACTGCAATTTCAGGAGTTTAAAAAATGCCAGTGAAATTTTCTTATTTGCCGCTCGAACGACGTTAATTCGTCTAAGGAAGTTCCTCTCAATCCGCGTCCCCTCCATCTTCCAATTTTGTGAGTGCAACGAGTGAAACAAGTCCGTAAAAAGGCAAATAAATGAATTTCATTTATACTCTCGCCCAGACATAAAATCGACACAAATTCCACAGAGCTCGCAAGCGTTTTGTGTCTGGCCCAAAAGGATAAACGCATTGCCAACGCACACACACACCCAATACACACATTCAACCAAAGAAAGAGAGAGAGAGAGAGAGAGAGAGAGTGAGAGTGAGTGAGTGAAAGCACCAACACACTCAAAGCATATTTGCATTCAAATTTTGTAGCAACAAGCAAACAAACAAGCCAAAAGGATGTGGAGGCAACTCTGGCAGCAGATGAAGGAGTGGAGGGAGCGGAGGGAGGGGAGGGACCACGGGGAAGGGCGTATAAAACGCTGCAATTGCCGTAACATGGCCAAGCGAGGCGTAACCCACAAAATCACCCGAAAAAGAGAGCAAGAAATAGCGAGCAGAAAAACAGCACAAACTGCACTGAAAAAAATAAGCAACTGATTGATTTTGATTGATTGTTATAGAAAAGAGTGTATTCGAATTGAGATTATATACATTTAAAATCTTATTTAAGTTACATTTGATTCATACTTAGTTCAATTCAAGTTACTTTGAATTTGTTTGATTCACTTGTTGCATATTGAATTGAACAGACTTTGATGTATTCGATTGATTAATAGCTTTAACAAGATAAAGATTAAGCTAAAAACTAGTCGGACGGAGCTACAGTCCAGCACTCTCCACTGTCGGAGACCCTGTACTTACTATGTCAAAAGCTAAGACAGCTAAAAATTCATACCTGATTTGGACCCGATCGGTCCTATGACAGCTATATGATATAGTGGTCCGATTTAGACCAACTTAGGGCAGAATATATAAGACCAAGTTAAATACATATTCAATAAATTTGGTTACGATATCTCCTAAAACAAAAAAGTTTGTCATACTAAGACTTGATTTTCGCCCGATCGGTCCTATGACAGCTATATGATATAGTGGACCGATTTGAACCAACTTTGGACAGGATATATAAAACCAAGTTATATGATTATTGTATCAGTTTGCTTTAGATATATCATAAAACAAACAAGTTTTTTATACTAAAACTTGATTTTCGAGCGATTGTTCCTATGGGCGCTATATGATATAGTGGTCCGATTAAAAAAAGAAACAAATCTGATCTGCCTGCAATATAAAGGAATCTTCATCCCAAATTTGATGTCACTACCTTTTAAATTGCTCTTATAACTTGGTTTTGAAATTTTTTTTTCGATTTATTAATTTAAAAAATATTGTGAACAATTATGTAATAAAAAGATTGATTAAAAAACAGCATTTTCAAGTTATTATTTTCATCCAATGGACAACGGAAAATAAAGACAGTCATAGCACACGAGAATTCCATTAAATTATATTTATTTGACTTCATTGCCGTTTTTCCCCACATATATATTCTTCACTTATTTCGAACATTTATGAAGCCCATTTCTCTTTTTCATTCAATTTTCGCTTTCTCTTTTACATGAATAAGTCCTTAATCAAAGCAGCACTTGTTTTTTTTTTGCACCGTGTACTCACATATTTCTCAGTTCAACTGAAGTTTCGACAGTTGCAGCAAAAAGGGGAACAAAAAATTGCAGCGCCAACCGAAAGACATATAAAAATCTGTCAGTTTGAAAACCGCGCACATGTATCGCAATCAGGATTCGTTTCTGTTTCTGTTGCTCCTCACGTTACCAAGCGGCGGTTTTTCCCCCCCTTCCCTTCAAATTTATCTTCTCTTCCTTTGCCACTGTTGCACGTCAGCTTTGTTTGTTTTTGGCCCGACGGTGCTGCTGCCAAGGTGAAGGTATGCCAAAAGAACTCGTTACCCATACGCGATGTAGGACCAAGCTTCTGACTTGGCAGTCGATGGATGAATGCGGCTGTTAACCAAACGCGATATATACACACTATATACAGACACCCCCCACACCGATGAATAACGACTGCCTGAATAACGGACTGACTGACTGACTGACTGACTGACTGACTGACGGGTTGGTTAGCTCAGCCAACAGCGCAGACCTGACGACCTGACGACCTGAAGAAGACCTTGTTGCTTTTGAACTTGGCTGTTCAACGGGTCAGAGAGTGATGAGAGCGTTGGCTGTGTGTGTGTGTGTGTGTTCCTCTGTGTATACGACTTGTCAGTTGCTTACGGGAATTGAATTGAGGTTAGGTGTAAGGCGTCGACATGCCAGAGCATACATTTTGATTGAGCAAAGGCAATACCTCTACCTCAAATACAGCTCTGGTAACTTCTATTAAAAGTCACCTAAACTAAAGTCATTTTGCTTAAAGTCTAATAAAATAATACTAAAACACTAAAAAATTAAGTAATGAAAGATTAAGCAGGATAGAAGCTGTTAATTGGTAATTTTAAAAATATTTTATGTTTTGTTGAAACTTCTTTGATTGATGAACAGAGCAACTGTTTATAGATTGACCTCGATTGAAACTTGATTGATATTTCAAGGAAGGTTTCTAAGAAATAAATGTTGAAATAACTGTATATATTCGTAAGTAAAATTGATTGACCATCACATGACAAACAATTGCAGTCATTATGACCGAACCTTTAATTGAAGCAGCTGATTCTACAATTGATATTATAACAATCAATCTTTTTTGATTAAATATTACATATGCAATACGTTTTTGAGGCCTTAAGGTAAAAATTATGCATACACTGATAAAAAAATGTTCTAAAATCAAGATTATGGTCTCATAACTAAGATTTTTGGTCTTAAAAATGCGTCGAAAACATAAAATTCTTAAGTTAAGAGAACTCATCTTGATTTTAAGAACATTTCCAATAAGACCAAGTTCTTATTTTAAGAATAAATGTTCTTAAAATTAAAATCAAAATATAAAATAAATAAAAATGATTTTTTATGTTTATAATTTTTATTATTATACCCTGAGCCCATTAAAAATGGGCAAAAAAGGGTATAATGCGTTTGGCAGGATGTATGTAACAGGCAGAAGGAGGCGTGGCAGACCCCACAAAGTATATATATTCTTGATCAGGATCAACAGTCGAGTCGATTGAGCCATGTCCGTCTGTCTGTCCGTTTGTCCGTCTGTTTGAACGCGTCGATCTCAGAAACCACAAGTGCTAGAGACTTCAAACTTGGTATGTAGGTTCCTGGATACCATACGCAGATCAAGTTTGTTTTTATTTTTGGTTCGGACCACTATATCATATAGCTGCCATAGGAACGATACATCGAAAATTAGGTTTAAGTATGAATAAGTTTTGTGTTTGTTGAGATATCAGAACCAAACTAATAGATTATGTATCGGTGCTGGTATTATACATCCTGACCAAATTTGGTTAAAATCGGTTTACTATAGCTGTCATAGGAACGATACATTGAAAATGAAGATTAGTATGAAAAAGTTTTGCGTTTGTTGAGATATCAGAACCAAACTAATAGATAATGTTTCGGAGCTGGTATTATACATCCTGACCAAATTTGGTTAAAATCGGATAACTATATCACATAGCTGCCATAGGAACGATGCATCGAAAATGAAGTTTTAGTATGAAAAAGTTTTTTGTTTTTTGAGATATCTTAACCAAACTGATAGAATATGCATAATTGTTAGTTTTGTACATTCGGACCAGATTTGGTTCAAATTGGCTTTATATATCTAAAGCTGCCATAGGAACAATTGGTCGAAAATAAACTTTTATTGAAGAGTACCTGGGCTCAGGGTATCCTACTGTCGAGCGTGCTCGACTGTAACCGCTTACTTGTTTTTAAATTTGGATTTACTACATTTTATTCTATTTTAGATTTAGTAGTTGTTTAAATGTTATTTTATTTTGTTACGAGTGAGATTCGAGCCACCACCTACTGCATCACAACTAAAGCGACTTCTCTAATCAGAGCGCCACGGTGACACCACTTATTGGATACGAAATAGTACCTATTTGTGATTTCCTAACAATTTAAGATTTATATTTTTATATTAAAAGTTAAAGATTCTTTAGATTAATAATCTTAGTCTCAGTTATTTGGTTATTTTAAGAACAAAATATTTAAGATGAATGTTCTTGATTTTAGAAGTTTGTCTTTTTTCTCTGTGTAGTTCACTTATTGATTAAATTTGAAATTACTGCACATTCTTGCATAATTTGAAATTAAGCTGCTAATCTTATGGTGTTTCAGTTTATCTATTGGTCAACAACTCAATTTCTGCTCCAAAGAGAACAACAACAACTCACTGCAATTAGAAATGTGATGCGTGCGAACAAAATAAATCAGAGCTAATGCAATTAGAACTAAGCACTTGTCAATGCAAAGGGCCAGAAGGGACCTCACAATAGTTAGTGGTTGTCCCCAAACTAACTAGAATTGCAACTAAAGCAACAACGATAACAACAACAGGAGGGGAGGAGGGGGAGTAAACACTCTCTGTGAGTTTCTCTCGAGCACTTTTGAATTATTTACGCCAAGTTTGGGGTGCGCTAGTCCATGGGCAAGTGGGAATACATGGGATACATGGGATACATGGTATATCCACGGAATGTTTGCACCTGCTGCCAACTGTTTTTTTTATTTCATTTTCCATTTTGCATTCGCATTAGCAATTGTCATTCTATGCGGATAGAAGAAGAGGGGCAAAGGGGAAAAGTTGTCGCTGTCGTTGTTGTTGTTGTGCATTTGGTAATCTAAAATGTTCTCTACTAAATCACAAAAAGTGTCAATTGCACTTTAGCTTACAGAGGGGATATGGCGTGAATTGTTCCCATTTTTATAGCGGATATTTGAGAGCCAATGCCCGTTTAGATTTACCTGTCTCCCTTACTCTCTCTCTCTGTTTTTCTCTCTCTCTCTCTCTCTCTCTCTCTCACTCTGTAACTGTTGTAAATTGATGTCAATAAGCGATAATTGAATTAGCGTTGAAATGCACAGTGTACACTGTGCTACATTGCATTGTCATTGTTTTATGCTCGCAATCAGGGACCGTTTCAGTCTATACACTCTCCCCCTCCCCTCCCCTCCCGCTCCATGCCCTTTTGACCCTATTTTATTACGGCTCTTGGCACTGTCAGTTGCACCTCCACAGGATGCCGTTTATCCTTTCTAGATATTTTTTTTTCGATAGCTCTAAATGAATTTTGCAATTGTCAATGTTTTGTTTTGTCGTCATCGTCTTCTGTTCCCTTTCCCTTCACAATTCCCCTTGTCTTTACATTTGCTAATTGTTTGGCCGCTTTTAGTTTGTTATTTACTTGATTCAACTGTCAGTTGATTTGCTCTTTCCCCCTGTTTCCCCCCAGCAACTTCGTTGACATGATTAGCATTAATTGAACGCTGATTTCTTTTAACTGCTCAACGAGATTTCATTTGCTTCCTTCACACAAACAATAAAATCCCCAATAAAATCTCTGTGCTGCCTTTTTGTACAGGATTTTGAGCTGAGCTTCGATTAGTGGCTAATTAAGGAAAACTCAGAAATCAATCCACCATTTTCTTAGAATTTCAGTCAATCAAGTGAGAAATAGTGTAACGATAATGGAGATTTGACTTTGAAAGCTAAAAGTTGTAGGACTTCCATCAAGCATAATAAAACTAATTGAGGCATTCGACCCTCTTACAAGTTCAATAGATTTATTTAAGATGCAAAGATGTAGTGTTTATTTTAGTTTAATTAACCAGCTTTTAATTAAAGTAATATCCCTCAACAGAAAATAAATGTATATTGCTGCGTATCTAACAAGGAAAAAAGCATCATAAATTTTCAATTCAGATTAAAACAATATCAAATTGTTATCAAAGTCAAATGAAAGCTGTCCTTAATCAAATATGCACTTTAATCAAATATTATAAAAATAAATTGTCAAATACTTTTCTGACTTACCAAACTATAGATTTTAAAAAAGTATTTTATATCCTAGACATACCTGCAAAAATAAAGAAATTGATCATTTATTAGTAGGATTTTAAGATTAATTTTATATTTTAAAATATCAATGTTAACAGCATTTCTAAATAATATTCACTTTTTGTTGAAAATAACAGAAACTTAATTTACAGGACACTTTAAAAACTTGACTCAAATAACACCAATGATTTTTTATAGAGCCCTTTCTGGGGAAGAAAGAATTTCTTTTTAACAGTCTGTTGTGTTTATGGAAGCAGTTGCATTCGCTAGTTAACATTTTGATGGGGACATATAAATCTGGAAACTACCTGCCTTGCACTTCATTACATGGTACATAATACACAATCTTTATACCAATTCCACGGTACGTCGACTGCTCACTTTAACACCTTGTGGAATCCAATTAGAATTTTTTATGGCCTACACCCCATTTCCGGGCTGCATATTTGTATATTTCTCCAGATAGGCAAACAACTCCTTCAACTCTGCCTTGGCACGCACTACACTCAACTTCACGTTCTATTATTTCTATTTTTTGTTTTGTTATATTTTTTATTGCAATTTGTCGGGTTTGCAAGTTGTAATTGCTGGCAGTTTGATTGCCAACATGCGCGTTGATGACGAACTATTCCTGGTTCCTGGCTTCTGGGAACTCTTATTCCTGTTCCTTTGCACACCAACTCGTTGATTTGTATTATAAAATCATTTTTCACACCGACGCTGCCGTCGTTACCCCTTTCACCGAATCATAAATAAATAAAATAAGAAAACAGAAAAGAGAAAATAGGAGAATGCTAGGAAAGAAGGACTCTTTGGTCCTTGGAGGTCCTAGACACTGGCCGTAAAATTGGCGTTAAATTACTTTGCACGCAGCAACAGGAAGAGCGACTCTGACGTTGATGTTTCCCCTCCTTACCCCCTTACCACGATTGGCAGTGCTCAAAGCCTGGCATATTGTTTCTACCAGGAGAGGAGAGAGAGAGAGGGTTGAGAGGTTGAGAGTTGCAGGCAGTACGCGATCCTGCTCTGTTATTGCAATGCAAATTCATCACGTAATCGTTAACAGGCCGTAGTCATAGCCAAGTTGGAGTAGGGAGTGGTGAGCAATTCATTTCAGTCAAGTGCAGTGCACAGGCTGTGAAAAGACTCTCGTCCTTGGCCAGGAGGACTCCTCGGACGCCTTCCACAGTTCCCTGTACTTGGCAGCGTCTCCTCCTGTCCTCCTCTCCGTCTCTCTGTCTCTGTCCGTCTGTCCTTCTCTCCTGCTGTCATCAGTTGCCAACCAGGCGCAGCCTTTCATTGTTTGTTGTCCTGTGTTTCATTTTCTGTTTGACTTTTGCTCCCGTATTGTGCCCAGCATCCTTGCATCCCTGTTTCCAGCTCCTTTCTCTATCCCTGTCATTGTTAGCATTTCTTGACTTTCCTCAGCTCTTTAGTGAAATTGTTTGTTGACCTTTTGGCATTCATATTCATATCTCTCTGGCCAAAACTCACACTCGCATTTCTTCCAACAAATCTGCGCATTTCTCATACTCATTTCTACAAAATACGAGTACACATTCATAGCACGCACTTTCGAGCATTCGTTCATCTCAAATCCACTTTACAATTTGTAACAATTTAATGCAAATATCTAGAAAAATACATACGTATTTTTCAATTTCCTCACAACAAATAACAATGCGAGTAACAGCAATTTAAACCTTTTTGGCAACAGCAGAAATACGAATACCGTCAGCAGGTGTTGAAATTTGTAGACCATTTTTTATGCTCCCTGAGAGGTCGCAATTGAAAAAACTCTAAATGGCATATTTGACGTATGTCGACTGTTGGCAGCTGATGGCGAATTATGTTTGAAAAGCGGCCCTCAAGTGTAATGGGATTTAGCAAATAGACTTTTTACTTACCTCTGCAGTACGTGTGTACACACTGGTTAGCTAAATATATGTATGAAGACAGACTGAAAAATCAAGTGGGAATTATGCTTGAAAAGTGAAATGTGGTTGTATTTTAAGGTGGTTAGACTTTGCCGTGTCTATTCTTGAATAATTTAAATTTTGTACACATTCATAAGTTGAATAAGTGTGTGCTTATTCAACTGAATAAATAAATAGTGAATTTTGCTCAAGAGGAAATATTATAAAAAGATAAATTAGACTTGTGAGAAATCTCTCAAGGTGTGTACACACTGATTAGCTTAAAACATAAATAAGTTCACCTAACGTAACAGAGAAACTCTCAATTTTGTACATCATTTAAAGATCTCTAAAGATGCTCTATAAATACAACAGCAAAACAGTGTTTGCACACTCAAATTAGATCATAAAAATAAATTGCATATTTAAGGATAAGGACAATTTCCCAATCTTCTCAGCTAATTATTGTTTCTTTGCCACAATTTGCAAAGATCTAACACTAAAGATACAAAAGTAATCATCCATTTGTCAGCCAGAGTGTTGACTGAACATAAATTTCATGGAGCACAACCCTTGCCAGGTCGTAGGGTTGCCAGTCTCTGCAAATATGTAACATACACATACAAGCAAATGCTGTGCCCTTTAAGATTTCTCTGTGCAAACATATTTTATATGGAGGTATACAAATGCCAACATTTTGCGGGCAAGTGTACAAAGCAATTGCCGTAATTGACACAGTAGAGGCAGTTTCAAGTTTGGACAACGAGGAGGGGAAGGGGGTAGAGAGAACTGAAGAGACATACGGACAAGGAGGAACTGAATGCACTTTAGCTGAAATGCGGCAAACTTAAACTGTAACTGAAAAGACGCTTAGCATTTTGCGGTCATTCTCATAGTCGGCGCAATGCAGCAAACTGCAGCCGGAGCAAAAACAATGCCACGACAGGGATCCAGTTACCAGTTACCAGTGAGCCAAACAGTCAGACAGTCAGGGACCTGGAACTGTTAGCCAACCGCAATAAACAATAAAGTGTAGCTGAGTGCAGGACGCGAGTGTGAAAGTGGAAGCCAAAAGGAGAAACAGCCAAAAAGGCAACCAGCCACAGTAGTCACATGGTGGAAGATTAGCAGCGTATAAATAATGGTTGGTATAGAGAGACAGAGACAGCGACAGCGACAGAAACATAGAGAGAGAGAGAGAGAGAGACAGACATTGTATGCTAGTGTGGTAAATATTTGCGGCTGTGGGAGCCATAAATATTTTTTTGTAGGTCGTCGCCGTTGTCTCAGTGTGCCACTTGAAAGGGAGCACACATTGGGAGCTAAGGGAGAAACTAAGTTTTGGGTGAGATAGGTCGATAACTTGCACTCAACTGTTTTCATTCATACAGACCATGCTTTAAAATTAAAAATATTTAAATAGGTACACTAATAAAAAAAATCTTCTAAAATCAAGATTTTGGTCTCAGAATTAAGATTTTTGGTCTAAAAAATGCGTCGAGAACATAAAATTCTTAAATTAAGAGAACACATCTTGATTTAAAGAACATTTCAATTAAGATCAAGTTCTTATTTTAAGAATAAATGTTCTTAAAATTAAAACTACAAAATAAAATAAATAAAAATTTTTATATATATTTATATTTTTTTTTATTTTTAATTTTTGATTTATTTAAATTTTATTCTGTTTTAGTAATTTTTTAAATGTTGTTTTAATTTGATACGAGTGGGGTTTGAACTGCCGCCTACTGTTTCTGTTTAATACGAAATAGTACCTATTAATACTTTTTTAACAATTTAAGATTTTTATTCTTATATCTAGATTTTAAGATTTTTTAGATTAATAATCTTAGTTTGAGTAATTTGGTCTTAAAATAATCTTATTTTAAGAACAAAATATTTGAGTTGAATGTTCTTGATTTTAGAACTTGGTCCTTATTTTCAGTGTACTTACAAGCCATTTTAAACATTCCGTTACCAATAAATTTAAAACCATTACAAATTTAATATCTTGCATAAATTGCAAAGACACAAAAATTTGTTTAGTTTCTATTTTTTTAAGTTGATTTTACATTCAATTTAAAGCTGAATTGTCTCAAGAATTTGTCCACATTTCAAAAATTCTAAACAAAGCCACAGACGTGTTTCCTATATTCCCAGAAGTGAACGAAAAAAGTGAACAAAGTAACCACAAATATTACAATGTAAATTGCACCACAAAATCTGCAAACCAACAAAATAAATTTTATAGAAAAATGCAATTGCAACTAAAAAAAGAGAAAAAACAATTTATGCTCATATGAATGTTCCCAGAATATTTCAACAATAGTTTTTCTCTCCTCAGTGCGACGAGGATGATGTGTGCTCAGGTCTAAAAAGCTAAAATTTCCATAGCATAGTTGTATGCCTGTTTTTTTTTTTTGCTCAGTTGAAGTTTTTATTTTTATTTGTTTATATACAAATAACTATAACCATATGCAAGAAATTTGGGTCAGTGAGAGGGCAAGAAGAAGAGAAGAGAGGAAATGGGAAAGCTACAAAGTTATGCGAGTGAAAACTGTAAACATTTTTCGGTTTATGACTGGGCACAGAAAATATCGTCGTCATGACCATAAATTTAAATTTATAGCAGTCCAAAATAATGAGCAAAGCAGTAAAAGTTTTTCTACATTCACACACACACACACACACATTCAGACACATACAGACACACACACACACATACATACATGCAAATTAACAGTTATGCTAAATGAGCAAACAAAGCAAAAGCAACAACAACAACAGCGTTGAGTAGTGAAAGCTGCTGTTGTTGTTTTTGTTGTTCTTGTTGTTGTTGGCGCCTTGAAGGCTGCAATGGCAAATCATAAACAAAAGGCTAAGACTACCTGCTGTTTATAGCCATATTCAGGCAATTCACATGTGTGTATTTGGCATTTCTAGCAATGCACAGAACAACATAACATAAGTAGCATACGAGGGTGGGACAGTAAATCATTGGCCAAAGTAGTAAAACGAAACTTTTTAAATCAATTTGTAGCTTTACGGTCACTAAATTTAAATTTTTTTAATAATAAGATGAAGGGACTTCACTGAATTAAGGATATAAGGTTTTAAGAAATAACTATTTTATAGAACTTGACAATTGTAATTATTTGAAAAACAATAAAAAGAAGTGAAGTACGCTTCCAATGTCCACTACTTTAACAACAGTAATTTAAAATTTAAACCTTACTAAAATTTGCAAAAATTCAAAATTTAGATTGAAAAGATAAAAATGAAATGAAATACTTCAAATTATGAAAGTCTGGGGATTTTAATAAGCAAGATTATATATATGTATTGACAAAAGTAGTAAAACGCCACTTTTAAAATCAATTTGTTACTTTACGGTCACTAAATTTAAATTGTTTTAATAATATGGTGAAGGGAATTCACTGAATTAAAGATATAAGATTTTAAGAAGTTACTATTTTAAAGAACTTGACAATTGTAATTATTTGAAAACAAAAAGAACAAGTGAAGTACGCCTAGTAATTGAAAATTTAAACCATCATATAATTAGCAAAAAATTCAAAATTTAGATTGAAAAGAAAAAAATAGGATAAAATACTTCAAATTATGAAAGTCTGGGGATTTAAAATACTAGATTATATAAAAAAGCATATTTATTTTCACTAACTATAACTTGTCAGTCCACCCTAGTAGATTGGCGTAAATGTCTTCATCTCTCCATCTATGCAGTTGGACCATTATTTTCATTACAGGGCAAAGATGTTGAAAACAACAACAGCTCTACACACACGCACACACACACACACACACATACCTTCAGGTTCACATGTACAGCTGAGTAACAAGTCAGGATTAGGGAGAAACGAGCGGATGCAACAACAGTGCAACAGCACAAGGTATTACAACAATAACAACAACAACAACAACAGGATAGCAAATCAAAACAAAGCTGCCGACAAGAGTTGTGTAGAAGTTTACGCTCTCTCTCACTCACTCTCTCTCTCTCTTTCTCTCTCTCTCTCTCTCTCTCTCTCTCTCTCTTTCTTTCTCTCTCTTAAACTCATGTTAACTTTGCCCTGCTTGCCAAGTTCGAAAGGTCAACGCATTTTATGGTAATTTCAAAAGCTTACAAGCATAATTTTGCAGCTGAGCTTTGGAGTTCTCTGTCTCTGTTGCACACTCGTTCGTTCTCTCTTTCTTTCTTACGACATCGTCGTTTAATACGTGTGAGTGTGTTTGCTTTTTGTCTTTCGTATTTAGAAATTTAATACGTACTTAGTACAACGAAAATTGCTAAGGATTAAACTAAATCGCACAATTCAAATGTTTGAGGATTACGAAAATGCTTTGAATTAATTTTCTACAAGCTGCATAATTATAAAATGTATTACTTCGCGCATAGTTTATTACAGGAATTAAATAGAGTTTCCTATTCTCGCATTGTGGACTTAATTATTAATTACCTTTGGACAGTATCTGGACAGTCGAAAAGGAAACAAAAGATTCTCTCTTTACACAAATTATACAAAGAACAACTTTCAGTTAGATTCTTAGATCCTGAATTAACTTAAAAGACAAGCAATTATATTTGAAATTATCGAAAATTTAGATAATCAAAACGGTTAGCAAAAATTTAATTTATTTATTCAGCAAAAAAAGAAAATTTAAATACAGGAAAGCTTTGGAGGTCAAGCTACGTTTTTATTGACATTACGAGTGCACATTGGTTCAGTCTTGATAATGTTATGAGAGTTCGGAGTAACCGATAAATTGTTCTTTCAGTAGTTTAATTAAATCTTGCGCTTGCTGCTTGCCTCAACGGACTCGACAAATGTTTCTCAAATGTTTTGTGTAGCACAAAATTCCATAATTGTGTGAATTAAGAGGATGAATTTTGAAGTAAAACTTTGTTGGGGACCTCATCAAGTTTTTTTTTAATTGATATTTTTAGAATCAGATTCTTAACAATATAATTGACAAATGCATTAGATGTGGCGTTGGTAAAATTGACAAATCGCAGAAATGTAGTGTTGGTAATCAGACTTTGAAAGTTTCAACTTGTACAAGTTTATTTAAAATTTAAATTAAAAAAACTAGTTTTCACCTCTAAGTTCACGATAAATCATGCTCTATTTGAGACTTTACTATTTTAAGATAGGGCCTTGCGAACAGATCCATACCCACAATTTGTGCGGTCTTCTCTCCTCTTCTCCGTTCTGAACCAAATCTTTTCTTTTCTGTCATTGTCTGTTTGTGAGTGCTTTTGAATGTATGCGTGTGAGTGTATGTGTGAGTGTGTGTGCTCACTCATTTGTTTTATGCGACTGTCCCCAAAATACAGCAGATTCCATGTTCCATGTTCATGTGACTCTGCTAATGTCGGCGCAATGTTTCCCTGCAGTTAACAAGAACACATTTACGTATTATGGTCATATTATGTGGTTCTTATATTTTGCAGACTTATTTCAGCAGGAATACTTGTCTTTAGTCACTTATAACATATCAATTGCAATTAATTATTGAGAAATTTCACAAGTAAATTAAATATTTTAAAAAGAGCACGGCGATCTAGATTCATTTTTGGTTTCCGATAAAAAGCGTGGCGCTGATAGACATCGATATCGAAATACAGATATACGTGGCCCTGATAGAAATATAGCGATATGCAATAATTCAATTTAAACAAAATTAGAAATTTTGCAAGAAATACTCTTGTTTTTTTTTATTATTTTATAAATTTTGTTTTTGGTTTTTATAAAATAACTAATGAGATCCACTAGATTTATCTATTTTTCTGAATACCTATTTATTTTATCCCAACATAAACTTAATTAACTGCATGTATTTGTTAATATCACAATGCAAGTAATTTTTAGAAGTTAATATTATTTCTTTTTTTCTTTCCCTAAAATCCTAAATATCATCAAGCACTCCATGATGTACTAATTTTTATTGATTTCAATCTAACTGGATTTTTCAGGGCTTTGTTAAAATTCATGCAACAAATGTTAGATTGATTAATAAATGGATGAATTCACTTTAAAAATATAATTTCTAAGCTATTTAAGTTTTCAATTTAAATTTATTTGTAATGAAATAACATTTCTTAATGTTATTTAAAATTGCTTAATAACATTGGTCAGCTGCTTTTAGTTAAAGATAAATAAATGAAGTTATCGATACTTCACGCTGTAGTTTATTTAAGTGATCGTGATGTAGTTTATTAGAGTGATGATTGATTTGTGCAATCAATGTCTTTGTTATCGAATGATAATTGGCTTAACTGCACTTTAATACGCCAAAACCAAAACTGAAATAAAACGAGCTTCCAATTAGCGAAAATTGCAAATTAAACAATTTGCTCGTAAAACAATGCACAGCTTTAAACAAAACAGCGGAGAGCATGAGTATGAGGATGAGGAAGAGGGGTATGCATTTTGTGCAGTGGGGCAAGCATCCGTTTCGCGTTGCGTCGTGTAAAGAATGAACTTGACATACCCGCAGCCAACGCAGCAGCAGCCGCTGCAAATGACAAAGTGTTTGTTCCAGAATGAGAAACTATGAGAGGGAAAAGAAAGAGGAGCAGGCGGAGGCGGAGGAGGCAGCAGAGGCAGCACCGTGACCAGGCGACGCGACGCGACGCAACGGACGCCACAGAGCGGAAACTCTTTGGGACCGCAGAAAACGTTGAGTTGTGGGCGAAGCCAGCAGCAGGAGCAACAACACGACATACTGAGTATACGATTAGCAGATACCCTGTATTTAATATACTGTATCTAATAGTATTACACTGATGTAACGCTGTTGAATATCCTTCAATCACTGCGGACGGCAGTTCGCGCTAGTGAAAGCAGCACAAAGGGTACAAAAGGCGACAGCTAATTTGGAAAATATGCTATGACTGTCCGATCAGATCGAATTAAATACCGATCGAAATTTTGAGGCTAGAAATTGCTTTCGTCACTAGACTTTTACCTTGTGTAGAGGTTTTTTTGTGGGATTGTATTTACACTCAGCTGTTTATAGTGGCATTTGTACAATGTCTTTAACGCTTTAAGCAAACTTCTGCTATTTCGGGGTATTACTAGAGTATAGTGTTATAATACGGCAGTCAAAAAGACAACAACAGCGACAGCTACAGTTACAGCCACATCGTTAGGGAAAACATGGAAACAGATCCACTGCAAGGTTCCCCGTCGGGATGTTTGACTCCGGGATGAGCTCAACAGAGCTCATTCGAATGCCCCAGCGTCATATTTTTATATATTTTTATTTCATATTTATTTTCTTATTTTCACTCGTTTTTTTTATGTTTTTTTTATGTTTTTTGGTATTGTTATGCAGTGAAATATTTTGGCAAAATAGGCGACAACAGCGAAAAATTTCGGATGAAAACTTTTGAGCGGAAAACTTTGCTAATTACACGCAAAATGTTTGGTTTTTGGGACAGTGCAACTAACGGGAGTTGCAAGCACCACAAATTCTTGTTGTTTCCCATAATTAATTTGTGGCAGCCACGGACTCCGTTACTTGCATCTCTCTTACCCCCCGTCTCTTTTCCTATTCTGAGGAATACCAAATTTTTGTTTGTATACAAGAAATTTAAATTTTAAAAAACCATAGATAGCAAATTTTGCAGACAAATTTAGATAATTATTAAATCATATTAAAGCAATGCTCTTAATTTGAACAAAATTATTTATGTATATTGTGTGTAAATTAAGTAAGAATGTTTCAAAATATCTCTAAGTTAAAATAAGGGATAAATATTATTTTCTTTAACATAAGTTGTCAAACGTATCTGAATCAAAATAAAGTTAAGATGTACTTATTAGATAATAATCAATTGAATGATTGTATTTTATATGAATACAGCATGACAGTCGGAAGCTCAAAGCTTACCGACTAAAGAAACGAATGCACATACTATAAACACTAATTAAACTTGCAGTGCAATAAAAACATATAATAAGAACTCAATACTCAACATAAACACTTGAGCAAATTATGGCGTACTTACAACTTGCCACAGATAACGGTAAACATATAGCGTGTGTGTATATGCGCAAAGTCCCCAATAACGAGGCACGTCATCTAGTGGAATTACAGGCGTGGCAAGCAACAACAAGGAACAGTGGGGTAAAGATCACTTTAAAATGAATAAAATGAAGAGGAGAAAACATTTTGAGTTTTCTAGTTGAATTATGCAAAATAAAAATATAATATTAGTTATTATAATATTTTTTTAAACAAATATTATTGCTGGATATTGTAAGAACTTCGAATAATTAATGTTTTTAATTTAAATTTTAGATTTTGGCAATGAATTAGTAAATCAATTTATAATTTAGATGATTTTATGAACTACCCAATAAAAACTGGTACTGATTACGATTTTTTATGGAGTTACACATATAGTCTCCCACTGTGCCTCGGTAGCCCGTTGAGCATTAAAAATCAGTAAAAAGAAATCAACAGACATTAAATGCGATGGCGATGAGAAGGAGGGTGAGGAGAAGTTTGAGAGTGAAAAAGACGACGTCGAAGGCGTTAAGGATGATGACGCCACCGATATGGCAAGTTGCCAGAGTCAAAGCCAAAGCCAAAAGGATAATGCAAGGCGCGAGAAGCAAACGGAGCAGAACCAAAGGAAGGCCAAAGGAAGAGACATGCATAAAAATAAACACAACTTGAGGCAACAAACTTGCCTCTCTCTCTCTATCTCTCTAACTCTCTATCTCTCTGTCTCTGTATGTCCGACTGTCTGTCTGTCTATATCCATGTGATGAAGGCACCTGTGGACGCCCCAAGGAGCACTCGAAACTGTCAATTATGTAATGTTACACAATGTTTATTATAATTTTTATGTAGCTCGACGTAATTACATGTCTTGCGCTAATATTTATTAAGCTTGTGCTCGGTAATAAGCAAAAAGGTGTCGTACACTTTTATGAGTTTATTAATGAGCTCGCCCGCAACGTCAACGTCCTCTATTTCCAGGAAAGGAAAGCACCTTGGAGGTTTCGCTTCATCCTCATATCTAGAGGGGCTCACATGTCCAATTAACGCAACTCATGGAATCACGTATAAGCAAAACTAACAAGCCAAAGGGACCAAGGGAACCTGGATACCCGGGATACCGGGAAGAGTCCGGGAGGAGTACATCAACTTTAAGCTATCAACACACGTTCCGAATCAACTTGAAGCTTCGAAACTTTGACTCAATTAACATGTTGCCAATAGAAGCTACACCTACAGCTACAGTTGCAACTCTAGATACTCCTTCAACCTGCCTCCCTCTTCTTCTTCTTATCCCGATTCTCCTCCTCCTCCTAGACTGCCTTGGGTCACGTACACGAGCCCCAACAAAAACATTGGACACTTTGCAATGTGCTGCTTCCAATGAAGCAACAATTTTCAACAATGAACTTCTCATAGACATGGTGAGGTCAGTTCGTCGAGCGCAGGACGAAGGACGAAGGATCCAGGGCGTGCCACATTGTGGTCTTAGGATTGTGGTTGCTTGAATTATTATCTTTTAATTGGGTGACATGTGTCAGCGGCTTTTGTCATTTTCTGCGCGTGTTCAGCAAATCCTTCCGCTATACAAGTCAAGCTATTTCAGGAATAAGCAAAGAACTTGAAGTAGAAATTAACAAATGACTGAGATATCAGATCATTATAGATAGTTGTAGTGAATTGAAACTGAATTGGAATTGTTACCAACTCTGAAAGATATGCAAACTTTAAGTATTTATTTGTATAGATTTAGTTTAAATTATTATCATTTGCTATAAATAGAGAATTATAGTACTTTTAAGATTCAAATATTCATAGTTAATGTAGTGCATAAAACGTAAAATTTATTTATGCATAGAAAGATAAACTTTAAATAGTTTTATGTTTTAAATTAGAATACGTTAGTTTTTAAGAAATTTGTTTTAACTCTGTATTATAAAATATATTGATGTATCTTTGAAAATCAGATCTACAAATTTTTAAAACTTTAAATTATATAAGTTTAAATAATTTAAGTATTAATTTATTAGATTCATTCAAGAACGTTTATTTTAATCATAATATAAAATTAATAAAACTATAAAATAACTTAAAAATAAAATGATAATGTGAATTGTATAGTTAAGATGATTTTGTATTAAGTTAAAATATACAAGAAGACATTTTTCATAATGTTATAGAAAGGTTTATCATTTTTTTTAATATATCGCTCAGTAATTAAGTTTTTAATATACATTTTTAGAATACGTTTTAAGTTTTTCTAAGAAAATTGAGTCGAAATGAATATTCTGAGCACAACTCCTTAAAATTTTGTTAGATGAGACTTAAACGATTTATATACGACTTGTTATTATTTGTATTATGATAATGCTTTCTACTTATTATTAAGTTATGCCCAGAGAGAGAGAGAGAGAGAGAGAGTGAAATGTCACTTAAAGCCTATGCATATTATTCTCATTTGGCCTTTGTTTACAAACTTAATTTCATGCTTATTATTTTTGGAGTGTTTCCCTCAGTCTCCCCAAGGCAACGCGACGCTGATAATGAAGATGACTGTGATGTTAATAATGAGCTTGAATAATCGTAATGATGATGATGAGTTATATGCTCAAAGCGAAATTAAGCAACTCAAAAGCATGACACATGCCCCCACTGAGACCCGCATTGTGACTTTGGCTTTTTGCAACAGCGAACAGCGAACAGAACAGAGAGTGGAATGGCGGAGAGTTGGGAAAAGGGAAAGAGGAAAAGGGAGTGGTTTGTGAGCAACGCCTTTGATTCTGACTCAGAATCTGTTGCCATGTTGGCACTGTGCGTGCGTCAGCCATTAAATTAAATAATTTAATGCTCGGCGAGCGCAGAAAAGTATGCTATGAATTGTGTTTTTTTTGCGCCCCAACAGCTGGCCATGATGTCCTTGAACTTCTTGCGTCGCGTCGCCGCCGAGTTGCATTTACAAATTGTGCAAATTATGTGGCATTGCAGACCGTCAAAAAGTTTTGCCACCAGTTCTCTTTTTCTCCCCCCTTTCCCCTTTCCGGCCATGACTGTCATTACTCAAACGCAGGCCTAAACTTTTCCGAGCACCTTTGGCATTAAAGAGGGAGGAGAAACTGCCTAAAAAGTCAATGTCCTGTTGAGTGTCCTGGCGTGCATGTGCTCGAGTTGCCAGTTGCGAGTGTCGAGTGTTGAGTGTCTAACTGTAGACTGCAAACTTGCCGTTCATATATAGTTTACAGCCTGTGCTGTGTTTACACACTCATCCACACGACTTTCCCTCTGTCCCCCAGCTTTTCCAGCTTTCCCTCACATTTTTTTTTAATGGCGCACTTCAGCGCTTTTCGGTGGCTTCGCTTCGTCGTCCATTTTAGCTTTAAACGTTATTATAGCGACTTTTTATAGACATATAAATATCATCGTTAAGTTCGTCATAAAAAGGAGGAAACCAACTAGCGCTACATGCGAGTATCTGTGTGTAGTGTGTCTGTGTGTGTGTGTATTTGTGTGTGCTCTAATGATCGGTCTGTCCAGATAACGTTAACGTTAGCCATGGCTCTCCACAAGGATTACTTTTACGTACTTAGTGCAGCGCAAACAAATTACTGTTAATTAAACTCGAAATTGTTGTGCGCCACAGTTAAAAGCACTTTTCTGTTAGTTGTGTGTGTATGTGTGTGTGTATGGTTGTTTTTACGAGTATGTGTGAAATCAGCAAATGGGACGAATAGCTGACGAGATTGTTTAGCAGGGAGGGGAAACCTCTTGTCCTACTAATTAGAAAGATATCACTTGTCGCTATCTCCCATCTTCTTCTTAGTATCTATCCCACTCTTTCTAGCTCTATGTGCTCTAAGTCAGCGAATAATATTAGATATATAATTACAAAAAGCAGTTTACGTGTGGCATTTTTCCCCTCAATAATGGAAGCACGCTTAAAAATTTTCATTTTTAATTTTCGAATATTTTATAAATGGGATAATTAACTCAAATGAAGAAAAGTGGTATGAAATTTAATTAAGAGCATGCGCAAAACTATAAAGCGTATTAAATGCAAATATTAATAATTTAAATTAATTTTGCATTAATGATTTCGAAAAAAAAATATAAATATAAATTTATATTTATTAAGTTGAACTAAAAGTTAATTATTTAATTTAATTAAATATTTTTATTTTTATTTTTTTAAAAACAGTCCTCGGAAGTAAATAACCGAATCTGTTGTAGTTAATATTTAACCGGACTGTGAATATTTGATTTTTGTATTTAATTATTGAAATGAAAATTGTATTAAAATTTTTAACTAGATTGATTAAGAACTCAAGTGTTATAAGCTTAATTTTTCAACAAGATTGTAATTTAAAAATGTTGATTTAATTTTAATTTTGACTTATGTTTTTCATTTATTTATATTTCATTTATTACCTGAAGCAAAATATTTTAAAAAGCTTTTTGTAGTTGCCAGACTATAAGAAATTGGCAGTAAATATGCCACATATTTAACAGTCTACACAATAGTTGGCAAATTTATATGAAATCTAAATTAAAATATTTTTATGCTCATCACGCCTTAACATTAAACACAGCTGTTGCACGTGTGATTAGTTGCCTGTTGTTGCAGTAGTTCGAAAACTCAAAAAAAACTCAAAATAAGCCGCAATAAAATTGCACTGGTTCATTTTGGCGCTTCTTTCTTTTGCAGTTGTTACGTGCTTCATGTGGCAAGTCATGAGCCTAAATCCTTTTGGGGAAAAGTTCTGTAAACATTTGAGTAATGCAATTTGGCATTTTTCGCTCCAATTCAACTAAAAATCTTCACAAAATCGCCGCAGCAAAGGCAAGTTGGTTGTGTGAACCTTTTGAATGGATAATTACGCTTTTAATATGGATTACAATGGGGTTAACTCTTTACACTGGCCTTACCCCTAAGGCGACTTTTTCAATTTTCAACAACGTTCCGAAAAAGAATGCAAATGTCTGCATTAACACATTTCCTCATCTAACATGCCATTAGTCAAAGCCAACAACAAAAACAAAAACAAAAACGAGAAGAACACAAAGTAGGAGGAGCTGGAAAAAAAAGGGAACAAGGAAATCAAATAGTTTACCTGCCATTAATTACCGCCAGGGGGCAGTTTCTCTCTATATTTGTGTGTGTGTGTTGGGCAGAACGATGACGAAACTTTGGAGCCCGAAAAACTTTACCTGCCTTTACACAAACACACACTCACACAGGTGAAGTTGCTGTTGTTGTTGTTGTACAGGGAGCTTTATGCGTCAGCCGCAAAGTATGCAGCAAATATTTAGATATGCCTACGAACCCCAAGAAAAGTTGTGAGAAGCGCAGAGAGAGGTTCAGGAGAAGGTGGAACGTAGTCGTCGCATTAGTTAAAAGCGTTCTGGGGGCCACTTTGGAACGCTTAATTAACACTTTATTAGCTTAGCTTCAACGAAAGGCTTAACCTGGCTTATACGACCAGCTGCAAATAGAACTTGATATGTTGAGTAACTATGGAAAAGGTCGAGACGGGAGAGGGAGAGGAAGGATAAGAGAGAGAGGGAAGGTAAGAGGGTCTTGCGTGTGTGTGATTTCTGTGTGGTAAATATGCGAACGAACCACAAAAATCTGTAACAAAAATGCTTAAAGGCTGGAAAAACTATTTGGAAGGCGTGGATTGGGTTATTGCGGCTTTTTTGGTAACGTTATCGGGCATTCGTAATTAGAGTCAGGGACCGGAATTTGCATTTGACTTCGGGCTTCAGGGAGAGTAATGTGAACTGAAGCGATCCAAATCATATAATCTAATTAGGCTAATTCAATTTGAAATAGCTCGTTGAGCGGGCAAAAATAAACATTAAATTTAAAAAAGAATTGGTTTTGGGGTATGAGTGAAAAGGTTTTTCTCTCAGTGAAGCGAAAGAAATAAAAGTAGCAAAATAAATATTCCAAAAAAAGCTGAAAGTATTTATAAATAATAAATAATTTTAACAATATAATACATGCTCTGATTATAAAAACTGTGTAGTAACTTTAGCAGAATGTAGTAAACTTAAGTTCACACTTATAAGTTAAATTGCTGAACAGGGAAAATTTAAAACAACTCGCTGGCTTACATGAAAAACAGGCAAATAAACATGAAATTTGATGTCTTAACTCTAATGTCAACTTAAAGACGACCTGTCCTTCCCAGAAATGGAAGGTCGGCTAAATTGAATGAAATGCTCGCATAAAGTGGGAGGCAGGATGTAAAAGAAAGAAGAGAAGCGTACTGAAGAAATGTCCATAGAAACTTATCTTAATTGAATTATCAAAAATTATGCGGCACACTTAAGACGATGACTGAGACAGAGCTTAGGGTGAAAAACTGTTGCTGTTGCTGTTGCTTGGGGAAGACGGCTTTCAAAAATGCCCACAACAAAGGACACGCAATTTGGTTGCGGGGTGTGAGGTCTGAGAGGTTGTTTCACCTGCCAACGATTGAACCAAGAGGCAGCTACATTTTGTGGCATTTAACTTTTTAAATGGCGGAGACGAAGACGAAGACGAACAAGTTCAATTGCCAGTCGCTTGAGGAACTAATGAAGACGCTTGTTGATAATTTATGGCCCTGCAGCACGCAACTTTGTGCGTCATGGGGCATGCGGCATGCGGCATCAAGCTGATTGGCAACTAGGTTGTGAGGGGGCAGCGCGCTTTTTGAGCGATTAATTGAGAGTATAACATAATTAACATAGTCTCTACAGCGCTTTTTCTCTCTCTCTCTCTTGTTACTTAACTCTCTATTTCTTTGCTGCAGCGCCATCTAGCGTTGAGAATTGCAGCTCGGTTAATGTTAAATTAATGAAAATAGCGTGTAAGTGGCATATTAAAGTCGTTAATTGTTTCGCGTTGTCGCAATCACCAGACAATAAATCATTTACTCTACATTTTGACTTGATAAATGACTATTTGCAGAAAAAAAAACTTTTGATGAATAAATCCAAAAAAGGGGTTAATACAGGTGGAGCTCTCTCTCTCTCTTTCTTTATTGTTTTTAACTCATTAATATGCAAAGTAATATTCAAGTTTTTAATTTTTATTGTAATAATAATAATTCTAATCCCTACTGTGTGTGCTTTTATTTAAATTTCAGTTAATATACATAAGCTTAATTGAATAACACACTAAATACAAAAACATTTGAAGGAGATATAATAAAGTTAGCGGAGTTACATTTTTATTTATATATCTCATCAATTGTTCTAACAATTGAAAAAATCTCATAAAACTTAATGTTATTACTTTTCTAAAATTCTCCTTAGTTTCAAGCTTTATTTAAATATTTTGCGCCTTAATTAACCCAATTATACGACTCTCTTCATCCATTTAACATTAAGTAATTAAATGAAATTTGATATCCATAAGCCTGTTTACTTAATTATTTTAAGTGCCGGTAAACTTTGCTAAAATACCTGGGTAATTTATCTTTAAGCTCAGTCAAGTGTCGACACACAAACAGTTTTTACATTGTACTTTGTCTATTTTTTTTCATTAACCTCAATATGTAATTGGACCCAATGCAAGTCGTAATTAATATCAGCAGCTCGTTACTCTTTTTTTCGTTTCCCATTTATAATAACTCTGTCTTGACCTGTCCTAAAAATGTTGGGGTTGTAAAGCAAATATTTTAATTTTTTTTCTAGCTAAACAAACCACGAAATTGAAAAACATAAAAAAGGCCTGTAATATAATTTATTTCAGGTCAAACACTTAAACTTTTTTTAGTTGTTGTTTTTCAAGCTTTTGAGGGGTCTCAACCTGACTTTTATAGATTTGCGGTAAATTAGTTTGAGCTTCTCAAACAAAAAGTGTGGCATACTTTTTGGCGTCGACGGCGAAAGTTGCGCATAAATCAAATGAGGGGAAGGCGTGGTTACGATCCATACAAACACCCCATATCCCACTCGAGTTATGAATAAAAATCAATAAAACGCTATCCAAAGTAGGCTATTAAACTGTTCCTGCCTGTTTGCAGTATCTTAAAGTGGCTAGAAAGAATGCTACTTGAATTGCACATCGATAAGGCTAACGATTTTCCTATTTAAGCTTTCAATTTAAGCTTCGGTGTTTTGCGGGGCTGCTCTCTAAACTTTGTCAATAAAAACTGTGGAATTTCAATGGAAAATGCAAAAAGATTAAGTAAATGAATGTGTAAGTCAGACAGTCGTTTATTGCATACACTTTTCTATATACGTGTTTCTTTATGAAATAATGTAAATATGGTTTCAATATTTATTTTAAAGACTAGATTGAAAAAATGTTTTTCTATTGATAAAATCGACTTGCTTTGCTAGATTATATTTAAATTATTTTTTCTAAAATGTATTTCCTTTTAAATGTATGACATTCTATTTTAAAATAATAAATAAATTATTTCATATTCTGGCATATCTCTGTAATAATTCATAATACTCCCTGTTAGAGTATACAAAAAATATTTTCGCTCTACTCGAGTGCATCATCAAAATTGTTGCCTGTCTAGACTGCAAAATTTGTTTGCTCTTCGCTGTTTTGGTTTATTACAAAAATTGTTTGCCTAAAGTTTGACTTTATGCCTTCATCACACACCTATACATTCACATATATAAAGTTTTTTCGGGTATAAATGTATTTTTAAACACATTTTAGTCTATAATTCTGTGTTGCTTTTTTTGCTTATTCAGCGAGAACAAAATAAAATCAGTTAAAAACTTGAAATTTAGTCGAAAAGCGATTAATGTTTTTTCAGGGGGTTTCTTAATCCTTACATCCTTCATACTGGCACGTAGTTAACTATGGAAAGGGTATTAATGAAGAAATTTGAATATGCTTAAGGGGTTAAAAAGGTTTATCATAATTTCGTTTTCGAGTTAAGGACTTTAAAATTGGACTTAAACAAAAGCAATTACAAAAAAAAAAACAAACTTTTGAAACAGATAATTATATCAGTTAATTTTAAATTTGTCGTTTAATATTAAAATAATTTATTAATTATAACTGAGCTTCGAACGTGGTTTCAATTAGTTATCACCAGGGATATTTTAACTAAAAATCGTGATAATGCAAAATTATTGAGTTAAATTTAGTGATGGCTAAACTCACTTAACATTTGCCACTTGAGTGACCCGCAGATTTGGCCTCAAATTAAGTTTTCCTGGTTCAAATCCATTAGCAATCCGAATGAAGAGAAGGAACCACGAAATAGGAAACTTAAACGCGAACACCTATAAGAGTACTATTCCATTTCCACCGATTTTCCCTCAATTTTTTATGCCTGGTCACTACTCTGACAGCTAACGACAGCGAGCATCGAAGTTCAGCTCTGCTTCAGCAACTTCTTTGGCATTTTTTTTTTTTTCGGATACAGAAATAATCACCACGCTAAAAGCAATGACCTGACCCCGTCCAACCCCCCTCCCTCCATCACCATACCCCTCATCAATGCTTTGCTCTACGTTAAGTGCAGTCCGTGCGATTTTGCAAGTTCCTACGAAAAATCTTTGCTCATTGCGAGTTGAGTCTTGGAAGTTTGTTACTGCTTTCTCTTCACCCCCTCCCCCTTAATCCTGCGGCTCTTTGCGGTATTTCGTGTACGTGCTTTTCATACCAAAAAATGCAAGATTCGTGCAAAATTTACCTCAAACGCGGCTTTCCCTTTGGAGAAAAGGAAAGTCGAGGCACTGCGGACGGCACGCACTTCATGGCGCTTGGTTTTTAGTTTAACATCATTAAGTATTTCTAAATGAGCGCCGCTTTGAAATTAAAATTAGATTTTTTGCTCTTGAATTTAATTTGAAACTCAGCTGCTGCACAGAGAGAGAGAGAGAGGGAGAGTGAGTGAGAAACAGAGAGAATGTGAGGTTGAAAAAAGGATGGAGATAGCGGCATCGCTGCCAAACCGCAGCATTTAAAATCGTTAACAGCCCGCAGGCTCAACGTGTGTGTGTGTGTGTGTGTGTGTGTGTGTGTGTGTGTGTGTGTGTGCGCACACACATAATTAAGTGAATTATGCATGTGCATATGTGCAAGAGGGGTGCAGTGTAAGGGAAGGGAGGCAACGAGCAAACTGTGATATTTGGCCTAGTCCCGTAGACTTGGCTTTTGAAGCGTCGCGTCAGCAGCAAACGGCAGAAACTCGGCTAAAAAAATGTAACGTAATTTATTTCAAGTGACTGCACACACCAAAAGTGTGTGTGTGTATGTGTATGTGTGTGTGTGTGACTCTTGACCAGCATTTCATGTTGTGGCATTTTAATTTCATGGCATACTTTTAGGCATCAACATAATTTCGTATGCAGCTCATGAATTTCGTTACGAGAAAACGAGACAGTTAGAGAGCGCACTCTAAGCGTATTTCCATCTTCCTCACTCTCTCTCTGTCTCTGTCTCTTTCGCTATCTATGAAAACAGTGTGTTTGACATTTCTTTGATTTGTGTTGCCTACTTTTCGGCTCGCTACGTGACGAGACACGTGGCCATGCGAATGAGATTTACGGCAGGAATTCGACTTCTATTTAATTTAAATAAATTCATAAAAAATACATTTTTTATGCAGCAAATAGAAGCAAAAATAATGAAAATAATAAAATTAATAACGTAATGATTACCAAAACTAAAACACATGTGAATTAAGTCTTTCGAATAAATTTTAAAAATTTTCAGTGTTTAAAACAACGAACTTAGTCATACTCTGCGAAAATAGTATATTTTCAGACTTCTTATTGATACACTCTTCAATTTAAATTCTGAGCTAATTTTTTATGAGTATTAATTAAGTTTAATTACAGAAAACTTATTAATTTCTTGTTTTTGTAATTTATTTTTCCAACTGTCACACATTTAATAAACTTTAAGCAACGAAATTTAAATTGATACCCAAATTAAAAGCTTGACTAATCGTCAAATAAAATATTCAGAGCTCTGTTTCCAAAAATAAACTTAGTTATCCAAAAATGGCAATTTTTTATTTTCCTTGTCTGGAAATTGAAAATATTTAAGCAGTGGTGTACTTTAAGGAGCTCAGACACCTATTTAACTTTCAATAATTAACATTTAATTAAAAAAATTGTTTTTGCATTTGAGCATTATTTGCAGTTGCGTAATTAATTTCAATTTCAATGCGTATACTTCAGTGCACATCAATAGACACAAAGGAGGGATGGAGCTGGAGACAGAGAGAAAGGAAAAGAAGCGAAAGAGGGACCATTTTGAATGCAAATAAAATTGATTTTAAATCTAACCTAGTTAATTTGAAATTATAAAAGGCCATGCAACAATTTCAACTAAAGTCGTATTCAGCTGGAAAATTTGCAATTAATTCATAACAAAAGCGGAAATTGATAATATTTAATGAGCAAGCAATAATAGAGCTGTTGAAAAGAAAGCAGGATAATGGAAAACAGTAAAATTCAGAAAGGTATTTAAATTACTACAAATCTGAATAGCTTAGCTAAAAATTTGGTAATTTACAAATATTATTAGTTTTTTATTAAACTTTTATTCTTTAGATATTTTCAATAACTTTATTAAGTTGCAGACTTGCTGTTACCTTTGACAGATATTTATAGCTAGGTTTCTTCTGACCCCATCAATAAATAATAATTGAAGGTACCGCTTGCTGTTGGGGGCGTATAGGTCACGCCCCTCAGAAATTTGGAACTGCCTGGACGGCTGACGCCTAAAAGTACACTCCTCTTATTTTTCCTATTCTATATTTTCACGCGAAACGTCATGAATTACGTCGTTTATGTTTGACCTTTGACGGGTCTGTTACATATTTTTACCCTTGTAATTTTTGTTTTTTTTTTTTGTTCTATTCAGGTTTGTCGTTTGCGTGTGTGCGTGATGTGTTTATTAATTTTTTCATTGTTGTTGTTGTTCGCAACGGTCAACATTCAATTACGTTTTTAGTCCAAAGCATTTATGAAAATTAAAAAGAGCCGCATACCAAATGACTAAAACGGAACTGGCACAGGAAGACCATCAAAAGGAGTGACAATTTGTATAATTAGTCTTCAGCAAACGGGGAGACGGCAATCAAGGGTTAAAACAACTACGGGGCGTATGCGCAATACCGAAAATTGAGGACAGTGTTTGATGTGGCGTCCCCTAACATTTGCTTTATAATTATGCCACACAAGTCTAACACAAATTTCATTTTAATCATCAACAGTAAAAGTTTGAATTTAATTTTAGATCAATTTAAAAAATTAAGTCTTTTTTTCGCTTTTGCGTCATAAATTAAATAATTGTATTTGTTTATTAGGCTCGTTCTACAAATTTCTAACAAGCGAATAGCATCACGATAGAAAGCAACTAACTCTTTAAAATGAAAAATTTTTCTTAAATAAATTAATTTAGAAATAAAAAAAAATTTATTTTGTATGAATTTATATATTGTCTACCAATAATTAAATATTATCACCAATATCTCTAGAAATATGTATATTTTCTTCACGTGAATAATTCATCTCAACCTGAATTTATTGTTTATTCAAAAATTTATAAAGTATAAAATTATTTTATTTAAGTAATTAATTTTTCAAAGCAAAGTTCAAACAGTTTTCTTTTATTTTTTAATGATGACTGATGAAATTTGTAACTTTTTTTTTTATTTTTTTAAAGATAACTGATAAAATTTGTAACTTTTTAAAGAAATTAAATTAATTTAGAAGTCAACAAATTTATTTTGTATGAATTTATATATTGCCTACCAATAATTAAAAATCATCAACAAAATCTCTAGAAATTTGTATGTTTTCTTTACGTGAGTAATTCACCTCAATCTGAATTTATTGTTTATTCAAAAATTTATAAAGTATAAATTTATTTCATTTAATTAAATATATTTTAAGGCAAAGTTCGAACAGTTTTCTTTTTTTTTTTTAAATAAGGCGACAAAAATTCGGCTTCGACTGCCTTCACAAATTTATTACAGCAATTGCACTTAAAGCACTGCAACTGACCCGTTTAGTGGCTGCCACACGCCAAAAAGTATGCAACATTTGTTGTGCCTCCTCACTGTAGCTCTGCATCTTCTCTCTCTCTCTTTCTCGCCGTCTCCTTCTCTCTCTTTCCGCCCCCCTCCACTCTGTCTGCGTGTGCTGCATAGTTTTAGGCTGTTGCACTTTGTCCATCTGATAAGGTGCCGGCCTAATGGTCTTTGGTGTTTTGTGTGTATGTTTTGTATTAGCTATGCAACATCCTCCCCCTCTACCCCTCAACCCCTCTACCCCTTGCCACTAACCTCAACCCTTTGATGCCACTTTAGTGTATGTGCGTGCAACGGGCAACGGAAGTTATTTCAGACGTTTTTATGCCTTTTGTTTTGGGGCTTGGCTTTTGTTTTGTAACCCTTTTTTTGGGTGAATTCCCTCTTGTTGTTGGTTGCTGGTTGTTAGTTATGGTTGTTGTTGTAGCTATGCGTGAGCGGCAACACGACTACTAACTAACTAACTAACGGGATTTCATGTGCCGTTCATTTTATTCAGCTGATAATCGTTTAGACCATTGCCAGACACATTCACTAGGCAAACCCAAGCCAAGCTGAAGTTCAGCGTTCGCCAAAGTGTGGCTAAACACCGGAAACGGAAGTGAAAGCGCAGTTTTTGTGTGTTGTTACATTGAAGTAACGATCCGAACAACGACAACGACAACGACGAAATTATATTTATGTACCACCTCTTCTTTCTCTAGCTTAGCTATTGATTTTGCTGTGCATTGGGAGTTTGACTTTATAAAATGCCGAAAATAAACTTTAAGTAAGAATTGATAGTTGAAAGCTACATAAAATTTAATATGAGCTCTTGAACCAAACAATCATGAAATAAATGCATGAATTAGAATAAGGATTGTTTGAATACTAAATTTATTCATAAATATAACTGATGATTATATTCTATTTATATTTTCTCGACTACAGTCTCTCTTAAGACTTTTAGAAATATTAACCCTATAATCGAGCCTGCCTTAAGCAACTTTTAATTAATCAGCTCCAAAGTATACACTTCTAAAATTCTTTTGAAGTAAAGATGTTCCATATTCTTCAATTACTTCTCTCTTTATAGCAAGAAGCCCAGTTAAATGGATTTTTATAAATTTAAGCGAGTTATAGAAATGTGTAAACAACTTCTTTGATTTGGGCCACATTCTTAGCTAAAAAGTAAATTTAATGAATTCGATTCTATCGTTTGCCATAAACTTTTCTCACACCATTGTTGTTGACTTTATCGATATTGAAATTCTTTTTAAAGTTTAAACGTAACACTTTTCTTTATTAAATTGCCAAACATCTGGACAATTTGTGAGCTGTGGGTGAACTCTGAACTCCAGAATTGAGAAATTTGAGCCCAAAATCAACATTAATCAATTGTATATGCTAAAAAATATCTAAATCAATCAGCCCGTGAGTTGGTGTCTTCTGTTGTTCTCTGTTGTTGGTAAAGTATTTGCAAACTAATTTAATTATTAAAAAATCAGACGGCTTGTAATTGGAAATAAAATTCTAGCTGGCATTTAATGAGCACTTTGTTCAAATTAAACACGAAAAAAAAGCAGCATGTTCTGGACAGATTCACACGCCGTCAAAAGGCTCATTTAGTAGGAAGTAACAACAACCATAACACAAGTGTCAAGCTGCAAAAAGGGACAAAGCAACAAAAATGTAGCAAATGAAAAAAATGGACAAAAGTTTTTGGCTCCTTTTTGCCGCTTGTCAATGAAAAGCTACGCGGAATGGCAAGAAAATGTAATAAAAATTTGTAACACCATCAACATTTTGCCTCTCTCTCTCTCTCTCTCTCTCCCTATATTTTTCTAACTCTCCTTTTCTCTGTGTGTCTCTCATTGAGGAAGCAATAAAAATGTCGCTTAATTGCAAAAAGTTTTGCTTAGATTTTCATTATTTTATTGCATACTTTTTTTTGGGGTTTCGCTGTCGGTTTTTTTTTTTGTTCTTCTCTCTTCTCTCCTCTCTCAGTTCGTCTCTTGCCTGTGGGTCAGTCAGTGCGTGTTGTGTTTTGGGTTCATTTTCCCACACGACGCGGGTTTTTTTTTTGGGAGTCCTACATTTCAGCTGCCGGAAGCGCAGCAACAGGAAACTTCTCATATTTTATTAACCGTCGTCCCGCCCAGAGAATGTGAACTGTGGAATGTCCAATGCAGCTGGCAATTGTTGTATCAGCTCTAAAGCTTAGATGAACCATATTTTGGGCACTTTAAAGTGCGACAATGTCACAGCAATAGCTGTTTTAATTGATATTTTAAATCAAAGCTGAATATTTAGTATAATTGCCAAACGTTGTGTAATTTGTAGGCATTTTAATTTGTATCATTGGTCCTTATAAAATAATAACTAATAGTAATATAAGAACAATTTATTCTATAGATATCTGCTTTTGACAAAAATGCTGATTTTACGTCATAATAAAATTAATTTTAAACAAAAGAGTTCAAGATTATATAAAATTAAAATATTATATATAATAAAATAAAATTATATAAAATTAAAATATTAATTAAGAAAAATAACATCAATATCGCAATTAATGGTATTTTGTAGGGTATTACTTTTGCCTCGATTTGTCTCTGAACTAGTTTATTTACTCGTATAGTTCGTTTTGCCGGTATTTTTCTCCCGTATTTTCTCGACACACACACACACACACGGATTTCTAGTTTTTCCACAAGTGTTGCATAATATTTTTCATAAAAATATAAACAATTTTGCCGTCTGTTGACTTTTGTCGTCCGATTTTTCACTTTAAATAACTGCACGGCTATTAAATGCATGCCTGGCCATTTAAATGCATATTGTTTGTTCTCCTGGCCACGTTGCCAGCGAGTATGCAAATGGCCCAGACTGGGATCGAGTCTCGCCGTCAATGTGTTGATATTATGTGCATTTTTTAAATGATTCCCTGTTGATCCCCAATGAATGAAAAAGAAACCTATTGAAAATTATTATTGGGCATGTTCCGAATTGAGTTTTCGTTACAATTTCAGGGGAAATC